>OY757010.1:192854783-194144000 GCA_963580285.1 Lucinisca nassula
GCCTTGCCGGTTTATGGCCGATTTTAAGTTTTTGAACTGTGATAAGACCGATTGTTTCTTGGTTTCTTTGTTTGAGGTTTCAAAAATGTTTTGGTCATTTTGCTTCGGATTTTGTGGGATTTTTGCCGGTATGCAGATAAAATGATATCGCAAGTATACCACAAGGGTTCATAACCAGGGTCCATCCGACTCGCACCACTTTTCTGGGCAGGCTAAGGTCTTCTAAGCTAGTTATCATGTTCGATCGATTTCAGCTCTGCGTGGAAGCACATTGCAGCCAAATCTATTTTCTCCTAGCCCCGATGGGCGGGGCTCTGCTTACATAAAATTTTCACAGAGTATGGTGGTATGTTATCTCATTTTAAAATAGATTTTGGTTTTTGTTCATGGGTCAAAAAAAGGTACAAAACTAGTTTCCATACTCAAGGTAGTTTGTATAGTTAGAATACGTGTTTTGTCGATTTACCCATTTTTGTACCAGAAAACCCTTAATTAATTGACAAACAATGCAGGCGCAGATCAGACGCCACAGAACGCGGCGTCTGATCATGGCCTACACTGTTTGCAAAATGTTCATCCAATTTAAAAATCGATTTTGAAAAAAAAAATAAAAATAAATAGACGGAACCTGACACCCCTGAATTGAAATGGCCTCCGGCTATATATTATGATAATAGGGTACCAATCGCATAGGCGACTATAAAAGACTTAGACAAACACGGGTGTAAGCGCAGCCTCGCTAGAGCCTTTGCTGTTCACAGACACGTAGATGTATGGCTTTGAAATGGCTGCACCACTTCTTGCAAGCCGTCAGATTTGTGACCCCAATTTGTAGCTGGCTGCGCATGTACACATTTGTTCATGTTAGCAGAATGCTAATCTGTCATTTCTCGTGACAGTTCAATTATATTAGAAACAATCGCCATGTATAACCAGTATTAAAATTTTCATCAAGTGGGTAGATCTGAGCCATTAGTGTTCTTGGTTATACTATGTATAGATATATTATGGGCCCATTTCGAAATTAAGGGGAATCGCGCTGAGTAATTTGTAGAAATTCAAATGAATTTACTAACAGTGAAGTCACTCACCAGACGCCGCGTTCTGCTACGTCTGATCTGGGCCTGCACTTTTTGCCAGAACCTCACTTTTGGGTTCCTCGTCTGCAATTGGTTCGCATGGCATACTGGTCGCGTTCATTGTCAATTACATGCAATTCTGCGAATCTTGAACAGATCTCGTCATGAAGGATATGCGTAACATCTTGCGAACAAATTCCATTCTGTTACGCTTGTTGGTCAGAGTCTCAACACAGTCGTAGGTCAATTATTCCCGTGGCGACTCATATCTGGCACACTTCTGTGACAACTTTATATATCTGTCCATTGCTTTCAGCAATAATCATCTCAACACCGAAAATGCCATCGAAATTTGAGCCGACAGATTCATTATCACAGAGGCGAACAGGAACACAGAATCATTACGAAAATACGCCTATACAAATACATTGTAAATTTTACCGCCGGAATAATGAAAATTTTAAGATGAAAAATTATGATATTTTTCTTATTACTGCTGAAAATATAGAGTGTGGGTACTCGTTAGAACCGCCTCATCGAGGCGGTTCTAACATGTACCCACTATCTGTATTTTAGAGCAGAAATACGAAAAATGAGGTTTTCCCCTGCAAACCCCAGTTTTACTGTATAAAAGTGGGGTTCTAGGGGATCAAAATTATATAGGCGTGTTTTCGTGATGCATCGAAATTTGAGCCGACACATTCATTATCGTAGAGGCGAACAGGAACACACAATGAGAACAGTAGGGTCTAACTGCATGTGCTCAGTCCTTGTTCTCATTGATATAAATGTAAGTAATAACGAAACTTCGGCCCCCGCCCATAGGGGCTTGAAGAAAAAAATGGGCTGCATGATGCTTCCACGCAGAGCTGAATCCGACCCGCACACTAGTACTGGTAAACCGCTTAGAGGATCTAAGCCTGTCTAGGAACCGCGGTGCGAGGTGGACCGTCCATGCTAATAAACCCTGTTGATTTCATCGGGCGACAGGGCTTGAGATGACATTTCATCTCAATGTCGGGTAAAAGTCACACAAAATTGGAAGCAACGTCTCCAAAATGACCTTTACGTGTTGACGTGGACGTTAAACCTCAAATCAAACAAACACAAACAAATGTAAGTCATAACGAAACTCAGACAAGGACTGTGATGCTCTTTCATTGTATGCGTATGTGCAATGTATTGATAGTTTGCATGTATCCTTTTAGTATGGTTGCTCACATAGTGGTATTTTAGCAAACGAAATATGATACTCCACGCATAGTGACATTTGCAATGACAGCTGGCACAGCAAAAGAGATCGCAACGTATGTACATGTATGCATATGATCCGCGAAATCTCAGATCCCAGCATCTGTATCATTACATATATACAATGTAGCAGTCTCCAGATACAGTAAAAGACCAGCTAAAGACAGTGAAAGATTTATTCTTTTATTAAACCCGTATCTGTAAGGTTGCAGTTGTCCTTCCCATTACGCAAACTCGCCTATACAAATACATTGCCACCTTTATCGCCGAAATAATGAAAAATTTATGATGAAAAATTGTGATATTTTTCTTATTTCTGCTCAAAATATAGATTGTGGGCACTTGTTAGAACCGCCTTATCGAGAGTACCCACAATCTATATTTTAGAGCAGAAATAAGGAAAATAAGGTATACCCCCGGAAACCCCAGTTTTACTATATAACAGTGGGGTTCAAGGGGGTCAAAATTATATAGGCATGTTTTGCGGTTGTCATTAATTTTTAGTCAAGATTTATTTATTTATTTATCAAATAAATAAATAAATAAATAAAATCTGCTTTAAGCATACCGATCACCAAAGACACTGGTAAGCCTGTGCATCCGCAAAGACTGACCAGGATGCTTAAATGACAGAATATCTCCAGTATTTATTATATGAATTCCGCTTTCACTGATTCTTTTAATTAAATCAGTGTTAGAGCTTTGTGAGACCAAAGACACACTTGTCCTCTCATCCACCCTACCTTTATTTTTGGGGATAAATAATGTAAAGATAAAGACAGTTTGTGTGTTTGGTTTGATGTTTAACGTCCCTATCAACACTGTATAGGTCATTTTGGATACGTTGCTTCCAATTTTGTGGGACTTGAGATGAAGACATCTCAAACCCTGCCACCACACTCAGAACATCTAAGCGGTTTACCAGTACTCATGTGCGATTGGTATCTGTTACGAAAACACGCCTATACAAATACAATGTAAAATTTTACCACCTAAAAAAAAAACACGAAATTTTAGATGAAAAATTGTGATGTTTTTGTTATTTCTGCTAGAAAAATTTAGATTAAGGGTACTCGTTAGGACCGCCTCGATGAGGCGGTTCTAACGTGTACCCACAATCTATATTGTAGAGCAGAAATAACAAAAATAATGTTTTCCCCTGCAAACCCCAGTTTTTCTATATAAAAGTTGGGTTCGAGGGGGTCAGAATCATGTAGGCATGTTTTCGTGATGTCAGCTCTGCGTGGAAGCATCATGCAGCATATATATTTCTTCAAGCTCAAATGGTCGGGGGTGGGGGTCGGAGGACAAAGGCGGACGGATGGTGGAAGGACGGACGATAGATAGATAGATAGATAGATAGATAGATAGATAGATAGATAGATAGATAGATAGATAGATAGATAGATAGATAGATAGATAGATAGATATGTGTGTTTCTTATAACCAATATATTTCTAGATTTTATACACATTCTTACTTAAGTAACTTAAATAGGGTATTAAATAAAAATTCAGCATATCAGCAGTCCAGCGTTTTAGTCCCCTTAAGCTGATCAGCTGGTTGCTGAATTCAGCCAATAATTCAGCGTTTTAGTCTCACCCGTGTTTTCGTGATGGTTGAGTTTCTGCACTCAGTGTCGTCCCCTTGCACGTTTCCACCTTTGAAACTGTTCAAAACTGGTCTCAAAGCTCACTTTTTTAACAGTTACAAAGGTGTTATTACATGTGATAAAGGAAGCTGATTGCAGTTGGCATATTACGAAATTAATCGCAGAGCAAAATGCTCAAAAGGCGTACCGACTGGTTGATTACCTATCTCAACTATCATTTTGGTCGTGTTCCCATGTTTCGGCTTGTATACTAACTATTATGCATGAAGGGATGGATATTCGATAACATGATTGCTGTTTAACTAACCTTGCGATTCGCCTTGTTCCAGAAATGAAGGCAATGAAATTATATGAAGCGAGGACGAATTGTGCAAATTGAGCATATGAAAGGAAATCAGGACAGTAGCATGGTTTGTAAATTTATCGAATAGAATATTTCTGTTTTGTTTTCATCTAATAAAGAACAGTAGTCTTGTGGAAAAAACGCTGCGAAGCGGTTCGATTCCGGCTCTGTGTATGGCAGGGTAGTGTGTGTGTGTGCGCGTGCGTGCGTCCATGCGTGCGTGCGTGTGCGTGCGTGCGTGTGCGTGCGTGCGTGCGTGTGTGTGTGTGTGTGTGTGTGTGTGTGTGTGTGTGTGTGTTGACCACATTACGTCATCATCCGTGAATGCTTAAATAAGGTCGTGCGAGATTTCGGTTTGATCGAAGTAAAATATATAAATAATCAACGCATAAAATGGTCCATTGAATAGCTTTTCTAAAATCCATTTTCCATATAAGGGTTGACAGATTTAAGGGCGAGGATTGCGGCCGTGTAAAATCGATTAAAGCCCCCCCCCCCCCCCCCCCAGTGGAATTCGTACCACTGACGGTTCCTAGGTGGTTCTTCTGTCGCGGTTTATATTTGTTACATGTATGATTTGTCTTTGAGTGCGTGTATCGCTTATATATTTGTTTGTTTTGGATAGCAAGTTGGCCATGTTGTGGGAAAGTGACTGTCATTTTGGCTTTCCTCTTTTGGTGTTTCCATAAGGGGCTAATTCTAATTATTTAATGGCACATAGCAGTACGATTACATAAGAAGAAAATGACATTTTTATGGAAACAATTGTTATCCCTTCTCTTGCTGAATATTCAGTTTAACCACACTCATTTCTGACTTTGAACCAATCAGATTACTTGATTTAATGTATTCGTACAAAGCCATAAAGTCAATGTCAAACAGTGTAGATCCTGATCACATGGCTTCTTCCATCTGATCTGGATCTACACTGTTTCCCAAGATAGGGGTTGTCGTGAACAGCATGATAAGAGTTTTGTTATAGTTTTCTTATTTATTTGCTATCAACAGAAATGAAGATCAAGAACAATCCCATGAATTGTCCCATCACGAAAGCATGCTTATATAATTTTGACCCCTTAAACCCAACTTGTATAATGTAAAACTGGGGTTTGCAGGGGTATACATTATTTTTCTTATTTCTGCTCAAACGCTATTGATTGTAGGTAGTCGTTAGAATCGCCTCATCGAGGCGGTTCTAACGAGTATCTACGATCAATGTTTTGAACAGAAATAAGTAAAATATCCCAATTTTTCATCTGAAGATTTTTATTTTTCGGTGGTAAAATTCACAATGTATTTGAATAGGCGTATTTTCGTAATGGTCCAATTTGGTGACAAGAATTGTGGCCACGTAAAAGCGATTTAAGTCCTCCGGTTAAAAAACAAATACTGTTTTACTGACCGTTCCAAGACGGTTCTTCTGTTGTGGTTTGTTATTGTTATAGTTCGTCTTTGCATGTATATAATGCTTGTTTTTTTTTAGATCACCAGAGCCGAAGGCTCCGTTGGAGCTTATAGTATAGGCAATGATCCGTCGTCCGTCGTCGTCGTCTGCGTCGTCTGTGTCGTCCGCGTCGTCTGCGCCGTCAACATTTTCGAACAACATCTATTCTGAAACTACTCGGCCAACTGAAACTAAATTACATGTGGGGCCTCTGTGGGAAGGGGGAACGAAAGTTTGTTCGTGAGGACTGGGTCACATGACCAATATGGCCGCCATGCCCATATATGGTAAAAACATTTAAAAATCTTCTTCTCAAGAACCGAATGGCCGATGTTCTTGAAACTTGGTATGCAGCATCGAGGACTCGGGCCCTGCCAAGTTTGTTCAAATGATGACCTTTGGTTGACCTTGACCTGTTTTACGTCAATGTCAAATATGGTCACTTAGACATTTGTATAGAAAAAAAAGCAAATCTGTGGATTTTCTGATTTCATGGTTGCTAGTGGCATCAGAAATGATATTTACACGCAGTTGAATGGAATTTTGACAGTTCTGAAGGTCAAGATCATTTACTGACCTTTGTCCAGGAAGGCTCAGATTCAGTTTTTTATCTTCTTCCTAACTTAAACTGCTGAGACGATTGAAACCAAATTACATGTGGAGCCTCTGTGGGAAGGGGAAACGAAACTTTGTTTGTGAGGACTGGGTCACATGACCAATATGGCTGCCATGCCCATATATTGTAAAAACATTTAAAAATCTTCTTCTCAAGAACCGAATGGCCGATGTTCTTGAATCTTGGTATGCATCATCGGGGACTCAGGCCCTGCCAAGTATGTTCAAATGATGACCTTTAGTTGACCTTGACCTGTTTTACGTCAAGGTCAAATTTGGTAACTTAGACATTCGTATGGAAAAAAAGGCAAAACAGTTGATTTTTCTGATTGCATGGTAGCTAGTGGCATCAGAAATGATATTTGCACTTAGCTGAATGGAATTTTTTCAGTTCCGAAGGTCAAGGTCATTTACTGACCTTTGTCCGGGAAGGCTCAGATTCAGTATTTTTATCTTCTTCCAAACTTAAACTGCTGGGTGGATTAAAACCAAATTGCAAGTGGAGCCTCTGTGGGAAGGGGGAACGAAAGTTTGGTCGTGAGGACTGGGTCATATGACTAATATGGCTGCCATGCCCATATATGGTAAAACCTTTTAAAATCTTCTTCGCAAGAACCCAATGACTGATGTTCTTGAAACTTGGTATGCAGCATCAGGGACTTGGGCCCTACCAAGCTTGTTCAAATGATGACCTTTGGTTGACCATGACCTGCTTTACGTGAAGGTCAAATATGGTCACTTAGACATTTGTATGGAAAAATAGCAAAATAGTTGATTTTTCTGATTGCATGGTAGCTAGTGGCATCAGAAATGATATTTGCACTCAGCTCAATGGAATTTTGTCAGTTCCGAAGGCCAAGGTCATTTTCGGACCTTTGTCCGGGAGGCTTAGATTCAGTATTTTTTATCTACTTCTCAACTTAAACTGCTGAGACGATTGAAACTAAATTACACATGGAGCCTCTGTGGGAAGGGGGAACGAAAGTTTGTTTGTGAGGACGGGGTCACATGACCAATATGGCTGCCATGCCCATATATGGTAAAAACTTTTAAAAATCTTCTTTTCAAGAACCGAAAGGCCGATGTTCTTGAAACTTGGTATGCATCATTGGGGACTTGAGCCCTGCCAAATTTGTTCAAATGATGACCTTTGGTTGACCTTGACCTGCTTTACGTCAAGGTCAAATATGGTCACTTAGACATTTGTATGGAAAAAGGCAAAACAGTTGATTTTTCTAATTGCATGGTAGCTAGTGGCAGCCAAGTTTTTTCAAATGATGACTTTTGACCTTGACCTATTTTACCTCAAGGTAAAAAATGGTCACTTAGACATATGTATGGAAAAAGGGCAAAACAGTGGATTTTTCTGATTGCATGGTATCCTGTGGCATCAGAAATGATATTTATACGCCCGCAAACGAAGTTTGAAGGGGGTATATAGGAGTCAGCTTGTCGTCTGCCACTAGTACTTAAGATTGATATACACAAACCTGACCTTGACCTTCACGTTGACCTCCTCAAGGTCAAATACTTGTAAAAATTTGTTGCACATTGCACATAACTTCCTCATTCTTTAACCGATTTCTTTAATATTCACACACCACACACCTTGCCACTAGAACTTAGGATTGATATACACAAACCTGACTTTGACTGAGTGACACCTTGCATGTAATTGGATTTCTATGATTATCATAATATTTCCGACGTTGACCTTCCTAAAGGTCAAATACTTGTATATAAATACTTGTAAAAATTTGTTGTCGGTCCTTACTTGGAGTTACTATCTGACAACGCATGCGGGGGTATAATTGGCGCCCGTTAGGCGGCAGCTCTAGTTGCAATCAACTGAATGGACGTTTTTCAACAAATGTGAAGCTCATTTGCTGACCTTTGTCCTGGATGGCTGAGATTCAGTATTTTAATCTTCTTCTCTACTCAAACTGCTCGGTTGATTGAAACCAAATTACATGTAGAACTTCTATGGGAAGCGGGAATGAATGTTTTTTCGTAAGGACTAGGTCACATGACCAATATGGCTGCCATGCCCATATATGGTAAAAACCTTAAAAAATCTTCTTCTCAGGAACCAAACGGCCGATGACATTGAAACTTGGTATGCAGCATCGAGGACTCGGACCCTAAAATTTTGTTCAAATGATGACCTTTGGTTGACCTTGACCTGTTTTTACGTCACGGTCAAATTTGGTCACAAAGACAGTTGCATGAAAAAAAGGCAAGACAGTGGATTTTACTGATTGCATGGTGGCATTTTATTGTCACATGACCAAGATGGGCACCATGCCTGTATATGGTATAAGCCACATGACCTCTGGTGAGCGTAGTGGCCCATGGGCCTCTTGTTTTTTATTTGGATAGCTGTTTTATGGGAAAGTAACTTGTCGTTTTGGTTTTTCGCATGTGACATTATCATTACAGTGGGGTTGTTTTATGTTGGTGTTTGAATCCACGACCCCTTGGTTACAACGCGAGCGAAACAACAACAATGCTAAAAGGTCCGGACCAGATATACTGGTGAGTTATGCACTCTATATCTTTACATACATATTTATTACGGCCATACTATTACATTTTCCCTTCGGTGCCTTTTCCCTTTGGTGTCTTGGATGGGAGGTGCGAGTTAATTGCATCGAGGCCTGGTGCCATTTGTTCAAAGCATAGTTAGCTTAACGAGCTTTAGTGGTCATATTGTTAACTGTTAACTAGCAAGTTTAATATTTAAATGTTTGGTATTTTTGCTGGAAAAATGTGAGCGCAAAAGCTGCTCACATTTTTTTTCAGCAAAAATATTAGCATATTTGCCATAATAAATGATCAAAGTTTTAAAAATACGTTAAATAAGGACGTCGTTGGTTTTGAACAACTGGCCCCAGATCATTGCCTTCACTTCTGTATATGAGCTCGCCGGGATACCTACCTCTTTGACAAGATTAATTACAGTAGTTCGAAATGCAATTTTTTGTTTGGTCGTTCTTTAGACATTTTTACAAAATTTACTTTACCTTTTCCTAGTAGAAAATGTGCATTCTATATCTTTTAAATTTGAAGAATAAGTTATTTACGTTAATGGCAAGTATGAGTAAGTTGGTATTAATAGAAAAAACAAAACAAACCAAAAACAAAAAAAAAAAAAAAAAAAAAAAAAACGGTTGTTATTTTGACCCCGAATCACAGTTTCAAGGTGATTCCACAGAGAGGGGGTATACAGATTTAAAAACGCATTGTTGGTTGATGCCTGATGCTCTGTCTCATGACGGGCCCATCGACGTCTAACTGTTGGTCTTCGTTTGCTCCAGCATTTCAGTTGTTTCTTGCTGTCGAAGTCTCGCCGTTGTATCATCTCTGTGGTTGTTTGATTTTTTTTGTGTTCACGGAGATGTTGCACTGATGAGTTAAGAGGCCATCATGCGGGCTGAACAAATTATTTGTCTAAATCGCGACGGAAATAAGGGCGAGGATTATGGCCACGTAAAACCGATTTAAGCACCCCAGTGAAATTCGTTTCATTGACCGTTCCAATCCTCGATGAGGCGGTTCTAATGAGTACCAACAATCTATATTTTGAGTAGTAATTAGAAATATACTACAAATTTTCATCTTAAAATGGTCGTTTTTTCGTTGGTAAAGTTCATAATGCATTGTATATAGGCATGTTTTTGTAATTTGTACAGCAGAAAGGGCCCACCCTCGCCAATTAGACACCAAATCATTTCTGTAAGGGAAAGTGTCTCTTCTCAGATAAGTGTTGTATTGCTTCCCCTGAAGATACATGCATTCCACCACCTTTAAACGCGTACGGCCCACGTCCATCGGGGCTTGAAGAAATAGATGGGCTGCATGATGCTTCCACGTAGAGCTGAAACCGACCCGCACACGAGTACTGGTAAACCGCTTAGAGGATCTAAGCCTGCCCAGGCAAAGCGGTGCGAGTCGACCCGTCCATGCTTATTATCTCAATTGGTTTCATTGGGCGGCAGGGCTTGAGATGCCATTTCATCTCAATGTCGCGTAAAAGTCCCACAAAATTGATAGCAACGTCTCCCTCCAAAATGACCTTTACAGTGTTGACGGGGACATTAAACCTCAAATAAAAAATAATAATAAAAAAAAAAAAAACAACCTTAAATGCGAGTCGATCGTTGTTGTATTGAAACTGATTTCTGTTAAGCGGTCTTCAACCGTATCAAAATAACCAGACATAAGACATTTTAGTGACAGTATCTGACAGAATAATTAGAAGAAGGCAGAATATTGGAGACTAGTTATGTTCTGACTCGAAGACAGTGACCTTCGGTATGGCATTTCGTTATACTATACACACCAAGAAAACACGCCTATATGATTCTGACCCCCTTGAAACCCACTTTTATATAGTAAAACTGGGGTTTACAGGGCTAAACACTATTTTTTTTATTTCTGCTCTAAATTCAAGCTTGTGGGTACTCGTTAGAACCGCCTCAGGAAAACACGTCTATATGATTCTGACATTCTTGAACCCCACTTTTATTACGTAAAACTGGGGTTTAAAGGGCTAAACATTATTTTTCTTATTTCTGTTCTAAAATATAGATTGTGGGTACTCGTTAGAACCGCCTCGATGAGGCGGTTCTAATGACTACCCACAATCTATATTTTGAGCAGCAATAAGAAAAATATCACAATTGTTCATTTATAATTTTCTCTATTTCAGCGGTAAAGTTTACAATGTATATAATATGTACATGTATAGGCGTGTTTTCATAATGTACAAAGTATATATGAAACACAACAACTCCATATTACGATAATAAGTTAATATGTGATGAACACTCTTGTACATGTACAGCGATGTTTGAAAATAGATATTTTTATTTTTAAAATTGGGGTAAAGTTCAATCCGAAGGCGCCTCTTTCAAAACTCGTCTTACTCCTGTTTTATATGCACAGGTTAAAGGAATATGACACAATGTACCATTTTGAGGCAAATTTAGATGTCCAAGTGCTGTCCGTTACCTCCACTTCTGGTTTTGTGCAAAACATTTGACTCTTTGCAAAATGACATTGGAAAGGAAAATGGTTTTGGATTAACCAATTGAGTACCAGAAACCCGAAAACGGGTAATTGGCAAACAGCGCAGGCCCAGCTCAGACGCCGCGTTCTGCGGCGTCTGATCAGGGCCTACACTGTTTGCAAAAAGTTAAGCCATTTTCCAAATCAGTTTCAAAGAAAACCATCACGAAAACACGCCTGACCCCCTTGAACCCCACTTTTATACAGTAAAACTGGGGTTTACAGGGGTAAACCTTAATTTTCTTATTTCTGCTCTAAAATATAGATTGGGGGTACTCGTTAGAACCGCCTCGATGAGGCGGTTCTAACGAGTGCCCACAATCTATATTTGGAGCAGAAATAAGAAAGATATCACAATTTTTCATCATAAAATTTTCATTTTTTCGGCGATAAAGGTGGCAATGTATTTGTATAGGCGTGTTTGCGTAATGACAATCTGCCGCCCCTAATTTTTTTTAATGAACATGTTCTATATATAAGAAGGAAGAATCTATTTGGTACAAAAAGGATTAAGAGAAAACAGTAAGCATAAACATTGATTAACCTCTATTTTAAATTTATTGAAATTTAGCCAGCCGTCACGAAGTTGCTGCTGATTGAAAATAACACTTGTGTCATGTCTTGATCAATGCAGATTAATCTCCCTTTGGGACTAGTCTGAAGCTAAATGGTTTATTCAAATTTCAATAGGTGACACAATCTTTCGAAAGGGGTGCAAAATCGTTCAGAATTGTCCTGAAGGGAGCTAAATCGGTATTAATCAAAACATGATTCAAAGGTAATTTTCAATAGGCTGATGCATCACGAAAACACGCCTATATAATTTTGACCCCCTTGAACCCCACTTTTATATAGTAAAACTGGGGTTTCGGGGGTAAACCTAATTTTTCTTATTTCTGCATTAAAATATAGAGTGTGTGTACTCGTTAGAACCATCGAGGCGGTTCTAACGAGTGCCCACAATCTATATTTTGAGCAGAAATAAGAAAAATATCACAATTTTTCATCCTAAAATTGTCATTTTTTTCGGCAATAAAGGTGGCAATGGATTCGTATAGGCGTGTTTGCGTAATGGGCCAGATTTCGATGACATTTAAAGCAGAGCTCAATCACTGTTCATGCTTCGTGTTTTGCTTTTAATCCAACATACTTTTTATTTCTTTCTAACGTCATTTTGCGAAGATTCTATTTTTATTATATTATTTTCACAAATGCCGGAAGTGCAGATAACGGACATTATTTAGACATTCATATTTAATCGAAAGGGAACATTTGGACATTTCCTTCACCCGTACCTGTAAAACATCAATCAGTCTGGTTTTAAAAGAGGGGGTGTTTGTATTTCGATCTGTACCCAAATTTGTGGAAAAATGACATTTTTTTCAAAAATCGATTAAAACACTTTTTCAAAACTTTTTGTCGCTTTTGCATTGTTTTACAGTATGCAGTATTCATTTAGAAACACAAACGTTAAAATCCGGCATACGTGTAAAAGTTTACTCGTTTAAATTTTTTTCGAAAATAAAATAACATATTAACTTTTTACTTAAAGTTTTCATGCATGCCAGTTTCGCAGATATAAAGATTTGTACCATGAAAACTCTGACGGGTGCTCAAACGTTTTCAGTATTGCTTCTCATCACGAAAACACGCCAATATAATTCTTACCCCGTTCAACCCCACTTTTATATTGTAAGACTGGGGTTTACAGGGGTAAACCTTATTTTTCTTATTTCTGCTCAAATATAGATTGTGGGTACTCGGTTATAACGTGTCTCACACAGAAATAAGAAAAATATCATAATTTTTCATCTTTAACTTTCGATTTTCGGCGGTAACATTCACAATGTATTTGTATAGGCATGTTTCATAATGTTTAGGTACAACCATCACAAAAACACGCCTATATAATTTTGACCCCCTTGAACCCCACTTTTATTTAGTAAAACTGGGGTTTCCGGGGGTATGCCTTATTTTTCTTATTTCTGCTCTAAAATATAGACTGTGGGTACTCGTAAGAACCGCCTCGATGAGGCGGTTTTAACGAGTGCCCACAATCTATATTTTTAGCAGAAATTAGAAAAATCCAAATTTTTCATCATAAAATTTTCATTTTTTCGGCGATCAATGTGGCAATGTATTTGTATAGGCGTGTTTGCGTAATGTATATGATAAACAGTGGTGCGTTTTCAAAATTTCGAAGTATATTAGTATATTAGTCTGACAATCAGAGAACTCCGATTTATATTCCTCGCATACAAAGTTGTCCCTTCACTCTCTTGCATCAAGACATTAGGCAAACACGCCTATTCCTGTATATTGAACACTTAACCACCAAAAAATGTGAATTTTCCGATAAGAAATTCCGATAACTTTCATATATTGTTATGTGTACACGTTAGAACCGCCTCGCCAAGGCGGTTCTAACGAGTACCCAAAACACACGTTTTTGAGCAGCAATATGAAAAACGTATATCTCTGTAAACCTCAATTTTACTGTATACAAGTGGAGTTTAAGTGGTTCAAAATTATATAGGTGAGTTTTTATACTCCCGCAAACGAAGTTTAAGGTGGGGGGGGGGGTGTATACTGTTTTCACGTTGTCCGTCTGTCCGTCTGTCTGTCCGTTCGTCTGTCCGTAACACTTTGGTTTTCCCTGCATATCTTGCTTAATAGTTTACAGAATCTTATCATTTTGCATAAATGTTGATATTGATGAGATGCTGCTGCTACATGAAATAAAGGTCCTGCGATGAATACTGTTAAACTTATTCCCCTTTGTAATTCTTGAAAACTTGTCCGTGACACTTTTGATTTTCCTGTATATCTTGCATAATAATTTTAATAACTTTTGTTTTTATTGTTCTAGATTAATGAAACTTATACCACACTTGGTGCCTGAGGTAAGGAATCTGTTGTAGTAAAATATATTTATCAAGGGTCCATAACTCTTGGAGTTATGTCCCTAGAAAGATTTTCATTCAACATAGCCATTTTGGCTTGCAGCGACGGCTGCAAGCCAGTATGATTGGAAAAGTGGTTCCGGTTTTAGACTTCTCTTTCTATGTTATTTTGGATCCTCAGGTGTTTTTTTTAAAACAAAAATCAGAGATACAGTCAGCTTTTTCCCGTGTTCTTGTTCCCTCAACCTATAGCACAATAGCTTTCGCATATTTTAATAGAATACATGGTACCAGTTTAGTGATAGATGGTCTAGTGACAGAGCTATCGTTTCTGTGCGAAAGTTTAACTAAACACCGAAGCGAATTTATCCACTAGGCCATGGTCTACTCAGCACTACCGTCAATACAGTTTACCTGATCACATTCCTAATTTTATCGTGTCCGATCAATATCTTTCTTATTCCTGGATTGATTTTAGAATAACTTGACAGTAATGTTAATCATCATGAGATGATGTGTTGTGCGCAAAACCAAGGTTGGTTTCTAAAACCGAGTTATCATGTTCAAAATGATTCTTTGAGCTATGTTCTTTTATATCCTTGTTCTTTATAGTTTTTTAACATCAACAATTTCCTACTCCTCTGATAGCGCTGCCGGGGCGCTAGTCAGTTTCACTGACAGCTTTAGTTATATTGAAGGTACTGCCACCAATAAATGAACAAAGTTTACGGCGTACTGACAGTCAATTGGTCCAGTTTTTATCAAGATTAAGATTCACCTTAAATAGCTTTATACTGTTTATTTCTTTTTAGACTTTCAGATAAAAACTGTTAACATTGGTAACATTGTTTACTTTGGTTGTCTCTTGTTTATAATACTTTTATACTTTGCTAATAAAATATGTTAACATTTAATGTCTCTTCCTCCTTCGTCTTATACTCCCTTTTATGTATATTTGTGTCGTCACCTAATAATTACATGTTTACTGGTCACATGACATACTCAGTATGTATGGAAGACCGCCTCCGTGGTCCAGTGATTAAGGTCGCTGACTTGTAATCACTGGAGGGTCATGGGTTCGAGCCCCGCTACCGGCCATGATCGTTTATGTGAGAACATTTGGTAGTTTGTGTCGGAGGATCGGAGTCTAGTACCGGTACTTTCCAGGAACGATGGTTATTAAACTACCCGCCTGTATATGACTGAATGGTTGTTGAACGGGCGTAAAACCTAGCAAAACAAACAGTATGTATGATGTATTATTGTCTCTCATAAATCTGTTAGGGACATTTATTTTGTTTTGTTTGTCCATTTCTACTTGCCAAATCGCATATCGTCCGTGCTCCATAAGTCCATTATTCCTCCTGTCTGCATGTCTGTTAACAATGTCTTCTTCCAACTACTATTCAGATACTACTGAGCAAATTTCAATAAAACATGGTCATCACAATGATCCCTTACTATCATAGTTGGTCAAAAGTGAGAATGTGATCACTGGGTCACATGTCAATGCCTCAGTTACCTTAACATTGAAATATTTCTTCCAATAAATGTCAGGGTAGTGCCACATAGAAAATTGACACCTCATGGGTTTGTCCATTCCAATGTGTAGATAAACAATATATTGCCTTTGAGTACACTGCATCAAAAATCTATGTCCCATTAACAAGAACAGTGCAATTTCCTTCCTCACCAGTACTTTCATCTACATCAACTCGTACATCCAATATGGCTACACTTACACCAGGAACAGTACCCTTAAAACCAGGCAAGCCTTTCCTTTTTAAAGGAACCTTTATTTGAGGTCTAATAATGTTAAAGTGTTTAGGGAGTAGGTACCTTGTTAGCGCAACTCCTCTCACTGTTGAAGGGTGATTTTTTTGAAACTTTGCAGGTGTTTTCATATAGGTCTGAAGGTGTGCATGTGGTTTTTTCTTACCCCTAAAATTATTTCCTTAACTTTTTTTCGTCCTGTTTGACTAAGCCATTTTTAGGTCTAATAATGAAAGTGTTTAGGGAGTGGGTACCTTGTTAGCGCAACTCCTCTCACAATTTTAGGTTGATCCTTTTGAAACTTTGCAGGTTTTTTTCATATAGGTCTGAAGATGTGCATGTGGTTTTTCCATACTCCTAAAATTATTTCTTACACTCTTTTCATCTTTTTTAACTTAGCCATTTTTTGAGGTCTAATAATGTTAAAGTGTATAGGGAGTGGGTACCTTGTTAGCGTGAAGTTGAACCGATGCATAAAACTCATCAAATAGATTTTGTGTTTCAATAATATTGGGCCAAGTTCAGTTGCCGGCTATGAGTTCAACTTATTTAAACATGTCTGCTCTTCTTTATTATTGACCATTGTCATGCGGGGGTATCTAATAAGCAGTGCTTATTCACTTTTTTCATTCGTGATGCTTGTCAAGGTCGCCCCTTCATGCGGTTCGGTCGATTTTGCGCCTGCGCATATGCGCAGTCTCGACAGAGCCTAGGCTGCTCGCGTATGAGATAAGTGTCAATTCTTATGAGCTGTCTTATGAACTGGCTGATATATATGTTAACCCTTTTTGTATCAAATGGAATCTTCCACCTTATATATGGCAGGAGTCCATTTCGAAATTTAGGCGTGTCAGGTTGTGTTTTCTTCAAAATACATTAGGGAAATTACTTTACTACTAGCAAACAGTGGAGGCCCTGATCAGACGCCGCGTTTTGCGGTGTCTGATCTGGGCCTGCACTGTTTGCCAAGGTATCCCTTTAGGGGTTTCTGGTACTAAATGGGTTAAAAATCTGATGAAGAGAATAACGCAATTATGTACCAACACTTGACCTATATGGCATTGTTAACAAGGTTTATAGCAAATGAAATGTCTTCCCGCATAATCGAAGAAAGTTGAAAGTAGTTCCAGTTTGTTTTACATCGTTTTACATCGTCCACTTGTTTCAAGAAATCGAACCTCATCAAGAGAAAATCTTTATTTGATATTTAACGTCCCCATCAACACTGTATAGGTCATTTTGGAGACGTCGCTTCCAATTTTGTGGGGCTTTTATCCGTCATTAAGATGAAATGACATCTCAAATCCTGCCGCCCAGTGAAACCAATATGACCAGTCTGACTCGCCCCGCTTTGCCTGGGCAGGCTTAGATCCTTTAAGCTGTTTACCAGTACTCGTGTGCGGGTCAGTTTCAGCTCTGCGTGGAAGCATCGTGCAGCCCATCTTTTTCTTCAAGCCCCGATGGGCGGGGCCGAAATATGCAAAGGTACAATGCCATAAAACAATTACATGTTCGGGGTTTGTCGGCGTGGGGTTGGCTAGAGAGGGATGGGAATGGGGGCTTAAATCGAATTTACGTGGCTCCATCACGAAAACATGCCTATATAATTTTGACCCCCTTGAACCCCACTTTTATATTGTAAAACTGGGGTTTACAAGGGTAAACCTTATTTTTCTTATTTCTGCTCTAAAACATAGATTGTGGGTACTCGTTAGAACCGCCTCGATGAGGCGGTTCTAACGAGTGTCAACAATCTATGTTTTGAGCAGTAATAAGAAAAATATCTAACTTTTCATCTAAAAATTTTTTTCGGCGGTAAAATTAAACACTGTATTTGTATAGGCGTGTTTTCGTAATGCCAACTGTCTTCCTTAGTTCTGCCGGGGAGTATACAAAAACGTTTTCGTTTCGCATGAAGACTCAGATCATCCTTCGTGATTGCGCATTGCGAGCAAAGTCATCAGAGTCCGCTATATGTATGTCCGTTGTTCAAAAGTGTCACCATGCCGACAGGCTTAGAGGTTATTAAACATTTTTTCATGCTCAACGCATTGGAGCATGAAATTTATGCTACTCATAAATTTTAAAATGCCAACAAATGTTGGCATTTTAAAAATTATGAGCAGGATAAATGACTAAATGACATTCTCGGCTGATTTGAGAAGGAAAATTGCATGCCTTGTTTGTATTTTAATAGTTATGAGCATTACCAATTTCATGCTCAGCTGAGTTGAGCATGAAAAATGTTTTAAAACCTCGGGGCCTGGTAATGTTGGCTTCCGATATATACGCCCAGCGAGGACTCCGACGGGTACGTTTCTGCTCATCTGTCTGTTCTGGAGTATAGCGGCATTGTTAACACTTTTTATGTCATGTCAAGCATGTCTATTTACCTAACCACCCTGTTCCTGTTTAATGTGTTTCAGTTGGGGTTTTAATTACCCCATCAACCCTATTTAGGTCATTTTGGAAACGTTGCTTCCAATTTCGTGGAACTTTTACCCGACGTTGAGATGAAATGACATCTCAAGCCCTGCCGCCCAATGAAACCGAAAGGGCTTATATGCTTTGGACGGTCCGACTAGCACCACTTTTGTCTGTGCAGGCTAAGTCCTTCTAAGTCGTTTACCAGTAGTCATGTGTGGTCTGTTTCAGCCATGCGTGGAAGCACTATGCCGCCCAATCTATTTCTCCAAGCCGCAATGGGCGGGGGTCTCAACTCTGTTTCTATGCAGACTCATACTTGTACATAAGCGATTAACCGTCTCTATCCAGAAATTCATTACGAAAACACGTCTATAAAAATAAAGTGTAACCTTTGTCGCCGATTGAGGCGGTTCTAACGAGTACCCACAACCTATGTTTTGGAGCAAGAATAAGGAATATGATATATATCCCCCCCCCGCACCCCCGTAAATCCCAGTTTCCTCTATATAAAGTGGGGTATAGGGGGGGGGGGTCTTCATTTCACGGACTTGTTCACGTGATGACCTCTACGTTTCTTAAGAAATCTTTGACAAAGATGTTTTCATTGACCTATGTGGAGAAAAAAGGAATAGTGAAATAACAAATGAACAAATTAAGTAAGAAACCCTGTTGTGTCTTTCACGATATAAGTAATCATTATTACCTTCCATACCAAGTTTGAAGCCATTTGCTGTCATTGTTCCTGAGAAATCCTTGACTAAAATTAATATTGGCTATATGAAGAGAAAAAAATGAAAGAACAGATGAACAAATACGCCGAGAAAGCCCATTGTCCCTTACACGATATGTCATTATCATTGTACAGTGTACCAAGTGTGAGACCATAGCTTTCATAGTTCCTGATAAATCCTTGACTATAGTTTAACATCGACTTATGTGGAGGGTTTGGTTTGGTTTGGTTTTATTTGAGGTTTAACGTCCCCGATAACAGTGTAATGGTGATTTTGGAGACGTTGCTTCCAATTTTGTGGGACTTTTGCCCGACACTGGGATGAAATGACAGCTCAAGCCCTGCCACCCAATGAAACCAATTGGGTTTATAGGCATGGATGGGCCGGCTCGCACCACTTTGCCTGGGCAAACTTAGATCCTCTAAGCGGTTTACCAGTACTCGTGTGCGGGTCGGTTTCAGCTCTGCGTGAAAGCATCATGCAGCCCATCTATTTCTTCAAGCCCCGATGGGCGGGGGCCGCTTATGTGGATGGAAAGAAGAATAAAATAACAAATGCATAAATAAGCTGACATCAGGATAACACCCCTATATAATTTGGACCGCCTGAAACCCCATGTAAAGTAAAAATGGGGTTTACAGGGGTATACATTATTTTAAATATTTCTGTTCAAAAACATAGATTGTGGGAACTCATTAGAACCGCCTCACCGAAGCAGTTCTAAGGAGTACCCAGGATCTATTTTTTCAGCAGAAATATGAAAAATGTAGACGTTTGCATCTGAAAATTTTCATTTTTGGCGGGTAAAATTTTCAATACATTTGAATAGGTGTGTTTTCGTAATGGAACGCCAATTGCCTCTTACACTATACACGCCAGCATGATTACACAGTATGCCAAATTTGTGGTTTCGAGCTTTATCACGTGAACAAGTCCGTGAAATGAAGACCCCCTAAACCCCACTTTATACAGAGAAAACTGGGGTTTAAGGGGGTATACATTATTATCCTTATTTCTGCTCCAAGGCATAGGTTGTGGGTACTCGTTAGAACCGCCTCAATGAGGCGGTTCTAACGAGCACCCACGACCTATGTTTTCAGTGTTTGTAAGAAAAATATCAGGGGTTTTCATCAGAAAAGTAGCCATTTTGGAGATGAGAAATATGCACTGTATCGGACGGGTGTGTTATCGTAATGTATGGTTCTATAGAAATCTTCGATAAAAATGTTCCCGATACAAGTCATTATGGTTGCATAGTATATCAAGTTGGATGGTTCTAATGTCTACGATACTTGAGCAACCTTTGGACAGAAAGAAGAATGAAAGAACAAATACATAAATAAGCCGAGAAAGCTCATTGTCTCTAAAACTTTACAAGTCATAATGATTGCTTAGTATACCATTTGCGGGTTCTTTGAGAAATCTTTGACGAAAAATTATAGTTTATGGAGGGATGGATGGACGGACGGACGGACGGACGGACGGACGGACGCACGCACGGATGTGTTTACGAGTGGGTACTTGTTGGATTTATTTTAAGTTCATCAAGCACTTGATGGGTAATTTTGGCTTGTTGGGTATACCCTACAGTAAGATCAGACTAAACGGTGTGGTAGGTAGGGTGCCTAGCTTTATTAGGTAACACCTTGTCCAAAAATGTCCAAACTGTCCACGATTTTATTGGTCTGTCCATATATATTTTTTAGTCTTTCCATATATTTTGTTGGGTTGTCCACATTTTGTTGGGTTGTCCAAAATTTTGTTGGGTTGGCTAAACTATTTTTGTTGGTTAATTTTTTGTACAACAGGCTTTTATATGGTATTATTCATGGACAATTTTGTTTGGTTTCTTTTTTGTTGGTTTCTTTTTTGTTGGACATTTCTCTTGTAAGGTTGTTTTTGCTTATTTTTACCCAATTAAGCTGGACAAAGTAGCCACAAAAAATACCCAATTGAATCCATGGACAGTGTACATGTACCCAGTTTGTAGCCATTTGTTGGTACGGACTGACGGAAGAACAATAAACTACAGTGGAACCTGGATGGCTCGAAAACCGATGGCTCGTTTACCATGGATGAGTCGAACCCGTTTTGAGTCCCCAGGGAATTTCTTTTACATAAGAAGTAGTGTTTGATAAGTAAGGAGATTTTCGACTTTTAACGTGCAAATGTATGCTGTGCGTACTCATTAGAATCGCCTCGATGAGGCGATTCTAATGAGTACACACAACATACATTTTATTATAGAACAGCGAAAAGATGTCCCAAAATTGACCGCGTTTTGCCTCCTGGTAGTAACCCCTCCTGGTGGTAACCCTCAGTGGCTCGAATTACACCTGTCTCGAACAGATTTTCGTTGTCCCAAAGGTGTTCGAGCCATTGAAGTTCGACTGTAGTTTAACCCCACATTTTCAACAGGGGGTATAATTATGATAATACAAGCATATGCATAGGGGTTTGTTCAGTAAGCTCCCCATTTCTTAATGTATTTTCGATTAATATGTTCCATTCGCAGCAGTTCAGTAGATGTGTTAGCTCTCTTTGTATGAGAAACCCCAAAGCGGGACACCGGCTAGCATTGCAGGTTCAGATCAGACAGCAAGCTCCGCGTCGTCTGATTAAGGTCGTCAATGTTTGCCGATATTGCAGTTCTCAATACATGTCTAACAGTACCGCTAAATTTCGAAATGGACTCCTGCTATATACAGTGTTTGCTTGATTTGATGTCTGACCTCCGTTAACGCTGTATAGGTCATTTTGGAGAATTTCTTTCAATTTTGTGGGACTTTAACCCGACATTGAGATGACCTGTCGCCCAATGAAACCAAAAGGGTGTATATGCAGGGACCGTCTTGCACCACTTTTCCTGGACAGGCTTAGAACCTCTAAGCGGTTTACCAGTACTCATGTGCGGTCAGTTTCAGCTCTGCGTGGAAGCATCATGCAGCCCAGTCTATGTCTGCCAGCCCCGACGGGCGGGGGCCGCTATGTAAGTACACATTTGGGACTGTTCAGAAGTGGTCTTAAAGACCCATTTTGAACACTTTTAAAATGTGTTACATGGCAACAGGACGCTTTAGGTCGAACAAACAAAGAAAGATCATCAATTGCGTCCTTCAAAAACGCTTTTTAAACAGAATTAGTCTTAATTTTAGGTGGTCTTAATAGCGGAATTTTACTGTATATAAGGCGGATATAGCTTTCATGACATCCAATGTAGGCCTAAGCGTTATGCGATAGTCGACATGTCCCTTGTCCTTTGGTCCAGATAGCTCCAAGATTACAGAAAAACAGGCATTTTCTGTATCAGACAGCAATTATTTCATCGACATCCTACAGAGTAAATAATTTCTAGAATATAGAGAAAGTGCTATGAGGCATAAACTATCACATTACAATTGCCAATACCATTTATATCAAGGAAGTGGGCCTTGATAGTATTATCTCACACTGGCAATGCTTTCTAGTAGAGCAACTGTTGCTTCACCCATTCAACCCTGAATATCTGTAGTGTACTCTCCTATCATCCATTATTAGCCATCTTATCTGGACCTACACTGCTGAAATATATATATTTACATTTCCAGTAAAAAACCCCAATGTAAACCTTTAGAAAACAATGTAGTTCATACTCCATGAACGCACCGAGTTACATGATTTTCAGTGACGGCAAGTGACATCATTCTAAACCATGATTCTCCACGATCTGATTGGGCCTTAGCGACGTCAACGCTGTTCTGCGATGTGCAGAAAAACAGCATGCAAATGTTTTTCAGCTTTAAACGTTGCCCTATAAACACCTTTTTCGCCCAGTGATGAGGAGCAAAGAATGTAAATATAGGAAATAAACTTAAAATTTCTGCTGTTCATTAAAGTATGAACGACGGCGGATCGCTAGCAAAGTTTACATGAACCCCTTTACTATGAAGGCGACCCACTGCATAGCATCACGAAAACACGCCTATATAAATTTGAGCCCCTTGAACCCCACTTTTATATAGTAAAACTGGGTTTTCCGGGGGTATACCTTATTTTTTATTATTTCTGCTCTAAAATATACATGTATATTTGGAGCAGAAATAGGAAAAATATCACAATTTTTCATCATAAAATTTTCATTTTTTCGGCGATAAAGGTGGCAATGTATTTGTATAGGCGTGTTTGCGTAATGGTATATGATTGTTTGCTAGTCCATTCGCTCCTTCTCAACTTTAATCCTTCGCTTGGAGACTTGCCATTTCGACCAAGTTGATCAACTTTTAATAAAAAATGACAAAAATGATCATACTTAAATGAACAGACTTGAAGCTAGTATAGAGTCTACAGTATTTTGCTCAGTTTTTCTCAAAACGATTAATACGTAGAACTTCTTATTAAGCCAGGCTTTTTCACAGGCAAAGGCTAAAAATACCTCGAATTTGTTTACGGGAACTAGCGATTATAATGTCATTTCATAACAACGTCGGGTAAAAGTCCCACAAAATTGGAAGCAACGTCTCCAAAATGACCTTTACAGTGTTGACGGGGACGTTAAACCTCAAATCAAGCAAAACATAAACAAAGTCGGTAGGACTTTCTTCATCTCATTCTAATCAACAAAAAATACGACACAAGAAAAAGTCTATGGGCTAGTTTTGTTTTTGTTTGATTTGAGGTTTATCGTCCCCGTCAACACTGTAAAGGTCATTTTGGAGACGTTGCTTCCAATTTTGTGGGACTTTTACCCGTCATTGAGATGAAATGACATTTCAAGCCCTGTCGCCCAATGGAACCAATAGGGTTTATTAGCATGGACGGCCCGCCTCGCACCGCGGTTCCTGGACAGGCTTAGATCCTCTAAGCGGTTTACCAGTACTAGTGTGCGGGCCTGATTCAGCTCTGCATGGAAGCATCGTGCAGCCCATATATTTCTTCAAGCCCCTATGGGCGGGGGCGGTCTATGGGCTAGTATGTTTGCTATTGGCGATAAAGCTTGACTTAGTAATTTTCGTCGGATTCTCACTGATTTCTATACAAATGAGGCTGGTTGCCGTGCTGTCCTCGGGCCTAAGCGAACTCGGTTACCCTACCTATCTTTTTATTACATGCTTTGATGCAGCACGTGAGGATTTAATCGCATGCAAAACATTACGAAAACACACCTATACGAATACATTGTAAATTTTACCACCAAAACATGAAAATATTCAGACGAAAAGTTGTGATATTTTTCTTATATTGTATACCCCTGCGCACCCCAGTTTTACAATAAAAAAGCGGGCTTCAAGGGGTTCAAAATTATATAGCTGTGTTTCCGTGATAGTTTTAAACCATTCTATGGGAGAGCCCCTTATGTGTTTTTGTCCTTAAAATCATTCGAAATGTATGTATATTGTTGGTGTCTAGACATAAACATCTAGAGGTTTGTTTCCATACTTCATTTGGTAAATCGTTTTGAAGTCTAAAACGGTTCTAAAGCAGTTAAAGCTGTCGACATATTTTTCATGTCTGGCTGAAAATGTGCTACATGTAATGGAGCCGTCTATTGAACTGAAAACCCCAGAAAACCCATATGACACAGAGACAAGTTGCATGGTTGGATGTACATGGGGTATACAGCATTTTCCTAAATGTGCTCAAACACAATAATAATCCATCACACAAACCCGTCTATATAATTTTGATCCCCTTAAACACCACTTCTATACAGTAAAACTGGGGTTTACAGGGGTATACATTATTTTTCTTATTTCTGCTAAAAAACATACATGTATGTTGTGAATACTCGGTAGTACCGCCTCGGTTGCATTATATTTCTTATTTCTGCTCGAAGACGGATATTGCGAGTTGGCTATTCGTTAGAACCGCCTCACCGAGACGGTTCTTATGAGTACCCGCAAACTATATTTTAAACAGAAATAAGAAAAATATCACAATTTTTCATCTTAAAAAGTTTATTTTTTCGGTGATGAAATTTACTATGTATTTTTATAGGCATGTGTTCGTAATGATCAGACGTTTTCCATCACGAAAACATGCCTATACAATTTTGACCCCCTTAATCAACACCTTTAATGTTATAAAACTGGGGTTTACAGGAGAACATATTATTCTTCTTATTTCTGCTCGAAAATATATATTGTGGGTACTCGTTAGAACCGCCTCGACGAGGCGGTTCTAACGAGTACCAACAATATATATTTTAAGCAGAAATATGAAAAATATCACAATTTGTCATCTTAAAAATCTTATTTTTTAAGCAATTTTATTGGGGTGTTTTCGTAATGATCAGACGTTTTCACTAGAACATTTAACAATTTTTGAAACATGAAAGAATGCACTACGTCACACGAAGCCCCCGCCCATAGGGGCTTGAAGAAATATATGGGCTGCATGATGCTTCCACGCAGAGCTGAAACCGGCCCGCACACTAGTACTGGTAAACCGCTTAGAGGATCTAAGCCTGTCCAGGAACCGCGGTACGAGGCGGACCGTCCATGCTAATAAACCCTAATGGATTCATTGGGCGACAGGGCTTGAGTTATCATTTTATCTCAATGTCGGGTAAAAGTCCCACAAAATTGGACGCAACTTTCCCAAAATGAACTTTACAGTGTTGACGGGGACATTAAACCTCAAATCAAACAAACAAAAAACTACGTCACATGGATGTCCTATCGTAATGAAGACGCCGTTTTAGCACACTGGTGTTTTATCGTAATGAAGACGCCGTTTTAGCACACTGGTGTTTTATCTTAATGAAGACGCCGTTTTAGCACACTGGTGTTTTATCGTAATGAAGACGCCGTTTTAGCACACTGGTGTTTTATCGTAATGAAGACGCCGTTTTAGCACACTGGTGTTTTATCGTAATGAAGACGCCGTTTTAGCACACTGGTGTTTTATCGTAATGAAGACGCCGTTTTAGCACACTGGTGTGCTATCGTAATGAAGGCGCTCTTTTAAGACACGGATGTGTTATCGTAACGAAGACGCCGTTTTAGCACACTGGTGTGTTATCGTAATGAACACGCCGTTTTAGCACACGGATGTGTTATCGTAATGAAGTAGCCGTTTTAGCACACCGGTGTATTATCGTAATGAAGACGCCGTTTTAGCACACCGGTGTGTTATCGTAATGAAGACGCCGTTTTAGCACACGGATGTGTTATCGTAATGAAGTAGCCGTTTTAGCACACTGGTGTGTTAACGTAATGAAGACGCCGTTTTAGCACACGGGTGTGTTATCGTAACGAAGACGCCGTTTTAGCACACGGATGTATTATCGTAACGAAGACGCCGTTTTAGCACACGGGTGTGTTATCGTAACGAAGACGCCGTTTTTGCACACGGATGTGTTATCGTAACGAAGACGCCGTTTTAGCACACAGGTGTGTTATCATAACGAAGACGCCGTTTTAGCGCACGGGTGTGTTTTCGTAACGAAGACGCAGTTTTAGCTCACGGGTGTGTTATCGTAACGAAGACGCCGTTTTAGCACACGGGTGTGTTACTTGTATGGTAATGGAATTCTAAATTGTGTTAAGCGCCACGCAACGTTTCATTACGAAAACACGCCCATACAATGTAAACTTTACCGCCGAAAAATCTAAAATTTAATGATGAAAAAATGTAATATTTTTCTTATTTCTGCTCAAAATAGAGATTGTGGGTACGCGTTAGAACCGCCTCATCGAGGATTGTACCCACAATCTATATTGTAGAGCAGAAATAAGAAGGTACACTAGTACTGGTAAACCGCTTAGAGGATTTTAGCCTGCCGAGGAACCGCGGTGTATGGCGGACCGTCCATGCTTATAAACCCTATTGGTTTCATTTGGCGATAGGGCTTGAGATGTGATTTCATCGGGTAGAAGTCCCATAAAATTGGAAGCAGCGTCTCCAAAATGACCTTTACAGTGTTGACGGGGACGTGAAACCTCAAATCAAACAAACAAACTGTAGCGTAGCTGGTAAGGACGCGCGGCCACTGCAGTGCTAGGTAACGCACCCCTCATCTTTGCATGGTTTAGAATCACGGCAAACGCATATATATAGTTTTATCATTTGATGACGCATCTGAGAGTGCAATAGCCCCATCAGAAAAGCCATCAGAAGAGATGGCAAATCCCCCGACAAAGGGCCAATATGGCCTTCAGATGATTCTTCATAAATAGAAAGTGTACCAGAATTAAAATACTAGTAAGCCCACAGTATATTTTGTATATGTAATGTTTATTGAGTTTATCTTCGCCTAATGATACAAAGGATCGCTTTTTAACATGATGAAAATGCAAGATTTCCAATGCACAAAGTACAGGTATACGGAGTTGTGATTCTTGCACATGAAACGCCTTCACCATGAAAACACGCCTATATAATATTGACAACCCTGGAACCCTTTCTGCTCAATAATTTCGAAGTTTTCATCTTAATTTTTTTTTCATATTTTTCGGCGATATATGTCACAATGCATTTGTTTAGGCGTGCATTTCGAAAACACGCCTATACAAATACTTTGTAAACTTTACCTCCGAAAAAATCGAAAAATTTGGATGAAAAATTGTGATATTTTTCTTATTTCTGCTCAAATATAGATTGTGGGTACTCGTTAGAACCGCCTCATCGAGGCGGTTCTAACAAACACCAACAATCTTTATTTTAGAGCAGAAATAAGAAAAATAAGGTTTACCCTTCAAAACCCCAGTTTTACTATATAAAAGTGGGGTTCACGGGGGTCAAAATTATATAGGCGTGTTTTCGTGATGGGTTTCGTAATGTTTCAACTTTGTACATATAAATGTGGCAAGTACCAGCAGTATATCTCAAAGGTATTGGAGTTATGGCCATCACAAGATTTTACTGTGAGGGGAGATTACTCACTAACCAGGGCACTCAGAATTGTGATCTTGTGCATGACATGCCTGCTTAACCCCATGTATATTTGTACCAAGTACCATCAATATGTCTCAAAGGATATTGGAGATATGGTTATACTGTAATATTTAAAGGGGAGATAACTCAAATACCACAGCACCAAGAGTTGTGATTCTTGCGCATGACATGCCTTCTATACCTTGTATACAATTTTGCCAAGTTCCTTCAATATATCTCAAAGGGTATTGGAGTTATGGCCATCACAGAGTTATATTGTCAGGAGAGATAACTCAAAAACCAGGGCACCCAATGTTGTAATTCTTGCGCATGGCACACCTGCTTAACCTCATGTACATCTGCACCAAGTACCATCACTATGTCTCAAACGGTATTGGAGGTATGGTGATCTCAAGGTGGTCATACTATTATATTGGAAGGGGAGATAACTCAAATATCATAGCACCCCGAGTCGTGGTTCTTAGGAATGACCTTGTACACAGTTGTGGCGAGTACCATCACTATATCTCAAAGGGCATGGAGTTATGGCCAACACAAGGTTATATTGTCAGGGGTGATAATTTAAAAAACCAGGGCACCCAGATTCGTGGTCTTGCACACGAAGCGCCGGCTTAACCTCATGTACAACTGTACCAAGTTCCATCAATATATAAAGGGTATTGGAGATATCGCCATCACAGATAGTGATTCTATTTTATTGGAAGGGGAGATAACTAAAACAAAAACATTGCACCCAGTGTTGTGTTTATGCGCATGACACGCCTTGTGAACAACTGTGCCAGGTACCATCAATATATCTCAAAGGGTATTGGAGTTATGGCCACCACAATGTAGTTACTCTATTTTATTGGAAGGGGAGATGATAACTCAAAACCATGGCAACCAGAGTTGTGGTTTTAGCGCATGGTACGCAGTCTCAGCCTTGTGAACAATTGTACCAGGTAGCATCAATATATCTCAAAGGGTATTGGAGTTACGGCCATCACAAGGTAGTCATTCTATTTTATCAAAACAGGGGAGATAACTCAAAAACTATGACAGCCGGAGTTCTGGTTCATGCGCATGACACGCCGTATCATTCTTGTGAACAATTGTGCCAAGAACCATCAATGCATCTCAAAGGGTATTTGGGTTATGGCCATCACAAGATTGCGTCTAATGACGGACGGACGACCGGACGGACGGAGGCCAGGCTGATCGCTATACGCCCCGAACCTATTCGGTTGGGGGATAACAAATTCCGTAATCCACTAGTGGATTAAATATTCTTATTAGTTATGTACGCCTGTGACGTTACACATACGACGCCCTTTACTATTAGCGACATTGATATGTTTTGGTAAAAACAATCCTGAATGAAATGCGTTTTAAATGTCATACGTTAAATAGAATATTGCATTCGTGCTCATGTATTACTGAATTTATAAACTCGCTGAGGAAAAGAGATAAAATGCGCGGCACAGCCTCGCATTTTATCCTTTTTCCTCGACTCGTTTATTAAAGTTCAATAATACTTGAACCTCTGTATTCATTATGGTTGAAAAGACAAAAATGAGGAAAATAACATACCCCAACCCCCTCCCCAACACACACACACTTTATACAGAGTGTACTGTAGTGCCGGGTGGCCTTATATATATGCACTACGCCCACCACCCTTCGGGACTTGAAGCAATAGATGGGCTGCAAGATGCTTCCATGCAGAGCTGAAATCGACCGCCCACGAGTACTGGCTAACAGTTTAGTGGATGTAAGCTTGCCAGGCAAAGCGGTGCGAGTCGAACCGCCAATGCTTATAAACCCTATTGGTTTCATTGGGCGACAGGGCTTGATGTGTCATTTCATCTCATTGTCGGGTAAAAGTCCCACAGAAATAGAAGCAACGTCTCCAAAAGACCTATAGAGTGTTGACGGGACGTTAAACTTCAAATCAATCAAACAAACAAACAATATATATATATATTCACTATATATGATCATTTTTGGGAAATGTCTCTGTAGCGCAGTTGGCACTGCAGTGCTAGGCGACGTCGTCGAATCTGTTTTTGTTTTGTTTGATTTGAGGTTTAACGTACCCGTCAACACTTTTACACGACATTGAGGTGAAATGACATTTCAAGCCCTGCAACCCAATGAAACCAATAGGGTTTATATACATTGGCGGTCCGACTCGCACCACTTTTCCTAGGCAGGCTTAGAACCTCAAAGCGATTTGCCAGTACTCGCGTGCCATCGGTGTCAGCTCTGGGCGGAAGCATTATGCAGTCCCATCTATTTCTTCAAGCCCCGATGGGCGGAGGCCAACGCCGCATATGTACGTGGGTTCAAAAGATATATGTATATTTTATTTTTTGTAAGATTTCCTAACATTTAGCCGGCTTTGATCGAACAGTGTTTAAGATTAAACATATTTATTGCTTATATTTGCAAGCAAGGGGTCGGGCCACAAGTTGTCTCAACATTAGTTACGGCCCTTCCCCTACAACACACAAACAGAGCATTATGCAAATAATAGCGATCACGTCATTATCAAGACAAATGAGCATAATACATAAACGGATAGTAGGTGGAAGATATGATGAACATTGGAAAGGATGAAAAAACATGACAAGGACGCTTGCTGGGAGTTGGTACACTTATACTTAACAGAGTCATATCAATCGATACTATTTACGTAAATCGGTCAGAACTTTTGATAAAACGTTGAACGGATGCAAATATGAAATTGTTGGTTGCCTTCAGTGTTAAGGTTAGGATTTCCAAACATCAATAGTTCAACACTAAGAGGCTGGAAAGTTCGTAGAGATTTAAATAAAGCCAAACGTTGGCTAATATATTTGTTACAATGAAAGAAAAAGTGCTCTGCATTTTCCATTTCAACTAAACAGCTACAAGTAGGATCTGGGCATGAGAAGTTGTTATACACGTCAGCATTCAGAATACTGCAATAATTGCGGATTCTTGCATGCAGAACTGCCAAACGTCTTTCACCAGAAAAAATAATATTTAGGTACTGTATATTAGTTTTCGTTTGAGCGTTTTAAATGATACTTAAAAGACGAAAAGGTATTCAATTTTTTAAGACTGTTATCAGCAGTGTTCCAGCAAGATACTGCTGATGGGATACAAGTCTTTTTGAAAATTTCAGTGCGTGCATATGGAACTGAGTAATCGTTCATATTTCTTAAAGGGTAGTTTGAAACGTCCCTCACCAAAGGTGGTATTAAATCAGTGATATACATCGGAACTAGACCATGGTTGACTTTGAACATAAAGCTTAATTTTGTTGTTGTCGTCTTACAGATAATCGAAGCCATCCACATTCTCTGTATAATCTGTCCAAAGAGACTGACCTTGTTAAACATGTTACTATTCGGGCTGCCTCATTTTGAACTTTGTCAAGAATATCAGAGTTCTGCAAAGTGCAGCCATCCCAGACTACCGATCCATACTCCAGTATAGGTAATAGATAAGAGATATAGATCTGGTTTAGTGCATTTCGACTGAACGAAAATTTCAACTTACGCATAATGCCCAGAAGTTTTGCTGCGGAAACTTGAATGTTACGTATGTGCTCGGTCCATTGGCCATTATGAGAAAAGGTTAAGCCCAGGTGCTTATGATGTTCTACAAACTTTATATTTGTACCGTCGAATTCAAGAAGTGGCATAAAGTCTGGATTTCTAAGGGTAAAGAGAATCGCTTCTGTTTTAATGGGATTGAACGTGACAAGCCATCGTTTTGCCCATTCTGTAAGAACTCTTAAGTCATGGTTTATAACAGTGTAGACCCAGATAGCGTCTTAAATGGTCCACACTATTTTAAATGTCAATTTTGAAGGATGTTAGGCATACATGGCTTAACATTTGTTGATGGAATTCTCATTCTCTTTTTATTTTAGACTTGTGGGCGGTTAGCTTCGTTGGTATATGACAACCACGTGCGCAATAGCAGTGTATGTTATGGACTGTGCAGTGCTGTTAACTTTTTCCCAAATAAGTATGGTTAACCAGGGTACATGTATGCATGCCTGAACATAGACCTACATTTTCCGGGTGACAACCTTCCAGGTAAGCACCTTCCCGTATAACCTACATTTGTCCAGTTAGGATAGCACGACCTTTGACATAGCTTATCCAAGTGCCCTTTTCTTAAAAAAAAAAATAAATAAGAACATAAACAAAAAGTCGAAATTTCTCTTTTTTTTTTTTTGCTGCAAACATAGATTATGGATGCTCGTTAAAACTGCCTCAAACGAGTATCCATAATCAAAGTATTTTAGCAAAAAAAAAATAAAAAAATAATAAAAAAAAAATAATAAAAATAAAAAAATAAATAAATAAAATAAAGGAAAGGGCCATTGACAGTTAATTGGCAATAGCACGTTAAAACCGCTATTGCCAGTCAACTGGCAATAGCGAATTTACGTTAAAATCGCTATTGCCAATTGGCTTCATTTCGGTTATTATTTTTTCAGTAACTACTGTTATGACTGTAAAAGCTTACAAGCATGTGGCGTGTCTTGTGCAAATCGGTTAAGATACGAATATCTGTTTTTCTTTTACCAAGCATTTCCATATTTTGTAACATGTTATGCATTGTTGTCTTGATTTAGTATTTTAATCACCTCGTTTTGGGAAGATGTGGATATTTTTGGTTTGGTCGCCATGAGGCGGGCAAACCGGGTATAATGACCAGATTGTAACTGTTCCATGGAGGGGCACGTGACGCGATCAACCAATCAGCTTAAACGATGATGCAATACTATACTGCAATTACAGGAAACAGCCTGTATGAATAGCGAAACAGACCTAAAAGCAAGCGTTTCAACTCCAACAATAAATATCTTATGGGAAATGGATACACCTGGCAGGTGTGGCAGTCAGTCTAACATTGTTACCGTATTTCGAAACACACCTATTCAAATACATTGTCATTTTTTGGGTGTTCGAATTATTAGAAAATATCAGATTGGAAATTTATCAGTGTTAGAGCTGTTTGATCTGAAAGAATTCCATGCATTGGATCAGGCTGTGTTTAATATTGTATACAACTACGTTTTTTCCCCGTGGCCCTGTCAATCCGCACGTGATAAGAAGTTATAAATATCACTTATGCAGTGCTGAACCGTTTGATCTATAAATAAGTCAGTATGTGCAGGGGGTCTTTGAATGCGATACACATTGTCATTAATGACATTTACACCTCTTGAACTGTCACTATATTCCCTTTAAAATGGGCGAGTCAATTTGTGATCTCAGGAATAACAGAAATTGATTTGTTTAGAGCAAATTCTTTTCTTAAGAGTAGCCCATATCTAGGAAAAAAGAGGATTTTTCAAAGAATTTCCTTATAGTCTGTAATATTTTTTTTGTTCCGGCTACACCGCAGCAGACAAGTCCAGCTACATGTATATATGGGATGTGATGTTGAAACCCGCACGTGCAGCTATTCAGTGGAGCTAGGCGCATAGATACTTCCCCCCCCCCCCCCCCCTATATTGTTTAAGCGCATAGTGAAGCCTCAGGCGAGACTGCGCAGCCTTGTTTGTGTGTTCTCTGATTACTAATAAGCAGTCGCAAATCAGCGTAAGCCGGGGGCATGTAGCAATTCAATGCCCATCGAAGTAGTCCGGTGAAGACTGATTAGACTATGCGGATGCAAAACCATCATGTTATTTAGATAGGCAAGTAACAAAAAAAGAAAATGCGGACATCATACACAAATTTAACATGTGCATGTGTGATCTTCACTTTATGCGCGATGAAACATTTCAAACCTCTTGAACATTGAAGACACAATCCCGATTGCACAACTGCGCAGACTTTTATCAGTCTTTTCTGTACGCACATGCGCAATAAGTATTTTACTCGAGATAGGAGATCTGAACAGACTGATCCTTGCACTTGGTAGCTTAGGATGTGTTTGTAACGTCGCTAGCAGATTTGGCCGGTTAAATGTACACGCCGTCGTTTTAAGCCGGCGCACGGCGAAAAAAAAGTTTTAAACGAAGGACCAGATTAGCCTGCGCCTCTAGCCAATGTGGTCATAGTTTTCACCTGTTGTTCTTTGATTAGCACAGAGGCCATGGTAGGCACATACGAACAACGAAGACTGTTCAAACTGTATGCATGTGCAGACTGACCTGAGTCTCCCCCCCCCCCCACCGAATATGACTTATTTTCTTAATCATGTTCCCCGAAATTACTTCCAATAAAACCTTGTCACCGTGAAATAAATGGGCATCTTTACTTGCTCCTCAGAAAACCAGGGTAGCCCAACAGGTAACCTGAATTAAACTACCTTTTTGCATGCAACAACCATGAATTTCACTCGCACGTGCTAAAAGACGTTCTGTGGAAAAAGGCGGGAAACTCTCAATTAATATTAACCTTACGGAGGCATTGAATCAATGCCACAGCACATGGAAACAGGGTAACACTGTCACACAAATAATAATGAAAGCTGAAGCTACGCTCCAAAGAGTCTGAGAGCAAAGCGAAAACACTTGCATATGCTTGGTGATCCAAGCCTTTGTAGGCCACAATGCTACATCACCGACTAGGATCAGCCTGCACATCGATGCAATGTGATCAGTCTTTACTGAACCCTTAAATCTGACGAAGTCACAAGTCTAAGTGAAACCCTTTGCCTTGCATACCGGTAGTGGGTGCGTATGTTCAGTGTTTGCAGGTCGTTGAGATACCAGCAAAGACACATCTTAGCGTACTCATTCATTCAATCCGATTAGAGTCTTCGCTGATCGCATGAGCCTGATGCAGACGATGGGATTTTCACAACATAAATAAGCGAAACTCCTGTGGCTCATCAAGGTTGATCTAAGCACTTGCAGCCTGCGTTTCTCGCAGTCTAATCAGTATTCGGTGAGGGTATGAACCTTCCATTACCACAGGGCTATCCAAAGTGAGAGAAGCGAAACCCATTTGCCTTACAGAGTGCATGTTAATCCGAGTCATTGGAAGTCGCACACATTTCATGCTAAGTTTTCTTTTTTTTTCGTGCGCTAGCTCATATACGACTAGTACGATGTTGTAATGATTAACCCGGGAACGATCCGAAATGCTTGTTCTGGATGCATTTTTCGGCATTTATTTTGTGTGTTAGAAGTATTAAAAATTCTGATTTCTGAAAAATTTGGGAGTTCGAATTAAATGAGAAAGTTTTCAGCCACAAAATCGAAATAATTTTGGGTGTTCTAACTGCTAGGGTGTTCCAATTATTTGGTCACCTACCGTATTTAACTTCACTACAACTGGTGTGTGGGAATGTGTGGCGGCGGTAAAACGTCTCCCTGCCCTACATCATAGTGTAGATTATATTTTCTTGTCCTTTGGGATCATTGATTCCATTCTGGAATTTGGAAAATATCTTAGGGTCACTGATGAGGCCTAATCGTCCGAAACTAACTAGTCTGGCCCAGAAAACATGTGCACACCATATTTTCAGTTCTGTGGTGTATTCTTTGCTTCCAAAGGATAACCTTTTTATAGAACATATTAAAGGGGATCACAATTCTATAGGCATGATTTCGGTATGGAAATACAACTTTAAGGACCCTATGGTTGCTACTCTGTTGGCTCTGTCCAACTGAAAAAGGGGTCTACTCTAAAAGGGGAAGAATTTGCTTCTCAAGGGGTCTACTCCAAAAGGGAAGAATTTGCTCCCCAGGAGCAAATTCTTTCCTTTAAGAGTATACCCCTTAGACATATCCAAAGAGAAACTACTTTTACAGGAGTAGCAGTCATTTTCGCAAATTTTACGTCTTGCAATGCCATTATGGAGTATGTCCATGGGGCCATGGAAACGAAAAACAACAGAACATAACTACTACTACTCACAAAGTGTGGCTGGCTGTGGTAGCTCAGTCGGATGCAGTCTGAATGGCGATAAGGAAGACTCGGGTTCGATACCTACTGGGGTCGGCAACATTCTTTTGTGGAGATTATGAAATCTTTTCTATGGTCATTCTCTCCCTTCCGCTGATTCAGGAAGGGCAGGGGCCAGTTTTTGGCGACATAATGTGCACTGAACTGGTAAACCGCTTACGGATAAGCCTGCTCAGGAACAGCGTGGATAGGTACACTGACAGGCTCAAACATGACCCAAATCAGTGTTGACTGGGCCGTTAAGTACAAATAAACAAAACTTGCAAAGTTTAACACAGATAAGAACAGATTTATATATTCTGAACATCTTTCGGTACGCTGGTAGCTCTAATAATACGTACATGTATATGTAAATTTTGGAAAGACAGAGAACGTTATTTTTCCTCATTTATAAAGATCGCTAGGTGTAACGGGCCTCCGTGGCCTAGTGGATAAGAGTGCTGACTCTTAATCATTAGGTCTCTCAACGGTGTATGTTTGGCCATGGCTCAGGTCACATACTGTATGATGAGAAGTTCTGCAACGGAAGGTCAGGAGGTTTTTCATCGGGTTCTCTAGTTTTTACTCACCTCCGATTAACGATCGGCTTGATGTGAGTGAAATAATCTTGAAAGGATCGTAAAACCAAACATAAAAAAGATCGCTGGGTGTGTAAAAACATTTTCAAGTCTTTGCTACTAGAATTAACGTCAGTGCCAAGGTCGAAGGTTCTAACTCTTCCAAATATATAAAATATTTAGGGAGCGAAACAAAGTCATAACGTTGATGAGTCGCTGTTTATTGTTCTTGAGCCCAGCACAGATAGCAATAGTTTTTTTTTTTTAAATTCATGACTACTAAGTGACCTGCCACCAGTTACTGACTGAGTTGTTAAAAAGACTTTTTGGCGCATTCGATTGGAGCTATTGTATCTGATAAGCCAAGAGTGGTGGTCTTTATTTCCACTCAATACTTGACGTTTTACTAATCACTTTTACAATTAAATTGTGATCCAGAAAGATACACAAAAGGATAGCAAATTTCAGGTTTTTGCTCAAAGAAACTGCCGAGGTTTAAGATACAGTCTGATTCGCAGCACTTTGTCTGGGCAGGCTTAGATCTTCCTAGGCGGTTCAGCAATACTTCAAAGTTCGGTCGGTTTCAGCTCATGCAGTCCAATATATTGCCCCAAGGTCTGATCGGCCCCCGTCCATCGGGGATTGAAGAAATAGATTGGGCTGCATGATGCTTCCACGCAGAGCTGATACCGGCCGCACATGAGTAGTGTTAAATCGCCTAGAAAGTCTAAGCCTGCCCATGAAAAGTGGCTCGAGTCGGACCGTTCATGCATTTCAACCATTTAGTTTCATTGGGTGACAGGGCTTGAGAAGGAGTTTTATCTTCCCGTTTTATCTCAGTACTGAGTAAAAGTCCCACAGCATTGGAAGCAATGTCTAAAAAAAAAAGACTCATACAGTGTTAACAGGGACGTTAACAACAAATGAAATAGATAACCAAGGCCCTATAGAAGGCCTGATGACTTAGGAAAAATCTTTTCATATGCCCGTTTGAAAAAACAACAAAAAAAAAAAAACAACAACAACAAAAAAAAAACCGTCGTATTAAGTTACGGGGTTGGTGTCCGTCCGTCCGTTCGTAAACTTTTTTTTCGTTGCCGTATAAATCCTACTATACAGTTTTCATCTGATCAAGCCTAAAATGTGTATGTAGTAAGGCTAAGATGTGAAGATATGCCACCAAATATAAATAGAGTTATGACCCTTTGAAAAATTCGGTTAACATTTTCGTTTCGTTAAGTTTTGTGCTATACATGTGCAAACCATATGTAAGTTACATTTAGTTTGTACTTGTCATGGCATTAAACAATTTACCACAGAATACTCATCACTAGCTACCCTTCCTGATACCAAGGTCACAGACTTCGAAATTTTATATACACGTTTTGTATTTAAGTTTATTTTTTGTATTCAAAAAATGCATTAAGTGGGATAATGATATCAGCTGGCTCAAATCAGAATGTAGACTGACAAGACCAAACCTATTGGATGCTTTTTGAAAGCAGCCAACTTGTTTCTGGACAGCTTCAAATTTCTAATTGCTGTACCAAACATAGATCGTGCATGTACTATTTAGTAATGGCGTTATATAAAGTCGTCTTTAAGCATAACCCATTGGGCACACAACGTGAATGCAACGTGAATGTAAAGTCATTGTATCGACATGACGTTGCATCGACGTTGGTGCGAAGTTGCCTAGGCGTCGTGTGCCCGCTGGGAACAAACTGAACTGGCGCGGACCCAATATATATGTTGGTGGCTTTCAAACTGGTATACACGACCTGCGTTTTAGAACAGAAATAAGAAAAAATATTGTAATCCCTGTAATCCCAACTAAATTACAGAGACATGTAACATACTGAAAACCACTACTCGAACTTACAAGTAACAAGTACTCTGCATGGAAATAAATTTCAAGGCAAACTAAAGTTGTTGTTTAATATCTTAAGTTAAGTTAATGAGGACACTTAGGCATGGTATAGTGTAATAGATAGTAGAACTTGGGTTTACAGGGGTACACATTATTTTCTTATCTCTGCTCTAAACCATAGAGTGTGGGTACTCGTCAGTTCCTAGAATCTATGTTTGGAGCAGAAATGTGAAAAATAGCGAATTTTTTATCTGAACATTTTCATTTTTTGTGGTAAAATTTCCACTATATTTGAATTGGGGTGCTTTGGTAATGAATATTCCATTGCATTGAATAGATGTGTTTTAATGTCATGTTTCAGCGCGAAGCAAATAATAGAAAAAAAATATATAGAGTCTTTAATCCATTCGCATACATGTAGAACTACGACAGACAACTTGGACCCGCCCGTAGGGGCTTGAAGAAATATATGGGCTGCATGATGCTTCCACGCAGAGCTGAATCTGACCCGCACACGTGTACTGGTAAACCGCTTAGAGGATATAAGCCTGCCCAGGTAAAGCGGTGCGGGTCGGACCGTCCATGCTTATAGACCCTATAGGTTTCATTTGGTGACAGGGCTTGAGAAGTCATTTCATGTCAATGTCGGGTAAAAGTCCAACAATATTGGAAGCAACGTCTCCAAAATGACCTTTGCAGTGTTGACGGGGACGTTAAACCTCAAATCAAACAAACAAACAAACAACAGACAACTGATCTCTGCAAGCTGACTTTTTGGTAGCAAATATACCATTATACTATATGGATATATGCCACTTGTCAGAAACAAGTACAATTTACCATGTGACCATAATCATTCAGATCATTAGTTGAGTGTTTGAGTTTTACGTCTCACCAACAGCTAAGGTCATACGGAGAAGGGACCTCGGTTTAAAGACTCATCCGAAAGTCGGTAGAAGCCCCGGGTCTCTCCTGCAACCCTTGGTTTACAAGGCGAGTAGCTTTACCACTACACCACGGAGGCTTCTTAGATTCATTAACGTATCTTATTTTCGGTGTTTCATTTTATTTTCCATGCTAAATGGCAATAAGATATTGTCGTTAGATATTTTTGCTATAACCCTTTAACTGGCAATAGCGATTTAGATAGGCAATATCAATTTTAACGTAAAAACCGCTGGCAATATCAAGTTTTACGTAACACCGCTATTGCTAGTTAACTGTCAATAGCCACTTCGTAAAATAAAATAAAATAAAATAAAACAAAAAAGGAACTAATTTATATCTCAGAAAACTCTAGTTTTCTGTATATAAAATACGGTTGACAGGGCTGTTACAAGTATTACAAGGATTTGTTAACGTGAGCATTGCTTAGTCAGTAACTATGAAAGGAATTATTTTACACATCCATGTGCAATAGTCTGCCTTTCACGTTCTCAAAATAGCTTTTTTATTTCGGAGGAAAATTTATGATATTTTTGATTTTTTTTCTGCGTCAAATATAGTTGGTGTGTATTAGTTATAACCGCCACATTGAACTTGTTCAAATGAGTACAAACAATTCATGTCTTGAACAAAGATCTGGAAAATAATGCATTGCGCAAACAAGCCTATACAAATACATAGCCATTTCTTCTAAAAAAAATAGATTGTGGGCACTCGTTAGAACCACAGGCGCTTGGCCCGTTGATCTGTCCAAAAAACATGTGGGATGTGTTTAAAAGCAAATATGAGTAAAAAAAAATCATACTGGTATAGAAAGCTAGACAAGGTTCACAACAAACCAGCACCCTTTTCTCGGTACACATTAAATGACAATTGGCACAGGCACATTTTTTGACACAGGAAGGTAAATTTTGTATGAAGTTCAACCTAAGGCATGCAGAATTTCAACAAAATAATGCAGAACACCTGGATCAAGCCCTATTGTGATCTACATGTCAAATTACCCCGGATAGACTTTAGTAGGACAACTAACTGTCACTCCAACTCAATGGTTTTTCACCGTTTCCCTGCGATTTCCTGTTGAAATCCGACAATGTCAGTTCAAAAGCCAACACACCTATAAATATCAATGAATATGCTTTCATCTAATGCAAAAGTTTTCGCCAGTTAACCGTTATTACCAGCAATTTTTGCCTTTTTTGTGTGCGAGCTGGCATTTCTTGTTGCAATATTGTTTTCATCCAATATTTTGAAGCTGATGTAATCCGAGCGCTGATTGGTCGAAATTGCTGGAGTTCCCAAATTTCGACCAATCAGCGCGCAGATTACATCATCTTCGAGACACAGAATGAAAACAATACTGGAATGAGAAATGCCTGCTCACGCACAAAAAAGATGAAAAATTGCTAGTAAAACCAGTTATCCGGAGAAAACTTTTTCATTGGGTGAGAGAATCTTCATTGCTATCTATAAGAATGTTGGCTTTTGTGCTGACATTATCGGATTTCCGCAGGAAATCGCTGGGAAACAGTGAAAAACCATTGAGTGGGTGTGACAGTTAGTTGTCCTACTAAGGTTTATCCGGGGTAACTTGACGTTTAGATCACTATGGGGCTTGAGCCAGGAGTTCTGCATTATTTTAATGAAATTCTTCATGTCTTAGGTTGAAGTTCATATAAAATATACCTTCCTATGTAAAAAATGTGCCTGTGCCAATTGTCATTTTGTATGTACCGAGAAAATGGCACTGGTTTGTTGAGAACCTTGTCTAGCTTTCTATACTACTAGCATGAAAAAAATCTGGATTTTTTTTTTACTCATATTTTGACATTTTTGTCGGACAAATCAACGGGCCAAGTGCCTGTGGTTAGAACCGCCTCATCGAGGCGGTTCTAACGAGTACCCACAATCTATATTTTAGAGCAGAAATAAGAAAAATAAGGTATACCCCAGGAAACCCCAGTTTTACCATATAAAAGTGGGGTTCAAGGGTGTCAAACTTATATAGGCGTGTTTTCGTGATGCTCACCTATCTAAACACTATTTTTTTCTATATAAAGGGATTTTTACATGTACTAGGGTATACTCCGCAAGGATATCGTGATTAGCCAGCCTCGGTAGCTCAGTCGGATGCGCGTCTGACTGGTGATCAAGAGATACCTGCCGTGGTCGGCAACATTCTTTCGTGGAAATTGATAATACAATCTTTTCTACGGTCATTCTCTCCCTTCCGCTGATTCAAGAAGGGTAGTTGTCAGTTTCTGGTGACAGAATGTGCACTGTACTGGATAACCGCTAACGTATAAGCATGGCCAGGAAAAGTGTGAATAGGTTATCTGACCAGCTCAAAAATGACATAAATAGTGTTGACTGGGCCAATACAAACAAACAAACAACCCATTCCTGTGCAAAGGGACGTAATGCGTTTATAGATATTCGAAGCTCTATTCCGTTATCCCGTCCCTTATACAGGAATAATGTTTTATTTTGTTTTTGTATTGGATCTGCATGTGGGTGTCATAGGTAGTGATGATTGTCTTAAGTTCCCATACTAAATCTGTATATATTTGTTGTAAAGTTCTAAATATTTAGGGCCATTAGGGAGATTAATTATTGCACTTATTGTGTTTCCCTCCTACAATCAAGTATGTTATTGTTATTATTATTATTATTTATTCCAAAAACAATTTTCTCCTACTCTTGAAGGAAAGAATTTTCTCCTCAGCAGAAAATTAAATTCTTTCCCTTCGGTCGTAGACCTCATTTGATTCGATATACATATAATAATAATAATAATAATAATAATAATAATAATAATAATAATAATAATTATGCCTTTAGTGAAGCTTTAATAAATTTTCTTAATTGCAAATATCAAAATGTCTTAAACCCAACCGATTCATTGAGAACAAAGTATAAGGGTCCAGTTTTACCAAGGCATACACAATTTATATAGGACATGCATCAAAGCAATATTTTGCATTACGAAAACACGCCTATTCAAATACATTGTAAATTCTACCGCCGAAAAAATAACATAATTTCCTGATGAAAAATAGTGATATTTTCCTTATTTCTGCTCGAAATATAGATTGTGGCTACACGTCAGAACCGCCTCGTCGAGGCGGTTCTAACGAGTACCCACGATCTATATTTTAGAGCAGAAATAAAAAAAGGATGAGGCGGTTCTAACGTGTACCCACAATCCATATCTTAGAGCAAAAATCAGAAACATAAGGTTTACCCTTGTAAATCCCAGCAGTTTTACAATACAAAAATGGAATTCAAGTGTGTGTGTGTGTGTGGGGGGGGGGGGGGTTTAGAATTAATATCTATAGGCGTGTTTTCGTGATGTATATTCTTATCAGTCATTTTTTCCTCTATATATGGGCAACGGGTACTCCCGTTACATGTACACTTTATCACGTTTTCAAGTACATATAATGAACATCTACGTAAACACCACTTTATATAGAGATAGCTGAGGTTTACAGAAGTATATATATTATTTTTCTTATTTCTGCTCCCAGACATAGGGTTGTGAGTACTCGTTAGATAGAAAATGGGCGGTACTAACAGACATACAACATATGCTTTGAGAAGACCTAAGAAAAAGAAAACCTATACTATGAATCATCATATTTATAATAGGCGGCTTTCATTTATAATGGCACTATGAGCATTTATTTTCTTTCTTTTTTCATTTTAAAGGTTGTTGACATAAGTTAACACACCCTTGCGACAAAGTGCATTTTTTCACATCTGCAAAATGGCTACTTTTATGATGAAAATTTGTGATATTTTTCTTATTTATGCTGCAAACATAGGTTGTGGGTGCTCGTTAGAACCACCCCAATGAGGCGGTTCTAACGAGTACCCACAACCTATGTTGAGGCGGTTCTAACGAGCACCCACAACCTATGTTTGCAGCACAAATAAGAAAAAAAAAATGTATACCCCCGTAAAACTCAGTTTCTCTATATAAAATTGGGCTTAGAGGGGTCTTCATTTCACGGACTTGTTAACATGATGTTTACAACGAAATGAAAACAATAAATGAAAACATAAATACACATTAAGATGCATTATGTTTTGTATAAACCTCTTAAGCATTACTCTCTTAACAAATTATTAACCCTTATCTTGCTGAATATTCATTTAAGCCACACCCATTTCTGTCTATCAACCAATCAAATTACTTGATGTAATTTATTGCTATAAATTCATAAACTGAATGCCAAACAGTGTAGATCCTGATCAGATGGCTTCTTCAGAAGCCATCTGATCTGGATCTACACTGTTTGCAAAGATAGAGGTTGTCGTGAACAGCAAGATAAGGGTTAAGATTACTTGTAACAAAAGTATATTGTTAACCAGAGAACTAATGGTTCCTGTACGATCACATATTATGTCTGCCATTACTCATCGTTATGTTTCATTCAGTTTCTAATAAAATAAACCAGGTGTTCATTAAAGACCCATATTTGAGTGGATAACACACAAATGAGATAAACTGATTGGGGTATTCTGGTTGTGGCCAAGAGAGGGTAATCAATTACTTAGGAATATGAGTTTGAATTACTTGAGGATATGAGATTGAACTCACACTTGTTTGTGGGTGCTCATTATAACCGCTTTGTCATGGTCGCTCTTACTGGTAAGCATGATGCCCCCCGCCCATCACTGTATTGGGAAATAGGTTGGGCTTCATGATGTTTCCGCGTACAGCTGAAACTCGCCAAATGTTGGAGTACTTGTAAATCGCTTACCAGGCAAAGAGCTGCGAGTCGGACCGTCCCCGTATACTGACCCTAGCGGCATCTTTGGATGGCAGGGCTTGAGATATCGTTTCATCTCAATGCCAATCTAAGCCTGTCCAGGCAAAGTGCCGCATACCGGACCGTCCCCGTAATTAACCCTAGCGGTATATTTGGCCGACAGGGCTTGAGATATCGTTTAGCTCAATATCAAGTTAAGGTCCGTCAAAATCGGAAACGTCACCAAAATGACCTGAATAATCTTGACTGGGACATTTAACCTCAACATAAAGCAAGCTAACTAGTACCCACCATCTATGTTTGGAGCAAAATAATGAAAATATGGTATACGCCTGAAATCACACTTTTGCAATACAGGGGTGTTTATATGGGCATATATAGCATGGGCTTGTAAGAATTGTACCGGGCTTCTCCAGTTTTTCGGATGCATCTTTAAACCGAGGGATCTTCTCCGTATGACCTTAGCTGTTGGTGGGACGTAAAGCCCAAACACACTCACTCACTTATTAGCATAATGAACAGAAGCTACAGACCACAAATGTCATTGTACTTGTTGCTTTGGTTTCAAGCCCAAAAAGAAACAATAGAAAGAAAAATAAATCAATAAACTGCGAAACATATTTTTTTTCTGACATGATTTTGTCTAATATAATGAACATTTTACAGTTTGATCTTGTCTATAACTACAACATACTAATTTTGTCGGCGCAGCTGTAAAAGCTGGCTTTTGACGTACTTATTGATATAAGTCTCGATTGAATAAATTGTAATTTGCGATTGGTTGAAAATGTGTATACTTCTGCCAAAAAGTAGCGGTAAGTACAGCATTTACCGATGCTTGACAAATATATTCGTGACTGAATAATCACATACGTATGACATTTATCTATTTAAAGCTGTACAGTATTGCAGTGCAGATGTTAAACAATGGAAAAAATACCCGTTATCTAAACACTGAAAGATACATGTTATAGTTGCAATGAAGTAAATCATTATAGACAAGCTTTTAATTTTGTACAATGTACTAGACTGGGGAAAGGACTAGGCTATCCCACTCCGGTCTTACCTCGCATTGTGTTTTAGTTAGTGTACGGTGTCAGACAGCCTGCATTGAACAGACAAGTTTCATATCACTGGATTTGTGTTGAGGCCTGATGGACAAAAAACACTGAGAGTATTTAAAAGTTCTACAATTTTATAACCAAACACATTTTAAATTACAGTATGGCCACACTCTCAGACACTAATTAAAAATTTTACCAATTTCAATCCAAACTGGTCATAAACAACTATACATGTATGCTATATAAGATAACTTAATACCGAATTTAACATATCATTGCAGTACTTATTACAATTAATTTATCATTCAACGATAAGAAATGTTTTTTTTTTTCACAAAGGTTTGACGCATGAGTCTAATTTTATTACTTCTTACAAGGGAAATAATTCTTACATAAACAATTAACAAGTTAAAGCTTTCGAAATACAATACGCGTTTCTATCATAGCTGTCCAACTCTCAACTGCGTCGATAATAAAGGTATTTATGATGTACTTAAAGGAAAGTAAAATCGCATTTTTTAATTTTATAAATAAACAGGAACTGGGCCTATGCCTTAAGATTGGTAGAAATATTGGCAACATAAATAATATTGTTTGTTTGTTTGTTTGTTTGTATGGGAGTTTAACGGCCCAGTCATCACTATTTACGAGTCATATTTGAGCCGATCAGTTTACCTATACACACTTTTCCTGGACAGGCTTATACGTAAGCGGATAACCAGAACAGTGCACATACACACCTGCCCTTCTTGAATCAGCGGAAGGGAGAGACTGACCGTAGAAAAGACTTCATGATCAATCTCCACGTCAGAACAGCAGGCGTTTTCCAACTGTATGTCAACACCTTTGCCTCACTCAACAACCCAAATAGGTGTTTAACCAGACGTTTTCGTGCTTCAAGTCTGTCTACATATGATTTTACACACTTTACAATACACAACCTCATAATCTTAAAAAAAAAATAATGATTTAATTGAATTGGCATTTCATGGGGAAGATTCCCTCTATCTTGAATGTAATGTAAACAATTCTCTGTTCACTTCAGAAGCGCATAAACAATTAATCTTAAGGGTCATGTCAGAAAGTGTGTGAAGCTCTCACCTTTCTGCTTGACAATATTTATATAAGATTTGGTAATAAGTTATTTAGACAAATTGTGGATATCCCGATGTGTACGAATTGCGCACGCCTAGTGGCTGATCTGTCATTGTTTTGTTATGACGGGGACTTCATGATATCCCTTTCCGTTGGAAAACAATCTGAAATCATTGAAGCCTTTAGCTCGATTTCTAGATATCTGGATGATTTATTACATATTGACAATACTTATTTTGATGGTTTGATCGGTCACATTTACCCCACCCCACACCCACCCAAGAACTTCAGTTAAACAAAGCAAATTCTACTGATACCGAGGCCCCGTTTTTCGATTTACATCTATCCATTGCAGATGGGTTTGTTTCCTGGAAAAAATAGACAAATGGAGTTTGAGATTGTAAATTTTCCTTTCTTGGACTGCTCATTGTGTAGGACAGGAAATGTACAGTGTTGTGATGATTGAATGTGACCTGCGATTCCGTACAGTGACGGTTGGTCACTTGCAGGATTAAATAAGGTTGACACGGGATGCAAAATGTGTGCTCATTTATTTATTTTGAGGGTTATGGTAAAACATTCATATCCTACAAATTGTCTGTTGTGTGTGGATTGTATACGAAGCACGTAGATTGGTTGCCAGGTTTTGTATGAGCTATGGGAATGCCTTAATAATTCAATTGGCTAAAATAAAAATGCTTTGTCCCAAAACGAGGTCTCTGTTTACAATCCTTCGAATTAAAATGTTATTTTCCATGCGGAAATGAATGAAAATTATATTTCTGTGAAAACATGCCATGGTTTTGTAACATTGTAACATTCCCGACTCCAGTCTTCTTTACACAGCATTTAAAATGTCGCTACTTGAATAAAAAATTGTAAACTTACCTGTATTGTCATCGTACAGTGATCTGAGATCTATGACAATTGGTTTTGTACAGTGGCCTGAAAGTTCTGTGATTTATAGTGAAGAATTAAAAGGGAAGTCTTACACAAAAAAACACTGAAAGATACATGTGCACTCTTTCGACTTTGAAGAGATATTAAAATTCAACATTTAAAAGACGAGTTCGAAATCCGTCTTCTCCAACCCTGGGACCAGTTGCAAGTATTAAATTCTTTACTGCATGGGTTCCTACTGTGGCTCATCTCTATGGTTAAGTGTATTTGAAAAGTCTTTTTGAGGTCGAGTCCGTTTTCAAAGGGAACTTATTCTGACACGATTCAGTCCAGTTTAAATGCGCACCCATTACGATAACACACCCTAGCGACATGGTGCATACTTTCACATCTCCAAAATGGCCATTTTGTTATGAAAATCAGTGATATTTTTTTTATAAATACTGCAAACATAGGTTGTGGGTGCTCGTTAGAAACGCCTCATTGAGGCGGTTCTAACGTGTACCCACAACCTATGTCTTGGAGCAAAAATAAGAAAAATAACCTATACCCCCGTAAACCCAAGTTTTCTCTAAATAAAGTGGGGTATAGGGGGTCTTCATTTCACGGACTTGTTCATGTGATGTAAGATTGAATCTTTAGGTGCCCTAACAACAGCCTTATTGCAAATAGGGTTTGGAAAGGGTTGGGGTTTTGTAAGTCTATAATGCAACTTTAACAGTTTCTTTTTAACAATAAACTTTGATGGCCTTTGCTTTGAGCCGTATTATTGGGCTTTTTCTTGTGTGTATTCGAGTTTGTGCCGTGACGTCACACAACTGGTCAATACAGAGTAATCTATCCTACCGAGGGGTTACCGCAGGCCGTTTAAATGTTGATGTTTGGTACAGATGTTGACAGTGGTTCAATATCTTGTGTATACCAGAATCAGGCTGCTGCTGCTTGTCTGTTCTTTTTCTTGTCACTTTTTCTTTCTCAAAATCATTACGATAACGCACCCGTGCGACATAGTGCATTTTTTTCACATCTTCACAATTGCCATTTTTCGGATGAAAACCCATGATATTTTTCTTATAAATACTGCAAACATAGGTTGTGGGTGCTCGTTAGAACCGCCTTAATGAGGCGATTCTAACGAGTACCCACAACCTATGTCTTGGAGCAAAAATAAGAAAAATAATGTTTACCCCCGTAAACCCCTGTTTTCTCTATATTAAGTGGGGTATAGGTGGGGTCTTCATTTCACGGAATTGTTCACGTGATGTTTACACATTACAATTTGGGTCAGAATTTTTCTCAGGAACTATAAGGGCTTCAAAGTTGAAACTTTGTACACAAATTTATCATGACGTATACCAGAATCAGCCTGTTTGTGCTTATGTTCCATTAGTTTCTATAGCAACCAAATCTTTCAAAATCTCCTCTATGAAGGTGGCTTAGATTTTGTTTTCACAGGAATGTTTCTTCAATAGCTCTTCAAATATTGTTAAATCAATTCTGTTCGGCGGGCCTGAAGAAATAGATTGGGCTGCCCAGCGTTACATTTTGTACCCTTTAACAAACAGGCGCCCAATCGGCACGGGTTTTTCAAATATATTTTATACTGTTTTTGAATTCGTAATAAAGTTTATGTTTAAAAAAAGTTCTTCTTTTCATACTGAACCGCAAAATACAGTGAAATTCCGCTATCAAGACCACCTAAAATTAAGACTAATTCTGCTTTAAAAAGCTTATTTAGTGGGTTGCAGTTCTTCGTTCTTTGCACAGTCGAACTTCAATGGCTCGAACACCTTTGGGACTACAAAAATCTGTTCGAGACAGTGGTAGTTCGAGCCATTGAGGGTCACTGCCAGGGGGCATAACGGGGTTAATTTATGTAAATCATTTCGGCATTCTGTAATAAATCTATGCTGTGTGTACTCATTAGAATCGCCTCGTCGAGGCGATTCTAATGAGTACACACAACATACATTTGCAAGATAAATGTCAAAAATCTTCTTTATTATCCCGCACTATTTCTTATGTAGAAGACGCCCATAGGACCTCAGGAATTGGTGCGACTCAACAATGGCAAACGAGCCATCGGTGTTCGAGCCATCGAAGTTCTACTGTATTTTCTGCATAAAGTGTACTCTGGACAGAGACCGCCTTTGGGACTGTTCAAAAGTGGCCTTAATATAGGTATTTTACTGTAGTTCTAATATTCCTATTCCAGTATCGCTTACGCCGTTTATTTTTTTTAAAGATATTTCTTCTTTCCTTATACTGCGATCGGTCACATTTGACCATTACTCTTAGGTGTACATTACATACACTCCAGATTGCAGGGTTGAAAGCCTACACAGTAATCATGTAATTTCGGTAGAGGTCTTTAACCTGCACAGGAGACGACTCTTCCTGCACAGCGGGGCCTCCAGTTAACTTCCCGATCCGAAGGACGGTGCACTTTTTGGCATTCATCCCTGCAAATGATGCCAATGGAGCTTGTTCGGACACCGAAATAATCACCGCCTCCGGGGATCGAACCGGGGGCCACTAGCATTAGAGGCAAGTGCACTAACCAATGAACTATCACGCTCCCTGAGCTATCACGCTCCCTAATTTCTTGTTTGACATTATATTATGTGTTGTAGCATAATTAATTAAAATAAATGAATAAATAAATAGATAAATAAATGTTAATTGATTGGTTACATTCAAAGATTAATAATTAATCTTTGTTGTTTACTTTTTTACTTGTGAGTTAATGAAACAATGGTTGTTAGTAACTTTATTTCACTCTGTTTTTAATTAAACTGTTTTAAAGTAAAGAAGTAATTTTACGGAAATGGCTATTTTCTGTGTTGAACGATTCCATGTGAGGCATGCGCTACGAGAAGAGAGAGGAGCTAACTCAAGCTATGACCGGGTCGTTTAGAGTAATGTTACGTGACGGGCTCGCGAATATTGTAGGCGCAAGAGAATCAAGAATGAATAAGTGCATAGAATATAAAGGAGGTTACTTTGAAAAACAGTAAACATTTCACGTTGATTTTTATAACAATAATCCGATACAGGCACTGGTCCACGTTCTTTCTGACCACCCCTCGTATAAACGACTTCTAAAGCCATTCTGTCGGAGCCGGCTCTTTTAACGACGCGGCTAGATTGGTTGGTTTCTTCACGAAGTCAAGCAACGGATATTGAGGTTGGTACATGTACATGGGTGGGTAATCGCGTTGATTGACTTCGTCGGCGAACCGGCAAATGTGCATTTTTTTTATCATATATCCTGAACCATATGAAGAATCGTTCTTGGATCCTATGCAGGCGTATTGGGCCCATAGAATTGATATTGACTCCCCAGTGGCTCTCGCCATCGTTCTAAGGCGGTGGGCGGAGTGTTGTGGACTACTTCTTACTCGCGTATTCAGATTTTGACACAGTGTCACATTTCAGCATCTGCGAACCAGATGAACATTCAGATCACTGTGCATTATATATATGTTTGAAAACTTCTAGTCAACATAGCACTATAGACACTTTTGGACAGAGCAACGAAAACAAACCCTTGCAAAAACTAGTGTGGTCATGCGAAAATGAAGAACTTTTTAGAAATACAATTTTAAGTGGAATAGAGAAATACCATGATTTGATTTCAAGTATTGATGATAATAGGTCATCACTTGATGATATTGTGGGGCAATTCTCTGCATTACTTTTTAATGACGCTTATCAGCACTTCGGTAAAACAATCCATACAGAAGGCAAAAAAGGTTCAACAACACACCAGAATAATAATCCTTGGTTTGATAACACTTGTAAAACTGAAAAGCAAAATTTTAATCGTGCAAAACATGAGTACAGCAGATGCCGTTCAGATATAAATCGAGTAAACTTAACAAAATGTAGAACCAAATTTAACAAAGCAAAACGTCGGGCAAAGGCTATTTTTAAATTTGAGGAAGATAAATGGGTTCAAAAATTAGCAAAATCTAAGCCAAAACAATTTTGGAAAGATATAAAAAAGTTTGTCAAACAAAAAGGCAAAACTTCTGACAGCCTTACAGCAGATAACTTTTTTGAGCATTTTTCATCAGTTTTCCAAACAAATACAAATGAAAATAGATCAGAAAATATACCTGTTGCAGAAAATGTGAATTTTACTTTGGATAGCCCGATCACGAATGAAGAACTCAAAAGGGTTATCTTGTCTTTAAAAACTAGTAAAAGTCCAGGAATTGACGGGTTAATATCTGAAATCTTTAAATGTTCCTATGACATACTTTCTCCTCTTTTAATTAAACTATTTAATTTTGTCTTTCTAAATGGAGTCTACCCAAATTCATGGTCTGAAGGCCTTATCACTCCAATACACAAAAAGGGTGATATCGATATCTCTAACAACTATAGAGGAATTACCTTGATCAACGCACTTTCCAAAATATACTCTCATATATTAAATAACAGGCTTTTAAAATGGGCATCGGAAAATGGAAAGATCGCAGATTGCCAATTTGGATTCCAACCAAATAAGTCAACTGTAGATTGTATATTTATCTTTCAGGCTATAATTTCAAAAATTTTGCATAATGGTGAAAAGCTATACTGCTGCTTTGTAGATTATCAGAAGGCATTCGACTTGATAAATAGGGTTTTTTATGGCAAAAGTTGATCAGAGATGGATGTAGCTCAACTATGGTGAAAGCTTTGCAAGCTATGTATCAGAGTGTAAAATCTTGTGTCAGATATAAAAATGTATGCTCAGAATTCTTTAATATTAATTCAGGGGTTAACCAGGGAGATCCACTGTCACCGGTTCTGTTTATCCTCTTCATTAATGACCTATTAGAGAGCACCTCTGTTGAGGATACAGCTGTTGTTACTATTTCAGACATTAACTTATTTATGCTTCTTTATTGTGATGATGCTATATTATTTGCTAAGTCGGCAGAATGTCTACAGAATATGTTGAATAAGCTTTATGACTATAGCACTCTTTGGGATATTAAAGTAAATACGGACAAGACTAAAATCATGATCTTTGAAAAGGGCAGAAAATCCAATGTTGATATCTATTACCACGATATATTATTAGAAATCGTTGATAATTTCAAATATTTAGGTGTTATGTTCTACAGAAATGGTTCTTGGAACAGAACACAAAAATGTTTATCTGATTATGGATCATTTGCATTGCATAATTTGAACAGACTTTTCCAAAATATAACGCTTTCATACCAAGAAAAGTTTAAACTTTTTGACTCCTTGGTGGGCTCCGTGCTAAGCTATGCTGCAGAGGTATGGGGATTTCACAAAGGCCCGGATGTCGAACGTTTACACACAAAATTCTGCAGGAGCCTACTGGGTGTCAAGAAGTCAACAAACTTGTCTGCACTATACAGTGAATTAGGCAGAAAACCTCTGATTACGTTCAGAAAAATAAGAATACTTAGATATTGGATGAAATTGTTAAATACTGATAATGTTCTGCTGAAACATGTTTATTCTATGTTGCTAGATGACATTGTAGCTGGTAACAACTATAATGGTCAAAACTGGGCGTTCCAGATGAAAAGTATGCTGGACAGTCTAGGCTTTAGCCACATCTGGAACAACCAAGCTTCAAGTGATATCCCATTCAATGAAATAAAACAAAGAATTTTAGACCAGGCGGACCAAGAAATATTAATGTCAAATAGCATCTCAACAAAACTGCAGACATACTGCCAATTTGAGTTTGATACTAAGCGTGAATCTTATTTAGACAGTATTTCTGTAAACAAATTTAAATATGCATTAAGTCGTTTCAGACTCAGCTCTCACAATCTTGCCATTGAGACTGGTCGATATTACAACATTCCAAAAGAAGACAGAATTTGTATATAATGTAACATGAACAAAATAGAAACAGAATATCACTTCTTGCTGGTATGTCCATTCTATACAGAGCTACGACGTAAATATTTTACCCCATATTACCGTAGATGGCCGTGTCTGACGAAATTTAAAAGCTTAATGCAAAATAAATCTGAAGGTGCCATCTGTCGACTGAGCAAATTTATATACCATGCCCAACAGAAAAGAAACATTAACGCTTAATAGCCCAAAAATTGCATATTTATTTTGCCAATGCTTATAATATTTACGACTGAGCTCATTAGTATACCTGGCGTCTGTTTTCCGTGTCCCTGTTAACAGTTGATCTCGTAACGCTAGCATATTAGGAATGACTGTGGACGCCGATGCTGCGTACATGTATGTACGTCGCGTCGACGTCCACACGGGGCAATCATAGGTCGACTGTTGACTGGGCGGAACATTGCAAGGTACGATGCATACATAAGTACATATGCTCTATCCCACACTTATGCTTCTTGTAAATGGTTTACTTCTTACACTGGTACCCTTGTTATTTTCATATTTGGCGAAAAGCATTTTGTATGTTTAATGCCAATAAAATATTTGTATTGTATTGTATTGTTTTATTATTGTTTATGTTTTGCTCACCTGTCACGAAGTGACAAGGTGAGCTCTTGTGATCACATTTGGTCCGTTATCCGTCGTGCATCAGTGTGTGCGTGCGTCCTTGCGGTCGTAAATAAATTCAAATAAGTATATCTCTAATACCCCACGGCCAATCTTGATCAGATTTCATTAGAGGCATCATCAGGTACGGAGAAAGGCTGCATAAGGTTTTTAGGCTGATCGGATTGAAATTGCACGACCCGCAGAAAAAGCGACCGACTGAAGTCGGTTGATTTTCTAAGAGTGCCCTAAAATCACCGTGTCATTTTGTCATTCGGTCAATCGGTCATTCTGTCAGTCTGTCTGTCCGTCCGTAACCCGTTTGTGAAAATTGGTGATAGTGACTTAACCGCTTGGAATATTTAAACAATTTTTGGCATACTGATAGATATCAATGAGATCTAACCAATGAACTTGCAATTTATTACATTCCATTTAGTATAGCCTCGCCGAGGCGAAGGCAAATATGGTGAATATTTCCATAAACTTTCAGCCTCATAGAGCATACGGTTTCTGAGGAGATGATTTTTTAAGTATTTTTTTTTTTCTATTTTTTCATTTTGGTTTCCATGGCAACCAATACAAATGAGCAGTAGGCCTAAAATCATATGGCAGATAGTAGATTGCCTAAGGAATATTTCTATGAAAGTTTTGTCAAAATATCTGCAGTGGCTTGGCAGTAAATGCCATTTTTCAATTTTCCCCATTATAAGTCTATGGGAGCTCTAAGTTGCTATAGCAACCAAACTAATGGGCCAATTTTCATAAAAAACACAAAATTTCAATCCCCCAGCCCAAGGATGCTACAGATAAAATTTGGGCTGAATCGGTCCAGTGGCTTCAGAGAAGAAGATGTTTGAAAGTGTTGACGTCAGACGACGACGACGACAACGACAACGACGACAACGACGACGACGACGACGCCGGACAACTGCCTATCCTATAAGCTCCCCCGGAGCCTTCGGCTCTGGTGAGCTAAAAAAGCTTTACAGGTTTGATACGATTTCTGGTACATATAATGTGGACTTAGCGATTTTCACATCATGAACTGCAGAACTGAAAAACAGCTTATAAACGATTTTTAAGCTCTCGGGGAAGCAATTTATCATTTTTCAGTAGAAATAAACTTTATATCATCGTAAACTTTGAACAACAGTCTAACAGTATATAACAGTGACTTAATTCCAAACAAATCATTTCTATTTAATATTGGCAACCAAACATCGAAATCTGAACGTTTTTTTTTTTTAAATACATTGCCGTCTATGGAGCATATAGGCATGACATTAAATTGCAGATGGAAGCAATAAGAATTAATTATTCATCACTTTGAAATGCACCAAATAAAAACTGAATAATTTTCTTACATGGGGATAACAGTGACTTTTTTTCTAGTGTTAAGGATAAATAAGACACGAGGAGTTAAGATTTTTTTCCTTCATAATTTTAATATAAAAAACCTTCAAAATATACAGGTAACTTTAACTGCCGATTTCCTACGGAAATCGATATTCATCTCGGTAATTTCCGGCGAATGAAGGAAAAAGTTCAACATGCGTCCCCCATCTCTCCCTCTATCGCAAAAAGGTTCTATGTAAAATTCGGTGGTCTAGATCTGAATGAAGTGGGGTCTACAAGAGTGGCTATTATTCGGGCTTGGTAGCTTGATGCTGTATCCGTCCATTTCAAAATATCACTACCCGTGAAACTATGGTAGAATTCCTATATTAAGACCACCTTTAGGACTGTTCAAAAGTGAACAGTCCTTTAGGACTGATCAAAAGTGAACAGTCCTAAAGGTGGTTTCTGACCAGAGGATATTGTACGTAGAAAACACGAGAATGAATAACTTCAATCACTAAATAAGCTTTTTAAAGCAGAGTTAGTCTTAATTTCAGGTGGTCTTAATAGCGCAATTCCACTGTACGCATCTGCCATTACCAAATCAGAAGTGAAATATTTTTTAAGGTGCTGTGAAATAAATTTGATTGTTTTAACTCATAGAAAAAACCTGTTAAAACTGTTTAACTGTTTTATTATCTCCCTTTCGTTGATTCAAGAAGGGCAGTCGTCAGGGTCTGACTACAGAATGCATTGTAGTGGTTAACCGCTTACGTATAAGCCTGTCCAGAGAACGTGTGGAATTGCAAACTTATCGGCTCAAAATTACCTAAATAGTGTTGAATGGGCCTTTAACATCCAGTACAAGCAAGCAAACAAACAAATAAACAAATAACTGTATATTTTAATGGCTGTCTGTAATCTAATAGAAAACAACATTAGAAAATACATCAATCCGGACATAAAAAGTTTGAAGATCGAGCGCAAACTGCTCCTTATTTGGCAATCTGATCATGGTCAGCTGCAGTTAAGTATCATCAAAGTGATGAAAGGGGAGCAGTGCGAGACAGAGCGTCCACGCAGGTTAACCCTATTGGTTTCATTAGGTGGGAGGGCTTGAGATGTCATTACGTCTCGATGTCGGGTAAAAATCCCACAAATTTGAAGCAACGTCTCAGAAATTACCTATACTGTGTTGACGGGGACGGTAAACCTTTCGGACACAAGAACTTATGAGTCTGCTTCGGCGAGGCGGGTTCTAACGAGTATCCACAATCTATGTTTCTGTGCAGCAATTAGGAAAATAGCAAATACCCCAGTAAACCCCGTGGACGGTAAACCTTTCGGACACAAGAACTCATGAGTCTGCTTTATTATGGGCGCCCGTTAGAACCGCCTCGGCGAGGCTGTTCTAACGAGTATCCACAATTTATGTTTATGAGCAGTAAGTAGGAAAATAGCAAATACCCTTGTAAACCCTAGTCACACTTGAATCTATGGGGATCAAAATTATATAGAGAATTTATAGGCATGTTTATACATGACATGTAAACACTCTGTATACCATTGTACTAAAGAACTCAGCTGGAGGAACAAAGTACACACTTATACTGATATTTTTCATTTTGTTTGACGCATTTGGAAATCCTAGTACCTATACATCGAAAGTGAAACCATTCTTCACATGAGAGACATTTTATCATCTCACTATCATAAAGACTTGACTTGATAGATTTTGTAAGGTAACCGGGCGCTAAAAGCACATAGGGGCTACCCCACTATCATAAAGACCTCTGCAAGTGCAAAATATTTGCTCACGCACAGAGACGACTTTTTTCTTTTTCCAGTTTGTGTTTATACTAAACGGGAAATTGCTGAATAAGTTATCGTCTATACATTGGAGGAGGTGGTCTCTCATTTTCTCTTGATGAAATATAAGCTTAGTCGGGTTTAGCCCAAAGCATAACGAAACTGCAAATGCTATGGCAAAAAGCCCACAATCAGTTCCGCCACTTTGATGCTGCATCGGTATTTTGTTAAATTTTACGTGTTTTCCCTTAAATTTTAAAATGCTACATATCTGGACTTTACTTTCTTGATCTAATTCATTAAATGCGCTGTCGAAAACGTTAACGCTACCTTCGACGCAGCTGAGCGAAGAAACCGTGAACCAGTGCCCAGAATCGACATCTCCACGATGCAATATTTGAACCATGTCTTTCTCAACTTTTCTGAATTTGTTATGATTCTGCATTGAGGCGGTTCTAATGAGTATCGACAACCCAAAAAACCTGCAAAAAAGGTCAATAAAAAAGGCACAAATTAAAAAGATAGAATATTGTTCTATGTTATGATAATGTATACGCCCTTAAACCCCTCTTTTAATTAATTGTCCATTACCGCTTAAATTAGTTTGTGGGTACTCGTAAGACCCGTCTCGGGGAAGCTCTTTAGAACCACCTCAACGAGGTTGTTTTAACGAGTAATCACAACCTATGTCTGCATTGAGGCAGTTCTAATGAGTACCGACAACCTAAAAAAAATGAAAAAAAAAATGGTCACTACAAAAATGAAAAAGATAGAAAAGTGGGTTTTACGTGAGTAATGGCTAGATATGAATGAAATAATCTTGAAAGGGCCGTAAAACCACCCCCCCACTCCCCCCCAAAATATCTTTGTTATATTTATTCTCTAGCTTCGTTGGTAAACATATTCATTTATTTATTTATTTATATTGTCTGTATTGGTGAATGTCATAAATTCAAACTGTTAAATCTACCGGTAAGTGTTTATTGTCAAACAAACATAGGTCATGTGTGGCATTTATCACAAATTGATAAGCTTGCCTCAAGTCATATTCTCTGATGTTTTATGGCTTTCCAAGGCGTTAATGTCGCAGCGCCTTAGGAAAACACGCCTATTCAAATATATAGACAATTTTTTTTACCAAAAAAATAATGAAGATTTTCATAATATATTCATATACGAGTACCCATAATTTATGTTTATGAGCAGGAATAAGACAAAAAATATAGAACCCTGTAAACCCCAGTTTCTCTACATTTACTTATTAACAGCTTTGGAGAAATGTTTGGTACTCCAAACATAGGTTTAGAATGCTCGTTAGAACCGCGCCATCGATGTGGTTCTAACGAGTACTCGCAAACCATGTCTTGGAGTAGAAATAAGGAAACAATATATACCCCCATAAACAAATTTTCTCTATATGAATCGGGATTTAGAGGGGCATTCAGTACACGAAACATGATGGGTTCCTATTCTGATCAGAGTGCACAACATTCGAAGAAACGTCTCAAACTGACCCACCTAGTGTTGATGGGGACATAAAATATATAGAGGCGATTCTACCAATGCCCACAATGGATGCTACTAAATAAAGTTTTGGAAATAATGTCTTATTATAAAAACCACGATTTTAAAAGGTTTTTTCATGTATTGTACAGAATTCACACATAATTATATAGAGTCCTTTAAACCCCACTTTGAAATAGTAAGACTAAGGTAATATACATATATTTTATTATTTCTGCTCTAAAACATAAAACTTATGGCAGTTCTTGAAAACGCATTTTATGGGTATACACCGTAGGAAAAATGTCACAGGAAAAATGTCACGGAAAAAATCACAGTTTTGGGTAGGAAAAAAGTCCAGGAAGAACGGTCAGAGAACTGGTTTTAATCATGTTCAATATTATACTGATTTCTAGTCAAATTGCCGAGTGTGGTGCTGCTAGTAAGAACCAACTTAATGAGGTGGTTTTAATAAGTATCCACAATCTATGTTTTTAACAAAAATAAGAATAAAATATTGACAGGGTATTATTGTTATACCCCCTTAAAGCCCCGCTTTTCTATATATAAATAAAAATCAAAAATGAGTTCCTTTAAGAGCAATGAAAACATTCATAAGAAAGAAGAAGGGTCATACTACGTAGTTTCGGCTAATAAAGCCTCATCAGTGGCCCTGTAATGATCCGGCAAAGAAAGCCAGAGGAAACATACTGCAATTTTGCGAATTTCGAATAGGCAGACGAAAAGAACAAATTATTAATTAAGCCTGTCACTAATTACTGTCAAAACATTTGTATTGTGCTCTACATGACAAGATTATGTAAGGCGGGTTTGAAGTCGCCAAATCCCTTTTCCAGCATTGTTATGCTGTTTCTTTAGATCCTTCGTTAAGCCACAATTACGACCATCTGCAAGTTGAACGGCTGAGAAATTAAAGGAAACCGAAACAGAAAAAAAGTATTATTTGCTAAACAAACGCGACTAATTAACGTTATGAAGCCAAAGTTATGGATATAATCATCATCATCATCATCATCATCATCATCATCATCATCATTTTCCGCAGGTTCGCGGGAAAAAAGTATAGATGACTATCGCGGGCCCGAGTGTAGGACAATAGCCCACTTTGGTATTAGCCCAGTAGGTGAAATAGAACCCAGTGGGACAATAGCCCGACTTGCAAATGTATGCATTTATGCGGGCATGCATTGCGGTCGGTGTCAACAATACGTGGAAGCACCAATCCAGCCCAAAGTCCCCTGTAAACCCCAGTTTTACTGTATAAACTTAGTGAAGATTTTTTCGAAAAAGATTTATCATGATTTTTTTTCTACGGTCATCCTCTCCTTTCCACTGATCCAAGAAGGGCAGTCGTGATTTTCTGGCAAAAAATGTGCACTGCTGCCCAATGTCTGGCTAAAATGACCTAAAATAGTGTTGACTGGGCCATTAAACTCCAATACAAGCAAACATATATAAACTAAGTGGGATTTAAGGGGCCCGAAATTATATATGCGTGTTTTCGTGATCGCTTCAATGAGGCGGTTCTAACAAGCACCCAATGCCTATGTTTAGATAATACATGTATAAACGCCTAATAAATAAGAAAAAAAATGCTACACATTTTCATCGGTAAAAATAACCATTTTGGATATATGAAAGACTGCTCTATCGCCACACGGATTTGTAATTTTAATGGAATCGCTTGATGGCGCAGTCTGAATCTTAAGATTTCTCGCTGCTTTGGTTCGCGCCGCGCTCAGGCCACATGTGAGGCGCCAAGTTCTGCAACGACCGGTCAGGTTACTCCAGTATTCGCCACACCCCTGTAACGATCGGCTCGAAATGAGTGAAATAATATTGAAAGGGCCGTAAAACAAAACGGCCAAAACAAAAATATCAATCCATGTATAGTAAGTAGCACAAAAACCCATTGCTCCAGTTAACATCATGCAGAATATTTCTTTTTTTTTTTTCTCCTGTATCAGGACCTGATTTTAACATGACACCATTACTATGTTCTGCAACTCATCGCAAAGGTGAAAAAGGAGCATAGTTGGTTTGATTTGTATACATTTTTTTTTGTCATGAAAGTTTTCAATATATGACTTTTGAGCATTTTTTTTATAAGCAGTGAGCTATTTTCTTCCCTGCCAAAGTTTAACAGTGGGCTATGACCCATGTGGGCTAGTGTCCAGTGGGCTAGTGTCCTAGTGGGATATTGTTCTAGTGGGCTCTTGTCAATTCGTCATAGTGACACCTTTTGTGACATCAACCGCTAATGATGCAGACACGGAATTCGTGGCGAAGAATATTTCTCTTTCGCCCTCGCATTATATAAACGTCTGTTGTTTATGGGTATCTGCTCACAAACTAGATTTAGACCTACACGCCTTGTAAACCAGGGGTCGCGGAATCGAACCCGGGCTCTCCAGACTATCGATTGAGACTTTACACCGAGGTCCCGTCTCCGTATGACCTTAGCTGTTAGTGAGACGTAAACTCAAACACTCACTCACTGGCAAACCCGACCGTATGAATAAAATGCAGTGATTTCGATGTGAACATGAACAACGTTTACCCTGAACAAACCCATTCTTTTCTCTATATAAATTTTTATTGGCTTAGCGGACTTAATTTCTGACAGAATGTATAAAAGGCTGAGGAGTTCTCGCGTGGTCAGCGGGTTTCTTTTACTGTATTTTCGGGAAAAATGGCCTGCATCCAAGAGCATAACATGATGCAAACTTACATTTAACGGCGACTGGTAATAGCCAAAAAGTCTAAAAAATCCTAAGTGACAGTCGACTGTCACTAGCCAAAATACGTTAAAATGGCTATTGCCAGTCGACTGTCACTAGCCATTTTAACGTATTTTGGCTATTGCCAGTCGACTGTCACTAGCCATTTTAACGTATTTTGGCTATTGCCAGTCGACTGTCACTAGCCATTTTAACGTATTTTGGCTATTGCCAGTCGACTGTCACTAGCCATTTTAACGTATTTTGGCTAGTGACAGTCGACTGTCAATAGCCACTCCGTTTTATTAATTGACACAATTAAAAAAACATGATTATTGATTTTTTGACCTCACTTGACCTCAGTTAATATCAGTTGAACTGGCGTTAATACGGATGACCTCCGATCAATACAGGATAGTCAATTAATAGATTGATAATACCTACATGTACCTCTTCTGTCGCGGTTTATTTTTGTTACGGTTTGTCATTGAGTATCTGTAACGCTTATATTTTTGTATTGGATAGCCAACTGGCCATTTTGTGGGAAAGTAACTGTTCTTTTGGCTTTCCGCTGTTGATCATTGCCTTCACTTCTCTTTGATCAGTCAAATTCATACCCCCATCCCTGAACTGCAGTTAAATAGAGCAAATTCTTCTGATACCGAAGCCCCGTTTGGGGATTTACTTGTATCTGTTGGAGATGAGTTTATTTTTGCAAAATTATGATCAACACGATTATTTTGATTTTGAAATTATTATTATTCTTAGATGGTGTTGTTCCTCGTGGGCCATCATATGATGTCTGTATTTCGCTCTGAAATCGACATACCTGTAACGGAATTCAACACTTATAATTTGAATTTCTAAATGTTTCAATCTAGGTTATCAGTATCATAAACTTCTAAGTTTTATAGACGTCAGTCCGATTAAGGTTGGACTTAATTTTTTTCTACAGCAAGGCCTATCGAAACCCATTTTTTTCGGTGACTTAGTATATAAATTTAGAAAAAGAAACATATGCTTGCAATGACTTCAGCACCAAAATTGTGTACGATCATTCTTCGATATAAAATACTGGGTACAACATAAATGATATACCATTACGAACACGCCTATACAAATACACTGTAACCTTTATCGCCGAAAAAAATGAAAATTTTAAGATGAAAAATTGTGATATTTTTCTTATTTCTGCTCTAAAATATAGATTGTGGGTACTAGTTAGAACCGCCTCATCATCTGCTAAAAATATAGAATAAGGTTGACCCCTGTAAACCCCAGTTTTACTATGTAAAAGTGAGATTTTAGGGGGTCAAAATTATATACTAGGCGTGTTTTCGTGATGTGTCAGACTGCGTGCATTGTAGTTAACACAATCAAGGGTGACATAGAGCGTTTATATGCGAATAGAAAAAGATCGTTATCTGGATAAAAGAGGAAAAGTCCTAATTTGAATCTGCTGAGAGCACATATTCTAAAACTCTTTCTCACTAGACGAGTCTTGAATGATGGCTGATATGGCATTTTCCGGACGTCTACTTGTCACGCGCTATATTGCTTAGATTAAAACAAGTTGGAATATAATTCTTAATTTGTTTCCTTGATGAAACACATACTCGCAGACACGCGCATGCACGCGCTCACACAAGAACCTCGTTTATAAATGTCTAGATCTGACTTTTTTCCGTTATCGTTTTATGGCAAAGATGAAAATGAGAATACGTACATGTAACATCACGACAACTAGCCTATATAATTCTGACTTCCTTGAACCCCACTTTTATAAAGTAAAATGGGTTTTACAGGGCTAAACATTTTTCTTATTTCTGTTCTAAAGTATAGATTATGGGTACGCGTGTCAACCGCCTCGATGAGGCGGGTCTAACTGTCCACAGTCCATATTATGAGCAGAAATAAGAATTCAATTTTTCATCATAAATTTTTTTTTCGGCGGTAAAATTTGCAATGTATTGGTATAGGCGTCTTTTCGTAATGGGTGTGCAAATGTAGTCACATGATCTTTGCATGCACATTACATTCTGTTATATACACATGTTTACAAGTTCACGTATTCTGTTAAGACATTACGATAACACACCCGTGCGACATAATGAATTTTTCCTCATCTCCAAAATGGCTTCTTTTCTAATGAAAATCCGTGATATGTTTCTTTTTTTATACTGCAAACATAGGTTGTGGGTGCTCGTTACAACCGCCTCTTTGAGGCGGTTCTAACGAGTACCCACAACCTATGTCCTGGAGTAGAAATAAGAAAAAAATGTGTACCCCCGTAAACCACAGTTTCCCTATACAAAGTGGGGTTTAGGGGGGTCTTCGTTTCACGGACTTGTTATCGTGATGACTTGGATTTCATGTTGTGATAAAGACAGTCAGTGTGGCTTTAGACCATATATTCATTATGATAACACACCCGTGCGACAAAGTGCATTTTTCACATCTCCAACATGGCTTCTTTTCTAATTTGTTCTGCAAATATAGGTAGTGAGTGTTCGGGTTCTAACGGGTACCAACAATGTCTTGAAGCAGAAGTAAGAAAAATAATGTATATCCCTGAAAACTCCAGTTTTCTCTATATAAAGTTGGGTTTAGTTGGTATCAGTTTCACGGACTTGGTAACATAATGGTATTATATTTATTTTCTTCTTTTAAATGATGCCTTGTAGAAATGATTTTTTTATGCATGTTGGGAGTGAAAAAGGCTGCTCCAAAATGTAATTCTGGGCATCGTATTAAATGGCAGTTACCATGACATGGTGTTAACGGTCGGTTGCGTTAAAAAACGAAAATGGAAGGCATAAGGTGGTCATACGTAACCATGGCATTGCTTAGAAACAACGTCACGTGGTCAACTGACCTTCATTAGGACATGACGGTTCGTGTGAATAGAATCAAATTACGATAGCACATTCGTATGTCAAAGTGCACTCTTTTATAAATTTTTTCTTGAAACAACATTTTTTTTTTGAAAATTTAGGGAAATGGATATACCTTGAGGGGAGACAACTCCTGCAAAAGTATTTTTGTCTCCAATGTCAATAGGGGTCAACTCTTAAAGAAAAGAATTTGCTCCTCAGGAGCAAATTCTTTTTCTTCAAGAGTAGACCCCTTTTTCGGTGGGACTGATCCTATAGAAAAATGAACAGGAAGTTCAGACAGTTGTCTCCCTTTGCAAAAATGGCGAAACATTCTGCCAGAGGTTCCCATTCCCCTTAAATTGCAAATATAGATCCATGGATCCAAAAATTATGCAAAACGAGAATACACCACTTTGTTTGAGCAGGCTTAGACCTCCTACGCAGTCTACCAGTACTCATGTGTGTTCGGCTTTAGCCCTGCGGGGAAGCACCATGTAGCCCAATCTATTTCTCCAAGCCCCGATGGGCGGAAACCTGAGTCTGAGTCTGAACATGTACACACATAGCTGTCCAACAGTGAAAGTCTGATTGAGCTATTCATTACAACAACTATAGGGCACTATTTCCTGTCTCCGAAACAATTATATTTCTGAAGAAAATATGTGTTAGTTTTCTTGGTTATCCTCCAAGCAAAGTCTATGGATGCTCATACCGGCCCCGATAGCTCAGTTGGTAGAGTGTCCGCGCCGGGGAACGGGAGGTCACGGGTTCGATCCCGGGCCGCGACATACCAAAGTCGTTAAAAATGGTACTAGCTGCTCCTCGCTTGGCACTCAGATTTACGGGGTCGACCCAGTGTCAGGATAAAGTGACTGGGTGTGGTATCATGTAATGTGTCTGGGACATGATACTTCAGTGAGGCAGCACTATAAAAGTGAGCATTGAGCTCCCTGTCGCAACCAGACACCGTCGTGATATGACTGAAAAATTGTTGAAAGCGACGTTAAACCCGAATTCACACACACACACACACACACACACACACACACACACACACACACACACACACACACACACACACACACACACACACACACACACACACACACACACACACATGGATGCTCATTAGAACCACCCCAAGGAAGCGGATTAAACGGAGTACACACAATCTATATGTCTTTATACTCCTACAATAGGCTGTTGGTATTCGTTAAAGCGATTCAAACATGGTGCACACTACCTATGTCTTGGAGCAGGAATTAGAAACATACTGTATACCCATGTAACGGCCATTTTCCTCTATAAAAAGTTGGGATTTGCAGGGGTGTTCCAATAAGGACGTGTTTAAATGGTGTTGTATTAGCCTTGGCTCAAGGGAGTTTGCTGAGCCTGCGGTATATAGTAGTTTTAAAAGACAATATTTATATATGCATCTTTTATTTCACTTTACTACAGCTGGTGTAAGAATGAACGTCTTTCTGCACTTCATCACGGTGCACTTTGCACATGTATTTGTAGAAAGCCTCCGTGGTGTAGTGGTTATGCGACTCGCCTTGTAAACCAGGGGTCGCAGGATCGATTCCGGGCTTCTCCAGACTTTTTGTAATGAGTCTTTAAACCGAGGTCCCGTCTCCGTATGACCTTAGCTGTTGGTGAGACGTAAAACTCAAAACACTCACTCACTCACATGTATTTATCACCGAGCCCGTATGGACTAACTGGCCGAAACTAGCTAGTGAGGACAAATAATAAACTTAATCACTATATTCAGTATTGTGCTTTATAACTTCATTGAACTAACGGAACAAGACCGTGTTAAAAATCTGATTTAGCAACCCTGCAGGCACAAAACGTTCACTCAACGTTGGAACAGCGTTGAAAACGTTGTTTTAACGTTAGTTCAATGTTGAGTGCCGTTGTTTCAACGTTAGTTCAACGTTGAGTGCCTGCTTGGAAACGACCCAAACATGTTAGACAAATTAATCTGCAAACATGTTTAAAAGCATCAGACCATTAAATCTGTCGGACAAGTGAATATTTCTGATTGCTAGCACAGCATGCTGACCCTACCAGCTGATCAAATAAACACTGTTTTTTTATGTTTTAATACCTGCTTTTACTATCGACATTACAGCTAAAATACTTAGACATCCATTGCCCTGAATATTTGGTCGTCTTTGGAAGTACGAGGGGTGTTCGAGAAATTTTTAAACGCAATGTTTTCTCGACAATCACGGACTTTATTCTACACAAAACCAGTAAGAAACTGATGACCCATCATTGTATAGTGTGTATAAGCGTTATAACGACAATGTTCCCTATTATTGTGCCGTTAAAATGAATTTGCTGTTATAAAGAATTCCAGTCAGGAGTATGATAGATGTAGATTCTAAAAGATCTTTTCCACATCATTACTCCCAAATGTTATAGACATTTGTTAGAATCGCCACGATGATGCGATTCTAACAAATATCTATAACATTTGTTTCGTGGAGTATTAAATTACAAGAATCTTTCATGACGATGGATTCGATTTGGGTATTTCCAACCTAAGGGAAGCCAAAGCCGCTCGGAAACGAGGCTAAACCTTGAGCTAAGACTTCATTGCATTGAAATTGTTGTTGTAACGAGTTTTGCCGTTATGACGACATTCGTTATAACGCGGGTCCTCTGTACACTTCAACTCTACGTACCGGTTCTTTTACTTTAGACCACTTGACATCAAAAACAGTAGCACAGAAACCACTTTCTATTCCAATGCACCGATCCGAGGCGCGAGGGTACACCGGGGAAAGCGGTAAGCCCCTATTGGCACCCAGTTACCATACAAACTAGTATCAGTCAGTACCCGTTCTTACAATTGCGATTGCTTTCAAGTCTATTCATAGACGCTGCGTTGAAAATGGTTAGAAAATAAATAAAAGATTTCTGAAATCAGGGGTAATATAAAAGCCCACTAGAGTCAAAAACATACATGCTGAGATATATGTTATTTATTTATCTACAACACCATTTGTCACTGTCCACCTTATCTGCACGTTTCATAAAGACCAAGAAGTTATACTGATAACAAGATGGATAATATGACATATGGCGGGTAAGACAATTCGATCTAGCCAGTTTTTCAACTTGTTTAAGGTACCGTCAATGTCCATTTATACATGAGTTCGGGGATGATCCGATCAACAATAGTGGTAATACAAAAGTGGCCCTAAGAAATATTTGACCTCCTCGTTTTACTTTCGATAAAAATTAAAATTTAAATTAAGAACTTTAAGTTAAATCTCTATTATTTAAAAATTTCGATATAAGAAACATCTTTATTTTTATATTTTTATAAAGAAAAATACCTACCTTTTAAGGCTAACTTAGAATTAAATTCAGTTTTATGTAATGTTGGTCGGTACCCTGTCGGGCCCAACAGCGCCTGACTGTTAGTTTTGTTTTGCTCCAGCATTTCAGTTATTCCTTGCTGCCCAGTCCTCGCTGGTGTTTCATCTCTGTGGTTGTATGATTTTCGTGTTTTCTGCAATGTTGCACTGATGAATACATTTGTGGGGACTAAACGGGTTGTTTGTCTAAATTGCGACTAAAGTAAGGGCTAGGATTGCGGCCGCCCCCACCCCCCCCCCCCCTCTTTCCCTTTGGTGTCTCTGGTGAGAGGTGCGGGTCATTTGTACCGATTTCTGATCATTGCCTTCACTTCTATTTTACATGATCGGAACATGTGTCAGAACTGCACCCCGAGCGTAAGCGCCCTATTGGCCAATATATGGCTGACGTCATAATTAGCCAGAGTTAATTCATAGTGTACTTACTTATAGCAAATGAACAATTCTTTAAAAATTGCGATTTCACACTAATAGGTTTAAATTCACATTGGAAATGCATTACATACATAATTTTGAAAACGTTTTTTTTATGCCCTCGAATCGAAGATGTTTCACATGTGCATTCCTTGTCACAAGGCCTTTTCAGTAGTACCATATTTTTTTACTTCGTGACCTTGCCATTGACGTTTGACCTACTTTTTAAAAGTTCGAAAATAGATGTTTTTATTGACAAAGGGGACGTAATTCCATGCGTAATTCCATGCGTAACATGCTGACCTATCCAGCTTTCGAACTCAACCAAGCTTTTAACCCCTGTCTACTTGTGAATAAGTTTCAGGAACCTCCAATCAAAACTGATGTCATATGCTGACGACAAGGTCGGCAATGGTCATTTTCAGCGAGCAATGGGACATAACTCTGATTAAAATAGAAGTGGAGGCAATGATCAGGAATCGATACAATTAACCCACAGCTCCCATCAGAGACACCAAAGAGAAAGAAACACAAACATGAAACAACAGACCCTAATGGAAACATCAATAGCGGAAAGCCAAAAGGACAGTTACTTTCCCACAAAATGGCCAGTTGGCTATCCAAAATAAAATAATATAAGCGACACAAACACCCAAAGACAAACCATAACAAAAGTAAACCGAATAAAAAGAACCGCCTTGGAACGGTCAGCAAAACGAATTCCACTTCGGGGCCTAAAAGTCCGACCTCGCCTGTTTTCGTATTCATCCGAACTTTACTTTTATCTCTAGTCTGCTTAGGTGTAAGTTTCAGGAAGATCCGATCAAAACTGAAGGGGCTACGGTGATGACAATGTTAACAAAAAACGTTTTCAGCAATCAAGGGGACAAAACTCTATGATTAATAGGGTGACTTCGCCGGGTTTAGAACCCATCCTAGCATTTATCCCAAGCCTATTCTTGTGTCAGTTTCAGCAAGATTTAATAATAACTGATGGGGCTACGGTGATGACAAGATTAAAAATAGGCGTTTTCAGCAATCAAAGGTACATGTACACATCGCTATGAAAATGATTGGCCGACTTTAACGGGTTTCGATCTCATCGGAGCTATTATCCCCAGCCTACTTTTGTGTAAGTTTCAGCAAGATTTAATTAAATCTGAAGGAGCTTAGGTTATGCGTACCTCGAAAACGACGCTTTTAAAGTAAAGGGGCTATGGTGATGACAAGGCCAAACATATGCCGTTTCATTAACCAAGGGGCATAACTCTATGATACATAGGCCGACCTTGCCAATTTCGAATTAGTTCAAGCTTTTATCCCCGGCTTATTCATGTGTATTGTTCAGCAAGATTCGATCAAATCTAAAGGGGCTCTGGTGATTACAAGGTAAAAAGTAGGCGTTTGTCAGCAATCAGGGGGACAAAAGTATCATTTATAGGCTGACTTTTCCAGTTTTATAACTCGTTCGAGCTTTTATCCCCAGCCTGCTTATGTTGAGTGGTCACCTGGCTCCGCGGTTATAAAACGTTTATCTGCTCAACTCACTTGAGCTTGAAATTTGTAATGCTCATAACTATTAAAATACAAACAAATCAGGCAATTTTCCGGCTCAGTTCAGCACAAAATGACATCTATCCTGCTCATAAATTTTAAAACGCCATTTACATATTTATGAGCAGAGATGTTGGCATTTTAAAATCTATGCGCAGGATAAATTTTAAGCTCAATCTGAGCATAACCTCAGACTGACTTGGGACTTCGCTGAGCGCTCATGGTCGAACGCCACTTATCGCTTGTTGCAGCCAATTTCAAGACATTGCTGGCCATTTTGTTCCCATTCATTACGAAAACACGCCTATACAAATACGTTGTAACCTTTATCGCCGAAAACATGAAAAAATATATGATGACTTATTGTGATATTTTTCTTATTTCTTCTCAAAATATAGATTGTGGGTTCATAGAACCGCCTCATCAAGGCGGTTCTAACGAGTACCAACAACCTATATTTTAGAGCAGAAAAAATAAGGTTTACCCCTGTAAACCCCAGTTCTACTATATAAAAGTGGGGTGCAAGGGGTGACAATTGTATAGGCGTGTTTTCGTGGTGTTTCATAGACAAAAATAACTGTGACATGGCGATGTTGATGTTGGTTTTAATTTTATTTTAGTTGCTTCAAATGCAATAAAATGTACAATAGAATATTATCCAGGATCTGACAGTAAGCCTAGCTCGAAAGACTTCTCCTGTTTACTTTCATAACTCCCAGATAGGGAATCCCTGGAAGGACCTTCTTAATTCTTAATTCTAATTTCTGACTTCCAGGTTATTATATCTAACTCCCGGCTTCAATTGTCCGACTACGAACTTCAGAATGCTATGTTTCGCTTCTTACTTCTAACTGCAGACGTTTTATTCCGACTTCAAACTCCACGATGTTTTGCTAATTGCAAGCATCGTTCAAGAATATGTCTACATCACATAAAATAGCAGCATATGTGTATTGCATGAATGCATGCCGAAGCAGGAAGTTGGAAAGTAGAAATAAGAAGTCAGAGGTTCGAAACAAGAGTCATAAGTTAGAAGTAGGAAGCAAGAAGATGGATGCTAGAAGTCGTATGGGAGAAGTAAGAAGTCGAACATTAGAAGTAGAAGTGGGAAAATAAATGTAAGTAGATGCAAGATAGAAGTCGGAAACACGAAATTTGAAATAAGAAGTTAGAAGTCAGAAGCAAGAAGTGATGAATTAAACTTCCCACCAGGGCTCCCATACCCAAACAGCATTCTTAAGATGAATGTCATTTGGTGCACCGTCCTTCGCATCGGGGCATTAACTGGAGGCCCCTGTGCAGGGGTGTCATCCCCTGTGCAGGTTGAAAGACCCCTACCGTAATTACATGATTACTGTATAGGCTTTCCTTAACTGTCCTTATGGCCTTCCTTTGTTTAGATTTCCACTATGGTCTGGTCGCTTCATAGTTGTGTTTCTTTCCCTTTGGTGTCTTTGATGGGTGGATTAAGTCAATTGTATCGATTCCTGATCTTTGTTTTACTTCTACTTTTCATCCTGCAAACTTTGTGTGATATATATGTTAAAATGCATTATTGAGATGCTAAAATGCATTGAGTATGCTCGGTTCTGACCAGTTCTCAAAATCTCTGTTTTGGAACAGACGTATGTCAATCATATTCCAAGGTTTTCACTAACTTCAAGGATATACACATGCTTATATGAATACTTTGTAGTTCATGCAATGCCAATGTACTTTTAGAAATAATTATTACATCATTCAAGCCGCGCGGCTACAATGATGGAAAATTAGCTTAGTTTATTAGCTGTCCGTCTCTTTCCTTTTCTGACAGTGCCTTTCACTTACAAATGCCAGGAGTGTCACACTTGGGGAAGCGTAATTATCTGGCTAGAAGGAAAAAGACGGAGAAAGTGACTTTGCTCTCTTGCAGCCAATTTTACATTGCTTTTGTTCCGTATGATTTGCATATTTCGCATTTAGCAACACACTTCTACGCAACATAATGCTATGTTTTTTATTTCACAAAAAAGGTGTTTTCTTCATGTATGAGAAAGTTCCTAAAATAAATACTTATCGCATATGCGGCCAGCATAGGCACAGGCGTGCCTGTGCATAAGTACAGTCGCGAAAACATGCCTATATCATTTTGACCCCCTTGAACCCCACATTTATATAGAAAAATGGGGTTTACAGGGATTTACATCAGAAATAGGAAAAAATACCACAATTTTTTCATCTAAAAATCTGTTTTTTTTTTCGGCGGTAGAATTAACAATGTATTTGTATAGGCGCGTTTTCGTAATGTCTGATCACGTTAACAAGTCCATGAAATGAACACCCCACTATAAACCACTTTATATAGAGAAAAAATGGGGTATCAGGGGTATACATTATTTGTCTTATTTACGCTCCAAGACATAGGTTGTGGGTACTCGTTAGAACCGCCTCAATGAGGCGGTTCTAACGAGCACCAACAACCTATGTCTGCAGTATAAATAAGAAAAATATCACTGATTTTCATCAGAAAAGTAACCATTTTGGAGATGTGAAAAATGCATTATGTCGCAAGGGTGTGTTATCGTAATGTGTCCTGGGCCATTGCTGCTCGCAGACATGTTGGGGGAACTCCTGATGTAACTTCACGCAGATTCTGTAGCCATATTGGTCTAGCCATATTAGTTGGCCTCGCATGCGCATTTGAACCCAGATATGACAGTGGAATCCTCCACTTCATTACGAAAACACACCTATACAAATACATTGTAACCTTTATCGCCGAAAAAATGACGATTTTAAGGTGAAAAATTGTAATATTTTTCTTATTTCTGCTCAAATTATAGATTGTGGGTACTCGTTAGAACTGCCTCAATGAGGCGGTTCTAACAAGTACCCACAATCTATATTTTATAGCAGAAATAAGACAAAATAAGGTATACCCCTGCAAACCCTAGTTTTACTATATAAAAGTGGGATTCAAGGGGGTCAAAAATATATAGGCGTGTTTTCGTGATGTAATAATTTTAGAGTGGTCCATTTCCAATTATAGGGGTGCCAGGTTGTTTTTTTAAATGGTCAGTTTTATACAAATGATTGTTCTTTAAGCAAGCAGTGTAGACCCAGATCAGACACCGCATTCTGCGGCGTCTGATCTGGGTCTAAACTGTTTACCAACGTACCAAAAGGTACTCTAGGAATATATGGGTTATTAATAACATAAATCGGAGAAAACTACGAGTAAGGGCTCTGCTCTCATCAGCTGGCTCATACTGAGTCGGGGCTCGGCGGCGAAATCTACAAGAAAAAAAAACTTTGCTCCTATACAAACTCACTTCAGCCTGCTCATCCACCCAGTCTTACGTACAAGGGAATTCGTTTATCACAATTTGGCAAGTCCATGACTCTAAAAGACTTATAAGAATAGTAAAGGCTCTGATCAGCTTGTGTGAAAGCGCAGGCTGATCTGAGTCTTTGCTGGTCGCTAAGTTGTTATTTTGCGCTTCCGGCTAATCCATTAAAAACACGCCTATTCAAATATATTGAAAATTTTACCACAAAAAATGAAAAATTTCAGATAAAACATTCTTATATTTTTTAATTTCTGTTTAAAACATAGATTGTGGGAACTTCTTAGAACCGCGGTTCTAACGAGTACCAACAACCTATGTTTTTGAGCAGAAATAAGAACAATAATGTAAACCCCTGTAAACACAATTTTTACTGTATATACGTGGGGTTTAAGAAGTTCAAAATAATATAGGCGTGTTTTCTTGATGTTTGAATTTTTAAAATATTTCTTTTTTTCTGTGAATGATACAACAATGAATGTGCGCAGTCTGACCAGTCTACATTGTGTGCTTTATAGATAGCTGGTCTTTGACCAAAAATTGGTTTCGATAAACTAAGAATGTGCGGAGGTTTGCTGACGCATACGTTCGTAGATCCTTTTTCACTTGATACGACACAACCTATGCTTGATTTGGCATTTCCCTGACGTCTACTTGTCATGGGGAATACTGCCTAGATTAAAATATCTTGGCATGAAATTATTAATTTTTCTTTGATAAAAATCTGAAAACTGTGAAATGGTCTGGAGCATAGCTAAGCGAAACATGTACAAATGTACCATATATATCGGGTTTCGATAGCTCGAACCGAGACCACCTGATTAAACTGATTAAATGTGGTCTTGAATTTTTGAACAATTCCAAAGGTGATCTAAACCCATTTTGTACCAGAAACCCCAAAACGGGTACCCTGCCAAACAGTGCAGGCCCAGATCAGACGCAACAGAACGCGGCGTCTGATCAGGGCCTTCACTGTATGCAAAAAGTACAGCCATTTTCCTAATAAATTTTTTTGAAGAAAGCACAAACAGACACCCATTAAATTTTGAAATGAACTCCAGCTTTACATAAGGAGGAAGATTCCATTTGGTAAACAAGAGCTCCGCAAGCGGGGCATTATACGCCCGTGGCAAATTCATATTTGGTTGACTGAAACCTGAAAGCAGTATTCACTGCTCCATCATGGTGTAACTATTTTGCAAGTTTCAGCCTTAATAAATGGAAAATGATTACATGACCAAATCTGCCACACCTTAATTCAGTAGTAATTTACCTCGAAACTTTATACACATCTCCACATCAAAGTCTTGCTATCTACTAAGATTCAGGTTGATTGGATGAAAACTGTAGGAGGCGTTATCCCGAAAAGAAAACGCTTATGGGTAGATGGACGGACAGGAGGACGGACGCGTTTCTGAAGGACGCCAACTCCATAACATAATGCGACCGTTTTTATCAAAATGAGCATATTTTTCCGGTTGATCATATGTTATCCGTAAACAAAATTTGCAAAGGGTCATAATGTTATTAATATTTGGTGTATGGTTAACCTCAAAACTTTAAGCACATCTCCACCTCAGTCTCACTATCAACAAAGTTTCAGTTAATCAGTTGAAAACTGTAGGAGGAGTTACACGGAAACGATAATGTTTACCTAAATTTTCAAAGGGGCATAAGTCTCTAGATATTTGGTGTACGATTAAACTTGAAACTTTACGCATATCTCCACATCATAGTCTTGCTATCTACAAAGTTTCAGGTTGATCAGATGAAAATTGTTGGAGGAGTTATCCGGAAATGAAAATGTATACCGAAATTTTAAAAGGGGCATAACTCTATAAATATTTGGTGTATGATTAACCGCGAAACTTTACGCACATCTCCACCTTGTATAGTCTTACTATTTACAACCTCGAAACTTTACGCAAATCTCCACCTTGTAGCCTTACTATTTACAAAGTTTCAGGTTAATTGGATGAAAACTGTAGGAGGAGTTGTACGGAATTAAAATGTTAACCCAAATTTTCAAAGGAGTATAAGTCTATAAATATTTGGTGTACGGTTAACCTTAAAACTTTACGCATATCTCAACATCATAGTCTTGCTATCTACAAAGTTTCAGGTTGGTCAGATGAAAACTGTACGAGGAGTTATCCGGAAATGAAAATGTTTACCGCAATTTTCAAAGGGACATAACTCTATTAATATTTGATGTATGGTTAACCTTGAAACTTTACGCACATGTCCATCTCATAGTCTTACTATCTACAAAGTTTCAGGTTAATCAGATTGAAACTGTAGGAGGAGTTATCCGGAAACGAAAATGTTTACCACAATTTTCAAAAGGGGCATAACTCTATTAATGTTTGGTGTATAGTTAGCCTTGAAACTTTACGCACATGTCCACCTCATAGTCTTACTATCTACAAAGTTTCAGGTTAATGCGATGAAAACTGTAGGAGAAGTTATCCGGAAACGAAAAAGTTTACGGACGGACGGACAGATGGACGGACGGACGGACGGACGCCGACCCCATAACATAATACAACGGTTTTTTTTTTTTTTTACAAAACGGGCGTATAAAAGGGTTAAACTTTGAGGGCATTGGCAACTTGTTCGAGACAGGGGTAGTTAGAGTCATTTATAATATTGTTGTTCATAAAGACTATTAAAATGATTTAGGTATACACAATCTTTTTTGTGTCCTTATAAAATACGGTTTTGTTGTGTGTCGCTTTCAGTCGACTCAAAGTAACCATGTGATTAGGTCGTGCGCGTATTGCGTTGTACGAAATCCTGGTAAGGGTAATTTATAGCTGCACGCTATTTTCGTTGCTGTGACGTCAGAGTCTTTTGTGGAGAGGGTTAACTCATTACGATAGCACACCCGTGTTACATAATGTAGTCTTTCAATTTTCCGAAATGGCTACATTTCCAATGAAAAATTGTGACATTTTTCTTATCTATACTCTAAACATAGGCTGTGGGGTGCTCGTTAAAACCGCCTCATTGAGAATGTTTAAACGAGCACCCAAAGCCTAGGTCTAGGAGCAGAAATAATCAAAATAATGTATATCCCTTAAAACCCAGTTTCATCTATATAAAGTGGGGTTTAGAGGGGTGTTCATTACACGGACTTGTTATCATGATGTAGGGCTCATGTGCTGAAACTGTATCCGGACACAGAGAGGTTTAGACCCAGATCAGGGTAGACACTGTTTGTTTAAAATACAAACATTTAAAGTGAAAACGAAATTCTAGGTATCCCCTCATGACCATTTCCCTAACCTACACTCAGGCAAATTTGATCCCCAGTGCAGTCGGTTCTTTGGCTCTGTTCATTGTCAGTCTACCCCAAATTAAACATTGACTAATAAAGTTAAATCGCTCGGAATTGAACGGGTTTGTGCGTTTTTATATAAAAAGAGCACACTGAAAACAAAGGGCACACAAGTACAAGAATTGTTTATATATATATATATATATATATATATATATATATATATATATATATATATATATATATCAGACTATTAACATGCCTAATGGTTGGAGCCAATGAGCATTTAGTTTACGAAAAATTAGTCACGCGGGGCGCAACGTCACTTTCCTCATTATAATAATCAAGATGGCGCATATCGAAGCGAAGAAAATATTGTTTTGGTCGAACACGACGTTCCTGCTCATTCGAACTTTAGTGGTTCAATCGCTGACAGTGGGAAATTGCGGGAAATTACCTCAGGTGCGTATATTATTGAGTGTATTGTCGGGAGTATCTATTTCGTTCTCTTTCTTTTCGCAGAAATTCTCATATGGCGCCTCCAAGAAACGCATTTTTTTTTCTTGGTTTTAGGCGTATTTCATTTTGTTTGCAAATTGGTTCAGACATATTTTTATTCAACAAATTTAGGCTATTTGTTATCCAACTGTGATAACCACAAATAGAATCAGTCAACAGTATGCAAAATATCTGGTTATGTCTTCGACTCCACTTGACCTACTTTCTCAGGTCCGGGTTAAACTTAAATCGAAGTATATACTTACATTAAAGTATATACTTTGATATAAGTATAGAAATGACCAAAATCACATGTGTTTATCTGTGTGCGTCAATTCGGTACACGACTGCAAAATGGTAAGTGCCACTTAAAAGAGTTCGACAATAAAGCTTTCCGAAAACACTACAAAACGAAATCGTCGCCTGCGCGTTTTTCTACAAAAACATGTTTTTTTTTCCTGTAAAAGCCAGTATTTGTAAAATTGTTGCGTATAAAATCAAAACCATGCAATAAACATCAATTATCTTACCTGCATCGAATGTGTTTACTTTTTAGACGCCATGTTGTGAAAAAAGGAGTCGATTTGGAGGCTTGCTTGATTACAAATCTGGCTTATCCGCAGCATCAACCGTATCTACGGTGGACAATAAATACTATGACTTATTGATGATTTTATAATTAAATAATTTGCGTCTTTTTATGTTCCTTTTGAATTACATTTTGAACACGACTAATATGAATTATACTTGAATCGAATAAATTTTATCATGTACGCTCTTTGTGAATTATACAGAAAACAATGACAAAATGCATGCCTTAAATTTACATTTTTCTGTAGGCCTACCATAACACAACAACGGCTATTTTCATGTCAGTGCATGTGTGAAAACCTGTTATATTTTTTTTCCCTATTTATACTGCACACGGTTGTGGATGCTCGGTAGAACCGCCACATTGAAACGAGTCCAACGAGTACCCTATGGCTTGGAGCAGAAATGCTTTTTTCTATATATATACCGCAATACCCAATCACGATGATTACTTGCAGGTGTACATTCCATACACTCCAGGTTTGCCAGATGAAAGCCTTCACTGTAATCATGTAATTACGATAGGGATCGTTTACCTGCACAGGGGATATTTCTCCCTGCACAGGAGGCCTCCAATTAACTCACAATCCGAATGACGGTGCAGTTTGTGGCATCCGTCCCTGCAAATGATGCCAGTGGAACATGTTCGGACACCACGATTTTACACTTACATAATCCGGGTATCGAACCGTGAGCCTCTAGCATGATAGGCAGGTGCATTAACCCCTGTGCTACCACGCTCCGCTCGTTGATGCGATTCCAAACGGATACCCACTGCCTATGACTTGGAGCAGAAATGCTAAAAATAATGCATTTCACAATAAACACCAGTTTTCTCGATATAAATTGGGGTTTAGAGGTTGTTGATTGCACTGACTTGTTGCAATAGTATGCATTTTTTAAATTCAGAAACGCGTTAGTTTATACTGATTTATTTTAGTTCGATTGCGATGAAAGCTTCAAGCTGAATTGCTCTCGAACACATATTCCGGGTGTTTTTACGCGCGCAAAAGAGGCAGTGGCTTTTACACCAATTTACCCTGATTTACCTCCTCTTCACTGTTGATGTAAAATGGCAATTACCAGTCCTCCAGCCCACGGCGCTGAGAGATCTCGAAGCACACTGGTAGGCTGCAGAACGGTAAGTGGCGATGGTAGTGTGTCAGTTTTCCGCGTGGCACGTGAAGCCAAGGTTGTCAGCTGACCATAATTCGATGGTCTTCGTTCTTCTCCGTGGATCATGCTGTTGTTGTTGTTGTATCAGCATATAGCTTCAGCCTACCGGCACATCACTATTTTAACCTATCATCTTTTGTGCGCTTCACTATATCTGTTTTTAACTTCCTTTTCTATTAACAGTGTTTGACAGCGCATCTGACTCGAATTTCCTCGCGAGCGTATGGCAGTATATAGATGCTACCCATTTACACCCGAGTGAAGTGGGGGTTGCCATTACGTGTCTTGCCCAAGGACACACCTCGATACCCGTGGCCGGATTCGGACGCACAACCTCTCAATCATTAGTCGAACGCTTTAATCACTGCGCTGTGCAGGCTTAACATTACATCATAGTGTAGTTTATGTTTTCTTGTCCTTTGGGATCATTGATTCCATTGTGGAATTTTGAAAATATTTGAGTGTCACTGATGAGGCCTAATTGACCGAAACTAGCTAGTCTGGCCCAGAAAACATGCACACTCCATGTTTTTCAGTTCTGTGGTGTATTCCTTGCTTCCAAAGGATAACCCTTTTATAGGACATATTTAATGCGTTAAGTACTGTAATTAAATTTATTGATGAGTCTGTAAAAGAGAGATAGATATATCCCCTAAAGCAATATTTTCTTTATGACGGAACATACTTTTGAGTATTGTAAAAAATACATGCATGTTGGTACTAATGTGTTTTATTTTCATTTTTGTTGCAGCTAAGTAAATGTGTTGTCCCGAAAATACGTATCGGTGAACTGTCGTGCCGGCGAAGGATGACAGAACCTACAAACACCGAATAGGCGGTCCATATAATACTTACATTAACACTGCCATTACGAAAACACACCCGTGCGAAATAGTGCATTGTTTCACATAACCAAAATGGCTACTTGGTTGAGATGTCATTTTATCTCGATCTCGATTAAATGTCATACAAAATTGAAAGCAACGTACCCAAAATTACATAAACATTGTTTACGGGGACGAAAAAAATCAACACAAACAAACAAGGTATTGAAATGGTCAAATGCGTCGATGAACTGCTAGAAATATTTTTCGGCGAACTGTCTTGTTCACAATACGTTTTTAGGAAATTGTACGACAGAGTCCCCCCCCCCCCTCCCCCCCCCCCCCAACACGCACAGTCGCACGAAACGAATATTTTATACACTGTTCCGTGGTTTTGTGCCAAAAGATTTGTAAAGGATTGTAAAAATTAGGTTCCTAGCTGTATGTAGCACAATACACCGGACCAGCGTTGGGCCGACGATGATATGACGTTAATATGTCGTATCGCTGTCGATCCGACGCTGGCCCGACATTCTCGTTGATGGTTGGTTTGGTACCATTTCATTAAATACATCTATCTACATTTTTTATCATGACCATAAACGACCACCGTACAAAAATGATGCGGAGCAGACTAATAAAACAAATCTCCTTTTTGCGATGCTGCAAGCGCCTGATCGACCTACTTTCTGATCAAGATGGAAGCCGTGGAGTCGTAAGACGGGTGCAGTGAGGAAAAAAAGGAATTTTAAAGGGAAAGAAACTAATTATTACCTGATATACCGGATTGTTGATGTGAAAATAGTTAAAATAACACTTTCTACGCAAAAATTCCGCAGCTGAATTAAGAATATTTTTGTGAAATAATCGTTTGTTCACGGAAGTTTACAACTTGCGTGGTGCAATTTAATGCAGTTCTGCTTCGTTGTACATGCTCGACATTCTACTATTCGATTTCTGATCATTTTCATCCCTCAATCGAAGTATATACTTTGATGTAAGTATATACTTCGATTTAAGTTTAACCCGGACCTAGTAGCCTCCTTGGTGTAGTGGTTACGCTACTCGCCTTATAAACCAGGGGTCGCAGGATCGATCCTGGGGTTCTCCAGACTTTCGGATGAGTCTTCAAACCGAGGTCCTATCTCCATTTGACCATAGCTGTTGGTGGGACGTTAAACTCGAACACGCTCTCACTTGACCTACTTTCTCTTGACTCAAAGCCACTTGGGCGCACCCTTGGCCCCCGCCCATAGGGGCTTGAAGAAATATATATGGACTGCATGATGCTTCCACCCAGAGCTGAATCTGGCCACTAGTACTGGTAAACCCCTTAGAGGATCTAAGCCTGTTCAGGAACCGCGGTGCGAGGCGGACCGTCCATGCTAATAAACCCTAGTGGTTTCATTGGGTGGCAGGGCTTGAGATGTCATTTCATCTCAATGTAGGGTAAAAGTCCCACAAAATTGGAAGCAACGTCTCCGAAATTACCATTACAGTGTTGACGGGGACGTTTAACCTCAAGTCAAACAAACAAATTGGGCGCACCCTCTGCCCAGCTCATTGGGGCTTGAAGAAATAGATGTGCTGCATGGTGCTTCTACATACAGCTGAAACTGACCGGAGGCCAGCACTGGTAAACCGCTAGGAGTGTACTTGCCTCTGATGCTAGAGGCCCCGGTTCGATCCCCAGAGGCGGTGATTTATTAAGTGTCGGAACATTTTCCATTGGCATCATTTACCGGGATGAATGCCAAAAAGTGCACCGTCCTTAAGATTGGGAAGTTAACTGGAGGCCTCCTGTGCAGGAAGAGTCATCTCCTGTGCAGGTTAAAGACCCCCTACCTTAAAAGGCTTTCAACCCTGCAGATCTGGAGTGTATGTAATGTACACCTGAGAGTAATGGTCAAGTGTGACCGATCGCAGCATAAGTAGAAAGAAAGAGGATCCAAGTCTGCCGAGGCAAAGCGGTGCGAGTTAGACCATGCTTAAAAACAGATGAACCCATTGGTTTTATTTGGCAACAGGGCTCTAAGTGGTCACAAAGTGCACAGTCCTTCTGAACGGGATGTTAACTGGAGGCCTCTCTCACGGAGTCACGTGCACGTGAAAAGTCAGGCGCACGTGAAAACACCTGGAATGAGTGTTCGAGAGCGATTCATTAAGCTTGAAGCTTTCACCGCAATCTAGTAGTATAAACTATAAACCAACTTGAGGCCTGCTGTGCAGGAAGTCTCATCTCCTGTGCAGGTTAAAGACCCCTACTGTCTAAACCTGGGAGTAATGGTCAAATGTGACCGATCACAGTATGAGTAGTAAGAAAGAAAGGGCTTGAGATGTCAGTCCCACAAAATGGGAAGTAGCGACTCCAAAATGATCTATACATTGTTGGTGGGGACGTTAAACTTCGAATCAAACAAACAATAAACTTGAGGGCCCCAGCTCAGTTGTTGGTGCCCTTGCCTCTGATGCTAGAGGTCCCGGGTTGGATCCCCAGCAGCGGTGTGAAAATCTTGGTGTCCGAACACACTCCACTGGCATCATTTGCAGGGATGGATGTCATAATGTGCACAGTCCTTCGGATCAGGACATTAACTGGAGGCCCCCTATGCAGAGAGAACCATCCCTTCTGCAGGTTGAAGAACTGTACTGTGATTACTGTGTAGGCTTTCATCCTGGAGTAATATACATGTACACTGTCTGTGTCCCCTACTGGGGTTAAGGCGAAACCTGAAGAAAGAAAGAAAGGGCTTGGAGAAATAGACTGGGCTGCATGAAGCTTTCGCGCAGAGCTGAATAGGTTCTAAGTCTGCCCAGGCAAAGTGGTGCGAGTCATATCAACCCTTTTGGTTTGTTTGGGCAGCAGAGCTTGGCTTGAGTTGTCATTGCATCCAAGTGAGCATGCTACATGTAGCTCAATGGTTAGTGCACTTGCCCCTGATGCTAGAGGTCCCCGATTTGAAACCCGACAGCACTGATTATTTCGATGTCTGAACCTCTTTCAGGCTCAGATATGCATTTTTGAATACCTCAGTTGTGCAGATTGTAAATAGTTTTAAGGATGCATCTAGTGGCTCTTCTTTTTCAGCAAAATTCTAAATTTAGCCACTCATTCAACTGAGGTGATGGTCAAATATGACTGACTCAGTATAAGAAGAAAGATAGCAAACCTAGTGTGAACGTAATGTGCATCTGTAATTGTCAAAAAGTGACTGATCACAGTCAGTATTGAGTGAGAGTGAGTGAGTGTTTGAGTTTTACATACCACCAACAGCTAAGGTCATACAGAGATGAGACCTCGGTTTAAAAACTCATCCGAAAGTCTGGAGAAGCCCGGGATCGATCCTGCGATCCCTGGTTTACAAGGCGAGTAGCATAACCACTACACCACGGAGGCTTCTTCGATCACAGTTTTAGTAGATAGAAAGTGTAGGATAAGGCAGACACGATTAATCAATCGATAAATTCCCCAAAAATGATTATCATTTCTAATGTGCTTTTAATCGATTACTTGATAGAGACGCCGCATTCTGCCAAAATTTAGGCGTCTTGGGCAACTGGGCGCCTGTTAGTCTGTATCCCTGATGATAGTACCCAACCTTTCTGGGGTAAATGCTTGGTTAATAGCTTTCTGCTATACCCTAACAGGGTTCATCATTAACTTTTTATGCCCCCGCCGAAGAATGGTGGAAAGGGCATATAGCGTTGCCCCTGTCCGTGCGTCTGAAACTTAAACACAGTCAATAACTTCTTTATTTCTTGATGGATTTTAAAATAACTCGGCATAAATGTTAACCATCATGAGACGACGTGTCACATGCAAAACCCAGGTCCGTACCTCCAAGGTCAAGGTCATACTTAGAGGTCAAAGGTAAAAAAAGGGTCCGAAACTTAAACGCAGTCAATAACTTTCTTATTTCTTGATTGATTTTGAAATTACTTTGTAGAAATGTTAACCATCACGAGGCGATGTGTCACCTGCAAAACCCAGGCTCGTACCTCCAAGGTCAAGGTCATACTTAGAGGTCAAAGGTCAAAAAAGGGTCCAAAACTTAAACACAGTCAATAACTTACTTATTTCTGGATGGATTTTGAAATTACTTTGAAGAAATGTTAACCATCATGAGACAATGTGTCAAGTGCAAACCCAGATCCGAACCTCCAAGGTCAAGGTCATACTTAGAGGTCAAAGGTAAAAAAATGGTCCGAAACTTAAACGCAGTCAATAACTTTATGTCAGGATTGATTTTGAAATTACTTGGCAGAAATGTTGGCCATCATGAGACAATTACAAAAAAACCAAGGTCCTTACCTCCAAGGTTAAGGTCATACTTAGATGCCAAATGTGAAAAAAGGGTCCAAAACTTAAACACGGTCAATAACTTTCTATGGAGGAATACGAATATAGAGATATTTTTAGGCGGGGGCATCCGTGTCCTATGGATGCATTTATAGTTAAATATTCAGACAAGGTGGTCCTGTAACTGTTGGGATGCACTGGACCTGATCTAAGTTCAACATGTCCAAGGAAATGATAAAAATCATACTAAAGTGATATGTTACTTCGACAGTCATCAGATTATTTCTATTATTATTTATTTACACAGTAATCTTTAACTCGAGCAACAAACTGAAAACAAACATTTTATTGTAAATGGGTTAGAAATATGTAAATGTATTTTAATAAGGGCCTTTTAATAAATCTGGCAGCAGATTTTCAACTGGACCATTCGGCCAGCCAGCCACTGACCTTATTAGACCTTTTTAGCTTTTCATGAGACAATGTCCACAGGTTTTGTTTGTTTGACTTTGACTTGAGGTTTAACATCCCCGTCAACAGACTCAACACTAGGTCTTTTTTGCAGATGTTGCTTCCAATTTTGTGGGACTTTTACCCGACATTGAGATGAAATGACTTCGCAAGCCCTGTTGCCCGATGAAACCAATAGGGTTTATTTGCATGGGCGGACCGACTCACGCGGCTTTGCCTTGGCAAGCTTAGATCCTCTGGGCGGTTTACCAGTACTTGTGTGCGGTCAGTTTCAGCTCTGCATGGAAGCATCATGCAGCCCATTTGTTTCTTCAAGCCCCAATGGGCGGAGGCCGAATGTCCACAGGTCCTGGGTTGATGTCCAACCCTGACCTAATTGACAACCAGTTTTTTTTTTTTTATCATTTGATAGTGATCATGAATAAATCCTATAATGGAACAATACTAATCTGAACTTCATGCATTGGCCACTCATAGTTTGTGGTTGCATAGTGTCTGACAAATTGTGTATATCAAAATAATAATTTATTAATATGGAAACTGATCATATGTAATAAATACATACAATGTAAAGCCTATGTTTAATATGCAAGTTACATATATTTGAATAGTTCTTTTTGGTCATTTCAGGGTAGCAAAGAACTCTCTGTGAAAATCTGCAGTTCTGTCGTGTGGTTGGACTAGTCCATTTCGACAACAGCATTGTAGTCATTTTATATAAAAGACAACAAGCTATTTGTTTCTGCTTGAGAGCAGCCTTCTAGAGATAGAAATTTCTGGATTGAGTGAAGGATGCTTCCATGCTGGTGTATTATGACAAGGACACCAGTAGTATGTTGTTGGAAAGTGGCAGTTTCTTGGGATTTTTTAAGCAAAGGTAAGTTGATGAGAAACTGTCATGTTCGAGCAATCAGTGTGAACCAACCTCAAACATGTACATGTAACTAAATACCAAGTCCTGAAATAAACTTACTTAAACATGAGTCCAGTATACATGAAATCATGCAATGGCCAGTCTCAGTCTGGTCAAAGAAAGATTATAGACACTTGTTAGACTTGGATATTGTGCGCCATCCTATATGACCGTTAGACAAATTTTGTCCAGGATGCAAGTCAAAAAGGCAAAAACTGATCTGGGTTCAGTCTCTGAAGTTTTTGCAATGTCATATTAGGCAAAAAAGTCTTGGTAGGCAATTTTTTTTTAACCAGAATTTTTATATCATTATATCTATATGGTCTTGATATGATACAAAAACAGAAAAAAAAAATAATTCAAAATGCCATAAAAGTACAGTCCAACCTGTATTAAGCAAGCACCTCTGGGAAAAAAAGTGCTTGCTTAAGGCAGGTGCTTGCTTAACACAGGTGAATTCGGGAACTGAATTCCTGCTGCCTTAAGACAGGTTGCTTGCTTAATAGAGGTGGCCACTAAGACAGGTTTGACTGTAGATGAAAATTTCTTGGATGTCTTAAGAAATTTGAGAAGGCTCCCCAATATGACTTTTTCATCCTTAAAATCTTAAAAAAAGAAGGGACTTGTTAGTGCACCTTGTAGCATTCCTTCCTTATTTTTTAAGGCTTGTAAAATGTAAGTAGCAGATATGTTATCAGTGTTAATTGGTTGAAAGTCCTTTTTTGAGTTTTATTGTAAGACGTTACCCGAATGCTCTAATTTGTGTCACAATTCAATTGAATGAACAGCTGGTAGTTTATCTGTTTATCTGTAAGAAATGACAGCTTGTGCGAAAAGACATGAAAGGGTGTATTGACTTAAATGCATATTTTTGCCATTCACTTAGGCTCATTATTCACCACAACTCATTATAACACTGTTTTGGATATATTATTGTTTCAAGATGGATCGCAAAAATGTTAAGATTGTATAGAAATAGTAATTTTTCTAAAATCTCTACGTTTTTGTTTGGATATAACACGGTTGTTTAACTAACACAGTTTCTGCTTTGGACTCCAAAAATAGTGTTATGAAGTAGTTCCAGTACAGTTGTATTTCACATCTTTCCACCAAACTGGAAAGGAATGCGTATACAATAAAGACACCAAGGGGACACCTCTTTCCAGGCAGATAGCCAACAAGCCATAAAATGAATGAAAAGTCAGACTGTACCATACAAACCTTGGCAATTGGAATAAACCACAACAAGCGCCACCTTGTAAGAGTCAGTAATAGATTAATGACCTAGATTAATTTAGGGATCATGTGGAGCTTCAGCCAACTCTCACCTTAGAGCCAAGACATACAATACCAGTTGGTACCCGCAGGTTTTGCCCATACCCCTGCTTAAATCTTTTGATTATAACAATTTACGTTAACATTTAGTTACATGTATACTACAGAACAACAGTCTTCCAACACATGGGTAGACACCTAAGGTAGGAAGGTGGCAAGGTTAATGTCACGAAGGTATTTCCATTGGTGTCTAGTTTATTTGTTTGAACCGAGGTTTAAGTCACCGTCAGTTGTAGAACTCTCACCCAGTATTGAGGTAAAATGACATCTCAAGCACGGCCACCCATACACACCAATAGGGTTTATATGCAGGGACGATCCTACTCGCACCCCTTTGCCTGGGCAGGCTTAGATCTTTGGTTTGTATCAGTATAGCAGTTTATGTAACACGATAAGAATACATGTGACAATATCAAACAAGTTCCATTTTCTTTTTTCAGGGTCAGAACTTATCCATACTTCGATTGAAGCTTCAGAAGAAGACTTGCTGTTGGAGTCTATACATATAAAGATTTGAAAGATACAGCAGATGGCTACAAGAGCTTTCTGGCTGATTAAAGGAGCAAAAGTATCAAGTAGGTATGTGTGATTTCCAGAAAAAGACTCAAAAACTGCTTAAACGATTACAGCTCAACTTGGCTGTAATGATTCCTGGATATATCCAAACTGTTTTAAGCAGCCACTCAATATGGAGTGCACACACGCGCAAAACCCAGAGTGTGAGTTCTTAGTTTTGGGCACCACAAGAAACTATAGTCATATTGAGATGAGACCTGGGTTTAAAGACTGCCTAAAGTCTGGAGAAGCTGGGACCTGAACTTATGACCCCTTGTTAATCCCCCGCCGCGAAGCGGAGCGAGGATAGCAGGAATTGCCTTCGTCTGTCTGTCTGTCTGTCCGTAACAATTTCTTTTTTGCTCCATATCTCCTGAATCCTTTGATAGATTTTCATTAAACTTGGTCAGTTATTTGTCTCAGTGAGCTGATGTGCAGAACCCATAAATGATTGAACCATGCTGACTGAAGGTCAAGGTCACAGTTGAAGGTCACGAGTTTGAAACTTGGAATTTTGTGTCCGTTCCATATCTCCTTTACCCTTGGAAGGATTTTCATTGTACTTTGGTCAAATATTCTTTTTAGTGAGCTGATGTGCAGAACCCATAAATGAACCATGCTGACTCAAGGTGAAGGTCACATCTGAAGGTCAAGAGTCTGAAACTTTGAATTTTGTGTCCATTCCACATCTCCTTTACCCCTGCAAGGATTTTCATTAAACTTTGGTCAATTATCCCCCTCAGTGAGCTCATGTGCAGAGCCCATAAACAAATCATGCTGACACCAAGTCAAGGTCACATTGGGAGGACTTAGGTCACGAGTTTGAAACTTTGAATTTTGTGTCCGTTCCATATCTCCTTTACTCGCCAAAGGATTTTTATTAAACTTTTGTCAAAAGTCCCCGTCAGTGAGCTGATGAACAGAACACATAAATAAACAATGCCCACTCAAGGTCAAGGTCTAAGTTGAAGGTCACGAGTTTGAAACTTAATAGTTTTTGTCCGTTCCTTATCTCCTTTACCCCTAGAAGGATTTTCATTAAACTTTCATTAAATATCCCCCTCAGTGAGCTGATATGCAGAACCCTTAAATAAACCTTGCCAACTCAAGGTCAAAGTCACAGGTGACGGTCAAGGGTTTGAAACTTTGAATTTTGTGTCCGTTCCATATCTCCTTTATCCCTAGAAGGATTTTCATTTAACTTTTGTGAAATATACCCCCTCAGTAAGCTGATTTGCAGTACCCACAAATAAACCATGCCAAGTCAAGGTCACAGGTGAAGGTCACAAGGTTGAGCCTTGATACAAAGTGCAGCTGGGGATTTGGCTGTCCCTCAGACTGCTTTCTTGTTAAAGAGGCAAGTAGCTTGCTCACTACAAAACCTCACAAAATCCAGTATAGTGATTATATCATTTCTAATTTGTCATCATTTCAATCATATCAGTATGCATGTTTGTATTCTTGTAAACAAAGAGTGGGTAGTAATTGTTACAGCCATGTATACAACATTGAAAGACAAAGAGACAGTGTTACAATGAGTCTAGTTTTTATCCCCCGACCGAATAGGTTCGGGGGATATAGCGATCAGCCTGGCGTCCGTCCGTCCGTCCGTCCGTCTGTCCGCACTAACAAATGTATAGTTAGGTGGCTATGACAATGGACAGAATCAATGTAATTGAATGGGATTTATTCCGTTAGACACATAAAAGATTCTTTTATGTGGCTAAAATTAGCCACTTAAGTATCAATCCTGCCAAAAATAGCCACATAAGTATACATCCGTGAGAACGTCCGTCCGTCCGTCCGTAGACGCAACCTTGTGATGGCCATAACTCCTATACCCTTTGAGATTCATTGATGGTTCTTGGCACAATTGTTCACAAGGCCGAGACGGCGTGTCATGCGCAAGAACCAGAACTCTGGATGCCATACTTTTTTAGTTATCTCCCCTTTTAATAAAATAGAGTGACTACTTTGTGATGGCCATAACTCCAATACCCTTTGAGATATATTGATGGTACCTGGCACAGTTGTTCACAAGGCTGAGATGGCGTGTCATGCACAAGAACCACAACTCTGGTTGCCATGGTTTTGGAGTTATCTCCCCTTCCAATAAAATACAGTGACAACCTTGTGATGGCCATAACTCTTATACCCTTTGAGTTTCATTGATGGTTCTTGGCACAATTGTTCACAAGGCTTAGACGGCGTGTCATGCGCAAGAACCAGAACTCTGGATGCCATACTTTTTTAGTTATCTCCCCTTTTGATAAAATAGAATGACTACTTTGTGATGGCCATAACTCCAATACCCTTTGAGATATATTGATGGTACCTGGCACAGTTGTTCACAAGGCTGAGACAGAGTGTCATGCACAAGAACCACAACTCTGGTTGCCATGGTTTTGAAGTTATCTCCCCTTCCAATAAAATAGAGTGACAACCTTGTGATGGCCATAATTCTAATACCCTTTTAGATATATTGATGATACCTGACACAGTTGTTCACAAGGCCGAGACGGTGTGTCATGCACAAGAACCACAACTCTGGGTGCCATGGTTTTTTAGTTATTTCCCCTTCCAATAATATAGAATCACTACCGTGTGATGGCCACATCTCCAACACTCTTCGAGATATATTGATGATACTTGGTACAGTTGTAAATTAGGTTAAGCAGGTGTGTCACGTGCAAGAACCACAACTCTGGGTGCCCTGGTTTTTTAATTATCTCCCCTGACAATATAACCTTGTGATGGCCATAACTCAAATACCCTTTGAGATATATTGTTGGTACTTGGCACAATTGTATACAATATTGAGATGGCGCTTCATCCTAAGAACCACAACTCTGGGTGCTATGATATTTGATTTATCTCCCCTTCCAATATAACAGTATGACAATCTTGTGATCATCGTACCTCCAATACCCTTTGAGACATATTTGTGGTACTTGATGCAGATGTACATGAGGTTAAGCATGTGTGTCTTGCTCAAGAATTACAACTCTGGGTGCTCTGGTTTTTTAGTTATCTCCCCTTGCAATATAACCTTGTGATGGCCATAACTCCAACACCCTTTGAGATATATTGAAGGAACTTGGCACAATTGTATACAAGGTACAGAAAGGATGTCATGTGCAAGAACCACAACTGTTGGTGCTGTGGTATTTGAGTTATCTACCCTTTCATAATAACAGTATGACCTGCTTGTGATTACCATATCTCCAATACCCTTTTAGACATATTGATGGTACTTTATACAGAAATACATGAGCTTAAGCAGGCATGTCATGCGCAAGAACGACATTTCTGAGTGCCCTGGTTTTTTAGTTATCTCCCCTAACAGTAAAATCTTTTGATGGCCATAACTGCAATACTTTTGTGATATATTGCTGGTTTAATTCTGTTGCACTTTCTATTGGTGAACAATCTTCTGAAGGCCATATTGTCTTTTGGTCGGGGGATTTGCCATCTCTTCCGATGGCTATTTTTTTTGCTAAGGATTTCATATTCAATTTTGAAACAGTTACCCACTAAGCAAACAGTACAGACCCAGATCAGATTGCTCCTGCAGGAACAGCCTTATTGGGGTCTACACTGTTTTCCATTTCATCTCCACATTTTGGACTCACTGCTAGATTGCCAAACAAATCAGTTCAAATTTTAGGAGAAAAGGTGTCCTAAAAAACTATTATTAAAGCTGTTGTAAAGAAGTAAATGAATGTGTTGTGTTTTTTGTTTCAGATCTGGATGACACAGTGACAGTGCTATGGGACCAGAGCTGAATGAAAACATTCTTTTTGACTAAAGAACCTGGGGATGGGGATGAAAAGGACTAGGATTTTTTCTGTTATCATGTTTTAAATTCATATATCCCATTTGGTGCATGTGATATATGAAATGAGATTTTTCACTGAACTTCCACTCAACAGCAGAGCCAAACTCAACAGCACTTGGCTGTTTTTTTTTTTTTTTTTGTGTATGTTTTTTTTTTCACTAATATTCACAGAATTTTCGCATTCTACCAGAGAAATTTGAAATGAACTGTAAAAAAGCAAACCTTCGGAAGCAAGGATTAACAACATAGAACTGAAAACTATACAGTGTTCACGGTTTCACCAACATCAGCCAGGAAAAAATCACATTTGTGTGCAGTCAACACAAGTCACACAGGCAGTTTAGACAAGTCTTGAAATGTGTCAATTGTGATAAACAAACATATTATATATAACAATCAAATCACTGACATATAATATAACAATCATATCACTGACAGCACTGGTGTGTTGATTGTCTTGTCAGAGTGAAGATTGGGAAAATGGGCCTGAACAGGGGACTTGGTCTGTTTTTTTTTTTTAGCTCACCTGACCGAAGGTCATGGTGAGCTTTTGTGAGTGTGAGATGTCCGGCGGCGTCGTTTGTCGTGTGTGCGTAAACTTGTTATCACTCTGGAGGCCACAGTTTTGATCCAATCATCATCAAACTTGGTCAGAATGATCATCATGACAATATGTTGGTCAAGTTCGAATATGGGTCATGTCGGGTCAAAAAGTAGGTCAGTAGGTCAAAGCACAGAAAACCCTTGTTAGCACTCTATAGGCCACAATTTTGGTCCAATCATCCTCAAACTTGCTCAGGATGATCATCTTGATAATATATTGGTCAAGTTCGAATATGGGTCATGTCGGGTCAAAAAGTAGGTCAGTAGGTCAAACCACAGAAAACCCTTGTTAGCACTCTAGAGACCACAGTTTTGGTCCAATCTTCCTCAAAGTTGGTCAGAATGTTCATCCTGACATATCGGTCAAGTTTGAATATGGGTCATTTCAGGTCAAAAAGTAGGTCAGTAGGTCAGATCATAGAAAAACCTTGTTAACACTCTAGAGGCCACAGTTTTGGTCCAGTCATCCTCAAACTTGCTCAGAATGATCATCCTAACACTATCTTGGTCAAGCTTGATTATGGGTCATGTCGGCTAAAAAAACAGGTCAGTAGGTCAAATCATAGAAAAACCTTGTTAACACTAGATGCCACAGTTTTGGTCCAATCATCCTCAAACTTGCTCAAAATGATCCTCCTGACAATATCTCGGTCAAGTTCGGATATGGGTCATGTCGGGGCAAAAAGTAGGTCAGTAGGTCAAATCATAGAAAAACCTTGTTAACACTCTAGAGGCCACAGTTTTGGTCCAATCTTCCTCAATCTTCGTCAGAATGTTCATCCTGACAATATCTCAGTCAAGTTTGTATATGGGTCATTTCAGGTCCAAAAGTAGGTCAGATCATAGAAAAACCTTGTTAACACTCTAGAGGCCATAGTTTTGGTCCAGTCATCCTAAAACTTGCTCAGAATGATCATCCTGACAATATCTCGGTCAGATTCGAATATGGGTCATTGTGGGTCAAAAATTAGGTCAGTAGATCAAACCACAGAAAAACCCTGTTAGCACTCTTGAGGCCACAGTTTTGGTCCAATCATTCTCAAACTTGCTCAGAATGATCATCCTTACAATATCTCGTTCAAGTTTGATTATGAGTCATGGCGGCCAAAAAAATAGGTCAGTAGGTCAAATCATTGAAAAACCTTGTTAACACTAGATGCCACAGTTTTGGTCAAATCATCATCAAACTTGCTCAGAATGATCATCTCTACAATAGCTAGGTCAGATTCGAATAAGGTTCATGTGGGGTCAAAAGTAGGTCAAATCATTGAAAAACCTTGTTTACACTCTAGAGACTGTAATTTAAGTCTAATTGTCATTAAACTTGCTCAGAATGATCATCTTGACAATATCTAGGTCAAATTCGAATATGGGTCATGTGGGGTCAAAAAGTAGGTCAGTAGGTTATATCATCGAAAAACCTTGTTAACACTCTAGAGGCCACAGTTTTAGTCCAATCATCATCAAACTTGCTCAGAATTGTCCTCTTTTTGTAATACATTGGTCAGGAGGGGTATTTTATTTGACAGAAAATGCTGTTAGCAAACAGGGCAGACCCTGATCAGATGCCACATTCTGCGACGTCTGATCTGGGCCTATGCTGTTTGCCAGGCTACCCCTTCAGGGTTTACCCGCCTTTTAGGGGTAATTATAACTTTAAACAAATATTCTGTATAATAATACAGTACTCAAGCAATTCAGACTTTCAGGGTGTTTGGATCATGGTCGACTGCCTATTCGAAATTCGCAAAATTGCAGTATGTTTCCTCTGGCTTTCTTTGCCGGATCATTACAGGGTCACTGATGAGGCTTTATTAGCCCAAACTACGTAGTATGACCCATCTTCTTTCTTATGTTTTCATTGCTCTTAAAGGAACTCATTTTTGATATTTATTTGCCTTCACTGCAGCTGGTGTTGTGCCGTGTGGCGGCCGTAAAACGTCTCCCCGTACATCAACCATAGTGTAGTTTATATTTTACTTTTAGTCCTTTGAGATCAGCGTGAATATTCTGAGAAATCAGAAATAAATTATTGGTTTAGACTCATATTCTAGACAGGTTTTTAATTTTTTGGACCCCAATTTGATTTATATCAGTCTTTATATCGACTGCCTATTCGAAATTGCAAAATTGCAGAATGTTTCCTCTGGCTTTCTTTGCCGGATCATTACAGGGTCACTGATGAGGCTTTATTAGCCGAAACTACGTAGTATGACCCATCTTCTTATGAATGTTTTCATTGCTCTTAAAGGAACTCATTTTTGATTTTTATTTAACTCATTTTTGATTTTTATTCTTTTGGCTATTTTTAGAAAAAACATTGGCATCACTTGGCATTTCTGTCTTCTTCTCAAGTTAAATGCTGAACTGATTGAAACTAAATTATATGTATAGCCTAGATGGGCTGAGGCAATGAAAATAAATTCATGACATTGGATTCACATGATCAAGATGGCTACCATGCCCATATATGGTAAAAACCTTTAAAAACCAACTCCCCGTGAACCAAAAGGCAGATAACCTTGAAACTTGAACAGCATCAGGGACATGGGCCGCACCAGTTTTGTTCAAATTATGACATTTAGGTGATCTTGACCTATCTTTTTCATTGTTTTCAGATTTGGTTACCTAGACCTTTGTATTTAAAAGGGCAAAGCAGTGGGTTTTTTTTACCAATTTTGTAGTATCTTATGGTGTCACAATTGATATTTTGAGTCATCTGAATAGACGTTTATCAATTCCAGTGGTCAAGGTCATTTATTGACCTTTGTCCTGGATGGCTTAGATTCAGTATTTTTAAGTCACCTGACTGAAGGTCATGGTGAGCTTTTGTGACATTGAGTTGTTCGGCTTCCTCATCCAGCGCCCCTGAGTAAACTTTTCTTGTGAACACTTAAGCACTTGGTCCAATCATCATCAAACTTGATGATCTATGGATAACCCTTTCCAGAACATATTGGTCAGAATGATCACCAGACCAATATCTTGGTCAAGTTGAATGTGTATAAGCCTGCCCAAGAAAAGTGTGGATAGGTAAACTGACCATCTCAAAAATGACCTAAATAGGGTTGACTGGGCTGTTAAACTTCAAAACAAACAACGTGAACTCTCAAGAGGACACATTTTTGGCCAGTCATCATCAAACTTACTCATAATGATCATCATGACAATATCTCGGTCTATGGTTAAGTCGGGTCAGAGAGTATATCAGTAGGTCACATCATAGAAAAACCTTGCGAACACTACATGCCACAATTTTAGTCAATCATCATCAAACTTGCTCAGAATGATCATCACGACAATATCTCAGTCAAGTTCAAATATGGGTCATGTCGGGCCAAAAAGCTGGACAGTGGGGCAAATCATAAAAAACCTTGTAAATGCCATAGACGCCACAGTTTTGGTCCAATCATCATCAAACTTGCTCAGAATGACCGTGTTGACAATATTACAGTTCAAATATGGGTCATGTTGGGTTAGAAAGTAGGTCAGAAGGTCAAATCATAGAAAACCCTTTTGAACACTAATGGCCACAATTTCTGTTCAATCATCAGACTTGCTCAGAATGATCATGCTGACAATATCTCTGTGCTAGGGTCAAGGTCACTGTGGCTATTTTTAGAAAAACTTGGTTGTGGTGCAACTGCCTTCATGTATTGATGGAATTTAATGTAACTTCGATCAAATGTTCAGTATTGTATAGTATCGCAGACAAGTCAGACTTTCAGTATGTTGGGATCAAGGTCAAATTTCTTGTGGCTACTTAAAAAAAAAAAAACACTTTTCTTTACTCTAGCCCCTATATTTATTGATGGAATTTAATCTCTTACTTCACACACATGTTGGGTATGATAATGTCTCAAGCAAGTCAGACTTTCAGGGTCCTGGACTCAAGGTCACTGAGGCCAGTATTAGAAAAACTTTATCACTATAGTGCCTACATTTATTGATAGATTTTAATGTAACTTCGCACAAATGTTGGGTATGACAATATATTTTAAGGAAGTTCGATTTGCAGGGTCGTGAGCTTAAGTCAAGGTCACTGTGGCTACTTTTAGAAACACTTTTTCATGACTACTGCCTGCATTTATCAATGGCATTTGCCGTTATTTCATACAAATGTTGGTTATGATAATCGCAAGCAAGATCATCATTCAGGGTTCTGGGCTCGAGGACAAGGTCACTAGTTATTTTTAGAAAAAATCTTTGGTAAGGCTCTATTGACTACATGACTCGTGGTGACAAGAAGGGGAGGGGGTATCCATCCCTTTGACAATACAGGGCTGACTTGTATGCCACTATCGAGGCACCTTGTGGAGATTCAGGGTCAGGTCCTAGTGCACCAGACAAATAGGCTCAGTCTAACTAACTCATGATGACGAGAGGGGAGGTAGGGGGAACCATGTTTGACTTGTATGTCCTTATCTGGGCACCTTGTGGGCATTTAATGTCAGGTCCTAGTGCACCAGATGGAGATGAACACGCTCAGTCTATCTAACAATGGTGACAAAAGGCGGGGGGGGGGGGGGTGATGGCCCTTTGTTAAAGGTACCACTATATTCATAAAATACACCTGACCAAGGTATTACCAAAATAGGACAATTCTGAGCAAGTTAGATGATTGGACTAAAACTGTGGCCTCTAGAGTGTCAACAAGGTTTTTCTATGATTTAACCTACTTACCTACTTTTTGACCTCTCATGACCCATATTCGAACTTGACCTAGATATTGTCAAGATGATCATTCTGAGCAAGTTTGTTGATAATTAGACTAAACCTGTAGCCTCTATAATAGTGTTAACAAGGTTTTTCTATGATTTGACCTACTTTTTGACCTGACATGACCTGTATTCGAACTTGACAGATATTGTAAGGATAACCATTCTGAGCAAGTTTGAGGTTGATTGGACCAAAACTGGCCTCTAGAGTGTTGACAAAGTTTTTCTGTGGTTTGACATACTGTCCTACTTTTTGACCTGACATGACCCATATTCGAACTTGACCTAGATATCATCAAGACAAACATTCAGGTAAAGTTTCATGAAGGTTGAAGCAAAAATGTGGTCTATAGAGGATGAACAAGGCAAATGTTGACGACGGACCTACGACGGACAAAAGGTGATCACAAAAGCTGACCTTGAGCTTTGCTAAGGTGAGCTAAAAATTAACGCAAGTGTTTGGTATGATTATATATAATTTGAGTAAAACTTCAATCAAGTTGAGGTCTCACTACATCTGGCAGTTCTGTCTGTTAGTATTTTGTGTATGCATCTTTGCACGCGCTAATTTGTGTATGTATATTATCTCGCTTAGATGTAAATACCATTTTTCCTGAAATTTGTTGATCTTTGTATTAGACTAAGAGATTTTACTATTATAGATGATTTGTATAAATTTGACAAATAAAATATTATTTATTAATACATATTGTTCTTCTTTAAAGTAGAAGTAAAACAAAGATCAGGAATTGATACAATTAACTTACTCAATCCATAAAAGACACCAAAGGGAAAGAAATACAAACATTAAGCGACCAGACCATAATGGAAACCTAAACAAAGGAAGGCCATATGGACAGTTACTTTCCCACAAAATGGCCATATGGCCATCCAAAATTAAAAGACACAAGTGATACACACAGTAAGTAACAAACAACAACATAAATAAATCGCCACAGAAGAGCCGCCTTGGAACGGTCAGTGGAAGATTTCCACTGGGGGGCTTAAATCGATTTTACGTGGCCACAATCCTCGCCCTTACTTCCGTCGCGATTTAGACAAATAATTTGTTCAGTCTGCATGAAGGCCTCCTAACTCATCAGTGCAACATCTCCGTGAACACAGAAATCAAAGAACCACAGAGGTGAGACAACGGTGAGGACTCGACAGCAAGAAACCACTGAAATGCTGGAGCAAAAGAAAGCCAACAGTTAGACTCCGATGAGCCCGACCAGAGACAGAGCATTAAAGCCATTAAGCCATTAAAGCCTTTAAGCCATTATTTATAAAGAAATAAAATATAAGAACTGTACCATCATGACTCTATGCAAGAAATATTGGCAGAAAATAGGCCTAAATGCAGATATGGTCTAACTTCGTCAATATGCCCATAAACCTCTTTAAATCCATGTTTGCCAATATGCTTCACTTGTGTGCGTCGGGTTGTAATCCTCAACAGTCCGCAATTTTTCTGCTGAGCTGCAAGTCAAAAGTAGAAGTAAAACAAAGATCAGGAATCGATACAATTATTTTACTCCACCCATCAAAGACACCAAAGGGAAAGAAACACAAACATGAAGCGAACAGACCATAATGGAAACCTAAACAAAGGAAGGCCATAAGGACATTTACTTTCCCACAAAATGGCCAAATGGCCATCCAAAATCAAAAGACACAAGTGATTCACACAGTAAGTAACAAACAACAACATAAATAAACCGCCACAGAAGAACCGCCTTGGAACGGTCAGTGGAAAGAATTCCACTGGGGGGCTAAAATCGATTTTACATGGCCATAATCCTCGCCCTTACCTCTGTCGCGGTATACACTAATTATTTTTAGTCCGCATGAAGGCTTCCTAACTCATCAGTGTAACATCTCCGAGAACATGCAAATCAAAAAACTACAGAGATGAAACCAGGTTGATGACTCGACAGCATACAACAACAGAATTGCTGGAGCAAAAGAAAACCAACAGTTAGACCCAGAGTTGGTCAAATTAAGTATGTGGGTACTTCTAGTGAATAGTGCCAAATGCCACAGATAGCTATCCACTCGGACCTACATTAAACTATAAATTCTTAATGTCCCTCAAAGTGGACTTTGCAAACAGTGTAGACGCAGATACGATGTAAAGCTGATTAGGGTCTGCACTGTTTTTCATTACACTGAACGGAAGAAATCCACTTGGCATTAAAGGGTTAAGAAAACATATACACTCCATATTTTTCAGTTCTGTGGTGTATTCCTTGCTTCCAAGGGGTAACCCTTGTATAGAACATATTTAAAAGTCCTTCAGTTATACCGTTTTTGTCTTTGTTTGTATTGGAGTTTTAACGACCCAAGCAACACTATTTTGGTCATTTTTGAGTCGGCCAGTTTACCTATTCACACTTTTCTTGGGTAGGCTTATACGTAAGTGGTTAACCAGTACAGTGCACGTTCTTCAGCCACAAACTGACAACTGCCCTTCTTGAATTAGCGGAAGGGAGAGAATGACCGCAGGAAAAAAATAATGGTCAGTCTCAACGACTGCGGCAGGTATCGAACCTGCGTCCTAGACTCGCATTTGTCTTCTGTAAAACCGGGAGAAAGCTGAAAATTGTAGTTGCATGTCTGCCAGCCCTTTGTACTTTATCCGTCTGCCCGTTTTTGTGATGAGAACAACAATGAACGTCAGCATGATCATCAGAAGCAGTGCATCACGACAAGGTTATGTAGTTTTGGTGGTGGTGGTTAGAGTAGCAGCGCTTTAAATTCCGTTGCAGAAGATAGGATGGGCTCTATGTTCCACCGCCTCTACGGCCACAAGAGACTTTAGGAACATATTTGTATTTGCCACATGGTTAGTGTCCCAAAATAATATATATTCTAGTTAATTTTACCAGAGCAGTCAGCTTTAGTGGACACATTTAGAAAGCATACCAGGTTTAACAAGTCAACCGATTATAAAAATAGAGTGAGTGTTTGGGTTTTACGTCCCACCAACAGCTAAGGTCATACTGACACGTGACCTCGGTTTAAAGACACATCCGAAGGTCTGAAGACGCGGGATCGATCCTGCGATCCCTGGATTACAAAGGGATCAGCGTTACCACTACACCATGGAGGCTTCTATAAAAAAAAGAAGTGAATGCAATGATCAGGAATCGATACAGTTAATCCACAGCTCCCAGCAGTGACACCAAAGGGAATGAAACACAAACATGAAACAACTAGACCCTAATGGAAACACCAATAGCGGAAAGCCAAAAGGACAGTTACTTTCCCACAAAATGGCATATGGTTATCCAAAACAAAATTATATAAGTTAAACACACACTCAAAGACAAAACAAACCGTAACAAAAATAAATCGCGGCAGAAGAAGGGCATTGAAACGGTCCGTGAAACGAATTCCATTGGGACGGGGCTTAAAGTCTCTCATAATCAAAAGTGCACACTCTTTAAGATTTAAGGCCTTTTATGAAGTGAATTGGTTGGGGCATGGCCACGGGTCGGTGTCACTGAATGCATCTTCGATAAAGAACAAGAGAATTGGTTTAGGTGGTTTCATGGAACGGATGGGTGGAGAATTCATCGCTCCCAGTTTGGAGTGACTCAATGAGTCTTATAAGATACAAGAATATATCACTGAATGTGCCTTATAGGAAGCAAGAATGCTTAGGGGTGGCACCTGAAGGGTTTCTGAGATATTATGCCTTTTACGAATTCAGGAGGCGGGGTATTGCTAGGTTGGTGTCACTGAATGCGTCATATCATATGGAACATGAATACAAAAGGTTTGGGGTTGGGATTCTGAACTGTTTTGTTTGTTTGAATTGAAATTTAACGTCCCCGACAACACTCTGTAGGCAATTTTGGAGGCATTGCTTCCAATGTGTGGGACATTTACCCGACATTAAGATGAAATGACATATCAAGCCCTGCTGCCCAATGAAACAAATAGGGTTTATGTGCTTGGATGATCCGACTCGTACCACTTTGCCTGGGCAGGCTTAGACATGGCCCTATCACATCCCGGGGTTCCCCCAGGTTGTTGTCACTGAATGCGCCTTATCATAAGGAACAAGAATGTATGGTGTAGGGGTGGAGAACGGTTTCCTGAGATAGGTCTTTTATGAAGTGGATGGGATGGGAAAAGGCCCCTTCAGTCCCTGGGGAATGACTTGAAACTCTCTTGCAAAAGTTCTTAGTGATATGTGTCAAATCACCTCTATCCGTCATGCGGTTACAGAGAAGTTGTCCGGACAAAATTTGGGCGGAGTTTTTTTTTTTTTTTTTTTTTCAAACATCCAGGGGACGTTTTAGGTCCGCGGTTATGAAACCCTCGTGCACAACGTCATATCCATGTCTATCATATCCCAAAATTTCAGAACACTCATTCCAGTGGTTGCTGAGAACTCGTCCTAATAAAATTGTAGCGAATAGAAAGAATAAAAACGCAGCAAAGTAGAAGGAAAACAAAGATCAGAAATTGATACAATTATCTTACTCCACCCATCAAAGACACCAAAGGGAAAGAAATACAAACATTAAGCGACCAGACCATAATGGAAACCTAAACAAAGGAAGGCCATAAGGACAGTTACTTTCCCACAAAATGGCCATATGGCCATCCAAAACCAAAAGACACAAGTGATACACACAGTAAGTAACAAACAACAACATAAATAAATCGCCACAGAAGAGCCGCCTTGGAACGGTCAGTGGAAGATTTCCACTGGGGGGCTTAAATCGATTTTACGTCGCCACAATCCTCGCCCTTACTTCCGTCGCGATTTAGACAAATAATTTGTTCAGTCCGCATGAAGGCCTCCTAACTCATCAGGGCAACATCTCCGTGAACCCAGTAAGTCTCCCAGCTTCGTTTGGGAACCGAATTTTTATCCACGAAAAGGTAAGAATCTTGAAAAAAAAAATGACTTGAAACGGCGAGCATTCCAGAGAAGTCGATTTCTAATGGAATCATTTCAATATTTTTCGTTGCCAATCCATTTAAGCGCTTCATAACAAGCGTGAACTAAAACATAACTGATAAACATTGTACAATGTATAATGTCAAGTACAAAACGGCTAATCCGTTATATTGTCTTTAAGACGGGCCTTCATGAGCTAGTGGGCAGGAGCGCCGCATTCGGGTCCCATGAGACGCCAAGGCTTAAAATGGAAGATTTTTTTTTTCAGTATTCACCAACCTATGATTAATGACCAGATCAAAACAAGTGAAATAATTTTGAAACGGCAGTAAAACAACATCCACCCCTGAAAAATTGATTGCATGTAACAAAGCCTATCATGAGGTATACAAGAACTTTTTCCCCAAAGTGTTTATAGGTCTGTTGTTTTAATATAACACTTTGCATGGAAGTGAATACATTTTTGTAGTCCACCAGCGTTGTCTAAGGTCTGCAGTTTATGTATAGTATGATAACTGGAGCACCGGAACAGGCTTCCCAGTCTCTACGGTGTCTTCTGGTAATAGTCTTTTGGTATGGGTCCGGGGACCAAACTTGTAGCGATGTTTTTTTTTTTTTTTTGTCTATTCAAACACTGAAAAAATAAGGGTCACTAATTAAGCATAATGGGCCGAACGTAGCTGGTCTGATTCAGCAAAAGACGCGTGTACTCCATGTTTTTCAGCTCTGTGCAGTAGTCTTTCCTTCTGTTATAGAACATTGTTCAGTCTCGGCTTGAAACGCTTTCTAGTAGTGTGTTCGGAGCGTATGGACAGCGCATGTCAAGGTCAGGAGACACTGATCATCCGCACAGTCTGGTAAGAACCCACACTTCCCGATGTCACAATCATAAGGTGTATGCAAATGAACAGCTAATTTATTCTTGATATAAATTATTGACTTACCGGACATGACAAAATCAAATGTACGGTTGTTTGCTGACCGCACAGCCATCTACTCTGAAAGATGTAGAGCTCCTACAGCAGATCTTGCTCAACTCCAAGGGAACTTTATTGGGACATGGAGTTCAATCCAAGCAAATTTGTCGTCAAACATACAACAAGAGGTAGAACTCCAGTCCAAAGTAAGTACTTCTTGCACGACCAGCTTTTGGAATCAGTTGCAAGTTACAAGTATTTTGGAGATCAGCAGCAACCTGTCCTTCAATAAACATATACAGAACATAACCACTTCAGGAAGTCGGTCATTGGGCTTCCTTAAGAGAAATATTAGATCCAAAAACCCAGCTTTAAGGCCATACGTGCAATGGAAACGGCTGCTGGCAAGTATTGCATTGCTGTCCACATTTGATTCTTGCAAGAGGGCAGTGGGCACAGTCAGCCACTCACTGCCTTAAATACAAGTGCGTTGTTTTAACATTTTAGTCTGTAGACTGACAGTTTAACATCTTCACTCTGTCATCTTTCGTCTGTACGAATATGTATTATGGGAAGTTTTTTTTTATTTTTAACATATTCTCTACTAACATTGCATAGACGCGCACCTGCACGTAATCCCCGCGTGGGGGTGATTCTGTAAGAATAGATTGATAGATAGATAGATAGATAAGTACCTCTCATACCTTGCTTAACATCCCTCCTTTGCAAAGTACATTACCGAGAATTCGTCAGAAAATGTGATGCATCAACGGATATCCCATGTTTGTTTGTATTGGTGTTCACCGTCTCAGTCAACACTATTTTATGTCATTTTTGACTCGGGTCAGTTTACCTATCCACACTTTTCCCGTGCAGGCTTATAGGCCTACGTACGCGGTTAACCAGTACAGTGCACAATTTTCCACCAGAAACTGACAACTGGTCTTCTTGAATCAGGGGAAGGGAGCGAATGACCGTAGAAAAGATTTCATGATCAATCACCACGAAATAATGTTGCCGACCCCGACAGGTAACGAATCTGCGTCCTTTGATCACCAGTCACACGCGCATCCGATTGAGCTACCGTGGCCGGCGGACATCCACTGTACAGATTCGTTTGCAGCACAAAAATGGGTCCATAAATGATTTTCCAGTCTTTGATATTAGTTCGAAAAACGTTATGTGGGAAAGTAACTGTCATATAGTGAAGTTATTCTATAAAGGGATGCATCGATTCCTTATCCATGCCTTCACTTCGATTTTGAGTAGTAACTGAGTCTGCTACCTTCGCATTCTTTAATTTGTGTTTTCTTTCAAACGACCATTTTCCTCGGAATTTATTAAAAGGAAGTCACGTGTTGCTGTTTGAAGATCTATAAACTTTCGTCTATACTTGCATCTAGCTGCAAAATTTGAAATGCTTATATAAGTGTGCGTTGCTTACGTATATTTCCGAGTCTGTTGTATATAAAGAAAATCTTAATATTGTAGGGGTTGCGTTTTCTAAGTTCTGTTCACGAATGGCTACACGTGCTACCAAACGTACGGCTGTGCCCTTGATTTATATTTCATGGCTGACTGGATTTTGGCTGGCTGTTAGTGTTAGAGAGCTGTGATTTCATACAAATTGTTTTTCATTCGGGTTGAATATATTGCCTCTTCAGATTTGACGATTGGGAGTATTACCAAATTACATTATACTGACAGCGATGCAAACACTCCAAAGTAGAAGTAAAACAAAGATCAGGAATCGATTCAATTAACTTACTCCACCCATCAAAGACACCAAAGACACAAGTCACCTCTCATATGCTTGACGCGAAGCCCCCTATTTTAGTCGGACGCTCCACCGTCTGAGTTACTTGTACCAGTGGTTTTAGTCGGCAAACCATTTGTAAAGACCAAACAGATCATACGCCTTTGATCTATATCGGCATTTTTTAAGTGTATGTTTGGAGTATGGAGTTCGAAATTAGATTTATTCCGTAATAGCAAAATATAGTAAAATATCAGTGAGTGTTGGGGAAAGTCGCGAATCCCAAGCCAAGTTCGCACACATTTTATTTCAAATACTACTCCAGTCATTCCACTCTCGAATGTGCACATTGTTTGCATGCAGGATGTTGGAATGGCCCACATAATTATCCGTCAGTCAAACAATAAATAGACGACAAATCGTCAAACCACGCCGTCTAGGCGGGACCAGTGGAAACAGAAATTTTCACGCAAGCTTGAAATTTCAGGAATTTCCATCTGATTACCGCTCTGCTCATGTACATTAGGGGCATGGAACCTTTTTGAGACGTTGGAGGAGCTTCTCCGCTGGATGTGTTAATCAAAAATCAAAAGTAAAGAAATAATCACCGAAAAACGCCGCAAAAATCGACTTAAGTTCATGCTCATGATACGTTTTCTTACCAAGTGTAATCAAAACATCTCAAATGTTTGTAGAGTTAACGCGATTACAAGGTTATAATATCAAAGGAGACAACTCAAATACAGTGGTACCAAGAGTTGTGATTTTTGTAAATTACACGTATACAATATACTGTCAATTTACCTCAAAGAGTATAAGAATGATTGTGATCACAAGTTTCATTACCAGGAGCAAATGCCATGACACCTGGAGTTGTGGTTCTTGTGCATGGCATGCCGTCTCAACCTAATGCATATTTAACTAACTACAATCAATACACCTCAAAGGGTATTGTAGTCCGGGTGATCATAAGGTCATATTGTCAGGGCAGATAACCAAAATACCATGGCACCCAGGTTTGGTTTTAGTGCATGACACGCTTTTTCAATCACATATACAGTTGTACTAAGTGGTAGTCGCAGATAAGATTGAGTAAGCGGAGCTATTCACGTGTTGCCACTATATGTCATATTCGCCGAGTCCACCAGAGGATTCGGTAAAGTGTCTTTTGCATGCTTTCTGCAAGCGGAGCAACTGACCATATATACACCACAGCTTTATGTTACCGACTGACGCCAGCGCTATATCCACTGGACCTATTCGGCCCGGGGACAAGTCTCGATAAAACAGTCTCCATCCCCTTCATCATAGTGTAGATTATATTTTCTAGGCATTTGGGATCTTTGATTCTATTTTGGAGTTTTGAAAATCTATGTATTTGAGTCACTGATGATGCCTATTTTTTCGGAACTAACTAGTCTGGCCCAGACAACCAGTACACACCATAACACTGACTTTTCTGTGTAAAATATAGATTTGTTATCCATAGTTTTAGGTAAAGTCAGTTGTGCAACCAAACAATATACATTTATTTCTCCTAAAAGCAATATGTTATTTGTACTCGTGACCAATGTTTTGTGGTTCAATGAAATATTTATCAGTATAGCCCTATTATCTAGAAATATTTAAGCTTTGTGAAAATACGAGTAAGGCAGTTTCAGTTTTAAATACTGTGCATGCAGTGTGAAACTTTGATAGAAATAATAACAATTCTGCCGAAGGCTATGGCGCACCTGTGGAGGCGCGAACTTACCGAACCATGGAATGTAGGTCAAGGTCAAAGTTGGATGCTTGCATAAAACTTGACATCCCTACACCACGAACGCTTCTGTGAACGTGGTTATTTAATAAATTTATTTCATACTTAGCAGTTGATAGTTCAAAGTCTCTGGACCGCAAAATATAAGTCATGGTCACCAAGTCGACATACCTGCCGGATCAGTGCGTCGTGGAGAAGCATTATGCAAGGTTTGGTAGTGGTAGTCCTTATAGCAGAGTATAGAATGTCGACGTAAATTGTGTACTACAAAATATAGGTCAAGGCCACCAGGTCAAAGGACCTGCTGAGTTAGTACATTGAGAAGGACTACGGATGTTTTAGCGGTTGTAGGCCTTAGAGTTGAGCAGATATCAAACGTCGACGTAAAATGTGAAAAAGTCACTGGAGTGCATAATATAGAATAAGGTTACAAGGTCAAGGAACCATGCAAGGCTGATTAGTTGTAGGTTTTATAGTTGAGAAGATATGGAATGTCAAAGTAAAAGATGTAAAAGTCACTGGAGTGCAAAAAAATAGGTCAATGTACCTGAAAAACTCGTATCTGTAGGAGATACACTATGCAAGGTATGGTGGTTGCATGTCTTATTGTTGAGGAGATGCCTAGCGTTGACGTAAAAAGTGACTGGAGCACAAAACATAGGTCAATGTCACCGGGTCAGGGTACCTGCAGAGTCAGTACAACTAGGAGAAGCACTATGCAAGGTTTGAGGGTTGGAGGCATTTTATTTGAGATCTGGAACATCCACGTCAATTGCGTTAAAGTCACTGGAACGCAAAATATATGCCAAGGTCACCTGGTCAATGTGTATAACAAGTCAGAAGGTCGAGAAGGTTTAAAAGCTTATTAGTATTGTAGTTAATTACAATACAAACATTAGGCGTAAATGTGGAACTTCGACATAAAATGTTTACAGACGGACGGACAGACGGAGAGTCAACGCCTATGTCTCACCCTACTACAAGCAGGTGCAATAATGATGCTAAACGGACTTAAAGGCATTTATTCTTGATTATTGAGGACTATCATTTGATTATATAATATTATGTAGCCTTCAGAACCCGCATGAGGTCTTCAACAGGTAAGGGGCCTCCTTGGGGAAAATCAATAATGTACTAACTGTTGACTGGTGTACATTATTGATTTTCCCCTTAAGTGCCTCAGTCAGGGGATACAACAAGAGCTACTAATCACCCTATTAAGGGTCGCCTTTGATCTGCTTAGTCAGTATATCACAAGGGGCAATAAATCAATTATGGACACACGGTGTATCCTACTGTTCAAGAAAAAATGCCTTTAAACCTTAGGGTGAATGCTAGGTCTGATCCAAAAAAGATCACACAGTGAGTGGACAATAAAATGTAGGTCAATGACAAATATGAATGCTTGCAACGTAAAGGCTTATGTTGGTTGGTAACTGATGCTTGGTCTCTGGTCGGACCCATCGGAGTCTAACTGTGTTAATTAGCTCGTCTGTTTTTTGAAAAAAAAAAACTTTCGAGCTATTGTCATCACTCCGGCGTCTGCGTTGTCGTTGTCGTCTGGCGTCGTCGTTCCAAAAAAAAAACTTAACCTTGGCTATAACTTTAAAAGTATTAGACCTAGCCTCATGAAACTTCATACACACACTCATCATCACAAGAGCTACATTTTGACCAAGGACCATAACAACATTGTTGATTTTGGCTGAATTATCTCCCCTTTTCCAATTTTTTTCTGAAACACATTTTTTGCTCTCATTTTAATACTATTCACAACAGAGCCTTCAAACTTCACATGAATGTTCCTTGGGACAAGACCTTTTCAGTGATACCACACTTTTTGATCTGTGACCTTGACATTTGACTTTTTTTCGAAAATTTAACCGAAAACCTTAACCTTGACCATATTTCCAAAAGTATTTGGCCTACCTTCATGAAACTTCATACACATACTCACCATCACAAGAGCTACATTCCCTACAAGTTTTATAACTCCATCTTGCAATTTGATTGAATTATCTCCCCTTTTATCTCCGTTTTTTTTTTAATTGTTTTAGTCTCTTATTTCAATACTATTCACAACAGAGCCTTCCAACTTCACATGAATGTTCCTTGGGACAAGACCTTTTCAGTCATACCACGCTTTTTGACCTGTGACCTTGACCTTTGAACTTTGACCTATTTTTCGAAAAATTAACCAAAAAACTTAACCTTGACCATATTTCCAGAAGTATTTGGCCTCCCTTCATGAAACTTCATACTCACACTCACCCATCATCACAAGAGCTACATTCTGACCATAAAGATTGCCAGTATCATGTGCATGAAGGTTTATCCAGTTGAGCATTTCACGAAGTTATGGACACAAACTTAGTGAGTAGAGTTCATATGTTTCCTTTTCTGATGCTGTCAATCCTGTCATGTTCATGTTTCTCCTTTTGTCAGATGCCTTCCACCTGTAGACTGCTTATGAAAATCATATTCACAATTTTGATGTTCTAATTTAGTGGAAATTACCTTTTTTTCAAAAATTTAACAAAAAACTTTAACTTTGACCATATGGAACTTGACACATCTGTATTATCAAAAAGGCTATATTTTGTATAAGTTCAATAACTCTATGATGCAATTTCACTGATTTGTCTATGTGACATGGAAAAACAGACGAGCATGGCGCCGCTTGCGGTGCTCTTGTTTTCTTTTGCTCCAGCATTTTAGTGGTTTCGAGCTGTCGAGTCCTCACCATTGTTTCATCTCTGTGGTTGTTTGACTTTTGTGTTCACCGAGATGTTGCACTGATGAGTTAGGAAGCCTTCATGCGGACTGAAAAAATTATTTGTCTAAATCGCGACGGAAGGGCGAGGATTGTGGCCACGTAAAATCGGTTCGTGCCCTCCCCAGTGGAATTCATTTCCGCTGACCGTTCCAAGGTGGTGGTTTTTGTCGCTTGTGTTGGTTTATATAGGTGTCTTGTCATAATGTCATGTCTCACAGGCCGGTGAAAGGAAACGGTGTGCTTTACCTATTCGGCCGCAGAGACATTTGTCACCGCTGTGAAATGAACAACTTTATATATAGAAAACTGGGAAAGTAACAGTTACTGTCCTTTTGGCTTTCCGGTGTTGATGTTTCCATTGGGGCCTGTTGTTTCATGTTTTTTGTTTTTGTTTTTTTCCCTTTGGTGTCTCGGGGGTGAGTTTAATTGTATCGATTCCTGATCATTGCTTCCACTTCTACTTTGCATAGATGCAAGCTTGTACCACCTATCATTAACGAAGCCCGTACAGTTCTTAAGAAATGGACATCAGGGTGAACGCTAGGGTTGGCACAATAGTTCATAGTGAACTATAAAGTATAGGTCAATGTCAGATATGAGCGCTTGCATTAAAAATGCTATCTCTAGATACCAAGTATCATTAATAAAGCTTTAATAGCTCTTGAAAATGGACTTGACCATTTAGGAGAATGCCAGAGTTGTTGCAAATGTTGACGGACTGACAAACGGAAGGACAACAGGCGGAAAACCAGACTCCTGTATCACTGCAGGCATCACAAACACAGAAGTTCTAAAAGCCTATCTAATGAAGTGATTTCCTCTATATTATACCGTAACAGGTGGGTATACAATACATAGGCATTTAAGCTAATAAGACCGATTGCACAAATATCACCACCACTAGATGCTACCAGAATTCCGCAGAAGGTAGCGTCGCACCTGCTGGGGGCAAAAGTCACAGGAGCCACCATCAGAACGTAGTTATTAAACACGGCATCAAATGCGATACAAATCCCCTCGCACAAGACAACTTCGTATGTGGAAAACGCTGAACTGGCAAAAGTCCAACTTGCTTGAGATATAAGGTTCTAGGGATATGACAATGTTTCTCTAAAAATAGCCATAGTGACAATGACTTGCGGCCATGACCTTGAAAGTAGATCTTGCTCGAGATATTATCATAAGCATCTTTTGTGTGAAGTGATATAAATATCTGTCAAGGTACCTGCATAGACGGTACATCTAGAAGAATAATGTAAGATTTTATGGTTGTATGCCTTTTATTTGAGATCTGGAACTTCGATGTAAAATGTGCCAAGTCACTGGAGCGTAAAATATAGGTCAAGGACACCAGGCCAAATTTTTATGGTCGTTGGCCTTTGATTTGAAATCTGGCAAATCGACGTAAATTCTGTCAGTCACTGGAGTGTAAAATATTGATCAAGGTCACCAGGTCAAGATACCTGCCAAGTCGGCACATCTAGGAGAAGCACTATGCAAGATTATATGGTTGTAGGCCTTTTAGTTGAGAAGATCTCGAACATCCGACGTAATCTGTGTCAAAGTCACTGCAGCGTAAAATATAGGTCAAGGTCACCGAGGGAAGGTGCTTGCCTAGTCAAGAGCTCAGGGAGATGTTTCATGAAAATTTTGATGGTTGTTTAGTCATATAGTTGATTATAATACAAACTTCGGCATAAATGTAGAACTTCGACATAATGGTCAAAGTCACTGGAGTGCAAAATATAGGTCAAAGTCACCTTGTCAAGGTGCCTACAAAGTCAGAAGGTCAGGGAGATGTTTCATGTAAGGTTTGATGGTAGCTAAGGTTTGCAGTTGGCTTAAATCAAAACCTTGACGTAAATGTCGAATTTCAACGTAAATATTAACAGACAGACGGACGAACAGGTGGATGAACTGACGGAAAAGAGGACGCCTATGTCGCACCCTACTACAAGTAGGTGCGACAAAAAGGTCTGTTTATCAAAATAAGAAATAAAAACAATGGAAGAGTTTTTATTTATAAATATAATTTTAAGTTTATTAATAACTACTCAGCATCCACGTACATGTATCAAACAAATGAAACTTACAGAGATTAAAAATATAAATATTTGAACCCATCTGAAATTATGTAATATAAAACATTATCGCCTGCCTTGGTAGCTTATTTGGATGCATGTATGACTGGTGATCAGGAGGTTGTGGGTTCGCTATCTGTCAGGGTCTGCAACATTCTTTTATGAATACTGATCAGGAAATCTTTTCTTCAGTCATTCTCTCCATTCTGCTAATTCAAGCAGTGCAGTTGTCAGTTTCTGGCAATGAACACACTGTTCTTGTTCACAACTTACGTATAAGCCTGTCCAGGAAAAGTGTGGACAGGTAAACGATCTGGAACCTGGTCAAATGACTCGATTATGGACCCATGTGCTACATAAGTTTTGTTGGTATTTTGAATTATGCCATTCAGATTATCAAAAATATGTTAGTATGGTTGATGGTGTGTGTCTTGGATGATGGATCTGTGCGATTAGATGGACCTGCAAAGTCATTATAATTACCATTTTATTGTTGATACAAGCGGTTGCTACTAGCATATATATAAACAATGGATGCTGCACCGGACAATAAACGTACCAGATCGGCATTTAAATAACTTGTGTGAAAACATTTTGTTTATGTCAAGACATTATTTTATTTTATTGCATATAAATATAAGGACATACAAGTACTAAATAAACCAATGTGTTGTTATTGAACAGGAAACTCTGTTTTCTACTCTGCAACAAAAGTCCAAATTTACCTAATTAAACATAGCAAATCTGTACAAAGCAATATCGCGATACTGTATTGTATCACCTATCTGGGATCGCGATAGTATCATGATACATTTTTCTGGCGATACCCAGCTCTACACGCAGAGCTGAAACCGACCCGCACATGAGAACTGGTAAACCGCTTAGAGGATCTAAGCCTGCCCAGGCAAAGCGGTGCGTGTCGGCCCGTCCATGCTTATAAACCCTATTGGTTTCATTGGGCGGCAGGGCTTGAGATGTCATTTCATCTCAATGGCGGGTAAAAGGCCCACAAAATTGGAAGCAGTGTCTCCAAATTGACCTTTACAGTGTTGATGGGGATGTTAAACCTCAAATTAAAACCTTTCAAGGCAATTGGCCAAGCATTTTTGGAGGAGATATTTCAAGGTTTTTACCATATTTCGGCATGCCAGCCATTTCGGTCATGTGATCTGAACCATTGCAACAAACTAGCCTTGTCTCATTGATTTTCTTTTTTTTTTTTTTTTTTTTTTGATTTGATGTTTTACATGGCCGTCAAAACTATTTAGGTCATGTTGGAAATGTTGCTTCCAGTATTGTTGGAAGCCCTGCCGCCCAAACAAACCAAAACAAGAGTCCGACCCGCACAACTTGCCTTGGCAGGTTTAGACACTTTAAGCGGTTTACCAGTACTCATGTGCACAATCGGTACTGAGCAATTGTCAAAAGTTGCATTTGAAATTTAACCGAAATTGGCCCAGCCATTACATGAATAGGGCAACTGTCCTTTGAAATGTCAATCCAAAACACTTGGGCCAACTTGGTCACCGAATGATATTTGAAACTCAAAGAGATTCATTTTTTACCTATCTCATGTCATACACCACAATGACTTGTTTAACGGGCCTCCGTGGCCTAATGGATAAGAGCGCTGACTCTTAGTCATTAGGTCTCTCACCGCCGTGGGTTCGAGCCTCGCTCGGGTCACGTGTGAGACGCCAAGTTCTGCAACGGAAGGTCAGGTGGTTTTTCTCCGGGTACTCCGGTTTTCGCCCACCTATGATTAACGATCGGCTCGATATGAGTGAAATAATCTTGAAAGGGCCGTAAAACCCAAACCAAAAAAAAAAAAAAACAATGACTTGTTTTACCTTTTACGAATACAATAGCCTAAGAAATCAAATTTGGCCATTAAATCAAAACTTTTTCTCAGAAACCACTGGGCCACCAGAACCACTCCAACCGAATTTCATATGAAAAGTTTTAGGAACAAAGAAATTAAAATAATATATCCCTGGTCACATGACCAATATGACAGTCATGCACATTTACGGTAAAAGCCCGTCAGAAATCTTCTCCGGAACCAGTGGATCAATGGCCATGAAACTTGGCTTGTATCTAGCATTGGGGACTTGAGCCAATCATGGTTTGTTCAAATAATGACCCCTGGATGACCTTGACCAATTTTAGTTGCATAGGCTTTTGTATGAAAAAAAAAAAAAGTCAAAACAGTGTATCTATTGGAAACGATGCAGCCTGTGATGCGAATATTGTAGTTGCAGTTTGCTAAATGAGTAAATAAAACTACAATGAGTATTTAAAGTCAATGTCATTTCTTGACTTGACCAAAGTTCTTTCAGATAGTAAACAGAAAATAGAGAATATTTGATTTTTTTTCTTCAGTTTTCTTTGTTGATTTGAAGTTTAACATCACTGTCAACACTGAATATTTATTTTGGAGACGTTGTTTCATAATTTTGTGGGACTTTTACCTTACACTGAGAAGAAATGACATCTCAAACCCTGCCTGATTTTTTTCAATGTAAGATCGATTTTTATTTCATCGAATGAACACCAAAAGAAGTATTTTCACAAGTGGTGAAGCCACGAGTGAAAAAAGTTCTTTTGGTGTTCATGAGTGAAATAAAAATTGATCTTACACTGAAAAAAATATAAATTTGTTTCTTTAAAGCTTTATATTGTCATTTATAATGTGATTTCAAAGCGTCACTCAATCATCATCAAATTTCATATGAAAGCTTTTACAGGTTTTGGGAACAAGAAAATTAAACATGTGTTTAGTCACATGACCAATATGGCCACCATGCATATATATGATAAAAACACTTTAAAAAGCTTCTTATGCGGAATCCTGTGGTCCAATTGCCTTGACACTTGATCTAAAGCGTAAGGGTCTCGACTCATAATTTGATCAAATAATTACTCCATCTTGGAAACTATTGTTGCCTGCTAACATTAAATTTCTGTAAGGGCTGGAAAATTCTGCACAATTTCACTTGTCATTACGAATACATGCCAATACAAATACATTGTAAACTTTAATGCCGAAATAAACGAAAATTTTAAGATGAAAAATTGCGATATTTTTCTTATTTCTGCTCAAAATATAGATTATGGAATATGGATACTCCTTAAAACTGGCTCATCCCCACAATCTATATTTAAGAGGAGAAATACGGTAAGAAAAATAAGATTGTTTCCCTGTAAACCCCAGTTTTACTATCTATAGTATGTACATGTAAGTGTTGTCTGAGGCGGTCAAAATTATATAGGTGTGCTTTCATGATGTGCTGCATTTCCTACCAAGGACATGTAGTTTCTGGTAAAATTTACAGGGAGTAGATAAAATTTTTGCTCTTAGGAACCAGCGGGCCAAAGGTCTTTAAACTATAAATTTGGCATTGCCGGCCTCGGTAGCTCAGTCGGATGCGCATCTGACTGGTGATCAGGAGGACCTGCCAGGGTCAGCAACATTCTTTCGTAGATAAATCATGAAATCTTTTCTGTGGTCATCCTCTCCCTTCCCCTGATTTAAGAAGGGCAGTTGTCAGTTTCTGGTGAAAGAATGTGCACTGCACTGGTTAACTGCTTAAATATAAGCCAGCCCGGGAAATGTGGCTAAACATTGCCAAGTAAACTGACCAGCTCAAAAATGACTTAAATAGTGATGACTTGGCCGTTAAACCCCAATACAATCAAACATACAAATATATTTAGCATTAGCAACTCATGGCCCATTTTAATTTATTCAAATGATGAAAAGCATTAACTTATGGGATAGAGGAAAATGTTTTTGTCACATGACCAAGATGGCTGCCAGGGTAAAAAAAAATCAAAATTCTTCTCAGAAACCAAAAGGCACCAAATACACTAAGTGCTCAGGTCTGCAGTCCAGGACCATCAGTCCTCCAGTTTAAGATTCTTTCCATAACTGGACAGGGTGGTCATCATGGTCATTAGACCTTGAGCAAACAAGCCAACGTTCATTGTCAGGCAGTTGCATATGCAATTAATTGAAATTGACTCGCTCTTTAAGCACATGTCAGGTTGAGGTTGTATATTCCTTTTCCATGTCACTGCAATATACTTGTATGTGTTTATATTCTTCAAGCTTCGCTTATCTCATATCGGTAGTCACAATTTTATGTGTTTAAGGCTGTAATTAGCTGTCTCCTCTGTGATGTAAACTTAGGTTTCACAATGTTCCCTTTCACTTGTACAGTGTTATCTCTAGAACAATATTCAGTAGTCAGTACAGATGTCTTTATTGTCATGCTATAACATCCAATGATCTAACTGCCTTCTCTGTATATCTTGTGAGACTTCATCATAAAGTGCTAACAGCACTGTTACCTGAAAAAAATAAAATATATACACACGGTAAATGGTACTTGCAACTAAAGCAACTAAAAATATGTGTGAAACATACTGATGCCCCCACCCAAGTGCCAACTTTAAAACAAAGGGATAAAGTAAAACTTTTACAAATGCCTGAAGTTGGCCAGAAAATGTCAAAAGTGGCAAAAGCCATACAAAACACACTAGAATTGGTAGTATAATGCCAAGTGCAGTTCAGGTGTAATAATATTGCCTGCACAGGGTATATACAAGAATTTCGCAAAAGGTTATGTTGCGCCTGCGGGGACGCAAAGTCAACAAACCATGACATCTAGGCAAGGTCAAACATAGATGCTTACATAAAAGTTGCCATTCTTAAATTTATGCAAGCTTGTACTACATGTAAGTATCATTAATGAAAGCTCTAATAATTCTTGAGAAATGAGTGAGTGTTTGAGTTTTACTTTCCACCAACAGCTAAGGTCATAAGGAGATGGGACCTCGGTTTAAAGACTCATCCGAAAGTCTGGAGAAGCCCAGGATCGATCCTGTTATCCCTGGTTTACAAGGCGAGTAGCCTAACCACTACACTTACTACATAGGCTTCTCCTTGAGAGATGAACTTAAACATTAGGGTTTTGCTTGTTTGATTTGAGGTTTAACGTCCCTGTCAACACTGTAAAGGTCATTTTGGAGATATTGCTTCCAAGTTTGTGGGACTTTTACCCGACAATAAGATGAAATGACATTTTTGTGGGACTTCTACCCGACATTGAGATGAAATGACATCTCAAGCCCTGTCACCCAATGAAACCAATAGGGTTTATTAGCATGGACGGTCCGCCTCAGACCTCAGTTCCTGGACAGGCTTAGATCCTCTAAGCGGTTTACCAGTACTAGTATGCCGGCCGGATTCAGCTCTGCGTGGAAGCATCATGCAGCCCATATATTTCTTCAAGCCCCTATGGGTGGGGGTGAAACCATTAGGGTGAACGCTAGGGTTGTTGCAATATTTTATAAAGTCAGTGAACCATAAAATATAGGTCAAGATCAAATGTGGATGCTTGCAGTTAAGTTTCCATCTCCAGATACAAGTTTGTACCAAGTATCATTAATCAATTTAATGAAGCTCTTATAGTTCTTGAGAAATTAACATGAGTATTTGGGTGAATGCTAGGGTGGTCACAATATTTTACAGAGTCAGTGAACCATGAAAGTAGGTCAAGTCAAATATGGATGCTTGAATTTAAGTTGCCATCCTTTAGATACAAGTTTGTACCAAGTGTCATAAATGAGCTTTTATACGTGAAGTTCTTGAGAAATTAACATGAATGTCGAATATGGATGCTTGCATTTAAGTTGCCATCCCAGGATTCAAGTTTGTACTAAATATCTCTTATAGTTCTTGAGAAACAAACTTGACCATTAGGGTGAAGGCTAGGGTGGTCGCAATAGTTTACAAAGTCAGTGAACCATAAAATGTAGGTCAAGGTCAAATACGCTTGTTTGCATTTAAGTGGCCATCCGCAGATACAAGTTTGTACCAAGTATCATAAATGAAGCTCTTATAGTCCTTGAGAAATAAACTTGACCTTTCCGCCCCCGACCATTGAGGCTTGAAGAAATAGATGGGCTGCATGATGCTTCCAGTCCGAGTTGGACCGTCCATGCTTATAAACCCTATTGGTTTCATTGGGCGACACAACTTGAGATGTCATTTCATCTCAATTTCGGGTAAAAGTCCCACAAAATTGGAAGCAACGTCTCCAAAATGACCTTACTGTGTTGACGGGGACGTTAACCCTCAAATCAAACAAACAAACAAAAACTTGACCATTAGGGCGAAAGCTAGGGTGGTCGCAAATGCTGACGCCTTGACAAGTTGACCCCTTGACAAACGGATGGACAGAAGGATGAACAGACGGAAAACAGGGTGCCTATATCGTGCCATGTTAATAGCAGGGGCGACAAAAATAATCATTATTAGCAAAGCAGGGGACATAACTATGTGAGTAATCCCCCGACAATGCTAGTTTTTCAAAGTCTTCTGAGCTTTTAACCCTGACTTACTTGTACATAAGTTTCAGGAAGATCCGATCAAAGATAAACGCGCTACGGTGATGACAAGGTCAAAAATAGGTATTTTCAGCAATCAATGGGACATAACTCTTAATGTGCTGATTGGGTCGATTTTCGGACTCATCTGAGTTTTCATCCCTTGTCACCATGCACATAAGTTTCAGAGACGTGATCAAAATTGAAGGCCCTACGGTGATGACAAGGATTTTCCCATTGTAAGTCAATGGGACCTTATGGTTGCCATAGCAACCAAAGTTTTCATTCAATTTAAAAAAAAAAAAGTTTATGTCATCAATGCCCCACCAGAGGCATGCTACAGATGAGAAATGGTTGAGATATGCCGATATAACTGGTCAAAAGTGTGGAAGGCCGGACGATGCACTCCAGATCACCCACTATGCTATAAGCTCCCCTGGAGCCTTCCGTCCGGGTGAGCTAAAACAGATGCTCATCTGGATGAGGTTATATTGTGCCACGTTAGCCAACTTGTTTTCAGGTCGGATTGCAGTCCTGAATCTGCATGCTGCCATGATGCTTGCTGATAAGGTTTCTGAACAACTCAATATGACTTAGTATTCAGATCTGTGTTTGTGCTGATAATTTTTTGTTCAGTGGTCCTTGCTTCTTAATGATTATGATAACCTTTTTTAAAGCTGGTGTTAGGGGAACTTCTGGCAGCCGTAGTCTTCCTGTCTCTCACTTTAGTGTACAAATTTGAACACTTCAGTTCTTCTGCTGATTCAAGAACCTGCCCAGGAAAAGTGTGGATCTATAGGTAAACTGATTGGCTCAAAAATGACTAATTAGTGTTGACTGGGACGTTTAAACGAACATCAGAAACAAATACAAATGCACCATATATTGTTTAACAGTACATTGTATTAGATAAGGCTGATCTGAAAGTGAATTTAAATGTATCCATTCCTGATCATTGCCTACACTTATTTTAGAAGGGTGATCAGCCGGTACAGCTTTAAGAGATCATACAGTCACCATGTTAAGTTTGTCTTCCCTTTCTTTTTATTTATTGCACTTTTTCATCAGCTTAGTTGATTTTAGAAATTATTACAAAGGCTAGTAAATATATACACTCACATATTGGAGATATAGATTCAGCTGCATGGTGCTTCCAAGCTGAGCTGAAACCGGCCGTGCAGGAATACTATTAAACCGCTCAGAAAGTCTAATCTGTCCAGGCAAAGCGGTATGAGTCAGACCATCCATGCATACAAACCCTATCGGTTTCATTAGGCAGCAGGGCTAGAGGTGTCATTTCATCTCAATGTCAGTAAAAATCCCACAAAAACTGGAAGCAATGTCTCCAAAATGACCTAAACAGTGTTGATTTGGACATTAAACCTCAAATCAAACAAAAAAAAAAAAAAAATAAAAAATAAACACTCACATCTTTAGCTCAAAAGAATCAGTAAACAACTGGACTGTAGCCATTGTCTGAACATATTTTATCATCACATGGTCCGCAGTCATCAGAAATCGAGGACCTGAAATAAAATGCAAACACATTACTGAAGCCAAGCTTTACCATTTGAAACATACCAACTAAACAGTATTGGGTTTTTTTTTTTTATTAGTTCACCAGAGCTGCAGGCCCCGGGGGAGCTCATAGGATAGGCAGTTGTCCGTCATCTGCGTCGTCTGTCTTGTGACATCAACACTTTCAAAAGACGTGTCTTCTGAAGCCAATCGGCCGATTGGGCCCTTAATTCATCTGAAGCATCCTTGGGCTGGGGGGATTGAAAGTTTTTGTTTTTATTGAAATTCGGCATTTTAGATATTATTAAGTCAAAAGCCCCCACCCATAGGGGCTTGAAGAAATATATGGGCTGCATGATACTTCCACACAGAGCTGAATCCGGCCCTCACACTAGTACTGGTAAACCGCTTCCATGCTAATAAACCCTATTGGTTTCATTGGGCGACAGGGCTTGAGATGTCATTTCATCTCAATGTCGGGTAGAAGTCCCACAAAATTGGAAGCAACGTCTCCAAAATGACCTTTACAGTGTTGATGGGGACGTTAAACCTCAAATCAAACAAACAAAATTATTAAGTCAAGCAAAGTTTACTAAAAAAGCAAAACCCAGATAAAATTTGACCCTGTGTCCTTATACATGTATTTAATCCAACATGACTCATGCAAACTCGATAACAGCAAAACAAATATTCTGGCACAGCTTTGTGAAAATCCGAGGAAACCTGTGGCCTCTGGAGGGTGAATAAGGTTTTTACGACTGGCCTAGTGAGTCGTGACATGGCTTTGGATCAGAAATGACCCATAATCGAACTTGACCGAGATATCATCAAGTCAAACATTCAAGTCATTCCCTATGACTGCACATCCGTGATTTAAAATGCCATGTAATATCTCCAGAAATTTTCTGATATTTTTCTTATGCCTAGTCCAAACATAGATTATGGGTGCACATTGGAACTGACTGATTGAGGCGGTGGTTCTTACGAGTACCCACAATGTTTTTTGAAAAAAAAGGAAAAGAAAGGAAAATAACCTACATGTACACCCCATGAACTCCACTTTTCCCTATAGATATAAAATTGGCAGGATGGGTCTTCATTATACAGACTAGTTAAACCCAATGTGAAGTTTCATGAAGATTGAAACTGTAACAAAACTGTGGAACCGCTGAAGGAGCTGTCTGAACTGTTTGCCCAGACCTGTCTGTACCAACTCTAAGGATCATTATTGTATTCAATAATATATGATTATCCCGACACTTTTCGAAGAAGGTTTTGTTTGTTTGTTTGATTTGAGGTTAAACGTCCCCATCAACACTGTAAAGATCATTTTGGAGATGTTGCTTCCAATTTTGCGGGACTTTTACATGACACTAAGATGAAATGACATCTCGAGCCCTTCCGCCCAGTGAAACCATTAAGGTTTTTAAGCAAGGACGGCCTGACTCGCATCACATTGCCTGAGCAGGCTTAGATCCTCTAAGGGGTTTACCTCTAATTGTGTGCAGGTCAGTTTCAACTCTTGGTGAAAGCATCGTGCAGCCCATCTATTTCTTCAAGCCCCAATGGGTGGGGGCTGTAAAAAAATGCACCTTACTTCAGATCAGGACAAGGGTTAAACAAGAGGCCCATGGGTAACTACACTCAGCAGAGGTCATGTGGTTTATACCATATACAGGCATGGTGCCCATCTTGGTCATGTGACAACAAAAGGCCATCATACAATCAGTAAAATCCACTGTCTTGCCTTTTTCCATACAATTGTCTATGCGACGAAATTTATCCCCCGACGTAAAAACAGGTCAAGGTCAACCAAAGGTCATCATTTCATTTGAACAAAATCTGTAGGGTCCGAGCTTCCAATGCTGCATACAAAGTTTCAAGGTTATCGGCCATTTGGTTCCTGAGAAAAAAAATTTTTAAGGTATATAATTGGGCATAGCAGCCATATTGGTCATGTGACCCAGTCCTTACTAACAAACTTTCATTCCCCATTCCCATAGAAGCTCCACATGTAATTTGGTTTTAATCAACCTAGCAGTTTGAGTAGAGAAGATTTAAATACTGGATCTGAGCCATCCAGGACAAAGGTCAGCAAATGACCTTGTCCTTTGGAGTTGAAAAACTTCCATTCAGCTGATTACAAATATCATTTCTGATACCACAGGTTACCATGCAATCAGAAAAATCCACTGTTTTGCCCCTTTTCCATACATATGTCTTAGTGATTGTATTTGACCTTGACGTAAAATAGGTCAAGGTCAATCAAAGGTCATCATTTGAACAAACTTGGTAGTGCCCTGAGTCACCGATGCTGCATACCAAGTTTCAAGGTCATCGGCCATTTGGTTCCTGAGAAAAAGATTTTTAAAGGTTTTTACCATATATGGGCATGGCGGCCATATTGGTCATGTGACCCAGTCCTTACAAACAAACTTTTGTTCCCCCTTCCCACAGAGGCTCCACATGTAATTTGGTTTCAATCCACCCACCAGTTCAGGTTGAGAGGAAGATAAAAATACTGAATCTGAGCCTTCAAAGGTCAGTAAATGTCCTTGGCCTTCGGAACTGACAAAATTCCATTCAGGCTTCAGCTGAGTGCAAATAACATTTTTGATGCCACTAGCTACTATGCAATCAGAAAAATCAACTGTTTTGCCTTTTTTCCATACAAAATGTCTAAGTGACCATATTTGACCTTGATGTAAAACAGGTCAGGGTCAACCAAAGGGCATCATTTGAACAAACTTGGTAGGGCCGAGTCCCTGATACTGCATACCAAGTTTCAAGAACATCGGCCATTCGGTCCTTGAGAAGAAGATTTTTAAAGGTTTTTACCATATATGGGCATGGTGGCCATATTGGTCAAGTGACCCAGTTCTCACGAACAAACTTTCTTTCCCCCTTCCCACAGAGGCTCCAAGCGTAATTTGGTTTCAATCAACCCAGCAGTTTAAGTTGAGAAGAAGATAAAAATACTGAATCTGAGCCTTCCCGGACAAAGATCCAGTAAATGACCTTGACCTTCGGAACTGACAAATTCCATTCAACTGAGGGCAAATATCATTACTGATGCCACTAGCTACCATGCAATCAGAAAAAAAACACTGTTTTGCCTTTTTGTAGTGACCATATTTGACCTTGACATAAAACAGGTCAAGGTCAACCAAAGGTCATCATTTGAAAAAACTTGGTAAGGCTGAGTCCTCGATGCTGAATACCAAGTTTCAAGAACATTTTTAAAGGTTTTTACCATATATGGGTGAGGCAGCCATATTGGTCATGTGACCCAGTCCACACGAACAAACTTTGTTTCCCCTTCCCACAGAGCTCCACATGTAATTTGGTTTCAACTGGCCAAGTAGTTTCAGAGGAGATGTTGTTTGAAAATGTTGACAACGGACCAATGCCTATACTATAAGCTCCCCCGGAGCCTTCGGCTCTGGTGAGCTAAAAACTCTACTGTAAGTAATCGGATATTACTGTCTAGGCTTTCATCCTGCAAATTTTGAGCCTACAAATGTATGCATGTACACCTGCAATTTTCAAACTGACCGATCACAGTTTTTTTGTTTTTTGTTTTGGTTTTAAAGACCTTTCAATATTAATTCACTCATATCCAGCCGATCATTGATCAGAGGTGGACGAAAACCGGAATACCCGGAGAAAAACCACCTTGTCCTTCCATTGTAGAACTTGGCGTCTCACAAATGACCCAAGCCAGACTCGAACCCACAGCTGTGAGAGACGATCGCAGTTAAAATAGATTGATTTGCAGGGATGAATGTTAAAGTGGGCTGTCCTTGGATGGGAACATTAACTAGGGAGAGTGATCCCCCATGCAGATTGTGTGAATCCTGATGGCTCAATGGTCACTGCAACTCTGACGCTAGAGAGTAGAGACCCCTCATTGAAAACAAATACCCAGTGTCCGAACATGCTCAGTTGGCATAATTTGCATAGATTTAATGTCACAAACTGAACCGTACTTTGGATAGGGACAAGGGTTAAAGATCCCTGTCATAAGTAATTACATTATTACTGGATAGGCTTTCATCCTGCAGAGTGCAGATCTCAAAAGAATGTATTTGTTTGTATTGGAGTTTAACGGCACAGTCAACACTATTTTAGGTCATTTTTGAGCCGGTCAGTTTACCTATCCACACTTTTCCTGGGCAAGCTTAATACATGTATGCGTAAGTGGTTAACCAGTACAGTACACATTCTCTCGCCAGAAACTGACAACTGCCCTTCTTGAATCAGCGGAAGGGTCAAAAGTATGTGATCTACACCTGCGAGAAATGGTCAAATAAGACCGATGGCAGTGATAGAGATGAATCATGGTCAGTGCACTTGCCTATGAGCTTGAGACCCCTGGTTTGATCCCAGGCAGCAGTACGGGCAACATAATTCTGTTTCAGAATAAGCCCGTCAGAGCGTGGTTCCAAGCACCGTGCAGTCAAATCTGTTTCTCCATTATTACCGGCCCCGATAGCTCAGTGGTAGAGCTTCCGCTTCGGGAGTGGGAGGTTGTGGGTTCGATCACTGGTCGTGTCATACCAAAGGTGTAAAAAAAGGTACTAGGCGCCCCTTGGCTGACACTCGCACTATCAGGGGTAGTCCCAGGAAGATAAATGAAGACAGGTAAGTATTTGTTGATGGATAATTTGTTTGTCACAAATACAGAGTTTATGTCATTAAATTAAGCTTTTTTATTTTTATCCAAGCCCCGATGGGTGGGGGCAAAGAAATGGCAGAGAAGGTTAGACAGATACACAAGTAAAAAGAAAGAAGTGGAGCCTGGTAGCTCAGTGGCTAGTGCACTTGCCATTGATTCTTAGGGTCCCTGGTTTGATTTTTTTGTTTTACGGCCCTTTCAAGAATATTTCACTAATATTGAGCCGATTGTTAATCAGAGGTGGCACTCGGCGAAAACTGTAGTACCCAGAAAGAACCACCTGACCTTTCATTGCAGAAGTTGGCGTCTCACATGTGACCCGAGCGAGGCTCAAACCCACAGCAGTGAGAGACCTAATGATTATGAGTCAGCGCTCTTATCCACTAGGCGACGGGAGGCCCGTTTTTATATTTAACTTACTATACTAACACTCTCCTCTTTCCTGCTTCATTTCTACTGATACGGTGTCGGTCACATTGACCATTACCGCATGTGTACATTACATACACTTCAGGTTTGCAGGCTGAAAGCCTACACAGTAATCATGTAATTACGGTAGGGATCTTTAACCCGCACAGAAGATGGTTCTCCATGCACAGGGGGGCTCCAGTTAACGTCCCAATCCGAAGCATGTTGCACTTTAATATATTCATCCCTGCAAATGATGCCAATGGAGCATGTTCGGACACCGGATTTTTTTCGCTGCTACCGGGGATCGAACCTGGGACCTCTAGCATCACAGGCAAGTGCACTTGCCACTGAGTAATCCAGTCCTCTCCTGGCACTGTACAAAATCATTTCACCTGTTATACTTAATTTTCCTTACGGATTCGATTATTTCGACAAAATTTACCTCTTTTGTTAGAGCTAGGGACTAACTTCCCACATCACAGATCCTGGTGTATGAATGTCATTTGATGTGTCACCAGTAACAATTCTGATTCTGACTTATCTTTTATTTCAACTAACTCCCATCAGTACTTACTGGAACCCCTTCTGAGTGAGTGTGAGTCTTTCAGTTTTATGTCCCATCAACAGCTAAGGTCATACGGAGACGGGACCTCGGTTTAAAGACTCATTTGAGAAGCTCGGGATCGAACCTGTGATCCCTGGTTTACAAGGCGAGTAGCGTAACCACTCGACCACTTGAGGCTTCTGGAACCCCTTCTGAAAGTCCTCCTCAGAGGTTAAGAAGTATCGGCAGATTGATAGATAGGTGTCCGAACATGCTCTACTGACATCATGCCACAAAGTGCAGTGTCCTTCAGATCAGGACGTTAACTGGAGGCCCCCTGTGCAGGGAGAACCACCCTCTGTGCAGATTAAGAATCCCTACCGTAATTACAATTGAAGGCTTTCAACCTGCAAGCCAGGAGTGTATGTAATGTACACCTGCGAGTAATGGTCAAATATGACCGATCGCAGTAGCAGCAGAAAGAAAGAAGGGCTGCAGTTTTCCTACACGTTACGATATAATGTACACCACGAAACCGGTAAAATTTCGCTGGGAAATGAATACGGCATGCTGCATCCGCGACAATAAAATAAAATTATGCATTTCAGTTGTAAGGAAGCAAAGGACTAGCAAAGTATCAATTTTAATTGATAATTTAATTTGATATATTACCTGTTCTGAGAAGCCATTCAATATATTCCATCAATGAAAATGCATTTTGTTAGACAGATGTACTATTATAACATGTATGTATAAACAAGCATGTTCTAAATCATTAATTTTCATTAATATTTCATACATAATGCATTTCTTCAAATCGAACAAAGACAACATATTCAACTGATATTAAAGATCAGTATTAATGAACATACAAGCACAAGAAAACAAGTAAATGAACAATAATAAAAGTTATACATAAAACATTACAAATATAAAGGAACAACAAAGGAAATGGGTTGGGAGGGAGGGTATTTTCAAATCAAGATGGACGGCTACTCAGAACATCTTTCCTCTATCGAAACTATTCAAACTGTGATTTTACCCCAAAATTTTACCGCAATTGACTTTAAATATCAACCAATAGAAAACAGCCTTACAATACTGATTATAACAAGAAACCGAAATGACCAAAATGGACCCAACTGTATTTATAATTAAATAATTTTAAGTGTCTCAAAATTCTTCCAATTATGCATTTCAGTTGTAAGGAAGCAAAGGACTAGCAAAGTATCAATTTTAATTGATAATTTAATTTGATATATTACCTGTTCTGAGAAGCCATTCAATATATTCCATCAATGAAAATGCATTTTGTTAGACAGATGTACTATTATAACATGTATGTATAAACAAGCATGTTCTAAATCATTAATTTTCATTAATATTTCATACATAATGCCAACCCATGGGCCAAAAAAAAAGATAAGATAAACAAGAACAGTTTATCTTAGTGAAGTACTAAATTTGCTCATTATTTATTAATTTTGGAGGTGCAATATAGAACAAATGGGAAAATACGGAATAAAAAAAAATTGTTCTATATTATGATAGTCAATAGTCTTAGAATTTTTAATAAAGCTTATACTTCTAATAAATATCATTGTATTCAAGGGAAGTAAATAATCAGAAAAATTCTGAGATGACACACTCAGTTATTTCCCCTGCATAAATTGTCTATAAAAGGCTTAGCACATCCTAACTGCAATCAGACTTTTTATGTTAATCTACAAATCTGTAGAAAATTAACTGAATTTGAGCAGGTAAATATCCTTTTCCTTATAAATAAGCATGAATCATTCTTTAAATTCCACATGCACACATATCAGGTATTTTAGAACATAATTAACCTCTGTCCTGCTGAATATTTAATTGGGCCACACCCATTTCTGGTTTTGGGCCAGTCGGGTTGTTTGGTGTGGTTTGTTTCTGCGTGTTTATGGACTGGGTGTCGGACGGTGTGGATTCTAATCGGATGGCTTCTTCAGAAGCCACCCGATCTGGATCTACACTGTTTGCAGGGATGGGGCTTGTCGCCTACAGCAGGTTAAAGGTTAAATATGCTATTAACTAGAAACACAGCACACGAAATGTAAATGCCATGAAATTAAACGAAATCCATATATTAAGGATGAGCTAGCCAATTAAGCATAATTAAGCAGCAAACATCGCAAACAAACAGCAAACAAGCATAACGAACATTCATCAACACTCTTACCTTCAAGAATTGAATATTGTAAGTATCAAAAGAACAGCAACAATATTCTTGAATACTCTGAATTTCAAAGCCAGCAAACTGCAATATAGATATTCAGAATTACAAAAATTCTAAACGCATACCAAATGCCAACACAACCTCTTTCCAGCAATAGAATTTCAGTCAGACTGCACACATTTTACTATGCAACAGGAACAAACAAAATGCTGGTAAATTACATATAATTGCAGAAGTAATTTAAGTAAAATTAAGAAACTATTCTCAAATTTTGTCAAATGCCAGTTGCACAGCAAAACAAAGGACACCGCTAGAAAGAAGTTTTGTTGTCATTTTAATAGTAAATACAGTTAACCCTGCCATAGTGGCCACCCCTATATAACCTGTACAACCTGCAATAAGCAAACACCTGCATTAAACATATATCGATCATTCTTGAGGTGCTTGCTGAATACAGGAGGGAGTGTATTTCAGCAGTTTATACAGTTAACCCTGCCATAGTGGCCACACCCATATAACCTGTACCACCTGTAATAAGCAAGCACTTGCATTAAACACATTATGATCATACTGGAGGTGCTTGCTGAATACAGGAGGGAGTGTATTTCAGCAGTTTATAGATCTATTTACAATTTGGCAAAATGTATTCACCATTTAATATAAAATTAATCTTTGAGAGTAGAAATGACTCTCAGAAAAAAATGACTGAGTCTATTTTGCCCTTCTGTATTTAAATGAAGACCTAGATCTCGTTTGGCATATAATTCAAGTTTAACTTTACCGCAGTAAGTAAAAGGTCTATAGGTGCGGATAAACTTGAAATTTTGACTTTGACTCATATTTTTCTCTAAATATCTGTTTATATTTCTAATCATGGGATCTGTAATAGAGTGATCCTTCTACAATTATGACCTTTATTGGGGTGTTGTTTAACACCGAAACAATGACAATGGAGGTTACTCCAGAAAGGTTGTATGAACTGAACCTGCTTCTTAAAAATTGGTTAGACAAGGAAAAAGCATCAATTAAAGAAATCCAATCTCTCTTAGGAAAGTTAAATTTTGTTGCTGCCTGTGTGAGACCTGGGCGCATTTTTGTCTCCAGAATGCTTAAATGGTTAAAAGTGTTGTATACAAAGGATTTGGCCAAATATCACATTCCTCCATATGTTAAAAAAGATATCCATTGGTGGTATACTTTTTTACCAACGTATAATGGAGTATCCCTAATGCTATATGAAGAATGGTGCAAACCTGATGAATTATTTTCAAGTGACAGCTGTTTAGAAGGTTGTGGCGGATTTTGGCAGGGAATGTTTTTTCATAGTTCTTTTCCAGAATCTTTCAAAGAATCCAAATATGATATTAATGTTTTAGAATTTTTTTCCATTATTATTTGTTTGAAATTATGGGGTCAATATTTTCATCAAAAAAGAATTCAGGTATTCTGTGATAACCTTTCAGTTATGACAATTATAAATACTGGAAAAAGTAAATGTGAAATATTGCAGAATTGCCTCAGAGAAATGGCCTTCCTAGCAGCAATTAACCAGTTTGAAATCAGGGCAGTTCATATAGGGACTAGTGAGAATCGCATAGCTGACCACTTGAGTAGATGGAGTTTGTCTGATGCTCACAGACAACAATTTTACAATTTGACACAGCAATATTGTTTGAAAGAATGTGTTGTTCCAAAAGATTTTTTCAAATTTGTACATTCCTGGTAATTTTATTATATTTCAGATGAACAGTTACGAACTTTAAAGCAGGATCTGAAAGCTTCTCGCAGTTCTGCATATGCAGAAGGTACGAAAAATAACATGAAAATACAGTGGGAATCCTTTTTGCTTTTCTGTATCTATTTTGACTTAAAATATTTGCCAGCCAGTACAGAGACACTAAGTCTGTATGCACAGTTTTTAAGCCGAACTTTCAAATCTACACAATCCATTAGAAATTATTTAAGTGGCATTAAAACCATGCATTATTTATTGGGGTTTTCTGTCGATCATATTAACAATTTTTTACTGAACTTAAGTTTGCGAGGATTGGCAAGATTAAAGCCTTATTGTTTGAAGCAGGCACATGCAATCACTCCAGACCATTTATTGCAAATGTCCACTATCTTAAATTTAGATGATCCTACCGACTCTGTTTACTGGTGCCTGTTTTTATTTGCTTTTTTCTTATTTGCTAGAAAATCCAATTTAGTTCCCACTACTCAAAAAGATTATAAAAATAAAAAATTCCTATTGAGGAATGATGTTAAACCTGGACTAGATCATTTAGTAGTTTCTATGAGATGGTCTAAAACCATACAATTTGGCGAGAGAGTTTTAGAAACACCACTTATTGCTATTCCGGGTTCTATTCTATGCCCTATAGCAGCATTTAAAAGCATGTGCAAAAAAGTTAAAGCCAAAAGAGGAGACCCACTGTTTGCTTTACCAAATAATTCTTATATCAATTATATAAAATTTCAAAATAAATTAAGACATCTCATTTCGGCCATAAATTTAGATCCGCATTTCTTTTCAACACACAGTTTTCGTCGAGGAGGTTGTAGCTTTGCTTTTAAATCAAATTGTCCTAGTGAGCTTGTACAACTCCATGGAGATTGGAAAAGTGAGGCGTACAAAAAGTACCTTTCCTTTTCCATTAAGGACAAATTGCTGGTTGCTTGTAGAATGAGGCAACACATTTTGTCCAAATAAAATGTCAGGCTGTATGGTGCAGCACATATTGAAGTTTGCAGTGATTAAATGTTATGGTATATGTACCATATGATTTTAATGTTTCCTAACTTTATGCATATTTTATTATAGATACACTGAGTTATTGCCCTTGTATTCATTTGTTTTAGAGTCACTTTGTTTCCATCTTTTGTTTACTACCTTTTGGTGTAAATTATTGGTTTCAGTAAGATATTTTGACTTATTGGCCATGTGTGGTAGATGGTAACAAGTGATTCTAATCAATAGAAAACAAAAATAATATAAACATATATTGACATAAATTTTAACCAGACATTCCAGAATTGCCTCATATATTTCAGGTTGTCTACTACATAAAAGTGTAGGCGATTGGCTTCAGTAGGATGTCTAGACCTATTGGCCATGTGTGTTCTGATTATAAAGGTAATTTTGGGAGAAATGGTTAATATCTTTTCTATTTTCTATTTATAAATTTGATTTATACTTCCAGAAATCAAGGACCCCAGGAATGTCACTATCATTTGCGACTCTATTGCCAAAAATGTTTCTGGAATTCGCGGATGTACAGTACAAGCATTTCCTGGTGATACAATTGCTCAGCTAACAAATAGACTATTGTCCAAACAATGGAAGCCCTCTGAGGCCAATCTTGAGAAATTTGATACAGTCATATTTCATGTTGGGACAAATGACATTGGTAATAGAGCTTCCTATAATGCAATTCTATCAGATTTTGGCAATTTAATTGCTATTTGTAGAAAACAATCGCCTGGGATTAGAATTATCATGTCTGCTATAATTCCAAGACCTAAGGATCACTCTATTACAGATCCCATGATTAGAAATATAAACAGATATTTAGAGAAAAATATGAGTCAAAGTCAAAATTTCAAGTTTATCCGCACCTATAGACCTTTTACTTACTGCGGTAAAGTTAAACTTGAATTATATGCCAAACGAGATCTAGGTCTTCATTTAAATACAGAAGGGCAAAATAGACTCAGTCATTTTTTTCTGAGAGTCATTTCTACTCTCAAAGATTAATTTTATATTAAATGGTGAATACATTTTGCCAAATTGTAAATAGATCTATAAACTGCTGAAATACACTCCCTCCTGTATTCAGCAAGCACCTCCAGTATGATCATAATGTGTTTAATGCAAGTGCTTGCTTATTACAGGTGGTACAGGTTATATGGGTGTGGCCACTATGGCAGGGTTAACTGTATAAACTGCTGAAATACACTCCCTCCTGTATTCAGCAAGCACCTCAAGAATGATCGATATATGTTTAATGCAGGTGTTTGCTTATTGCAGGTTGTACAGGTTATATAGGGGTGGCCACTATGGCAGGGTTAACTGTATTTACTATTAAAATGACAACAAAACTTCTTTCTAGCGGTGTCCTTTGTTTTGCTGTGCAACTGGCATTTGACAAAATTTGAGAATAGTTTCTTAATTTTACTTAAATTACTTCTGCAATTATATGTAATTTACCAGCATTTTGTTTGTTCCTGTTGCATAGTAAAATGTGTGCAGTCTGACTGAAATTCTATTGCTGGAAAGAGGTTGTGTTGGCATTTGGTATGCGTTTAGAATTTTTGTAATTCTGAATATCTATATTGCAGTTTGCTGGCTTTGAAATTCAGAGTATTCAAGAATATTGTTGCTGTTCTTTTGATACTTACAATATTCAATTCTTGAAGGTAAGAGTGTTGATGAATGTTCGTTATGCTTGTTTGCTGTTTGTTTGCGATGTTTGCTGCTTAATTATGCTTAATTGGCTAGCTCATCCTTAATATATGGATTTCGTTTAATTTCATGGCATTTACATTTCGTGTGCTGTGTTTCTAGTTAATAGCATATTTAACCTTTAACCTGCTGTAGGCGACAAGCCCCATCCCTGCAAACAGTGTAGATCCAGATCGGGTGGCTTCTGAAGAAGCCATCCGATTAGAATCCACACCGTCCGACACCCAGTCCATAAACACGCAGAAACAAACCACACCAAACAACCCGACTGGCCCAAAACCAGAAATGGGTGTGGCCCAATTAAATATTCAGCAGGACAGAGGTTAATTATGTTCTAAAATACCTGATACGGGAAATGAATACGGCATGCTGCATCCGCGACAATAAAATAAAATGAGCACGTAAGGGATAAAAATTACCTCAGCGGAGTCATCTTCTTGCTCTTTTTCTACACCATCTTTGCAACGGCGTCAATGAAACTGCTTTTTTGCAAGCCTCAAAATATTCTTTCCCCGCCATCAGCACAGGAAGCACAAGGGAGATAATTATTTGCATGCGGCGGAAATTACCGAGAAATAAATCGCGATACCGTTTAAGAACGAGCGCTTTCCACCAACCACAGCCGCCCATACAAAATTCTATCATATGATTGGTTCCAACCATTAGGCATGTGAGCGATCTCATATATATATATATATATATATATATATATATATATATATATATATATATATATATATATATATATATATATATATATATATATATATATATATATATATATATATATATATATATAACAGAGGTCTCCGAAATGGGATAAGGGAGAATTCAAGATGCGGTATCTTGTCAGGGTCTACACTATTTGTTTAAAGTTTAGAAATTTAAAAGTTAAACGTTAAAGTTCATGAACGACTATTCAAACCTTTGCCCCAGTGCGTTGATTTAACACAGTCATGGATAAAGGCCGAACATTCCCCATCAACCTAGCGCCAGTGCAGAAGAAAACCAAAACATGAAACGTTGGGTATCCGCCACTCTGAGCCCGAAAGTCGACCCATGTTCCGCTGTGAAACGAAGATGTGTAACGAAGTTTGCTTTGTGCATAAGGATGATGGTGATTTGCAGAAACAGTTATTACCTAGTACACACTTTACATTGAAATCAACGTTGAAACAACGCTGGGAATGCAGCTCAAAACATTTTGTCGCACTCAACATTGGATCAGCGTTGAAACAACTTTGAAACGTTTTTCTACGATGATTTAACATTGAGCCAAGGAGTATCTTCTGTATTTAAGCTTTTGCGTTTTTGCCATTGAGAAGCAATTGTGTAGCTTTGATAATAACTTAGTCATGTCCATCGGGAGGATTCTGTCGGTATCAGCATCGGCGTCCCCGTTGCCTGTTTGAAAAACATAATCCTTGGTTTTAGACAAGAGATAAGCGCTGATCGGGTGTTGAAATTGACTCACTATTTTAGTAACATGTAAAAGTTTGAGTTCAGAAAAAATGTAACACAAGTTATAATCCGGTGTCTGTAGAAATTTCCTGGCGATTGTCCAGTGACACGTGATTTAGTTTAACCGCAAACAAATACGGCTAAATGATTTTGTGCAGTGTTGAAAACCAATCTGAAATCATTGAAGCCTTAAGCTCGACTTTTAGATATTTGGATGATACCTGCTGGTACAAAAAGCGCAGACTGATCAATATCTATTTCGATGGTTTGATCAGTCGGCGCCGATCAGTCATTAGTCAAATTTACCCCCCCCCCTCCCCCTCCCCCCCAGGGGCTTCAGTTTAATAAAGCAAATTCTTCTGTTACATAGGCTCCGCTTTTGGATTTTCATCTGTCTATTGTAGATGGGTATGTTTCCTGCAAACTTTATGATAAACGCGATGTTTTTGATTTTCAAATTGTAAATTTTCCTTTCTTGGATGGTGATGTTCCTCGTGCGGCATCCTGTTGCATTTATATTGCGCAGTAAATTCGATTTGCGAGAGTGTCTAGTCATGTAACTTACTTCAACACTCGTAATTAATTTTTAACTTCTAAACTTCCTAATCAGGGTTATCGGTATCATAAAGTACGCAACGCCTTTTCAAAATGTTATACACGCCATTCCGATACAATGTTGGACTTAAATCTCTTCTGCATTAAGGTCTATCGGAACCCGAATTTTATGGTGAATTAGTATATAAATTCAGACAAATATATAATTGCAATGACTTCAGTACCCAAGTTCGTTAAATCATGCTTCGATATAAAAAGATTAGGTACAACATAAATGTTATACGACAGACTGCATGCATTGTAGTAAACCCAATCACGGTTGACAACTTTGCTTCCCTCTTTAATTGCACGCCGATGGCTCAGGCCTAAGATTCTATGATGGTTCCAGCGTAAAGACTTATTCAGAATTAGAGAGAATTTAATTGTATGTATTGTTGGTTAGTGCCTAATTCTCTGTCTCTGGTCGGGCCAATCGGAGACTAACTGCTGGTTTTCTTTTGCTCCAGCATTTCAGTGGTTTCTTGCTGTCGAGTCCTCACCATTGTTTCATCTATGTGGTTGTTTGATTTTTGTGTGCTCGGAGATGTTGCACTGATGAGTTAGGAGGCCTTCATGCGGACTAAACAAATTATTTGTCCAAATCGCGACAGAAGTAAGAGCGAGGATCGCAGCTGCGAAAAATCGATTTAAGCCCCACAGTGGAATTCGTTTCACTGACCGTTCCACTGATCGTTCTTCTGCCGTGGTTTATTTTTGTTATGGTTTGTCTTTGATGTGTGTTTCGCTTGTATTATTATTGGAAATCCAGTTGGCCATTTTGTGAGAAAGTTTCTGGCTTTCCGCTATTGATGTTTCCATTAGAATCTAGTTATTTCATGTGTGTGTTTATTTCCCTTTATTATCACAGCTGGGAGCTTGGTTCCTGATCATTGCCTTCACTTCTATTTTGCAAATTACCCGTTACAGGACAGAAAAGCTATCCCGAATAACATTGAATCGGCCAGGTTACATGTAGACTATATGAGTTTTATATCAAGTTCAGTACTAAATACCTCAATATGACTCTGCATTCTGTGGCGACTTATCATTGCCACCATGGTTCCGGTGCAGGAAGCTAGCTATATAGGAGCTACATGGAATTAACCCTAATCCCCACCACCCACCGAACTCGACGATGCCTACTGAAAAAGATGAAGGTCCAGATATCAGGATATACACTGTTTGTCATGCAGTTTGTGAATTGAACACACATATATCAAGTTACAGATTGGGTGATAGTCAGAAATGAGTGTGACAAAATTAACTATACAGCAGGATAAGGGTGAAATGTAGCTGTGCATCAAATATAAAGGACCCGCAAGAACCGGGAGTTATTTTTCAGTTTTAAACTTTTTAGACCAAACAACGTATATTTTTAAACCCACTTAGAGACAGTCGACACTATCACGAAAACACGCCTATATAATTCTAGTTACGAAAACATGCCTATACAAATATATTGCCAATTTTTTGGCAAAAAAAAATAATAATATTTTAAGATGAAAAATATGATAGTTTTCTTATTTCAGCTCAAAACATAGATTGCGGGGACTCGATAAAACCGCCACGACGTTTGCCCCGCCCATAGGGGCTTGAAGAAATATATGGGCTGCATGATGCTTCCACGCAGAGCTGACTCCGGCCCGCACACTAGTACTGGTAAACAGCTTAGAGGATCTAAGCCTGTCCAGGAACCGCGGTGCGAGGCAGACCGTCCATGCTAATAAACCCTATTGGTTTCATTGGGCGACAGGGCTTGAGATGTCATTTCATCTCAATGTCGGGTAAAAGTCCCACAAAATTGGAAGCAACGTCTCCAAAATGACCTTTATAGTGTTGACGGGGACGTTAAACCTCAAATCAAACAAAACCGCCACGACGAGGCGGTTCTATCGAGTCCCCACAATCTATGTTTTTTTTACTAGAAATAAGAAAAATAATGTATACTCCGTTAAACCCCGGTTTTACTGTATAAAAGTGGGGTATGAGCGGATCAAAATTATATAGGCGTGTTCTCGTAATGTGATCGCCTTGAACCCAACTTTAATACAATAAAACTGGGGTTTACAACAGTAAACCTTGTGTTTCTTATTTCTTCTCTAAAATATAGATTGTTGGTACTCGTTAGAAGCGCCTCGATGAGGCGGCTCTACTGTGCATCCACAATCTATATTTTGAGCATTAATTGTTGGAACCCGTTACAACCGTCTCAATGAAGCGGTTCTGTCTATGTTTTGAGAAGAAAAATGCAAAATATCTCAATGGTTCATATTTAAATTTTCTTTCTTTTTTTCGCGGTAAAATTAACAATGTATTTGTATAGGCGTGTAAGTGATTTCAGTGTTTTGATTATTCTTTTCAACGCACATTTTAGTTTTTGTTGAATCAAGTGACACGCAAAACGCCTTCTGTCTGAGCCGTGTCAGTAATAGCCTGCTTCAAAAGCACCAGCTTCTTATCTACATACGACAGCTTACAAATTCTTTAATCAGTTTATACCAAACGTAGGAAGTGGTATGTTTTTATTTTCTGAACTTTAAACTATTCAGCTTGGTACTCATTTTCTGCTCTGTCATGATTAGGTTAATGAGCAAATCTACCGTTCCGTTTGATATTGTACTTATTGTATGGGCGACCACAGAAGGTTCAGACGAACCTGTGCATACGCACAGTCTCGTCCGAATATTCTCCATTGGCAGACATGTTACTACTCACGTTACCAACATAATATCTAACTCTGTGAAATAATATCGCAAGCGTAACGAAATAAAAACCGGGGTCCATTTTCACGCGACCCTGTTGAAACACTTTCTCTACCTTATTTAGATTGCTAATGAAGTTTGTAGCCAACGGAAATACGTAATTGATAGAATCCATTAATTTAGTCTTCTGATCTATTTGTGATCATACATTCCTCAGGGTTTTCTGCTTAAGTGACCGATGAGCGACGCAGTCGCCAAGAGCTTAGGCTCATTATGTTGTAACTATCGATCTCATAGTAGCTGCTACATTAGACCGTTCTGAAACCATTAAAGTTAAGACACCACGCCAATGTTAAGATGGCTCCACAACTGACATTATTTTATGACGTACATGTGCGATGCTTATCAAATTTCGGCTTCAGCCATCATTGAAACTGCTTGTTAGAACCACCTCAATTAGGGGATACACCCACGAGTACACACAATCCATATTTTAGCCAAACGGAAGAGGTGTTAAATAAGATGTTCCTTCGTGACCCTTTACGTTATATTAACTGGGGTTTAGAAGGGTGTTCAGTACGTGGAACAAGGAACGTTTACGAGTTCATTGTCATATACGGGTTACAGAGAATTGATACACCTGGCACATGTTACGTATATTTACTGGCGGATTACTTTCATTTTGTGTTTGTGTTATTACATGAATAAACTGAATCCCGTGGGGAATGGAGCACTTCTCTTAGGGGAACGAATTTGCAGAGTATATCACTATTTACGTATATTTGGCATGTAAAATATTTACAATAGTTGTCACACCGTTGTGGTCCGCTGGCTTGTTATGGCAGGTTTCTTTTCGTTTCTTTGTAAACCAAATATCTGTAAAACCGTTTGTGCTAACACTGAAATGGTCTCTGGTCTCAAATGTACTTTCAGTACTGTGGTTTCTTTGTTTCGGTCTGACCCTGTCTTGTTTCATTGTGGAAACACACCTAAACAAATGCACTGTATATTGAAAATTTTACCGCCGAAAAAAAAAACAACAAAAAAAAAAAAAAAAAAAAAAAACAGAAACATATAAGATGAAAAATTGTGATATATTTCTAATTTCTGCTCAAAATATAGACTGTGAAAACATTTTAGAACGTTAGAACCGCCTCGATGAGGCGGTTTTAACGGGTACCAACAATCCATATTTAAGAGCAGAAATAAGAAAAAAAGTTTACCCTGTAAACCCCAGTTTTACTATATAAAAGTAGGGTTCAAGGGGGTCGAAATTATATAGGCGTATTTACGTGTTGTAAACAAAAATGAAACTCACTGTTTCCTTATATACAGTGTAGTTTCCATGTTTGTTAATTACACGCACTTGTCAACGGGATGCTTTCTCTTGATAAAGGGGTTTGTCAACATGCTCATTAAATACACTTTTTAATGTAATAATGTCTGTCAGAAGTCCAATTTTAACGACAAACTTGCTGACAAGGAGCGCGAATACAGTCTTGCGAGGGCGTCTCCTACAGAAATACAATCAATTTCGCCAAGCACAAGCGAAAATGGTCTTCGTCACTTGAACAAGTATTTGCAATGAACACCCCCGCTTAACCCCACTTTATATAGAGAAAACTGGGGTTTACGGGGGTAAACATTTTTTTTCTTATTTCTGCTCTAAGACATAGGTTGTTGGTAGGCGTTAGAACCGCCTCATTGGGGCGGTTCTAACGAGCACCCACAACCTTTTTATGCAGTATATATCGGGAAAATATCACGGATTTTCACAAGAAAAGTAGTTATTTTGGAAAAGTGAATGCATGCACTACGTCGCACGGGTGTGTTATCGTTATGTTTCCACACAATGATTTATGTCCATAGGGGCTTGTAGAAATATATGGGCTGCATGCTGCTTCCACGCAGAGCTGAATCCGGCCCGCACACTAGTACTGGTAAACCGCTCAGAGGATCTAAGCCTGTCCAGGAACCGCGGTGCGAGGCGGAACGCCCATGCTTATAAACCCTATTGGTTTTATTGGGCGACAGGGCTTGAGATGTCATTTCATCTTAATGTCGGGTAAAAGTCCCACAAAATTGGAAGCAACGTCTCCAAAATGACCTTTACAGTGTTGACGGGGGACGTTAAACCTCAAATCAAACAAACAAATCATAATAACAAAGCCGCGTGCTGAACACCACTGAAAACCCCACTTTATATAGAGAAAACTGCAGTATACAGTCTGAGGTATTATAACCTTCTAATTTCTGATACCACACATCGGTTGTGGGTTCTCGTTATAGCACCCACAATCTGTTAGTGGTTGTGGGCGGGTCTAAGGGCGGTTCTGACGAACACAACAGTCTATGTTTGGAGTACAAATAAGAAAAATCATGACATATTTTGACCAGAGAAATGATCTTTTTGGAGATATGAATGAATAGAGTATGAGAAAAAAATGAGCTAGATATGGCTTATTACATAAAGTTACCTAAAAAAAATCTGAGTTGATGTTTTTTTTCTGAAATGTCTGCGAACAGAAAGAGCACTGGCGAAAACGCGGGATTATTATTATTATTATTATTATTATTACACCATCACGTTAACAAGTCCCTACCCTAAACCCCACTTTAAACAGAGAAAATTGGGGTTTACGGGGTGTATACATTATTTTTTCTTATTTCTGCTCCAATACATAGATTGTGGGTACTCGTTCGAGAACACACAGCATTTATGTGCAATATAAATAAGAAAAATACTACGTATTTTCATCAGAAAACTAGCCATTTTGGAGAAATGAAAAAATGCAGTATGTCGCAGGGATGAGTTACAGTAATGGTGACAGACTTGCTTAAGACGTTGCTACTCGCTTATGCGATAAGTACCTTTTGTCATGAACTTGCGCTAATAAAAACAGTTTCAAGTGCTTTGTTAACTGATTGCTCGGCAAGTATGGTTAAATAAGATTCCTAAGCATATATGTGCCGTGGAAAAGTCTAGTGAGCAAAGTATCCAATAAACAGTTTTAACAGTATAGTATCTTTGATTTTGTTTGATTTGAGGTTTAACGTCCCCGTCAACACTGTAAAGGTCATTTTGGAGACGTTGCTTCCAATTTTGTGGGACTTTTACCCGCCATTGAGATGAAATGACACCTCAAGCCCTGCCGCCCAATGAAACCAATAGGGTTTATAAGCATGGACGGGCTGACTCGCACCGCTTTGCCTGGCCAGGCTTAGATCCTCTAAGCGGTTTCCCAGTACTCATGTGCGGGTCGGTTTCAGTTCTGCGTGGAAGCATCATGCAGCCCATATATTTCTTCAAGCCCCGATGGGCGGGGGCCTAACAGTATAGTATCTATACATTACGAAAACTCGCGTATTCAAATACAGTATAGATGTTACCGCCGAAAAAATGAAAATTTTCCCATAAAAATTGTGATATTTGTCTAATTTCTGCTCAAAATATAGATTGAGGGTACACGTTAGAACCGCCTCATTGAGGCGGTTCTAACAAGTACCCACAATATGTATTTTAGGGTCTGTTGTTTCATGTTTGTGTTTCTGTCCCTTTGGTGTCTTTGATGGGAGCTGTAGGCTAATTGCATCGATTCCTGATCATTGTCTCCACTTCTATTTATTCTTAATATCAGGTGGTCTTCAAAGCGGATTTTCACTATATATTTAGCAGTTTCGAACTTGTCCCGTTGTTCGTTTGGTTATTTGAGTTGAGTTTTTAAGTCCCCGTCAACACTATTAAAGTCATTTTGGAGACATTGCTTCCGATGTTGTGGGGATTTTGACCAACATTAAAATAAAATAACATCTCAAAACCTACCGCCCATAGAAACCGCTAGGGTTTATTCGCTTCACTTTTCCTTGGCATGCTTAGCCCTAAGCGGTTTACCAGTACTCAAGTCCGGTCTGTTTCTGCTCTGCGCGGAAGTACCATGCAGCTCAATCTATTTTTGCAAGCCCTGATAATTTATCCAGTTGTACGTTAGCGTGTCCGGAATCTTGATATAATAACCGGACTGACAAGAAAACGATTTGCTACGTTAGTAATAGTCATTCCGGTCTGTAACACCCTTATAGCACGTTGACAACTCCCTTGCGTAATGCTCTGGATTCTTGGCTTCTTGCCATCTTAGAAATTAACTTTTCAAGTTCACCGATCAAACGGACAACAGCCCAACAATTTTGATAAAAATATTTTATGGTACTCGTATGCATTACGCAAACATGCCTATACAAATAAATTGCCACCTTTATCGCAGAAAAATGAAAATTTGTGATATTTTTCTATTCTGCTCAAAATATAGATTGTGGGCACTCGTGAGAACCGCCTCATCGAGGCGGTTCAAACGAGTACCCACAGCACAGTATACCCCGAAACCCCAGATCTACTATATAAAAGTGGGGTTCAAGGGGGTCAAAATTATATAGGCGTGTTTTCGTGATGTATGGCCAACTATCAAAGCAAGAGGAGTCCAGTTTTGAAACTCGGGGGGGGGGGGGGGGGGGGGGAGGGGGGGGGGTTGATGGGTCATGCTTGTGTTTAGGTTTAATGCCATATAAACCCTTGTGGGTCATTTGTGTAGTCTCCAAGAGGATGGAAGCGATAGTAGTAAAGATGAAAGTGAAAAGTCAGGGAAGAAAGACGAAAATGAATGAAAATGAAGAAACAGAACAAATAATAGTTTTCTCCCTCTTCCTTTGCCTGCTGCAAAGACAGCAAGCCTCCTAGAATCAGGACTTTCAAAGATCCATGCTAACCCAAGTACTGCCATGCTTTTTTATGTTTGATTTCAGGCTTAACATGCCGGTCAACACTATTAGAGTCAATTTTGGAGACGTTGCTTCCAATTATCTGGGACTTTTACTTGATATTAAGATAAAATGACATTTCATGACCTGCCGCTCAATGAAACCAGTAGGGTTTATAGATGGACGGTCCGACATGCAACACTTTCCTGGACAGGCTTTACAATTACTCGTGTGCGATCTGTTTCAGCTCTGCGTGGAAGCAAGGTGCAGCCCAATTTATTTGTTAAAGTGATGGGCGTGTGCTCACTGCCATGCTGGGTCTGCAGGACTTGTTAATGAAGCGAGCAAAAGCGGAAGCTGTGAGGAGTTCCAGTACTGGATATAGAGTTTTTCGGGATCGTTTAAGCTTTTTTTCTGGGTACATAACGCACTCTCTTTAACTTAGAAAAGGATACAGAGAGACAAATTAAAAAGAGAAACGATCAGGAACTGATGCATTCAGATCCCAAATTCTTCCCAAAATATCACTAGAGAAAGAAGTCGAAACATGGAGTGACTACAGTAAACAAAACGGACAGCAGGTAAACCGAGTCAGCAGGAAAGTTAAACCGAGTCAGCAGCACCTTCCCAAACAGGAAGTAACTCAAAGCCTAACTAAAAAGGAGCAATATATATGATGGGCGAAAGAATCAGAATCACCAACAAGACAAACATTAAACTGGAAGGACAAACGTAACCAAAATGATTAACCAAAAAGGGGGAAGCATCAGAATCATCAACGTAGCAACATATATGATTTGGAAAAAAATCAGAACCACCAACACAAAACATGAAGGAACCACAGCAAAAGCACCGCCTTGGAACGGTCAGTAAAATTACTGGCGGGATTAAGCTAACTTACAGGATCCAAACCCTCACCCTCACTTTCACTGTGGTCCAAACAAGTATTTGAATAGTCCGCATGTTGATCCAAACCTAACTAAAAAGGAGCAATATACATAACTGGGGGAAAGAATCTGAATTACCAACGTGACAAACATTAAACTGGAAGGACAAATGTAACTAATGCGTAAGAGCTCCGCAAGCGGGCATTATACGCCCGTGGCAATTAGTAAGATGGTGCATAAATAACTGACTGTTGTGCAAGTTTGGGTCTGTGGAATGTAACCAAGGAACAATATGTGCTCCAGATATGGGATTATTAATAACCCTCAATGGCTCAAACTACCTGCCTCCAACACATTTTCATGGCCGGTAATATTTGGTGGACAATAGCCTCAGAATAATAAGGGCATAACGCTGGCAATAAGTGGTGGACTGTAACCTTGAAATAATATGCGCTGCTCCACATCATAGTCTAATTATCTGTAAAGCTTCAGCTTCGTAAGATGTAAAATGTAGGAGGCGTTATCCGGAAACAAAATATGTTTAGAAAAATCTGTGAACGTGGAATAACTCTGGTAATATATGGCGGACTGTTACCTCAAAATAATATGCGCTGATCCACTTCATGGTCTTAATATATGTATAGTTTCAGCTTCATCAGATGTAAAATGTAGGAGTTATCCGGAGACGGAATGTTTAGAAAAATCTGTGAAAGGGGTATAAATCTGGTAATATTTGGCGGACCGTAACGTCAAAATAATATGCACTGTTCCATATCATGGTCTTACTGATGGTAAAGTTTCAGCATCTTTGGACGTTAAATGTAGGAGGAGTTATCCGGAAACAAAATGTTTACATAAATTTTCAAAGGGGCATAACTTTATTATTATTATGTGGACGGACCCTTGAAAAAATATGCGCTGTCCCACATCATGGCCTAACTATGTATGAAGTGTCAGCTTAATCTGATGTAAACTATAGGAGGAGTCATCCGGAAACGAACAGTTTACAAAAAATGTCAAAGGGCACAACTCTATTATTATTTTGTGGACCGTAACCCCGAAACAACATGCGGTGTCCCTCACCATGGTCTAACTATGGATGAAGTTTCAGCTTGATCGGATGTAAACTTTAGGAAGAGTTACCCAGAAACGAAAAGTTTACAAAAAATTTCAAAGGGACATAACTGTATTATCATTGCGTAGACCGTAACCTCGAAATAATATGCGCTGCCCCACATCATGATCTAACTTTGAATGAAGTTTCAGCTTGATTGGATGTAAACTGTAGGATGAGTTATCCAGAAACGAAAAGGTTCCAAAAAATTCAAAGGGGCATAACTGTATTAATATTTGGTGGACCGTAACCTCGAAATAAAATGTGCCGCCCCACACCATGGTCTAACTACATGTATGTATAAAGTTTCAGCTTGGTAGGAGTTATCCGGAAACGAAAAGTTTACAGACAGACGGACGGACGGACTGACGGACGGACGCCAGGGGGTATAACATAATACGTCCCGTTTTTCAAACGGTCTAAAATGAACAATCAATAAAAGCTGCAAGCACTGCATGATGCCCCGCCACTACACTTACATCAAGCAAGTGCCATATCACAGTCAAAAAGGAATTCGAAGTAAGGATGCATTACTCTTTCTCTTAATAAAGTCGACAGGAATACATGATTGAGATGACTATTTTCAATGTTAAAGAGCCATGGCTCCAAAAGGAAGAAAATGAAATTTGAAACCATAATTACAATTCTCATTTTCGGTTTTTGAGAGCCTATGCCATTTAAAATAAAGTCAAGGCCAGAAGAACAGATAAGCTTTTGTATGGAATTGAGTAATACCCAACATGTTCAACTTCAATTGGGTATTTGTATAAATTGCATCTTCAAAATGTTTTGTTTTTAAACAGTTCTTTTCATCCCTTGTGCATTTGAAAAATAGCAAGCACCTCAAAGGCAAACAACATAAAATAATGAATGACAACCCTGTACAGGTTATTGTGCACACAAAGTTTAAAACCGGAAAAATTATATGCAAATATTTCAATATGATTTGGGTATCTTCGATTTTTATTTGGGTTTTGATACCCATCAATTTATTTTTAATGGGGTTTTCTTTCAATTTTATTGGGTATTTACACAAATACCCTGCTTATCTGTTCCGCTGGCCTTCAAAATCTTATCAAATCTTTGGTCAATTACAATGATATATTGTAACAAGTTAGATCACATTTTATTGATGTGTCGTTGTGATGACTATTTTCAATGTTCAAAGAGCCATGGCTCAAAAAGAAAGTAAAGCATAATTACAATTCTTATTTTCAGTTTTTCGGGGCCTGTGCCCTTTAAAATAAAGTCGAGGTCTTCAAAATCTAATCATCCCTTTTTAAAGTTGACAAGAACATAAAACTGAGATGACTTTTTTCAATATTCAAAAAGCCATGGCTCCAAAGGAAAGTAAACAAGAATTACAATTTCGAACATTCGGTTTTTTAGGGCTGGTGCCCTTTAAAATAAAGTAGAAGTGGATGCAATGGTCAGGAATTGATACAATTAACCCACAGCTCCCATCAGAGACACCAAAGGGAAAGAAACACAAACACGAAACAACAGACCCAAATGGTAACATGAACAGCGGAAAGCCAAAAGGACAGTTACTCTCCCACAAAATGGCCAATAGGCTATCCAAAAAGTCAGGTCTTCAAAATCTAACCAAATCTTTGTCAATTGCAATGATATGTTTTAACAAGTTAGACCACATTTTGTTGATGTGTTCATGAGATTTTGTGCCAACAAGCCATCTTTGGCCAAACATTGACAGTTTTGGGGGGCTTGTGTCCTTGGAAATTAGGTCAAGGTCATCAAAACCTAATTGCTGCCCTTCATCCTAGTGATGTAACCATGCGAGTTTGGTCAGAATTATTCGTTAGGTTCAGGAGATACAATACTTCAAACAGGCTACATGATATAACTGGCTATGTTCAAGGGGCGATAACTCCAAAAGCAGAAAAATCAGAGTTATAGTTCATATGTTATGCACGTCTTCTCAGGGTGTTCTACATATCTGTGAAGTTTCGTGAAAATATCTCAAATGACATCAAGAGTTATGGAATGGAAACCATAATGATAACAATAGCTATGTTCAATTTTCAAACGGCAATAACTCCAAAAGTAGGAAATCAGCGTTACCGTTCGTATGTTCAGCACATTGTCTCGTAGTGTGCTACATACTCGTATATGTGAAGTTTCATGGACATATATCAAATCGTATCGAAGGTATGGAGCGGACACGAAACTATGATATAAATGGCTATGTCCAATGTTCAAAGGGCAACAACTAAAAAAATAGGAAAATCAGACTTACGTTCTGCACGTCGTCTCACAGTGCTGTACATTTCTGTGAAGTTCCATGAAAACATGTCAAATGGTATCAGAGTATTGGAGCGGACACGAAACTATGAGGCGCTGACGGACGTACGGGCGGACGAACCCACAAATGGCTACAAATTGGGTACACTGTCCATGGTTTAATTCGGTATTTTTTGCTGGGTACTTTGTCCAACTTCGGCCCCCGCACATCAGGGCTTGAAGAAATATATGGGCTTCATGATGCTTCCACGCAGAGCTGAAACCGACCCGCACACGAGTATTGGTAAACCGCTTAGAGGGTCTAAGCCTGCCCAGGCAAGGCGGTGCGTATCGGCCCGTCCATGCTTATAAACCCTATTGGTTTCATTGAGCGGCAGGGCTTGAGATGTCATTTAATCTCAATGTCGGGTAAAAGTCCAATAAAGTTGGAAGCAACGGCTCCAAAATGACCTTTACAGTGTTGATGGGGACGTTAAATCTCAAACCAACCAAACCAACTTTGTCCATATTAATTGGGTAAAAACAAGCAAACACAACCAAACAAGAGAAATGTCCAACAAAAAAAGAAACCAAACAAAAGTGTCCAAGAATAATACCAAATAAAACTCTGTTGTACAAAAAAATTAACCAACAAAAATATTTTGGACAACCCGACAAAATGTTGGACAACCCAACAAAATATATGGAAAGACTCAATAAAATAGATGGACAGGTCCAATAAAATCGCGGACAGTTTTGACATTTTATGGACAAGAGGTATTGTTGGGGAGTTAACACATAAATCTAGGCATCCTATCCTACCAACCCCTACGTTTAGATCGATTGACTGTTGGATATACCCAAAAAGCGAAAATTACCCATCAAGAGCTTGATGAACTTAAAATTAATCCAACAAGTACCCCCTCGTAAGCACGGAAGGACGGACACTCGAAACTTCGGAGGGTATAAGATAAAACCCCGCCATTTTGAATGGCGGGGCATAAAAAGGGGGCAGAATCAGAATAATATACGTAATAACATGTATAATTAAGGGACGAATCAGAACCATCAATACAAAACATGATTGAACCACAGCAAAAGAACCGACTTTGAACAGTCACTAAAAACTACTGGTGGGTTTATGTTAACTATACGGGTTCCCAACCCTCAAAGGTCCACTGCGCAAGCTGCATTTATAACAAATGTAATTAACAGGCCTATAGTTCAGTTGAATTGTATACAGCAACGCAACCAGCAGTTTGGGAATAAGACATCTCTCCGTAACACGTTTGATGCTGTTTGCACAAAAATTGAAGACTCGCGGAAATCTTCGTTGCACCGTGTTGAACTTTCTAACATGTGCTTCTGAACAGGTATTAGAGATGACTGACAACGTCGGCGGAACGTTTGCATACCTAGTCCTTCGCAGTTGTTTGGCCGAAACTTTCAGACAACTAACGCAAAGTTAATAAACTTTTTTAAATATGCAGCGCAAATATGAAAATGCGCGATTGCAGTGGCATATATGTTTTGACAATGGCTAAACTCCGCCCCACATTGTGCTAAGTATGGATTACCGCATCTTTGTACCTTTGACAAACATGTCACTTGTGACGTATTTTCTTCTTCAGCGGGCCATTGTGTTTTAACGCATTTTCACTTTAATGAACCGACGAAAGATGTATTGCTAAACTGTAGTAGCGCAGTTGTAAAATGTATATTCAAGAACGGCTGAGTAGATACAGAGGACCCATCGTTATATGGAGTTTATTACTCAGCCGATTCTAAATATGGGATTTATAAACCGAGGGTGGTTGAACATCCGATAAAGAAACGAGTGCGCATGCGCACGAGTTTCTTTATTGGATGTTCAACCTCACGAGGTTTATAAATCCCATATTTAGAATCGGCTGAACCATTCAACTATATATTACATGCATTTGATAGAGCTGATGGATCATTTTGCATCTAATTCTGTTTACAGTTCACTGTTAACATACAGTCTATGCAAAAGGTAGTGGGCGCAGTGACACATAAGCTGACTGAAACAAAAACTGTATAGTCGCCATCTTGAAAGCGGTTCCTATTGTAATGCATGAAGATAGAAGAAATAAAGTATTATAATGATAAAACAATTAAAAATACGAGAGAACGGTCACCAAACGTACCCCTCATTCTGTAGTTATGTCCAGATAATCTGTATTCCAACCTTGCATCCTACTCGAACGTCACGCATTCTGAACGTTTGTTGATATCTTCTCAGACGCCATTGAGATGACGTCATGATTAACGTCGACGTGTCTGAACTTTCCCGCGTTTGAATATAGCGATTTCATTGCAAAAACAGTACCTTGTTTCTTGTGTCAAAAGTAGTTCCAGCCAGAAAGATTTATTTCCCCAGCTTAGAGGAAATATTTCTCCTTAGCTAAAAGGAAAATATCATGTTTTTGTCTGATAGAAATCATGGTATTTCTCTGTTATGCATGTAATATAACGAGATAATTCGTTCCCTAACATCTTACCGTTATAAAGAATTTGACGCTATCAAGAGTGAGTGAGTGAGTTTTAGTTTTACGTCCCACCAACAGCTAAGGTCATATGGAGACGGGACCTCGGTTTAAAGACTGATCCGAAAGTCTGGAGAAGCCCGGGATCGATCCTGCGATCCCTGGTTTACAAGGTGAGTAGCGTAACCACTGCACCACGGAGGCTTCTAACGCTACCAAGAAGCCCAATAAAAGGTACATGTAGTGTCAAAGTGTCAAAGGGAACAGAGGACCTTTCTGTGTAACTACCACAAGAAACAAATGTTATGGACATTTGTTAGAAATGGCTTGCAGAGGCGATTTACACAAATATCCACAACATTTGTTTCTTGGAGTATTAGATTTCAAACATCTTTCATGAATATGGATTAGACAAATGCGTTTATAACACAAGGGATGGCCATGGCGATCAGAACCGAGGCTACGATAACACATCTGTGCGTCTTAGTGCATTATTTTACATTTCCTAAGTGGTTACTTTTCTGGTGAAATTTCGTGATTGTTTTCTTATTTATGCCCCAAACATAGGGTGCGGGTGCTCGTGAAAATCGTCTCATTGTGGCGGTACTAACGATGACCCACAACCTATGTCTTGAATCAGATTGCGAGTACTCGTTGGAAGCGCATCGGCGAGGCGGTTTTAACAATTACCCACACTCTGTGTTTAAAGCTCAAAACAGAGATTATGAGTACTCGTTAGAACCGCCTCGCCAAGGCGGCTTTAAGGAATACCCACAATCTTCGTTTGTTTTTGTGTTTTGTTGTATTGGAGTTTAACGGTCAGTCAATACTATTTTGGGACATTTTTGTGCCGGTCAGTCTACCTGTCCACACTTTTGTTGGGCAGGCTTATACGTAAGCAGTTAACCAGTACAGTGCACATTCTTTCGCCAGAAACTGGCAACTGCCCTTCTTGAATCATCTGAATTACCGACTCCGGCAGGTATCGAACCCGCGTTCTGATCACCAGTCAGATGCGCATCCGACTGAATAATGTTTTGAGCAGAAATAGAAAGGTATAATGTAGACCCCTGTAAACCCCTATTTTAGTATATTAAAGTCGGGTTGTGTGATGTATGGCCCTTTACAATAACACACCCATGCGATAAAATGGAGCCATTCTTATCTCTAGAACAAGCGTTTGTCAGATGAAAATGTTCAATGCTTTTCTGATTTCCCGCAAAATATAGATTTATGGTTCTTGTTAGAACCACCTTGCTTCAATCGAAGTTTTCAGCAAACGTTAGGAAGAGAAAGAATACCCCGTAAAAACACTTTTCTCATTACGCAAACATGCCTATACAAATACATTGCCACCTTTATCGCCGAAAAAATGAAAAATTTATGATGGAAAATTGCGATATTTTTCTTATTTCTGCTCCAAATATAGATTGTGGGCACTCGTTAGAACCGCATCATCGAGGCAGTTCTAACGAATATCCACAATCTATATCTTAGAGCGGAAATAAGAAAAAAAGGTATACCCCCGGAAACCCCAGTTTTACTATTTAAAAGTGGGGTTCGAGGGGGTCAAAATTATATATGCGTGTTTTCGTGATGTCTTTATAAAACGGATTTAACAAATTGTCTAAATCACGACGGTAATAACTGCGAGGATTGCGGCCGCGCGAAATCGATTTCAGCTTCCCCACCCCCATCCACAAAGTAAAATACTTTTCACTGACCTTCAAAACGGTTCTACCGTCGCGTTTTATTTTGTTATAGTTCAATTTTGAATGTGTGTATCGCCATTTTATGGTAAAGTACCTCTGCCCATGGGGACTTGGAGAAATAGACTGGGCTGCATGGTGTTTCTACGCAGATCTCAAACCGACCCCACACGAGTACTTGTAAACAGCTTAGATGGTCTAAGCCTGTCCTGGCTAAGTGATGCGAGTTCGACCGTCCCTACATATTATCTCGTGTTGTCTGTATAAACGGCAGGGCTTGAGATCTAATTTCCTCTCAATATCGGGTAAAAGGCCAACAAAATCAGAAGCAAATTCTCCAAAATGACCTAAATAGTATTGGCGTGGACTTTAAACTATCCTTTTGGCGTTTCCGTCAGGATCTAGTTAATTCATGTTTGTTTTTCTTTCCCTTTGTTGCCTGATGGGAGTTGCGCGTTAATTGTATCGATGCCTGATCATTGCCTGATCATTGCCTCCACTTCTATTTAGAGGGCTGTTCATTGCATGGACTTGTTAACCTGATGCGGTGTGAACCACGTACAGCTGTACAAACGCGATACAATGTGAAAGTGTGTCAACCCTCGACCTTGAAAGACTGTTTATTACAGGCTACTATTTTATGAGTTCCTTTATATTAAAAAAAACAACAAAAGAAAGCAATAAATAAATAAATAAATAAATAAATAAATAAATAAATAAATAAATAAACATAAAGAAAGAAAGAAATATTTTTTTTTGTCATTGCCTCCACTTCTATTTAGAGGGCTGTTCATTGCATGGACTTGTTAACCTGATGCGGTGTGAACCACGTACAGCTGTACAAACGCGATACAATGTGAAAGTGTGTCAACCCTCGACCTTGAAAGACTGTTTATTACAGGCTACTATTTTATGAGTTCCTTTATATTAAAAAAAAAAAAAGCAATAAATAAATAAATAAATAAACATAAAGAAAGAAAGAAATAATTTTTTTTGTCATCGTTTAAAATTTGTTTCTTTAAATTGATATTTTCTGTCTTCGACTAATAAAGTGTTTGTTATCATCAGAGAAATTGATAAAAAATCTGCTACTATTAGGTATTTTACAGTCAGCTTAAAGAAGCCTCACTGGTGTAGTGGGTACACTACTCGCCTTGTAAACCAGGAGTCGGAGGATCATCTCGGGCTTCTCCAGACTTTCGGAGAAGTCTTTAAACCGAGGTCCCGTCTCCATATGATCTAAGCTGTTGGTGGGACGTAAAACTCAAAAACTCACTCACTCACATTCAGCTTAATACATAAGTTCAAAATGTGAAAATATAAAAAAAAAAGAAAATTTACTTTTTTTTATAAATATCAAAATGTGTTGCAAACTTCAGAATTTTCTCGCTCGTGAAAATTCTGATGTTTTCAACACGCTCAATGAAATATTTTTGGTATTCATCTCAAATCTATAAATAGCTTTGTTTGATTGTACACGATTGTTCAACTAACACGGTTTGAGACATAAATCCAAACAACAGTGTTATAAAGAGAATCATGTGTATCTCTTCTCACTAGCCTCTATTTTATGACAAACCCGATAAACCTACACACATTTAAACTTTGTTTGTTTGTTTGTTTGATTTGAGGTTTAACGTCCCCGTCAACACTGTAAAGGTCATTTTGGAGACGTTGCTTCCAATTTTGTGGGACTTTTACCCGACATTGAGATGAAATGATATCTCAAGCCCTGTCGCCCAATGAAACCAAAAGGGTTTATTAGCATGGACGGTCCGCCTCGCACCGCGGTTCCTTGACAGGCTTAGATCCTCTAAGCGGTTTACCACTACTAGTGTGCGGGCCGGATTCAGCTCTGCGTGGAAGCATCGTGCAGCCCATATATTTCTTCAAGCCCCTATGGGCGGGGGCGGTCACATTTAAACTTAAGATGCCATCAAAACTATATCTGAACAGAATAGTGCAACTTGAGGACGGAATAAAAACTATCAAACGAGACATTCTACATCATATGGAGTCCAAATTGAACGAGATGAAGTATTCTATCGTTAACATGATATAAAAAATATAGAACAGTGTCATGAAATATTATCAGATATAGTTTGAGGGGCTTGCCCAAAGAAGTGTATCTGCCAAATATTGAGTGAGATTTCTATATCTGTTTTGTATTGTTGCCAGTTCAATAAGATAAACACACCCGTCACCCGTGCGGCATAGTGCATTTTTACATCTCAAAAATGGCTATGTTTCTGGTGAAAATCTGCGGTAGTTTTCTTATAGTGCAAACATAGGTTGATGGTACTCGTTAGAAGGCGGTTCTAACGAGTACACACAACTCATACCTATGCCTTAAAGCAGAAATAAGAAAAAAATAATGTATACGGCCATAAACCCCAGTTTTCTCTTAATAAAGTAGTGTTTAGGGGTTGTTCATTTCACGGAAGTGTTCACGTGATGACACTGGCTCTAATTTAGAATGCAAATTCACTCACTCATTTGGAGCCATAACACATCAGTGCAACATCTCCATGAACACACAAATTAAACAACCAATTAGCTGAAACAAAGGTGATGACTCGACAAAAAGAAACCACTGAAGTGCTGGAGCACAAGAAAACCAACAGACCCCGATGTGCTCGACCAGAGACAACACTTTGAATTTGTTTCATAAGTCTCAAAGTGGTTTTCGTCTAAAACAGTCCACGGAACCTGCACTTACGCATATGGTTGACACCTGGTTAAAAGCTATCAATGACGGCAAACTTGTTGGATTTGAATTGATATTTTTTCCGTAATTTATTCGATCTAGTTGATCTTAAAATTCTGTTAACAAACTTTTAATCTTATAGATGCAGTCAAATGGTCATAAATGGTTGGAGTCATACCTTACAAACAGAACAGAGCGTGTTTCCTTAAATAACAACTAATCAGGTAGAAATCGGTTTCGGTTTATAAAAACTATGATGAAGTTTTAAATAAATTGAAATCCAGGCGATTTCGTGCTTCAAGTCTGTCTACTTATGATTTTTCGACCCTTTACTCTACACTTCCTCATAATCTTATAAAAGAAAAAACTTAATGATTTAATTGAATGGACATTTCATAGGGAAGACTCCCTTGACCTTGGATGTTAAGTAAGAAATGTTTTTTTGTTCACTTCTGAAGAGCATAAACATTATACTCAAGGGTCATGTCAGAAAGTGTGTGAAGCTCTCACTTATCTACTTGACAATATTTACATAAGATTTGGTACTAAGTTATTTAGACAAGTTGTGGGCATTCCGATGTGTACTAATTGCGCACCACTTGTGGCTGATCTGTTTTTGTTTTGTTATGAGAGAGACTTCATGGTGTCCATTCTGCAGAAAACCAGTCTGAAATCATTGAAGCTTTTAGCTCCACCTCTAAATTTTTGGATGATTTATTAAATATTGATAATACCTATTTCGATGGTTTAATCAGTCAAATTTACCCCCCCCCCCCCCCCCCCAACACCCAGAACTTCAGTTAAATAAAGCAAATTCTTCTGATACTGAGGCCCCGTGTTTGGATGTACATCTATCTATTGTAGGGGGGGGGGGTTGTTTCTTGCAAAATTTATGATAAACGCAATGATTTTGATTTTGAGATTGTAAATTTTCCTTTTTGTTTGGTGATGTTCCTCGTGCGCCATCCTATGGCGTTTATATTTCGCAATTAATTCGATTTGCCAGAGTGTGCAGTCATGTAACTGACGTCAACACTCGATATGAATTGTTAACGTCTAAACTTCTTAATCGGTACCATAAACTACGCAAAGCCTTTTCAAAATTTTATAGACGTCATTCTGATTTAATTTCAAAAGTCAATATTGGACTTAAATCTCTTCTGAAACAAGGTCTTTCGGAACCCGAATTTTATGGTGACTTAGTATATAGATTCAGAAAAATATATAACCGCAATGACTTCAGCACCCAATTTCGTAAAATCATTCTTCGATATAAAAAGATTGGGTACAACAATGTTATACGACAGACTGCATACATGGTAGTTAACCCAATCACGCTTGACAACTTTGCTTCCCTCTTTAATTGCGCGCCGGTGGGTCAGGCCTCAGATTCTATGACGGTTCCAGCGGAAAGGCGTATGTTGGTTGGTACCTGATGCTCTGTCTCTGGCCGGGCCCATCGGAGTCTAACTGTTGGTTTTCTTTTGCTCCAGTATTTCAGTAGTTTCTTGCTGTCGGGTTCTCACCATTGTTTTATCTCTGTGGTTGTTTGATTTTCGTGAATTATTTATCTTCATTGCGACGGAAGTAAGGGGCGAGGATTGTGGTCATGTAAAATCGTTTTAAGCCCCCGCCCCAGTGGAATTCGTTTCCGCTGACCGTTCCAAGGCGGTTCTTCTGTCGCGGTTTATTTTTGTTATGGCTTTTGTCTTTGAGTGTTTGTGTTCCTTATATTATTTTATTTGGATAGCCGTTTGCCATTTTGTGGTAAAGTAACTGTCCTTTTGGCTTTCCGCTATTGTTGTTTCCATTAGGGTCTGTTGTTTCATGTTTGTGTTTCTTTCCCTTTGGTGTCTCTGATGGGAGCTGTTGGTTAATTGTATCGATTCCTGGTCATTGCCTCCACTTCTATTGTTTGAATTTGACCTGTTACATGTGGTGGTCCTCAAGGTTTTATTTTTGGACCTGTATAAGTTTTACATTTGATTAACGATCTGCCACTTGCTTAAAAAAATCAACTAACGTTCACGTTTATGCTGACGACATTACCGAATATATGATTTTCAATATGATCTAGACCGACTTGAATCTAAATTACAGATTCCGTTAATTGCACTTCATGTCTGGTGCAAACAGAATGAAATGGTTTTGAATACTGACTAAAACCTGCAATACAAAAACATCAACATCAACAACCGAAAAACAAAACAAAACCAAAACCAAAAAAAAAAAAAAAAAAAACAGAAAAAAAAACGTTATGCTAAATACTTGTAGACAAAAACAAACTAATTTATAAAACCATAGTCTTTCACTGGGCCATTAATAGTCGGGTTACTTAATTCTATATTGTGGTGATATTTTGCCAGACGTTATTTAGCCTGGTAAAGTGCTGAGGGAAAAGATGTGCCCTATATGGACTTAGTTTCTGGAGTTTGTAGTTTAAAGTTTCCGTTTTTTTTTAAGTCTAAGCTTGAAATAACGTAGTCACTGGAGTTTGTAGCTGTAATTTTCCTTTTCTTTCGTAACTTAGTTGCTTCATAATGATGCTGAAAGTTATCAGCTTTGAGGGACTTTGAACCCCTTCTATGAAAATACCTTAGGATAATGAAATAACTTAGTCTCTTGAGTTTGCAGCTGAACGGTTTTTGAGTAAATTTTCAAGAAGTTCTCGGGTACCACTGATGATATTAAGTTGGTATTTTGTCTCAATACTTTATAGTGTCATATTATCGGCCTGTGAATCTCCACATACACAATTCCACATTGCAAATGTTTACCTTCACATCTCCACATTGAAATTGTCTACACTCCACATATCCATACTAAAATCGTGGATGCAATGTGGAGCAAATGTGGATGTGATGTGGAGAAGGTGGATCCACAATGTGGAGATTCCACCATGCACATCTATACATTTGTAAATTTTGCATCCAACACCTTCTGGCTTACATGATTATAAGGATCGGCTTCGTCCCCGTCGACACTGTATAGGTCATTCGGAGACGTTGCTTCCAATTTTGTGTGACTTGTGATGAAATGACATCTATAGCCCTGTCACCTAATGAAACCAATAAGGTTTATAAGCATGGACGGTCCGACTCGCACCGCTTTGCCTGGGCAGGCTTAGATCCTGTAAGCGGTTTACCAGCACTCGTGTGCGGTGGGTTAAGCATCATGCAGCCCATCTATTTCTTCAAGCCCCTATGGGCGGGGGCTGGCTCAATGTGGAGCAATGTGAATGTGATGTGGCGAATGTGAAACCACAATGTGGAGATTCCACACGTCCACATCTACCAATTCGGCATGGTATTTTAAAGAGATATAGCTTCATTTAATTATACTATATCTTTATTGATTCGCATGTACAGTTTGGATGGCATGGTTCTTGGCAATGTTTCAAACTCTCACCAATATATGTGTGCAAATGTGCGTCAGAAATTGTTAACAAAAATCAAATATATATGATTTCAGTGACACTTGTCAAACACTGAGAATGAGTTGAACAACTTTATGTGCGGACTCATATTTTAGTGGTAGTGTAAGCCGGAAGTGGTTTGAAAATATCTGTTAGAAATGACAAACAGAATCTGTCAATAAAAAAGATGTAATGGAGAGGAATCGTAAGAGACAATTATTTATTTCTTCGCTATTGTTACAATAAATCACTTTTTATCATGTTGACATATCCGTCTATTGTTTCAATAAATCACTTTTTATCACGTTGACATATCCGTTTAATGGACACTGGTGTAAAATAGAAGTGGAGGCAATGATCAAGAATCGATACAATCAACCCACAGCTCCCATCAGAGACACCAAAGGGAAATACACACAAACATGAAAAAACAGACCCTAATGGAAACACCAACAGCGGAAAGGCAAAAGGACAGTTACTTTCCCACAAAACGGCCAATAGGCTATCCAAAATAATATAACATAAGCGACACAAACACACAAAGACAAACCATATTAAAAATAAACCGCGACAGAAGAACCGCCTTGGAACGGTCAGTTGAAACGAATTCCACTGGGGGCGGGGTGGGGGGACACACTCTCTCAAAGACAAGCCATAACAAAATAAACCACGACAGAAGACCCCCCCCCCTTGGAAAGGGCAGTGAATCGAATTCCTGTGGGGCGTGTGGGGAGATTTAAATCGAGTTTACGTGGCCACCATCCTCGCCCTTACTTCCGTCGCGATTTAGACAATTTGATCAGTCCGCATGAAGGCATCCAAACTTCAGACAAACCATAACAAAAAATATACCGCGACAGAAGAGCCGCCTTGGAACGGTCAGTGAAACGAATTCGGTGGTGGTGGTGGGGGGGGGGGGGGCTAAAATCGAGTTTACGGTGCCACAATCCTCGCCCTTACTTCCGTCGCGATTTAGATAAATAATTTGTTCAGTCCGCATGAAGGCCTCCTTACTCATCAGTGCATCATCTCAGTGAACACAAATAATCAAACAACCACAGAAGTGAGACAAAGTTGAGACTGAAATGCTGGAACAAAATAAAACCAACAGTTAGACTCCGATGGGCCCGACCAGAGACAGAGCATCAGACACCAACCAACATTACCTTGGATTAGATTTCTCTAACTCTCAATAAGCCTTTACGTTGGAACCTTCATAGAATCCGAGGCCTGACCCACCGGCGTGCAATTAAAGAGGGAAGCAAAGTGGGCAAACCCTACCTTCTATGGAGAAAACTAGGGTTTATAAAATACTGTATACTGGATCGATATATAAAAACTTTTGACTGGGATTTGTTTGGATCTCTTTTTTTTTTATTTTTTTTTGTTTTGACAAACATTATGTTTAAGGGGTTGTTCCCTTGCAAATAAAAATGGATCGATATGTGAAAATGTTTGACTGAACATATTTTGATATTTTTTCTTGTTTTTCTTCTTCAAAATATTTTGTTGAATGCTCATTTGTAATATCTTCGGCAAACGTCCTGAAAGTCATGTGTAGAGCCAATTACGAGTTTTTGTTCAGAACTGTCAACCCACTAAGTCCGTCTTGAGAATAAATCTATAATAATTGACTATAGAAGGATAGACAAAAGAATGCGCTATTATCGTAATGCCAAGATGGTAGTAATGTATCAATCAACTCTCACCTCCCATCAGAGACAGAGAACGAAACGAAACACTAACATTAAATAACAAGACCGTTATCAAACATCAACAGCTGAAAGCAAAAAGGACAGTTACTTTCCCACAAAATGGCCAATTGACCATCGAAAACAAAAAGATATAAGCGATACACACAAAAAGATATAAGCGATACACACACCCAAAAAGAAAACTTGGGTTATGTAATGTAACTTATGTAATGTTGGTTGGTGCCTGATGCTCTGTCTCATGTCGGGCTCATCGGAGTCTAACTGTTGGTTTTCTTTTGCTCCAGCTTTTCAGAGTCCGCACCGTTGTTTCATCTCTGTGGTTGTTTGATTTTCACGTTCACGGAGATGTTGCACTGATGAGTTAGGAAGCGATCATGCGGACTGAACAAATTTGTCTAAATCGCGACGGAAGTAAGGGGGAGGATTGTGGCCACGTAAAATCGATTTAAATCTCCCCACACGCCCCCACAGGAATTCGATTCACTGCCCTTTCCAAGGGGGGTCTTCTGTCGTGGTTTATTTTGTTATGGCTTGTCTTTGAGAGAGTGTGTCGCTAATGTTATTTTGTTTTGGATAGCCAATTGGCCATTTTGTGGGAAACTAACTGTCCTTTGGGCTTTCCGCTATTTATGTTTCCATTTGGGTCTGGTTGGTTTCAAGTTTGTGTTTCTTTCCCTTTGGTCTCACTGATGGGAGTTGGGGGTAAATTGTATCGATTCCTGATCATTGCCTTCACTTCTTTTTTACAGGACGTGCATTATTTTGCATATTTCTGTTCCTAGACATAGGTTGTTGGTACACGTTTGGACCGCCTCAATGACGGGACGGGGTTCTTACGAGCACCAACAACCAATGTTTGGAGTATAAATAAGAAACATATCACAAATTTTCATCAGAAAAATGCCAGTTTTGAGATATGAAAAAAAATGCACTATGTTATGTTATCGTAATTAATTTCTTGTTTGAATTCTAACATTCATCGGTAACGAACATCCAAAGAAAACCAATTTTATATAAAGAATACTGGGGTTTACGCGGTGTTCATTATCTTAATTTTTGCTTATACATGTGGATTTTGGGTTATCACTAAAACGGAATCATTAAAGCGAGTATGCAAAATCAGTATTTGGACAAGTATCGGAATGTTTCAACTGTAAATCGCTTTTTCGGGGAAAAAAAGGAAAGACACCATTTTAGCACATGACCGTGTTATCGAAGTAATCATGTTTGTCAGTCTTTTATCACGAAAACACTCCTATATAATTTTGACTCTTTTGAACCCCACTTTTATATGGTAAAATTGCGGTTTACAGGGGTAAATCATATTTTTCTTATTTCTGCTCTAAATATAGATTGGGGGTACTCGTTAGAGCCGTCTCGACGAGACGGTTCTAACGAGTGCCCACAATCTATATTTTGAGTAGAAATAAGAACAATATCACAATTTTTAATCTTAAAATTTTCATTTTTTAGGCGATAAAGGTTACAATGTATTTGTATAGATGTGTTTTCGTAATGGTTATCGATGTAACACTGGAATGTTAGAGAATAATGATAACCCGGGAATCATGAAGCTTACGGCAGATTTAATATGACGCCTGCACAGTTCAGTCGGTGCCTCATATTATTAGGCCAATTGTTGATCTGAATGTCGCTCGGCTGCGAAATAATAATCATGATAATTAAAAATTGAAATGATTCCAAAGAATGCAAAATAAGGACAATATCCGGGCCGGTTATATGAAATTAATAAACAAGCTTGTGATTTCAGTAATGAAAACATAGTTTATACTACTATGATGTTTGATTAAGATAAAACCTTAGAACCATTTTTTTTTTCGTAAGTAACATTACGAAAACACGCCTTTATAATTTTGACCCCCTTGAATCCCACTTTTATATAGTAAAACGGGGGTTTACAGGGGTATACCTTATTTTTCTTATTTCTGCTCAAAATATGGATTGTTGGTACTCGATAGAACCGCCTCATCCTTATTTTTCATATTTCTGCTCTAAAATATAGATTGTGGGTACTCGTTAGAACCGCCTCGATGAGGCGGTTCTAACGAGTACCAACAATCCATATTTTGAGCAGAAATAAGAAAAATATTAGAAATTTTCATCTTAAAATGTTCGTAGTTTCGGCCGTAAAATTAACAACGTATCTGTATAGGCGTGTTTTCGTAATGTAAGCCTAGCATTTACGAAGACATCTTACATACGATGTTAGGTCCGCATCTAATGACATTCTAGGCATCATATAAGTAAGTAAAACCAATACCCCTGTTAACCCGAAGTTATATAGAGAAAACTTCTCTACATCAAGACATTGATTGCGAGTACTTGTTAGAACCGCCTAAATTAGGTGCGTTTAACGAGCACCAAGAACAAATTTTGGAACAGTAGCCATTTCGGCGGATGAAAGAAAGCACGTTATGGTAAGTGGTTGGTGATGTTTCTGCAGGACATGTACAGCAATTACAAAACACAGCCTACTATTTACAGCAAGAAGGATATACAAAACGGAAAGTAGAGCAATGATCTCTCTCTCTCTCTCTCTCTCTCTCTCTCTCTCTCTCTCTCTCTCTCTTCTCTCTCTCTCTCTCTCTCTCTCTCTCTCTCTCTCTCTCTCTCTCTCTCTCTCTCTCTCTGATGAAGAGATTTTAATGCTATAATTGATTGAGTTCGGGCTTAACGATACTTCAACACTTATGGGATTTTTTGTGTCGTCCCTCACAGAAAGGGAGAAAGGAGATAGAAGAGATAGTAAAGGAGATGAAAGAGAAGGGTCAGGGGAGTAGGAGAAAAATGAATGAAAGCGATGAAACAGAAGAAAAAGAGCTTCCCCTTCTTCTCGTACCTGTTGCAAGGACAGCATGCGTTACCCAGCTGTAAGACAAGGGACGCCCCTGTACCATAAGATACTAGATGCCTTCGTCTCACATGCTTACCCCATTCAGTGCTATAAACTAATTAAGGAAATGATCAACTTACAACAAAATAGAAGTGAAGACAATGATCAGTAATCAATACACTTAACCCACACCTCCCATCAGAGACACAAAAGGGAAAACACAAAAACGTGAAATAACAAGAGCCAATGGAAATATCAATAGCGGAAAGCCAATAAGAAAAGTTACTTTCCCACAAATGGTCAATTGACTAATTAAAACAAAAAGATATAAGCGATACACACAAAGCATTATACATAGCCTTAAACAGGTTTTGACAAGAAGAAATTTCAGTGAAAACATGTCATATAGAATTAGCAACAAAAGAGCCACCGTCTTAGTACGATAAGCAGCGATAAGGTTTGGGTTAAAATCGCTTTAACGGTATATGCTGGGAAATATTTCCTACAATGAAAAATGGAAGTGAAGGCAATGATCAGGAATCGATGCAATTAACCCACAGCTTCCATCAGAGTCATCAAAGGGAAAGAAACACAGGCATGAAATAACTAGATCCAAATGGAAACATCAATAACGGAAAGCCAAAAGGACAGTTACTTTTCCACAAAATGGCCAATTGGCTATCCCAAACCAAATAATAAGCGATACACACTCAAAGACAAGCCATAACAAAATTAACCACGACAGAAGAACCTGTTTAAGAGTCAATAAACACATATGTCACCGTGCGGAATCTTAAGTAATCTGAACTAGAAGGAAATCACCAACAACTGTTTTCCAAGAAATAACAGGAAACGACCATGTTAGTAAAACATGTCAAAAATGAGTTTTGCCTAGCTTTTAAACATTTTTAAGTCAGAATGATACAGTAAAAGATACTGCTGCCTATCTTTAGCCTATTTGTCAAGCTCAGAAAAGGATTTGCAAAACCAACTTTTTTCATCAACCAAAATATTTTCAAAAATAAATCATTATCTGCAATATTTTGGACCATGCAGAAAAACTGCTAAACTGTATTTTTCATAAAACAAGTTTTTTTTTTCTCTAGGGGATGTTTTCAGAGAATAGAATATGTAGGAGTCACCGTGCTCATTTCTGTTTTATTAAACAAACAGTTCCCCTACAGCCAGATGAATTACATATTAAAATACATAGAAATGCTACGAAAAAATGGTACATCACAAACAGGTAACTGTAAATACTAGCTGGCTATAATATGTATTACAGTAGCCCATTTTAGTAAGTCTGTAGCCATTTAGGTTGATCATATCTTGAGTAAATGGCGAAAAATTAACATTTTCAAAGTCGCAATGTTACACATTACGACAACACGCCTATACAAATACAGTGTATATTTTATCACCGGAAAAAGTAAAATTTTAATACGAAAAAAGTTGATATTTTTCTTATTTCTGCTCTAAAATATAGATTGTGTGGGTATTCGTTAGAACCGCCTCGATTGATATTTTTCTTATTCCTGCTCAAAATATAGATTTTGGGTACACGTTATAACCGCCTCATCGAGTTGCCTGTCGGTAAGTTGACGTGCAGCGTATTATTTGACATTAATTTCAATATTAAAGAATTGCTGAGGACTTTAAAACATTTATAGAAAAGTTAAGAAACCTTCGACCTGTTCACAGGTGTTGGCATACTATATAGAATATATGAATACAATAAATGTCATGTTGTTGTGAGGCGACAAATCCAGCAATTTTATTTTAACTGTTTATCACGACTAGCAGACGAAAATTTAAAAGTGAAACGGTGAAAATAAGTCCTGACTTTACATGTGAAACGCCCGCCAAGCACGCGATTTACATGTAATTTCAAGCTGTATTTACTTGTAGAAATATGTAAACACAAAATACGATTGTCGTCTGCTTCAGAAATTTATGTACCAGTTAAGGAGAATGGATACAGTTTTAGGGGAGGCAACTCCTGCAAAAGTATATTTGTCTCCCATGTCAAAAGGGGTCAACTCTTAAAGGAAAGAATTTGCTCCTGAGGAGCAAATTCTTTCCTTTAAGAGTAGACCCCCTTTTTCGCGGGTTTATAGAAAAACGAGCAGGAAGCCTCGAAAGTTGTCTCCCTTTGAAAAATGGCGGACACGTCAGCCAGGTGTATCCATCCCTCTTAAAGAGTTAATATTTGTGAGCCCAGCTGAGCATGAAAGCTGTTTACTAACCTCTAGCCCTAACATGTATGAGGCAGTATGATCTAATTTAATTTCATTACGCTTCATACTTAAACACAAATTCCAATTTGCGCGTCTGGCATTTGAACAATTTCATTTTCTTGTCAAATGCTTATTGAATTTCAGTTTGTTCACTCTACTAGTCGCGGTGCGTTCAATGAGTCCACAAGGTGCTTATTGGTCGACAGTGGGATGTTAAGTAGACGTTTATATAGCGTTCGTATGTTGAAGCTTCTTAACTTAAAATTACTGATTTTTTTTCTATTACTATCACGCTATGGGTGGCTGACCTTATGTGACCGGTTTTATTTTTCGAAAACATACGCACGCACGCACAGAGAGAGAGAGAGAGAGAGAGAGAGAGAGAGAGAGAGAGAGAGAGAGAGAGAGAGAGAGAGAGAGAGAGAACAACAACCATGGCAGGCGCAAAGGAATTACCACATAAAACAGAATGATTATGGCTCCGAGCATGTTAAATGGTCAAATGGTATGCATATCAAGCCTAGCTGTATCAGAATAATATGATCACATATCTTTCGTGATAAAATTGCTGCTCAGAACTATATTACCTACGATTTCATTCGTACAGACTAAGTATGGATCGGGTGAGCGTTCCAGAACCATCATGACCATCTTGTTGTTTATTCACAACACTATTTCATTTATCAGAAGACCAAAATGATAACCTTAGACTATCGCGATTGTGCAGCGATACCTAGGCCTAGGATTAAACAGATTTGTACTAGATGGAATCTTCCACCCTTTCCACAGTCATCAGGTATACGGTATCTAAACCACACGTAATATATCGAAGCGTAAAATATAGATTGTGAGTTATCGTTAGAACCGCCTCATTGAGGCGGTTCAATGAGGCGGTTCTAACAAGAACCCACAATCTATATTTAACTAGAAATTAAAAAAAAACTGAAATAGACATGTGTCCAACCCGGAATACATCTTTGTCGATGGGCTTGTACCCATTCTCTAGAATGGCCCGGGGGTGTCCGGAGGGACCCAAAGTCTGTGTCTTGGAATGTGTCATATCATAAGTTACAACAAGGCATCGCATGCGATACAAATCCCCTCGCACAAGACAACTTCGTGTGTGGAAAACACTGAACTGGCAAAAGTCCAACTTGCTTGTGATATTATCATATGCAACATTTGTCTAAAGTTTGTTTAAAATCCATCAACAAATGTAGGTTCTAGAGTGATGACAATGTTTCTCTAAACATTGCCATAGTGACCTTGACCGCGACAGTAGATCTTGCTCAAGATAATGTCATAAGCATCTTTTGTGTGAAGTTATATGAAATTCTGTTAATAAATGTAGGCGGCAGAGGGATGACAAAGTTCTTCTAAAAATAGCCACAGTGACCTTGACCTTGAGGTCATGACCTTGAAAGTCAAAGCAACTCGAGATATCATTATAAGAAACATTTGTGTGAAGTTCTATAAAATCCATCAATAAATGTAGGTGCTAGAGCGATGACAAAGTTTTTCTAAAAATAGCCAAAGTGACCTTGACCTTGAAAGTCAAAAGCGCTCGAGATATTGTCATTAGGAACATTTATGTGAAATTATATTGAAATTGGTGAAAACATGTCAGCGTTAGAGCAAAGGCAAAATTTTTCTAAAAATAGCCACAGTGACCTTGACCTTGAAAGTCGAACTCGCTCGAGGTATTGTCTTAGGAACATTTGTGTGAAGTTCTATTGAAATCAGTGAAGAAATGTAGTCGCTAGAGCGATGACAAAGTTTTTTTCTAAAAATATCCACAGAAACCTTGTCCTTGAAAGTCAAAATAGCTTGAGATATTGGCATAAGGAACATTTGTGTGAAGTTATATTGAAATCAGTGAAGAAATGTAAGCGCTAGAGCAATGACTAAGTTATTCTAAAAATAGCCAAAGTGACTTTGATCTTGAAAGTGGAACTCGCTAGAGAAATTGTCATAAGGAACATATGTGCGAAGTTCTATTGAAATCAGTGAAGAAATGTAGTCGCTAGAGCGATGACAAAGTTTTTTTTCTGAAAATATCCACAGTAACCTTGACCTTGAAAGTCAAAATCGCTTGAGATATTGGCATAAGGAACATTTCTGTGAAGTTATATTGAAATCGGTGAAGAAATGTAAGCGCTGGAGCAATGACAAAGTTATTCTAAAAATAGCCACAGTGACCTTGATCTTGCAAGTGGAACTCGCTAGAGATATTGTCATAAGGAACATTTGTTCGAAGTTATATTGAAATCAGTGAAGAAATGTAGTCGCTAGAGCGATGACAAAGTTTTTTTTTCTAAAAATATCCACAGTAACCTTGACCTTGAAAGTCAAAATCGCTCGAGATATTGGCATAAGGAACATTTGTGTGAAGTTATATTGAAATCGGTGAAGAAATGTAAGCGCTAGAGCAATGACAAAGTTATTCTAAAAATAGCCACAGTGACCTTGATCTTGAAAGTGGAACTCGCTAGAGATATTGTCATAAGGAACATTTGTTCGAAGTTATATTGAAATCAGTGAAGAAATGTAGTCGCTAGAGCGATGACAAAAGTTTTTTCTAAAAATATCCACAGTAACCTTGACCTTGAAAGTCAAAATCGCTTGAATTATTGTCATAAAGAACATTTATGTGAAGTTATATTGAAATCGGTGAAGAAATGTAAGCGCTAGAGCGATGACAAAGGTTTTCTAAAAATAGCCACAGTGACCTTGAGGTCATGACCTTGAAAGTCAAACTCGCTCGAGATATTGTCATAAGGAACATTTGTATGAAGTTATATTGAAATAAGTGAACTTTGAAATTCGAGCTTGCTCAAGATATTATTATAAGGAACATTTGTGTGAAGTTATATTGAAATTGGTAAAAAAATGTAGGCGCTAGTGCAATGACAAAGTTTTTTCAAAAATAGCCACAGTGACCTTGACCTTGAGGTCATGACCTTGAAAATCGAACTCGTTCGAGATATTGTCATAAGGAACATTCATGTGAAGTAATATTGATATCAGTGAAGAAATGTAGGCGCTAGAGGGATGACATTTTTTTTTCAAAAAATAGCCACAGTGACCTTGACCTTGAGGCCATGACCTTGAAAGTTGAACTCGCTCGAGATATTTTTGTAAGGAACATTTGTTTGAAGTTATATTGAACTTGGTGGAGAAATTTAGGGCGCTAGAGCGATGACGAAGTTTTTCTAAAAAAATAGCCACAGTGACCTTGACCTTGAGGTCATGGCATTGAAAGTCGAACTCACTCGAAATATTGTCATAAGGAACATCTGTTTGAAGTTATATTGAAATCAGTAAAGAAGTGTTGGCGCTAGAGCGATGTTTTTCTAAAAATAGCCACCGTGACCTTGACCTTGAGGCCTTGACCTTTAAAGTAAAACTCGCTCGAGATATTTTTATAAGAAAAATTTGTGTGAAGTTATATTGAAATTGGTGTTGAAATGTAGGCGCTAGAGCGATCACAAAGTTTTTCTAGAAATAGCCGCAGTGACCTGGACCTTGAGGGGGGGGGGGTGTCGTAATGGACCCACTGTCTGTATCAATCAATGCATCTTATCATAAGGAACAATAATATATATGGCTAAGGGGTGGGGATATGGATAGTTTCTGAGATATAAAGACTTTAATGAAGCAAAGGGGGCGGTTCATGGCCCAGGGGTGACCGTAGGGACCCAAAGTCTGTGTCATGGAATGTGTCATATCATAAGGAACAATAATATATATGGTTTAAGTGTTCGAATAGGATTAAATAGACATTTTGACAGTTTTGCATACACATTCCTATATTAAAATTTTGACCTGTTACGCAATCTGACCCCTGGGCCCACCAAGGGGCATGACCCTCGGTCAACGTGAACATGAACTGATAGGTCTTGGTCTGAGTAAATGTCATACGAAATTTCAACTTTGTAGCTCAACAGGTACAAAAAGTATGAGCTCAAATGCGAGCCCGAGGTTTGAGCTCGACATTTCAGCCCGATGTGGTTACGAACGTGACATACAAACGTAACATCACGGCGAAACGCTATATGCCCCACTCCTGCCAAGGCAGGCGGGGGCATAAAAATGCTAGTTATAGAGATACATGTTCATGTACATTGTAGGAGAGAAGACAGTTTACACACGGGTGTGTTAGCGTAATAACAGTACCAGGTTAAGCTGATTAAATGCTTACATGCAGAACATGTTCACTTCATATTTTCCAGTTCTGTGGTGTATTCCTTGTTTCCGAAGGATAACCCTTTTAAATAACATATTTTACGCAACAATGAAGACCCTGATGAGACAGCGTGTTCTGTCGCGTCTGATTTTGGCCTGCATTGTTTGTCAGTGAGGCATTTTTTGGGGATTCCGTATAAAATGTGTCAACCCTCAGAGGCTAGATCCCCCTGTCCACTGTCCACAATAAAGTTTCATGGTCGTAAAGACAATCGCGATACATTGAAATTAAAGGGCCTCCGTGGCAAAGAGGGTAAGTGCGCAGATTTTTTAATCATAAGGCTGTGGTTCGAACCTCACTTGGGTCACATGAGACACCAAGTTCTACAATAGTACGCTCGGGATATTCCAGTTTTCGCCCACCTCTGAAATCCTATCGTCTCGAAAAAAGTGAAATAATCTTAAAGTGGCCATAAAACACACAAAAACATCTCTTGAGCAATCAATATTATGTCAAGCCTTCATTTTGTTTTGGATTGGCAAACAGTGTTTACCTTGAACTGGGTCCGTAGATGTATCTGTTTTGTGTCTAGCGTACAGGCGTATTTGTAAACTTTGCCACCATCAAAACAAAATGACGCACGCGTTTCGGCTGAACATGTGCATGCGAATGACAACTTGTAGCTGCTCCGTTTTCTGTAAACATACGTACATGCTTAATATAGCATGCAAGTCAGCTCGAAGGAAAACAAAATAACAAAATCAAAGTCAGATGACGCCGGGAATTCAAGATGACTGTCAAAACCACCTGTCGATAGTATAACCATGTCGTTCCTGTGGGTGACATACGATGACTTGAATTGAGTTGCACATACATCAATTGTCAGTTTCAGTCCTGCATGATAAATAATCAGAATAACTTCTCCGTTCAATGGAGAACCCATTAATCTCATTTTATATAAGTGCGCAGAAACAGATTGTTGGTACACGTTACAAACGCCTCAATGACGGTTTCATCGAGAACCTAGCTCATATCTTTTGACAAAAATTAAGAAAAATGTAAAAAACTTTCACCTGAAAAAGTTAAGCCCCAGAGACTTGAAAGCGCCATTATACGACACGGGTGTGTTTTCGTACTGACGAGCGCGAATGTTGCTATCTTTACTGTTACGTAACTTTTTAAATCACCTGAGCCAAAGGCACAAGGTGGTCTTTTATGACCGCTCGATGTCCGTCGTCTGTCCTGCGTTGTGCGTCGTCCGTCAGCCAACCATTTGCTTAAAAGACATAACCTCGTAAACCAGTTGATTTTGAAATAATTTTACAGGTATGTTTCTTGGGTGATCCCTAATAAAACTGCCTAAATGGTTCCGCTCCGCTAAACAAAACTGCCATCAGAGATAAACCTCGAGTGAGCTAAAAATCACGTACATGTAACTGTAACCCTCTACCAAATTTCCTCAAACGGTTCCGCCTGGACGAACACAGTGACCACAAGAGTTTAAAATAGAAAACGACTGCTCCTTAACCAGATGGCAGATTTTCGAAATCATTCCACATAGATGTTCCGACATTGCTCAAACCGTTCCGCTCGGGTATATAAAGATTGGGTGCAACATAAATGTTATACGACAGACTGCATGCATGGTAGTTAACTAAATCACAGTTGACAACTTTGCTTCCTTCTTTAGTTGCACGCCGGTGGGTCAGGCCTCAGATTCTATTACGGTTCCAGCGTAAAGGCTTATGTTGGTTGGTACCTGATGTTCTATCTCTGGCCGGGCCCATCGGAATCTAACTGTTGGTTTTCCTTTGCTCCAGCATTTCAGTGGTTTCTTGCTGTCGAGTCCACACCGTTGTTTCATCTCTGTTGTTGTTTGGTTTTTATTTTCACGGAGATGTTGCACTGATGAGTTAGGAGGCCTTCATGCGGACTTAACAAATTATTTGTCTTAATCGCAACGGAATTAAGGATAAAGAATTGTAGCCACGTAAAATCGATTTAAGCCCCCTAGTGGAATTCGTTTCCGCTGACCGTTCCAAGGCGGTTCTTCTGTCTCGGTTTATTTTTGTTATGGTTTGTCTTTGGTTGTTTGTGCCGCTTATCTTATTTTATTTTGGATAGCCTATTGGCCATTTTGTGGGAAAGTAACTGTCGTTTTGGCTTTCCGCTATTGATGTTTCCATTAGGGTCTGTTGTTTCATGTTTGTGATTCTTTCCCTTTGGTGTCACTGATGGGAGTTGTGGGTTAATTGTATCGATTCCTGATCATTGCCTCCACTTCTATTTTTATATAAAATTCGGTTACACACGGCCCAGAGGTTCCAGTGAAAATAGGTTTTAATCTTGATATCCGAAAAGTCGTTAGCCAAGGTGAAGGAATGGCCTTAACCTTGAATGCTCATTTATTTGCATCTTATTATTTGGCTAACTGCATCTACCAATTTTCAGATCAGAGATTGCAAATGTTTCCGAAAAATACACATTGTTTACTTTTTCTCATACAAACGTATATGTGACCAAATTTGTGGGGCTATATTGCTTTCCCCATGTTCGTCCGTCCGTCCGTACGGCACTCTTTTTATTGCATAGCATAACTTATGAACCGTGCATGCTAGGTTTTTAAAATTTCATATATCGATTCCTTATGAAAAAATAATTATTCCGTGTTTTCTTTCTCATCAGATTATGCCCCTTTCTGGAGTTATGCCCCTTTGCAAAAAAAATGCTATGAAATTTTGTGAGCAAGATATCTCAAGAACCATTTGAGCTAGTGCGCTGAAACTTTATATACTGATTAAGGATGATGAGAAGATGAACTGATTAACTTTTTGAAAAAAATCTGAGTTTTTTACTTGAGTTATGGCCCTTTGAATCTTTCGGCGTTTTAAGCAAGATATAGCAAAAACGATTTGGGTTATCGCCCTGAAACTTTATAGACCGATTCGGGATGATGAGTAGATGCACTGATTAACTTTTTACAAATATCCGAATTTTGTTTCTTGAGTTATAGCACGTTGGAACTTTTGGCATTTTAAGCTTTTAAGCAAGATATCTCAGAAACCACAGCAGCTATTGCCCTGAAACTTTACATACTGATTGGGGACGATGAGAAGATGAACTGGTCATCTTTTTTTAAAAAAATACAACATTTTGTTTTCTTGGCCCTGTGAAATTTTGAGCATTTTAATTTTGTAAGCAAGATATTTAAACATAATTTGAGTTATTGTCCTGAATTTTTACAGCACTTTTGAACCGTGCATGCTAGGTTTTTTAAATTTCATATATGGATTCCTAATGAAAACATAATTGACCCGTGTTTATTTTTCCTCAGGATTATCCCCCTTTCTGGAGTTATACACCTTTACAAAAATGCTATGAATTCTTGTAAGCAAGATATCTAAAAAACATTAGAGCTATTGCGCTGAAATTTGACATAATGATTGGAAATGATGTGATAATGAACTGATTTACTTTTGAAAAAAAATCTGATTTTTTTTACGTGAGTCATGGCCTTTTGAATCTTTGGGCGTTTTAAGATTGTAAGCAAGATACTTCAAAACGATTTGAGCTATTACCCTGAAACTTTACAGACTGATTCAGGATGGTGAGTAGATGAACTGATTAACTTTTTGAAAAAAAAAATCCATTTTTTTCTTGAGTTATGGCCCTTTGGAACTTTGGGCATTTTAAGTTTGTAAGCAAGATGTCTCAAAAACCATTACAGCTATTGGCCTGAAACTTTACAGACTGTTTGGGGACGATGAGAAGATGAACTGATAAACTTTTTGAAAAAAAAAAAAAAAAAAAAAAAAACTTTTTTTTTCTTTAGCTATGGCCCTTTGAAATTTTGGGCATTTAAAGCTTGTAAGCAAGATATCTAAAATGATTTGAGCTATTGCCCTGTATCTTTACAGACTGATTGGGGATGATTAGTGGATGATTTGATTAACATTTGGAAAAATTCTGATTTTTTTTTTAGTTATGACCCTTTGGAACTTTTAGCATTTTAAGCTTGTAAGCAAGATATCTCAAAAACGATTTAAGCTATTGCCCTGACACTTTACAGACTGATTTGGATGATATGAAAATGAACTGATTAATTTTTGAAGAAAAAAAACCCGATGTTTTTTCTTGAGTATGACCCTTTGGAATTTTTGGCACCTTAAGTTTGTACGCAATGTGCCTTAATTTATTTAAGCTGTTGCCCTGAAACTTTACAGACTGATTAGGGATGATGAGAAGATGAATTGATTAACTTTTGAAAAAAATCTGAAATTGCTTCCTTGAGCCATGGCCCTTTGTAACCAATTGCAACCAAATAAAAACTATATATCTCAATAACTGTTAGGGGCAAGCAGTGCAAGAGTCAAGAAGTTGGGGCATAGTATTTCATAAACACTGGCTCTAGTTGAAACAAACTATGATGAGCCCGGGACACCAATGCTAAATACTAAGTTTCATTTCACAGGACTGGTCCTTGGACGACCCTTTACGGAAATTGCTCACACTCCTCTGCTCCGATGAACAAGGTGGTCTCCAGAGCTAAAAAAACAGGAAGACCTTTAAACGACTTCTCCTCAAGCAGTGAGCCGGCCTCGGTAGCTCAGCCGGATGCGCTTCTGACTGGTGATCAGGAGGACGCGGGTTCGATACCTGCCGGGGTCGGCAACATTCTTTCGTGAAGATTGATCATGAAATCTTTTCTACGGTCATTCTCTCCCTTCCGCTGGTTCAAGAAGGGTAGTTTTCAGTTTCTGGCGAAAGACTGTGCACTGTACTGGTTAACCGCTTACGGATAAGCCTGCCCATGTAACTTGACCAAATGTCAAAATTTCTTACATTGTTCTACTCTGCTCGGCAAGATGGTCACAACAACTTAAAATAGAAAAAAAAAAAATAAGACTTCTATCTCTAAAAGGAAACACTTTCGTAGAAATGTCCCATGGGGACCCTGTAACAAACTGCTCCAAATAAATTGGCTCCACTGGACATGATGTCCACCAGAGATAATCAAAAATTAACTTAAAATGACTTCTACTCCTAAATTTTGAAACAATTTCACAGAAATGTTCCTTTGTTCACATTCCACCAAAATTGCCCAAACCCTCCACTCTACCATACACTACCTAGCTACTGTTTCATTTGTGCAATATGGATTAGGTGAGCGATCCAAGGCCATCATGGCCCTCTGGTTTGTGAGCTGATAATGGACTCGAACTACGTTGCCTGGTACTCATGTGCGGTCGGTTTCAGCTCTGCATCGAAGCATCATGCAGCCCAATCTATTTCCCCAAGCCCGGATTAGCGGATACATGAAGATGTCTTGACCGAAATATGACCAGTTAAACTTATATATCCGTAAATATGGGGCGCCGTTTTACTATTTATACCCTATTTATAGATGTCCATAATTATTTATCGATATCCATATTCGAATTATGGATATCCATAATTCGAATAAACGATATCCATTAATCGAATTATGGATATCCATAATTCGAATTATGGATATGATATATCCATTATTATTTATGTATATCCATAATTCGAATTATGGATATCAATAAATCGATCTGAATTAATGATATCCATAAATCAAATAATTGATATCCATTATACGATTTATTGATATCCATAAATCGAATTATGGATATCCATTATTCGGCTGATTTATGGATAGCAATAAACGGCTGATTTATGGTTATCAATAAATCAAATTATGGGTGTCCATAAATCGAATTATGGATTTCCATAAATCGATTTATGCATATCATTAATTTGGATCTATTTATGGATATCCATAAATCGAATTATTGATATCCATAATTCGAATTATAAATATCCATAATTCGGTCTTTTTATGGATATCACTTATTCGAATTATCGATATTCATAATTCTCCTGTGCAAATAAACAAAATGAATAATGCCTGCTTCCTTTGCAAAAAATAAAAATAGAAAAAATGGAAAATCTCGACTATTCCCGTCAGGTTTCCGATTTAAGAAATGGAGGTTTTGTTTGTTTGTTTGATTTGAGTTTAAACGTCCCCGTAAACACTGTATAGGTCATTTTGGAGACGTTGCTTCCAATATTATGGAATTTTTACACGATATTGAGATGAAATGACATCTCAAGCCCTGTCACCCAGGGAATTCAATAGGGTTTATAAGCATGGACCGTACCGCTTTGCCTGGGCCGGCTTAAATCCTCTAAGCGGTTTACCAGTACTCGTTTGCGGTCGGTTTCACCTCTGCGTGGAAGCATCATGCAGCCCATCTATTTCTTCAAGCCTCGATGGGCGGGAAAGGGGCGGTGGGGTTAGAGCAGAATATGTTTAGTGGTGTCCTAGGTTTTGGAGAAATATGTTTTGCTTTTCTTAGTTTGAGTTTAGGTTAAACGTCCCGTCAACACTAATTAGAACATTTTGGAGACGTTGCTTCCAATTCTGTTTGACTTTTAGGCTACACTGAGCTCAAAGCTCCTTTGAAAACGCCACCAGCACGGAATAAGAGGGGAAAGCACTGGATTGGATCCACGCCTTCTTAGGTAATCGGTCACAGTCGGTAATCCTTGAGGGTGAGGAATCAGGTTCGGTCCCAGTTCATCAGGAGTGCCTCAGGGCTCTGTACTGGGTACGAGCCTGTTCCTTGTCTATGTAAATGACTAACATGGACAGTTAGAATCACAGCTCCGTCTGTTTGCCGACGACACGGCCGTTTACCTCACTACAGAAGGAGCGGACAGTGGCCAGGTGCTACAAAATGATCTAAACACCCTGTAAGTGTGGGAGTCCACGTGGGACATGGAGTTTAACCCCTCAAAATGCCAGATGGTAAGGGTGACTACTTCCAGGAGACCAATAAACGTCCTGTATCAACTGCATAATTGGCAGGTCCTGGAGGTGGTCACCAGTGCTAGGTACTTAGGGGTGGACATATTCGGTTGCCTGTCCTGGGACTCCCACATAGACAGGATAACTGCAAATGCAAACAGGACCTTTTGATTCCTTAGAATGAATATCAAACAAAACTACCAAGGGTGAGAAAGACTGCCTACAGCACTTTGGTACGGCCCCAGCTGGAGTATGCAGCCCCTTTATGGGACCCCTTTACCCGAACCAAGATACTCCAGTTGGAAAAATCCAAAGGAGGGCTGCTCGCTGGACCACCAGTGACTAAGACACAAGGTCAAGCGTTACAGCCATGCTTGATATACTTGGTTTGAGATCTTAGGGAGAAATCAAAGGCTTTTGCGGTGAAGTATGGATATCCATAAATCGAAATATGGATATCATTAATTCAGATTGATTTACAGATTTCCATAATTTGATTTATGGATATCCATAATTCGAATTATGAATATCCATAAATCTGAGGAACAATGGATATCCATAAATCGAATTATGGACATCCATAAATCGAATTATGGATATCCATAAAGACGGATTAAATAGTAAAAAGGCGCCCCAAAGTAAACTACGTGTCATTTCTTAACACTGAGCCTGGAGATTCATTGGTTTGTTTGATTCGAGGTCCAACGTCCTCGTTAATACTCCGAAAGATTCGTAAAATTAGTTTACCTGCCAAATACAAAAATATGGCCCTAAGGCCAGTCTAAAATATACGGAACCCGGGAAGGGACATGTTTTTTTTTTATATTTCAAAGTTGTGCGCACAAGATAATATCTTAAGCGGACAAGATATTATCTTGTCCGCACAAGATAGTATCTTGTTCGGACAAGATATTATCTTGTCCGCACAGCATATTATCTTGTGCGCACAAGATATTCTCTTGTTCGGACAACATATTATCTTGTGCAGACAAGATATTATCTTGTGCGTGCAAGATATTAAGTTGTGCGAACAAGATATTATCTTGTTCGCACAAGATAATATCTTGTCTGCACAACATAGATCTTGTGCGCACAAGATATTATCTTGTGCGCACAAGATAATATCTTGTTCGCACAACTTCCCAAGATCTATGTTGTGCAAACAAGATAATATGTTGTGCGAACAAGATAATATCTTGTGCGCACAAGATAATATCTTGTCCAAACAAGATGTTATGTCCCTTCCCGGGTTCCGTAAAAATAAGATCGTATTGTTTATTTTCAAGAACGTTTACTAAGTTTGACTTTTCGTTATAGGGTATGGATACACCGGACATATATTACCGCCAATTGTCAACGGGAGACAATTGCATCACGAAAACACGCCTATATAATTTTGACCCCCCTCGAATCCCACTTTTATATAGTAAAACTCGGGTTTACAGGGGTGAACCTTATTTTTCTTATTTCTGCTCTAAAATATAGATTGTGGGTACTCGTTAGAACCGCCTCATCGAGAAAAATAGCACAATTTTTCATCTTAAATTTTTTATATTTTCGGCGATAAAGGTTACAATTTATTGTACAATTACAAATAATTTGTTCAGTCCGCATGAAGGCCTCCTAACTGATCTGTGCAACATCTCCGTGAACACAAAAAATCAACAACCACAGAGATGAAACAACGGTGATGACTCGACAGCAAGAAACCACTGAAATGCTGGAGCAAAAGAAAACCAACAGTTAGACTCCGATGGGCCCGGCCAGAGACAGAGCATCAAACACCATCTATGTCTTATTGTAGGTAATGTCCTGCAACAGCCAATGTATGTCATAACATAACATACAATAAACATTTTTATACATGTAGCACAATAAATGTAGTATGATTTTATGTAATAATGGCAGTAAACAACAGTTAAGTTCTTGAATAAACGTGCATGTCGTGATCACTTTGATTTTAGCGTTGATTATTTGTGACTTTAGTGTCATGATGCCAAGTGTGATTCTAAACGACAGGTTACATTTGTTTATCAAAGACATTTTTATCCGGTTTTGTAAGGCAATAGCGTCCATTGTTATTTATTTCTAAAATGGGGCCCCGTCAGGCGATTTTGGTACTTATCGCCTATGCGAGCAGCGAAGGTTCAGGCGAGCCTGCGCATCCGCGCAGTCTCGCCAGAACCTTCGCTGCTCGCTCATACAAGCAGTGAATCAAGAGGAACCTTCAGACAGAAAGCCATATCCCTGGCCCCTCTGAATGGCTGGGCATGCGCAGTTCAAATTTGTCATGACGGAATGCTCGAAGACACAAATTCGCTTGGCGGGGCTCAAATATCGATTTGGCCCGGCTGCCCTCGTTACTAAAGGAAGTGCAATAAAGCAAATCAAATCCATTCACTGGAGCCATTCAGCTTCTTGGCAATCTGTTACTCTGACATTGTTACATAATACATAATTTTCTTGTCGATGACTCGTCCAACTTATCAATTAAGTTCCTCAGACAAGTTTGACAAAAGTGGACTCTCGGCTGAAATTGAATACGGCTTCATTAAATAGCAAAAAGGTCAATATCTGAAAGGCCTAATGCGGTTGACCTTCAGTGGCTCAAAAACCTTTGCCTCGCATTAACAGCACGTGAAATGAACACCTCTTTAAGTAAGTTCTGAACAGTTAGAAGAATACGCCCACAAATATATAGAGAAAACTGTTTTTTTATACCCCCGGCGTATGCCATGGGGGTATATAGTTTTTGTCTTTTCCGTCTGTCTGTCCGTAAACAATTATTTTGTGTCAAAGATATCTCAGGAACTGCTTCACATAGAAACTTGAAATTTTGCACACATGATCAGTATGACTACTTGTATTGTGGGAAAGAAAATAAGGGCCAAGGGGTCAGGCCTTTTAGAGTTATTTCCCTTTGTAGTTCGGCACTGGCCGGGGGTATACGTGCCCCACTGGGCACTTTTGTCTAGTTTTTTTTCAGGGCTATTCATTATTTTTCTTACTCCTGTTCCAAGACATACGGAAAAATTCTACTATTAAAACCACCTAACCTAAAATAAGGACTGCTTCTGCTTTAAAAGCTTATTAAGAAGGGTGCAATTACTCTGTCTTCGTGTGTTCTGCACACACTGTCCACTGGTTAGGGACCACCTTTGGAACTGTTCAAAAGTGGTCTAAAAGTCCGTGAAATGAACACCCCCTATACCCACTTGATATAGAGAAAACTGTGGTTTACGGGGACCGCCATATTTTTTCTTATTTCTGCTTAAAGACACAAGTTGTGGATACTCCTTAGAACCGCCTCAATAAGGCGGTTTGAACGAGCACCCACAACCTATGTTTGCGGTATAAATAAGAAAAATATAGCGAATTTTTATCAGAAAAGTAGCCATTTTGGAGACTTGGAAGAATGCACTATTTCGTACGGGTGTGTTATCGTAATGGTATGTTGCAAGATTGGTGATGGAGAATATGGTTTCATAGAGCATATGGTTTCTGAGGTGATTTTTAAGTATATTTTTACATTTTTCCTTTTGCATTTCTGTTTCCATGGCAACCAATATAATGCACAGTAGGCTTAAACGTAGATTGCTGAAGGCACTTGCTATGAAAGTTTTGTCAACAAAATCTGCAAAGGCTTGGCGGTAAACGCCATTCTTCAATTTTCTCCATTACATGTACAAAAAAACATGAGTCTGTTTACAAATAACATTCTAAATAGAAGTGAAGGCAATGATCAGAAATCGATACAATTAACCCACAACTCCCACCAGAGACTACCAAAGGGTAAGAAAAAACAAACATGACACAACTAGACCCTAATGGCTGAAAGCCAAAAGGACAGTTACTTTCCCACAAAATGGCAAATTGGCTATCCAAAATCAAATCATATAAGGTAACTCAAAGACAAGCCATAACAAAAATAAACCACGACAGAAGAACAGCCTTGGAATGGTCAGTGAAACGATTTCCACTGGTCTGTGTGTTCGGGGGGGGGGGGGGGGGGGCTTAAATCGATTTTACGTGGCCACACTTCTCGCACTAACTTCCGTCGCGAAGGCCCTCGCCCATCGGGGCTTGAAGAAATAGATGGGTTGCATGGTGCTTCCAAGCAGAGCTGAAACTGACCGCACAAGAGTACTGGTAAACCGCTTCGAGGCAGTAAGCCTGCCCAGTCAAAGCGGTGCGAGTCGGCCCGTCAATGCTTATAAACCCTATTGGTTTCATTAGGCGCCAGGGCTTGAGCTGTCATTTCATCTCAATGTCGGGTAAAAGTCCCTCAAAATTGGAAGCAACGTCTCCAAATGACCTATACAGTTTTGACGGGGACGTTAAACCTCAACTCAAACAACAACAAAAACTTCCGTCGCGATTTAGACAAATAATTTGTTCAGTTCGCATGAAAGCCTCCTACCTCATCAGTGCAACACCCCCGGGAACACAAAAATCAAACAACCACAGATATGAAACAACGGTGAGGACTTGACAGCAAGAAACCACTTAAAAATGCTGGAGCAAATGAAAATCAACAGTTAGACTCCGATTGACCCGACCAGAGATAGAGCATCAGACAACAACCAACGTTACATAAAATTAGATTCCATCTAATTCTCACCAACTCTTACGCTGGAACCGTCATAGAAAACCCGCCTGCGCCCCGACACCCTCCCCCCTACAGTAACCATTATAACATGGCCAGCCCCACCCTCCCCGGGACCCTGTGGATTCGTTTGGAATGCATTGGTCTGATATGTTAATAAGTGATCGCGCGAAATCAGAAACAATGTCAGATGATCCATTAAAACGGTCAACCGACAACCCCTCTTCACACAAACTATGAACAATAAGTTTTGATTCTTGACGGAGAATATGAAATGGGCCCCGTCAAGCGATTTTGGTACTTATCGCCTATGCGAGCAACGAAGGTTCAGGCGAGCCTGCGCATCCGCGCAGTCTCGCCAGAACCTTCGCTGCTCGCTCATACAAGCAGTGAATCAAGGGTAACCTTCAGACAGAAAGCCATATCCCTGGTCCCTCTGAATGGCTGGGCATGCGCAGTTAAAATGTGTCATGACGGAATGCTCGAAGACACAAATTCGCTTGGCGGGGCTCATATCATAAATGATATGGGTTTATCTTCTGCGTCTGAAATATCGCTCTTAGGTGGAGAATGTGATCCCATATTCCTCGTCAAGAATCAAAATAACTACTTTGTTATACTGGAAAGCATTTTGATGACATTTTGCACATTACTGCAATGTTTTCCAAACGATTTTATGTAGCAGACGTCATGAAAAGGACATGTTTACACATGGCGTCATCAAACACACCCTTCTGCACGCACTGCATTGGTCACAGTGTTCAGTGGGAAAATTTGTACGTCATGTGGAAAACAATGAAATAAAGTACCGAATGACTGAAACACAACTACGCGTTTTTATTTTACATACGTAATACTTAACAACTGCAGTACATCCAAGATGACGGACATCGCCAGGTAGCGAATGCAAGCGTGAGAGGGAAATATATTTTTGCTCACGGGTTATATGGAAAATAATTGCCCTTGCGCCGTCCAGTCAAAAGCCTGGAAATTTCTTTGCAGTGTAACAAGGGTCTTTTGGATCTTTCGTGCATTGCACATATTGACAAACACAAACTCGTATAGTGAAGAGACAGAAATTTGGGGTGGTTTGTCTTTGAGTGTCTGTATCGCTGTATCTTGCCTAATGCCTCCAGTTTACCTGTCTCATGAGCTACGTCGGTCGGTGTGTGCTTGGAGGGGGATGTGCTGTGTTTGCCAGGTCTTGTCCGTCATCCGTTTCAGTTTCAAAACGTTGAGATTGAGACACACTGATGAAGATTAAATATCAGAAAGGCCTCTGTGCCAGTAAATTTGGTATAGATACGCCTTAATTATACCTTTATGTTTTGGAAAGCCAATTGGACATTTTTGTTAAAGTGACAGTCCTTTTGGCTTTCCGCTATTGGTGTTTCCATTAGGGTCTAGTTAATGCATGTTTGTGTTTCTTTCCCTTTGGTGTCTCTGATTGGAGCTGATTGTATCGATTCCTGGTCATTGCCTTCACTATCATTTCACGCCACACTGACTCCAGATACAGTTGTATTGTGTCGAAACAATATGTTTGTGTTGGAATTTTATTCATACTATCATCAAAGACAGCGTTATATCATATGACTGTGTTTTCCTAAGGAATAAAGAAAACATTTTTTTATCGTATGCCGAGCATATTTTCATTACAATAATATATCCGTGAGTGTTTGAGTTTTACGTCCCACCAACAGCTTAGGTCATACGGAGACAGGACATCGGTTTAAAGACTCATCCGAAAGTCTGAACACATCCGTGAGACAAATAACATTCTTTCAAACCTGCAAAACAATTTATCTGTTATATAATTTCTTATTTATACTCTAAAAATAGGTTTTGGGTGCTTGTTCGAGTCGCCTCATTGATGCGATTCTAACGAGTACTCATATTCTATATATTGGAGCCACCACGTGAACAAGTCCGTAAAATGAATACACCCTAAACCCCACTTTATATAGAGGAAACTGGGGTTTACGGGGATATTCATCATTTTTCTTATTTCTACTTCGAGACATAGGTTGTTGGTACTCGTTAGAACCCGCCTCAACGAACACCTTCAACCTATGTTTTGAATATTTATTACAAAAATATCAAGGATTTTCATCAGAAAAGCACATATTTTGGACATGCGACATGCCAGGCCCTCTTTTATTCTTTATAATGCCGCTAACGAGCACGCACAACTTATGCTTGAAGCAATTTTTCTTATTTCTGCTCTAATGTAAGCAGAAATAAGAAAAATAATGTTTACTCCTGTAAACCCCAATTTTACTATATAAAAGTGGGGTTCAAGGGGGTCAAAATTATATATGTGTGTTTTAGTGATGCTAAAAGCACGTCACAAACGCTTACTTATGCCGACAATTTAAATCATTATTTTCCTACAAGTTAACTGACTGTCAATATATCCGACCTGCAAACCACACTTTTGGAACTAATAACTCACGAGTGAACGCAAAGATGTGCAACAAAAGGTTTTTTTTTCTAATCTGGTACTTCAGTTTTCGTCAACTTCTGATAAACGATCGGATCTAAGTCAGTGAAATAATCTTGAAAGTGCAGGAAAACCAATACCAAACTATATGAATAGATAAATTAAAAGCGCTGTTACCTTCGTTCTGATTTTAATTTTTGTTGTGTTCTATACGACTCCTCTGAATAAATGTTTTCATTTCTTCAGATATTCATTGTTTTAAAATCTTTTTCGGCGTAGCCTTTTTCTTCTTGTTTGGTTTTGTCCTACATTTTTCGTTATTCTATTGGTGAATAAAACCATATGTTCGGGAACTGGACCATTTCATTGGTCAATGAGTTGCATAAATAAATCCATTTAAGGAAATTAATACGACAATTTATCGAAGTTTTAACTTTGGAAATTTTGCATTTTTTTATGTGAGACATGGAAAAAATATGTACATTTTCGGCGTGCTCACCTTTTATCTTAAACAGGCTCGTCCTTTGATGACCATACGTCATATGTATAATTGTGGTTCTAGTGAATTCTGTATCGGCTGCGGTCATTTTTACCTAATTTCACGTGGTTGGTCTATATAGCGAAAGGAACCCTTTCGCGAAAGGAAGATTTTTCTACAAAAGGAAGTTTTTTACTTATAGATATAGCATAGCAAAAGCATGTAATAATCGCATTACAAATCGACAGATGTTTGATTTACAATATATACCCGATAAAAGTTGCAGTGAATCATTTATCTTCATTTTTCTGTATGTCCATTTTCGAATATCATTACTGTTATATAAATTCTGAAAAGTAATAAGGGTAATTTGAGTTTAAGTTAGGTCCACATAAGATCAAGTTTCCGTCCATTTTTCTGTTCGTCCGTTTGTTCGTCCGTCTGTGTATTTACGTTCACCATAGCGACAACCCTAAATGTCGACCCTAGAATGTGTTTTTCAAAACAGTAAAAGATAAAGTTTTCATATTTGAGATCATATGCTCTTGAAATGAGGTCATGTTTTTCACCATGACCTTTCACCGACAGGTGGGACACCGCCCTCAGCAAAGCTATTTTTCTCGCTTGACAGCTGAATTAAACCAGTTCATAGCTAGGCAGTTGTTGCTATCACTGTTGTAGCTCATATTTCAAAACAACCTTCCAATTAAATCTACGCCGCATATCTTTTTTACGGCGTAGCCGTTATAGTTTTGCTTTTGTCCTAAATTTTTCATTATTCCATTGGTCAATAAAACCACATGTCCAAGGAGATGACCATTTCATTGGTCAATGATTTGCATAAATAAATCTACTCAAAAATACGACAGTTTACTGAAGTTTTAACCTAGGAAATGTTTCGTTTTATATGTGAGACATGATTGAAAAATATATACAGTTTCGGCTTGCTCACCGTCTTGTCCTTTGATGACCATACGTCATATGTATAATTGTGTTTCTAGTGAATTCGGTAACTGCTGCGATGAATAGCTATTTTGACCTAATTTCACGTGGTTGGTCTATATAGCGAAATGAACCATTTCGCGAAAGGTTGGTTGGTTGATTTGAGGTTTAACGTCCCCGTCAACACTGTAAAGGTCATTTTGGAGACGTTGCTTCCAATTTTGTGGGACTTTTACCCAACATTGAGATGAAATGACATCTCAAGCCCTGTCGCCCAATGAAACCAATAGGGTTTACTTTCATGAACGGTCCGTCTTGCACCGCGGTTCCTGGACAGGCTTAGATCCTCTAAGCGGTTTTCCAGTACTAGTGTGCGGGCCGGATTCAGCTCTGCGTGGAAGCATCATGCAGCCCATATATTTCTTCAAGCCCCTATGGGCGGGGGCCTATTTCGCGAAAGGAAGATTCCTTTCGCGAAAGGAACAATTTTCTGCGAAAGGAATTGTTTGTTTGTTTTGAGGTTTAACGTCCCCATCAACACTGTGTAGGTCATTTTGGAGACGTTGCTTCCAAGTTTGTGGGACTTTTACCCGACATTGAGATGAAATGACACCCCAAGCCCTGTTGCCCAATGAAACCAATAAAGAGATATAGCATGACAAAAACATGTAATAATCGCATTACAAATTGACAGATGTTTAATTTACAATATATGCTAAATAAAAGTTGCAGTGTATCATTTGTCTTCAGCATACTTTATGTCCTCCATTTTAACACAAAATGGACATTTTCGAATATCATTAATATTATATAAATTCTGAAAAGGAATAAGTGTAATTTGAGTTTTAATTAGGTGCACATAAGATCAAGTTTCCGTCCGTTTGTCTGCTCGTCCGTTTGTTCGTCCGCCTATGCGTTTACGTTCACCATAGCGACAACCCTAAATGTTAACCCTAGAATTTGTGTTCAAAAAGAGTAAATGATAACGTTTTCTTATTTGTTGTGCATATACTTGAGATCATATGCTCTTGGAATGAGGTCATGTTTTTAACCTTGACCTTTTACATTGACCTGAGCTCAAACAGGCGGGACACCGCCCTCTGCAAAGATATTTTTCCTCGCGTGACATCTGAATTGTTTGAAGTCAGTAAACCAGTTCATAGCTAGACAATTGTTGCTGTCACTATTGTAGCTCATATTGCACGACCCGTAGAAAAAGCGACCGACTGAAGTCGGTTGATTTTCTAAGAGTGCCCTAAAATCACCGTGTCATTCTGTCAGTCTGTCTGTCAGTCCGTAACCCGTTTGTGAAAATTGGTGATAGTGACTTACATGTAACCGCTTGGAATATTTAAACAATTTTTCGCATACTGATAGATATCAATGAGATCTAACCAATGAACTTACGAAATATTACATTCCATTTGGTATAGCCTCGCCGAGGCGAAAAAAGTGAAAATTTTCGAACTGCTTCTCCTCGGAAACCGTTGGGCCGATTGAAGTCAAATGGAGCCTCTAAGGGATGTGGGAAACCAAAATTTGCTCATGGGGTCCAGGTCGGATGACCGAAATGGCCGCCAAGTCATAAATGGTCTTTCTGTCTGTCCGTCCGTAACCCGTTTGTGAAAATTGGTGATAGTGACTTAACCGCTTGGAATATTTAAACAATTTTTGGCATACTGAAAGTATCAATGAGGTCTAACCAATGAACTTGCGAAATATTACATTCCATTAAGTATAGCCTCGCCGAGGCGAAAAATGTGAAAATTTTCGAACTGCTTCTCCTCGGAAACCGTTGGGCCGATTATGGTCAAATTTCATATGGAGCCTCTATGGGATGGAGGAAACCAAAATTTGCTCATGGGGTCCAGGTCACATGACCAAAATGGCCGCCAAGCCATATATGGTAAAAACCATTCAAAATAGTCTTCTCCAGAACCACTTGGCAGATTTCCACGAAACTTGATAAATAACATCTGGGACGTAGGCCCATCATAAATTGCAAAAATGGTGACCCTGGGTTGACCTTGACCTTCTTTGTGCCTAGGTCAAACTTTGACACATATGCTTTTGTATTGGAAAAGTGAGAATGCATTTTATCCTGCAAACGATTCAGAATACAGTACTAAAGTATTAGATATATTTTTGCTCCTGACGATAAGGCGCATTTATTGGGGGAACCGTTTTAGGTCCAGGTCACATGACCAAAATGGCCGCCATACCAATATATGGTAACACTCATAAAGCTAAAAGCATCCGGCGGGTCGTTCACTTCAGCTGAAGCACTGGTTTCTAAACAACCTTCCCATTAAATCTACGCCGCATATCTTTTTTTAAAGATATTTCTTGTTTAAAGATATTTCTTGTTTGTTGTCACAGGCGATTTTCGACAACAGCGGCGAGAGTCTTAAAGATGTAGTGACAGCGCTCATACCAGGCCCGTAGCTATTTTATTACATCATGTTAACAAGTCCGCGAAATAAGCACCCCTCTAAACACCACTTTATGTAGAAAAATTCGGGTTTACACAGGTATACAGTATTGTGCTTATTTCTGCTCTAAGACACAGGTTGTGGGTACACGTTAGAACCGCCTCAATTAGGCGCTTCGATCATGCACACACAACATATGTTATGAGTTGAAATAAGAAAAGTATTGCAAGTTTTCATCGAAAAACTGGCCAATTTTGGGATTAAATAAGAATGCACTGTGTCACACGGCTGTGTTCTCGTAATAAATCCTTTCTCGTCCTTTCAGGAGTCAATTGGAAATTCAGAGGTGTCAGATTGAGTCCTCACGAAAACACGCCTATATAATTTTGACCGCCTTGAACCCCACTTTTATATAGTAAAACTGGGCTTTGCAGGGTTAAACCTTATTTTTCTCATTTCTGCTCTAAAATATAGGTTGCGGGTACTCGTTAGAACCGCCTCGATGAGGCGGCTCTAACGAGTACCCACAATCTATATTTTGAGCAGTAATAAGAAAAAATATCACATTTTTTCTCCTTAAAATTTGCATTTTTTTCGGCAATAAAAGTTACAATGTATTTTTATAGGCGTGTTTACGTAATGTATTTTAGGAACGTATTTAGAAATTTTCTGACCGTTTGCCACATTGTTAGGTGTCTGATCTGAGTTTGCCCTGTTTGCAAGTATTACATTTTGAGATTTTCAGATCAAATTGGTTAAATCGTGGGTTAAACCCGGAACGGCCAGGTCAGTGACCACACATCGGGATTTTTGGTTTGTTTGAATTGTGGCTTAACGTCCCCGTCAACACTAATTAGGTTATTTTGAGACGTTGCTTAAAATTGTGTGGGGCTTTTCGAAATGACATCTCAAGTGTTGCCGCCCTATGAAACCGCAAGGGTTTATATGCATGGGCGGTCTAACTAGCACTACTGTGCCTTGGAAGGTTTAGACCTTTTAAGCTGTTTACCAGTACCCATGTGCGTTAGGCTGCAGCTCTGCGCGGAAGCATCATGACGCCAAATCTATTTACCCAAGCCCCGATGAAAATTAATCGATGTGGCCGTCATCGATTGAAAAAAAAACAACAACAAAAAACAAGACCAGACGTCTGTAACAAAGTACGGACCTGGCCTTCATTGCTTCAAAAACAAGACCATGCGTTTGTAACCGGATACGGACACCTAACTTGAAACCATTGAATTATAGCAGTAGACCAAGTTTGAGTCATACTTTTCACACGTGGTCCTAACGTCATTCAAGGTCCAAGACTTGTACTTTTATCTCCTAGCAACATAATATGAGCGGATTAACTTCACTGTTTACCATGTTTGAACTATTCTAGTTGTAAAAGCGATGTTCCAATATAAAAAAGGGGTCTTGTTGTTAATGAGGTGGTCCCAAAACGAATTTTGGTTGCGAGTAAGGAAATATTGTAAGACCTTGTGTATATATTGCACTTTCAAGGAAATATTAAAACAATGATTTCAGGCCAAAAAGGTGCGATTTTACAGTCAGAATTATTACTTGGAGATTTGCTTTACCTAAGCTAAGGCATTAGGTCGGTGTCTATGGCAATTCTTTAAACAGTTCTCTAAAAAATTATCTCAACCTTTGTACCGACCATGTCACGATAAACCCTTTTCTTTGGCGGTGCGAGCGGATATTAAAGACACCATATACAATTGTGACACGCTTTAACCCCACTTTTATATAGTAAAACTGGGGTTTGCAGGGATAAACCTTATTTTTCTTATTTCTGCTCTGAAATAAGATTGTGGGTACTCGTTAGGCGGTTCTGACTGGTACCCACAATCTATATTTTAGAGCAGAAATAAGAAAAATATCACATTTTTTCATCTTAAAATTTTCGATTTTCGGCGGTAAAATTTACATTGTGTTTGTATGTGCGTGTTGTGGCTTGCACAACGACACGGACTACCAAATGTTCTGAAACTACAGCTATGGAAACCAAAGTTACTTTATATTTTCCTATCATTTGGAATCATTGGTTCCATTGATGAGTCAGGAAAATATTTGAGGGTCAATGATGAGGCCTTATTAGCCGGAATTAGCTAGTCTGGTCTAGATAACTTGTACACTCCATACTTTTCAGGTCAACGGTGTATTCCATGCTTCCAGGGAATAACCCTTTTATGGAAAATATTTGGTCACTGACGCATGCCCAAAATGTTTCAGAGGCTGTAGAATGTGGTAAGGGTCAACTTCAGAAAAAATCTTGTTCACTTCACAGTTTCTTTACTGTCGTGTGGTCCTTGTTTTCAACGGTTTACACTTCTCTAGAACATATTTCAAAACGTGCAAATCGTAACCAAAGCGTAATGGCCTATGGGGCATAACAGGGCATAACTCAGTAACTGCTGGTTGGATGTTAGTGAAATGTACATCGTTGATATCACCAATCTGTCTTTGTGCCTGATGCTCTGTCTCTGGTCAGGTCCATCGGAGTCTAACTGTTGGTCTTCTTTAGCTCCGGCATTTCAGTGGTTTCTCGCTGTCGAGTCATCACCGTTCTTTCATCTCTGTGTTTTTTTTATTTTTGCGTTCACGGAGATGTTGCCCTGATGAGGTAGGAGGCCTTCATGTGGACTGAACAAATTATTTGTCTAAATCGCGACGTAAGAAAGGGCGAGGATTATGGCCACGTAAAATCGCTTTAAGCCAGCCAGTGGAATTCGTTTCATTGACCGTTCCAAGGCGGTTCTTCTGCCGCGGTTTATTTTTTTATGGTTTGTCTTTGAGTGTGTGTATCGCTTATATTGTTTTGTGTTGGATAGCCAATTAGCCAATTTGTGGGAAAATAACTGTCCTTTTGGCTTTCCGCTATTGATGTTTCTATTAGGGTCTAGTTGTTTCATGTTTGTGCTTCGTTCCCTTTGGTGTCTCTGATGGGAGCTGTGGGTTAATTGTATCGATTCCTGATCATTGCCTTCTCTTTTATTTCTAAAGGGATACGAAAAGCGTTGGCCATTTTGGAAGTTAGCGCTTTACACAGATGCTGCAGTCCTCATGAGAGGTCGTCAAAAGGGTGAATAAGGGTCATTGCACGCATTTAGGTTCTTAGCTCACCAGAACTGAAGGCTCCGGAGAAGCTTATAGTATAGGCAGTGGTCCGTCGTCCGTCCGTCGTCAGCGTCGTCAACATTTTCAAACGACATCTTCTCTGAAAATACTTGGCCAATTGAAACGAAACTGTATGTGGAGCCTCTATTACAAGGGGAACAAACACTGGGTCATATTACCAATGTGGCCGCCATGTCCATATATGGTAAAACCCTGTAAACAACTTCACAGGAACCGAATGGCCGGTAACCTTGAAACTTGGTATGCAACATCAGGGATTTAGGCACTACCTGTTTTATATAAAAGATGACCTTTGGTTGACCATGACCCGCTTAACGTCCAGTTCATTTATGTATTTGTATGGATAAAAGGCAAAACGGTGGATTTTTTATGATTGCGCGTTAGCCTGTGACATCAGAAATGATATTTGCTATCATCTGAATGGCAGTTACTTAATTGCAAAGTCAGGATCATTTACTGATCTTTGTCCTGGATGGCTCAGATTCGATATATTTATCTTCTGCTCCAATTAAACTGCTGGGCTGATTGAAATTTGCATGTGGAGACTCCATGGGAAGGGGTAATAAAAGTTTGTTCGTAAGGACAGGGTCACATGACCAATATGACCGCCATCCCAATCTATGGTAAAACCTTCAAAAAATCTTCTTTTCAAGAACCTAATGGCCGATGTCCTTGAAACTTGGTATGCGACATCAGGGATTTGGGCCCTACAAAGTTTATATAAATGATGACCTCACGTTACCATTGACCTTTTTTTGAGTCAAGGTCAAATTTAGTCACTTAGACATGTGTATGGAAAAGGCAAAAATGTGTATGGAAAAGGCAAAACAGTGGATGTATCTGATAGCATGGTAGCCTGTGATATCAGAAATGATATTTGCAATCAGCAATAAAACTGTAGAATGGGACAAAAAACAAAAATGTGTCGTTTCCTTGTTTTTCTTTCCACTCTGAAAAGCTAGCGTGGAATTTAAAACAATAATGATATCGTTTAATCGACATAATCTTGTCCTTTCACTGGTTGATATCAACAACCAACGGAAGGCTAGGATTATATCGTTTAAACGACATATTATGTTGAAAAAAGAGATCTTTAACCAATGGTAGGTGAAGATTATTTTGATTAAACGATGTCTTTATTGTTTTCATTTCATCGCTACTTTTTAGAGTGGAACGGAAAACATGAATAGTGTTGTTTTCTGTTCCATTCTGATTTTATTGTTTTAAATTCCAATCTACTTTTTCAGGGTGGAACGTAAAACAAGAAAAAAGGTCGTTTAAACGACATATTTTTGTTTTCTGTTCCAGTTTTAAATTCCACCCTACTTTTTCAGAATGGAAACGAAAACAAGAAATATAACGCCATATCTTTCAAACGACATATTTCTGGTTTTCCTCTCCACTCTAATTTTATTGTTTTAAATTCTGTTCTGCTGGATATTGGGACAGAAATGTCCCTTCCCGGGTTCCATAGAAAGGTACTCTACCAAATCCTTTGGTGGACTCGGCGAATTTGACATATCCTGACAACACCTTGTCTATTTTATTTGCGACCACTATACCTGCCTTTGGAATGTTCCATTAACACAAGGGTAAACCAGGTCATCGGATTAATATGTGAAGTCAGCTGAAACACAAAGAAAGCTATGGCGTATATGGTAAACATACGTGAAAGGTGCTTTACCGAATCTTCTTGTGGACACAGCGAATTTGACATAATATTCATTATCATATATTTGACAGCACTCTGCAACTGTTATACTTGCTAGACAAGTTAACAGCTTGACCACTAACGAGCTCGTTAAGCTTACGATGCTTGGAACAACTGGACCCTGATGAATGTCATAAAGTGCACCGTCCTTCGGATCGGGACGTTAACTGGAGGCCCCCTGTGCAGGGAGAACCATCCCCTGTGCAGGTTAAAGAACCCTACCGTAATTACATGATTACTGTGTAGGCTTTCATCCTGCAAAACTGGAGTGTATGTATCATACACCGTCTGTGTCCCCTACTGGGGTTAAGGCGAAACCGGAAGAAAGAAAGAAGAAGAAAGAAAGGCCCTGACTGTTATCATTTATAAATTCGTATGGGTAGTAAGGGCAATCCGAGCCTAAGCGCCCATAATAACGCCAAATGATCAACAAGTATATATTACCAATGGTAAACGTTATTCACATCACGTTAACATGTTCGTGTGATGAAAACCCTTCTTCTTTTTAAGGTGAAAAAATGCGGGGTTTACAAGGGTATACATTAAAACTCCTATATTAAGACTACCTATGGGACGGTTCAAAGGTGGTCTCTTATTAGGAGACACTAGGTGTGGAAAACACAAAGAAAGAATCACTGAACCAAACTAAATAAGCTTTTAAATGGAGAATTGGTCTTAATTTTAGGTGGTCTTAATAGCGGAATTTCACTATATATTATTTTCTTGTCTTCACCTTTAAACATAGGTTGTGTAAACGGGTCCCACTATCTATGTTTCGATCAAAGATGCGAAAAATGTAAAATAAATAAATAAATAAATAAATAAATAAATAAACATTCCATCACGTTTACAGGTTCCCAAAATTAACGCCCCCGTAAACCCCACATTATAAAGAGAAAACGGGGGTTGACATGGGTATACATTTTTTCTTGTTTCAGGATTAAAGTATTGGTTGTGGATGAGGCGGTTCTAACGAGCACACACAGCCTATGCTAGGAGTAAAAATAAGAAAAAAAAATATCAAAAGCTTTGATCATAGAAGTAACCATTGAGGTTATATGAAAAAATGGACTATATCACACGGATGTGTTTACGTTGTGGATATATGAATATATTCGTATAATGCTAATTTAACACATTGTACCGCACGTGTGTCCCATCGTAATGGTGTTTTTTTCTCGTGTGTCATCACGAAAACACACCTATATAATTTTGACCCCCTAGAACCCCACTTTTATATAGTAAAACTTAGGTTTACAGGGGTAAACCTTTTTGTATCTTATTTCTGCTCTAAAATAAAGATTGTGGGTACTCATTAGAACCGCCTCGAGTAACACAGCCTATATTTTGAGCAGAAATAAGAAAAATATCATAATTTTTCATCTTAAAATTTTTCATTTTTTCGACGATAAAAGTAACAATGTATTTGTATAGGCGTGTTTTCATAATTTTTCAGCTTATCAGTCTGACAGTCAGTAGTTCTGGTGCCTGCCCGACACAAAAATAGTGTCATTTCTTCAAATTAGACCATAAAAAGAGAGAAAAATACAGACAATTGCAACTTCAAGGACGAAGCGTGTCCTCTGTATAGATAAAATCAACGTTAATTGCGGAAAATGGAGAACCAACGTTCCAGCGATTTTGATTACTTAATTCTCGCCTATATTGTAATACCAGCTATCTTGGTCGTGCTGTTCCTCGCTATGCTATATGTGTTTTGCTCTAAGCGATATAAGCTGAACTGGTATGAGAAAGTTTTATTGGAGGAAAATACTAGCGACAGAAAACAGCGAGATGTCGATGTATTGACTGAGACAAGTGCAGGAGGGAAAAGCAACAGGATACGCAAGAAGCATATCAGATTTCAAACACCTAAGTCGGACCGCTGGACCGCAATCGTGGAAGTTTTAAAGTCGTGGAAGCAAAAATTTACCGGGAGGATAAAAACCTCGCCGGGACCTGTTACACAGGAAAATGAAAGAACAACGGAATGGATTTACTGCTCAAGGAAAGGGTTAGGGTCGAGTACCAGTTCCCCTATCATAGAAAGTTCGGACGAGAAGTTTTGGGTGCCGCCGGCGGTGATTGATCGCAAACGAGCCCAGAGTCTTGTACCGACAGTACAACATAATGACAGTGAAGAAGGTAGGAAATTAATTTAATCAATTTAGGCTAGAATTAAACTTTACCGCTCTCTAGGCTTATTCAGCAGACGACAGGTTGTTAATAGTTTTCTTATTTCATTACGATAACACACCCGTGCGCCATAGTGAATTTTTAACATCTCCAAAATGGCTACTTTTTCTGGCGAAAATCCGTGATATTTTCCTTATGTACACTGCAAACATAGGTTGTGGGTGCTCGTTAGAACCGCCTCATTGAGGCGGTTCTAACGAGTACCCACAACCTATGTCTTGGAGTAAAAATAGGAAATATAATGTTTACCCCCGCAAACCCCAGTTTTCTCTATACAAAATGGGGTGTAAGGGGGTGTTTATTTCACGGACTTGTTCACGTGATGTTTTTCCCAGATAACAGAACTTGACATCTCATGCAAAGTACCTTGCATTTTGCATGATGAAGAGTCAGATCCTGGTGTTTGGGAAAAATTAGACAAACATTTCAAAATGTTGTCAACTTGACAAAATACATAGCATTCAGAGCGTAAAGAACATGGTATACACTATTTTCCTTTTTTTTGCTCAAAAACATGCATTCTGGATACTCGTTAGAACCGCTTCAAATAAGCGGTTCTAATGAGCCCCTTCATCTATGTTTGAACTAGAAATAAGAAAAATAATAATCGAAAAAAATGCAAGCCATAGAGATATGATATGCCATGTATTAATATTACGTAATGGTCTACTAACCATCGCTGTTTAAAAAATTGAACTACTCTGCACTGTAGATGACAGCAATCACATCATGTTAATAGGGTTTGTGAAATGAACAACCCCGTAAACCCCACTTTGTATAGAGAAAACTGGGGTTTATGGGGCTATTCATTATCTTTCTATATTTTGCTCCAAGGCATACGATGTGGGTACTTGTTAGAACCGCCTCAATGAAGCGGATCTAACGAGCACCTACAACCTATGTTTTAAATATTAATAAGAATAATATCATAGATTTTCATCGGAAAAATAATTCTAGTGGAGATATAGAAGAATGCACTATGTTACACGGATATGTTATCGAAATGACGATAACATAATACACGTACAATCTATTTCTCGAAAACGGTCAATTTACTGATGAAAAAATGTGACAATCATTCAACTAATACATTGTAAATTATATTCCCAATAAAAGAATTCTAAGATGAAAAAATGTAATATTTTCTTATTTCTGCTCAAAATATAGATTGTGGGTACACGTTAGAACCGCCTCAGCGAGGCGGTTCTAACGAGTACCCACAATCTATATCTTCAGAGCAGAAATAAGCAAAAAATAGGTTTACCACTGTAAACCCAAGATTTACTATAAAAAACGGGAGCCCAAGGGGTCACAATTATGTAGGTGTGTTTCGTGATGCTTCTTGTCTATACTCAACATATATGTTGTTGGTGCTCGTGAGAACCGCCTACCGAGTACCCGCACTCCATTTCTTGGAGCAGAAATAAGATATTAATGAATACCGCTGTAAACCCTAGAGATCTCTGAATGATGAAGTGGGGTTTATAGGGATGTTCATTACATGGGCTTATTAACGTGATGGTAATCTGAATCGCATTGCAAAGGCAATAGTTGAACCCATAGAGAGTAACTTGTTAGCAGTGGTGTTAAATATAGTGACGCCTTTCTTTGGATTAAATCTCTGACTACTTCTCCAATTTGATGCATTTTATTGCTATTATTTTACGACAATTTACTGCATTTTGCTCTTAGATGGAATTAAAATAAGTACTGAGTTCAATTACGATCTCTCATTACTTCTAAAGTGTTAAATCAATTTGTTAATAAATTTGAAATAGCAAGTTAATTCGCTCTCAGATTATTTGAACCTACATGCATCTTAGGTTTCCCAAAGATGCGTACCTTGGGGGCAGCCAGTTGATCTCTACCAGCAATGTGGTAAAACACTTTGATTCTCTAGCACATGACGAAAACACGCCTATATAATTTTGACCCCCTCATACCCCACTTTTATGTAGTAAAATTGGGTTTCCGGGGGTATACCTTATTTTTCTTATTTCTGCTCAAAAACTTAGATTGTGGATACTCGATAGAACCGCCTCAATGAGGTGGTTCTATCGAGTCCCCGCAATCTATGTTTTGAGCAGAAATAAGAAAAATATCACAATTTTTCATCTTAAAATTTCTAATTTTTGGCCCAAAAATTGGCAATGTATTTGTATTGGCATGTTTTCGTAATGGGGACCTCAGATGCAGTAATTATACTTGAAATTTAAACCATCTTATAGGGGACACGCCGAACCGGGCGATGCCAAGAAGTGAATGCTCAGATCAGACGCCGCGTTCTGTGGCGTCTGATCAGGGCTTATATTTTTCGCGTTCTTCGCAAAGTTCAGTCAGTCTCATCCTGGTATCCTTATACATGTATTTTAAAACGGACTCCTACCATTAATAAGGTGGAACATTTTTTTTTAGAGCAAAATTGGTTAAGTGCGAACCCTTAATATTGTCTCAAGGGAAAAATGAAATTAATCTAATAATAGTATCGGTATGTGCAAAATGGAGATCGTTTTTTCGTTATCAAATCCGGGACGGATACTGAGTTTATAATTAGGAAGAATGCATTTCGCCATGATTATAGAATTCAGTTGCATTACGATAACATACCCGTGCGACAAAGTGCATTTTTTCACATCCCCAAAATGACTATTTTTTCTGATGAAAATCCGTGGTATTTTTCTTACTGTTACTGCAAATATAGGTTGTGAGTGCTCGTTAGAACCGCCTCATTGAGGCGGTTCTAACTAGTACCCAAAACCTATGCCTTGGAGCAAAAATAAGAAAAAAATGCATACCCCCCCCCCCCCCCCCCGTAAACCACAGTTTTCTCTATATAAAGTGGGGTTTAGTGGGGCGTTCATTTCACGGTCTTGTTCACGTGATGGAAAAGTCGCCTCTATGAGGCAATTCCGGCTTACACATTACCATAAAATATGTATTAAGAGGAAATTATCTTTCATTCACTTTCTTATCTCTCCCATAGCCGACGCCTTGGCGAGGTTTCAGTTGTTGTTGTAGTTGATTTGTGTTGTTGGTTTCAGGGTCTCAGGGTTGAACTGCCCATTTAATACTGAGCCATATTGAGCCGACGCAAATGTTTACTGGGAGGCATTTATATAAGCGGTTAACAATCTTTCGCCGGAAACTAACAGCTGTCTAAGAGAGAATGGCCATAGAAAAGGTTTCGTCATGTTCAGTATCAATCTCCACACAAGAATGTTGCCAATCGCTCGAAACCATGCTAACGGATATAATAACATTGTCCAGTGTGTTTCATGATGCCTTAACCCATTTGGTACCAGAAACCCCAAAACGGGTACCCTGGCAAACAGTGTAGCCCCAGATCAGACGCCGCAGAACGCGGCGTCTGATCAGGGCCTACACTGTTTGCAAAACGTCAAGCCAATTTCGAAACAAATTTTGAAGAAAACACATCCTGACGACCCTAAATTTTGAAATGGACTCCTGCTATTTATAAGGAGGAAGATTCCATTTGGTACAAAAAGGGTTAACTTGTTTAGACGTTGATTACATAATGTACTCTCAGATCACATCAATTATTGGATCCTGCAGTTCCTGATTTTGATATGAAATTGGTCCCAGGGGAACTATCGTTCTGAATGGGACACATTTGGATAACTTAATAGACTTAATAAACTTTAACAAGAGGGCCCAGTTAACCAAATACCATTGGCCGATTGGATACTACTCTTTCTGTTGAAAGGAGTAAATGTTTGTTTGTGTTGCAGTTTTACATCACCGTCAACACTGTGTAGGCCATTTCGGGGACATTGCGTCCGATTTGTTTAGACTTTTACCAAATTGAGATGAAACTACAGGTACCAACAAAGAAAACCACCCGGGTTGAAGGAGCGGCCCGTCTCGCACCGTGTAAAATAGAAGTGTAACCTTTATCGCCGAAAAAATGAAAATTTCAAGATGAAAAACTTTGATATTTTTCGTATTTCAGCTCAGAATATAGATTGTGGGGATTCGTTCGCCTCATCGAGGCGATTCTATTGAGTACCTGCACTCTATATTTTAGAGCAGAAATAAGAAAAATAAGGCTTACCCCTATAAACCACAGTTTCACTATATAAAAGTGGGGTTCGAAGGGGTCAAAATTATATAGGTGTGTTTTACTGATGAAATGGCCATTCGGCTATCCAAAACAAAATATTATAAGCTCGCAAAATGATCCTGAACTGGTACTTACTCGTATACCCTAACAACCCAGTTTTTAAGCAAATGGTGAAGACCCTGATCAGACCGTACAAGCTGATTCTTGTTAACAGGTTTGTGTAACGAACCTCTCTAAACCCCACTAGATGTAGAGAAAACTGGGGTTTACGCAGTATTTATTATTTTCCTTAATTTTGCTCAAAAACAGAGATTGTGGGTTCTCGTTAGAACGTCCTCAATGAGACGGTTCTAACATGCACACATCACGTGAACAAGTCCGTGAAATGAAGAGCCCCTCCCCGACCCCACTGTGACAACTGGGGTTTACGGGGGTACACATTGTTTTTCTTATTCTTGCTCCAAGACATATGTTGTGGGTACTCGTTAGAACCGCCTCAATGAGGTTGTTCTAACGAGCACCCACAACCTATGTTTGCAGTATTGAAAATAGAAATATCACGGATTTTCATCTGAAAGATGACCATTTTTGGAGATGTGAAAATGCACTAATTCGCACGGGTATGATATTGTAATGACAATCGATTATTGAGCTGCAAACACAGATACTTGGGGCCTGGGCTCAGATGAGTGATCATGGGCCGAACTGACCTCTTAAAGTTGGATTTTTGCACAGTTATTCCATAGTTAAACATGGCTGAGCGCTAGTATAACCTTTGCAAAAAGCTTCATCATGTCTTGAAAGCTTATAAATGAAAGTAGTTGTGATGGCTAAAGTAGTTCTAATGGCTAAAAGGGCTATATAGCCATCACAACTACTTTCATTCATAACGTTTCTAGACACGATGGAAGTTTTTGGACAGGTCACTCACCTGAGTCCAGGCCCCAAGTATCTGTGGCAGCAAATATGAATAATACCTCTACTTTTCTCACAGGAAAGATGCAGTTTTAGCACACGGCTATGTTATCGTAATTGGAAGGTACTTTGTCATCACCCCATCAAATCCGTGAAACGAACACATCGTAAACCCCTATTTACACAGAGAGAACTTGGGTTTACATCCCGTAAACCCCTATTTATACAGAGAGAACTGGGGTTTACGGGAATCTTCATTATTTTCATTACGATAATTCAGCCGTGCGATCTAGTGCATTTTTACATCTCCAAAATGGCTACTATTCTGATGAAAATCCGTAATATTTTTCTTATAAATGCTCAGAACATAGGTTGTGGGTACTGGTTAGAACCGCCTCAATGAGGCGGTTCTAACGAGTACCCGCAACCTATGTCTTGGAACAGAAATAAGAAAAATAATGTTGCCCCCGTAAACACCAGTTTTCTCTATATAAAGTGGGGTTTAGAGGGGTCTTTATTTCATGAACTTGTTCATGTGATGTCTTAGTTTTGCTCCAAGATATAGGTTGTTGGTACTCGTTAGCGATGAGGCGGTTATATAGAGTACCTGTAGTCTGTTTCAAGGATAACTAAGGTCACAGTTTTTAGCAGGAAATTAACATTTTAATAATCCACTATTTTATTCGGATTTGGTATCTTTATGTGTTACATGTATACATGAGTTGACCTGGATCGTTGACAATTGCCAAAAGTGACCATGAGACAGCTAATCCGATTTTATATCAAACCAGCTAAGTCATACAACTATAATGATAAATTACAAATTTCATCTTAAAACTAAACACTATCTTTTAATGTAAATACAGAATTGAACACAATATGCTAATTCTGCAAGGTAGTCAATATTTACTGTACCGATTATTTTACAAAGTTTGGTAGTCTGTGACACAACTTCTTTATCTAAACTTGGATATGTAAACATTGCATGTGAACCCTTCAAAAGTAAATATGCTTTCGGTTAATGCTGTCACTCTTTCTATATATCCGTTGAAATGTCTACATGTGCAACTTTTTTTAATGACAAATGTTGGCAATAATTTTTATTATTTTTGCCGCAAGCTTGGATTTTTGAGCGCATCTCGTCTCTAGATCAACGTCAAATCAATGTCGGTGCATTGTCATGCATGACGTAGATTCGATGGCGCATAAGCGTTATGACGTCACACCGATGTTGGTGTGACATGCCGTTACATGCACAGTGATTGTGCCTGCTTGGTAAAGATAGATTGTGGGTACTCGCAAACGAGTATTATAGTAGTCGCAGATAAAATTGACTAGGCGAAGCAATCCAGATGTTGTCAATATATGTCAAATTCGCTGAGTCCACCAGCAGATACGGTTACCATTCGCATGCTTTCTGTAAGCGGACCAAATGGCCATAAACGCTATAGCTTTGTTTGTGATATAGTTGAATTCCCACAATCGGGTAACTTGCTTTACATTTTTGTTAATATATCATCCGAAAGGCAGGCGCGAGTGATAGCTCCGCCTAGTCAATTTTATCTGCGAACACTAAACCCATAATCTATATTTTAGAGCAGTATTAAGAAATGTAAGGTTTACCCCTATAAACCCCAGGTTTGCTGTATAAAAGTGGGGTTCAAAGGGGTCAAACTTACATAGGCGTGTTTTCGTGATGTTGTTCGCGCCATCCATTACGCAAACACGCCTATACAAATACATTGCCACCTTTATCGCCGACAAAATGAAAATTTTATGATGAAAAATTGTAATATTTTTCTTATTTCTGCTCAAAATATAGATTGTGGGCACTCGTTAGATCCGCCTCGTCGAGGCGGTTCTATCGAATACCCACATTCTTTATTTTAGAGCAGAAATAAGAAAAATAATGTATACCCCGGAAACCCCAGTTTTACTATATAAAAGTGAGGTTCAAGGGGGTCAAAATTATATAGGCGTGTTTTCGTGATGCAAATAGCATTTCGCATGACATGGTCATTGTACATGTAATTGTGTAAAACAATCGCCTTTTCAGTAAACTATATACTATTGAACCCCGTTTTATACAGAATAAACTCTCCCGTCATAATGCGTATACAAATGGTCGATTTCGTAATTTTAAGGTGTCTTAGAAATGCATGGCTTAATATTTATGAAAAAAGTAAATATACCCCTGATCATTATTCTGCTGTGTCTGAGTTTCCGCGTACTCTTTGGTTTTCCGTATGAAATGGGAAATGCGATTAACGGATATCAGAAACGTTAACAAGATGACATTGTGTCACAGCTAATAACAGGTGTTGAAAACATGATAGCTTTCACAAGAACATGTGCTGACACATGAAAAATGGATATTATCGTTCTGCACAGTCAGCTAATATTTGTCAGCAAAAAGTCTAGCGTGATTGCGTGTACATAACGAGGACACGCCTATTCAAATACATGCATATTAAAAATTTTACATCAACAACAACAACCAAAGAAAAACAAAAGAGAAACTGCGAGATGAAAAATATTTGTTTTATGTATGCTCAAGGCATAGATTGAGGATACTCATGAAAACCGCCCCCAGACGGCTGTAACGTATGTTCAAATCTATCTTTTTGAGGGAAATAAGAAATAAAGTTAACCCTTGTAGACCCAAGTTTTACTATATAAAAGCGGGGTTTTAAGGGGTCAACATTAAATAGGTGTGTTTCGTGATTGTCTTTTAACTCATCCTGCTGATAAGATTAATTAGGCCAGAACCATTTCTGATTATCCATAAATCAAATTACTCGATGTAGAGCATTTGTTCCATTACGCAAGCACGCCTATACAAATACATTGCCACTTTTATCGCCGAAAAAAATGAAGATTTTAAGATGAAAAATTGTGATATTTTTCTAATTATTGCTCAAAATATAGATGGTGGACACTCATTAGAATCGCCTCATTGAGGCGGTTCTAACGAGTACCCACAATCTATATTTTAGAGCAGAAATAAGAAAAATAAGGTATACCCCCTGAAACCCCAGGTTCACTATATAAAAGTGGGGTTCAAGGGGGTCAGTATTATATAGGCGTGTTTTCGTGATGAATTGAAAAACTTCTTGACAAACAGTGTAGTTCCTGTTCAGATGGCTTGTTCTTCAGAAGTCTTCTGTTCTGGATCTACTATGATTCCAAAGGTAGGGGTTGTCGTGTGCAGCAGAATAACGGTTAAGCATATTTCTGTATTACGTGCATGTAACAATTAAAGCAATTCAAAATAGAAACGAAGACAATAATCAGGAATCGATACAATTAACCCGCAGCAACCAGCAGTGACACAAAAGGGAAAGAAACACAAACCCCTAATGGAAACATCAATAGCGGAAAGCCAAAAGGACAGTTACTTTCCCACAAAATGACCAACTGGTTATCCAAAGCAAAATAATATAAGCTAAACCCACACTCAAAGAAAAACCATAATAAAAACAAACCGCGGCAGAGCCTTTGAACGATCAGCTTGGGGACTGAAATCGATTTTACGCAGCTGCAATCCTCAGCCTTACTTCCGTCGCGATTAAGACAAATAATTTGTTCAGTCCGCATGAAGGCCTCCTAACTCATCAGTGAGAGATGAAACAAAAGCCTGATTCATGACAATACTGTTAAAAGTTTGCGTTACAAAACATAGAAAATTGGTCTTGCGTGTCGTTATATGTTCTTTTTTTGTAGATGTAACGAACCAAGTGAAAGCAATATATACCAGAGCTATATTCTTCGAGTAGTGAGAATCTGAATCAAAAACAAATAACTAACCAATTTTGTTTATACCAGTTTAATTTAATGTTGGCTTTAATTTGGCCATGACGGTTATGATGTAATTGTAGTTTGTTTAATTGTCATGACAACATCAACTGTTTACAACCGTTCTCAACTGAGTGTTTCAATCACAACATATCAGCTTAATCGAATGTTTCAATCACCACATATCAACTCAATTAATCAACTTCAAGTTGACAAGCAATGAAAAAAAAAAATAATGCATCTCTCTTAGCCGATTGTTTAAGTTAGCAAACTGAGCTTTTTTCCGACTGAATTTTCAACTTTCGCCACTGGTCAGGCAAGTTCTAAAATGAAACTGCATGACCACTGCCACCAAGTTGCAAATACCTACAGTGGCGATTTAGTTTTTGTTGTCCACGGAAACGGATGCGAAACTCTTTTCAACGATTTGAAAACGCAGCGTTTAGACCACGCTTAAACGATCGTTTACATTTTCAGCCAATCAAATCATCGTTTCTGAAACGTTTCAAGCGTTTCGTATTTCAACCAATCACATTAGCGTTCGGAAAACGCTGTCATGGAAACCGTTTCTGGTTTCATATGTTCTTTTTCGTTAACCAATAAAAATCCCGCAGACTCACTTTAATGATAATAATAAGAATGATAATTAATAATAATGAATTAAAATAAAAATAAATAATAATAGTAATTAATTTTATTATCATTATTTATTATTATTTTGATTATTTTTATTATGAAACAGAAAATAGATAAAAAATAATAGCGAAATGATTTTAAGGTGAAGAGGCTTTCCTGCAATAAACAGGAAATTGTGTTTGACAGAAAGAAAATGTTTCCGGATTCTGTAGCTCAGTCGGATGCGCGTTTAAATGTTGATCCAGATTCGCGGGTTCAATGCTTGCCGGTGAAAAACAAACTACATAAGAACCTTTCATACATGGACAAAACATTAACCGAGAAGACTCTGTTTTCTATAGTTTCCGAATGCTTTTTGTGAGGGAATTTATTGTTCTCACCCATTACGTACGGCCACTATATTTAAGGAAACAAAAATAAATAAATAAATAAATAAATTTATACAATGAATTGGACATTTAACATGATTTTTCAGTATATGTGATCTCAATAATTATCCGTCATCAAATTAACATTCGATGACAGATGTCTTCTTCAATCATCACAAAAACACGCCATTATAAATTTGACTCTTTTGCATTGAAAAACTTGACTTGACAGGGTTAATTATTTTACATTATTTCTACTCAAATATAGACTGTGGGTAAACGTTAAACCCGCATCGCCAAGGCGGTTCTAACGAGTACCCACAATCTATGTTTTGAGTAGAAATTTGGACAAAAATTTCAGAACTTTTATCCCAAAATTTACAATTTTGTTGTAGAGTAGAAGTTTTCAATTTATTTGATTAGGCTTGTTTTCGTAATGGAACAAAAATAAATTGTATTTGAACTGTCAGAATCAGACACACGTTAATATTTTTTCTTTTTTATATTTCGGCGGTGAAAATATTTCATTTTTAATTTTATAATATACTAAGCCGCGAAATCAATTTATATCTGAAACAAATAAAAATCATCGCTTCACCTCATTACAAAAACACGCACTTTCGTATTTTGAAAATTTTACCAAAAATCTAAGAAAAGTGTTATATATTCATATTTCTGCTCAAAGCATATATTGTGAGAACTCGTTAGAGTCGCGTCGGTGAGGCGGTTCTAACGAGTAACCACCATCTATGTTATAGGCAGAATTAAGAAGAAATATCCCAATAACACACCCGTGCGACATAGTGAATTTTTTTCAGGTCTCCAAAATGGCTACTTTTCTAATGAAAATCCGTGATATTTTTATGCTGCTAATATAGGTTGTGGGCGCTCGTTAGAACCGCCTCAATGCGAAGGTTCTAACGATTACCCACAACCTATGTCTTGGAGCAGAAATAAGAAAAAATAATGTATACCCACGTTCACCCCCATTTTCTCGATATAAAGTGAGGTTTAAGGGGGTGTTCATTTCACGGACTTTTTCACGCGATGATGTACACCCATGTAAATTCCAGTTATATTATATAAAGGTTTGGTTTAAGGGCTCAAAATAATATAGGCTTGTTTTCATGATGTCGTGAAAACACGGTATGTTCATATTGTGAACAATAAATATGATCGCGAAATCTTCACAGGGGCAGCCCGGACTACTTTTTCAATATTCTTTTTTCATAAATGCCAGACAAATTTTGTCTAAAACATCAGAATTTTCACTCACGCTTCGCACTCGTGAAAATTCTGATATTTTGAATTTACGCCACCTTAAGCACTATTTTATTTTTGAGGCATTGATTCCAATTTTGAGCCTGTGTGTGTGTGTTTTTTTTTACCATACATGAAATGACATCTCAAGCCCTGTCGCCAGAACAAACAAAAATGGTTTATATGTAGAGACGGCCAGCCTCGAACCACTTTGGCTGGTCAGGCATAGATCCTGTTAGCGGTTTTTCACATTTCAGTACTGGTCATTGAAGAAATATATGGGCTGCATGATGCTTCCACGCAGAGCTGAATCCGGTCCGCACACTAGTACCGGTAAACCACCTAGAGGATCTAAGCCTGTCCAGGAACCACGGTGCGAGGCGGACCGCCCATGCTAATAAACACTATTGGTTTCATTGGGCGACAGGGCTTGGGATGTCATTTCATCTCAATATCGGGTAAAAGTCCCACAAAATTGGAAGCAACGTCTCCAAAATGACATTTACAGTGTTGACGGGGACGTTAAACCTCAAATCAAACAATCAAATCAGTACTGGTCACGAACAGACTCAGTAAAACCGAGTCTGCTATTACGTTTATTTCGACTCGTATACATATATTGCATTCTGACATGCAGAACTCTATTTAAATGTGAGATTGAGGGGTAGTGATTTGAATTGCCTCGGTGAGGCAAAACCTATTAATATCCACAACATTTTTTCGGAGAAATGAAGACGTTTATCCTAAATTGTCATCAACTACCTTCTACCCCACCCCCACCCCAAACCCCCACCCCACCCCACACACACTCTCGCTTCACCGTGTATGACATATGATAATTCTCGTGCTGTTCATAGAGGCGGATCTAACGTGGAGCCTCAACACGGTTTGTGCGTTGTTTTTGTGGAAATCATGAATTGTGTAAAGTCGATAGCATCGCCTTTATAACACAGATTATGAGTGCTCCTTAGCATCCTTTACATCGTTGAGATAAAGGTTGGGCGGTACAGGGATCTACAATATTTTCTTTATTTTTGCTAATTTAGAAACTAAAACATAGATGGTGGGTACACGTTACCGAACACCAAACACAATGTTTGATAAAATATCAAACAAATATTATTGTTTTTTATCGTCGGAAAACCGTCCGTTTTTTTTTTTTTTTTTTTGCTTTGTTTCATTCACTATGTCAACCGGTCGGATTATGTCCACTAACATTTTGTAGGATGCAAAATTGTCACATTTTCCAGAGATTGCAGGTTCTGGTAAAACTGCATCAGTCAGACGGTTCTAACGAGTGCCCACAATCTATGTTTTTGGAAAAGGAGTAAGAATGTTGCCCGGCTGGCAGAACTTGCGACCCCTGATCACCAGCTAGACGCGCATCAGACTGAGCTACAGATCCTCGAATTAATGTCGCCCGACCGGCAGCTACCGAACCCGCGACACCTGATCAACAGTTAGACGTACATCAGACTGTACTACAGGTCCCCAAATTAACGTTGTCCGACCGGCAGCTACCGAACCTGCGACACCTGATCAACAGTCAGACGTACATCAGACTGTACTACAGGTCCCCGAATTAACGTTGTCCGACCGGCAGGTACCAACCCGCGACTCCTGATCCCCAGCAAGACGCACACCAGACTGTGCGACAGATCCACGAATTAATGTTGCCCGACCAGCGGGTACCGAACCCGCGACATCTGATCACCAGTCAGATGCGCATCAGACTGTGCTACAGACCCACGAATTAATGTTGCCCGGTCAGCAGGTACCGAACTCGCAACCTGTGATAACCAGTCAGACGCGCATCAGACTGCTACAGACCCACGAATTGATGTTACCCGGCCGGCAGGTACCGAACTCGCAACCCCTGATCACCAGTCAGACGCGCGTCAGACTGCTACGGACCCACGAATTAATGTTGCCCGGCCGGCAGGTACCGAACTCGCAAACCCTGATCACCAGTCAGACGCGCATCAGACCATGCTTGCGAGGCCTGCATAAAGCAAGTGTTCCAGTTTGTTTAAGGGAAAACTAATATCAGATTGCGTATTCCTAGGCTTTCGCATGCTTCGCTGGTACCGTCAAGTCAGCTATATTAAGGTCATATCGAGCCGGCCAGTCAGTTTCTATGCCACTTATTGTTTCCTGGACCAACACCATTTGATCAGCACATTACACATTATATCACCAGAAAGTTGCATCTTGCCCTTTAGAATCGGTGGAAGCGAGGGATATTTCAGGATCAATCACCACGAAAGAAGTTTACTGGGCCCATCGGGGATAGAACCCACTGCTCTGTGATCATCAGACCGGGTCACCGAGACCGACCACATGTGTAACCAATGGTTCCCTAGTAGAATTTGTATATATGTGCGTAGTTTAGGCTTTATCCTCGCTGGTCACACATGATGATGATGATGATGATGATGATGATGATGATGATGATGATGATGATGATGATGATGATACGTACGTCATATATGATGATGATGATGATGATGATGATGATGATGATGATGATGTTGATGATGATGACGGTGGTCACACATGATGATGATGATGATGATGATGATGATGATGATGATGATGATGATGATGATGATGATGATGACGATGATACGTACGTCATATATGTTTATCACTGCGAGTTGCATATGCGAATGATTTAACACCCTCCCCCCACCCCCACCCCCCCCCACACACACACACACACGTGGGGTGTTGTGTAGTTTAAAAATATTATTAAAACATGGTGTATTTTGATTTTATCATGCATTATTATATTATTCAACTCAACAACGTTACAATGGTTATTTCCTGCATTTTTTTCCCACAAACGTATTGATGAGGAACTTGTATATTGAACAAGGCAGCTCTTTGATATCGGATTACACGGGGCGGTATTCAGAAGATGTGCGGTTACCTGCAGGGCATTAGGTTAGCAGCGGTATGACAGGTACATACTGGGACGCGTCACGGCAAAAGAAACCTATAGGGAAATATCGGTATTTGTGTTGTCCGATTTCGATAAAGTGGTTTTTCCGTTGTACTAAATGTTTTATTTATTTATTTATTTATTTGTTTGTCGCGGCAAATTTTATTGTCACCCGAGTGCTGAAATTTCAATTGTCACATCATTAGAACGTAGTTTTCAGATGTTTTCATCTCAATCCAAATTTAGATTGTAGGTGTTCGTTACAGCCGCCCCAGTGAGACAGATCTAACGAGTGGCCACAAACTACGTTTATGGGCAGAAAAATGAAAAAAAAAATAATGTATATTTTTGTAAATTCCAATTTACTATATAAAGTGCGCGACCGCGTGTGTGTGTTATTTCCTTACATGTTTTTTTTATTATCTTCACTTGTCACTATTTCACCCAATTAGGGTCTACACTATTTCCATATACATGTACATCCGCACCAGCGTTGGATGATGATGAGTGTCATTTTTATAATTGTTAATATTTTTACTATTATCATTATTATTATTATTATTATTGCTGAATCCGACAGAAAACAAAATTGGGAATGCCAAACCTTATATAGCGTATGTCCAGCGTTATATTTTCCAAAAAGTTGATTGGGGGCAAAAAACGAACATAGCTTAACAGCTTGGACTAGGATAGTCTTTGAAACCGGATTACGTAAGATGTGCATTGTTTGTTTGTATGATTTGAGGTTTAACGTCCCCGTCAATACTGTAAAGGTCATTTTGGAGACGTTGCTTCCAATTTTGTGGGACTTTTACCCGACATTAAGATGAAATGACATCTCAAGCCCTGTCGCCCAATGAAACCAATAGGGTTTATTAGCATGGACGGTCCGCCTCGCACTGCGGTTCCTGACAGGCTTAGGCCCTCTTAGCGGTTTACCAGTACTAGTATGCGGGCTGGATTCAGCTCTGCGTGGAAGCATCATGCAGCCCATCTATTTCTTCAAGCATAGAGCGAATTGACATGTACACAGAATGAAGAGTCGAACTACGTACTTTGCCGCGTCACAGTATAACGAACCAACGTCGCTACTTTGATTCTTTCTTCTATTTCGAAAAACTGAGCGTTTACTTTTTCTGTGGTATTAATTTATTTATTGCTAATTTGGATACACTTACCAAACACACTCGTGGGATGAAATTGCTTCTTTCATATAATCTTGCCCCTAAGTAATAAAACTGTTTAATGCTCAACTATGCTGAGCATGAAATCGATAATACTCGCAAATATTACAGTAATGGGACCAAACATATAATGTCTGTGCTCGTTACAACCATTCAATGGAGGCGGATCTAACGAGTACCCACAATCCACGCTTTTGAGGAGAAATATTATAGCAATGTATATAACTGTTAACCCAGAAAATTGTATATATAAAGAGTTTTGTTATTTCCATTAAACGCACTTGTTACTTTATCATCCGGCAGTTGCATCAGAAGCAAATAATTTCATTTGTCTTCATCTTTCATTACGATCAAACATCTGTGTGACATAGGGCATTTTTAGCATGTTTACTGATGAACATCTGTGATACTATTCTTATGCATATTTAAAAGATAGGCTGATGGTGCTCGTTCGAACCGGTTCATTGAGGCGGTGCTAAAGAGTACCCACGACCGATGTCTTTGAACAGAAATAAGAAAAACAATCAATCGATCAATATTCAAACGATATGCTGATGGTGCTCGTCCGAACTGGTTCATTGAGGCGGTGCCAATGTGCACCCACGACCGACGTTTTTGATTTGTTTGTTTGATTTGAGGTTTAACGTCCCCATCAACACTGTAAAGGTCATTTTGAAGACGTTGCTCCAATTTTGTGGGACTTTTACCCGACATTGAGGTGAAATGACATCTCAATCCCTGTCGCTCAATGAAACCAATAGGGTTTATAAGCATGGACGGTCCGACACTCACACCACTTTGCCTGGGCAGGCTTAGATCCTCTAAGCAGTTTACCAGTGCTCGTGTGTGGGTCGGATTCAGCTCCTCGTGGAAGCATCATGCAGCCCATATATTTCTTCAAGCCCCGATGGGCGGGGCCGTACCGTCGTCTTTGAACAGAAATAAGAAAGATAATCAATCAATGAATCAATCAATGAATCAATCAATCAATCATTTAATCAATCAAATTTTATTCGCTTAAGCTTATGCAGCTCATCATGATAAAACATATATAGACAGACAAATAAGTGAAGAATAGCATAAAAGTGAATTACTGGCTTGGGCATTGTCTTACATAATACAAGTTCTCAGGCTACATGTAGGCGACATACCTGTTTGAAGCTACCAAATCCCAGCAAGTTAACATCCCACGAGCGTCAAAACAAGATGTTGCAGCGACGCCCATGCGACGCCGACTAGATATCGTTTATTTGTTTGATTTGGGGTTTTACGTCCCCGTCAACACTGTGTAGGTCAGTTTGGAGACGTTGTTCCGATATTGTGGGACTTATACCCGACATTGAGACATGACATCTCAAGCCCTGCCGCCTAATACATCCAATATGGTTTATATGCATGGACGGTCCAACTCGCACCACTTTTCCTGGGCACGCTAAGTACTCACGTGCGGTTGGTTTCAGCTCTGCGTGGAATCATCATGCAGCCATCTATTTCTTCAAGCCCCAATGTGCGGGGCTGGACTAGACGTCGTATGGTCGCTAGGTCACCTACGATACAGGTATGTGACTTCTGTGGTTGCTAAGATTTTGGAAAAGGTCTGCCGGCATGTCAGCAGACAATAATAATAATAATAATAATAAAAATAATAATAATAATGAATTCCCCCGTCAACCCCAGTTTTTTCTTGATAAAGTGGGGTCTAGTGGGGATCTTCATTTCACGGACTTGTTAACCTGATGGTTATGTTTCTTTCCTTTTTATCTTCTCATGTATGTCATGAGCATGGCCATAAGGGATATTTTAGTCTGTTATATTTTTGTTTGTTTGATTTGAGGTTTAACGTCCCCGTCAACACTATAAAGGTCATTTTTGAGACGTTGCTTCCAATTTTGTGGGATTTTTACCCGACATTGAGATGAAATGACATCTCAAGCCCTGTCGCCCAATGAAACCAATAGGGTTTATTAGCATGGACGGTCCGCCTCGCACCTCGGTTCCTGGACAGGCTTAGATCCTCTAAGCGGTTTACCAGTACTAGTGTGCGGGCTGGATTTAGCTCTGCGTGGAAGCATCATGCAGCCCATATATTTCTTCAAGCCCCTATGGGCGGGGGCCGAGTCTGTTATATTACTTCATGCAACAAACACTCACGTAAACCTTCCTTAAGCGCAAAATTTGGGTTTACAGTCATGAATATCCGCCACCGTTTTTTAAACACACGCACACACACACACACACACACACACACACACACACACACACACACACACACACACACACACACAAACGCACACAGGTTAACAGCCGCGATTTGGATAAATCGCCAATTTCAGATTATTTTCTTAAGATCATCATGAAAAGTGCATATATAATGTTGACCCCCTTGAACCCCATTTTCATAAAGTACAACTGGGGTTAACGGTTTTGTATTTCTGCTCGAAGCGGTTCTAACGAGGACCGGCAATCTATGTTTAGGTTCACGTTCGGTGAAGATCAGCAATCCATGTTTAGAGCAGAAAAATGCAAAATATCGGATATTTTGTCAGAAAATTTTCAATTTTTGGTGACAAAACTTTCAATATATTTGAATAGGCGTGTTTTCGCAAAGTACCGTTGAAGATGACATCTCCAAAATAGTTATTTTTAGTTTCGAGTGAAAACTTATCATTTTTATGCTCGGAACATAGATTCAACAAAGCTCGTTATAACCGCCGTGTACTTTGTTTTTCAAAAAAGTTGGGTTGCAGGGGTATTAATTAACAAATACTGATTAACGCGTTCTATTTCATAATTCGCTTTAGGAAAATAGAGGCACGAGACAAGCTGCATTCTTCCATAATATTCAGACGAAAAATAAAAATAATGAAAAAAATAATTATCATTCGCGCTTATATCTGCATCACTACCATTATGATTACGCTCCCGTGCGCTAAATGTCTCTAAAACTAACGTTTCTCAGATGAAAATGTTGTTTTTTTTATTTCTGCCATATTTATAGATTTATGACTGCTGATTAGAACCACCTTGGTAATACGGTTTTAACGAGTATCCGCAATCTATGTTTTAGAACAAAAATAAAAAAAAATAATGAATTCCCCGTAAATCCCATTTTCTCAAAAAAATGCTCATTAGAACCGCCCTGTCCAGACAGTTTGAAGGAGTACCCGTAATCTATGTTTTGGAGCAAAAATAAGGAAAAAAGGAATACCTTGTAAACCCAATGTGCTCTATATACTGTGGGGATTAGAGGGGCATTCTATTCACGGACTTGTTATCTTGATGCATGAGCTGTAGGGTGCTTGTTAAAACCGCTTCAACAAATCGGTTTAAACAAATACCCACATTCAATGCTCTTGAGATAATGTGGGATCTAGTTGGACATGTTGGAGTGTTTATTTAACGGACTTTTTGTTGAGGTGATAATGAATAATTTAGAAATTCTGAATTCTGAATTAACATATTACAAATATCGACTAATGTATAACAGTTTCCGGAAAGCAAATATTACACACGCGTGTAAACACATTACCTGGCGTTGCATGGCAACGTAAGTGAAGTGTGGTCAGTGACAAATCTCGCCAATACTATTCATATGACCCTAATGTCTTGGGAAATACGGTCATCTGTAATTGCCAGAATATACAGGAATTCTTATAATTTTTGCCTCAGTGTGGCACAAATATTTCCTTAACATTTAAACAAACAAAGAACATTTCTCAGCTAATGCATTTTCTTAACCCGTATTTGACAAAGACGGAATCTCCCACCTGGAAAGTTTGGATTGGTCCATTTCCAATAATTGGGCTGCCAGGTTTGTTTAATTAGCGACACATTTTGCAATAATGTCTGTACTTTCAGCAAACAGTTTAGAACCAGGTCAGACGTCGCGTTTTGTGGCGTCTGATCTGGGTCTGCACTATTTGCCAATGTCCCACAAAAGGGCCGCTAGGCATATATGGGTTAAATCTTCGATACACTTATTTGTTTGTTTTTCTTTCTTTCTTTTTTTTTTTTTGGTTCTTTTGTTTTTAGAAAAAAGATTTTTAGGATGAACGTATTGTCTGAAAATTTATCATGCATTAAGCTGAGGTATTATCCATGTCATTCTCGATTGTTGTTTATAGATGTATAGTTTAGTTAAGATTGTTCTTTGTACTCCGTATTTAAAGTCAATGATCATGCCATTTCTTAAGCAATGTCATACATGTACTTACAGAATATTCATTTTTTTTCTCAAATATAATTTTAATTTTAAATGACTTGATTGTAGTGAATATATATATTAAGCTGTTGAAGATAATCGTAAATAAACATGCACATGCATTTAAGTCAACTAAAGCGATTGCGCATGCGCGCTAAATGCATAAATTTGATTGGCTCAGTCATAAAACGGTTTCAAACGGTCATACTATTGGCCAAAACGGGAAAGCGTTTTCAATATCGTTTTGATCTTTTCAGAGCGCATGCGCAAATTTAGCGTTTGTCTGAAACGATTCGCCTTGAGTTATGATTGGTCAAAACGATATGAAACGCTCAAACCGTTGTCGAAACGCAAACGTTTTGCAACGGTTTCAAAACGGACCCTAAACGCAAAAACGGGTAGGTCGAACGTTATCGCCACTGTACCCACCATGGCCTTATGTGATTTAACATCTTTCCAAAACAATTATGCCAAATGGGAGCACACCATAAACGTTCTATTAAAAGGGGATAGACCTTTTCTTCATGATAGTTGAAAAAGGTGCATAAAGCTCCTTGAAATGTAATCATGACAGTATCATTTCCAGTTAAGGACAAGTTGCAAGAATCTTAAAAAATATATAATAATACATGTAAAGAAGGATATTTATCATTAAAATCTGGATACGTTTTACTTTGCAGCCACTTTGCACCACATGTTGAATAATAGCTCGGTTGGTTCTGGTGTGTATATTTCCCTTAGCTTTAGTGTTCTCAGAGTACCGCCAACGCAGTCGGGGTGAAATGCTGAACCAAACTAAATAAGGCCATAAGATTGCTCAATGTTTGTTTAACAAAGTTCCTTGAGTCCCGAGCCTTGATGTCATTACCGCCAGCACGAAGAAGGAGGTAAGCAGGAGGTCTGCACCTGCTTCAATAATTTAACACGTGGCAAACAAGCCACGCCTTAAGTAAACGTATCTCAAAAATGATGACCATTAATATGCATAATTATATTCTAATATTTTCACTTGAAAAATATTGAGATTCTATCGTAAAAGCTACTCAATTGCCAGCAAAAATATCATCGTGTAAGAGATTGTTCAACACATCACGTGAACCAGTCCGTGAAATGAAGACCCCCCCTATACCCCACTTTATATATAGAAAACTGGGGTCTACAGGGGTATACATTATTTTCCTTATTTTTGCTCCAAGACATAGGTTGTGGGTACTCGTTAGAACCGCCTCAATGAGGCGGTTCTAACGAGCACCCACAACCTATGTTTGCTGTATTTATAAGAAAAATATCACTGATTTTCATCAGGAAAATGGCCATTTTGGACATGTAAAAAATGCACTATGTCACACGGGTGTGTTATCGTAATGATGTAATTAGCGAGCTCTTTAATCTCAACATCACGCAAATACGCTTAATAACGTTGACTTCCATAAATATGTTCTATAAAAAGGTTATCCCTTGGAAGCAAAGAATACACCACAGAACTGAAAAATATGGAGTGTACATGCTTTCTGGGCCAGACTAGCTAGTTTCGGCCAATTAGGCCTCATCAGTGACCCTCAGATATTTTCAAAATTCCACAATGGAATCAATGATCCCAAAGGACAAGAAAATATAATCTACACTATGGTGTAGGGCAGGGAGACGTTTTACCGCCGCCACACATTCCCACACACCAGCTGTAGTGAAGTCAAATATGTTCTATAAAAAGGTTATCCCTTGGAAGCAAAGAATACACCACAGAACTGAAAAATATGGAGTGTACATGCTTTCTGGGCCAGACTAGCTAGTTTCGGCCAATTAGGCCTCATCAGTGACCCTCAGATATTTTCAAAATTCCACAATGGAATCAATGATCCCAAAGGACAAGAAAATATAATCTACACTATGGTGTAGGGCAGGGAGACGTTTTACCGCCGCCACACATTCCCACACACCAGCTGTAGTGAAGTCAAATATGTTCTATAAAAAGGTTATCCCTTGGAAGCAAAGAATACACCACAGAACTGAAAAATATGGAGTGTACATGCTTTCTGGGCCAGACTAGCTAGTTTCGGCCAATTAGGCCTCATCAGTGACCCTCAGATATTTTCAAAATTCCACAATGGAATCAATGATCCCAAAGGACAAGAAAATATAATCTACACTATGGTGTAGGGCAGGGAGACGTTTTACCGCCGCCACACATTCCCACACACCAGCTGTAGTGAAGTCATAAAACCCCACTTCTGTATAATAAAACTGGGGTTTACATGGGTATATATTTTTTATTATTTTTGCTCAAACCAAAGGTCGAGAGTACACGTTAGAACCGCTCGCTAATGAGTACGCTCAATTTTTGTTTTTGAAATATGAAAATATCAGATTTTTTTATCTGAAAAATGTCATTGTTTGGTGGTAAAATTTTTATTATATTTGACTAGGCGTGGTTTCTTAATGACTGTATGGAAAACTGGGCTCTGTTTCCTAGACTGTTTTTTATTTTTCTGAAAGGTCAAAAAGACGTTCTGGTTTCAGAAAATTAGTGTTTTTTTTTCTCACGGAGATATTCCAAGTATGCTATAAAAGCTAAATGCAGCCTACCAGTGTGTCATTTGATACGCCAGTGACATACCAGGCTTCCTTTGTTTAGGTTTCCATTATGGTCTCGTCGCTTAATGTTTGTATTTCTTTCCCTTTGGTGTCTTTTATGGGTGGAGTAAGTTAATTGTATCAATTCCTGATCTTTGTTTTACTTCTACTTTACTGGCGTTGGGACTCATTGAGTGTGGGTACCCAATTAGACAATGTTTCACTATATGCCCACAATATGCCAACAAAAACGAAAGGTCACAGTATTTCTATTGGGGACATAAATTGTGGATGCCCGTAAAAACTACCTTTTATACCGCAATCAAGCATTCTAGTAACATAATAAAGGGGGTTGAATAACTACTCGCTATAATCGGTAGTGACCTACAATAACTTCTACTGACCTATAATACGTCTAGTGACCGATTATAGACCGGGCCTACTTTTCTTGTCCCTAACTTGCAAGCATAACAATAACACGCAACCTTTTATACACGAGAAAACAACGAAACTGCAAGTTATAATCTTTGCAATAATTATTGAAATAGATTTTCAGAATTTTCAGCTATATTCTTACCTTCTCGGGCTTTCCTGGTTTGAATGGGCCGTTGGAATAATTGCGCATTGCTATTGCGGTTGCGTCTCAACCTCGAAAATAGTTTCTTAAGCTAAAATAAACTATTTATTTGCAGATTTTCATACAGATTGTTACGCGCTGAGAAACATTTATTCGAGCGTCCATGTTGTTTATTGCGTCTCTGTGGCGCGGTGACGTCAGAAACTTTGCGCTATTTGACGTCACGTTATACTACGTGTGCGCGCCATGACACTGATTGTCGTTTAACATGCCACACTGTCTGTTGTCTTTTTTGCTCAAATTTGCTAAATCATTGCATAACCCTTGATTGTTTTGAATTGCGGTATAAACTAAATACTTGATTAGTGTCTTTAATAATAAAATATGATCGGTTCGCCACGATAATTTTATAGGGGCTCGCTAAAGCTCGCCCCTATAAAATTGTCTAAGGATCACCGATTACATTTTTATTATTAAAGACACTAACCATGTATTTACTATATTGGGGCGGTTCTATATACGGTTTTAGCATAAAATAAAAAAGAAAAAAAAATATACCCCTCCAACCCAAACTTGTTGACTATATAAAGTTGGGCAAAGAAAGATGTTCATTACAGGGTCTTGTTAACCTGACCTTTGTGTTCTTTACGAAAGCACCCATATACAAATACATTGTACACTTTAACCGCGACAAAAGATACGCTTAAGATGAAAAAATGTGATATTTTTGTTATTTCTCCTCAAAATTCAGATTGCGGGTATACGTTAGAGGCGGTTCAAAAACGAGTACCCACAACCTGTATTTTAGAACTGAAATGATAAAAATAAGGTTTACCCCTGTAAACCTCATTTTTACTATATAATAGTGAGGTACAATGGGGTCAGAACTACATAAGCGTGTTTTCGTGATTCGTTGTTGCATACTCAATGAGGGACAATAGTGCAACAGTTTGATGAGAGAGTATCAATTCAAAACCACGTGAGAGATGGCAATTTTCCACATATGTATAGTTTCCTTTTGCCAAGAGCACGAACGCCTGATAAAGACATTTCTTAATTCTAACATATGTAGCGAAAACAACGCCTACCTCTTCTGTGCTGACGTTCGAAATAAGTTCAATCCAAATAATGATATTTTACCCAAGTGCATCAAAAGAAAACTACTAAATTACTTCACAAAACGTGATGGAAAAACCCTCTATAAAATAGAGAGGGAAAAAGTAAATGATAACTTTGACAGCTCCTTAACGTTTTACAGCAAAAACATATCAGTGAATTCAGCCAGTAATGAGTTTAGAAACTAGAAAAAAAATCTAATAATCTCTGATGGAATTTTACTACAATAGATGAGTTTTGTGAGAAAATCTTTTTCATATTTGTCATTCCAGTTTTTTATTCTCACGATTTGTTTTTCACTTGAATTACTTGAGAATCAACAGATAGTCTTAAAGACATTACAACAGCAATGTGCTACACGCAGTCGGTGATTTGTATATCTCCCTTATTTCTGTTGCAAATATACCTAAATGAACCTAAGAATTGCGACATGCCTAGGCAAACAGTGCAGTCCCTGAAGGAGAAGTCTGATCAGGATCTACACTATCTGCCATCCCGTCGGCCCCTTTTTGGACTCTTCACTTGTTTGAAACAAATTTGTTAAAATCTTAGGAGAATTATAGCAAGTCAGTGTTAGGACTTTAACGATACATTACGTTACCTCGTCCGTGCATGAACAATCCTAAAGTTCCGAATATAGACAGAATGGGATTTACAGGGTATACACTTTAGCTCACCAGAGCCGAAGGCTCCGGGGGAACTTATGGGATAGGCAGTGGTCCGTCGTCTGCGTCGTAAACATTTTCACAAGACATCTCATGAACTGCAAGGCCGTATGAAACCAAATTATATTATGAAGCTTCCATAGGTTGGGGGAAGGAAAGCTTATTCGTGGGATCTTGGTCACCTGACCAAGATGGCCGCCATGCCCATATATGATCAAAAGCTTTTAAACTCTTCTTTCAGCTATATGGTCGATGACCTTGAAAGTTGTTGTGTACCAGTGGGAACTCGGACCCTACACAATTTGTTAAATTGCTGACGTTCGGTTGACGTTGACCTGTTTTACAGCAAGGTCAAATTTAGTTACTTCTCCAGCATGGTTTCTTGCTGTCGAATCCTCACCGTTGGTTCATCTCTGTGGTTGTTTGATTTTGTGTGTTCACGGAGATGTTGCACTGATGAGTAAGGAGGCCTTCATGTGGGCTGAACAAATTAAATGCATTTGTTTAAATCGCGAAGGAAATAAGGGTGAGGATTGTGGCGACGTAAAATCGATTTAAGCCCCCAGTGGAATTCATTTCACTGTCCGTACTAAGATGGATCTTCTGTCGCGGTTTGTTTTTGTTATGGTTGTCTTTGGGTGTTTGTGTCGCTTATATTACTTTGTTTTGAATAGCCAATTGGCCATTTTGTGGGAAAGTAGCTGTCCGGTTTGGCTTTCCGATATTGATGTTTCCATAAGGGTCTGTTGTTTCATGTTTGTGTTTCTTTCCCTTTGGTGTCTCTGATGGAAGCTGTTAATTGTATCGATGGGAGGGTTAATTGTATCGATTCCTGATTATTGATTCCACTTCTATTTTAGACATTTGTATGGGAAAAAAGGCAAAACAATGGATTTTTTTTATTCTGTTGTAAATGATATTTACACTCAGCTACACGGAAATTTATTAATTCTTAAGGTCAAGGACATTTGCTCATCTTTTGTCCTGGGCGACTCAGGTTCAGTATTTCTGTCTTCTTCTTCACTAAAACTGCCCAAATTACACCTGGAGCCGCTATGGGATGAGGCAATGTGAATTTATTCGTCGGCTCGGAATCACATAACTAAGATGTCCGTCACGCCCATATATGGTAAAACACTTCGAAAGTCTTCTTCTCCGGAACCGAATTGTCGATTGCATTGCAACAGAAGTGAAAGCAATGATCAGGAACCCCAGCTCCCATCAGAGACACCAAAGGGAACGAAACACAAACATGAAACAACAGAACCTAATGGAAACATCAACAGCGGAAAGCCAAAAGGACAGTTACTTTCCCACAAAAAGGCCAATTGGCTACCCAAAACAATATAAGCGATACAAACACTTAAAGACAAATCATAACGAAAATAAACCGCGACAGAAGAACCGCACTGGAACGATCAGTGAAACGAATTCCACAGGGGGTTTAAATCGATTTTACGTGGCCACAATATTCGCCCTCACTTCCGTCGCGATTTAGACAAATAATTTGTTCAGTCCACATGAAAGCCTCCTAACTCATCAGTGCAACATCTTCGTGAACACAAAAAAATCAAACAACCACAGACATCACCATCCAAAAAAAGGAAAAATTACAATCTCAAAATCAAAATTATCGCGTTTATCATAAATTTTGCAAGAAACAAACCCATCTACATAATATAAAGATGTAAATCCAAAAACGGGGCCTCGGTATCAGAAAAATTTGCTTTATGTAACTGAAGTTCGGGGGTGGGGGAGATACATCGAAATAGGTATTGTCATATTTAATAAATCATCCAAATATATAGAAGTGGAGCTAAAAGCGTCGATGATTTCAGATTGGTTTTCAGCAGAAAGATACATCATTAAGTCTCTCTCATAACAAAACAAAAACAGATCAGCCACAAGTGGTGAGCAATTAGTACCCATCGGAATACCCACAACTTGTCTAAATAACGTATGTAAATATTGTCAAGTTGAAAGGTGAAAGCTTCACACACTTTCTGACATTACCATAAAGTATAATTCTTATGCTCTTCAGAAGTGAATAAAAACTTACATTACAGGCAAGATAGAGGGAGTCTTCCCTTTGAAATGAAACTTGCTATGCAGCATTGGGGACTAGGGCCCTACCAAGTTTGTTCAAATGTTGACCTTCGCTGGGCCTTGAACTATTTTACGTCGTAGTCAACTTTGGGCACTAAGACCGTTTTATGGGGAAAAGGCAAAACAGTGGATTTTTCAGATTCTTTTGCAGCCTATGGCATCAGAATTGATATTTAGAGTCAGCTGAATGGAACTACATGAATAACAAATCAAGGTCATTTACTCCTTTTTGTCCTGGATGGCCCAGATTCAGTATTCTCATCTTCTACAATTAAAACAAAACTGCAGGGTTAATTGAAACCAAATTACACGTGGAGCCTCACCTGAGATAATGAATTCTTGCACACCAGACAAGGAAATCCGTGATTTTACCCTGGGATAGAAATTTATGTTCTGACCCTGGTGTTCTGACCCAAACTCGAATATAATCTCGTGTTTGGTAAATGCACTGGTTGATTACGACCTCGTATGCGCCTTCGTTTTACGGTTTACGTCACAGCACGTTACGTGACGTCACTAAACATTCCTGCATTGTCAACACAATAAGAAACTATGATATGTTTCTTATTTCTGCTCAAAAAATAGATTGTGGTTATCGTTAGAACCGCCTCACCGCGGCGGTTCTGACGAATACCCACAATCTATACTTTAGCGCAGAAATAAGATAATTAGGAAAAAGGTTACCCCTGTGAACTCCAGTTTTACTATATAAAAGTGGGTTCATTGGGGTCTAAATTATATTTTGAACACACTTTGTATAGTAAAACCAACGTAAGTTATTGCATTTTTTATATTGCCAAAAACTTTGGCTTGAGAGTAAGAAAACCAAGATAGTAACGGTCGATGATAGAGCAGGCTGTTTTGGCACGAAGTAAAGCAACGGATATCGCGGTTAGTATATTGATTTGTGGACTTCGTGGACAAAAGAAAGCGAATTCAATGATCAGGAATGGAAATAATTACCCAACATCAGAGACACCAAAGCGAAAGAAACACGACCATGAAATAAGTAAAACATCATGGAAACGTCAGAAGCGGAAAGTCAAAAAGACAGTTAGATTTCCACAAAATGGTCAAACGGTCAAAAAAGATACAGTCGAACTTCAATTGCTCGAACACCTTTGGAACCTCGAAAATCTGCTCGAGACAGGGGTAGTTCGAGCCACAGAGGCTTACTGCCAGGAGGCATAACGAGATACTTTTAGGCGTATTTTCGGTGTCCTGTAATGAAAATGTATGTTGTGTGTACTTATTAGAATCGCCTCATCGATGCAATTCTAATGAGTACACACAGCATACATTTGCAAGATAAAAGACGAAAGTCTCCTAAATTATCTCGCACCATTTCTTATGTAGAGGACTTCCCTAGGGACTCAAGAACGAGTTTTAGTCAGCCACGGTAAACGAGCCATCGGTGCTCGAGCCATCGAAGTTCTACTGTATTTAGCAATACATACATGCAAAGGCAAACTGTAACAAAATAAACCGCGATAGAACAACCGAAAAGTATTTCACTTTTGCTGTGTGTGTGTGTGTGTGAGGGGTGGGGGGTGGGGGAGGGGGGTTTCTTAAATCGGTGTTTACGTGGCCACAATCCTCGCCGTTGTTGCGACCTAGCCAAATAATTTGTTCAGTTCGCATGAAGGCTTTCTGTCTCATCAGTGCTACATCACCATCTCCGAGAACTTAAAAATCAAACAATTACAGAGATGAAACAACGGTGAAGACTCTACAGAATGAAATAACTAAAATGCTGAAGCAAATGAAAACCAATTGCATACGCTACATTGGTGACATGGATGGAAACAGTGCCTCTGTTTTGTTGTATAGACCCCGCCCTCGGATCGGTCTATTGAGGCATATATGACTTGGATCTAAATGGTAGTTTTCTTTCTTCTGCTCTGACGTCATATCGCTGTTGAATCCTCAATCCTGATTCATGATAATATTAATCTATATATAACCATTTTACCATGTATTTTATTATGACTCACGGTTGAGCTAGGAAGCCTCCATGCGGATCAATTTGTTATTGTTATTTAGTATTCAATAATACTGTACTTGCACTGAGGGCGAGGCTTTAAATTTCATACACTCCGGAATTGAAGCCCCACAAGGGGGGGGGGGGGGGGGGTTGGTTTAATTCCAGGATGGCAAATTCCAATTTCTAGTATTTGCCGGCATTTCCCAGTATTTTCAGATATTTACCTGTAAATGCCACGGGCTTGGAAAATACTCATATTTGACGGCATTTCGCCAACCTTGCCTGAAATGACCTTGACCTATCTTATGCCAAGCTCATCTTTCATCACTTAGACCGAACAAAGCAAAACAGCATCAAAACTGATATTCAGCAGGTTTATTCAAATGGCGACCTTGTGTTGACCTTGATCCGTTTTATATCAAGTTTGAAGTGGCCACTAGGGCATTTTTATTTGGAGTTTAAATAATACAGATATCTAATATCCATTTTATAAACTATGTTTGGAGTTTGAATAAGACAAATATCACAAACTTTCATCAGAACAATACATCACGAAAACACACCTATATAATTTTGACCCACTTGAACCCTACTTTTATACAGTAAAACTGGGGTTTACTGGGGGTAAACTTTATTATTCTTATTTATTCTCTAAAGTATAGATTGTGGTATCCGTTAAGGAGTACCCACAATCTATATTTTGAACAGAAGTTAGAAAAATATCACAATTTTTCTTCTTAAAATTTTAGATTTTTGGCGGTAAATTTACAATGTATTTGTAGAGGCATGTGTTCGTAATGGGATTGTGGGCCAAAGAAGAATGCACTATGTAACACGAATGTGTTATTGTAATGCATTGCGGGTGCTCGTGAGGCTGGTTCTAAACGAATAACTACAATATATGTAAAAAGAGGAAATAAATGTATGCACTAAATGGCATCATCACGTGAACAAAGTAGAAGTAAAACAAAGATCAGTAATCGATACAATTAACTTACTCCACCCATCAAAGACACCAAAGGGAAAGAAACACAAACATTAAGCGACCAGACCATAATGGAAACCTAAACAGAGGAAGGCCATAAGGACAATTACTTTCCCACAAAATGGCCATATGGCCATCCAAAATAAAAAGACACAAGTGATACACACAGTAAGTAACAAACAACACCATAAATAAACCGCCACAGAAGAACCGCCTTGGAACGGTCAGTGATAAGATTTCCACTGGGGGGCTTAAATCGATTTCACGTGGCCACAATCCTCGCCCTTACTTCCGTCGCGATTTAGATAAATAATTTGTTCAGTCCGCATGAAGGCCTCCTAACTCATCAGTTCAACATCTCCGTGAACACAAAAAATCAAAGAACCACAGAGGTGAGACAACGGTGAGGACTCGACAGCAAGAAACCACTGAAATGCTGGAGCAAAAGAAAACCAACAGTGAGACTCCGATGGGCCCGACCAGAGACAGAGCATCAGGCACCAACCAACATTACCTTGAATTTGATCTCTCTAATTTTCAATAAGCCTTTACGTTGGAGCCGTCATAGAATCTGAGGCCTGACCCACCGGCGTGCAATTAAAGAGGGAAGCAATGTTGCCAACCGTGATTGGGTTAACTATCATGCATGCAGTCTGTCGTATAACATCCATGTTGTACACAATCTTTTTATATCGAAGAATGATTTTACGAAATTGGGTGCTGAAGTCATTGCGGTTATATATTTTTCTTAATTTATATACTAAGTCACCATAAAATTCGGGTTCCGATAGACCTTTTGCAGAAGAGATTTAAGTCCAATATTGAATTTTGAAATTAAATCAGAATGGCGTCTTTAAAATTTGAAAATGCTTTGCGTAGTTTATGGTACCGATAACCCTGATTAAGGAGTTTAGCCGTTAATAATTTATTACGTGTGTTGAAGTCAGTTACATGACTACACACTCTGGCAAATCGAATTAATTGCGAAATATAAACGCCATAGGATGGCGCACGAGGAACATCACCATCCAAAAAAGGAAAATGTACAATCTTAAAATCAAAGTCATCGCGTTTATCATAAATTTTGCACGAAACAAACCCATCTACAACAGATAGATGTAAATCCAAAAACAGGGCCTCGGTATCAGAAGAATTTGATTTATTTAACTGAAGTTCTGGGGGTTAAATCTGACTGATCAAACCATCGAAATAGGTATTATCAATATTTAATAAGTCCTCTAAATATCTAGAAGTGGAGCTAAAAGCTTCAATAATTTCAGATTGGTTATCAATGGAAAGCGACAACATGAAGTCTCTTTCATAACAATGCAAGGACAGATCAGCCACAGGAGGTGCGCAGTTCGTACCCATCGGAATACCCACAATTTGTCTAAATAACTTAGTACCGAATCTAATATAAATATTGTCAAGTAGAAAGGTGAGGGCATCACACACATTCTGACATGACCAAAGTGTATAATTCTTATGCTCTTTAGAAGTGAAAAATGCATTTCTGACATTACATGCAAGATAGAGAGAATCTTCTCTGTGAAAAGCCCATTCAATTAAATCATTAAGCTTTTCTTTTATAAGATAATGAGGAAGTGTAGTGTAAAGAGTCGAAAAATCGTAAGTAGACAGACTTGAAGCACGAAAATGTCTGGATTTCAATTTATTTAAAACCTCATTCGAATTTTGTATAGACCAAAACAGATTTCTTCCTGATCTTTCAAAGACTTTATCACAATATCTAATCACATGCGTTTTAATAGCAGTAAGACAGGAAGTTAATAATTTAGAAAGTTCAGTGGTAGTGCAAGAACTAGAATTTGCAATAAACCGTGCCTGTGAAATAAACATCCCCTAAACCCCACTTTATATAGAGAAAACTAGGATTTACGGAGGTATATAATTAATTTTCTTACATCTATACCAAGACATAGGTTGTGGGTCCTCGTTAGAACCGCCTCAATGAGGCGGTTCTAACGAGCACCCACAGCCTATGTTTGCAGTATAAATAAGTAAAATATCACGGATTTTCATTACAAAAGTAGCTATTTTGGAGATGTGAAAAATGCACTATGTCACACGGGTGTGTTAGCATAATGTGTTCTGTAAACTCTATTAAGATTCTGCTTCAAACACAAACTGCTGGATGCTCTGAACCGTTTCACTGAGGCGGTCGGATTGTGTTTCAATATTCTTAAATGCTTTCAAGTTGATACTGAAGAAAATAATGTATTCGATTATGAACCCTACTTTTCACTTTATAAAGCGTGGTTTATATAGGAATTCATAACAAGGACTTGTAAACATTAGGTGAACATGTCTATGTGAAAGAATGGTGTTCATAATGGTGCTAGAAATGACAAATTCGAGGTAAAAAAGTGTCACATCTTTCTTATTTCTACTTTTACCATACATTGTGGGTGTTCGAAAGAACCGCCTCAATACGGTGGTTCTAATATTACCCACAATGTATGTTTTGTGCCAAAATAAGGCAAAAAATTAAAACCCCAGTAGCCCCACTTTTCTGTATATAAAGTGGGTTTAGAGGGGTGTTCGTTTCACGGACTTAATACCGTGACGCCATTTCAAAGCACCTTTATGTACGAGTAGTCAGTGTTTTGTAGTTTGGTGAACTTATTGCAAGTCGACCCTACGTATTGATCATTCAGACAAATCTAAGTAATACATTATTGAGGCAATCTTATTGTCCGACAGGATGTCAACAAATCACTTCAAGGGCTAAACGTTAAAAGCAAGCACTTTTTCTGCAAGGACATTCACATATTTGTTCGCATTGCTGAGAGCCTGACATATTGACATATGCATGTTGTATCGCGATTTCGTAGGGTAAAAGTTACATAGTCCCAGTTGAAAGAGGGTATCCACATTATTAGCTCACCTGTCACGTACTGACGAGGTGAGCTTTTTGGATCCCTTTTTTCCGTCGTGCGTGCGTGCGTCCGTGTGTAAACAATTTCATCTCCTCCTAAACACTCTTCGGATTATAACCAAACGTCACAGGAATGATTCTAAGGTGGTCTCCTTTCAAATTTGTTCAAGTGTTTCCGGTTCGTTGCACATCAAGGTCACAGGAGCCAAACATATATACTTTTTTACTGAAAGCTTAAAAAAATCTTCTCTGTAATCACAAGGCCCAGGCCTTTGGTATTTGGAATGAAGGACCACCTTGTGAAACTCTTCCAAGACTGTTCAAATAATAGCCCTGGGACCAAAAATGCCCACACACCTGGGCCCACCGCTTTTATATAGACATATTTAGGGAAAACCTTTAAAACTCCTCTCGTCTGAAACCAGAAGGTCCAGGTCTTTGATATTTGGAATGAAGCTTCATCTAATGGACCTCGGGGTCCACCTGTTTTAGGGAAAACCTTTAAAAATCTTCTTGTCTGAGACCAGAAGACCCAGGCCTTTAATTTTGTGTATGGTAACTTCATCTAGTGTACCTCTACCAATATTGCTCAAATTATAGCCCTGGGACCGAAATTGCCTCCCGCCCCGGGGTCCATCAGTTTTACATGGACTTATAGAGGGAAAACATTTAAAAATCTTCTTGTCTGAAACCAGAAGGTACAGTTCTTTGGTGTTTTGTACAATGCTTCATCCAGTGGACCTCTACTAAGAGTGTTCATATTACAGCCCGGGGGCCAAAATTGCCCCGCTGTGGAGCCCACCGGTTTTACATAGACTCATATAGGGAATATCTTCTTGTCTGAAACCATAAGGCCCAGGTCTATGATATGTGGTATGAAGTTTTATCTATTTGACCTCTAGCAAGCGTGTTCAAATTATAGCCCTGGGGCCAAAATGCCCCCGCGCTGGGAACCACCGCCTTTACATAGACTTATTAAGCGAAAACTTTTAAATATCTTCTCGTCTGAAACCAGAAGGCCCTGAGCTTTGATATTTGGAATTAAGCTTTATCTAGTGGTCCTCTACGAAGATCATACAAATTATTGCCCTGGAGCCAAAAATGGCCCCGCCCCGGGGTCCACCGATTTTACATTGACTTATATAGGGAAAAACCTTTTAAAATATTTCTGTCTGAAATCAGAAGGCCTAGGTCTTTGATAATTTGTATAAAGCTTCATATAGTGGACCACTACCAAGATTGTTCATATTATAGCCCTGGGGCCAAAAATTGCGGCGCCCAGGGGTCCACCGGTTTTACATGGAGTTATATAGAGAAAACCTTCAAACATCACCTTGTCTGAATCCAGAAGACCCAAGTCTTTGATATTTTGTACGAAGCTTCATCTAGTGGACCTCCATCAAGATTGTTCATATTATAGCCCTGGGGCCAAACAATGACCCCGCTATGGAGCCCATCGGTTTTACATAGACCTATATAAGGCAAATCTTCTTGTCTGAACTTAGAAGGCCCAGGTCTTTGATATGTGGTATGAAGTTTTATCTAGTGGACCTCTACCAAGATTGTTGAAACTATAGCCCTTGGGCCAAAATGCCCCCACGCCGGGGCCCACCGCTTTCACATAGACTGATTTAGGGAAAACATTTAAAAATCTTCTCGTCTGAAACCAGAAAGACCTGGGCTTTGATATTTGGTATGAGGCTTCATCTAGTGGTCCTCTACCAAGATCATTCAAATTATAGCCCTGGAGCCAGAAATGGCTCCGCACCGGGGTCCACCCTGTCTGAAACCAGAAGGCACAGGCCTTTGATAATTTGTATGAAGCTTCTTCTGGTGGACCTATACCAAGATTGTTCAAATTATAGCTCTGGGGCCAAAAATGGCCTCGCCGTCCACCGGTTTTACATGGACTTATATATGGAAAACCTTTAAATATCTTCTTATCGGAGACCAGAAGGCCCAGGTCTTTGAAATTTTGTATGAAGCTTCATCTAGTGGACCTCTACCAAGCCCTGGGGCTAAAAAATGGCCCCGTGCCGGGGCCCACCGGTTTTACATAGACTTATATAGGAAAAATCTTCTTGTCTGAAACCAGAAGGCTCAGGTCTTTGATATTTGGTATGAAGCTTCATCTGGTGGATCTCTACTATGGCTGCTCATATTATAGCCCTGGAGCCACACTGGCCCTGCCCGGGGACCCACAGATTTTACATGGACTTATATAGGGAAACCATTCAAAAATCTTCCCCCTTGAAACCAAAACGCCTAGATCTTGAATGTTGGGTATGGAGCTTCATCTAGCGGACCGCTACCAAGACTGTTAAAATTATAGCCCTGTGTTAAAAAATGAACCCATCACAGGTCCCATTGATTTTACTCTGCCTTTTATAGGGAATACCTTTAGAAATCTGCTTGTCTGAAACCAAAAGGCCAAGGTCTTCGATATGAAGCTTCATCTTGCGGACCTCTACAATGAAGATTCAAACTATAGCCCTGGGGCCAAAGGCGGCCCCGCCCCAGGGCAATGGTTTTACACAGACTTATATATGGAAAACCTTTAAAAATCTTCTCTGAAACCACAAGGCGCAGGTCTTTCATCTTCAAGCAAATCAGACTTTTAGGGTGTTTGGCTCAAATTCAAGGTTCTTGGGGCTATTTCAGAAAAGCTTTGTGTTCACAGTAGCCCCTACATTTATTGATGGTTTTAATGTAACGTCCCACATATGTTGGATATGATAATATCTCCAGCAAGTTCAACTTTCAGGGTTCAGAGCTTAAGTAAAGGTCACTGTGGCCGTTTACAGAAAAAAACTTTTTCATGGCTCTAGCTACCTCCTAGGTTTATCGATGGATTTTTAAGTCACTTTACACAAATGTTAGATATGATAACATTCTCGAGCATGATCAACATTCAAGGTTTTGGGTTGAAGGTCAGTGTCACTTTAGCTATTTTTAGAATAAACTTGTTATGGCTTATGGGTCGATTTTGCTCAAATGAACATGATAGCCACCAGAGCTAAACTATTTAAACCCTTTAACAACCTAGTCATAAACAGCTAGATTGGTTTTGATAGAATTTCCCAGAAATGTTCCTTGGATCACTGTCAATCAAAATTGCGCAAACCCTTCACTCCATCTTACTATATTGCCTACCATTTCATTCGTACAGTATGGATCAGGTGAGCGATCCAGGGCCATGACCCCCTTGTTTTTCGCATTTCTGAACGAAAACCAGTTATAGGTACCATTAGAAGCGCCTTACCGTGGTGCTTCTAATGTGTACCACAACAAATATTTTGGTATATAAATGACAAAAATATCAGTACTTTTCGAATTCAAAAGCGCCTTATCTAGAGCTATGTCGTTAACATGTCCATGTACTCTGTTAACAAGTAAAAAGGGGATCATAGGGCTTTACAAGGATATCATCCTTTTCTTTATTCTTGCGTTAAGCATAATGTGCGTGTACATGCAGTTGTTACATGTAGAACTAACGCATTGAGACTGTACATGTGTTTAAGGAATGGTGTTACTAATTATCGATATATTAACTGGTTAAGTCATTCTATAGAACGAATTATTTTAATGATTCTGATGAAGTGTGTCTATTTTCAGTTCTACAACGGAAGTAAACAGATATATATTTCAAAATAAACTGCAACTTGCTAAAAATTCATTTATACGGAACTACAACCTATTACCAGTGTATATGAAAATTTCTTTAGAAAATTATCTGGGTATAAGAGCTTACATGTGATGAGGTTCTCTTATGAAACAAGTTATTGCCTTTCAAAAGGAAAGCAAAAAGAACCTTTACTTATATTTTCCACTGCCTGTTTTAAAAAGTATACCATCTCAATTACGAAAACACGCCTATACAAACACACTGTAAATTTTACCGCCGTAAAAAAGAAAAATTTAAGATGAAAAAGTGTGATATTTTTCTTATTTCTGCTCAAAATATAGACTGTAGGTACACGTTAGAACCGCCTCATCGAGGCGGTTCTAACGAGTACCGAAAATCTATATTTTAGAGCAGAAATATGGAAAATAAGGTATCCCCTGTAAACCCTAGTTTTACTATATAAAAGTGAGGTTCCAGGGGGTCAGAATTATATAGGAATGTTTTCGTTTATTAACTACACGTGATATAACATAACACAATATTTTACAAAGAAAGTAGGTATTGCTAATGGATGGAAGGCATTGAATTATTATTACACTGTTGGTCTGATGACAAACACGATTCGGAAGCTTTTATTCAGGAAAACTTCAACCCCTGTCATGATCCCAATTTCACAGACTTAGACGCCTTTCAATGCGAGCTATGTTGTCTGATGACAACGCTTGCTTCACAGAGGTTCATTTTACGGGAATTTAGAAACCTGTCGTACGTGCAAAGCATGGCGGAAAATAAAATTTAGTGTCTCGAGTCACAATGAAGAATGCGCGTCCGACTGGTGATTAGGGAGGTTGCGGGCTTGATAACTGGGTCGGCAAGAATATTACGTGGCACGTGTAATTGATCGTGATATTTTTTTTTTTACAGTCATTCTCTTCCCTCATCTGATTCGAGAAGGGCTGTTGTCAGTTTTTGATGAAATGATGTTCACTTCATTAGTTAATCGCTTTTCATTACGATTTTCACATCTCCAAAATGGCTACTTTTTTGATGGAAATCCGTGATAGTGTTATTATTTTTACTCTAACATACATATAGGTTGTGGTGCTCGACAAAACGGCCTCACTAGTTGAGGCGGTTCCAACGAGTACCACAACCTATGTCTTGGAGCAAAAATACGAAAAATACTGCATACATAAACCTCGTATACTCCAGTTTTCTCTATATAACGTGGTGTTTAGGGGGTGTTCATTTTAAGGAATAGTGTTCACCAGATGGTACATATCTAAGCCTACCCATGAAAAGACTTAGTGAAGTTCGGAAAAACGACCGGCTCGAAATGTGTAAATTGTGTTAACTAAGCCGTTAAATTCTAAAACCAAACCAAACTGTAAAGACTTTTGTTTAGGATAACACACCTTTTCTGTCACAGTTGAAAAAAAGCATACACTTCTCCTTACGAAAACACTTTACCACCGAAAAAATGAAAATTTTAAGATGATAAATTGTGATATTTGTCTTAATTCTGCTCAAAATATAGATTGTGGTGCTCGTTAGAACCGCCTCATCGAGGCGGTTATAACGAGTTCCAACAATCTATATTTTAGAGCAGAAATACGAAAAAAGGTTTACCGTGTAAACTCCAGTTTTACTGCATAAAAGTGGGGTTCAAGGGGGTCAAAATTATATAGGCTTGTTTTCGTGATGTTATCACCATCATGTTCAGTAAATAGACGTGAAGCGATACAATAACCCACACATCCCAACAGAGAGAGAGAGAGAGAGAGAGAGAGAGAGAGAGAGAGAGAGAGAGAGAGAGAGAGAGAGAGAGAGAGAGAGAGGGAGAGAGAGAGAGAGCGATGATGATGATGATACAAAACATTCCATTTTGTAAATCCAGGAGTGAAAGGACTATAAATATCTTCGATGATTACGATGCGCCATATCCTTTTAATTCTGTTTAGTTTTTAAACAAATCAATGCCTACATTAGTTACTTGTTGAGTTCAATGACACACTTATTGAGCTGCCCTTAAAATATAATTACGCCACTTTTTCTAGGTCAGAAAGATCGATGTCTACTTCCTGATTGAAGCTTTTTATTGTTATTATTATCATTGTTATTAAATCCGTTCGATTTTGTTTAGGAATGCACTTGAACTAGTTTTCATTAGGATAACACCCGTACGACGCAGTGCCATATTTCATATCAACTCCTTAACAATATAGGTACTAAGCAGGTCCGCTAGTTCGTGAAATTAAGACCCCAACCTGTTTATATAGAGAAGGGGTGTACAGTAGCTTTTTTTCTGTTCCAAGATGTACATTTTGATAACACCCCCGCCCCCCGTGCACTAAACTGGCGTCTATCGTATCTCTAGAACTAATATTTTTCAGATATAAATGTTTAATAGTTTTCTAATACATTACGAAAACACGCCTGTAGAAATACACTGTAAATGTTACTGCCGTAAACATGCAAGATTTAAGAGGAGAAATTGTGATATTTTCTCATTTCTGCTCTAAAATATAGATTGTGGGTACACGTCTTATGTGTACCAACAAGCTATCATTTAGAGCAGAAATAAGAAAAAATAAGGTTTACCCATGTAAACCCCAGTTTTAATTTATAAAGTGGGGTTCAGTGTGGTCAAAATAATATAGGCTTGTTTTGTTATGCTAGTTCAAATATAGACTGTGAGTTCTTATATCCATTTCAAATATAGACTCTGAGTACTCGTTAGAACCGCCGCGTTGATGTTCTGTGCAAAAATAAGTAAAATAACGACACTACCCCCGTAAACCCCATTTTCCTCTAAATAAAGTTAGAGGAGTCTTCATTTCATGGACTTGTTAACCTGATGGGTTGTGAGTACTCGTTAGAACTGCTTCAACCTATGATTGGAGTAAAAATAAGAAAACTATCAAAATTTGTCACCAGAAATGTGTTCCTTTTTGAAAAACGCACTTTGCCACATGAATGAGTTATTGTAATGATAAGCGGGGTTTACAATCCTTTTGGGGCATACATTAGATTCATAGGGCATCTATTTTATTTGTGCTCAACAACATAGACTGTGGGTACTTTGAGCCGGTTGTAGCGAGCGCCCACAATCTACGTTAGAAGCAGAAATAAAAGAATTGTTACATATTTGCATAAGAAATCAAATACCCTGTTTGGAGATACTCAAGATATAGAGGATCTTACATGAGTGGTCATGTATTATTGAATTTATTAAACGAGTTGAGGAAAAGGGATAAAATGCGAGTCTTTGCCGAGCATTTTATCCCTTTTCCTCAACGAGTTTAATAAATTCAATAATACATGAGCACGAATGCAGGATTCTATTTATCATATGACATTTAAAGCGCATTTTATTCACGATTGTTTACAAAAATATCAATATTCCGCCGTCAGTAAACGCGACGTCGTTAAGGACGTCGTACATGTAACGTTACGGGACGTATGTAGCTAATTTGCATATTTAATCCACTAGTGGATTATCGAAAATATAACATGGCGTTATTACACTCTCAGACGCGACGTCATATGATAAACCGGTATCTCGTATGAGTGGGTTATCCTCATTCCAGTATAATACACTGATGTCCTTCGTCTCTAGAACTACCATTTCAATGATATATTTTCTAATGTTAAGTCCAAATACAGATTGTGGGTGCGTAAGAACCGCCTCACTGAGACGGTTCTAACGCGTTCCCGACAAACGGTGGTTTTGAGCACAAATGAGGAACATAATATTTACATATACCCCTGAAACCTCAGTTTTCTCTATACAAAGTGGGATTATCGGGGGTGGGGTGGGGGTATTACACAGCGTGTAAGCCTAATGATGAAACGCGAAATAGCCTTTATCTGAAAAAAGTTCTTACATCCGCTGTCTCATACGGTGTTGAAGAAATCGGTCATTGGGCGTTTAATCTATTTATGTCGAACAGCCTGATTGAGCGTTAGGCTAAAACAATGGTTTTGTTGAGAATTGTTCTTATCGTATATCGAAAACAAAATGCCTTTTGGGTCGATTACCCATGAGCGTAGACATAAAAGACATCGGGTTTAACATATAAGTTCAGTCATTAATTACCCACAATGCATGTTAACCTTTATATTTAATGCAACAACAAGAATGAGCTTTCACAAGACAAAAAAAAAGCGGACCATAACACGTATAACCTTTCACACAAAAAGTGGCCCACGGGCAGAGCTCTGGCACAGAATTGTTATCTCATTTGTACAAGCCCATATTTGCTGTCATATTTGTACAAGCTAATGCAAACTATACATATACCACACTCGCCCACTACGAACCACTGCCTATCCTATAAGTTTATCAGGAGCCTTCGTCAAAATGTTAGGGTTAATTGTCAATTAGACTTCTATAGTGTCTACTTAACTTCTCAAACAGTTGTAAAGCATTCCATCTGATAATATGTTACAAGCATATTGAAGGGTGCACATGTGCCTCTTTAAAGAAAAATAGTACTTATTGACAAAATGACAGCATTTGCAACTTTGACATTTCAGACATTATACTTCAGTCGGCAGGATCCTGGGTGCAGACTGACAATTAGAATATTGCCAAAGGCAGTTAATTGTATAAAACACATTTTTGGGATACAACTCTAGACATTCACATTTAAGATATGTTCTAAGCGTAGACCTAGCCTTTTGTAAAAGCTATACTTGTAAGATAAGGCGTGACAGAGCCGAATTTGCATATGAAAATGCTATTCTGGGGCTATAGTGGAATAATAATATGCACGAACTCCGTGTTCGAATGTGGGGTCTAGTATACAGTTTCGTTCAAATTTAGTCAGAAAAATAGTTTTATGTAGAAACCGTTTGTATTAGAAATGGTTAACAAGCACTACGATAACACACCCGTGCAGAATAGTGGAAAATGGCTACTTTCTTGATGAAAACCCGACATATTTTTCTTATTTACACTGCAAACAGGGGTTGGGGTGCTCGTTAGAATGGCCACGTTGAGCGAAGGCGGTTCTAACGAGTACCCACAACCTATGTCTTAGGACAGAAATAAGAAAAAAAGTATAACCCGTAAACCCCAGTGTCTTCTTTATGATGTTGGGTATATGGGGGTATACATGTCATGCAGTTTCACGTGATGATACAAAGTTACATCAGAACAAACTACTTCCTACACGTACATCTACTATTTGCCAATAAGAGAGTCATGATACTTAGACATCACGCAAACATGCCTGTTTAGTTTTGACTCTCTTGAACCCCACTTTTATATAGTAAAACTAGGGTTTACAGGGGTAAACCTTATTTCTGCTCTAAAATATAGATTGTGGATACTCGTTAGAACCGCCTCGATAAATATCACAATTTGTTATCTTAAAATTTTCATTTTTTTTCGGCGATAAAGGTTACTGTGTATTTGTACAGGCGTGTTTTCGTAATTTCCTACACGTACACTTACCATTTTTGGGTCGATTGGTTTATGATCGACCCAAATTTACTAAATGGCCAAACGGAATTCATGCAGTTGTCCACGTGGCCATCACTGATTTTGGAAAACAAATATTATGTTTTATTAATAGAACTTGAAACGCTGCGCTATTTTTATCGATGCAACAAGAGCTATTTGTAGAGTCTTGACAAGAATCGTGTGCTGGATAATAACCAGATCAGACGCCGCGGAATGGGGCGTCTGATCAGCAGGTTGCACAGGAACTTCACTGTTTGCTTAAATAGTGGCATTTGAGGGTTAAACGAAATAGAATAAAAATGCAAAGGTTGCTCACGATATGAACGAAAAACAATATCTTAATCCATGCCTCGATGTCAAGTGCCGTGACATCTTTCGGCACATTCTATTTATAAAACTGTTGTACAAATGTATGCCAAGTCGAGTAAAATAGACTTTTCGCACTCCTGCTAAGAACTTAATTTTAGAACCCTGAAATGTTTAAGTGCAAAAATGAGTAACCCAGACTTTATAGGTGGTACAGTTATTAGACATACAGCGTAGCCCAAGATCGGATATAGAGTATATTGCTTCTGATCAGATCGGCACCGTTTTGAACATGATTCAGGGCCGTAAGGGGCGGGTTGAGGATGCGAATTTCAGGTATTTTGCAGAGGGTGAAAAACTGTATGAATCCGAAATAATTTCCAAAATATGGGAGGGGGCTGCGTTTGCACCTCCCCACTCTGTTGAACAAAATCCAAGCACTACCCTAAGACGTCAGAGCGCAGCGTAAGAAGAAAATTCTGGACTGTGCTCGTTTGTTTGATTTAACGTTTAACGTCCCCTTCAACACTGTATAGGTTATTTGGAGGCTTTACTTCCAATGTTACGGGCTTTCAGCTCTGGATGGAAGCATCATTTATTCAAGCCCCGATGGGCGGGGCGGGTGGACAGTGCTCGTACACTTGGGCATTGGCAAACAGAATCTACATAATCAGACGCCACATAACGCGATGTCTGATCAGCTCTACTGTGCTTGCTTAAAGTTAAACGAACAGTTCAATTCTCAGCTCAGGACTATCTTCATAACCTACACTCAGGGACGATCGACCCACCAGTACTCTCAGTGCTTTGTTTCCAATAAGGGAGAGTCATGATAATTAGGAAACGATGAAAGGAAACATAACGAAAACACGCCTATACTACATGTAATACATTGTAAATTTTTCCGCCGAAAAAAAAAAAAAAAAAAAAAAAGAAGATAATTTTCAGATGAAAAATTGTGATATGTTTCTTCTTTCTGCTCAAAATATAGATTGTGTGTTATCGTTAGAACCGCCTCATCGAGGCGGTTCTAACGTGTACCCACAATCTATATTTTAGAGCAGAAATAAGAAAAATAAGGTTTACCCCTCTAAACCCCCCGATTTACTATATAAAAGTGGGGTTCAAAGGGGTCAACGATATATAGGTGTGTTTTCGTTTTGCTTGAAGCCAAGGCCGGATGGCAAATAAGAAAGGAAGGCCCCCTGCTTCGGAACTGGGAGAAATAGATAGGGGCTGAAACCGACCGCACATGCATACTGGTAAACCGCTTAGGGGGTTTACTCCTGTCCAGGCAAAGAGGTGCGAGTAAGACCGTACCTACATATAAACAATTGTTGGTCTTTTTGATTGGCATGGCTTGATATCTCAATGTCGTGTAAATGTTCTACAAAATTGGAAGCAACGTCTCCTGAATGACCTACATAGTGTTGACGGGGACCTTAAACCTCAAATCAGACAAACAAACAAATAAGAAAGGACATAGTGTTCAATATGTATGATTAATATATATACACGTGCAGTTTACTTAACTTTTAGAAGTGAAACCGATAAATCCATCGTGCATGTTAAAAAAAAATTGCAGACGTTTTCCATGAGCAAGAACAAAAAGAAAAAAAAAAGACTTTACGAAAACACGCCTATTCAAATATATTGAAAATTTTACGAGTAACAAAAAAATCATTTTCAGAAGAAAACTTCTGACATTTTTCATTTTTCTGCTCAAAACATATATTTGTGGGAACTCGTTAGAACAGCTGCGGTTGTAACTAGGTAACTAGTAACCACAATCTAAATTATATTTTTGAGCAGAAATAAGAAAAATGATGCATACCCCTGTAAACCCCAGTTCTCATTACGCAAATACGCCTATACAAATACATTGCCACCTTTATCGCCGAACAAATGAAAATTTTATGATGAAAAATTGTGATATATTTCTTATTTGTGCTCCAAATATAGATTGTGGGCACTCGTAAGAACCGCCTCGATGAGGCGGTTATAACGGGTGCCCATAATCTATATTTTAGAGCAGAAACAAGAAAAATAAGGTATACCCCCGGAAACCCAAGTTTTACTATATAAAAGTGGGTTTTACTATATAAAATCGCGACGGAAGTAAGGGCGAGGATTGTGGCCACGTAAAATCGATTTAAGCCCCCCAGTGGAAATCTTCCACTGACCGTTCCAAGGCGGCTCTTCTGTGGCGATTTATTTATGTTGTTGTTTGTTACTTACTGTGTGTATCACTTGTGTCTTTTAATTTTGGATGTCCATATGGCCATTTTGTGGGAAAGTAACTGTCCATATGGCCTTCCTTTGTTTAGGTTTCCATTATGGTCTGGTCGCTTAATGTTTGTATTTCTTTCCCTTTGGTGTCTTTTATGGATGGAGTAAGTTAATTGTATCAATACCTGATCTTTGTTTTACTTCTACTTCAAGGGGGTCAAAATTATATAGGCGTGTTTTCGTGATACTATATGGAAGTGGGACTTATGGGAGCGAAAATCATATAGGCGTGTTTTCGTGATGAACAACAAAAACAACACATCACAAAAAAAAAACACGCCTACACAATTGTATATAGTAAAACTTTAGTTTACAAGGATAAACCTTATTTTTAATATAACATGATTCCGATTGAAATTTACAGGATACGGATTGGACTTCATTATAGTCGTCAGATGAAAGTAAAAGGTATCAAACATTTAATTTTTTTCGAACTGCTGATAATTATGTCCTTACTTTTAATAGCAGGAATAGAACGTAATCCAGGACCCGAGTCCCAAGACTCTGTTAATTCTCACCCGGGATTAACAGATGGTGATAAAATCATCGAAGATAAATTTTCAATAGTGCATTATAATGTTCAGAGTATAGCAAACAAAATTGATATTATTGAAACAGAGCTTCGTAACTTTGACGTTATATGCATTACCGAAACGTGGCTTGACGCTCGAACGTCAGACAATGAAATACACCTTGATAACTTTAAGTTATTTCGACGTGATAGACCAGGTGATCACCACGGTGGCATCTGCGTCTATGTTCGTAATAACTTATTTTCTAAACGAAGAAATGATCTGGAGTTGCCAAATATCGAGTGTATTTGGGTTGAAGTCTCTGTTCGCAATAAAAAACAATTAATTGGAACTTTCTATAGGCCTCCAAATTCTATGAACGCAACTTGGACTGCAATTGAGGATTCCGTCGGTCTAGCATTTGACACGGATATTCAAAATATTCTGCTTACAGGTGATTTTAACCTTGATACCCTAAAAGAGAATTCCTACAGGAAGATTAGAGCTTTGTGTCTGCAATTTAATCTTGAACAACTAATAGATGAACCTTCTCATTATACAGAAAATTCTTCATCAATTATTGATCTGATTTTCACTGTAAATAAGAATAATATTGTCTTAAGTGGTGTAGGGGAACCATTCCTCGAACAGAATATTAGATACCACTGCCCTGTATATTGTGTTCTTAATTTCACGAAAACAAAAAACCCTTCTTACAAGCGAAAAATTTACTTATTTGACAGGGGTGACTATCAGTCTTTTTCGAATGACCTGGCAAACACTGATTGGGACGCATTGATAAGTAATAATATTGATACATATGCAGAAAATGTAACGGAAAAGAATACTACTTTATCAGATAAGCATATTCCAAACAAAATAATTACAATTCGTAAAACTGACCCCCTTGGCTTACAACTAATATAAAGAAACTTCTCCGGAAAAAGAAAAGATTATATGATAAATATAAAAAATCAAATAACTCCAATAACTGGGAGACATATAAAAGCTTTCGAAACCATGTCACCGCAGAAATTCGCAAATCAAAACAGCTACAATTTGATAAATTATCTGAACGATTAACATGCTCTGAAACTGGCCCGAAAGATTGGTGGAAAACATTAAAACAATTTATTAAACCGGAACAGGTAAATACCATACCACCCTTGAATAAGGACGGTACCATTTATTCAGACGATAATGCCAAAGCTAATGCTCTAAACGATTATTTTGCAGATCAGACACTTCTTGATGATAGTACGGCATCACTTCCGCAAACTATGAACATACCTAATTATAACTTAGACTCACTTTCTATTACCACTGAAGAGGTTGAATCAATCTTAAAATCACTCCCTCTCGGTAAAGCAGCCGGCCCAGACTTGATTAATAATCGTCTCCTCAAGGAACTTTCACAGCCTCTTTCGCATCCACTTCGTGACTTGTTCAACTTTTCAATACGTCATGGTAAAGTGCCACAACTTTGGAAACAAGCCAATGTCTCGCCAATACACAAGAAAAACGACCCATCTGAAATTACAAACTACAGACCTATTTCTCTCCTTAGTACAGTCGGTAAAGTGCTAGAGAAAATTGTACATAAACACTTATACAACTTTCTCCATGAACATAATACAATCTCAACTTTGCAATCAGGCTTTGTTCCTGGCGATTCGACTGTAAACCAGTTAGTTGATTTATATAATACCTTCTGCAAAGCTCTCGATGACGGTAAAGAAGTTCGTTCAGTATTTTGCGATATTAGCAAAGCTTTTGATAGGGTATGGCATAGGGGTCTGCTTTTCAAACTCAAATCTGCAGGAATAACTGGAAATCTTTTATCATGGTTTGCTGACTACCTAAATGATAGACAACAACGCGTTGTGATACCAGGTGCTAGTTCGACATGGACTCCAATTAACGCCGGTGTCCCTCAATGCTCGATTCTTGGACCCTTGTTGTTTATCTTATATATTAACGACATTGTTGAAGATATCAATTCTTCTATAAGACTGTTTGCAGATGATACAAGTTTGTATATAATAGTAGACGACCCCATTCAAGCAGCTGAACAATTAAATTCAGACCTAGAAAAAGTAACTCGTTGGGCAAAACGGTGGTTAGTTACATTTAATCCAGGAAAATCAGAATCTATGCTATTCTCAAGAAAACACAACAAACCTTATCACCCACCTATTTCAATGGACCAGAAGCAAATAACTGAAGTAACTACACACAAGCACTTAGGTGTTATTTTTTCAGATGATTGTACTTGGCAAGATCATCTTGAACATATAAAAACAAAAGCATGGAATCGTGTAAATGTTATGCGGAAACTAAAATTTCAGTTAGATCGGAAATCTCTCCAGTCGATATATTTTTCATTTATACGCCCCCTTTTAGAATATGCCGACGCTGTATGGAATAACTTAGACTTGCCCAAGTCCCTACATTTACATTTTTTATTTTTAAATGAAAGCCCCTTTAAACAAAAAATATGTAAAAGTCTCTTTAGTCTTCATCTGTGAATGTAGGGACTTGTATACTCTGCAAAAGTTCCGACCAGCACAAAGCTGGCATGAAACACCATCTCCCACTTGTTGATAAGAGCATTAGCCTCTGCAGTCAATGTTTACTTAATAAATAACACCCACCTGCGTCTGTCAGTGAAAGAGCGGAAAATTCTAGTATTTTGGAGATTTTTGTTTTGTTTTGTTTGATTTGAGGTTTAATGCCCCTGTCAACACTGTATAGGTCATTTTGGGGATGTTGCTTCCTTTGTGTTGGGACCTAAAACTTGTTCGAGACAGTGGTAGTGTTCCTGCCATCGAGGGTTGAATTTACTGAGGATAATTTCGGCATTACTTTCAGTCCTTTATTTGAGTGTGCTCATTAGAATCAACTCGTGAGTACACACAATATATTTTTTCCAGATAAAATACGCCAAATACCCATAACTATCCCTAAATATTTGTCATGTGGATACATGTATGTTTGAAGAGACTCAAGAGCGAGTTCGAAAACAGTCATAGAAAACGAGCTATTGGTGTTCGAGCCATTGAGGTATCATTATACAGTCAAACCGGTCATAGTGGCCACCTCTATTAAGCAAGCAAGCAATCATTCAAATCCCGAAAAAGGCGAATGCATTAATATCCACCTGTATTAAGCAAGCACCTGTCTTAAGCAAGCACATTTTGATCATTCCTGAGGTGCTTGCTTAACACAGATTGGACTGTAATTGTTTTTGCACTGGTTTTTATAGAAAAAAAGGCAAGCAGGCAGCATAATATCATTATCCTGGCAAAATTACTTAGTTAATAAGATGTGTAATTGCAGAATCTTTTCAACATTATCTTAACAGGAGAAACCGTTGAGAAAAGTGGCGTTTACATCGGGTTACATAATGTTCTTATTTCTGCTCAGTAGTATAGATTGTGGGCACTCTTTAGAGCCGCCTCTAACAAGCAACCACAATCTTTGTTTGAAGCAGAAATAAAGAAAAACGATACGAGGCCTACCCAAAATCTATGTTTTAGAGCAGAAATTACAAAATGACTAGCCTGGTAATTTGGTAAACCCTGCTTTACTCTATATAAAGTGGGGTTAACAAGGGTTTTCATTGTATGGACATGTTTAGGGGATGATCATGGTAATTGTGAACACTAGCGTTGTATGTCCATTAGAATCGCCTCATTGAGGCGGTTACACATAGATTGTGGGTACTCATTAGAACTGCCTCATTGAATCGGTTGTAACGAGTTCCCACAATCTATGTTTTGAGCAGAAATTAAGAAAAATTCTGATTAACGTCATTGTTGGAGCCTTCTAATATAGCATAGGCATGTTATCGTAATGGTTTAAGAATAAAAGATTAAAAATTTTTTTTTAAACCCTTTGCCTTCATGTGGTTTTCCCCCTCCTAAATGTAAATAAATCATGGTAACAAGCTCTGGAGCCGGTCAGTGAAAAGTTATCTAAATAAACTTCTCACCCATATCTGACAATCATCTACAGAAAAGGTGAATGAGTTCTTTCAATATTTACAAGTCTGTTAATTTCACAATTCTCATAAAAGACGGTATTGCTATTTCATTTAAGATGTATTTATTTTTTATTTTTTGTAAAAACAATTATTTTTACAATGGACACCTAATTAACAGACTTGGGCAAGTCTAGGAATAACTGTGCACAATACGAAGCGAATGAGTTAGAAAAAATTCAAAGCGAAGCTGCACGAATAGTTTCTGGTGCAACGAAACTGGTATCAATTGATTCTCTTTTGTTAGAAACAGGCTGAGAAACACTGGCGTCCAGGAGGCAAAAGCACAAACTCACTTTATTCTATAAAATGCATAACGACATTACTCCTGAATATCTTTGTTCACTTGTTCCACCTACCGTTGGTAGTACATCGTCATATCCATTACGAAATGCTGATGATCTCCATACTCTTCATACAAGATCACAACTTTACTATAAGTCTTTCTTGCCATCAGCTGTGCGAGAATGGAATGAACTCCCCGAGGAAACCCGCAACTCGCCCAGTCTAAATATATTTAAAACTAGGCTAAACACGAATGTTACTATACCACCTCGATACTACTTCACAGTTAAAAAACGCGGTCAGATCTATCATTCTAGGCTAAGAACTAAATGTAGCTCCTTACGTCAGCACTTGTTCTCTAAGAACATTGTAGATTGCCCTCGGTGTGTTTGTGGATCCGTAGAGGACACGCACCACTATCTCTTAGCATGTGAACAGTATACCGAACTTAGGCGTGAACTGTTCAGCCGTGTGTCAGTAATCTGCAATCCAAATTTAAATATCCTGCTGAATGGGGATCCTTCTCTCTCACTCAATCAAAACAACACTATCGTCCTCGCTGTGCATGACTATATACTGAAGTCAAAACGTTTTCAATAAATGCTTTTCTTGAACTGACGACGTACTTTTCTTTTTTCTCATTAAAGAGTATGAGATAAAGACCAAGATCAAATTTAGTATAGTAGTTTATTTCCACCCTTCCCCCGTGGAGCCTGATACACTTATACATGTATATGTATATTGATAAGTTTTATCATGTTTTTTTTTTTTTTTTTTTTTCAGCTATTATGTTTAGACCTGAAAGTTGTTACAAATAGTATCAAATCACAATACTTTTTTCATAATATTCTGATTATGACTCAAATCACTAGTAAGTTGCACTGATGTACTTTTTGTATGGGATACAGATTCAATAAAAGTCTAATGACTTTCTTCTGGATCCCGTTTGTATGTACTGTTTCTATATGTACTGTAATGAATTGTATTGTTTAAAGTATACAAATGAAATAAAAGTTTAAACTAAACCTTATTTTTCTAATTCCTGCCCTATAATATAGATTGTGAAAACTCGTTAGAACCGCCTCGATGAGGCGGTTCTAACGAGTACCCAAAATCTATATTTTGAGAAGAAATAAGAAAACTATCACAATTTTTCATCTTAATTTTTTTCATTATTTCACTGATAAAGATTACAATGTATTTGTATAGCGTGTTTTTGTAATGAACAAAGAAATAAAGAAAACAGGAACACATGAGAATCGGAGTATGCGTTAAAACTACCTCGTTGAGGTGGGTACAGAGAGCACGGCAATCTAATAAGAATACGACAAAAATACCTTTTCTTCAGAACTAAAAAAACAAAAACATTTTAGACTTGTGAAAGAAAGGCGCATATCATATGTATTTAGGATAAATTTTGGGCGGACATTTTTGCAGATGACAAAATAAAGAAGTGCTTCTAAGTACATTGCAGCTTGCACATTCGGGGTTTGCAGGCACTAATCAACTAGGAAAAGCCATTATACTGCTGAAGCTCGGTGATTTCACCGCCACAGATTTACAACGACACGACTACTCTATAATTTAAAACTTGTCTCCGAGAATAATAGTATTTCTCTCTGGACTTAGCTGTTTTAACCCATTTAGTACCAGAAACCCCAAAACGGGTACCCTGGCAAACAGTGCAGGCCCAGATCAGACGCCGCAGAACGCGGCGTCTGATCAGGGCCTACACTAATTCCTAAAAGTTAAGCCATTTTCCAAATCAATATTGAAGAAAAACACAACCTGACACCCCTAAATTTTGAATTGGAATCATGTTATATATAATGAGGAAGATTCCATTTGGTACAAAAAGGATTAATGAATATCCTGTTTGTAATCTCTTCTTCGCAGCTTCATTGGCCTAGAAAGCAGATTTATTGAGTCAGCGTTTGTTAAAATAATACGTGTCACAAACCCGAAAAATGAAGGTTCAGGCGATTTTGCGCATGCACAGATTCACCTGAACCTCCACTGCTCGCGCACGTGTTTCACGTACCTACAGTCTGAAATATTGGAATGGAGTCGCTCCCGCACTGAAAAAGTATTCATTTCACAGCGTTAAGGTATGTTTTCAAAAGCTTGGACGCTTGAAAACGCTTTTTCTAACGACAGACAGCATCATCTTGACAGAGGATCATCAAGACATTTTTGTCCTTATCATGCTCTGTAATGCGAGGTTTGATGCCGGAGAAATTGTTTTGGGCTTCTAATAGCTTTGCACGAATCAAATTTATCACTTTGTTAGCCTGGTGTTAGCAGCAATTTTAGAAATAACAATGCTCTGGAGGGAATGACAGCTGACGCTGCTTTAAGGGACACACGGTAACATATTTATATGACATGCTTTAGCGTGTCAGTTTCACATTTATTGGACACATGTCGACACCAAAAAATATCCGTTGTTAAACTATTCCATATCATGAACGAAAAACGCACGCGTTATATCAAGAAAAGTGGGGTTTATAGAGAAAATGTGTCAGACAATTCCTCTTTCCATGGTTTTATGAAAGGTATGTTTTCAAATGAAAATATGTGATAGCCCATTACGAAAACACGCCTATATAAATACATTGTAACGTTTATCGCCGAAAAAATGAAAATTTTAAGATGAAATATTGTGATATTTTTCTTATTTCTGCTCAAAATATTGATTGTGGGTATTCGGTAGAGCCGCCTCATCAAGGCGGCTCTAACGAGTTCCCACAATCCATATTTTAGAGCAGAAAAAAAGAAAAATAAGGTTTAACCCAGTAAACCACAGTTTTACTATATAAAAGTGGGGTTCAAAGGAGACAAAATTATATAGGTGTGTTTTCGTGATGCCGAAATACTCTGGCAGTTCTAACGGATACCGACAATCTCTGATTTTGAGAAGGGATAAAGCAGAAATAAACACACACACACACACAAATACAAAAAAAAAACAAAAACAAAAAAAAAACAACAACAACAAAAAAAAAAACACAAAAAAACACGAGAAACCCTAGGTTTCACTTTATAATGTGGGAATGTGGGATTTATAACCAACTGATATTGATTGCACGGACTTGTTTACGTAATGACTGAGCCCCGCCAAGCGAATTTGTGTCTTCGAGCATTCCGTCATGACAAATTTTAACTGCGCATGCCCAGCCATTCAGAGGGGCCAGGGATATGGCTTTCTGTCTGAAGGTTCCTCTTGATTCACTGCTTGTATGAGCGAGTAGCGAAGGTTCTGGCGAGACTGCGCGGATGCGCAGGCTCGCCTGAACCTTTGCTGCTCGCATAGGCGATAAGTACCAAAATCGCTTGACGGGGCCCATGCATACGATAATTAATACAGGCGAATTTTTATGTATGCACCTGTTTCAAGAGCTGAACAAAGGCATGTTTAAAACAGATTGCTTGCTCAATGGAAGTGGCTTCTATGACAGGGTTTACTGTATTCTCTAATATAGGGATCAACCATGGTTTTTCATGCTTTAACATTTGCCTGATCCCGAGGAAGCTGTTTGAACATGAGGCCGCTAGGCCGAATGTTCAAATATCTTCCGAGGGATCCGGCAAATGTTAATGCATTAAAATAACCATGGATGATCGTTGTTCTTGCATAACTTACGGATCCGACAGCAAATTTTGACGAAAACGCCCATAAACTCCATATAAACTCCACATAAACTCTTCAAATGCGATAGGCAAACCAAAATGGCGGCCAGTTCAGATTGTTGTTTAAAATGACGTTGTCATGCAGTGACGTCATCATAGAACTAAAACGCTACGTTCAGGGCGATAACGTTACGTCACTCAACGTAACGTAAAAAAGCAAGGCCCGTCTTGTGATTTCAAAAGCTCAAAATCTATGTTCAAACAGCACGCGAATTTCATGATTTGAACATGGTTTTTGCTGTTTGAGCACGGCTTTCGGTCCATTTGACAATGGCTTCAAACAGCCATGCGATGATAGGTATTTATGCAAGAACGAACCTTAATAGACTATGATCTTGCTAGCACTGATAACAAGTACATATTCTTCGTATTACGAGCTGTTCAAATATGAATGCAACTAAGCACATAAAAATGATTCCGTGATAGATTTCGATGAAAAATTTATTTTTTCTACTCAAAGTATTCCCCTTTAACAGATATACAAACTTTCAGTCTTCTGATCCAATCATTGAATGCATTTTGGTAGTCTTTTCGAGGTATACTATGAAGGCACTGGAATATTGCAGAACCGAGGTGTTTGCGCTGTACAAATGTTCGACCAGAAAGGTATTTTTTCAGCCGCGGGAACAAAAAAAGTCACACGGTGCAAGGTCAGGGAAATACGGGGGGTGAGGGAGTTCAACAACCTTTCCTGCTTCAGATAGTCTTGCACAATGAACGCCTTGTGCGATGACGCATTGTCATGTAGCAATCTGACATTGGCCAAACCAGTTGCGGGTCTTCGTTCTTTGAAATATTTCATCAATTTTCGAAGAACTTTATTCTTGTAAAACTTCGCATTTACAGATTTGCCTTTAGGCACAGCAACCTGAATAGCAGGGCCCCAATTTGAAAATATTATGGCGTACATTACCTTCTTGACGCCCATGGTCCGCTTTGCAATGCATGGTCTTTTGCAATACTTTGTTGCCCATATTTGGTTCGGAATCTTTCGTTTTGGCTCAAAAAGTGAACCCATGTCTCGTCACCTGTGACGACATTAGCGAAAGACCGTACATTGTAATTTGGAAACTTTTTAAGCAACTTCTTGGCACACTGAACGCGTGTCTTTTTCTGCTCATCTGTCAACAGATGGGGAATCCATCTAGCACAGATCTTTCTCATTTTCAAATCCCGTTTCAGAATTGTATGAGCTGCTCCTAATGAGATGCCAACCATACTAGCTATTTGCCTAGCGGTGCATCGTGCATCGGTAGCAACTATTTCTTTCACTCTAGCAACCATCTAGGCAGATGTTGCTCGTTTCGGCCGACGATCATGTGGTGCATCTTCTGTTGAGCCTAGCCCACAGCTGAATTTCTTACACCAACGGCGTACTCTGACCTTCTTCCAACCATGTTTTGTATTAGTATACAAGAGTAGACAGTGTTTATCGAACGATATACATGGCTAAAGTGCAGGGATTTTAACAGGTTTGGTATCAATGTATAGGTAAAATGTTTTTCTACGCTGTGATATTTATTTCCATGTGATTTTCGCATTAGTGCATGAGAAAACGTTTTACTTGCATTCATATTTGAACAGTCCTCGTAATAGGTCCGTGCCTGTGTCTATACAATGGTACAAACAGGCGAAACAGATGTAAACGCCCGGTTTGCCTTTGTTTTGAACATTTCAAATCGATAGCAAAATCACAGCCATGTGAGAATTTTTAGTGTAGTTTGTATTTTCTTGTCCTTTGGGATCATTGATTCCATTGTGGAAGTTTGAAAATACTTGAGGGTCACTGGTGAGGCCTAATTGGCCGAAACTAGCTAGTCTGACCCAGAAAACACGCCCACTTGATATTTTCCAGTTCTGTGATGTATTCCTTGCTTCCAAAGGATAACCCTTTTATAGAACATATTTAGATAAGCATATTCGTCATTTACACACTTATGACATTCTAATCGATCCTGTTTATCTTACCCATTTTATCTAACCCCACTGTTTACTATCTGCAAGGCGAGCTGGCGGAGGGCGATGGCAATAATGCAACTGAAAATTTGCAATAAAAAACCTTTTGGAATATTTGTATTTTTACAATTATTTCTTTTTCATTTTCAGTCTGTTATATCTTATTAGCTGACCTTGAGCGAAATCCTAGGCCAGCTTATGCCGTGATCCGTGTCCGTCGTCCATTCGTCCGTCCGCAGTTAACTTTTAACATTTTTGACAGCTCCAAACCGAAAGTCGTATTTAGCTGATACTTTGTGAGACGCACTGAAACAACATGGCAATTCAGAATTACTAACACAGTATAATTCCTTTATTAAGACCACCTTTGGGACTGTTCAAAAGTGGTCTTTAAGACCACTTTTGAACAGTCCCAAAGGTGGTCTCTGACCAGAGGACAGCACATGCAAAAAAGACAAAGAACGAATAACTGAAACCTGCTAAATAAGCTTCTAAAAGTAAATTTAATCCTAATTTTAGGTGGTCTTAATAGCGGAGTTTTACTGTACGTTCCATTCCGATATCAAAGATGGTCAACATGGCGGCCATCAACTCCTCCCGAGCAGAAAGTCGGATTACCTCGAAACTTGACGGGAGGCTTTTATGTGACACGGAGATTCTGAATTGCTAATCTCGTTCCGTTCTGACATGGACGATGGCCGCCATGACGGCCATCTTGAAATTCTGCTTCCAAATCAGTAATTTCGCTGAAATGAAACTTGATGGGAGGCGGCATGGAGATTTAGATTTACTAAAACCCTTTCGATCTGATTTCCAATCTTTTAATACTTCGACGGACCTCTCCTGAACCAAAGCAAGATGACCGCCACGGCTTTAAGACTTTACAGAGGTAGCATTTAATGCGTTTGGTTGATATTTTTATGAGGATAGATAAAGGTCAAAAGGCACCTACCTATGTCAATGCCTTCAAGGACACTTTTCCAGGCGAGCTACGCTGTCTGATGACAAATGTTTGTTTAGGTTGGTCCCTGCTACTTTGCATTTATGCGGCTGAGCAGATTCAAACATTAAGCTGATTTTGAACTTACAAAGTGTTGCTAGGGTACAAGACTCTAAAAATGCATGCCTGGTAATAAACTGAATATCATTACTTCCTGTTCCGTTCCATGTCAAATGAGGAATATTGAATATGCGTATTTAATGCATTCTGCGTTGACAGATTGAATGTCTTGACATTTTAATGTTGCATTAGTTTAATGCGTTGAAAAACCGCGCACAAATTCAATGCCACTGAAATATAAATTGAGAATCGAAGCGTTTAAAGTGAGAATAAAGCAAAATAAGTGCAGACCAACAGCTGAGTTGCATGTAATGAAAATGTGTGATATTTTTCTCATTTCAAGTCCAAACATAGGTTGAGGGTACTCGTTAGAACCGCCTCATTTCTTAAAGACATTTATTCTTAGACAGTAGGACACACCATGTGTTCATAATTGTTTTATTGCCCCATGTGATATACTGTATATAGCAGATCAAAGGCGGCCTTTAATAGGGTGATTAGTAGCTCTTGTTGAATCCCCTGACTGAGGCACTAAAGGGGAAAGTCAATAAGGTACACTCTTGTTAACAGTTAGTTAGTCAATTATTTCATTTCCCCAAGGAGGCCCCTTACCTGTTGCAGACAGGAGTTCTCTTCAGTCAGTACTGAGGGCTACATAATATTATGTAATGAAATGATAGTCCTCAATAATCAAGAATAAATGCCTTTAAGAGTACCCACAACATATGTCTTGGAGAAACGAAATATGAAAAAATAATGTATATCGCTGTAAACCAAAGTTTTTTTTCTATTTAAAGTGGGGTGTATAGGGGTGTTAATTAAACGGACGTGTAAACTTGATGTATAATGACCGTAAGCAAAAGACTGTGATTAGCCTGTGACTGTGTAAGTCTGATCAGACTTTTTGCTGTTTGTGTGACGTTTCAGTGAACCCCGACTTAATGCCTCCTCATCACGATAACAAGTCCGTAAAATGAAGAACACCTTATATGGAGAAATGTGAAGATTTTTTTCATTAATTTATTTAGTTTTTTTTTCAAAAACAACCTAAAATGTGGGTATTCTATAGAACCGCCTGAATGAATGTTTGAAACAGAAATAAGAACAAAATGCCAACTGCTCTTGTATGAAGGAAAACAATACACCATGTTGATGCGTTATCAAAATGACAGAGGCATGTGTTCATTTGCGTCATCATAGTCTCTTAGTCCTGAGGAAATCACGTTAACAAATCCGTGTAATGAACATCCTGTAAACCGCCATTTCATATTGAGAAAACCGGGTTTTACATTGGGGTGGGCATTATTTTTGCCGATATCTGCTCCAATACATAGGCTATGGGTAAATGTACAAGTACTCACTGAGGCGGTTCTAACGGTTACTGACAGCCTAGTAAGACAAATATTACCAATTTGCAGCAAAACCATAATCCTGTAGGACATTAGGTAACGCGGCTGTGTTATACAATGGCATGCTGCCTCGTGAAGCCGATCATTTATAGCTTATACTGCTTCAGACGCAAAGTTCAGTTTCTGTATGTTCAACAACCCCGTGAGTTTGGGAGTCCTGTGGTACAAAAGGTTAAAGCATCGCTATGTCTTGAGATATTACGAACTAGGGCCTTTATTTCTGTCAATTTCAAAGTGGCAATTGCTCAGAATCAGACGAAGCATGAAACAGACATTCATTCACGAGAGTTTGCATACAACAAATGGGGTACACCGACAAAACAAAAGGCATTAAGTATCACTTTAAAATACAGATTTGCTGATACCAGCGATAAAGGTGGGAACATATTTAGGTATATATACTACAAAACCATTGCACAATCGTAAGGAGCGCTGTGGTGCAGTGGTAAAGCATCGGCCTCGGGATCGAGAGGTACCGGGTTCGAACCCCACGAGCGGCAAGTGTTGTTTCCTTGAGCAAGAGACTTTATCCACATTGCTTAGTACTGGTTCTACCCAGGAAAAGAGGGCCACATGGAAGATTAGTACTAGTACTAAATGTGTTACCCTCTATAAATAAGGTCGATTATTATTATATTATTATTATTATTATTATTATTATTATTATTATTATTTATTATTATTATTATTATTATTATTATTATTATTATTATTATTATTATTATTAATCGTAGTTGTTGGAATGACAGCAACATAATCCAAACATATTCTGGACTATAATCATTTTATTTGCATTCAACAACAACAACAACAACAAATAATAATAATAATAAAAGAGTCAAAGCACATGGTCTGTGTAAGGGAGTCTTACATCACAGTAACGTCAAAACTGGAATTCTCGCAGATGCAATGAAAACCCAAATTTCATTTTGTCAAAGTCACAACCAAAAAGTAAATAGTATTAAGAATTTTTGTGTCCCCCGACCCCTTTGCTTTAACAACAGCTATACAACGCTGTCTCATCGAGGTAGTAAAACTTGTCAGGTATGGCAAAGAATTCATGTTGGAGAGCCAACTCCAGCAGGTTTACGTTTACAGGTCTAGACTGGATGCGTCGGCGCAGCTCATCCTAAAGATGTTCTATGGGATTGCGGTCTGTGCTTATAGAATGCCACGGCATGACGTTAAAGGGAGTCTGTACTTACTCGTACTGTGTGTAGTCTGGCGTTGTCGTGGCGAAAGTGCCTCAGTCCGTTGGCATGCATAAACGGTACAATAATTGGCTGTAAACTGTCGTCACGGTAATTGACAGCATAAACGCGACAACATATACGTTGTCGCGTTTATGCTGTCAATTACCGTGACGACACTGTGACATACTGTGTCTTACCGGCGCTGCTGATTCCACCCTACAATGGCACATTTCCTTCCTCCAAACACCTGTCCGCCTCTCACATACAGCACAGTGAGTAACGTTCTCTTCATCTCCTATAGATGCGACGACTTCCATCGGCAAAACTGTCGTTGAACTTATTCTCATCAGAAAACAGAACACTGGCCTACTACTGACGTGCCCAGCCTCTATGACTGAGCCCATGACTCGCGATTTCGGCGATGACGTCCGTTAACACCGGTGCAACATATGGGCGTCGTGACGTCATGCCGCAGTCACTTAACACAGTACTCTTTGTCTAGCGGTTTAATTAGCTGGCTTGAGTCGATCGCGTACAACCCTGTAAACCCTAGTTTTACTATGTAAAAGTGGGGTTGAAGGGGGTCCAACGTATATAGGCGTGTTTTAGTGACCTTACAAGTTACCACAGTGTTGGAATCACTCCCAGTTATTTGCAGTACCTACGCCTCGCAACTTCGCGTTTGGACCAACCGGTTTGTAACACCCCAATGGTGCCTCTGACAGCCGAGCCATTTTTCAATCATCAATGTTTACTTGCAAGTCGACTAGATGTGCACATGCTGAGAAAGAACTCCATGTACAAAAGGATAAGGACGCATGTGCTGCATATAACCATGCTGCATATTACTTGACAACCCTTGAAGAAGAAACGGGTACATAGCGATTCATTTTATGTTTACACACTGAATTTTAAAGCGTTTTCTTTCTTTCTAATTAATATAAAATAACACAGAAAGTACATATTTACTTTTGCCGCTCAGTATATTATTGGCGATCTGCCATTTTAGAGTACCTCACCATTATCCTCAAGACAATAGAAGTGCTGTTCAATGGCATTACAATGGTCATTCAGATTTCTGTGAAGTGAACATTATCACAGGCTACAGCACCACAATGGCATTTGACTGAGATACACGTAGTCTGTCGATGCCAATGCAGTCATCATGGTCATTAAGAAAACACGCTTATACAAATACACTGAAAACTTGACCGCCGAAACACGAAAATTTTAAGATGACAAAATGTGACAGTCTTCTTATTTCTGCTCCAAAATATGGATTGTGGGTACTCGTTAGAACCTCCTCATTGAGGCGGTTCTAACGAGTACCCATAGTCTATAATTTAGAGCAGAAATAAGAAAAATAATGTACACCATGTAAACCCCATTTTTTTACTATATAAAAGTGGGGTTCAAGAGGGTCAAATTTATATAGGCGTGCTTTCGTATTGAATCAAAAGGCAGTAAAGGAATAGAAAGCAGTTTGGGGTCGATGTATTTGGTGCGACGTAAAACTCAAACACTCACTCATTCCTCAGTGCCAAGAGGAAGAACAATACAATAACATGCTCGCGCGCAACGGCGATATAGAATAACATATGCATCAATCATTACCCTTCCTCCAGTCAAGAGGACACTACATGCACTTGCAATCAGGATGCCACCTTACCGTATACTGCGTGGAATTGACGGCAGTGAAATAACAAAGACCTGTAGAAAACATTCTTGTATCAAAAACAGTTTATACGTGCTGCCTCAAGTTGGTGGGTGGATAGGCGTAGGGTGGCGGTATAAAATCAATTATAGCCCGATTTAACGCAACCTTAAGAACTTGCATGTAAAATATAACGAGTGATGAATTTTAAAGAACTGACAGTACTGTTAGAGAATAGACTTGGAAATAGCACTAAACTGAGACTTAGGCTTGTTTCGTTAAACCCTTAAATTCCAGTATGTTGGTTTAAACAATATTTATTAGAATAAATTCACATGCATACATCGCATAATAGTATATGGTACAGGATTTGATAAAAAGCTAGAACTTATGTAAATCATCTCCTGAATAAATCATCTCCTAGTAAGTTAAGCAAACTATATACATGTACACCCTGTAAATGCGGCGTCTGATCTGGGTTTACAGTATTTTTCCAAAACCAACACAAGAATACAGCTACAGCCCAGCAATCACACGTCGCAAGGACAACGTCAAATCAACGTCGGTGTATGACGTTGCTTAAAAGTCATGACATTGCACCGACGCTGATGTGACCCTGCTTGGAGGTAACGCTCATTACACAACACCATTAGCGATAAGAAAAGCACGGCTTAAAATAACCAGAATTTAGTCCTTCAAAACGAAAATACACCTTCATAATTTTGACCCATTAAAAAGAGAAACGATCAGGAACTGCCCAAATTCTTCCCATAATATCATAAGGGAAAGAAGTCGAAACATGCAGTGACGACAGTAAATAAAACGAACAACAATTAAACCGAGTCAGCAGCTCTTTCCCAAACAAGTGGTGACTCCAATATCCAAACCTAATTAAAAATGAGCAATATACATTTTTGGGGAAATAATCAGAATCACCAACAAGACAGATATAAAACTTGAAGGACAAACGTAATTAAAAATGAACAACCAAAAAGGGGGACGAATCAGAATCATCAACGTAATAACATATGATTGGGGAAAGAATCAGAACCACCAACATAACTGGGGTTTATAGGGGTTACGTTACCTTCCTTATTTCTGCTCAGAAACATAGATTGTGGGTACCCGTGAGAACCGCCTCTCTGAAACGGTTCTTACGGGTTCCAACACTCTGTATTTTGATCAGAATTATGAAAACTATTATAAAATTGTCATTTTTGGTGGTAAACTTTTAAATATATTTAAATAGGCGTATTTTATAATGTGGATTTCGATCAAATAATCGATAGTCATGTGGACATCAACAACGTACATGTAAGGCTAATGAGCTCAGTAAGGCTGGGTCGATCGACACCATCGACAAACAATCTGCCCCCCCCCCCCCCACTAAAAAAACACTAAATGTCACTAGACAATGACATTTTACAGCCACGAAGTAAAAATATTATATAACATGGGCGTGTTATCCTACAACACATTTTAAATGAGTTTCTTGCGTGAGGAAAATATTTAGCTATAGAACTAATGAAGTCGTGTCAGCATCAGGCACTTATTCTTGAGCCCGGCTGCGAGAAAATTGTTTTTTTTTTTGGTGTTTGTGGCCAGGTAAAACAATGTTTATTCTGTGCAGCCACACATGCTAGACATTTATAGATATATCAACTACAGTAGAATTCCTATATTAAGAACACCTTTGAGATTGTTCAAAAGTGGTCTTAAAGACCACTTTTGAACAGTCTCAAGGGTGGTCCCTGAACACAGGACACTGTGGGCAGAAAACACAAAGAAAGGCTAATACAGCCTTCAAAATAAGCTTTATAAAACAGAAATAGCCTATATTGTAGGTGGTCTTAATAGCGGATTTTACAGTAAATGTATTGTATAATGTAATCAGTGAACAAAAGATGCTGATTAGACTATGCGGATGTTCAGGCTGATTCAGGTTGACTCCCCTATATATTGTTCGTTTGTTTGTTTGATTTGAGGTTTTACGTCCCCGCCAATACTGTATAGGTCATTTTGGAGGTGTTGCTTCCAATTTTGTGGGACTTTTACCCGACATTGAGATGAAATGACAGTTCAAGTCCTGCTGCCGAATGAAACAAATAGGGTTTATATGCATGGACAGTCCGACTCGCAACACTTTGCCTGGGCAGGCTTTGATCCTGTAAGCGGTTTACCAGTACTTATATGCGCGGTCGGTTTCAGCTCTGTGTGGAAACATCATGCAGCCCATCTATTTCTTTAAGCCCCGATGGGCGGGCGCTGCTATATATTGTTGGCTAAATGACAGAAATTGAACTACACCCATCACTATAACACATCCGTGTGACACAGGCTATTCTTTCATATCCCAATGACAATTATTTTTCTGTGGTTTTGTGATGCTTTTCTAACTGCCCCAATATTACGACCACCTTTGTGGCTATTTTAAGACCACATTTGAACAGCCCCAAAAGAGGTCCCTGACCAGAGTACATTGTGTGCAGAAAAGACGAAAAAGAAAAACTGTACCCATCTAAATAAAGTTTTTAATGAAGAATAAGTCTTATTTTATTTTTAGGTGGTCTTAATATTTCACTGTAATTGGTTGCACGGAACCTCTTGAGAATCGCCTCATTGGAGCGTTTCTTACGAGTTTATAATATAATGTTATTAATCAAGGAATTTCGTATTGGCCCAGTTACAGGTCCGAGGTCTGCTGTATTGGCACGAGGCCGAAGGCCGAGGCCAATACAGCTGACCGAGGACCCGTAACAGGGCCAATACGAAATTACTTGATTAATGACAATTTTATTAATTGACGCAATTAAAAACATGATTTATGATTTTTGAATATTGGTTGGCCTTGTGTAATATAGGATATTAATCAATTAATAATAAATAATAATTAATTTCCATGTAAACTCAGTTTTCTCAATATAAAGTGAGGTTTGCAGGGACGTGTTACAATGTATATTAATGGACAGATACAGTTCCTCGATATGCCTGAGTTACACTGTACAATAATGGACAAATACTCGTATCTCCGCGACATGCCTGCGATACACTCTAAATTGATCACGAACATATGACTGCATAGGACGCTCAAACATAAAAAATAATGTTCTGCTCAGCTGGTGTTGATGTAACAGACCTCCTATTAATACATGATCTAATTAAAATGTCCAGATGCCAATCACAATAATTGTCATAAAAAGTGTCATGGCTTGTCATCTACTGGTTTCTTTAAAAATCATTGCTGCATAAAGTGCGGACCCAGATCAGACTGCTAGGAGCAGTCATAAGAGTCCACGCTGTTTTCCTTTGTGCAAAAAATATATAAAACTTTAAGCTTGCAAAATGATGCAGCAAACGACAATACAGACTATATTTTCAAATACAATTTTTCATGGCATCTTAAGGGATTTTGTAGTTGTTTTCCAACACGACTATACAAATACATTGTGAATTTTAACGCCTTAAAACGAAGATATTAGATGAAAAATTGTGACATATTTCTTATTTCTGCTCAAAATATAGATTGTGGGAACTCGATAGAACCGCCTCGATTTTCTTATTTCTGCTAAAAATATAGATTGGTGGTACACGTTAGAAAAGACTCATTCTAATGATTTCCCACAATCTCTATTTTATAACAAAAATAAGAAAAATAAGGTTTACCCCTGTAAACACGGGTTTTGCTATATAAAAGTGAGGTTCAGGGGGTCATAATTATAAAAGCGTGTTTTCGTGATGCGTATAATTAAACTACAGGTACAATGATTCGTTTTGTACGGCTGATTCAGGCTAATCCTTGAATTCCTTACGATTTTATTGAAATGGCTTCTGATAATAAATATTTAGGGATAATTTGGGGATTTTTCTCTTTATCTTAAAAAGATTCGCTGTGTATACTCATTAGAATCACATCGAATAGTACACACAACATATATTTATATTAAAGTACATAACGGACCGCAGTGACCTAGATGATATAATGACCATGACCCTCACCACTGTAGTTTCGAGCCTCGCTGGACGCCAGGTTCTGCAACGGGAGGTGCGGTGTATTTTCTCAGGGTACTCCCGTTTTCGCCCAGCTTGACGCAAAATGAATGAAATAATCTATCTAAATCAAATCAAAACAAAACATCAACAACAAAAAAGGAGAACATCGAAATTTCCCCTATTGGCATACCTCCTGCAGTAACGGTCAGTGCCAAATGTTTAGGGACCCAGCGGTGTCCAAGCCACATTACGAAAACACGCCTATACAAATACATTGTTAACTTTACCGCCAAAAAAAAAAACAAAAAAAAAAAAACGAACATTTTCAGCTGAAAAAAGTGATATTTTTCTTATTTCTACTCCAAAATATAGTTTGTGTGTACTCGTTAGAACCGCCTCGATTGTGTGTACTCGTTAGAACCGCATCATCGAGGCGGTTCTAATGAGTACACAGAAACTATATTTTGGAACAGAAATAAGAAAAATAACGATGAGGCGGTTCTAACGAGTACACACAAACTATATTTTGGAGCAGAAATAAGAAAAATAAGGTTTACATGTACCTCTGTAAACCCCAGTTTTACCGTTATATAAAAGTGGGGTTCAAGGGGGTCAAAATTATATAGGCGGGTTTTCGTGATGATTTGCAGCTGGCGAGGCTAAACATCAGCTAAAATTTTAATGTGAATTTAACTTAACTCCGCTTCTACAATTTCTACGATATGAATAATTGATAAATCGTGTCATTTGCTTGTAGCATGAGATTTAGAAATATTCCAGCGAAAGAGGAAAGTGCTAATAAATAATAATCTGACTTTATATTTCTTTTTGCTTAACCTCTGCATGCAAACTGTACATTAAACATGTAAATAGTTGCGTTTATACATTGGCCAGGCATGACAAAACCTGCTTTTACCATTGCGTTGATTTTTGGCGCAAATCAGTCTGTGCACATGCGCATTCTGATCAGCGCTTTAGTGTCCACTGCTTGGCATGTCCTTTCTATATGGGCCCTTGCGGGTCTTTGAAGCTAAACAGACCATTTGTGTCTCACCTGTTTGCAAGCCCCGAACACGTTTTGTTTTATTTCTTTCGAGCCGGGACTCACATGTAAATGTATTGCTACATAACGAGACCTTCTGCAGGCGCGCATACAGAATCACACAAACGTTTGCATATGGGCCCCGTCAAGCGATTTTGGTACTTATCGCCTATGCGAGCAGCGAAGGTTCAGGCGAGCCTGCACATCCGCGCAGTCTCGCCAGAACCTTCGCTGCTCGCTCATACAAGCAGTGAATCAAGTGGAACCTTCAGACAGAAAGCCGTATCCCTGGCCCCTCTGAATGGCTGGGCATGCGCAGTTAAAATTTGTCATGACGGAATGCTCGAAGACCCAAATTCGCTTGGCGGGGCTCATAGTATTGGCATCACGTGCAAAGCTGTAAAATGAGTACTATTTGAGACACACAAGTAGGATTATACACAGATCTGCAATCTGATCTGCACATCACAGGAATAAGTCCGTCAAATGAAAACTCCCCTAAATCGCACTTTATATAGTTTTCTGGGGTTTACGGGGTAGTACATTATATTCTTATTTCAGTTCCAAGACATAGGTGGTGGGTACTCGTTAGAATCGCCTCAATGAGACGGTTCTAACGTTTACCCACAGCCCATGTTTGCAGTATAAATAAGAAAAAATATCACGGATTTTCAACAGAAAAGTAGCCATTTTGGAGATGTAAAAATGCACTACGTCGCACAGGTGTGTTGTCTTAATGCCCATTCACCAGGCTAAAGAAAAGCGCGGCTAACCGGCATTATTTTGCTTTTTTGGTACAAGAACATAGCTTGTTTGCTGTTCGTTACATTACGTAAACATGCCTATACAAATAGATTGAAAACTTTACCGCCGAAAAAAAGAAAATAGTAAGATGAAAAATGGTGATAGTTTTCATATTTCTGCTCAAAATATAGATTGTGGGTACTCGTTAGAAGCGCCTCATTGATGCGATTCTAACGAGTACCCACAATCTATATTCTAGAGTAGAAATAAGAAAAATAAGGTTTACCCCTGAAAACCCCAGATTTTCTATATAAAGATTGGGTTAAAGGGGGTCAAAATCATATAGTTGTGTTTACGTGATGGACGCGCGTCATTCTAACGAGCATTGGACTGGGAATAAGAAAAAACATGACAAATTTTAATCTGAAAAAAGGTAGTTATGCAGATACGAAATTCGTCTTTCATTACGAAAACACGCCCATTCAAATATATTTGTAAAGTTTTATCATCGAAAATATTTTTTTTGTTCAGATAAAAATCCTGATATTTTTCATATTTCTGCTCAAAACATAGATGTTTCTGATCAGAAATGAGAAAAATAATGTGTAACCCCGTAAACCCCAGTTTTACTATATGAAAGTGGGGTTTAAGGGGGTCAAAGTTATATAGGCGTGTTTTCGTGATATAAACACGCGCTTGTGTTACATGTAACAAATTACGAAACCGTTATCTGAAGAAGTGGCTTGGATCAAAAGTTCGTCTATAAGAACAAACGTTAAACCTTAAGCTGCCAACCGTGGCAGTTTTCATCTGTTTTGTCGTCTGCTGGTTACTTTAGAAGCCATTGTACCCCTGAACTGTTTGCCTGTATGCAAGAAATATTTGAAATGTTTGCAAAAAAAAAAAAAAAAAAAAAAGAAAAAAAAAAAAAAAAGAATATGCAACAGACTCCATAAACAGACGGCATTTTTAGATGGAGTATTCAGGGTTAATGTCCTATTATGGTGCAAAATACAAATGAAGTACCACAGTCTCAGAACACAGACTACCAATGGTACAACATACAGTAAATTCTTATATTAGGACTACATGTACCTATAGGACTGGTCAAAAATGGTCTTTAAGGTGGTCCTTTACTAGAGTTCTCATTTGAGTTGGTTTTAAATAGCGGATTTTTACTCTTTAGATTGAACATTACAAGAACCATCGACTATCAATGGGCACGGGGCTGGTTTGTGTGTATGTGGTGGTGGTGAGGCTGGGGCTTGGATGGGGGGGGGGTCAAAATAGATTTTACAGGGTATAAGTCTTCACCATGGCTTCAAATATTGCTAAAAACATTCACATATCTAGAAAAATTCCTATATTAAGACCACCTTTTGGACTGTTCAAAAGTGGTCTTAGACCTCTTTTGAACAGCCCAAGGTAGTCTCTGAGCAGAGAATACTGTATGCAGAAAACACAAAGAAAGAATAACTGAAACTTTCTAAACAAGCTTTTTAAAGCAGAATAAGTCTCAATGTTTGGCCTTAATAGCGGAATTTTACTGTATCATCGCGGGTTATACTGTTACACTTAATAGGTGAGACATCACTGATAAAAGACAGAGCTGCATAGATGGTCTTTTAGATGTGCACTTAACAATACATTGTATATTTGGCTTTCATCGAAAATAATGTCTTCGGTGTTTTTACCACATATCAAAAACACACCTATATAATTTTGAACCCCTTTTAACCTCACGTGTATACAGTAAATCTGGGGTTTACAGGGGTAATCATTATTTGTCTTACTTCTGCTCTAAAATATACACGTAGCTTGTGGGTACTCGTTAGGACCGCCTCAATGAGGCGGTTCTCACGTGTACCCACAATCTATATGTTGAGCAGAAATAAGAAAAAAATATCACAACTTTTTGTTTTAAAATTTAATTTTTTTCGGCGGTAAAATACACAATGTATTTGTGTACGCGTGTTTTAGTAAAGAAGTTATACATAAACATGTCTGCTAAGCTACACTGTATACAAATACATTGCCACCTTTATCGCCGAAAAAATGAACATTTTATGATGAAAAATTGTGATATTTGTCTTATTTATGCTCAAAATATAGATTGTGAGCACTCGTTAGAACCGCCTCATCGAGGCGGTTCTAACGAGTACCCAGAATCTATATTTTAGAGCAGAAATACGAAAAAAGGTATACCCCCGGAAACCCCAGTTTTACTATGTAAAAGTGGTGTTCAAGGGGGTCAAAAGTATATAGGCGCGCTTTCGTGATGGACTAGCGGCAATCTCATCTGTCGATTCCTCATCATTGCCTTCACTTCTGTTCATCACGAAAACACGCCTATATAATTTTGACCCCCTTAAACCCCACTTTTATATAGTAAAACTGGGGTTTGCGGGGGTAAACATTATTTTTCTTATTTCTGCTCATAAACATGGATTGTGGGTATTCGTTTGAACTGCCTCGCCGAAGCGGCTCTAACGAGTATCACAATCTATGTTTTGAGCAGAATTTAGAAAAATATCACAAGTTTTCGTCTGAAATTTTTCATTTTTTTCGGCGATAAAGATTACAATGTAATATATAGGCGTGTTTTCGTAATGTTAGAAACTGAAAACATTGTATCCAAACCCGTGCGTTTTACCATTACGCAAACACGCCTATACAAATACATTGCCAACAAAATGAAAATTTTAAGATGAAAAATTGTGATATTTTTCTTATTTCTGCTCAAAATATAGAGTGTGGCACTCGTTGGAACCGCCTCATGGAGGCGGTTCTAACGAGTACCCACAATCTATATTTTAGAGCAGAAATAAGTAAATGAGGTATACCCCGGAAACCCCAGTTTTACTACATAAAAGTGGGGTTCAAGGGGGTCTAAATTGTATAGGCGTGTTTTCGTGATATATAGTATTATTATTGACTAGTTCATCAGAATCTCCGTCCATACCACTCAAGCAACTTAGTTAGGCAGTAGACAGCGACATTGTATCGTTGACCCTGCAGGTTGCTTCATGAGAGGATTCAGATTAATTCTCACGACAAGCATCCCTATTTTGCCGTCCAACGTGCAGTAAGATTTCACCATCAGCGGTTCGACCTCCCCGGTTTCGAATAACGTTTCACCGTTCCAAACTTAGTGGCATTCGGGGCGTAAACATTAAGCTACATGTATGGCATTAGCCTTCTACGCCAGGGGCTGGGGCTCGATTCCGGGCTTCTCCAGATTTTCGGGTAGTCTTTTAACCGCGGTCCAATCTCGGTATGACCTTAGTTGTTGGTTGGACGTAACAGTATAAGCACACACGGCCCAAAACCTGTTTGAGCAATTCAAGTTCCACTATAGAAGCCTCCGTGGTCGAGTGGTTACGCTACTCGCCTTGTAAACCAGGGGTCGCAGGTTCGATCCCGGGCTTCTCCAGACTTTCGGATGAGTCTTTAAACCGAGGTCCCGTCTCCGTATGACCTTAGCTGTTGGTGGGACGTAAAACTGAAACACTCACTCACTCAAGTTCCACTATACGTACTATTACATCGACTTTTGTTCGGCCCCCGCCCATAGGGGCTTGAAGAAATACATAGGCTGCATGATGCTTCCACGCAGAGCTGAAACTGACTGCTCACGAGTAATGGTAAGCCATAAGCCACTTAGAGGATCTAAGCATGCCTAGGCAAATACATAGGCTGCATGATGCTTCCACGCAGAGCTGAAACTGACTGCACACGAGTAATGGTACGCCATAAGCCACTTAGAGGATCTAAGCCTGCCTAGGCAAAGCGGTGCGAATTGGTCCATGCTTATAAACCCTCGGTGGGCGGCAGGGCTTGAGATGTCATTTCATCTCAATGTCGGGTTAAGGTCCAACAAAATTAGAAGCAACGTCTCAAAAAATGACCTTTTCAATGTTGACGGGGACGTTTAACTTCAAATCAAACAAACAAATACATCGACTTTTGTAGCATTCTTCATCCGAATGTTATTGAAAGGCAGGTCTAGCCGCATTGACCCATTTTGTACCGGAAACCCCAAAACGGGAACCATTGCAAACAGTGCAGGCCCAGATCAGACGCCGCAGAACGCGGCGTCTGATCAGGGCCTACACTGTTTGCAAAAATGTAGCCATTTTGCAAATCAATTTTGAAGAAAACACAACATGGCACCCCTAAATTTTGAAATGGACTCATACCATATATAAGGAGGAAGATTCCATTTGGTCCAAAAAGGGTAAAATGCAGATCTAGCCGCATTAAGAAATCATACTTCCGTAAAACGACGGCATACTTTGCGATGAAAGGAAAGAAATAACGATGTAGTTATGAATTCCAATTAATAAAATTGAATACATAACCTCTAGACAGTGACAGCTGCTGGCTATGTATTGGAGACTATATAAGCACGTATAAAGCTTATCCACAAAATGAGAAAAAGAAAGAAGCAAGTGAAACGGGGTCTTCGAGCAAGCCAAACATTACGAAAACACGCCCATACAAATACATTGCCACCTTTATGGCGGAAAAAATGAAATTTTTATGATGAAAAATTGTGATATTTTTCTTATTTCTGCTCAAAATATAGATTGTGGGCACTCGTTAGAACCGCCTCATCGAGGCGGTTCTAACGAGTTCCCACAATCTATATTTTAGAGCAGAAATAAGAAAAATAAGGTATACCCCCGGAAACCCCAGTTTTACTATATAAAAGTTGGGTTCAATGGGGTTAAAATCATATAGGGCTGTTTTCGTTATGAAAGAAAAAAAAGCCTACATACCCAATCACATCACGAAAACACGCCTATATAAATTTGACCCCCTTGAACCCAATTTTTATAAAGCAAAACTGGGGTTTACCGGGGTAAACCTTATTTTACTTATTTCTGCTCTAAAATATAGATTGTGGTAAATCGTTAGAACCGCCTCGATGAGACGGTTCTTAGGAGTACCCACAAACTATATTTTGAGCAGAAATAAGGAAAATACCACAATTTTTCACCGTAAAATACTCATTTTTCGGCGGAATAGTTTACAATGCATGTGCATAGGCGTGTTTTCGTAAAGAATCAAAATCCAGCCTTTCCAGTCATCTTGAACAATCAGTTGGTCCGGCATTAGAATAACGCAAAGTGCATGCTGCGTCTGATCTGATTGACATTCAGCCAGTATACCGGTGTTATTAAAGACGGGCAATACAGTTCATCACAAAAACACGCCTATATAATATTGACCCCCTTTAACCCCACTTTTATACAGTAAAACTGGGGTTTACAGGGGTATACCTTATTTGTCTTATTTCTGCTCTAAAATATTGAGCAGAAATAAGAAAAATATCACAATTTTTCATCCTAAACTTTTCATTTTTTTTCGGCGATAAAGGTGGCAATGTATTTGTATAGGCGTGTTTGCGTAATGTTAAGTGTAATGGCACTGCACACACGCTGTCAGTCTATGGCACTGCACACATGCTGTCAGTCTATGGCACTGCACACACGCTGTCAGTCTTTGGCACTGCACACACGCTGTCAGTCTATGACACTGCACACACGATGTCAGTCTATGGCACTGCACACATGCTGTCAGTCTAAGGCACTGCACACACGCTGTCAGTCTATGGCACTGCACACACGCTGTAAGCCTATGGCACTGCACACACGCTGTCAGTCTATGGCACTGCACACACGCTGTCAGTCTAAACAAAACTTGGCTGATCTACATCTGCACATTTGACACAACCGAATTGGACGGCAGGTCTTGGGATGTAATTTCATCTCAGTGTCGGGTAAAAATCCACATAATTGGAAGCAACGTCTCCAAAATGACCTATAAAGTGTTGATGGGGACGTTAAAACTGCCAACAAACAAACATACAAAACAAGACACAACCGATCTTTCCATTATTTTGACAGTGACGACCTAATCTACTAGAAAATGTCAGTCATCGCATAAATTTTCCTCGATGCGCCTTTTAAAATGCACATTTTACACAGCACGCCTGTAGAGGCAACTAACCGCGATCTCCGTTGCGTAACTTCGTGAAAAGGCCTGCCACTCTACCTGCGTCGCTAAAATAGCCGGCTGTAGCAGTGGTATATATATATATATATATATATATATATATATATATATATATATATATATATATATATATATATATATATATATATATATATATATATATATATATATTATATATATATATATATATATATATATATATATATATATATATATATATATATATATATATATATATATTAATATGAACTTAGGCACAGCCTAGATACGGACATGAACATTACCGGTCAGTTAACGAATGTTTAAAAGCAAAGATGATAGTGTTTTAACCTACCTGAACTTGAAGTCCGAGTGAATAATTGCAAGCCACTTTACCAATATGCTTTAACCCTTATCTTGCTGTTCACGACAACCCCTATATTTTCAAACAGCATAGATCCAGATCAGGTGGCTTCTGAAGAAGCCACCTGATCAGGATCTACACTGTTTGGCATTCAGTTTATGAATTTGTAGCAATAAATTACATCAAGTAATTTGATTGGTTGATAGACATAAATGGGTGTGGCTTAAATGAATATTCAGCAAGATAAGGGTTAACTTACGCCCCTTGTTGAAACAGACAACATTTTTGGTTCTGTATAGCTTTACTTGAGAGCATTCTTGTTGACTGCTGACTGTATAGCCTTTGTGAGCATTCTTGCTGTCAGAATCAGAATTGTTTACTGGTGACACGTCCATAGACAATCCTTCACCAGTGAACATGGTTTCCGAAGTCAAAGGTCTTGCGAAATGCAACTTATTCAATTTTACCATGACATTGTGGGCAATCTGGATGGGGACGGACATAAATCGTGGCCACAAACAGACAGACTTGATCATCATAGACTTCGCCAAGGCCTTTGACAAAATTGAAGGTACTTAGCTCACAGAGGGCTGTTAAATAAACTTGACTATCATGGGATAAGCAGATCCACACATAGGTGGATAAGCTCATGGCTCTCTGGGGGCTCACAAGAAGTTGTACTTGATGGCCAAGCATCTGATCAAGTCCCTGTTTTATCTGGACCCCCCCCCCCCAAGGTTCAGTCCTTGGACCGGTCTTCTTTGTTTTCATCAATGATCTGACTGATAATATCAGGTCATCAGTCACTTTGTTTGCTGATAATGTGTCCTGTATATATTCTCCGTCTGAATGTCTTATTTTACAAGATGACCTGGATCATTCAACTTGCACAGTGGGAGGCCGATTAGCAGATGAAGTTCAATGTGGCGGGGGAATTTTTGGCCTCAGGGCATAATTTGAACAATCTTGGTAGAGGTCCAATAGATGAAGTTACCCCAAATTTCAAAGACCTGGGCCTTGCGCTTTCAGAGGAGAAGATTTTCTTTTTTAGATTTTTCCTATATATGTCAATGTAAAACCCAGGGGCCCCAGAGCTATAACTTGAACAATCTTGATAGTGGTCTACAAGAAGAAGCTTCATACCAAATATCAAATACCTGAGCCTTCTGGTTTCAGACAAGAAGATTTTTAAAGCTTTTCCCTACGTAAGTCTATGTAAAACGAAAGGGCTCCGGGGCGGGGGCATTTTTGGTCCCAGGACTAGAATTTGAACAATCTTGTCAGAGGTCCACTAAATGAAGCTACGCACCAAATATTGAAGGCCTGGTTTCAGAGGTGAATATATTTTAAGTTTCTATTAAAAAAAATCTGTTGTTGGCTCCCGAAAAACAAGAGGGCCCAGAGGGCCCTGGTTCGCTCACCTGATCCAAAGCATAACAAGTGGGGCCCGGGCTGGGTCAATTTTGGCCCCAGGGCTAAAATTTGAACAATCTTGGTAGAGGTGCAGAAGATGAAGCTTCATATCGAATATGAAAGACCTGGGCTTTCTGGTTTCAGAGAAAAAGATTTTAAAGGTTTACCCTGCATATAGAAGTGTATGTAAAACAAGATTTTCCCTATATAAGGCTATGTTAAACCAAAGGGCCCCGGAGCGGGGGCATTTTTGGCCCCAGTGCTATAATTTGAACAATCTTGGTAGAGTTCCACTAGCTGAAGCTTCATAACAAATATCAAAGATCTAAGCCTTGTGTTTCAGAGAAGATGATTTTTAAAGATTTTCCCTATATAAGTCTATGTAAAACCAAAGGGCCACATGGCGGGGGCATTTTTGGTCTCAGGGCTATAATTTGAACAATCTTTATAGAGGTCCACTAGCTGAAGCGTCATAACAAATATCGAAGACCTAAGCCTTGTGGTTTCAGAGAAGAAGATTTTTCAAGATGTTCCCTATATAAGTCTATGTAAAACCAAAGGGCCCCGGAGCGGGGGCATTTTTGGCCCCGGGGCTAAAATTTGAACAATCTTGGTAGAGGTCCACAAGATGAAGCTTCATACCAAATATCAAAGACCTGGGCCTTGCAGTTTCAGAGAAGAAGATTTTTCAAGATTTTCCCTATATAAGCCTGTGTAAAACAAAAGGGCCCTGGTGCGGGGGCATTTTTGGCCCCAGCACTATAATTTGAACAATCTTGGTAGGGGTCTACTTGATGAAGCTTCATACCAAATATCAAAGATCTGGACCTTGCAGTTTCAGAGAAGAAGATTTTTAAAGATTTTCCCTATATAAGCCCATGTAAAACCAAAGGGCCCCCGTGCGAGGGCATTTTTGGCCCCAGCACTATAATTTGAACAATCTTGGTAGGGTTCACCTAGATGGAGCTTCATACCAAATATCAAAGACCTGGGCCTTGCAGTTTCAGAGAAGAAGATTTTTTAAGTTTTCGGTGAAAAAAATCTATTTTTGGCTACTGTGACCTATATGTGCAACGGACCGGAACCATTTGAACAACTTTGAAAGGGGACCACCTAAGGATCATTCCTGTGAAGTTTGGTCAAAATCCGATCAGTGGTTTAGGAGGAGATGTCGTTTGAATAAAAGTTTACGGACGCACGCACGGACGCACAAAAAGTGATCCCAAAAGCTCACTTTGTCACTACGTGACAGGTGAGCTAAAAAAATAGGCCTGACCCCCTTATATGACAAATGGAATTGTCCAACGTATGGCAGTTGAAAAGTCTACTAGCATACAATGTGTTAATGTCCCCATCAACACTGTATTAAGCTTTCGTTCCTATGACTTATTATTGTATGTATATATGTATTGCCTGTCATAGAAATTTTGAAATAAATACCGTATTCGCCCTAATTACCGCACATGCTCCTATAAGCGCACACCAAAGCTATTTTTGAAAAGGAAATGCATAAGCGCACACTTTACAGTAATCTCCCGTTGAAGCTCTCATAGTAAATCTATAAAAACTTAACATTATTTCTTCCAACAGTGAAGACAATGCTTAAGTATCTTTTTCCGTCCCATTAAATATCAATATGCATCATCTTGGAAACTGTTGTTTTCGTATCAAGTGTGCGCTAATTAGGTAGATTTTTCACCATGATTTTATGACACGATTTAAAAAAAAAAACTAAGCGCACGGTGCGGTAATTAGGGCGAATACGGTATGTTTATTAAATTTTTACCAAGTAAATACAGGATTTCTATGAAAAAGAAAAATGATATTTCTCACAGAGAAATAATTCCCACTGAGAATGTGAACAATCTTGGTGACATCATCAAGACGAAGCTTCATGTCAATTATCAAAGACCTTGGCCTTCTCCTTTCAGACAAGAAGATTTCAAATGTTTTCATTGCCTTGACTTCTATTTCCTACGGCTATAATTTGAACACTTTTGATAGAGGTCCACTTGATTTTGATAGACCACCAAATATCAAAGATCGGGCCTTGCGGTTTCAGAATGGAAGATTTTCTTAAAGTTCCCGATATATAAGTCAATGTAAAAACCGAAAGGCACGGGGCGGAGGCATTTTTGGCCCAATGGCTATGATTTGAACAATCTCGGATTCGGAAGATTTTTAAACATTTTCCCTATTATACAGGGATTTCTATTCCCTGAAAAATTTTCCCTATAATGTTAATGAGAATAAGATTTTTAAAGATTTTCCCTATAGAAGTCTATGTAAAACCAAAGGGCCCGAGGGCGGGGGCATTTTGGCCCTAGGGCTATAATTAGAACAATATTGGGAGGGGTTCAGTAGATGAAGCTTCATACCAAATATCAAAGACCCGGGCCTTATGGTTTCATAGATGTAGATTTTTAAATATTTTCTCTATATATGCCTATAAAACCAAAGGGCCCCGGGGTGGGGGCATTTTTGGCCCTAGGGCTATAATTTGAATACTGTTGATAGAGGTTCACTAGCTGAAGCTTCTCGCTTAATACCAAAGACCTGGGTCTTGCGGTTTCAGAGAAGAAAACTTGTAAAGATTTTCCCTATATAAGCCTATGCAAAACCAAAGGCCCCTGGGGCGGGGGCATTTTTGGCCCCAGGGGTATAATTTGAACAATTTTGGTAGCCCTCCATTAGATGAAGCTTCATACCAAATATCAAATACCTGGGCCGTGCGGTTTCCGAGAAGATTTTTAAAGATTTTCCCTATATAAGCCTTTGTAAAACCAAAGGCCCCCAGGGCAGGGGCATTTATTGCACTAGGCCTATAATTTGAAAAATCTTGATAGAGGTTCAAAAATTGAAGCTTCACACCAAATATCAAAGAACTGGGCCTTGCGGTTTCAGAGAAGAAGATTTTTAAAAATTTTCCCTATAAATCTATGTAAAACCAAAGGGCTCTGGGGATATAATTTGAACAGTCTTGGTAGAGGTCAAGTAGATGAAGCTTCATACCAAATAGCAAAGACGTGGGCCTTGTGGTTTCAGAGAAGAAGATTTTATAAATATTTTCCCTATATAAGCGTATGAAAAAACCAAAGGGCCCCGGGCGGGGGCATTTTTGGCACTAGTGCTATAAATTGAACAATCTTGATAGAGGTCCACTAGTTGAAGCTTCACACCAAATATCTTGCATTTTCAGAGAAGAAGATATTTAAAGATTTTCCCAATATAAGCCTATGTAAAACCAAAGGCCCCTGGGGCGGAGGCTATAATTTGAACAATCTTGGTAGAGGTCAACTACATGAAGCTTCATACCAAATATCGAAGGCCTGGGCCTTGTGGTTTCAGAGAAGATTTTTCAAGTTTTCAGTGAAAAAAAAATCTATACTTGGCTGTTGTGACCTAGATGTGCAATGGAGCGGAACCATTAGAACAACTTTGAAAGGGGTCCAGATAAGAATCATTCCTGTGAAGTTTGGTCAAAATCTGATCAGTGGTTTAGGAGATGTTGTTTGAAGAATTGTTTACGGACGCACACATGGACAACAGACGAAAAGCGATCACAAAAGCTCACCTTGTCACTATATGACAGTAGAGCTAAAAAGGAAAGTTTTGGATGCTTGTTGGAACAATCACAACATGGCATTTCACGGTTATCCATAAAATCTTTTTCAAATAGCCAAAAATATTGTCACCATTTTCCCATCTTTTCTCTTTATCTGAATCGCAAATACTTTTTTTTCCTTCTTTTCTCCTATTTATACTGCAACTTGCTCACCTCTGAGCATTATGAGCAGGATTTCCTGGGTGGTAACCAGTACTTATTTTTTATTTTTTTTAAGCAATGTGGATGAAGTGCCTTGCTGAAGGGCACAACACTTTCGTCAGAGTAAAGCTTGAACCCGCAACCTCTCGATCACAAATCCGATGCGCTACCACTGCACCAAAGTGCTGCACTACTTTCTGTTAGCATGAATATTCGAGTTCAGATCCCATGGACAGTAAATTTGTCTGTTAACCAAGTCATCTACATCTGCCAGTCATGTGCTGGGATCTGCAGGGTCGTACGGACATCCGTCTCAATCTGGTTGTTCATGAACAGATCCAAATCAAATTAGCTGCCTTAAGGGTACACAAGAAGCATGTCAAAGAAACACTTCTTTAACTGACAATGTTTACAAATGACATGCGACTAGTGTCTTTCATGGATGTGTCCTGATCTATCGCCATTGGTCCCAAGTCAGGCTCTAACTGCTCTCTTCTTCATCCAGATAATGAGACTGCTGTACCTAAGAACGTAAGAACATCGTGGTGTTCGAACTGCTACACTTTCTTTCTTTCTACTAATACTGTGATCGGTCACATTTCGCCATTACTCGCAGGTGTACATTACATGTACATACACTAAAGGTTTTGCAGGATGAAAGCCTACACAGTAACCATGTAATTACAGTAGGGTTCTTTAACCTGCACAGGGGATGGTTCTCCCTGCACAGCGGGCCTCCAGTTAAAGTCCCGAACCGAAGGATGTTGCACTTTGTGACATTCATCCCTGCAAATGATGCCAATGGAGCGTGTTAGGACACCGAAATTTGATCGCCGCTGCGGGGGATCGAACCCGGGACCTATGGCATCAATTGCAGAGATGAATGCCACAAAGTGCACAGTCCTTCTGATCGGACGTCAACTGGAGGCCCCTTGTGCAGGGAGAACCATCCCCTGCACAAATATAAGATACCTTCCAATATTATCTATCTTGTTGTTGTTGTATATCTATAAGGCATTTTATCGCTGCTTACATTCTCCTGGTACTTAAGTAAGTCACTTGAGAAAAACACATTATGCTCCTATTACAATGCCCTTCAAAATGTTTTAGTGCTCCTTTTAATTATCTATCTCTGTTTACTGACAACCCCTCCTTCGAGTGTAATGTACACCTGCACATAAGCCTCGTGTGAGGGAGTTGCAGTAAAAGAAGTAAAAGGAATTCCAAGGCCCCCGTCAGGCATTAATTCATGCTTGATTGTATCACACACTGCGAGTCGGAACTACCATGGAAATACTGGAAATAAACGAAAACTAACCTGTTTCTGTCAAATAACGCTGCCGGAAGGTAAACAAAAGATTGGTACTCGATGTTTTTATTTTGCGCCAACTGTCAGACAGTTTGTCTATGAAAATGCAATAAGCGTCTCTGCAACATGGATCAATAATAGAGAAGCAGTCATCGTGACGTTTTTGAAGAATCCGAATTTAAAGTTTTTATTTATTTATTTATTTATTTTTATTTGGTGGGATACGTCAAAAAGTAATACATATAGCGGATTGAAATACGAAAAGGAGAAAAAAGAATCGTAAAAGATGAATGTTGTACTAGACTGGGGACCGACTGTGTGAAAGGCAGACATTTTATTTGATGGAAGAACGCGTGAACCATACACAGGAAGTTGTCTCGCATAGTCTCACCGAGAATTCACGTGATTTGACCATCAAAAAATATTTATCAGGGAAGCGAATAACGTTGTTATGACAACGCGTGCACCTCTTAGTCTATAGACGGACATGTTCATGTCCGTATAAATATAAATTTAGAAAAATATTGCCAAAATTCATTAGAAAAATGCTGTTTTTGAAATATGAAAGAATGCACCTTGTCACACGGGTGTGTTATTGTGATGATAAAAAAGACACATTAAAAACTTCTTGGTATAGTTATTCAAACCATTGTTTGCTGAACGGGCTCTTTAGTGTTCAGGAACCAGTTGTTCAAAACTAACGACGTCGTTAGTTCACGTATCGTTAAAAGTTTGATCATTTATTATTGTATATATATGTTAATATTTTTGCTGAAAAATCTGCAAAAGCTGCTCACATTTTTTCAGCAAAAATACAAAACAAAAAATAAACTCGCTAGAACAGTTAACAATATGACCACTAACGAGCTCGTTAAGCAAACGATGCTTTGAACAACTGAGCCCAGATTGTTAACTCTTCCAGCAAATACAATATTAAATGTGTTGTTTTTGTTGCTGACCAAGTGAGTACATGTAGCTTTTGCAATTGAAAAAAAATCTGCGCACGTATTTTGTTTCTCATCAAAAATAGTACGGCCCCTGCCCATCGGGGCTTGAAGAAATAGATGGGCTGCATGATGTTTCCACGCAGAGCTGAAAAGGACCCGCACTCGAGTACTAAGTGGTAAACAGCTTAAAGAGGGTCTAAGCCTGCCCATGCAAAGCGGTACGAGTCGGCCCGTCCATGCTAATAAACTCTATTGGTATCATTGGGCGGCAGGGCTTGAGATGTCATTTCATCTCATTGTCGGGTAAAGGAAGCAACGTCTCCAAAATGACCTTTAAAGTGTTTACGGGGACGTTAAACCTCAAATCAAACAAACAAAACAAAACATAGTACGGTACAGTTGCCCTTATAATAACTGATCAAAGTTCTAACGAAACATAGGCAAATTATTAGATATGAACCATTGGATCCTGAAGTATATGTTAATGTGGTCTTATGAGTAGATATAAAAAGGTTTCATCACGATAACAAGGCCGTGAAATGAACACCCCACTAAAACCCACTTTATATAGAGAAATCCGGGGTTTAAGGGGTACACATTATTTTTCTTATTTCTGCTCCAAGACATAGGTTGTGGGGCGGTTCTAACGAGCACCCACAACCTATATTGTGCGCGGAAATAAGAAAAATATCAAACATTTTCACCTTAAAATTTTCATTTTTTCGGCGGTAAAGTTTACAATGTATTTGTATAGGCGTGTTTCGAAATGTCATGGAGATAGCTTATAGACATATTCTAATTTGTTAATAATTCGATTACCATAGCAGCAATATCGCGAACTTCCTTAGTGTCTGTCTTTTGTTTTCATGGTTGTCAAGTGCTTATGACAAATAATCTACTTAGTCGCCAAACAGAGACTTGTTAAGGGCAACGGCTAGACACATGTCAGAACCATATATCAAAACATATCAATAAAATGTCATGATCAGGTGCTCTATGCCATTGAGGAAATACTACCATCCAGGTGGAAATCTGTGGTTTTATGTTGTTTTGTGTGCTTTCATTTTCAAAACACACTTTTTTTTAAATACATTGTAACTTTTCAGATGAAAAAAATCTGATATTTTCTTATTTCTGCTCAAAAACATAGATTGTGGGTACTCGTCAGAACCACGTCGAGGCGGTTCTAACGAGTACCCACAATCTATTTTCTTGAGCAGAAATAAGAAAAAATGTATACCCCTGAGAACCCCAGATTTTCTATGTAAAAGTTGGGTTTAAGGGGGTCAAAATAATATAGGCAAGTTCTCTGGATGTTATTGCACATTTTCAAGAACAGTTTACAAATATATTACGTCATTGCATCTTTACTTTCTTCGTGATGTATAATTATATGCATGTTTCGACACCGTGCATGTTCTACAGGAGACATTCATAACACAGAGTCCAGCATGGACTACACATAACAAAATAACATTACGAAAACATACCTATACTAATACAGTGTAAATTTTTCGCCGAAAAAACTAAAATTTTGAGATGAAAAATTGTGGTATTTTCCTTATTTCTGCTCAAAATATAGATTGTGAGTACTCCTTAGAACCGCCTCATCGAGGCGGTTCTAACAAGTACCCACAATCTATATGTTTCAGCAGAAATAAGAAATATAAGGTTTACCCCAGTAAACCCCAGTTTTACTATATAAAAGTGGGGTGTAAGGGGGTCAAAATTATATAGGCGTGTTTTCGTGATGATGTTCTATATTTTGGAAACGTTCTAAGTTCATCTACATATTTTATTTTTCTATGAAATTCCAGTGACTGAACATAAGTTGCTATAATGTTTTAGCTTTTCGTGCTATAACATATTTTGGAAAGAAAAAATAAACTCAACCACCATTTGCTCTTATCATGAAATTACTTCAAATATTCAAACGTCAAAAGCGATTCGCAATTGACCTCAGATATTGCCATTTCTTCCATGAGGTGTGTGTGTGTGGTGGTGGGGGTGGGGGGCATTAAACACATTAACTGGATTGTATGCAGTGTATATACATATGTAAACCTATGTGCCATCTCATCTGAATTTACACAGTTTGATTAGGTATCTGTACCGCTGTACCGATGTATAGGGTTGAACGAAAAGAATCATCGTACATTCATGGTCAAACTGTCCAAAATTCATTAACTGGATAGTATGCAGTGTATATACATATGCAAAAATATGTGCCACCTCATCTGAATCTACACAGTCAGTTGATTAGGTATCTGTACCGCTGTACCGACGTATAGGTTTGAACGAAAAGAATCATCGTACATTCATGGTCATACTGTCCAAAATTCAAAGTATGATACGTTGTTAGCTCTGAGGAAACGTCATCAGCCGTCATCTTTCGGCTAAAGAAGGAAGCAATTAGTCATCATGCAGCTGCATCGTACCTAAGATATACAGTATCAATAAATATTCAGGCTTGACATTTTTCTTGGTCAGCTAAGTTAAGCTTGAAACTTTAATTGCTCATAGTTTTTTATATTAGCAAAAAATATATGCTCATATTTCTTTACCTCATAAATATTGGTGTATTGGCATTATTATATTTATCAGCAGGATACATTAAGCCAGCGTATGCTGTCATTGCGTAAACACGCCTATACGAATACATTGTGACCTTTATCGTCGAAAAATGAAGATTTGTGATATTTTTCTTATTTCTGCTCAAAATATAAATTGTGGGTACTCATTAGAACCGCCTCATCAAGGCGGTTCTAACGAGTACCCATAATCTATATTTTAGAGCAGAAATAAGAAGCATCGACTTACCCCTGCAAACCCCAGTTTTACTATATAAAAGTGGGGTTCCAGGGGGTCAAATTATATAGGCGTGTTTTCGTGATGTACAGGCAAAAGAAGCCCATGAAATTGACTTTCTTGATAAGATGGAAAAATATATGCTGTCATGTTCTTTTAATGAACGACGTGAATTATTTTGTCTGTTATTAACAATATACGAGCCTACGGTGAAGGTTGGGCCCATAGACTCGATATAAACACCTCAGTTGTTCTCGCTACAGATAGACCAAAGGCGGTGGTTCTTATGCTGTTTATTTTAAATGTTAAGTCTATAGTTTTAGTTTTTGCCTTGTTTTTCGGCGATAACTTCTTTAAGTTTTAGTTTTCATTGACACATTGAACAAGAAAGTTGTAAAGGAGAAGATCCGCAAACTTCCAAAAAGTGTTTCATGCCCCTAGATACAAGATACAAGAAACTTTATTTCACGTCGGATATGTATAACAAATATCATTAGCTGTAATAGTTTTTTCCGACAAACGTGTGTATATAATAATCGGAAAATCAACTAGTGTAAAATAACAGATATAAAATAGCTGTAAAGGAAAAGTGAATGATAGTGTAGGATAAAAAAAAATCATGATTCATTTCTAAATTATGAGTAGAGCTGTAATCCGATGGCGATTCCTGCAACTACAAACTTGTACGAAATTTTCTGTTTTCTTTTGTCCCGCTTTGACGGTGTGGTTTGACGATTTGTCTTCTGTTCAGAGCTTGAATGCAGGATAGTTATGTGGGTCATTCCAATATCTTGAATGTTTACAATGTGCACATTCGAGAGTCAAACATACCCGCAATGACCGATGTAGTATTTAAAAAATGTGCTTAATATTGATCAAAGTGTATAATCTGTATTGTGTTTACTAATGGTTTGCCGACTAAAACCACGTTTGTCATGTTTTTGAATGTCTACACTCTAATGCTTTATACAACGTCCATCAGTTGGATGCTTCGATGGCTGCACGGAATTTTTCCGTATATAGATATTGTTACAAATAGGCTAGTCATTTATTTACATTTCCAGAGTGTGAGTGATAGAATTGGACTTAAGTTTTTATCGAAAAATTCAAAAATTTTAAAAAGTCCATCTGATTCGACCACAAAGCATTACGAAAACACGCCTTGACAAATTCATTGTAAATTAAACGCCTTAAATTGAGAATTTTAAGATGAAAAAAGTGTGATATTTTTCTTATTTCTGCTCAAAATATAGATTGTGGGTACACGTTAGAACCGCCTCGACGAGGCGGCTCTAACAAGTACCGACAATCTATATTTTAGAGCAGAAATAAGAAAAATAAGGTTTACCCCTGTAAACCCCAGTTTTACTATACAAAAAATGGGGTTCAAGGGGGTCAGAGCTATATAAGCGTGTTTTCGTGATGGTGTAAAGCTCTGGAGGCTGAATCCTTTACGAGAAATTGACGGAGCTTCTCCGCCACAACTTTCTTGCTGGATATTTTGACCAAAAATCAAAAGAAAAAAAGCTTTTGGCAAAAAAAAAAAAAAAACGCGACAGAAAGATTACAAAAATCAACTGTAGCTTTGTCGGATTTTCCGACGTGGCTCTACATGTTGTATGTATAGTCTTTCAAAACGCAGTGAGACGTGACTGCACTTTTAATTTTGGACTCGTCCGTGTTTTAGGTAAGTCGCCTGTACTGGATATTTTTTACACTGGGCGATAGTTACCGTCATATCCTTAATCTGGGGCGTCGTGTAACCAGATTGACGACCAGTCGAGACACTTTAGTAGCAAGTCTTCCATCTTGAAGATCTAAGGTTCGAATCTTGGGCAGATGTTTTTTTTTTTTTTTTTACTTTTCTTTAACATTTTTTCGAACCTATAAAATTGGAGCACATGAGATGTTTGTTTGTTTGTTTGTTTGATTGATTTGAGGTTTACTGTCCCCGTCAAGTTTGGAGAAGTTGCTTCCAGTTTTGTGTTTTTTTTTACCCGACACTGAGATGAAACGACATCTCAAGCTCTGCTACCAAATAAAATTAAACGGGTTTAATAAGTATGGACGGTCCAACCCGCACCACTTTGCCTGGGCAGGTTCGGACTTACTAAGCGGTTTACCATTGCTCATGTGTCGACAGTTTCAGATCCGCTTGGAAGCATCGTGCAGCTCGATCTATTTCTCCAAGCCCCGATGGACGGGGCCATCACATTAGATGTATATTCATTTTATTGAAAAGATGGAAAGAGCACAAGCGAATCGTTGCAGCCCGGATTCAAGAAGTATTATCAAAAATGTTACTATGGTTGAACGTACATTCATAGCCGTCAGTGAAGGCAAATGCGCTGTTGAAATGAATCTGAAAATTGAATTAGGCTTTTACGGCCCAGGCAACACTATTTAGGTCATTTTTGAGCCGGTCAGTTTACTAATCCACGCATATCCCTGGCAAGCTTATACGTAAGCGGTTAACCAGTACAATGCATAATCTTTCTCCAGAAACTAACAACCGCCCTTCTTGAATCAACAGAAAGAAGGGAATGGCCATGGAAAAGATTTCATGATCAATCTTCATGGGAAATAATGTTGCTGACCCCGGCAGGTATCGAGCCCGCGTCCTATTGACCACCGGTCAGACGCGCATCCGACTGCATCCGACTGAACTATCGAGGCCGGCATCCAACATAAAAATATAATTGTTGAAAATAAAACAAAGGAAACAAAATATAAATGATGTAAATATAAAAAATAAAGAAAATAACTTTAAACATAAAGAAGATAAAATAAAAATGAAAAAATGAAAAATTAAATATAAAAAAAAATGTGCCACTGGGACTCGAACCCTCGTCTAAAAGATTTTTATTGTGACTAGTAGTACATCGCATTAACCCCTAAGCCATGACTTCTATGTAGATAATATCAAAACATTGATTTATATCTTTAAAATCACGAGAAAAAAAGTATCCGAAACCTGCTTCCACTAAAAAATGGAATCGACTCGTCTCGCTTAAACTTTGAACTCTCAAAGGTCGTTGATAAACTATACTTATGGTTGTGTATTATTATTATTATTATTATTATTATTATTATTATTATTATTATTTATTTATTTATTTATTTATTATTTTCATTAGTTGTGCCTGTTGCACCTTGATCAGCACTTGTGGGGAAGAGAACACCGGTCGCTGTGCTGTTTGTGTCGTTAGTTGCTCTTCTTCTTGGTGCTATTGGCAGGATTTAATCTTTGACTGTGGCATTTCATGGGCATCTATTTCTCGTTAGAGTGCTTTGTATTTGAAGGTATCTCTCTCAATTCATTTGACTACTTTACTATTTCTTCCCATATTGTCATCCCACATGTATCACATACAGTTAAATGTATTTATGCCGACCAATTTGAGTCGTGTTAAATCTACTTTGTACAGTCCCTGCAAAATGTGGTCTCTTGATAAATGATACTTGGTACTGAAACATGAAACGAAGACTAATAGAAACCTTTAAATTTGATTTTTAAAGAAGAATTAGTCTAGATTGTAATTGGATTTGACAATGGAATTTCATTGTACATGGAATGCTTTCTCTATGGCACAACAAAACAATGACGGTTTAAAGTTTTGGTTTATTCGTATTTCTGCGTCAAACGTTGTTTATGGGGTCGCGTTTGAATCGCCTGCATACAAGGTTAGATTACAGAAATAAAGTATGCATTGTAACCCAAGTTGTTTCTTTACTAAATGCGGTTTGCACGAACTTTTTAACGCGATGTACATACCAGGAATAGTTTTGAGGACCGAACAATTTAAGACTGAGACGTCTGCAAGTGTCTAATTTGGACAATTTATATTAAGGGGACTTAATTATGCATGGCTGTATGCTTATTATCATCAGAGTCCTTGTTAAGTAAGATTCAAATGACCCAGACGGTCGCTTGCCAATTTCATGGAGCAGAAGAATTTTATTTAAAAGCTTGATGTCCCGGTGCAAATATAAGACGACAAATTGCATGCTACAAAATTTTACAGCAGTGACAGTTGGAAAGAGATCGATATCTTGAGCATATTGAACATTAAATACACGTGTATGTAAGAATGCAATACTGTTTCTGTTGAAACAAGAGACGTTTCATTTTAAATCATCAGCTCATCAGTTGATGTGGAGAACATTACGCAAACACGCCTATAAAAATACATTGTAAACTTTACCGCCGAAAAAAAAAAAAAAAAAAAAAAAAAACACGAAAATTTTAAGATGAAAAAAAAGTGATATTTTTCTTATTTCTGCTCTAAAATATTGACTGTGGGTAATCGTTAGAACCGCCTCGGTGTGGCGGTTCTAACGAGTGTCCACATTCAATATTTTAAAGCAGAAGTAAGAAAAATAAGGTTTACCCCTCTAAACCCTAGTTTTACTATATAAAAACGGGGTTCATGGGGTCAAAATTATATGAGCGTGCTTTCGTGATGAGACCGTTTATAATCAAAGCCAAGCCCATAGACTCAGCCTTTAGAGAAAATTGGGTTTCCGGTAATATGTACGACTTGTGTGTTGACCCAAGATAAATCCTTGTAAACAACCCCATACTCCGTTTCAGGCTTTGTGTGGGGGAATGTGTGGCGGCGGTAAAACGTCTCCCTGCCCTACATATTATATATTATATTATATTTTCTTGTCCTTTGGGATCATTGATTCCATTGTGGAATTTTGAAAATATCTGAGGGTCACTGATGAGGCCTAATTGGCCGAAACTAGCTAGTCTGGCCCAGAAAACATATACACTCCATATTTTCAGTTCTGTGGTGTATTCCTTGCTTCCAAAGGATAACCCTTTTATAGAACATATTTGAGGTAACAATTGGCCTTGCCCTTTAAGCATGATATAAGACATATTGAAACGAAATATGTTAGCACCCTGGGGCCATTTGTTCAAAACAGTGTTAGCTTAACGAGCTCGTTAGTGGTTATATTGTTAACTAGCAAGTAGAATATATAAAATTTTGGTATTTTTGCTAAAATATGTGAGCAGCTTTTGAAAATGCAAAAGCAGCTTTTGCAAATGCAAAAGCTGCTTACATTTTTTTCAGCAAAAATATTAACATATTTGCCATATTAAATGATCAAAGTTTTAACGATATGTTAACTAACGACGTCATTAGTTTTGAACAACTGGCCCCTGGTAGCTGGTGGCTTGTTGAACACGTTATCCCTGTCTAGTGTTTCCATATCATTCAAAGAGGCTTCAGACAAATGAAACCTTAATCAAGGAATGGTGTTTGGATTGTATAATTACTTTGCCAAATACTGCTTTATATATGACAAGTGACATTTATTCACATTTTTTACGTAGGAGGCCTTCATGCGGACTGAACTAATTATTAGTCTTATTCGCGACGGAAGTAAGGGCGAGGATAGCGGCCGCGTAAAATCGATTTAAGCCCCCCCCCCTTCCCCCCCCCCCCCCCACACACACACACCACGTACTCTCCCCCAGTGGAATTCGTTTCACTGACCGTTGCAAGGCGGTTCTTCTGTCGCGATTTATTATTGTTATGGTTCGTCTTTGAGTGTGACTGTCGCTTGTATTTTTGTTCTTTTGGATAGCCAATTGGCCATTTTGTGGGAAAGTAACTTTTGGCATTCCGCTATTGATGTTTCAACTAGGGTCTGATTGCCTTATATTTGTGTTTTATTTTCCTTTGGTGTCTCTGATGGGAGCTTTGGGTTAATTGTATCGATTCCTGATCATTGCGTTCACTTCTATTTTACATCATGTCATATACACTACACTGACAATGTCAAATACAGCTGTTGTGAAATATTTTTGTAACAAATGTGTTCCATAAAAGAGTTAAACACCGGCATACATTGCAGCATCTGATTAGCAAGCTGGTCTATGTAATGTCTTGAATGCCTGTTCAACAACCTGTAAAATAAACATTTAAGGAACTTTATGGTTGCAGGTTTACTCCGCCAGAACTTTTTGCATACGCAATCTACTATTTTTTTCGTTCCGCTCTACCTTTATTGCCATTACGATAAAACATCCGTGTGATATATTGCATTTTCCAAACCTCAAGAAAGGTAATTTTTCTGATGAAAACCTGTGATATTTTTCTTATTTATACTCCAAACATAGGTTTCGGGTGCTCGTTAGAACCGCAGAACGTTCTAACGAGCACCAACAACCTATGTCTTGGAGCAGAAATAAGGAAAATAATGTTTACCTCCGTAAATCCCAGTTTTCTCTATATAAAGTGGGGTTTATAGGGTCTTTATTCACGGACTTGTTCACGTGATGGCGATCGGATATATTTGAAATTACATGTACTCGAGGCACACGTTGCATACACTCAAGATTAACATGATGAACGCCTATACCAAAGCCGTTAATTTTATGCAAGATTAGAAACCGATGTTTGCTTGATATGAAGCTAGTGATAAGCAATAACAAGTTTGCAATGATTTCAGTACCCGATTTCGTAAAATCAGTCTTCGATATAAAAAGGTTCGGTAAAACATAAATGTTATACGACAGACGGTAGCATGGTAGTTAACCCAATCACAGTTGATAACTTTGCTTCTCTCTTTAATTGCACACCGCCAGTTCGGACCTCAGTCTCTTTGACGGCTCCAGCCTAAACACTTTAGTTTTTAAGTAATGTCAGGTTGCCTGGTGGAGTCCAACTGTTATTTTTCTTTTGCTCCAGTATTGTATGCTGCAGATTTTATCTCTGTATTCGATTGAATTTTATGTTTTCGGAGATGTTGCACGGATGAGTTAGAAATCCTCAAGTGGGACTGAACAGTTTATTTGTCTAAACCACTACGGAATCAAGGTTATTCTGTTGTGGATTATGTTTGTATAGTTCGTCATTGCATGTATATAGTACTGTTCAAATATGAATGCAAGTAGAACGTTTTGTCATGCACTAATGCGAAAATAGCCTGGAAATAAATATCACAGCGTAGAAAAACATTTTACATATACGTTGATACCAAACCTGTTACAATCCATGCACTTTAGCCATGTATATCGTTCAATAAACACTGTCTACTCTTGTATACTAATACAAAACATGGTTGGAAGAAGGTCAGAGTACGCCGTTGAAATACGGTCCTATATTAAGAATCGTTGTATTCTTGGTATACGGTGCAAAGACATTTTTGATGAAATATGTTCGGTTTATGGGCAAAATGAAATGTCTTTTCCGACAGTTTTTCGTTGGTGTAAGAAATTCAGCTGTGGACTAGGTTCAACAGAAGCTGTACCACATGATCGTCGGCCGAAAAGAGCAACATCTGTCAAGATGGTTGATGAGTGAAAGAAATAGTTGCTACCGATGCACGATACACCATTAGGCAAATAGCTAGTAAGGTTGGCATCTCATTAGGAGCAGCTCATACAATTCTGAAACGGGATTTGAAAATGAGAAAGATCTGTGCTACATGGATTCCCCATCTGTTAACAGATGAGCAGAAAAAGACACGCGTTCAGTGCGCCAAGAAGTTGTTTAAAAAGTTTCCAAATTACAATGCACGGTCTTTCGCTAATGTCGTCACAGGTGACGAAACATGGGTTCACTTTTTTGAGCCAAAACGAAAGATTCAGAACAAAATATGGGCAACAAAGTATTGCAAAAGACCATGCATTGCAATGCGGACCATGGGCGTCAAGAAGGTAATGTATGCCATATTCTTTTCAAATCAGGACCCTGCTATTCAAGTTGCTGTGCCTAAAGGCAAATCTGTAAATGCGAAGTTTTACAAGAATAAAGTTCTTCGAAAATTGAAGAAATATTTCAAAGAACGAAGACCCGTAACTGGTTTGGCCAATGTCAGATTGCTACATGGCAATGCGTCATCGCACAAGGCGTTCATTGTGCAAGACTATCTGAAGCAGGAAAAGGTTGTTGAACTCCCTCACCCCCGTATTCCCCTGACCTTGCGCCGTGTGACTTTTTTTTTTCCCGCGGCTGAAAAAATACCTTTCTGGTCGAAAATTTGTACAGCGCAAACACCTCGGTTCTGCAATATTCCAGTGCCTTCATAGTATACCTCGAAAAGACTACCAAAATGCATTCAATGATTGGACAGAAGACTGAAAGTTTGTATATCTGTTAAATGGGGAATTCTTGGAGGGGACAGAATAAATTTTCCATCGAAATCTATCACGGAATCATTTTTATGTGCTTAGTTGCATTCATATTTGAACAGTCCTCGTACTAATATTTTATTAGCTCATCTGGAGCACTGCTCCAAGTAAGCTTATGCTGTGGCCCTTTTAAATTAATATCTAGCTCAAATAATAATAATAATAATAATAATAATAATAATAATAATTATAATCGACTTTATTTCCAGACTATAGAATTTACCCAAATTGTATCCCTAAGGAGGTGCTGGGGTGGATGGCTGGGTTGAGCTAGTCTGAAGACCACTGTTCATAATCATATCCAGGCCACAAATGACAAATCTCTTTAAGGATCATCTTGGTATGAATTGATTGCACCTTCATAATCCCTTATTACATAACTCTTACTCCCAGTTATCTTTGATCTGGTCAGAAAGTATCTTGGCAGCTGGAGTTACATAATTTAACATAACTTATGTCTGTAAATATTACTGATAAGCCCAGCAGACAGTTAACAGGTGTTCCAGTGTTGCAACAGAAATATTCTGATCATGGTCTGCACAATTAATTTTTTTGAACCTCAAAATATATTCTACCAATCAGAAGTGACAATATTAATACTAATGTGATACTAGAAACAATATATTGTGTATAAACCACAATTAAATAAATTGCCATTTAATAATTGCTTGAGTATGACATTGTTTACACTTTTTCACTTGTCTCTCATATTAAAGATAAAACCTCTTGAAAACATAAGACTATACGCTGTATTTGTTAGAATCGTCTTGACGAGGTGATTCAAAGATTGAACCCTTTACGAAATCACGCCTATACAAATGCATTGTATATTTTACTTTCGAAAAATGAAAACTTTCAGATGAAAAGTTTCAATATTTTTCTTATTTCTGCTCACAACATAGATTGTGGACACTCGATAGAACCGCCTCAATGAGGCGGTTCTAACGAGTACCCACAATCTATGTTTTTGAGCAGAAATAAGATAAAAAATGTATACCCCTGCAAACCCCAGTTTTACTATATAAAAGTGGGCTATAAGGGGGTCAAATTTATATAGGCGTGTTTTCGTGATGCCCTAAAGACATTGCTAAATTATCCTTGTCACAATTCCCGTTTTGACGGTATGAGTTACCCTCAGTGGCTCAACCTACCCCTATCTGCATTTTCATGGTCCCAGTATATTTGAACTGTTAAAAACCCCTCTATATCTGTTGTTGCTGTTTCAGCGCGTCAAATAAACTTTTATCAGTTCCTTTGCAGACACTTAAACTTTACCCATATAAGCCTCGTTATCCCTGAAATGGATATTGGCAAATAGTCTAGACCCAGATCAGTCGCCACAGAACATGGCGCCTGATCCGGACCTATACTGATTTCTTAAAGTATTAGAAGTTTTATGCATTTTTCAATAAATGCAAATGAAACCAACCAGACATTTCTTTATTTGTATAGGACGGGTCTGAAGCTATTAATTGGAAGTTTCATGGTGTCAGATGGGTTAATACTTTAAAAGCTAGCATAAATTTCTTCAGATATCAAGCTTAATGGGTTACAGCAGGAAACATTAAATTTGAAGCCTTTAGATTAAATTGGTATTTTTTTCTTGAAAAGAAACTTGCCTGGGTTCTCGATTAGAGTACCTTTTAACTCATGACATTTTATAAAGACAGCATCTTATATGCTGATTGTTTTTTTTTTTTTTTTTTTTTTTTTCAAACCTTAGCTTGTGCACTTGTCTTTGAAGCTAGCGATCCTGGGCTCGTTCCCGGCATCAGTACTAAAATTCCAGAGTCCCAACTTGCTTCATTTTCATTTCTTTGTGTATTAACACAATTCTTGACAACATACGAGGGCTGATTGATATGTTTTGCGCCTCATATTGAAAAAAGTACGCAAGGATGTTCTTTTCAAGTCCTACTTTTCTCTTACTATATAGGGCCACGTATCCAAGGACTGGGCTCATTTGGTCAATTTATATCGACGAGAAAGCGTTCTAAAGTAAACAAGACAAGCAGCTTTTGCAAAAAGGATAACATCGGCGAAGGAGCAGTGATCCAATTCAGTAAGGTTCCTAAATTAAGACCACATTTGGGACTGTTCAAAAGTGGTCTTAAAGACCACTTTTGAACAGTCCCAAAAGTGGTACCTGACCAGGGGACATTGTAGGCAGAAAACACAAAGAAAGATTTAGTGTACACTTCAAAATAAACTTTTTATAGAAGAATTAGTCCTAATTTTAGGACTTAATAGCAGAATTTCACTGTATTTGATTAAGATATCCAAAATGATATGGGAGCAACACTGACGCAAACCATTTCGTGCGGAATTTACGGGAGGTTCGGACGTACGTATCGAAAGCGGTGATACTACATTGTATATGCCCCCACCCCACACACACATTTTAAAATGGCGGGGACACAACACGAGTGAGTTAACCTAAGGGTCACCACTTCCATTTCTTTGATTCTGTTGTAATTCATGTGTGCTGCCGAACCATGCATTTTATTATGATGACTTTATTTACACGCAGTCTGGGACGTCAAAATGTTCCGCTAATTCACGTTTACTATATGAGAAGAATGTTTGCGCCCGCGTCCAGCAGGGGGTGTGGGGGGGAGGGGGGGGGGGGGGCTGCATGTTGCTTCCGCCGATCGAACTTAGGCACCGGTAATTTGCTAAGGAGGTCTATGTCCGCCTAGTAAAATTGGTGCAAGTGGTACTCTACCTTATCCCATAGCGGATTGTTTGGGCACTTTGCCAGGAGATCTCAATCCATATCACGTTAACAAGTCCACGAATTGAACACCCCCTTAAACCCCACATTATATAGAGAAAATAGGGGGTTTACAGGGGTATTCATGTTTTTGCCTTATTTCTGTTCAAATACATAGGTTGTGGGTACTCGTTAGAACCGCCCTAATGAGTTTTATGCAACAATCTATGTTTGTAGGCTGTGAGTACACGTTAGAATCGTCTCAATGAGGCGGTTCTATAGACTACCAACAACCTACGTTTTGGGAAAACGTAAGAAAAATATCACCAGAATTTTCGCCAGAAAAATTACTTTTTGGAGATATGAATGAATGCTCTATGTCATACGGCTATTTTATCGTTATATGATCTCATTGTCGCGATAAAGTGCCACAAAATGGAAAGAGACGCATCTAGAATGACCTAAATAATATTGAAGGGAACATAAAACATCAACACAAACAAACATAGCCACTAAGTAACTGGGTTTGTTGCACAGTGCCACGTCTTGTGGACGTTTCCGACTCTTACTCTTTTGTCTTATTTCTGTTCGAATATATAGGCTGTGGGTACTCGTTAGAACCGCCTCAATGACGTTCGGCTTCTCGTGTGAAAGCTTCAAAGCGACCTAGTTACTGTGGTGATCACTAATTGTGTCATTATTACATTTATATCGCTGTGAAATGAACACCATTGTTAACCTAAATGAAACGGGGAGAGGTTTTTAATCGTGCCGATCCAATTCAAACCTATCCAGCACGCTATGTTATGGTTACGCTGCGCCGAAGAGCCCGTTTTACGAATTAGAGCTCCCATAGCAGAAGCATTGGAATCTCATATACAATCAAATTTCAGAATCTAAAAGATTACAAGAAGCCTTTACATGGCGCATACTCTGTATTGGTCTACATGGTTGGGCGTTCATGAATACCATCATCGTTTACAAAAGGAATACCTGGGGCTAACATGGATATATATTAGTTCCTTTATTTTGCTCCAAAACATAGATTATGTGTACACTTTAGAACCGCATCTGAGCAGGTTCTAACGAGCATCCAATCTGTGTTTGAAGCAAAATATCCAAAACATACATCACGGAAACGCTTATCAAAACGACTGTGTTCTCATATTGGCTAGCATTACGAAAACACGCCTATACGAATACATTGTAAATTTTACCGCCGAAAAAAAACCCCGGAAATTTTAAGATGAAAAATTGCGATATTTTTTCTTATTTCTGCTCTAAAATATAAATTGTGGGTATTCGTTAGAACCGCCTCTATAATTTAGAGCAGAAATAAGAAAAGTAAAGTTTACCCCTGTAAACCCCAGTGTTACTACTTAAAATTGGGGTTCAATGGGGTCAAAATTATATAGGCGTGTTTTCGTGATGGTCAGAGCTGTGGCTGCGATGCCAAGAAGTCTGCGCCGATCACATGTCAGAAAAGCCAGCTACCCCTGATGAACAAATAACGCTATATTAATTCGAATACATTTTAGGCCAACTCTTATTTTAAACACATAATTAAATGGTTTCAGATTTTATTTCTTTGTGTTCACTACAACGAGTATTTTAAAAATTGTCAGAATAGTTACGATGAAAAACCATTACAAAAACACAAATTCAAATTTATTGAAATGTTACCACTAAAAATGAAAATTTCCAGATTAAAATGTCAGATATTTTTAAAATTTCTGCTCAAAACATAGCTTGTGGGATCTCGTTAGAAACACGTTTTGGCAGCGATAAGACAAATAATCACCTGAGAACCCCAGATTTACAATATTTTAGTGGGGTTTAAGGGGGTCAAAATTATAAAGGCGATTTTTTCGTGATAGTTCAAGTGGTCGCTAGCTACACATTGGGCTTATAGGGTCATTGCTAAATTCTATTCACACTGGCAGACAAATGCAGTTTTTTTTCTGAGAAAAAAATATAAGCCTTATTTCCACACCAGAAGCGTTGCTGTCATTTTCTTAAGCGGATTGGAAACTTTTATTGACATTCTTGATCCCCATATATGGACCCGTCACGGGAAACCCCGTTTCCCGGATTTGCGGCCAGCTAAAACACAGAATACCTGGCTCAACTTCACAAGCTTGCAAATATCTTTGAAGGTAATCGAGGTACAGTACAATAATGCGCGGACACACAGACTGATCTGATTCTGTTAAACGCAGATGGCAAAACATGTTTTTTTTTTTATAACGTGGCTCAAATTTATATTGCATAACTCTTCTGAAAAAAATATGAGCATGCGATTCCATTACACACGTTAACAAGTCCGTGAAATGAACACCCCATAAACCCCAATTTATGCAGAGAAAAACTAGGGTTTATGGGGTATATATTATTTTCCTTATTTCAGCTCCAAGACATAGAATGTGCCGGGGTACGAGCACCCACAACCTATGTTTGCAGCATAAATAAAACATATATAACAAAATTTCATCAGAACGAGACATGAAAGAATGCACCATGTCACAGTGGTGTGTCATCGTAATGTGAGCCTCGTAACTGTATGAGTATGCTACGAATCACGATAACACGCCTATTCAAATACATTGCAAGTTTTACCGCCAAAAAAATGAAAATTTTCAGATGAAAAAATACGATGTTTTTCTTATTTTTGCTGAAAATATAGATTGTGAGTACTCGTTAGAACCGCCTCGTCGAGGCGGTTCTAAAGAGTACCCACAATCTATAATTTAGAGCAGAAATAAGAAACCAAGGTTTACCCCTATAAACCCCGGTTTTACTATATAAAAGTGGGGTTCAAGGGGGTCAAAATTATATAGGCGTGTTTTCGTGATGGAAATTGTCAGGAAATGCTGCTACTTGAACTGACCAATCAATATCTTCTCGGTGCACCATATAAATGCCTTAGCAACCATTTCTAACGAAGCGTTTGTAACGAGTACACTTAATCTATATTTAGAGCAGAAATAAGAAAAATAAGGTTTACCCGAGTTTTACTAAATACAAGTGGGGTTCAAGGGGGTCAAACGTATATAGGCGTGTTTTCGCGATGAAATTATTGCTGAAGACTTGGATGATTTTTCGGGTCCACGTGTATGCAGATGGATGCGACGAAATGTTCGCTTGGTGATTAGGTTTTCAGTCATTTTCTACCAAAGTCAAGTCATTTCCGGAAACATTTTGGTTATTTGTACCAGTTTTTTTATTTATTTTTTGTTTGTTCGTTTCGTACACTTTATCCTGGTCATTTTATTTATTTCGTACCCAGATTCGGGAGCCAGACAAATGGACAGACAGAGAGACGAAAGGACGGACGGACGGATAGATGGATACTAATGGCTATTATACACGTATATATATAGTTGATAATTGTTTGTTTGTTTGTTTGTATTGGAGTTTTACGGCCCAGTCAACACTATTTAGGTAATTTTTGAGCCGGTCAGTTTACCTATCAACACTTTCCTGGACAGGCTTATACGTAAGCGGTTAACCAGTACAGTGCACATTCTTTCGCCAGAAACTGACAACTGCCCTTCTTGAATCAGCGGAAGGGAGAGAATGACCGTAGAAAAGATTTCATGATCAATCTCCACGAAAGAATGTTGCCGACCCCGGCGGGAGTCGAACCCGCGTCCTCCTGATCACCAGTCAGACGCGCATCCGACTGAGCCACTGAGGCCGGCAGTTGATAATTGTCAAGCATGTCTGTCGGTAATAAAAAGGATGCTTTGTTTATAGTCCGCGTCTTTAATTACTGTTCAACATATGTGTGTTTATTTTGATCATATCATTTTGTTGCCGAGTTATAACCCTACAGTTTGCGTTATTGTGTTTGCAAATCAGATGACTTATAACAAAATTACAGGCCCAGTTGTATTACTTATGAATTGGCCCTCATATAACCGTGTTAATGCAATATGAATGACACGATTTATTTTGAGCTATCAAGAAGCTACAAAGCACAAGGTCATGGGTCGAATCATAAGCTTGGTTTTGCTCTTGTCCAGAAAGTTTAGTATTGACGAAGAAAAATACTTTAGTCGATTTTAGTTTGTGACTTAAGTGCAAACGTAAGTAGACGTTAAGTGAGAACTTAAAGGCATTTATTCTATAACAGTAGGGCACACTGTGTGTTCATAATTGTTTTATTGCCCCCTGTGATATTCTGTCTGTAGCAGATCAAAGGCGGCCCTTAATGGGTGATTAGCAGCGCTTGTTGAATCTCCTGCATGAGACACTTACGGGGAAAATCAATAATGTACACTCTAGTCAACCTTTAGTAAAGTATTGATTTTCCCAAAGGTGGCCCCTTACCTGGTGAAGACAGAGGGGATCTCTTCAGTCAGCACTGAGGGCTACTTAATATTATGTAATGAAATGATATTCTTCAATAATCAAGAATAAATGCCTTTAAGGCTATCGTTGGCATGTCGGAAGTATTTCCCAATCCACGACGTTAACTAAGGATAATGCGATACAACCGCATCACGAAAACTCGCCTATTAAATTTCTACCTCCCTTGAACCACACATTTATATAGAAAAACTGGGGTTAAGAGGGGGTGAACCTCACTTTCCTCATTTCTGATCTAAAATATAGACTGTGGGTACTCGTTAGAACCGCCCCGACGAGGCGGTTCAAACGAGTACCCACAATCTACATTCTGAGCAGAAATTAGAAAAATATCACAATTTTCACCGAACAATTGAAAATTGCTCGTTTTTTTTTTCGGCAGTAAAGTTTACAATTCATTTTAATAGGCGTGTTTTCGTAAATGAAAATAGCAAACAATAGATGACTCGCCACCTTTGAGGAAATTAAGAAGCGCTGCTTTTGGTTTAAACATAATTATTTCAGTTACATCATATTCATAGTATACGAACACATTCATATATATCAAGCGAAAGCTAAACAGCTTAAAACGCTGCTTTTGTGAAGTAGGTCCCCGGAAGGTTAACGAAAACAAAACTGTCGAAAGATTGGGAGCTAAGGAGCAAGTCCTGAGGAATAATTTTTATACAGAGGACCCGCGTTATAACGACAGTATTTGTTCGTTATAATGAATTTGTCTTTTCGTCGGGGATTTGAAATTCGTAGCACCCGTATTTAAGGAGTTTAATGCACCTTATTTTCTCACACTTAACTATGATATGAATTTATTGAGAGGTCTCTCAGCATCATGAAAATGGAGTTAGAAAATCAAAAAAGTGGGGAAAAAGACATAAAAAGGGGAGATAAATGTACCTACCCTCTTTTCTCATTTGAACATCCAAACAATTCCAAACGACATTTCCTCTGAAACTACAAGGCCAATTGGAACCAAATTACATGTGAAGCCGCCATGGGATGGAAGAACAAACATATATTCTGACTGTCTGGGTCACATGACCAAAATGTCCACCATGCCCATATATGGTAAAAACCTTTAAAATCGCCCGTTCTCAGGAACCAATAGACCGATGGCCTTGAAACGAGATATACAATATTGGGGACCCGGTCCCTTTCACTTTTGTTCAAATGGTGACATTTGGTTGACCTTGACCTTTCTTACGTCAAGGTCACATACGGTCACTTAGGGTTTTGTATGGCAAAGACAGGATTTTCTGGTTCTGTTGCAACTTATGACATCAGAGTTGATATTTGCAACCAGCTAAATGATCCTGGGGCCATAAGATTACATATTTCTTTTTTTTTTCAAAACTACTGTGCTAACTGATACCAAATTACATATACTGCACCAGTGTGGTCGAGAAATCAAAGTTTGTTTGAGGGATCTGTGTGATTGTCGCACCAATATATGGCCAAAAGTGATTTTGAATTCTGCATCTCAGGAAATACAAGACCTTGGTATGCAACATTTTGGAACTTAGATCTGCTGAGATTGTTCAAAGCTGACCATAATGTATGCGACGGCAACAAAACACAATGGTTGATTTAAAAATAATTTGGCAGCAATGGTCATGCGATTAGCCGCTACTAAACCATTATGGTCGATTAAAATAAATGGCCACCAAGGGTTGTTTAATTTATGCCCACTTGAGCTCTGGTGAGCGTAGTTGCCCATGGGATCTTGTTTATAACTTAGTGTTCAGGTTAGTTATTAAAAGTCGCGTAAGCTTGATGGCAAGCGTAAACAATATTTAATTGGCGTTGTCATGATAAAGCAGCCACAGTTTTTTGCTTTACTGATTACGCTTGTTTGGTTATCTTTTATTGCTTAGCTGCATTTTCCAGCCTTCATAAACCATTTATTCGGTAACCAGTGGTAGTTTGGTATGAAGTTACCATGACAGCAATACCGCCGAAAGACAACAATGTTCAGTGAATTTAACAACGCGACCCTATTTCAGTCAGAATTTCGTCCAGTATTTCACAATTGAAGGAAAGACATATTTTAATCAGTTTACGCCTCTGAACAAACCTGCTTCCTTTTGACTGAAGGTCTGCAAAATTTGTCGGCAAACAAAAAAGAAACATTATATAATATTTGCATGGTAGAACGACGATTTTACATAAATGTTTTATAGGTTTGTTTTGGTGTTTACCATTAATTTTCTGCAGAAAAAGATACTCTACTCAATTTAAATATCAGCATCTAATTCTCCAACTGCGGATTTGATATACAAGGTATATAGGTAAGATCTGCTGATTGAATGACTCTGGTTTTGGTTGATCTTTTGGCAAATATGCGCAAATCGTTGTGACCAAGTAACATGAAGATACAGAAAAGGTCAGTCGAGAGTCTGTGTTGAACCCGATGTTCCCACCCTTCTTGACAAAAGTGTAGAAGAAGAAGCTTGATTTACAAAGGAACCGTTACATTTAATATGCCAGACATCGTCCCTGTTCAAAATATCTTACCTATAAGGTGTCAACCTTAAGTTAACCTTTCATTCAGTTCCTTTCATAAGTACGAATGTATTTCCGCCAGAACTCTGAAGGTAGGTGCCTGGTGCTCTTGACCTGTTAGGGCTAATCAGAGCCTAACTATGGGTTTCCTTTGCTGAAACATTCTAGCTATTCCATGCTGTTGAGTCCTCGTCCTTGTCTCATCTCATTCGTTTGATTTTATGTTCGCGGAGATGTTGTATGATGATCTAGAAATCCATTATGCAAACTGAACAACTTATGGGTTTTAACCAAGGCAACCAATGATGAGGATTGAGGCCACCTTAAATCAATTAAAGTGTCCACCCCAAACCCCAACATCCGTAAAACTTCTTACTGACCCCATTCCGAGGTGTTTTGAATGGGAGGTGCGAGGTATTTTGTATAGGTTCCATTATCATTGCCTACACTCTGTTTGTCAAATCATGATAACTCCTGATGGCTTGACATAGAAAGCCCTTTTGGCAAATCTGTGTGGGACAATTGGGGTGGTTGGGTGAGGCAAAGATGACGTTTACCTTGCGTCAATAGGGCGTCCAACTGATATTGGCTTACAGCTGGACAAGACCTGCTGTTCTTGGAACAGGTAATGGTAGAGGGGGAATACTGTTATTTTTTCTGTTTCTGCACTTATATTTATTTTCCTCTTTCTCTTCTGTCCCTCACTTTCATCTGCTCTACTATCTCTTCTATCTTCTAAAGCGATAGTTGTTTAAGCTTCTTCTTGTTTAAGGGGTGGTTTTACATTACATTAAAGCTCGGTTACTATTTATTTTTAATCGTGCGACTTACCAGAAATTAAGGCACCCAGTAAGATTTCAATAGAGACCTTGTAGTGGCCAGTAACATTTACGTGTTTAAAATATAATACTGTCGATGTTAGTTTGGGAGCCTTCAGCACAAACTGGAAACTTTGGATAATAAATAGTGAAATATACAATGTATTTATTTAATGTTGATAGATTCAAGTAGCCAGTTTAGAGAATCACTTGATAGTTCATCGCTGAAAAATATGCTTGGTGATGTATATTCACCTCACTAAATAAAAACCAGAAGGAAATGGTCACCAGTGATTTTTCAAAAATATATCTGTTGGCCCCTGTTATGATACATCTGTGTCCAGCCAGTAAAATAATTTATTTTATGTATGTTTTAATATTGATTTTCATCACGATCTGTTACACAGCAGGAAAAACCAGCAAAAGGGTCCATAGGTATCTGAGTCCCTTGTTCATGCCCAGATTGACACAGAGTCATCAAGTTTCACATGCATGTGCAAAAATAACCACCCTGCATACTGACGGAAAAGAAATTGTTTAAAAATATACTAAAAATCCTTTAGAGCAAAAATAGTATAAAATTTACCAAATTTCTGGGGGTAAAATTTCAATGGTCAAAATTTATGGTAACACCGGATGTAGTTACGTCATAGCATGAATTTTGGTATCTTCGATTATTGACACATATTTTGGTTGATGCAATAAATCAACATTCAGTTGTAAGCGCAAGCTACACATAACTAAACTTAATCCAACTATTCCATTCGCATGGGGGTGGGTGTAAAGTCATAGAATTTTCAACCCCTTTTCCCCACCAGATTTGCTAAATAATCACAAGTCACATAGGTTATGCTTCTATCTCAATGAAACAGCACAAACAGAGCGTGAGAATTTTGGGTGCATTAAATTTTTCGAAATCTGGTCTCAAATCCTGGACTATTTATAAAGAATCCCAGTCAGAGGTATGCTAGCTTATAAAAGGTCTTTTCCACACTATGCATCCAAAAAACAAATGTTATAGACATTTGTTAGAATCGCCTCGCCTTAGAATCTTTCATGACTATGGATTCGATTTGGGTATTTCCAACCCAAGCGAAGCACAAGCCGCTCGGGATTGAGGCTAAACCTTGAGCTAAGAATTAATTCCATTAGCATTGTCGTTATAACGAGTTTTACTGTTATAACGAATGCCGTTATAACGCGGGTCCTCTGTATAAATCTTTATCGTGCATGTCTAACATATGAATACAAACAGCAACCAAAGAAAGCGTGTTTTCAAAGAGGTGATCACAAAAAAATGAACCGTTGTGGAATCTTATAAAGCATCAAGCCCAGACAAATAAGCGTCCAACTATTTGCAATTTCAGTTCTTAATTTCTCATTTAACCAATTTAGTACCAGAAACCCCAAAACGGGTACCCTGGCAAACAGTGCAGGCACAGATCAGACGCCGCAGAAGGCGGCGTCTTATCAGGGCCTCCACTGTTTGCTAAAAGTTCAGTCATGTTCGAAATAAATTTTGATGAAAACACAACCTGTCACCCGTAAGTTTTGAAATGAAGTCCTGCTATATATAAGAAGGAAGATTGGCCGGAAGATTCAATTTGGTACAAAAAGGCTTAATTCACATGTTGTTGTAAATATTGATGATTAGGTATCATAATGTATTATGTTGTACAATGATAATGTATCGGGTTTATTATGTATGCGATATAACAATACAAAACTCATAACAATAGTAGCACAGCTGATTCATCATGTTTGTTTTTTTATCAATATGTTACTTCACGTCAGCCCATATGAAACATAAAAAAATGGAGATGTTCATTTCCAATTTAAATGCTGACTGATTTGTTGTAATCATTGTAAGTTGTACGACACTCCCAGTGCTTTAAGGAGAGTGGGTACACCTGACAGATTTTTCCGCTTTTTTCAAAGGGAAACAACTTTCGGGACTTCCTGATCGCTTTTATTTAAACCCAAAAAGGGGTCTACTCTTAAAGGAAAGAATTTGCTCCTGAGGAGCAAATTCTTTCTTTACGAAATGGACCCAGTTGAGACGGGAACACAAAACTACTGAATATGTATCCGTTCCCCTTAAACAGACAATGAAAGAACTGATGGAAGCATTTCTTTTGGTTGTGGGGGTGGGGATGGAGGGGGGGGGCTGGGGAAGGGGTTAAGGGGGTTAATGCCCATTTTTATGTCAAATCTGTTTTCCGTTATTTGATAACAAACCCGTCTTTGGTCGTTTGATTATCAATCGACTGTTTATCAATCGACCGCATTACGAAAACACGCCTATGCAAATACATTGTAAAATTTACGCCGAAAAAAAATGAAAATTTTAATATGAAACATTGTGATATTTTTCTTATTTCTGCTGAAAATGTAGATTGTTGGTACTCGTAATAACCACCTCCTAGAGGCGGTTTTAACGAGTACCCACAATCTATATTTTAGAGCAAGAATAAGAAAAATAAGTTTACCCCCGTAATCCCCAGTTTTACGATATAAAAGTGGGGTTCAATGGGGTCAAAATTATATAGGCGTGTTTCGGTGATGAGCGGCTTTTCTTTTCAATGTGACATCACAGCGCTGCGAATTTGGGTCGATTGTGTATCAATCGATACAAAGTTACTAATTACAGCCTGAACTGTTTGTTTAAAATACAGGAATTTAAGCGTTGAACGAAACCGTTTAAGCCCCCTTTCAGGACCATTTATCCAGCCTAAAATCAGAGACAATCGACCCACCAGTGCCATCAGTGCTTTGATTGGTTTTGAGGTCCATTGATTAGCATACCACTTCATTATAGCCTGGTGAATTTCGGAAACACACATGTTAGACAATAGTTTCTTTCATGGCTGTAAAGATGTTTTTTTTTTGTTTTTTTTTAAATTGTTTAATTGTCGCAGATAAGATTGACAGGGCGGCGGTTCGCTGAGCCTACAAGAAGATTCGGTAGAGTGTTTTGCGCATGCTTTTTGCAAGCTTATACACCACAACTTTGTTTGTGTCACAATCATCGTTATTGTCTACGCCCATGGGCGTAGGCATTAACACAGAAGTACAGACGTAAATTACCCACAATGCGGGTTGACCTTTATATTTATGCAGCAACAAGTACATGTAAAAGCTTTCACAAAAAAGGCCCATAACAAGTATAAGCTTTCACACAAACAGAAGCACACGCTCAGAGCTCTGGCACAGAATTGCTTTCACATTTGTACAAGCCCAGTTTTGCTGTCATATTTGTACAGGCTAATACAAAATATATATCTACAAACTCTTAACTACGGCGGAACTGCCTATCCTGTAAGCTCCCCAGGAGTCTTACGCTCTGGTGAGCTAAACAGACTTGCCTCGCCGTTAGCAACATTTTTGTGTTAATCTTCAATTAGTCTTTTTAACTTTTCCAACAGTTTTCAAGCATTCCATTTCATAAGATGATATAAGATTCCTGAAGTTGCACATGTGCCTTTTCAAAGACGAAAATATGTACTTTTTTGACAAAATTACAGCATTTGCAACTTCGGCATTTCAGACATTATTCTTCAGTCGTTAGGATCTAGGGTGAAGACTGGCAATTAAAATATTGCCAAGGACAGTAAATTGTAGCAAACGCATTTCTGGGATATAATAATTAAAAAGAGAAACGATCAGGAACTGATACAATCAGTTCCCAAATTCTGCCCACAATATCAGTAGGGAAGAAGTCGAAACATGGAGTGATGACATTAAACAAAACGGACAACAGGTGAACCGAGTCTGCAGCTCTTTCCTAAACAGGTGGTGACTCAGAATATCAAAACCTAACTAAAAAGGAGCAATATACATAATTGGGGAAAAGAATCAGAATCACCAACATGACAAACATTAAGCTGGAAGGACAAACGTAACTAAAAATAAACAACCAAAAAGGGCTAAGAATCAGAATCATCAACGTAACAACAAATATGATTAGGGAAGTGATCAGAACCACCAACACACAACATGAAGGAACCACAGTAAAAGCACTGACTCGGAACGGTCAGTGGAGGGTTTAAGTTAACTTTTCGGGCTCCCATCACTCACCCTCACATTCATTGTGGTTCAACAAAGCATTAATAACCCTAGACATTCACAGTTAATATGTGCTACGCACAGACCTAGCTTTTTGTAAAAGTTATACTTGATTTAACAGAATCTCATTTGCGGCTATTATATACGCTTATTTCGGCTTGTGTGATTGGGGCGGTTCTAAATGGAAGTGAAGGCAATGATCAAGAATCGAAACAATTACTTCATACCTCCTATCCAAGTGGCACCCGCCCATCTGGGCTTGGACAAACAGACTGGGTAGCACGACGCTTCCACGCAGAGCTGAAACCAACCGCACAAGAGTACTGGTAAACCGCTTAGGAGGTCTAAGCCTGCCAAGGAAAAATAGTGCGAGTTGGACCGTCCATGCATATAAGCCCTATTGGTTTCATTGGGCAGCAGGGCTTGAGATGTCATTTCATCTCTGTCCATGTCATGTAAAAGTCCCACTTACTTGGAAGCACCGTCTTCAAAATGACCTAAATAGTGTTGACGGGGACGCTAAACCTCAAAACCTCCTATTCAAGACATCAAAGGAAACGAAACTCCAATTACTTCACCTTGATATAAAAGCCAGAAAATGGAAGTTACTTTTCAAATAAAAATAATTTAAAGAATATTTAGATACTGATAATTGTGACTACTGTTTATACAGACTGGTAATTTTATGGCACCTATTCGTAAGAACAACTTATACATCAGGGAAACACGCCTATATAATGTTGACCCTTAAAAACCCACTTTTATATAGTAAAATCGAGATGTACATGGGTATACATTATTTTTCTTATTTTTGCTAAAAATAGATTGTGGATACCCGTTAGAACCGCCTCAGCGAGGCGGTTCTAACGAGTAACCAAAATCTATGTTTTGTGCAGAAATATAAAAAATATCAGAACTTTTATCTGAACATTTTCATCATTTGTGGTAAAATGTTCAATATACATGTATTTGAACAGGCGGGTTTACTGTAATGAAAAGAAAACTGACGGAATATGGCTTGCTCAATGACTTGCACAATGCTACCAAATCTTCTCCTACACATTTCTGCTAACAAAGAAGGTCCGCACGAGTCTCTGCGTCCGTACTGGCTCGACGGAGAGATACAATCGGTCTCGTATGTGCATTTAATGAGATATGTGCAATGCATATAAGGCCCCCGTCCATCGGGGCTTGGAGAAATAAATTGGGTTGTAAGGTACTTCCTTGACTGCACATGTGTACTGGTAAACCGCTTTGCATATAAACCCTTTAAGTTTAATTGGGCGACAGCGCTTGCGATGTCAATACATCTCAATGTCAGGTGAAAGTCCCACAGAATTGGGAGCAACGTCTCCAAAATGACCTAAATAGTGTTGACAGGGATGTTAAACCTCAATTCAAACAAATGTATAAAACGAATATAAAAACAGAAGTGAAGCCAATGATCAGGAATCGATACAGTATTACCTAATACGTTTATTTTAATGCCCCCCAAAAAAGGAAAATGGATGCTATGCTTGTGTTTTATGCTCTGTATAGATTGTTTGTTCTCGGTAGAACCAAAAACAACACATACCGACAGCCTATGTTTTTATTTATCATCAATTTCTTGACAACATATATACATACTAAGTACATACATATGCATCAAAGGATTGGATGTAGGCTCAGCCTATACGTATCCTCTCCTTGATGACCGGTACATATATGATATACATTCATAATCAAAAACATTACTTATATATAAATATCAGAACAACTTTGAAGCTATTGAGACAAATATGAATGCCATTTTACGCGTACGTTGTCATGACTAAACATGATCAGAGTTTTATGAGCAGACAATTACAGTTAGGAGAGAGAGAGAGAGAGAGAGAGAGAGAGAGAGAGAGAGAGAGAGAGAGAGAGAGAGAGAGAGAGAGAGAGAGAGAGAGAGTGCGGGGCACTTGCACTAGGTCAGAATTAAAACTGCTGGAACACCTTGGAAGTTTAGGCGTAGGACTACCCTAGCAGATATCCGGTCATTTTACCTATCCACACCTCGTGGGCAGGCTTATACGTACCAGTACAGTGCACATTCTTTCGCCAGAAACTGACAACTGCCCATCTTGAATCAGCGGAAGGGAGAGAATGACCGCAGAAAAGATTATATGATAAATCTCCACGAAAGAATGTAATAAGATTAAAGTGCTTTACGAAAAAGGGGGGTCGTTTTTTGCATGTTTGTGTTCAAATACTTAAAGTACTTCAAAACACGCGTATATATATTAGGACTACATGTAAGAGGGGGTAAAATGTTTTAAATATAACGTAAGTTATGTCGTTTCTTCAAATTAACTTTTTTTCAAACCTTTAAACCAATTTATATTGTGTACACAAGTATAAAGTGCCTTAAAAGCTTTCAATGTTAAACCACTGTATGAACCTATGTGTTGAATCAATGTTGACTGAATATTGTGTGCCTGGATATAAATTTCGTCTGCGTTTATATAGATGGGGAGATATATATCTAGATGTTTCTTCATTTGCTTCCTTCTTTCCTTTTTGATAAACTTTGATGAAAACTTTTCTGCTCTTTAAATACTCCTTGCTTTACAAATGGGTCGGGTCACATTTCATTGGGTCTTTTTACAAAACAATTACCAGCTGTCAGATGTACATGTAATCAGATAAAGAAGCCATGGTTGCCTGAATTGTTCGAAAATTTGGCGAAATATAGAGGGCTTTATATAATTTTGGCCCCATTAAACCCCATTTTTATATAGTAAAATTGGGGCTTACAGAGGTATACATTACGTTGTTTTCATATTTCTGCTCAAAAACATAGATTATGGGTACTCGTTAGAACCGCATCGAGGCGAGGCGGTTCTAACGAGTACCCACAATCTATGTTTTTGAGCAACCTCGAGGCGGTTCTAACGAGTACCCACACTCTATGTTTTTGAGCAAGAAAATAAATATATATATTTGCTGTCCGATTTTTTTTTCTACTTTTTTCTTTTTTTGTAAACGTTCTATATATATTTCAATATGCGTATTTCCGTAATGCTCTCGCTTATTTATGTATCGGAGGAGGGCGGTGTAGCGTGAGATTATTGATCCCGTGAGATTCTTCAGTCGCACCGGAAGTGGCTGAAATCTCTCACGGAGGGGTGTGAGAGAATTCAGTCGTGAGAATTGTAATACGATAACTCTATAAGAGACTGGGGTATCGAAACTCTCTTAGTATATTAAATGATAAATTATGATGGTACATTAATTAAACTTTAAATTAGAAGCTGTGTTACTAGTGATTTTATTTATTTATTTATTTATTTATTTATTTATTTATTTATTTATTTATTCACCAAGCCCCGATCGACGGGGGCCAATGACAAACAGATACTGTAGAATGTAGAAAGATATTATCTTGATTAAAGACAACTCTGTCAAGCTGAACTTATATTGGGGTCCGACTTGACCAAAGCCAAACTGCAATGCCCGAGATCACTCAGGGCGACTGGACTTAGGGTCGAAATGGTCCGTATTCATAGTGGTGTTGATTATCAAATTACAAAAAAAAGAAAAAAAAGAAAAACTGTAGGGACATTTCTTGTTTGTTTTGTTTGATTTGAGGTTTAACGTCCCCGTCAACAATGTATAAGGTCATTTTGAAGACGGTGCGACCAATTTTTCCCGACATTGAGATGAAATGAAATTTCAAGCCCTGTCGCCCAATGAAACCAATAGGGTTTATGAGCATAGACGGTCCGACTCGCACCGCTTTGCCTGGGCAGGCTTAGATCCTCTAAGCGGTTTACCAGTATTCGTGTGCGGTCGGTTTCAGCTCTGTGTGGAAGCCTCGTGCAGTCCTCTATTTCTTCACGCCCCCATCACGAAAACACGCCAGTATAATTTTGACCCCATTGAACCCCACTTTTATATAGTAAAACCTGGGTTTCCGGGGGTATACCTTATTTTTCTTATTCCTGCTCTAAAATATAGATTGTGGGTACTGGTTAGAACCGCCTCGATGAGGCGGTTCTAACGAGTGCCCACAATCTATATTTGGAGCAGACATAAGAAAAATATCGCATTTTTTCATCATAAAATTTTCATTTTTTCGGCGATAAAGGTGGCAATGTATTAGTATAGGCGTGTTTGCGTGATGCCAAATGGGCGGGGGCAAGCTGACTTCGTACTTCTAACTTCTGCTTTTACGTTGTATAGGTAGGTAAGTAAGTAGGTAGGTGTTTTGGTGGCTAGATGGGTAAAGATGATGGGTGCCTGGACAGGTAGATAGGTTGGGTTTGAGGTTAAACGTCCCCGTCAATACTATATAGGTCATTCGGAGACGATGCTTCCAATTTCGTAGGACCCGACTGAGATAAAAAGACATCTCAAGACATGCTGCCCAATGGAACTATAAGGGTTTATATGCATGGACGGTCCGCCTCGCATCACTTTGCCTGGGCAGGTATACCAGTACTCATGTGCAGTCGGGCATCATGCAGCCCATCTATTTCTTCAAGTCCCGATGGGTGGGATAGATTTAAGTAGGTAGGTAAGGATATGTGTCTTGGTCGGTCGGTAGGTAGGTAGGTAAGGAGGGATGTTGGTAGGTTTGATTTGAGGTTTAACGTCCCCGTCAATACTATATAGGTCATTTGGAGACGATGCTTCCAATTTCTTGGGACCCGACTTTGAGATGAAAAGACATCTCAAGACCTGCCGCCCAATGAACCAATAAGGTTTTTATTCATGGACGGTCCGACTCGCATTACCCGTCTGGGCAGGCTTTTGCGGTTTACCAGTACTCAGGTGTGGTAGGGAATCATGCAGCCCATCTAGTTCTTCAAGTCCCGATGGGCGGGATAGGTTTAGGTAGGTAGGTAATGGGGTGTCTTGGTGGGAAGGTAGGTAGGTGTTTGTTTGTTTGTTTGTTTGTTTGTTTGTTTGTTTGACTTGAGGTTTAAAGTCCCAGTCAACACTGTGAAAGTCATTTTGGAGACATTGCGACCAATTACGAACAATTTGTTGGACTTTTACCCGACATTGAGATGAACTGACATCTCAAGTCCTACCGCCTTATGAAACCAGTAGGGTACTTGGGTAGGTAGGTAGGCCGGTAGGCAGGAAGAAATAAGTAAATGTATGTCTGACCGTCCGTTCCCATGCGGAAAGAAGCCTCCGTGGTGTAGTGGTTATGTGTGTTTGTGTGTGTGTGTGAAATCGGGTTTAACGTCGCTTTCAACAATTTTTCAGCCATATCACGACGGTGTCTGGTTGCGACAGGGAGCTCAATGCTCACTTTTATAGTGCTGCCTCACTGAAGTATCATGTCCCAGACACATTACATGATACCACACCCAGTCACATTATCCTGACACTGGATCGACCAGTCCTAGCTCTACCCCGTAAATCTGAGTGCCAAGCGAGGAGCAGCTAGTACCATTTTTAACGACTTTGGTATGTCGCGGCCCGGGATCGAACCCGTGACCTCCCGTTCCCGGAGCGGACACTCTACCAACTGACCTATCGGGGCCGGTATAGTGGTTATGTTACTGGCCTCATAGACCTGGGGTGACATATTCGATACCATGCCTACCTGTCTACATACCCACTGAGCCACGAAGCCACCAGACAATTTCCCTGCCAACGTACCTACCTGCCTACCTAGCTACCATGCAGTCCATCTATTTCTTCAAGCCCGGGTAGGCGGGGCAGGACTGCATACCTACCTACCTACCTACGTACGCACATACCGACTTAGTCGCCCCGCCCATCGGGGCTTGGATAAATAGATCGACTAGATGGTGCTTCTACGCAGGGCTGAAACTGACCACACATGAGTTCTGGTAAACCGCTTAGAAGGACTAAGCTAATGAGTCAGTCCTTCCAAAGCCTTTTGGTTTCATTAGGCGGCAAGGCTAGAGCTGTCATTTCATCTCAGTCCCAAAAATTGGAAGCAACGTCTCTAAAATGACCTAAATAGTGTTGACGGGGACATTAAACCCCCAATTCAAACTAAACATACCTACTAAGTTACATTTCTACCTGCCTATACGTCTACATACCTTCATATCGATATACGTACGTAATACCTACTTACCTACATTCCTGCCTGCCTACCTACCTAACAAAACATACATGTCTACGACCCTACATACGACCTTCCTATAGATCTACCTACCGGTACATACCCATCGCCACTAGCCCAAACCTACCATTCCTACCTCATCACGCAAACACGCCTGTATAATTTTGATCCCCTTAAACCTCACTTTTAGATAGTAAAACTGGGGTTTACAGGGATATTTATTATTTGTTTTATTTCTGCTCAAAAACATAGATTGTGGGTGCTCGTTAGAACCGACGCGCCGAGGCGGTTCTAACGAGTAGAAAATATATACGAGTACCGGTAAAACGCATAGAGGCTCTAAGACTGTCCAGACAAAGCGGTCGGAGTCGGACCGTTCATGCTTATAAACCCTATAGGTTTCATTGGGCGACAGGGCTTGGGATGTCATTTCATCTCAATGTCGGGCATAAGTCACATAAAAATGAAAGCAACGTCTCAAAAATGACCTGTACCGTGATGACGGGGACGTTAAACCTCAAATCAAACGAACAAACAAAATCTATCTACCTAACTTCCTACCTACCTACAACGCCGAAGGTTGGCCCCCGCCCATCAGGGCTTGAAGAAATAGATGGGCTGCATGATGCTTCCACGCAAAGCTAAAACTGACCGCACACGAGTACTGGTAAACCGCTTAGAGGACCCAAGACTGTCCAGGCAAAGCGGTGCGAGTCGGCTCGTCCATGCTTATAAACCCTATTGGTTTGATTGGGCGACAGGGCTTGAGATGTCATTTCATCTCAATGTCGGATAAAAGTCCCACATTGGAAGCAACGTCTCCAAAATGACCTATACAGTGTTGACGGGGACATTAAACCCCCAATTCAAACAAAAACATACCTACTTAGTTACATTCCTACCTGCCGATACGTCTACATACCTTCCTATCGATATACGTACGTATTACCCACTTACCTACATTCCTGCCTGCCTACCTACCTAACAAAACAAAATCCCAAGCCAAGTTCACACACTCAACAAAACATACATATCGACGATCCTACCTACGACCTTCCTATAGATCTACCTACATACCCATCGCCACTAGCCCAAACCTACCATTCCTACCTCATCACGCAAACACGCCTGTATAATTTTGATCCCCTAAACCCCACTTTTAGACAGTAAAACTGGGGTTTACAGGGATATTTATTATTTGTCTTATTTCTGCTCAAAAACATAGATTGTGGGTACTCGTTAGAACTGACGCGCCGAGGCGGTTCTAACGATTACCCACAATCTATGTTTTGTGCAGAAATAGGAAAATATATTAAGATTTTTATCTGAAAAAAATCGTTTAAGGTTGTAAAATTTTGTCAATTTATTTGAAGAGGCGGGTTTTCGTGATAAACCTACCTACATGCATACCTCCACTCTACCGGCCTGTCGCATCCGCCCATCGGGGCTTCAAGACATATATGGGCTGCATGATGTCTCCGCGCAGAGCTGAAAACCGACCGCACACGAGTACTGGTGAACCGCATAGAGGCTCTAAGACTGTCCAGACAAAGTGGTCGGAGTCGGGCCTTCATGCTTATAAACCTTATAGGTTTCATTGGGCGACAGGGCTTGTGATGTCATTTCATCTCAATGTCGGGCATAAGTCACACAAAAATGAAAGCAACGTCTCCAAAATGTCCTGTACCGTGATGACGGGGACGTTAAACCTCAAATCAAACGAACAAACAAAATTTATCTACCTAACTTCCTACCTACCTACAACGCCGAGGGTTTGCCCCCGCCCATCGGGGCTTGAAGAAATAGATGGGCTGCATGATGCTTCCACGCAAAGCTGAAACTGACCGCACACGAGTACTGGTAAACCGCTTAGAGGACCTAAGACTGTCCAGGCAAAGCGGTGCGAGTCGGCCCGTCCATGCTTATATACCATATTGGTTTGATTGGGCAACAGGGCTTGAGATGTCATTTCATCTAAATGTCGGGTAAAAGTCCCACATTGGAAGCAACGTCGCCAAAATGACCTATACAGTGTTGACGGGGACATTAGACCCCCAATTCAAACATACCTACCTACCTGCCTACCTAGCTATCATGCAGCCCATCTGTTTCTTCAAGCCCCGGCTGGTGGGGTCGATTTTGATTGGTTGAAAGTAAGCAGTGAGTTCAGTAATTACTTCTGTTTATTATTATTATTATTATTATTATTATTATTATTATTAATTTTTATTGAAAGGGTTAAGAGAAAACATGTTTGGTTGTACCCCATATAAGCAGAAAGGTGTGAAAATTAGTCAGTGTGTTTTGATAAGCATGGGGACAACAGGAAATGTCAAACCATAAATCACACATGTTAATCACCTTGGTATATAACTAAAATTTAAATTCCATGAAGGGTTCAATATCGTTTGGAAGCTAGGAATACACAGTAGAACTGAAAAGGTAAGAGAGTACATGTTTTCTCTAAGCCTCGAATTATGATTAATATTATCATTATTATTTATTATAATTGTTATTATTCCTGTTACATTATTATTATTATTATTATTATTATTATTATTATTGTAAAAAGGCACTTATATTGAGATAGATCAGGCTTACGCTACAGTGTTCCAATCCATTTAGGCAGAATAATAATTTTAAAATTTCCACAGAACTTGTTTTTTTTTTTAAGTATTAATTGCGAGAACACGCCTATTAAAAATATATTGAAATTTTACCGTCAAACTTTTAGATAAAATATAAAATATTCTAATGTATTTCATTTTTCCGCTGGAAAACATAGATTGTAGGTACTCTTTAGAATCGCCTCGCTGAGACGGTTCTAACCAGTACGTACAATCTATGTTTTCCAGCGGAAATATGAAAATAATATACATGAAAATAATATACACCGCTGTAAACCCCAGTTTTACTGTATAAAAGTGGAGTTTAATGGGGTTCGTAATAATTTCAAGAAAATACATGTACCCGCAGAATATTTTGTTCTTTTTGGACACATGGAAACCTATTTATGGCATATTTAATACGCGCATCTTTCGAATAAATAAATAAATAAACAAATAAATAAATAAAAATAAAGAAATAAGGCCTGTAATAAAAAATGTTCTATTTAAAAGTCGTAATATAAACAGATTTCTTTAGACATTTTAAACAAAGGAGCAGGGGCTAACAGGAAGTGGATGACATTTCTCACGGCCTTCTTGCGCATGCGCAGATATACCTTGGTATTAAGGTTCTCATGGGTTTAAAGATCTCACGCTACACCGGCATATACCCTACCAGGGCACGAGACCTGACGTTACGATAACGCACCCGTGCGACATAGTGCATATTCTCCCGTCTTCAAAATGGCTACTTATCTGTAAATAAAATCCGTGATAACTTTTTCTTATTTATACGGCACACATAGGTTGTGCGTGCTCTTTAGAACCGCATTATTTAGGAGTTCTAAGGAGTAACCACAACCTATGTCTTGAAGAACAAACGCCAGTTTCCTCTGTATAAAGTTGTGTTTAGGGGCTGGGGATGTTCATTTTACGGACTTGTTAAGTTGGGTTTTCTCGTGAGAGTTTGAGACGACGACCCTTACACGAACGATGTGCTTAAAGGAGTATAGAAGGTTGGATATTTGTTTGATTTTATATTTAAATATATAGGTCATTTTTGAGACGTTGCTTCCAATTTTGTGGGACTGGGATAGATGGCACTTCAAGCCCTGCCGCCCAATGAAACCAATATGGTCTATTTGCATGGACGGTCTGATTCGCACCACTTTGCCTGGTCAGACTTAGATACCAGTACTTATGTTGAGTCAGTTTCAGCCCGAGCAGCCCAATCTATTTGTTCAAGCCCCGATGGGCAAGTCTGGATATGTGTTTGAGGTGTTGCCCAGTTAAATTTGTGCAAATCCAGAATTGTCTAGCGAAAGTGCGTCTATCGCAAATTATTTTGGTGTTAGGTTTTACATCCCTTTCAACATTATTTGACTTATTTAGAGCCGGTTGTTAATCAGAGGTGGGCGAGGAGGTAAACCACCTGGCGTTCCGTTTAAGAGCTTGGCGTCTCACATGTGGCTCGAGCGAGGCTCGAATCACAGCGGCGAGAGACCCAATGATTATCAGCGCTTTTATCGCAAAGTTAATATTCAGTATACACGTCTTCATACAGACAAACCTACTTAATCAAAGCATCCTTATGATATTACAATTTGACCATATGACTTACTGACTAGGCTGTAATATATAATTATGCGCTTGCTGGGATCACTACAAACAAGCCTGGTTCAACATTGTCAGCTACATTTTCAAAGGAAAGGAAGACGCTGACAATACACGTAGATACCCTAACCGGTCATTATAGAGTTTACTGATGATATTCAGTTTTTCAGAAACATGCAATTAAATAATAATTATATATATTAATACAGGTTCCGTTCATCGTATGAAAACTCCTGTAGTTTGAACACACTTTGCTGTACATCGTTTAAAATACTGTTTGTACTGAAAAAAGGGTTGATATGTACTGTTCTTTGTGCAACAAGTATGTTAGAGAGAGGTTGTAATCGAAAAGGATCGAATTCCTGTTTTTAGTGGACCATCGGTCCGTTACGATTCAATTAATACAGGTGTATACATGTTCATTATTCGTTATTTCTACCCCGAAACATAGATGAAGCTTGATGGATTGTCTTCACCATCTGCTGTTTGAAAAATAGAAGTGAAGGCGATGATCAGGAATCGATGCAGTTAATCCCCCATACATCGCGTGGACAAGTCCGTGAAATGAAGACCCCCTAAACCCCACATTATATAGCGAAAACTGGGGTTTACGGGGGTAAACATTATTTTTCTTATTTCTGTTCCAAGACATAGGTTGTGGGTACCCGTTAGAACCGCCTCATTGAGGCGGTTCTAACGAGCACCCACAACCTATGTTTAGAGCATTTATATGGAAAATATCACGGATTTTCACCAGATTAGTAGCTATTTTGAAGTTCTGAAAAATGCACTATGTCGCACGGGTGTGTTATCATAATGAGGGACGCCAAAGGCAAAGAAACAAAAATCTGAAATAACTAGACCCTAATGTAAACATCAATAGCGAAAAGCCAAAAGGACAGTTACTTTCCATCATATAAGCGATGCACACATTCAAAGACGAACTATAACAAAATAAACTGCGACAGTAGAACTTTTAATCCCAATTCTATTGCACTCGCGTATGTAACGCGATGTCTGATTGGATAGCGTCAAAAATTTGCGACACTATATTCTGTGATATACTGTCGGAAACCCGACGTCATCAAGTAACGTCGAAGGCATTTAGCGGGCATTTAGTTTTACGCAGCTCACCGCGCTTGCCGCCTTCTGCAAAATAGAATAATTTGTAACTTAACAGCTGAATAAGTGCATTAGAATGGGGATAACTGTTTTGAAAATTGTCATTTGGGGAGGTAAATCGTCGGTTTTACGGTCGCAAATTACGTTTTACAGCTCCGCTAACGCGTCGCCGTAAAACGAAATTTCCGTCCGTAAAAACCTCCGATTTACCTCCCCAAATGATAATTTTCAGTACATTTAACCCCTAAATTATTCTGACAACAAATAGACGAAATTGTTACCAACCAACTGATACGGGCTTAGTGGATAAGAGCGCTGACTCTTTATCATTAGGTCTCTCACCGTTGTGGTTCGAGCCTCGCTCAGATCACATGTGAGACGCCAAGTTCTGCAACGGAAGGTCGGCTGATTTTTTGCCTGGTTTTCCTGTTTTCTCCCGCACTCTGATTAAGGATCAGCTCGAAATAAGTGAAATTTATCTTCTCAAAAAAAAAAAAAAAATAAATATATATATAAATTGTGACTTTGTGCATTCTTGCATTTCTCCAAAACGGTTATTTTTTCCGATGTAATGTATGACATTACGATAAGACACCCGTGCGACATAATTCAGTTTTTCACATCTCCAAAATGGTTATTTTTCTTAAGAAAACCTGTGATATTTTCTTATTGATACTGCACACATAGGTTGTCGGTACTCGTTAGAACCGCCTCATTGAGGCGGTTCTAACGAGTACCCATAACCTATGTCTTGGAGCAGATATAAGAAAAAAAAGCATACCCCCGTAATCTCCGGTTTCTCTATTTAAAGTGGGGTTTAGGGTTTGTTTATTTCACGGACTTTTTAACGTGATGATTTCACCTTTTTCGTATACAAACCAAGATTTGTTTGCTCGTTAGAACCGCCTCATTGGGCAAAAATAAGGAAAATTAAGTAATAAAGTCAAGTTTTCTGTATAATAAGTGGGGTTTATGTTTCGTTCCTTTCACGGGCATGTTAACTTGATGGTAATTAGAAGCCTCCGTGGTCGAGTGGTTACGCTACTCGCCTAGTGAACCAGGGGTCGCAGGGTCGATCCCGGGCTTCTCCAGTCTTTCGGATGAGTCTTTAAACCGAGGTCCCGTCTCCGTATGATCTTAGCTTTTGGTGGGACGTAAAACTGAAACACTCACTCTCTCACAACTTGATGGTAATAAAAAAGCATTATTTCAGCTGGGCGAAACTAATCAACTGATTGTAAACATATGGACCGCTTGTAATTTAGCTCGGGGACAGACTATATACAGACTATATATTTCTATGAAATGAATGACTATTTTGGCGACAATAATAACAGTTATCTATTTAAAACCCTCCGGAGACGCTATGTTCCAATCATACGTCTATATAATCTTATTTCAGCCCATCAACAAGGATCTATATATAGGATTATATTTGAGGCGTCTTGCACAAAGGCAGTCTTCTTCTCGAGTGTTCTTAATATGATACCTACAGTTATTTTTAGCGGAAACAGAAAATAAAGGAAAAATATATATACTGCTGTTTCGCAATGAAATCTGCTACAATGCATGACATGAACGCCAAAATAAAATACGCAGACTGGACTGTGTTCACGTTCTGTTCTCTGCTTTGAAGTGTATAGACTAGGCATATTTCTTCGTGCGAGGCGGTGACTTGATGACAGAAAATGCCATCAGTAGTGATATTGATTTCTAAAGACCTTTCTGAGAGTTTCTTATTGAATTAACTCAATGGCAGAAAGTAAGAAACCTTATCCCAGTCACTGTTTTACCTCTCAAATAATTATTTGGAATCGATCCGTCTTTTGTGATGCTTTTATTCGTCAGATTAGCGAAAATAGCGTCTGAAGTTACTTTTCCCCATGAACGTTTTTCGTAGTTCATTCGTTAGATTTGAGACATCACGTGAAAAAGTCCGTGAAATGAAGAACCCCCTAAACCCCAATTTATATGGAAAAAACTGGGTTTACGGGGGTTAACATCATTTTTCTTATTTCTGCTTCAAGGCATAGATTATTGGTACTCGTTAGAACCGCCTCAGTGAGGCGGTTCTAACCAGCACCCACAAACTATGTTTGCAGAAAGATTTTCTTTAGAAAAGTAGCCATTTTGGAGATGTGGAAAACATGCATAATGTCACATGAATGTGTTATCGCTATGACCTCCTGGTCGTTGAAAGCAGCTCTATATGTTTTTGCCCATTTAAAAGTTAATGAAGGCAGATCGTAGTTAATATCTGTCTAGCGAAGGTTAAATGTATATACTTGCCGCGTCTTATCAACCGTTGTGCCATCGGCTAAATAAAATAAGCATTCGATTATGCGCCCCATGTTTGGAAAATAAGACCAAGATCGGATGCCGCAATGTTTGTGTAATGCGCGTCCAGCTTGGTTAAACGAACAACGAATTCAATAAAAAAAACTGACACACCCGTAATTAGAAAGGATCTGTTTTAAACGGTCTGTTATAATATTTGTGCGCACAATATATACCTTGGGAGCTTGTACTAACAAGATATTATCTTGTGCGCACAAGATATTCTGTTTTCCGTACAAGATATTAAATTGTGTGAACAAGATAATATTTTGTGCGCGCACGATATTATGTTGTCTGTACAAGATTTATATTGTGCAAACAAGGTAATATGTTGTGTGAACAAGATAAGAACTAGTGCGCACAAGATTATATCTTGTACTTACAAGATATTGTGTTGTGCGAACAAGATTATAAGTTGAGCGCACAAGATATAATATTGTATGCACAAGATCTATGTTGTCCAAACAAGATAATATCTTTTGCAAACAATATATTAAGTTGTGCGCACATATTATCTTGTTCGCACAAGATACATTGTAATATCTTGTGCGCACAAGATATTATCTTGTGCGCACAACATATGAAAATAAGTTGCATGTCACTTCCAGGGTTCCGTAGTACGCCATCGACTTAAGTTAAACTATTTTATGGACAATGAATCGAGGATTCTTTTTTATTTTTCGTTTTTATTTTATTCATCACGTGAACAAGTCCGTGAAATGGACACCCCCTTAAACCCCACTTAATATAGAGACAGATGGGTTACGGGGTTATTCATTTTTATGCCCCCAACTTTGAAAAAGTTGGAGGGGCATATTGGTTCTGGTTCGTTCGTCACGCTTTTGATGCATAGCATAACTAAAGAACAGTGTATGCTAGGGTTTTGAAATTTCATATATGGATTCCTCATGGAAAATTAGCTGACGCGTATTTTTTTTCTCGTCCGGATTATGCCCCCTTCAAGAGTTATTGCCCTTTGAATTTTTAAATAAAATCTTGTCAGCAAGATATCTAAAAAACTATTGGAGCTAGAGCCTTGAAAGTTGGTGAATATATTGGTGGTGATGAGTAGATAAACTGATTAACTTTTGACAAAATTCCGAAAAATACTTTGTGAGTTATGGCCCTTTGTCATTTTGGTAATTTGTGCTCATTGTAATGTATGCTAAAAGTGATGCATAGCATAACTTTAGAACCGTGTATGCTATAGTTTTAAAATTTCATATATACATTTCTGATGGAAAATAAGCTAACGTGTATTTTTTTCTCGTCAGGATTATGCCCCTTTCAAGAGTTATTGCCCTTTGATTTTTTTTAATGAAATCTTGTCAGCAAGATATTTCAAAAACTATTGAAGCTAGAGCCTTGAAAGTTGGTGCATATATTGGTGGTGATGAGTAGATGAACTGATTAACTTTTGACAAAATTCTGAAAAATAATTTGAGAGTTATGGCCCTTTGTCATTTTGGTAATTTGTGCCCATTGTAATGTATGGTAAAAGTGATGCATATCATAACTTTAGAACCGTGTATGCTAGGGTTTTGAAATTTCATATATTGATTCCTCATGGAAAATTAGCTGACGTGTATTTTTTCTCGTCCGGATTATGCCCCTTTCAAGAGTTATTGCCCTTTGAAATTGTTTTGATTATCCCCTCGCACAACATAGTTGTGAGGGGGGATATAGCATTTGTCCCGTATGTACGTACTTTTGTCATCGCTCTAGTGCCTACATTTCTTGACCGATTTTAATATAACTTCACACGAATGTTCCCTATAAAAAATCTCGAGCGAGTTCGACTTTCAAGGTAATGACCTCAAGGTCAAGGTCACTGTGGCTATTTTCAGAAAAACTTTGTCATCGCTCTAGCGCCTACATTTCTTCACCAATTTCAATATAACTTCACACAAATGTTCCTTATAACAAATCTCGAGCGAGTTTGACATTCAAGGTCATGACCTCAAGGTCAAGGTAACTGTGGCTATTTTTAGAAAACTTTGTCATCGCTCTAGCGCCTCCATTTCTACACCAATTTCAATATAACTTCACACAAATGTTCCTTATAAAAAATCTCGAGCGAGTTTGACTTTCAAGTTCATGACCTCAAGGTCAAGGTCACCTTGGCTATTTTTAGAAAAAACTTTGTCATCGCTCTAGCGCCTCCATTTCTTCACTAATTTCAATATAACTTCACACAAATGTTTCTTATAAAAATATCTCGAGCGAGTTGGACTTTCAAGGTGATTGCCTCAAGGACAAGGTCACTGTGGCTATTTTAAGAAAAAAATTGTCATCGCTCTAGCGCCTACATTTCTTCACTGATTTCAATATAACACCACACAAATGTTTCTCATGACACTATCTCGAGCGAGTTCGACTTTCAAGGTCATGACCTCAAGGTCAAGGTCACTGTGGCTATTTTTAGAAAAACTTTTTTATCGCTCTAGCGCCTACATTTCTTCACTGATTTCAATATAACTTCACACACAAATGTGCCTTATGACAGTATCTGGAGCGAGTTCGACTTTCAGGGTCATGACCTCAAGGTCAAGGTCACTGTAGCTATTTTTAGAAAAATTTTGTCATCGCTCTAGGGCCTACATTTTTTCACCGATTTCAATATAACTTCACACAAATGTTCCTTATGACAATATATCAAGCCATTTCGACTTTCAAGGTCAAGGTCACAATGGCTATTTTTAGAAAAACTTTGTCATCGCTTCACCGATTTTAATATAACTTCACACAAATGATCCTTGTGACAATACCTCGAAAGATTTCGACTTTCAAGGTCAAGGTCACTGTGGCTATTTTTAGAAAAACTTTTTCATTGCTCTAGCGCTATTATTTTTTCACAGATTTCATAATCGATTCACACAAATGTTCCTTATGACAATATCTGTAGGGAGTTCCACTTTCAAGGTCAAGGTCACTGTGGCTATTTTTAGAAAAACTTTGTCATGGCTGTAGCGCTTACATTTCTTCACCAATTTCAATATAACTTCACACAAATGTTCCTTAAGACAATATCTCGAGCGATTTCGACTTTCAAGGTCAAGGTCACTGTGGCTATTTTTAGAAAAAACTTTGTCATCGCCCTAGCGACTACATTTCTTCACTGATTTCAATATAACTTCACACAAATGTTCCTTATGACAATACTTTGAGTGAGTTTGACTTTCAAGGTCAAGGTCACTGTGGCTTTTTTTAGAAAAACTTTGACATGGCTCTAGTGCTTACATTTCTTCACCGATTTCAGTATAACTTCACACAAATGTTCCTTATGACAATATCTCGTGCTATTTCGACTTTTAAGGTCAAGGTCACTGTGGCTATGTTTAGAAAAACTTTGTCATCGCTCTAGTGCCTACATTTATTGATGGATGTTAATAGAACTTCACACAAATGTTTCCTATGGTAATATCTCGAGTTGCTTTGACTTTCAAGGTCATGACCTCAAGGTCAAGGCCACTATGGCTATTTTTAGAAAACATTTGTCATTGCTCTACCGCCTACATTTATTTTTTAATCTTACTTGACACAAAAGATGCTTATGATAATATCTTGAGCAAGATCTACTTCGCGGCCATGGCCTCAAGTCAAGGTCCCTATGACTATTTTTAGAGAAATACTGTCATCACTCTAGAACCTACATTTATGGATGGATTTTTAAACAAACTTTACACAAATGTTGCATATGATAATATCTCAAGCAAGTTGGACTTTTGCCATTTCAGTGTTTTCCTCACACGAAGTTGTCTTGTGCGAGGGGATTTGTATCGCATGCGATGCCTTTGTTTTTTTTTTTAAATAAAATCTTGCCAGCATATCCATATCTTGAGAACTATTAGAGCTTCATTAATCATTCTTGGTACAAACTTGCATCCAGGCATTGCAACTTCAACGCAAGCATCCATATCTGACCTTGACCTATATTTCATGGTTCACTGGCTTCGTGAATTATTGCGACCACCCTGACTTTTACCCTAATGTAAGAGTCCATTTCTCGAAAACTATTAGAGCTTTTTAAATTATAATTGGTACAAACTTGCATCTAGGAATTGCAACTGCAACGCAAGCATCCATATTTGACTTTGACCCATATTTCATGGTTCACTGACTTTGTGAATTTTTGTGACCACCCTGACTTTCTATCCAATGTAAGAGTCCATTTCTCAAGATCTATTAGAGCTTCATTAATTGTATTTGGTACAAGCTTGCATTTAGGAATTGAAACTTCAATGCAAGTATCCATTTCTGACCTTGACCTACACTTTATGGTTCACCGACTTTGTAAAATAGTGTGACAACCCTAACTTGATGTAAGAGTCGGTTTTTAAGAGTTTCATTAATGATACTTGGTACATGCTTGCAACTAGGAGTGAAATTTTTATGCAGGCATCCATGTTTGACCTTGACCTAGATTTCATGGTTTGGTGACTTTGCGCCCCCACAGGCGCGACATAGCCTTCGGGGGAATTCTTGTTGTATGTTTTTGAGTCTTTAACAATATTTGTTGAATATTTTGCCAGCTAGGGACAAGCAAAGGTTGGGGGCATTGTGTTGTACAAACACCATTTCTAGTTTTTCTTATTTCTGCTCCAAGACACAAGCTGTGGGTACACGTTAGAACCGCCTCAATGAGGCGGTTCTAACGAACACCAACAACCTATGTTTGCAGTATAAATAAGAAAAATATCACTGATTTTCATCGGAAAAACAGCCATTTTTTAGATGTGAAAAAAATGCACTATGTCGCACGGGTGTATTATCGTAATGATCATTATCTTTTTTTTTTTGCTGGTGGATGCTTTACTCCAAATGTTCTATCATTTCAAATTTTGTTATGTAGTGCAAATTGAGTTTGAAATGTAAGCCCAAGACGCATTCCGTCAACATAAACCACTTTAAAGAGGTCGAAAATGATGAAATGATTTCTTGATCCACATTAGCTGTGAATAACTATGCTTTACAGCCCCCAAATGACTTGAGTATGCCGACAATAAAACGTTCAGAGGTCCGAATAATGAACAGATACTAAAATCCCATTTTATACGGTGTTGACATTATGTACCTTTTTTTTTTTTACAAGTTGAAACCGTAGGTTGTGGCTACTTGCTATATTTGTCAGTATCTGTTGCGCCTGCGTGATAACCATAAAGGAAATAAATGTGCAGGAACATCCACCATCACGTGAACAAGTCCTTGAAATAAACACCCCAAACTCCACTTTATATACAGAAAACTGGAGTTTACGGGGGTATACATTATTTTTTCGTATTTCCACTCCAAGATAAAGGTTATGGGTACTCGTTAGAACCGCATCAGTGAGGCGGTTCGAACGAGCACCCACAGCCTATGTTTTCAGTATCAATAAGAACATTATCACGGATTTTCATTAGAAAAGTAGCTATTTGGGATATGTGAAAAAAATGTACTATGTTGCACGGGAGTGTTATCATACAATCGAATCGCACCAACAAGAACCAATGCTCTGGTGACACACCTGGGTCATTTGTCTCTGACTTCAAGCTGTAAAATGGTTTAGAACGGGAACATACTTCGGTTTTATGTAGATGGTGTAGACCCTAAGTAGACGCCGTGTTTTATGGCGTCTGTCTGGGTCTACCCTGTTTGCCAGAAACCATATTCTGGATTTCTAAATAACCTTCTTTGCATAGCACTATGACGTCAAAGCGACAAGCATAGCGCGGCTATAAATAATCGTTACCGTGATTTCGTGCAGTGCCGGAGATTGACACTTGGAGTCAGCGATGGAATCGCATGACAGTATTTTGACTATTTAGATCGACTGGTAAACAGCCGAGCGACAACCCGTATAAAAAGTACACAAACCAATATTGCGATCTGCATCTTTTTTACAGCCCCCTCCCATCGGGGCTTGAAGAAATAGATGGGCTGCATGATGCTTCCACGCAGAGCTGAAACCGATCGCTTACGGGTACTGGTAAACCGCTAAGAGGATCTAAGCCTGGTAAACCGCTTAGAGGATCTAAGCCTGCCCAAGCAAAGCAGTGCGAGTCGGCCCATCCATGCTTATAAACCCTTTTGATTTCATTGGGCGGCAGGGCTTGAGATGTCATTTCATCTCAATGTCGCGTACAAGTCACACAAAATTGGAAGCAACGTCTCCAAAATGGCCTATACAGTGTTGACGGGGACGTTAAACCTCAAATCAAACAAAATGCATCTCTTTTTCACACAGAAAAATTGGTACATGTAAATTGTATATTTTCATTTTATTCAGAAAAAAGAAAAAAACTGATCAGTACAGTCGTAGGTTTGATCTCTAAAACATAGGCTTCCTTGTCACGCATTTCAATACAATAGGGAATGGGAACACCTAGCAGAGTTTTTCCGCCATTTTTCAAAGGGAAACAACTTTCGGGACTTCCTGTTTGCTTTTCTATAAGCCCTGTCCCATTAAAAAAATGGTCTATTCTTAAAGAAAAGATTTTCCTCCTCATGAGCAAATTCTCCTCTAAGAGTTGAGCTCTATTGGCATGGGAGTTGCTTTCCCTGATGGTGTATCCATTCCCCTTAATAGTACGAAAAGAGTTTCACTGTATCAGGCCACGTTCTCTCAAATCACCAGGCCATAAACCTCCCTTCTGTCAGCGATATCCATGATGATGCTGTGGAAAATGTATTAGGACACGTCCTGTTAAATTCTAAGTGCATTTCAGTGATAGGGAATGACGCCAACTTTAACATGGTTAATAAGTACGCCATTGGATATTCCGTAATGTTGGGGTTACATGTGTATATATTATTCTTGTTCGGCATTTTTTTGCTCCACAATATGATCATTGATAGTTACGCACTTATCGCATTTCGTGGTAAAACAACACTACATTGCGGGGATATGTTATCCTTATGTTGTTTCAGATACATTACAAAAAACACGCCTTTACAAATACATAAATTTTTTTCTCTAAAAATAAATATTTTATTATAAAATTTGTTTTATTTTTCTTATTTCTGCTCAAAATATAGATTGTGGGTACACGTTAGAACCCGCCTCATGCTAACGAATACCCACAATCTGTATTTTAGAGCAAAAATAAGAAAAATAAGATTTGCCCTGTAAGAACCAGCTTTACTGTATAAAAGCGGGATTCAAGGGGGTCAAAATTATATTGACAACTTTTCTGGTGAAACTCTGTGATATTTTTTTATTTATACTGCAAATATAGCTCATGGGTGTTCTGATGAGTACACACAATACATGTCTTGGAGCAGAAATAAAAACAATATTATGTTTACCCCGTAACCCCCAGATTTCTCTATGTAAAGTGAGGTTTAGGGGGTGTTCATTTCATTGACTTGTTCCCTTGGTTTGAAAAATGCAAGTTCTTCAGGTGCAATAGACGCCATTATAGCACACGGACATGTTCTCTTAGCTACTTTGGTAGAGGGTCACCTAAGCAGCATTCCTGTGAAACTTAAATGAAATTGATCCAGTGGTATAGGTGAAGTTTCCGTTTTAAGATGTTTTTATGTCTAGCTCTAGTGAGGAGCGGAATTATTTTAGTTATTTTAGTGGAGGGTCACAAAAGCAACACCAATATCAAGCAACCAAAAGAAGGGAAATAGTCATTGACATGAATGTACACACAAAAATAGTAAACAAGTCGTGCGCTAACATTGAGCACCAGTAAACATATGACGACACTGCTTATCAGAGTTTGCCCCAAACTAGTAGATAGGCTTACACCACGCATAGTCAGCCGTTACCTTCTATCGAACATTGATGCTTCAATAATGATATCGTTAACCCCTATCTTGCCGTTCACGACAACCACTACCTTTAAATCCAGTGAGGATCCAGATGAGATGGCTTCTGAAGCAGCCATCTGATCAGGATCTACACTATTTGTAATTAAGTTTGTGAATTTGAATGGAAACATTACATCATGTAATCTCATTGGTTGATAGTCAGGAATGGGTGTGGCTAATTAAATTATCCAGCAGGGGGATAACTATATTGTAAACTCTGCTTTGCTTTATATATGACATAGTGTACATACATTTATTATACTAACTTGTTAACCCTTCTCTTGCTATATATTCAGGTAAGCCACACCCATTTCTGACTTTAAACCAATCAGATTATTTGATGTAATTTATTTCTACAAATTCATAAATGGAATGTCAAACAGTGTAGATACTGATCAGATGGCTTCTTCAGAAGCCATCTGATCTGGATCTACACTGTTTCCAAAGATAGGGATTGTCATGAATAGCAAGATAAGGGTTAATGAAGTGGGATTTATTTTCTGTTTCAGAGGCAAGTTCAGGTAATGTGACCCCAGCTTCTCTGGGTAGCGGTATAAGTGGCAATTTTCCATCCGCTCCATTGATTAATACAGATGGCCTACCACCCGTTGTACCAGCTTGCAACAGACAGAGGCGCGCATCCATGCAGGATGCTATTGATTTTAGGAAACTGGACACCAAATTATACGACCGCAGGGTAATGTATTAGTTTCATTAAATAAGATAGTTTATCGTTTTCGGAATCATTTATATCGCTTTTTTCTTGTAGTTACGATGTAAATGATATTGTGATTTAAGAGGAATGGCAACACCTGCCAGATTTCCGGACATTTTTCTAAGAAAGACCGTTTTTGGGGGGATTTCCTGTTTACTTCTTGTTTGTTTTGTTTTTTTAGCTCACATCACCTTATAGTATGGAAGGGTCCGTTGTCTGCCTGTCTGTCTGTCTGTCAACATTTTCAAACATCATCTCATCCGAAACCACTTGACCGTCAAAGTCAAAGTTCACGTGGAGCATCCATGGGACGAGGAAACGAAAGTTTGTTGGCGGGGCGCAGGTCACATGACCAAGATGACCGACATACCCATATAAGGTAAAAATCCTTCAAAAATCTTCTTCTCCGGATCCAGAGGGCCGATTGTCATGAAATTTGGTATGTCGCATTAGGGGCACGGACCCATCATATTTTGTTTAAATGATGACCGTCGGATGACACTGGCCTATTTTACGCAGAGGTCAAATTTGGTCACATAGACTTTTGTATGGGAAAAAGTCAAAACTGAATACTTTTGAAAACAGTTGCAGCCTGTGATCTGAAAATTGGTGGATACAGTAAGATTAATGAGTGGTTGAAACTACAGTAGTATTCAAGGTCAAGGGCATCCCTTGACCTTGTCCCAAGGTCATTCTGAAGTGAAAATTAACTTGTTTTCCACAGAAACCACCATTTATAACCAAATTGCATATAAAAGCTAGGAACAAGGAAATGAAAATTGATTAGTTTGAGTTTGGTCACATCATCAAGACGCCCGCCAAGCCCATTCAAGGTAAAAACCTTTAAAAAATCTTCTTCGCCGGAACCAGTAGGCCGATTGTAATGAAACTTGTTATGTAGCTTTGGGGACTCAAGCCCATTATAATTTGTTCAAATGATGACCGTCTGATGACCTTGACCTTCTTTACGTCAAGGTCAAATTTGGTCGCATAGAGTTTTGCATGGGAAAAGTCAGAACGGTGTATTTTTCGGAAACTGCTGCAGACGCTGATCTGAAATTTGGTAGATGCAGTTAGCGAAATAAGTGGATAAAACTGTTTAAGTATTCGAGGTCAAGGCCATTCCTAGACATTGGCATAAGGCCTTTCAGATAATATGAACTTAGGCACAGCCTAGATACGGACATGAACATTACCGGTCAGTTAACGAATGTTTAAAAGCAAAGATGATAGTGTTTTAACCTACCTGAACTTGAAGTCCGAGTGAATAATTGCAAGCCACTTTACCAATATGCTTTAACCCTTATCTTGCTGTTCACGACAACCCCTATATTTTCAAACAGCATAGATCCAGATCAGGTGGCTTCTGAAGAAGCCACCTGATCAGGATCTACACTGTTTGGCATTCAGTTTATGAATTTGTAGCAATAAATTACATCAAGTAATTTGATTGGTTGATAGACATAAATGGGTGTGGCTTAAATGAATATTCAGCAAGATAAGGGTTAACTTACGCCCCTTGTTGAAACAGACAACATTTTTGGTTCTGTATAGCTTTACTTGAGAGCATTCTTGTTGACTGCTGACTGTATAGCCTTTGTGAGCATTCTTGCTGTCAGAATCAGAATTGTTTACTGGTGACACGTCCATAGACAATCCTTCACCAGTGAACATGGTTTCCAAAGTCAAAGGTCTTGCGAAATGCAACTTATTCAATTTTACCATGACATTGTGGGCAATCTGGATGGGGACATAAATCGTGGCCACAAACAGACAGACTTGATCATCATAGACTTCGCCAAGGCCTTTGACAAAATTGAAGGTACTTAGCTCACAGAGGGCTGTTAAATAAACTTGACTATCATGGGATAAGCAGATCCACACATAGGTGGATAAGCTCATGGCTCTCTGGGGGCTCACAAGAAGTTGTACTTGATGGCCAAGCATCTGATCAAGTCCCTGTTTTATCTGGACCCCCCCCCCCCAAGGTTCAGTCCTTGGACCGGTCTTCTTTGTTTTCATCAATGATCTGACTGATAATATCAGGTCATCAGTCACTTTGTTTGCTGATAATGTGTCCTGTATATATTCTCCGTCTGAATGTCTTATTTTACAAGATGACCTGGATCATTCAACTTGCACAGTGGGAGGCCGATTAGCAGATGAAGTTCAATGTGGCGGGGGAATTTTTGGCCTCAGGGCATAATTTGAACAATCTTGGTAGAGGTCCAATAGATGAAGTTACCCCAAATTTCAAAGACCTGGGCCTTGCGCTTTCAGAGGAGAAGATTTTCTTTTTTAGATTTTTCCTATATATGTCAATGTAAAACCCAGGGGCCCCAGAGCTATAACTTGAACAATCTTGATAGTGGTCTACAAGAAGAAGCTTCATACCAAATATCAAATACCTGAGCCTTCTGGTTTCAGACAAGAAGATTTTTAAAGCTTTTCCCTACGTAAGTCTATGTAAAACGAAAGGGCTCCGGGGCGGGGGCATTTTTGGTCCCAGGACTAGAATTTGAACAATCTTGTCAGAGGTCCACTAAATGAAGCTACGCACCAAATATTGAAGGCCTGGTTTCAGAGGTGAATATATTTTAAGTTTCTATTAAAAAAAATCTGTTGTTGGCTCCCGAAAAACAAGAGGGCCCAGAGGGCCCTGGTTCGCTCACCTGATCCAAAGCATAACAAGTGGGGCCCGGGCTGGGTCAATTTTGGCCCCAGGGCTAAAATTTGAACAATCTTGGTAGAGGTGCAGAAGATGAAGCTTCATATCGAATATGAAAGACCTGGGCTTTCTGGTTTCAGAGAAAAAGATTTTAAAGGTTTACCCTGCATATAGAAGTGTATGTAAAACAAGATTTTCCCTATATAAGGCTATGTTAAACCAAAGGGCCCCGGAGCGGGGGCATTTTTGGCCCCAGTGCTATAATTTGAACAATCTTGGTAGAGTTCCACTAGCTGAAGCTTCATAACAAATATCAAAGATCTAAGCCTTGTGTTTCAGAGAAGATGATTTTTAAAGATTTTCCCTATATAAGTCTATGTAAAACCAAAGGGCCACATGGCGGGGGCATTTTTGGTCTCAGGGCTATAATTTGAACAATCTTTATAGAGGTCCACTAGCTGAAGCGTCATAACAAATATCGAAGACCTAAGCCTTGTGGTTTCAGAGAAGAAGATTTTTCAAGATGTTCCCTATATAAGTCTATGTAAAACCAAAGGGCCCCGGAGCGGGGGCATTTTTGGCCCCGGGGCTAAAATTTGAACAATCTTGGTAGAGGTCCACAAGATGAAGCTTCATACCAAATATCAAAGACCTGGGCCTTGCAGTTTCAGAGAAGAAGATTTTTCAAGATTTTCCCTATATAAGCCTGTGTAAAACAAAAGGGCCCTGGTGCGGGGGCATTTTTGGCCCCAGCACTATAATTTGAACAATCTTGGTAGGGGTCTACTTGATGAAGCTTCATACCAAATATCAAAGATCTGGACCTTGCAGTTTCAGAGAAGAAGATTTTTAAAGATTTTCCCTATATAAGCCCATGTAAAACCAAAGGGCCCCCGTGCGAGGGCATTTTTGGCCCCAGCACTATAATTTGAACAATCTTGGTAGGGTTCACCTAGATGGAGCTTCATACCAAATATCAAAGACCTGGGCCTTGCAGTTTCAGAGAAGAAGATTTTTTAAGTTTTCGGTGAAAAAAATCTATTTTTGGCTACTGTGACCTATATGTGCAACGGACCGGAACCATTTGAACAACTTTGAAAGGGGACCACCTAAGGATCATTCCTGTGAAGTTTGGTCAAAATCCGATCAGTGGTTTAGGAGGAGATGTCGTTTGAATAAAAGTTTACGGACGCACGCACGGACGCACAAAAAGTGATCCCAAAAGCTCACTTTGTCACTACGTGACAGGTGAGCTAAAAAAATAGGCCTGACCCCCTTATATGACAAATGGAATTGTCCAACGTATGGCAGTTGAAAAGTCTACTAGCATACAATGTGTTAATGTCCCCATCAACACTGTATTAAGCTTTCGTTCCTATGACTTATTATTGTATGTATATATGTATTGCCTGTCATAGAAATTTTGAAATAAATACCGTATTCGCCCTAATTACCGCACATGCTCCTATAAGCGCACACCAAAGCTATTTTTGAAAAGGAAATGCATAAGCGCACACTTTACAGTAATCTCCCGTTGAAGCTCTCATAGTAAATCTATAAAAACTTAACATTATTTCTTCCAACAGTGAAGACAATGCTTAAGTATCTTTTTCCGTCCCATTAAATATCAATATGCATCATCTTGGAAACTGTTGTTTTCGTATCAAGTGTGCGCTAATTAGGTAGATTTTTCACCATGATTTTATGACACGATTTAAAAAAAAAAACTAAGCGCACGGTGCGGTAATTAGGGCGAATACGGTATGTTTATTAAATTTTTACCAAGTAAATACAGGATTTCTATGAAAAAGAAAAATGATATTTCTCACAGAGAAATAATTCCCACTGAGAATGTGAACAATCTTGGTGACATCATCAAGACGAAGCTTCATGTCAATTATCAAAGACCTTGGCCTTCTCCTTTCAGACAAGAAGATTTCAAATGTTTTCATTGCCTTGACTTCTATTTTCTACGGCTATAATTTGAACACTTTTGATAGAGGTCCACTTGATTTTGATAGACCACCAAATATCAAAGATCGGGCCTTGCGGTTTCAGAATGGAAGATTTTCTTAAAGTTCCCGATATATAAGTCAATGTAAAAACCGAAAGGCACGGGGCGGAGGCATTTTTGGCCCAATGGCTATGATTTGAACAATCTCGGATTCGGAAGATTTTTAAACATTTTCCCTATTATACAGGGATTTCTATTCCCTGAAAAATTTTCCCTATAATGTTAATGAGAATAAGATTTTTAAAGATTTTCCCTATAGAAGTCTATGTAAAACCAAAGGGCCCGAGGGCGGGGGCATTTTGGCCCTAGGGCTATAATTAGAACAATATTGGGAGGGGTTCAGTAGATGAAGCTTCATACCAAATATCAAAGACCCGGGCCTTATGGTTTCATAGATGTAGATTTTTAAATATTTTCTCTATATATGCCTATAAAACCAAAGGGCCCCGGGGTGGGGGCATTTTTGGCCCTAGGGCTATAATTTGAATACTGTTGATAGAGGTTCACTAGCTGAAGCTTCTCGCTAAATACCAAAGACCTGGGTCTTGCGGTTTCAGAGAAGAAAACTTGTAAAGATTTTCCCTATATAAGCCTATGCAAAACCAAAGGCCCCTGGGGCGGGGGCATTTTTGGCCCCAGGGGTATAATTTGAACAATTTTGGTAGCCCTCCATTAGATGAAGCTTCATACCAAATATCAAATACCTGGGCCGTGCGGTTTCCGAGAAGATTTTTAAAGATTTTCCCTATATAAGCCTTTGTAAAACCAAAGGCCCCCAGGGCAGGGGCATTTATTGCACTAGGCCTATAATTTGAAAAATCTTGATAGAGGTTCAAAAATTGAAGCTTCACACCAAATATCAAAGAACTGGGCCTTGCGGTTTCAGAGAAGAAGATTTTTAAAAATTTTCCCTATAAATCTATGTAAAACCAAAGGGCTCTGGGGATATAATTTGAACAGTCTTGGTAGAGGTCAAGTAGATGAAGCTTCATACCAAATAGCAAAGACGTGGGCCTTGTGGTTTCAGAGAAGAAGATTTTATAAATATTTTCCCTATATAAGCGTATGAAAAAACCAAAGGGCCCCGGGCGGGGGCATTTTTGGCACTAGTGCTATAAATTGAACAATCTTGATAGAGGTCCACTAGTTGAAGCTTCACACCAAATATCTTGCATTTTCAGAGAAGAAGATATTTAAAGATTTTCCCAATATAAGCCTATGTAAAACCAAAGGCCCCTGGGGCGGAGGCTATAATTTGAACAATCTTGGTAGAGGTCAACTACATGAAGCTTCATACCAAATATCGAAGGCCTGGGCCTTGTGGTTTCAGAGAAGATTTTTCAAGTTTTCAGTGAAAAAAAAATCTATATTTGGCTGTTGTGACCTAGATGTGCAATGGAGCGGAACCATTAGAACAACTTTGAAAGGGGTCCAGATAAGAATCATTCCTGTGAAGTTTGGTCAAAATCTGATCAGTGGTTTAGGAGATGTTGTTTGAAGAATTGTTTACGGACGCACACATGGACAACAGACGAAAAGCGATCACAAAAGCTCACCTTGTCACTATATGACAGTAGAGCTAAAAAGGAAAGTTTTGGATGCTTGTTGGAACAATCACAACATGGCATTTCACGGTTATCCATAAAATCTTTTTCAAATAGCCAAAAATATTGTCACCATTTTCCCATCTTTTCTCTTTATCTGAATCGCAAATACTTTTTTTTCCTTCTTTTCTCCTATTTATACTGCAACTTGCTCACCTCTGAGCATTATGAGCAGGATTTCCTGGGTGGTAACCAGTACTTATTTTTTATTTTTTTTAAGCAATGTGGATGAAGTGCCTTGCTGAAGGGCACAACACTTTCGTCAGAGTAAAGCTTGAACCCGCAACCTCTCGATCACAAATCCGATGCGCTACCACTGCACCAAAGTGCTGCACTACTTTCTGTTATCATGAATATTCGAGTTCAGATCCCATGGACAGTAAATTTGTCTGTTAACCAAGTCATCTACATCTGCCAGTCATGTGCTGGGATCTGCAGGGTCGTACGGACATCCGTCTCAATCTGGTTGTTCATGAACAGATCCAAATCAAATTAGCTGCCTTAAGGGTACACAAGAAGCATGTCAAAGAAACACTTCTTTAACTGACAATGTTTACAAATGACATGCGACTAGTGTCTTTCATGGATGTGTCCTGATCTATCGCCATTGGTCCCAAGTCAGGCTCTAACTGCTCTCTTCTTCATCCAGATAATGAGACTGCTGTACCTAAGAACGTAAGAACATCGTGGTGTTCGAACTGCTACACTTTCTTTCTTTCTACTAATACTGTGATCGGTCACATTTCGCCATTACTCGCAGGTGTACATTACATGTACATACACTAAAGGTTTTGCAGGATGAAAGCCTACACAGTAACCATGTAATTACAGTAGGGTTCTTTAACCTGCACAGGGGATGGTTCTCCCTGCACAGCGGGCCTCCAGTTAAAGTCCCGAACCGAAGGATGTTGCACTTTGTGACATTCATCCCTGCAAATGATGCCAATGGAGCGTGTTAGGACACCGAAATTTGATCGCCGCTGCGGGGGATCGAACCCGGGACCTCTGGCATCAATTGCAGGGATGAATGCCACAAAGTGCACAGTCCTTCTGATCGGGACGTCAACTGGAGGCCCCTTGTGCAGGGAGAACCATCCCCTGCACAAATATAAGATACCTTCCAATATTATCTATCTTGTTGTTGTTGTATATCTATAAGGCATTTTATCGCTGCTTACATTCTCCTGGTACTTAAGTAAGTCACTTGAGAAAAACACATTATGCTCCTATTACAATGCCCTTCAAAATGTTTTAGTGCTCCTTTTAATTATCTATCTCTGTTTACTGACAACCCCTCCTTCGAGTGTAATGTACACCTGCACATAAGCCTCGTGTGAGGGAGTTGCAGTAAAAGAAGTAAAAGGAATTCCAAGGCCCCCGTCAGGCATTAATTCATGCTTGATTGTATCACACACTGCGAGTCGGAACTACCATGGAAATACTGGAAATAAACGAAAACTAACCTGTTTCTGTCAAATAACGCTGCCGGAAGGTAAACAAAAGATTGGTACTCGATGTTTTTATTTTGCGCCAACTGTCAGACAGTTTGTCTATGAAAATGCAATAAGCGTCTCTGCAACATGGATCAATAATAGAGAAGCAGTCATCGTGACGTTTTTGAAGAATCCGAATTTAAAGTTTTTATTTATTTATTTATTTATTTTTATTTGGTGGGATACGTCAAAAAGTAATACATATAGCGGATTGAAATACGAAAAGGAGAAAAAAGAATCGTAAAAGATGAATGTTGTACTAGACTGGGGACCGACTGTGTGAAAGGCAGACATTTTATTTGATGGAAGAACGCGTGAACCATACACAGGAAGTTGTCTCGCATAGTCTCACCGAGAATTCACGTGATTTGACCATCAAAAAATATTTATCAGGGAAGCGAATAACGTTGTTATGACAACGCGTGCACCTCTTAGTCTATAGACGGACATGTTCATGTCCGTATGAAGATTAAAACTTATTTTCTACTGGAGCCTCTGGGTTATTAATGACCGTTTTTAATAAAGCTTATAGAAACAAGGAAACTAAAATTTATTAATACGAATTTTGTCACGTGACCAATATAGCCAGCTGCACATATAGGGTAAAAACACTTCAGAACTCTTCTTCACCGGGACCAATGGGCCGATTTTCATAAAACTTAGTCTTTAGCATTAGGAACTGATGCCCATTATATATTCTTCAAATGATGACCACTGGATGGCCTTGACATATTTAACGGCGAGGTCAAATTTGTTCGCAAAGACGTTTGTATGGGAAAAGTAAAAAAAACGTGTATTTTCGAACACTATTGCCGCCTGTGATCTGAAAATCGGTAGATGCAGTTAACTAGATGAGTGACTGAAACTATTCGAGTATTAAAGGTCAGGGTCATTCTCTGACCTTGGCCCAAGGTCATTCAAATATTAAAATTAAACTTTCTTTCACAGAAACCACTACTCCATTTGTAACAAAATTTCATATGTAATAATGAAAGCTTTTAGGAACAAACAAGTAAAAGATTATTAATATGAGTTTGGTTACATGACCAATATGGCCAACATGTCCGTGAAAACTCTTCAGAAATCGTCTGCTCGAGAACTAATTGGCCCATTACATGTATCAGGTCACATAACCAAGATGGCTACCATGGTAAAAACTCTAAAAAAATCTTCTTCTCAGAAATGAAATGGCTCCAAAAACATTCAGCTCTCATGTGAGAGGCTCAGGACCATTAGACATCTGGTTATAAGCCCTGTCCCTCTGAAAAGGAGTCTACTCTTAAAGAAAAGAATTTGCTCCTACGAAGCAAATTCTTTCCTTTAAGAGTAGATCCTATTGACATGGGAAATAAAAATGCTTTTGCAGGAGTTGACTCCCTTAAAAGTGTACCCCCCCCCACCCCTTAAGGAAACGAAATGATAATCTGCAAGTTTAAAGTTTCGGCATGCAAATTACACTTCGCCACAGCAGGTGTTAAGGGAATGTGTGGCGACCGTAAAAGTCTTCCCGCCCTTCATCAAAATGTGAGTTATATTTTCTAGTCCTTTGGGATGAATGATTAAATTGCGGAATTTCGAAAATGTTTGAGAGTCACTGATGAGGCCTTATTGACTGAAACTAGCTAGTCTTGCCCATTAAAATGTTGTACACTCCACAGTATAAGCTATGCATTTTGTGGTCTTTGCTTCCAAAGATTACTTTTCTACAGAAATTGTTATCCAAGACGTTCATTATTATCCAAGAGGTTCTGAAATTTGGTTGGTGTACATTACAATAATAGCGGACACGTTCATTACAAAATAAACGACCCGAACCCCCTCTTTATTAAGAGAAACATCCAGTCTATAAATTATGTTCAACGTTTCATGGAATGTAGCATTTGTCATTCACGTGACCTTTATACCCCTGCGTGTATACAGTGAAAATTCTGTGACTTACCGAGGCGATTCTTATAAGCACACACTGCATGCCTTTTAAAGATTAAAACATACCTTTTTTGTTCTAAATATAGGATACCTGTGTTTATGGGTATAATTCTCTAGTATTATAAGCATTTAAAAAAAAAAAAAAAAAAAAAACCTTCAACACAGTATTACATAGGTGTCCTAGATTTTGATCCCTAGCCCCACTCCGGGGCAGGAACCCAGAGTGTTTGTTTTCTTTGAACATCTGAAGACCCTCACAGGTACTTAAATTCCAAATGTGAGTGCTCTGCGATGAGTGACTGTGGAGATATAGGCATTTGAAAAACTTTAACGCAGTGTGACGGGAACGCACACGCACACGCAAACGCAAACTTAAACGCGGACGACCGAGGTGACAACAATAGCTCTCCGTGTACTTCGAACAGGCGAACTAAAACTACAGAAGAACTTCGATGGCTCGAACACCGATGACTCGTTTACCATGGATGTGTCGAACCCATTCTTGAGCCCCTAGGGAAATCCTCTACATAAGAAATAGTGGGAATATTTAAGGAGAATCTAGTCCTTTATCTTGCAAATGTATGCTGCGTGTACTCATTAGAATCGCCTCGATGAGGCGATTCTAATGAGTACGCACAGCATACATTTTCATTATAGAACACCGAAAAGATGTCTAAAAGTATCTCGTTTTGCCTCCTGACAGTAACCTCAGTGGCTCGAACTACCCCTGTCACGAACAGATTTTCGAGATCCCAAAGGTGTTCGAGCCATTGAAGTTCGACTGTATAAGCAACATACACATTCAGAGGCGAACTATAACAAAAATAAGCCGCGACAGCAGAACCGCCTTGGAACGGTCAGTGGAAAGTATTTCACTGGGGTGGGGAGGAGGGGCGCTTAAATAAATGATACGCGGCCGCAATCCTCGCCCTCACTTCCGTCGCAATTTAGACAAATAATATTTTAGTATGCATGAACCTGTTTGATTTATCAGTTTTAATCGCACACCTTATACCCGAGGTTGCTATCCTACTGCTGGTCAAATAATTACTGGCAATTTAATAAGTATTCCTAATTCTAGGATATGTAATATAATTTCAGAAGGACCGAAATACCGATTTCTCTCTACAGTTGAGTTCAATAAGTGTAGAGAAGAAATCGCTGCTGCCTTGAATGAATTTGGTAGTCGATGTTGTAATGTAGAGTATGTTGAGCATAAACCCCTTAAAGAATTGAAACTTAGCATTTTGAATCTAGTGAACAAATGCATTTCTTTCAATACTCAGTATACTAACTTGTTATCTCCTAATGTTCTGTTAAAGGGTTATCATTTGGAAGCAAAGAATACGCCGCAGAACTGAAAAGTATGGCTGTACAAGTATTCCTGGACAAGACTTAATCTAAGACGTCTTTACGTCAACTTAAACTAGGTATTTAAGAATTTCATAAGGAGTATGTTTTGGTTCCGGCAGACACGGTCGCTTATAATGCCATCCTTGTTAAACGTTGACGACTTCCCTTTCTTAACATTCTTCAGCAAGAGCTTAATAGTACTAAGCCATATGAACTACAGCTTTTTGCTGAAGAGAGGACTGTTGTTAATGACCACATCTGTCATTCATCCACCAAGTTTGCTCAATGTGTTACAAAAGGACAAGACAAGCTTTCTATGCTATATTGGTTACTTAAACTTCATAAAAGATCATACAAGCACGGTTTGTTGCAAAATCAAGCTCGTGTGCCACCACGGAACTTTCTAAATTATTAACTTCATATCTTACAACCATCAGAAACATGTGATTAATTATTGTGACAAAGTCTTTGAAAGTTCAGGGAGAAATCTGTTTTGGTATATAAAAAAACATTCGAATAAGATTTTAAATAAATTGGAAGACAGACGTTTTTGTGCTTTTAGTCTGTCTACTTAGGTTTTGTCAGCGCTTTACACTATATTTCTTCATAATCTTATAGCAGAACAACTTAATGATTTAATTAAATGGGCATTTAACAGAGAAGATTCTCTCTAAATATCATGTAAGATTTTGTTTTTAATTCTGAAGAGCATAAAACGTACACATTATGGTTATGTCAGAAGGTATGTGGCACTCTCACCTTTCCACTTCACAATATTTTTATAAAATTTGGTACTAAAATATGTGGCACTCTCACCTTTCCACTTCACAATATTTTTATAAGATTTGGTACTAACTTATTTAGACAAATTGTGGGTATTCCGACAGGTACGAATTGCTCACCCCTTGTGGCTGATTTGTTCGTGTTATGTTATAAAAGAGCCTTCCTGAAAACTAATCTGAAATCATTGAAGCTTTTAGTTCGACTTCAAGATAATTGGATTATTTATTAAATACTGATAATATCTACTTCGATGGTGTGATCAGTCAGATTTACCACCCCCACCCTAAACACACAAGAAAATCCGTTAAGCAAGTTCTTCTAATACAATCATCTGTTGTAGTTGGGTTTAAGATGGGATTAACCTTTATCTGTTGTAGATGGCTTTCATGGTGTAGTGTATTTTTTCTTGTCCTTTTGGGATCATTGATTCCATTGCAGAATTTTGAATACTTGAGGGTCACTGGTGAGGCCTAATTGGCCAAAACTACCTAGTCTGGTCCAGGAAAGATAGAAGGAGTCTTCCTTTTGAAATGTCCATTCAATTAAATTATTTAGTGTTTATGAGATTATAAGGAAGTGTAGTGTAAAGGGTGAAGAAAATCATAAGTAGACACACCTGAAGCACGAAAACGTCGTGATTTCAATCAATCCAATCTGAAACAGAAATTTAAAGTGACATAGTATATAAATTCAGAAAAAAACATATGCTTGCGATGACTTCAGTTCCCAATTTCGTAAGATCATTCTTCGATATAAAAATATTGGGTACAACGTAAATGTTATACGAAAGACCACATGCATGATAGTTAATCCAATCACTGTGATAACTTAGCTCCCGCTTTAATTGCACGGCGGCGGGTCAGGCTTCAGATTCTATGACGATTCATGTGTAAAGGCTTACTTAAAATTTAATTAGAGGTAATGTTAGTTGGTACATGTACCTGATGCTCTGTCTCTGGTTTGATCCATCGGAGTCTAACTGTTGCTTTTCGACTGCTCCATCATTTTAGTTATTTCATGCTGTCGGGTCCTCACCGTTGCTTCATATTTGTTATTTTTTTGTTTGTTCTCGGAGATGTAGCACTGATGAGGTAGGAAGCTTTCTTGAGGAAAGAACAAATTATTTGTCTAAGTGACGACAGAAGCAAGGGTGACGATTGTGGCCTTGTAAAATCAATTTAAGCTCCCTCCCCCAAGTGAAATACTTTTCACTGACCGTTACAACGTGGTTATTCTATCGCGGTTTATTTTTTGTTATAGTTCGTCTCTGAATGTGTGTACAGCGTATATACTTTTGTTTTGGATAGCCAGTTGTCCATTTTGTTGGAAAGTATCTGTCTTTTTGGCTTTTCACTTGTGATATTTCCATCATTGTTTCCGATGGATGTGTATGTTTATTGCTTTTAGATTCCTGATCCATACAAGGAACAAAATCAATTGCACCGTAGTATTTACATCCCCAGATAGGCTGCTGTTTCAGTTAGATTAGAAGTTTTGACAAAATGCATAATAATACGTCCAGGATACCCGATAAACACAGGTACCCCAGTTTAAACAACCCATCCAGCTATTCCAGCCTTCTTTATGTCACTTTTTGCAAAAACAGATCACTTTCTGAAATATCCATACTTTAAGCGGCAAACTAGGCCGTTATGTAAATGTACGACCAATTTTTGCAGACCTTGACACTTCCGGCGTTGCCGTGATCGCTATGAGCCAAAATGGTTGAATAGAAGTGAAGGTAATGATCAGGAATCGATACAATTAACCGACAGCTCCAATCAGAGACACTAAAGGGAAACACACAAAGATGACACAACTAGACCCAAATGGAAACATCAATAGCGGAAAGCCAAAAGGACAGTTACTTTCCTACAAAATGGCCAATCACAAGAAAAGATATACAAGCGATACTCACACTCAAAGAAAAATCATACCGAAATAAACCATGACAGAAGAAGCGCCGTGGAACGGTCAGTGAAACAAATTCAACTAGAAGGCTTAGATCGGGTTTTCACGGCCGCAGTCCACCCCTTACTTCCGTCGTGATTTAGGCAAACAATTTGTTCAGTCCGCATGAAGGCCTCCTAACCTATCAGTGCAACATGTCCGAGAACACAAAAATCAAACAATCACAGTGATGAAACAACTGTGAGGACTCGACAGCAAGAAACCACTGAAAAGCTGGAGCAAAAAGAAAACCAACAGTTAGACCCCGATCGGCCCAGCCAGAAACCTTCTCCATCACGAAATGAAAATGCATGCTGATTTTTAAATTGGGGTACCTGCTTTCATCGATGTCACCTGGAATCAAAATACTGAATAATGCTAATGAGTTTTGTGGAATGGTCTACTGACATATATAAGAATTGTAGTTGTGATTGTGTTTATATTTTCTCTGGAAATGTGATAAACACTGGTTGGTCTGTTTAAACGTTTAGCTTACTTAAAGTATTTATCCTGCGCCAAGTCAGGAGAGAAACAAAGGTTTTCGAGCATATGCGTCCAGCAAAGTAGAAGTAAAACAAAGATCAGGAATTGATACAATTAACTTACTTTACCCATAAAAGACACCAATGGGAAAGAAATACAAACATTAAGCGACCAGACCATAATGGAAACCTAAACAAAGGAAGGCCATAAGGACAGTTGCTTTCCCACAAAATGGCCATATGGCCATCCAAAACCAAAAGACACAAGTGATACACACAGTAAGTAACAAACAACAACATAAATAAATCGCCACAGAAGAGCCGCCTTGGAACGGCCAGTGGAAAATTTCCACAGGGGGGCTTAAATCGATTTTACGTGGCCACAATCCTCGCCCTTACTTCCGTCGCGATTTAGACAAATAATTTGTTCAGTCCGCATGAAGGCCTCCTAACTCAAGGCTCATTGCGCTGTATGATTAGATGGCTGTAGCTTTAACCCTTTTCGTACCAAATGGAATCTTCAATCTTATATATAGCAGGAGTCCATTTAAAAAATAGACGGTGTAAGGTTTTGTTTTCATCAAAATTTATTTGGAAAATGACTGAACTTTTAGCAAACAGTGGAGGCCCTGATCAGACGCCGCGTTTTGCGGCGTCTGATCTGGGCCTGCACTGTTTGCCAGGGCACCCATTTTGGGGTTTCTGATACTAAATGGGTTAATGCTTCTCCGTTTAGACAGGGAATGTTGTGTTCTAGCTAATCGGTTTTCGACTTTGCTGAGTGCACACGTTCAAAATAGAATTGAAGGTAATGATCAGGAATCGATACTTTTAACCCACACCACCCATCAGTGACACCAAAGGCAAGGGAACAAAACATAAAATAAGTAGACCCTTATGGAAACATCAATAGCGGAAAGCCAAAATGAAAGACACTTTCCCACAAAATGGCCAACTGGCTATCCAATACAAAACGATATAAGCGATATACATACTCAAAGTTGTTTTTTTTTTCAATTTGAGCGGCTCATGGCTTGCTGTGATTATACCTGCACAATGTTATCTTGGACATGTCTGATGTATGCTAAAGTTTTTTCTGTATGCGTATCAGTTTTGTAGATGCATCATAAAAGTCAGTACGTATTGTCGTCTTATATCCCAGATGTAGCACAGTTTACCATTCTAGGGAGCAGTGCTACCTTTTTTCGCGCTAACCGCTAAACTGTATTATTGAATTAATTAGATGCATAGTCCATTTGCTACGTTTGCATGCAGTGAAACGGCTTCTTAATTTGAATTTCTGTGGCTTCATCGAGTGTTAAATCGTCAAAATTGCAAACATTGATTGGACTAACGAGCATCCTTAACTCTCCGAAATTAGTGCTTAGCATTTTATCAGATCCAATTGCCGCTCCCACTGTGTAACAAAATTAAGTCAGATATTCCATTTCAAGATTTCTCTATTCTAGAAGTCGTTAAAATCATCAAATTACTTTTAAAACTGGGGAAGCAAGGCATTAGCGATTTCAATGTGCTGTCGAAGAAGTGAATTCAGCATATAGCAACATCCATCACGAAAACACGCCTATGTCATTTTGACCCCTTTGAATCCCACTTTTGTATAGTAAAACTGGGGTTTGTAGGGGTAAACCTTATTTTCCTATTTCTGCTCTGAGATATAGATTGTGGGTACTCGTTTGAGCCGCCTCATCGAGGCGATTCTAACAAGTACCAACAATCTATATTTTGAGCAGAAATAAGAAAAATATCACAATTTTTCATCTTAAAATTTTCATTTTTTCGGCGATAAAGGTTACAATGTATGGGTATAGGCGTGTTTTTGTAACGGCTAGGGAAAAGACCCGAAAACGTTCCACATAACACAAACATAAACGTCTCACACAACCAAAAGATGAAATGCAGATGAGCGCTCAAACATACACAAACAAAAACATACGGACCCACACCCAGTGCCAATCAGCATAAAAATAATTTCAAAAGAACGACCACAGCCATGTGATGGTCATCGAACTCCTACGGTGGTAATGACTTCAGGAGTGTATGTATATTAAACATTCGCCTGCAATTCTAGTGAAGTTTTTTATTAAATAACAAGAAAGGACTTATTCGCGTGTATGAATATTACTGACAAGAATATACGGAGTAAACAAACAATCTATTCATTTAAACAATCCTGCATCAGGGTTCCTACAAGTCCTAGAACGTCGCATTCTTTATCGTTATATTCTATGTTAAGACCACTTCACTATTGAAGAGACCACTTTCTATCAGCTGTACAGTTATTTCAACAGCAGGTTTTGGTGTATACATATCCATTAAAATATTTTCTTTTGGTCCCAGTGCAAATAATTTTGTTTTCCTTTAGCGGGGCTGTTTATTGTCGGAAAACTGCTTTCATAATGTGTCTCCGCCTAATGTGTTTTGATGTTTGGCTAATCGTCTTTCATTACAAAAACATACCTTTACAAATACATAATAAACATTACCGCCGAAAAAACGAAAATTTTAAGATGATATTTCGATAACACCCTCGTGTGACGCATTGCATTTTTTCGTAATTCCAAAACGGTCATATTTCTAATGAAATTTTGTGATATGTCTCTTATTTATTCTCCAAATATAGGTTGTGTGTGTGTGTGTGTGTGTGTGTGTGTGTGTGTGTGTGAATTCGGGTTTAACGTCGCTTTCAATAATTTTTCAGTCATATCACGACGGTGTCTGGTTGCGACGGGGAGCTCAATGCTCACTTTTAAAGTGCTACCTCACTGAAGTATCATGTCCCAGACACATTACATGATACCACACCCAGCCACATTGTCCTGACACTGGGTCGACCAGTCCTAGCTCTACCCCGTAAATCTGAGTGCAAGCGAGGAGCAGCTAGTACCATTTTTAACGACTTTGGTATGTCGCGGCCCAGGATCGAACCCGTGACCTCCCGTTCCCCGGAGCGAAATATAGGTTGTTGGTGCTCGTTAGAACCGTCTCATCGGGGCGGTTCTAACGAGTACCAACAACCTATGTCTCGGAGCAGAAATAAGAAAAAAATGGATACCTCCGCACACCCAAGTTTTCTCTATATAAATTGGGGTTTAGCGAGGTATTCATTTGTTCACGTGATAAAATATTGTGATATTTACTTATTTCTGCTAAAATATAAACAAATCGAGGCGGTTGTAACGAGTACTTACATTTTAAAGCAGAAATTAGAAAAATAAGGGAATACGCCTAGTTTTACTGTATAAAAGTAAGGTTCAAGTGGGTCGAAGTTATATAGGCGTGTTTTCGTGATGTGCAATTAAATCATTCCGAGAAATCAGTGGTAACATTGTACTTGTTGCATAATTATGTAAATAGCGAAGTATTTGATTTAAGCCTTCGATAAAAATCGATTTAAGATCCCCAGTGGAATTCGTTTCACTGACCGATCCTATGTGGTTCTTCTGTCGCGGTTTATTTTTGCTACGGTTGGTCTTCGAATGTGTGTATCGCTTACATTTTTTGTTTTGGATAGCCAACTGGCCATTTTGTGGGAAAGTGACTGTCATTTTGACTTTCCGCTATTGGTGATTCCATTAGGGTCTAGTTATTTCATGTTTGTAGGCCCCCGTCTATCGGGGTTTAAAGAAATAGATGGGATGCATGATGCTTCCACGCAGAGCTGAAACCGACCCGCACACGAGTACTGGTAAACCGCTAAGAGGATCTGAAATAGAAGTGGAGGCAATGATCAGGAATCGATACAATTAACCCACAGCTCCCTTCAGAGACACCAAAGGAAAGAAACACAAACATGAAACAACGGACCGTAATGGAAACATCAATAGCGAAAAACCAAACGGACAGTTACTTTCCCACAAAAGCTTGGTACATTTTTGTACGATGATAAACATATGTCACGGAAAGCTTCATGTTAAAGGGTTTTAAGGGCTTATATTTTCCGAACCAAATAATAGCTTTGGTTCATATCTTATGTGATGATAGTTATAGATAGGTCCAACGCTTAATATGTAGCAATGCCACTGCTCATGCCTATGGTCTCAGGGTGAAGATCCCAGACTTAGAAAAAAATTACATTAACGTTTAAAGAACGCACATTTCCTAACACAGATGTGGGATTTGGTTTGTTCATATTTGATATGATGGTAGCATTAGGCCAAAGTTGTACTCAGTAATACCCCACCCATACCCATGATTTCAAGGCCAGGATCACGTCTTATAGAAATTGTGTTAATTGTTTTCAAAGACTCATATTTTCCGAACCATACAATAAATTTAGGGGTTCGAAACCTGCCGGGTCGGCAACATTCTTCGTGGAGATTGAAAATCAAATCTTTTCTTTACCGGCCTCGGTAGCTCAGTCGGATGCGCGTCTGACTGGTTGGTGATCAGGAGGACGCGGGTTCGATAGATGCCGGGGTCGGCAACATTCTGTCGTTGAAATTGAAAATTATTTTTGTATACGGTTATTCTCTCCCTTCCGCTGATTCAAAAAGGGCAGTTGTCAGTTTCTTGTGAAAGAATATGCACTGCACTGGTTAACCGCTTACATATAAGCCTGCCCAGGAAAAGTGTAGATAGGTAAACTGACCGGCTCAAAATGACCTAAATAGTGTTGAATGGGCCGTTAAACTCAAATACAAACACAATACAAACAAACAAAACCTCCACCCATGTCCATTACTTCAAAATCACAGACAAAGAAAGTATATGTTTATTAAGCGTTTATGTTTTCGAAACCAAATGATGGATCTGGTTCATATCTGGAGGATAAATATAGGTTCGAAAATTTGCCACCAGTATCTCCACCCATGCCAATGACTCAAGATCAAGGTCTCAGATATAATAGAAAAGAATTTAAGAGCTCATATTTTCGAAACCATATGATGAATTCGGTTCAAAATTGGTATGATGATAGATAAAGATCCAAATATTTAATCAATAATACACCCGCCTATGTACGGGCCTCGGTGGCCTAATGGATAAGAGCGCTGACTCTTAGTCATTAGGTCTCTCACCGCCGTAGGTTCGAGCCTCGCTCGGGCCACGTGTGAGACGCAAAGTTCTGCAACGGAAGGTCAGGTGGTTTTTCTCCGGGTACTCCGGTTTTCGCCCACCTCTGATTAACGATCGGCTCGATATGAGTGAAATAATCTTGAAAGGGCCGTAAAACCCAAACCAAAAAAAAAAAAAAAAAAAAAAAAAAAAACACCCGCCTATGCTTATATTCTCAAGGATACATCCAGCCGAGCTACGATGGCCAATAGCGGCTCTTGCTTCAAAGTCATTTTTGGAAACAGTGTGGACCGAGATCAGACTGCTCCACTTGGGGGTGGGGGCACAATGTTTTCCTGTATTCAAAAATATTTCTAAAACGTTTGCAAGAAGATGAAGCAGACGATATAAACAGGAAACATTTTTAGATGCAGTATAGAATTAAGGGTTTCAAACATTATAGAACATACGAATGAATTCAAGCTGATGGTCATAATTTTCACAACAAACCGTTTAGCTACATAAACCGTAACAAAAGAAAACCGATAGTTGGTATATCCACGAACGATAAGAGATGGCCAATTGTGAAAGATAGATAGATAGATAGATAGATAGATAGATAGATAGATAGATAGATAGATAGATAGATAGATAGATAGATAGATAGATAGATAGATAGATAGATCGACCGGCAACATACAATTACAATAACACTTAGCTTGTCTGTATGGGTAATGTAGCAAGCTGAATGGCAGCGAAGCAAAGTCCGAAACCCATAGCCAAACAGACTTATTAAAATAAGTAGCCGCTTAAATGAAAGGGGCTTTAAACATAACAGAACATACGAATTAATTCAAGCTGATGGTCAAAGTTTTCACAACAAACCGTTTAGCTACATTAACCGCAACAAAAGAAAACCGATGGTTGGTATATCCACGAACGACAAGAGATGGCCAAATGTGAACGACGCAGTATAGATAGATAGATAGATAGATAGATAGATAGATAGATAGATAGATAGATAGATAGATAGATAGATAGATAGATAGATAGATAGATAGAGAGATAGATAGATAAGTCGACCAGTAACATACAATTATAATAACACTTAGCTTGTCTGTATGGGTAATGTAGCAAGCTGAATGGAAGCGAAGCAAAGTCCGAAACCCAAAGCCATACAGACTAATTAAAATAGGTAGCCTCTCTATTAAAAGACCTGAATACGCGCATCATAGACAGAAACAAAAAAAAGTAAAACAACAACATACTAGTCTTTCTCAAAATTATGCTTTCTAGAGCTTCTTAACAGCAGATTTCGTGAACAGGTATATCAGTTAATGTTATTTCATTGTTGAGTTTCGAAATCAGTCCGTGTAAGTTTTCCGATTAATCAATGGATGGTAATCTTCAAGGTAAAAAAACGTGGCAAGATGCTTTAGTTGTTGTTTAGAATAACGGTTTCCGAATATACTGAACCAGATTATTTATTTCCTCATGGGGCTAATTCCGTTAAGTGACGACTTATTATGTTTAACGAAAATATTTCTAGCTTACATATCTAAAACAGACATGTTTCGACTAAATAATGATACAATTTGAGCCGCTTACCAGTGTTTTGATATGTGAACTCAAGGGAAATTTATATCAGCCCGCACACACTGATCAGAATCTTTGTTATGCCCTCTATGGATGGCCATTGACTGAAAGCTGATATTTAAACACATCCCTGCGACATAGTGCATGTTTTCACATCTCCAAAAATGGCTACTTTTCTGATGAAAATCCGTACTATTCTTCTTATATATACAGCAAACATAGGATGTGGGGGCTCGTTAGAACCGCCTCATTGAGGCGGTTCTAACGAGTACCCGCAGCCTATATCTTGGAGCAGAAATAAGAAAAATAATGTATACCCCGTAAACCCCAATTTTCTTGATATGATTTGGGGTTCCGAGGCTGTTCATGACACGGACTTGTTAACATGATGATTTAGCTTGAAGATATGTTCGAAGATAATTGTTTGCTCTACGCGCCTCATATCGTCCATTCGGGCAGTCTTATATTGTTATGATAATGGCGCTTTCCTGAACGTGGCATGAATACCATGAGGAGATACATTATTGAGATAATAAAACATATCACATCGCTTTTGACGCTGTGGGAGGTTCATTCGGTTAATTGTTTGGATGGTACATGACTTTTCTATGCCCTCAAGATAGAAAAACATAAAAATAAAATGTTTCTGTGAATACCAGGAGAAATTAAGACTTTCAGTGGTAAATGTTACAATTTTTGGAATGGCCTCTTTTTCTCCAGCTTCCCTGAAGAACCGAACCGTTAGCGCACCCAATTCCACGCTTTGGGTTGCTTAAATTATCGCAGGGTAATAGTAAACACATCATCCGCAGGATGATAAGAAAAAAAATATCACCCTCAGTCCTAATGGAGTTTTAATGGGTAAGTCACACGAGGTATCATAATAAAAACTTTCACCCTCAGGTCTATGGCAGTTGTGTACGCATCACGAAAACACGCCTATTTAATTTTGACCCCTTGAACCCCACTTTTATATAGGAAAACTAGGGTTTCCGGGGGTATACCTTATTTTTCTGATTTCTGCTCTAAAATATAGATTGTGGGTACTCGTTAGAACCACCACATCGATTCTTAATTCTGCTCTAAAATATAGATTGTGGGTACTCGTTAGAACCGCCTCATCCTTGTTTCTGCTCTAAAATATAGATTGTGGGTACTCGTTAGAACCACCTCGATGAATTGGTTCTAACGAGTACACACAATCTTTATTCAAGAGCAGAAATAAGAAAAATATCACAATTTTTCATCATAAATTTTCAATTTTTTTCGGCGATAAAGGTGGCAATGTATTTGTATAGGCGTGTTTGCGTAATGGGGAAAGTCATGTGAGGTATAATAATTACATATAACCGACATGATTATTTCGATAAGAGCTAAAAATTTACATAACCACAGGCCCTAGACCTCGTTGTTGACAGCATTTATTCATAACACATTTATTCTTTGAGGCTGACAATTAATTGCTAGCGCATTAGAAAAAAAATATTTTGCTTGCGGGTTGTTCCTATCAACTTGCCCTGTCTGTCGAGCGTCACAGTACTCACATTATAAATGCTAGTTCATCGTAGTGTAGTTTATATTTTCTTGTCCTTTGGGATCATTGATTCCATTGTGGAATTTTGAAAATATTTGAGGGTTACTGATGAGGCCTAATTGGCCGAAACTATCTAGTCTGTCCGCGAAAACATGTTTAACTTATCGATCAGAGTTACAGAGAAGGTGCGTATTATGTGATAAATGAAGGATAGTGTTCCTTGTATCTGCATATGAAAATGGAAGAGAAGGCAATGATCAGGAATCGATACAATTAACCCATAGCTCCCATCAGAGACACAAAAGGAAAAGAAGCACAAACATGAAACAACAGACTCTTATGAAAACACCAATAGCGGAAAACCCAAAGGACAGTTACTTCCCCACAAAATGCCAATTGGCTATCCAAAACAAAATAATATAAGCGATACGCACAAAGTCAAAGTCAAAGTCAAACCATAACAAAAAAAAACTTTATAAACCGACGAGGCAGTTCTATGTGTACCTTATGGAGAGTTGACAAAACAACTATCCTTCATTTTTTACAAAATATCAAGCTCATCTGTTGCTATGTGGGTGCATTCTTTGCTTCCAAAGGATAACCATTTTAGAAGACATTAGCGAAAACGTGCCAAGAGAATATTCAAATCAGCCTGCGCTGTCGGATATGTGGGATTTATGGATGGCCCAAAGCTTCTTCATAAACACTCAGAAATGTGTGTTCTCTGTAAACAACATGTAATTAATTACCCTCTAAAATAGAAATGAAGGCAATGGTCAGAAATCGATACAATTAACCAACAGTCCAATCAGAGACACCAAGGGAAAGAAACACAAACATGAAACAACTAGACCCTAATGGAAACATCACTAGCGGAAAGCCAAAAGGACAGTTACTTTCCCACAAAATGGCCAACTGGCTATGCAAAGCAAAATAATATTAGCGATACACACACTAAAAGACAAGCAATAACAAAAATAAAACATGACAGAAGAACCTCCTTGGAAAGGTCAGAGAAACGAATTCCACTGGGGAATCGATTTTACGTGGCCACAATCATCGCCCTTACTTCCGTCGCGATTTAGTCTAATAATTTAGTCATTGCGCATGGAGGCCTCCTAACTCGTCAGTGCAACTTTATTAGCTCACCTGAAAACGAAACCATCTGTCAATGGCATTCGTGCGTCTGTCGTCAACAATTTGCTTTAAAAGACTACTACTCCTTATCATTTGGGTCAGTTTCATTCAAACTGCATAGGAATGTTGCCTAGGTAGCTCTTTACAAAATTGCTAAAGTCTTTCCGTTCCAGTGAACAAGATGGCCACCAGAGCTTAAAATAACGACTACCTGTCCATATCTCTGGGCCAATTTCATTTAAACTGTACAGGAATGTTTCACAGGTAACCCTCTACCAACATAGCTAAAATTATATTGAATGGTATTGACAATACCTCGCCTATGGTTTCGATACCTATGGGGTCGGCAACATGTTTTCTCGGAGAGTGATCATGAAATCTTTTCTCCGGTCATTCTCTTCGTTCCGCTGATTCAAGACGTGCAGTTGTCAGTTTCTAGCGAAAGAATATTCACTGTACTGGTTGACCGCTTACGTATAATATGTTCTATTAAAGAGTTATCCTTTGGCTGCAAGGAATACAAGACAGAACTGGAAAATATAAAGTGTACATGTTTTCTGGGCGGCCAATTAGGTTTCATCAGTCACCCTCATATATTTTCAAAATTACCTAATGGAATCAATGATCCAAAAGGACGAGTAAATTTAAACTACATTATGATGTATGGCCGCCACACATGCCCAAATATCAGCTGTTGTTACGTTAAATATGTTCTATATGGAAGCAGGGAATACTCCACAGACCCGAACAGTATTGAGCGTACATGCTTTCTTGGCAAGACTAGCTTGTTTCGGAAAATTAGGCCCCATCAGTGAGCCTCAAATATTTTCAAAATTCCCCAATGAAATCATTGATACTCAAGGACAAGAAAATATAAACTACACTATGATGTAGGGCAGAAAGACTGCCCAGGAAAAAATGGATAGGGAAACGGACCGGCTCAAAAATGGCCTACATAGTGTTGACTGGGCCGTTAAACTCCAATTCAAACAAAACAAAAAATCATCTATACCGGGGTAAAAGACAATGCCGTGCTTGTGTCTAGCAGTTATGGTTTGTTATTTTCATCGTTTGTCTTTGTATGTACTGCAAATATGTTTTTATTTTGACTAGCCGTTTGATCATTACGATAACACACCTGTGCGAGCTAGTGGATTTTTTTCACAACTCCAAAATGGCTACTTTTCTGATGAAATCCGTGATATTTTTTCTTATTTACAAAGCAACATAGATTGTGGGTGCTCGTTAGACCGCCTCAATGAGTACCCGCAACCTATGTCTCGGAGCAGAAATAAGAAAACTAATGTATTCCCCCCGAATACCCCAAAATTCTCTATATAAAGTGGGGTTTAGGTGGGTATTAATTTCACGGACTAGTCCTTTCATGGAACAGGAAACTGTTATTTTGATGTTTTAATTAGGGCCCCGCATTTGTTTTGTCGGTACCCTATAGTAATCACCCTGTCTGTCTGTCCGTCAGTCTGTCTGTCCGTCCGTCCATATTTTGCAGGTTTACAAACCTACAAACGCATCGATTTAAAATTTTACACATAAGTTGACAACAACAATGCGCAGTTTTATTGCAAATTATGTAACTCTAGCGATAATATTGTCAGAGGTATGGCCTTTTGAAAAAATCTAAATTATTGGCAGTGACAATACACATACATGTGCAGCAAAGGGCAACCACTTTAGCTGTAATAAATGTTGACTTTGTCCTCTTTATCCATCGGTATGTCTGTCCATATTTTCATGTTTTTTTTTTAACTTGCAAACCCAGAAACGCATCAACTTCCAACATTAAACACAAGGTCACGACAACAATACATAGGTTATATAAAGTTGTAAGTCCAACTACAAAATTGTCAGAGTTATGACCTTTTGTTAAATTCTAATTTTCAGCATGTTTTTATCTAATTTCATCATAATGTCAAAACCGTTATAGATATTTCTATTAATCTTGCTGTACTTATTGACAGTGACAATACAGTGACAATACACGCATATGTAGCAAAGGGCGACAACTCTATTTTTAATACATTTGATTTATACCCCTTTATTGACTTAATATATTTTACATAGGCCATAGTTCTAAACATTGTATGCCTACCCTGATCACGAATATCATGGTTCTAGTTTCGGTGAATTTGTTTTATGTTGGTGTTCTTTTTGGTGATTTGGATGGGAGGTGTTGGGTAATTGTAACGATTCCTGATCACTGCCCTCATTTCTTTTTTAACTCCGTCGATTGCTGTCATAAAATAGTTCAGCTCAACATCGTGTGAAAGAATGGACGAATGTCGATTAAATTTCACATAAAGAATGCTTTTTGCAATAGCTCAATTTGGATTGTTACTCTGCATTTAACGTCTTTAAGCAAAATTAAAAACAAATATTCGAAGAGCCTTGACTGCATTTTCCATATGAATAGTTTTTGCGTTGGTATTGGTAATTGCTATTTACTGACACGTCTAGTTTCACAGACATCCTAGACTTCATGTTCGGATAACGTGCGTATGCATTACATGGACCAATCGGACCGACTATGCGTTTGGTAAATAGACTATTTGAGGACCACACCACTCATAACTAGAATTACTAGCTAATATGGAATCTTGAACTCACCCGATGGTGGGCTCCTGATTTCGACCTAATTCGGTACAATGAAGTATAGCATGCGTTCGCATAATGATACATCCTCCTTTACCATTTTGTCAATTGCTTTTATATTTCAGTGGAGCGTTGTGCGGTACAAATTAATTAGTTAAACTGCACCACTCCATTTAAAAAATGGCCAGCAGAGCTTAAATTAGCATACAGCAGGTCACAGGCTAGACTGCACAAATGCGTTAACTCGCCCGAACACAAGTGCTCGCCCCTGCAAAAGTTATGGCACACTTCACAAACTTAAAACATGTTAGAAGCCACCGAAACGCACATAAAGAGGGACAGGACAGTTGTAGCTAGATTGTGCGGAGGCACTGGTTCGCAACAACCCCAACGCCCACTCCATCAAAATCCTGGCGCACGTGCGGACCGGCCCCTCCCTCATGCACGAACAACACTGTCCCGGCGAGACTTCAAAGATTTGAAGCTCTCTCGAACCTTGCCGCCCGTGAAGCAGTGCCAGCGTGACTTGTCAGTGCGGGCGCAAAGATTTTGTTCGAGTGGCAATGAGTTTTGGTGAACTTGTCCATACCATGCGCACAGTTAAGCTACAAATGTTCTGTTCGTTTATATATATGTTTTGGTGGGGTTTGAATGCAATTTTGTGTTCATGCGGTCCGCCGGGATATTTATTTGGGTGCGCTCTAGTGTTCCACACAGTCTTGCCTGTGCCAAATTGTTTGCGCATCTGGTGGCCAACTATTTCCGTGGAGCAGTATAATTGAGCTCTTTCGGTAGAAAGGCGTCTCCACAACGTTCGTGTGAAGTATACATGGTAAAGGAGGACCTGCCATTTAGATATTGTTTTTGTTTTGAATTTTAACTCTGGTGGCCATAATGTTCACTGGGGCATACCAGTTTTATTAGTATTGTTAGAAAGAAGCTGTCAATGTGTCTTTCCGCTTGTGATGTTTAAATTATGGTGAAGTAATTTTATTTAAGAAATAGATCAGCCCTGACTGTGATTTGTTGAGTAATAAATCACAGTTTGGAGGTCAGTTGTAAAGTAGACAAATCACGAGCGCGTAGCGCGCGTGATTTGTCGACTTACAACTGACCGACAAACTGTGATTTATTGCTCGACAAATCACAGACTAGAGCTGATCTATTTCGATTCTAACACGCTGAAAATCGGCAATAATGGTGTTGTTTCCTTCAAAATCTCGCAACTTTTCGCCATTGTTAGAAGAAATCCTGCTAAAATTATCGACTGTAACACGTGCATTTATATACTTTTCTAACGTTTTCGAAGCGAGAATATGACGTTACACCGTCTAACGTCAAGGAAATCGACTAGTGACGTCATAAATTTGCAGTTTTTAATGAGGTCACTCGTCACGCTCTTCCTTGCCGTGATTTGTTGTAGAATAAAACACAGTTATTTTCCATTGCCTATATAGGCACGCTGTGTTAGAATATGGTGTTTCATTCCCTTTGGTGTCTGGAAAGCGGGTATATGGTAACTTATTGATTCCTGATCATTATCTTCATTTCTACACGTATTTTATATTTTATCGGTAGATAATCTCCAAGGCTACAGGCTTGTTAATGATAAAAGCTATAAATACTTTTGACTGTTCTTTTGTATAAATCAGTGTTCGTTTCTATTGCAGCTTCTTCAGCGACAAGAATCCGTAGCCAGTGTAGAAGATGAGCATCTAGGTAGTATTAACTTCTCATTGGAGTACAATCAGGAGACACATCTTCTTACTGTGCACCTAATCGAAGCAGAAAATCTCGTCTCACGCTCGTTCAGTGGAACGGCAGATCCCTACTGCAAAGTGTGTCTGATTCCCAATCGACGGGCACAACTTCAAAGCAAAATACACAGGAAAACAACGTACCCGGTGTTTGATGAAGAATTTATATTTGAAGTTTCACCAGACGAAATACACACACTGACACTGGAATTGTTACTCTATGACTATGACCAATTTTCCAGACATGAAGGAATTGGTCAAGTAAAAGTGCCGTTACAGGACATTGATCTAGAGCAAAACCAAACATTTTGGAAGCCTTTAAGGGAACCGGAACAACAGAAGAATAGCGAAGTATGTATACAAAATCACGAAAACATGTCTATATAATTCTGATCGCCTTAAACCACACGTTTATATACTTAAATAGGGGTTACAGCGGTAAACCTTATTTTTCTTATTTATGCTGTAAAATGTAGACTGTGGGTACTCGTTGGAACCGCCTCGATGAGGCGGTTTTAATGTGTACCCACAATCTATATTTGGAGCACTGTAAAAGTTACAATATATTTTATAGACGTGTTTTCGTAATGAATTGCGTATCTGTGTTTTCTATAAGAGCCACATCATGAAATAAATCTTCTTTTCATTTGCGAACAAGAAATGTGCAGATCTGACTGCGCGTCAATACAGTCCTAGTTTATATATAAATTGGCATAAGTTATAAAATGAGAAAATTTTCATGTGGTTTTCAATAAAATGACCCTCGTTTTGTCTTCTTTTACCCTGCTAAAACTAAAAATATTTTAAATTTTTCATTTTTGTTTATAATTGCTCTTGACAAGTAAAGCTGTGGCAAATAAATATTGAGAAAAAAAATGCGTTGAACCAAGTTTTATAGCTTGGTGTCGTAAAATGTCGCTTGTAACTTACAATAAAAATGATATGACCAAATATTTATAACATGGCTTTTGGCGCGAAACGTCCTTACTCCGACCGTGAATTTTAATGCTTCTACTGACATTTTCGGCTACCAAAAACAGCTAAAATTAATATTTAAACAGACTTTGACAGATCACGGAGAAATAATTTTTGGTCAAAAAAAATTCTAATGAAAGTTAATCCAGACGTTTTCGTGCTTCAAGTCTGTCTACTTTACACTACACTTTCTCATAATCTTATAAAAGTAAAGCTTAACGATTTAAATGAATGGTCATTTCATTGGGAAGATTTGTAATGTGAGAAATGTTTTTTTTTCAATTCTGAAGAGTATAAAAATTATACTTGATGGTCATGTCAGAAAGTATGTGAAAGTATGTGAAGCTCTCACCTTTCTCCTGGACAATATTTGTATAAGATTTGGTATAAAGTTATTTAAACAAATTGTGGGTATTCCGATGGGTACGAATTGCGCACCCCTTGCAGTTGATCTGTTCTTGTTGCTTTATCAAAGTAACATCATGATTTACCTTTCCGTTGAAAGCCAATCTGAAATGAATAAAGCCTTTAGCTCGACTTCTAGATATTTATATGATTTATTAACTATTGCCAATACCTATTTCGTTGGTTTGATCTGTCGAATTTACACCCCCCCCCCCCGAACTGCAGTTAAATAAAGCAAATTATTCCCGTTTTTGGATTTATACGTAAAGCCTTTTCTAAGTTTTATAGACGTCATTCTGATTTGGTTTCAAAATTCGATGTTGGACTTTAAACACTTCTGCAACATGGCCTATCGGAACCGGAGTTTTATGGTGACTTAGTATATAAATTAAAAAAAATACATGCCTGTAATGACTTTAGTACCCAATTTCGTAAAATCGTTCGTCGATATATAAAGATTGGGTACGACATAAATGTTATAAAACAGTCTGCATACATGGTGGTTAACCCAATCACGGTTGACAACTTTGCTTCCCTCTTTGATTGCACACCGGTGGGTCGGGCTTAAGATCATATGACGGTTCCAACGTAAAGTAGTTCAGGTCGAAGTACCAAAGCGTTAATCCAAAATCGTTAATCCATAGACAAAATGGCAAATAACAATGTTCGGATCAACAGACATGGACTCCAGAAGAGTGTAATCAGGCGTCCGCGGATATTAAGAATTACTTGGTAAGCAAGCTTCGCCCACCATGCCCATCGACCCGAACGAAGAAAAGGTGTAAATGCCGGGAAGGGTATGCCCGAGATTTTGGAAGTCTTCCTACGGCTTTTCATTGGCAAACATATCAGAAATAATTCTGGAAATGGCCACATTGTACGGATCCACAAGATCATGGTTCCTCCCATAAAATTTCTTTAGTGTTGATACCAGTTTGGTTTTTTGATACCCCTGGCATAACAACCTGGTAGTGAGCACCTTCCCACGTTCCATAAAGTCTTGAACAGGCTCTAGCATAACGGATTGACTGAGAAACGTAAACTCCATATGCTGGTGCAGACGGGATACTACTGCTCAGGAAGGGAAAGTTAACAATGGGAAAATTGAAGTCATCTCGTTTATCGTACAGCCTAGTAGTAAGCTTCCCGTTGTCAATATAGAGATAACAATCCAAATATGAGGAGGAGGTTGCAGTCTCTGTTGTTTCCTTAATTTCAAGTTTACGTGGATAGATGAATTCCAAGTACTCTGCAAATTTAGCATTTTTCAGAGACAATAAATCATCTATATATCTGTAGGTGAAATTGAATTGTTGTGCAAGGCGTTTCTTGCCTGCTTTGAGGAGACCTTGTACAAACTCCGCCTCATACGAGTACAAGAACAAGTCGGCATAAAAGCATAAATGGAATTTTATTTTAGTATTTTTTATGTTGGTTGGCGCCTGATGCTCCCGACATTACAAGCCCTGTCGCCCAAGAGCGTTCTTTCGGACTGAAAAAAATTGTTTGTCTAAATCGCGACGGAATGAAGCGCGAAATTTGCGGCCGCGTAAGCACCCCCACTACACCCCCACCATTAAAATCATTTTCACTGACCGTTCCAAGGCGGTTCTTCTGTCGCGATTTATTGTTGGTATGGTTTGTCTTTGAGTGCATCTGTCGCTTATAGCATTTTGTTTAGGGTAAAAACATCACGAAACATGCCTATATAAGTTTGACCCCCTTGAACCCCACTTTTATATAGTAAAACTGGGGTTTACAGGGGTGAACCTTATTTTTCTTATTTCTACTCTAAAGTGTAGATTGTGGGTACTCGTTAGAACCGCCTCGATTAGGCGGTTCTAACGAGTGCCCAAAATCTATATTTTTGGCAGAAATAAGAAAATTATCACAATTTTTCATCATAAAATTTTCATTTTTCGTCAATAAAGGCGGCGATGAATTTGTATAGGAGTGTTTGCGTAATGAATTGTCCATTTTGTTGGCAAGTAGCTCTCAATTTTGATTTCCGCTATTTATGTTTCCATAAGGGTCTAGTTATTTATTGTTAAACTTTGTGTTTCTATCTCTTTGATGTCTCTGATGGGAGGCGTGGGTTAATTGGATCGAGTCTAATCATTTTGAAGCACGTTTCAAAAATAAGATCTGAAATGGCCACGCTTTTTTAGGATCGAATTTTAAAGAAACAGAAAACCGTCGGTCTGTGCGCAAATATATAAAATGCAATCAGCTTGTAAAAGAAAGCATATGACCAAGATGATAATGTTTATATACCTTTGAAAAGGAGTGAGTGAGTGTTTGAGTTTTACATCTCACCAACAGCTAAGGTCATACGGAGACAATACCTCAGTTTTAAGACTCATCCGAAAGTCTGGAGAAGCCCCGGATCGATCCTACGATCCCTGGTTTACAAGGCGAGTAGCGCAACCACTACATCACGGAGGCTTCTACACCTTTGAAAATATGATGAAAGTCAATGAAATGTCGGATTCAACGGTACGAACATTAAGCTTCTCTACTGGAAAAAGATCTATATAAAGCAAATAAATTAAATGTCTTGGAAAAAGAATTAAATGTGTCTTTTTGTAGACGCGTATAATAGAAAACAGTCAAGAATGAATAATTTCTGTATTTCAGAGCGAACATGGAGAGCTGATATTTTCCCTTGGGTATCTGTCTAGTGCAGAACGCCTCACCGTAGTATTAATGAAAGCCAGAAACTTGCGACATATTGAAGAAGGCAGACTTTCACTAGGTAAGCCTAACATAATCAGTCCAACTGAGCATGAAGTGCTCAACGTGAACTGTTACAATCACACTCTGCCCGTCGTCCGTCGTCAACACGTGCCATGTTCACCCTGTAGAAGCAGAAATTTGTGTTAATCTCAACGAAACATCGGAGACGTTGCACTGATGGGTTAGGTGGCCTACATGCGCACTGAACGTATTGTTTGTCTGAATCGCGAAGGAAGTAAGGCCGCGTAAAATCGATTTAAGCCCCCCCCCCCCCCACACACACACACACATAGTGGAATTCGTTTCACAGACCGTCCCAAGGCGGTTCTTCTGTCGCGATTAATTTTTGTTATGGTTTGTCTTTGAGTGTGTGTATCGCTTATACTTCTTTGTTTTGGAAAGCCAGTTGACCATTTTGTGGGAAAGAAACTGTCCTTTTGGCTTTCCGCTTTTGGTGGTTCCATTAGAGTCTAGTTATTTCATGTTTGTGCTTCTTTCCAGTTGGTGTCTCTGACTTTAGCAGCGGGTTCATTGTATCGATTCCTGATCATTGCATTCATATTTTAGCTCACCTGAGCAGTGCTCAAGGTGAGCTATTGTGATCACCCTTTGTCCGTCGTACGTGCGTCGTGCGACGTGCGTCGTCAACATTTACCTTGTTCACCCTCTAGAGGTCACAGTTCTGAATTAATCTACATGAAACTTTACCAGAATGTTTGCCTTGATGATATCTGGATCAGTTTCGAAAATGGGTTATGTCGGATCAAAAACTAGGTCACTAGATCAAATGTCCTGCAAATATTGTTCACCCTCTAGAGGTTACAGTTTTACTTCAATTTTCATGAAACGTTACCAGAATACTTGCCTTGATAATAGCTAGATCATGTTCGAATATGGGTCATGTCAGGTCAAAAAACTGGCCACTATGTTTAATTTCTTTTAAACATTGTTCACCCTCTAGAAGCCATAATTGTGTTTCAATCTTCATGAAACTTTACCAGAATGTTTGCCTTGGCGATGTCTGGGTCAGATTTGAATATTAGTCATGTCGGGTCAAAAACTAGACCACCAGGTCAAATTCCGTTAAAATCTTGTTCACCCTCTTTTGCTTTAATTTTCATGAAACTTTACAAGAATGTTTGTCTTGATCCAGCCGAGATAAAATACGAATATCGATAATGTGAGGTAAAAAAACTAGGTCATTGGGACAAAATTGTTCCTTTTTCACCATTTAGAAGCTATAATTGTTCTTAAATTTTCATGAAACTTTACAGAATGTTTGTCTGAATGATATCAAGGTCAAGTTTGAATATGGATAATGTGAGGTCTACTAAGATTGTTAAACTTATAGCCCTGGGGCCAAAATAGGCCACGCGCCGAGGCCCATTGGCTTTTTATAGACTTACCATTACGATAACACACCTGTGCCACATAGTGCAATTTTACATCCCCAAAATGGTTACTGTTCTGATAAAAACCCGTGATATTTTTCTTATTTATGTTGCAAACATTGGTTGTGTGTGCTCGTTAGAAACGCCTCGTTGATGCCTTTGTAACGAGTACCAACAATCTATGTCTTGGAACAGAAATAAGAAAAAAATATATACCCCCGCATGCCCCAGTTTTCTCTATATAAAGTGGGCTTAGGGGTATTAATTTCACGGACTCGTTCACCTGATGCATTGTGAAAACCTCTGAAAAGTTTCTTGTCTTTGATATTGGGTAATGAACTTTATCTAGTGGACTTTTACCATGATTGTTCAAATTATAGCCTTGGGGCCTAAAATAGCCCCGTCCCAGGGCCGACTGATTTTACATAATTATACTTAAGGAGGGAAAATGTTTCAAATTCTTTTTGTCTGAGAACAGAAGGCCCAGTGTTTTGAAATTTGGTATTACGCTTCATTTGGTGGACCTCTATCAAATTATACACACCTGGGACCAAAACCTGCTCTGCCCCGGGACCCGCATGTTAACCTCTTTGGTCAGGTGAGCAATATAGGACAATCATTATCTTCTTGTTTTATTAGAGTGTTTAAGTTTAAGATAGTCTGATAAAGTTCGAATACGTACTATGTCAGTTCAAAAGTTAGGCCAATAGGTAAAATTGCTTTAGAAGTGAGGGGAATGATCCGGAATCGATACAATTAATCCGCGCCCACATCAGAGACACCAAACTGGACTCCAATGGACACATCAATTAGCGGAAAGCCAGTAGGACAATTACTCATTACGAAAACATGCCTATACCAATACAGTGTAACCCTTTATCGCCAAAAAAATGAAAATTTTAAGATGAAAAACTGTGGTGTTTTTCTAATTCCTGCTCAAAATATATATTGTGGGTACTCGTTAGAACCGCCTCATCGAGGCGGTTCTAACGAGTACCCACAATCTATATTTTAGAGCAGAAATAAGCAAAAATAAGGTTTACCCCTGTAAACCCCAGTTTCACCATATAAAAGTGGGGTTCGAGGGGGTCAAAATTATATAGACGTGTTTTCTTGATGCTTTCCCATAAAATGGCCAATTGGTTATATAAAGCAAAAAGATGTATGCGATACACACACTCAAAGATAAACCATTACAAAAATAAACTGCGACAGAAGACCGCCTTGGAACGGTCAGTGAGAAGAGCATCATTTTATGCGGCGGCAATCCTCGCCCTTGATTCCATTGCGTTTTAAACAAATAATTTGGTCAGTCCGCATGAAAAGTAGATCAGAAATGGATGCAATTAACCCACGGCTCCCATCAGAGATACCAACGGGAAAGAAACACAAATAAGAAATAACTAGACCCTTATGGAAAACCCAAATGCGGAAAGCCAAAAGGACAGTTACCTTCCCTCAAAATGGCCGATTGTTTATCCAGAACAAATACATAAAAGCGATACACACATTCAAAGACAAACCATAACAAAAATAAACCGCGACAGAAGAAACGCTTTGGAACGCTCATTGAAACGAATTACACTGGGGGGAATTAAAACGGTCTAACGCGACCGCAATCCCCGACCTTACCCTCGTCGCGATTTAGACAAACAATTTGTTCAGTCCGCATGAAGGCCTCCTAACTCATCAGTGCAACGTCTCTGCGAACACAAAAACCAAACAACCGCAGAGATGAAACAACGGTGATGACTTCACTGCAAGGAACCTAACTGAAATGCCGGTGCAAAAGAAAACCAACAGTCAGACTTCGATTGAAACATCTACCATCTCATCAGATGAGTGCAACATCTCCGCGAACAAAATCACCAAAGAACCACAGAGATGAAACAACAATTAGGAGTCGACAGCATCATACCACTGAAATGCTGGAGCAAAAGAGAACCAACAGTTAGACTCCGATGGACCCAACCAGAGAAAAATGATTAAAATGGATCAAATTATTACACACACTTTTTCCATTTGGCTTTAATGACAACATTTATCATGAGGGTAATATATCTAAAATGCCCGACTTTGACATTTTCTCGCTTCTGGACTGTGGTAAGCATAAAACTTGTTCGCACGAGGCGGTTCTAACGAGTACCCACAATCTATATTTTAGAGCAGAAATAAGCAAAAATAAGGTTTACCCCTGTAAACCCCAGTTTCACCATATAAAAGTGGGGTTCGAGGGGGTCAAAATTATATAGACGTGTTTTCTTGATGCTTTCCCATAAAATGGCCAATTGGTTATATAAAGCAAAAAGATGTATGCGATACACACACTCAAAGATAAACCATTACAAAAATAAACTGCGACAGAAGACCGCCTTGGAACGGTCAGTGAGAAGAGCATCATTTTATGCGGCGGCAATCCTCGCCCTTGATTCCATTGCGTTTTAAACAAATAATTTGGTCAGTCCGCATGAAAAGTAGATCAGAAATGGATGCAATTAACCCACGGCTCCCATCAGAGATACCAACGGGAAAGAAACACAAATAAGAAATAACTAGACCCTTATGGAAAACCCAAATGCGGAAAGCCAAAAGGACAGTTACCTTCCCTCAAAATGGCCGATTGTTTATCCAGAACAAATACATAAAAGCGATACACACATTCAAAGACAAACCATAACAAAAATAAACCGCGACAGAAGAAACGCTTTGGAACGCTCATTGAAACGAGAGTATGTTGAGCATAAAGCTTTTAAAGAATGGAAACTTAGAATTCTGAATTAGTGAACAAACGCATTTCTTTTTATTCGCTAAATATAAACTTATTACCTCCCAAACCTAAGACGTCTTTACGTCACCTTAAACTAGGTATTCAAGAATTTCATAGGAAGTTTGTTTTGGCTCCAGCTGATAAGGCCGCTAACAATGTGGTCGTTGTTTGACGGCTTTACTATGTTAACACTCTTCAGCAAGAACGTGGTGGTACTTAGACTAATGAACTTCAGCCTTTAGCTGTAGAGAGGACTTTAGTTGATGACCACATATGTTATTCAGCCACCAAGTTTGGTGTCTGTGTTACAGAAGGCAAAGGCAAGCTTCCTATATTATATTGATTACCTAAACTTCATAAAAGACTATACAAAGCACGGTTTATTGCAAATTCAAGATCTTGTACCACCACTGAACTTTCTAAATTATTCACTTCATGTTTTACTACCATCAAAACACATGTGATAAAATATTGCGACAAAGTCTTCGAAAGATCAGGTAGAAATCTGTTTTGGTCTATAAAACATTCTAATGAAGTTTAAAATAAATTGAAAGCCAGGCGTTTTCGTGCTTCAAGTCTGTCTACTTATGATTTTTCTACCCTTTATACTACACTTCCTCATAATCTTATGAATGAAAAATTTAATGATTTAACTGGATGGAGATATCATAAGGAAGACACCATCTATCTTGCATGTAATGTAAGAAATGCCTTTTTTTACTTCTGAAGAGCATAACAATTGTACTTTATGGTTATGTCAGAAAGTGTGTGAATCTCTCACCTTTCTACATGACAATATTTACATACGATTTGGTACTAAGTTATTTAGACAAGTTGTAGGTATTCCGATGGGTACTAATTGCGCACCACTTGTGGCTGATCTGTTTTTGTTTTGTTATGCGAGAGACTTCATGATGTCCCTTACTGCTGAAAACCAGTCTGAAATCATTGAAGCTTTTAGCTCCACTTTTACATATTTTGATGATTTATTAAATAATGTTAATACCTATTTCGATGGTTTGATCAGTCAAATTTACCCCCAAGAACTTCAGTTAAATAAAGCAAATTCTGCTGATACCGAGGCCCCGTTTTTCGATTTACACCTATCTATTGTAGATGGGTTGGTTTCTTGCAAAATTTTTTGATAAACGCGATGATTTTGATTTTGAAATTGTAAATTTTCCTTTTTTTGTTGGTGATGTTCCGCGTGCACCATCCTATGGCGTTTATTTTTCTCAATTAATTCGATTTTTAACGGCTAAACTTCTTAATCAGGGTTATCGGTACCATAAACTACGCAAAGCCTTTTCAAAATTGTATAGACGTCATTCTGATTTAATTTCAAAATTCAATATTTGACTTAAATCTCTTCTGCAACAAGGTCTATCAGAACCTGAATTTTATGGTTACATAGTATATAAACTCAGAAATATATATAATTGCAATGACTTCAGCACCCAATTTCGTAAAATCATTCTTCGATATAAAAAGATTTGGTACAACATGAATGATATACGAGAGACTGCATGCATGTTAGTTAACCCAATCACGGTTGACAAATTTGATTCCCTCTTAAATTGCACGCCGGTGGGTTAGGCCTCAGATTCTATGACGGTTCCAGCGTAAAGGCTTATGTTGGTTGGTACCTGATGCTCTGTCTCTCGTTTGGCACATCGGAGTCTAACTGTTGGTTTTCTTTTGGACCAGCACTTCAATGGTTCCTTGCTGTCAAGTCACCACCGTTGTTTCATCTCTGTGGTTGTTTGATTTTTGTGTTCACGGAGATGTTGCACTGATGAGTTAGGAGGCCTTCATGCGGACTGAACAAATTATTTTTCATAATCGTGACGAAAGTAAGGGCGAGGATTGTGGCCACGTTAAATCGATTTAAGCCCCCCAGTGGTATTTGTTTCCGCTGACCGTTCCAAGGCGGTTCTTCTGTCGCGGTTTTAGTTTTGTTATTGTTTGTCTTTGTGTGTTTGTTTCGCTTATGTTGTTTTATTTTGGATAGCCTATTGGCCATTTTGTGGGAAAGTAACTGTCATTTTGGCTTTCCGCTATTGATGTTTCCATTAGGGTCTGTTGTTTCATCTTTGTGTTTCTTTCCCTTTGGTGTTTCTGATGGGAGCTGTGGGTTAATTGTATCGATTCCTGATCATTGTCCCCACTTCTATTTTGCAATTAAAGATGGAAGCAAAGGTATCAACCGTGATTGGGTTAACTACCATGAATGCAGTCTGTCGTGTTATATTTATGTTGTTCCCAATCTTTTAATATCGGCGAATGATTTCACGAAATTTCGTACTTAAATTATTGCAACTATATATATTTTTTAATTTATATACCAAATCACCATAAATCCTATATTGGATTCTTTTCCTTGCACATCGACACCGACCTGTTTCATTTTAGAACGTTTTATTTTTCGCACAGTATACGTATGTAAGAACACCAGAGTAAAATAGAAGAACACCAGAGTAATATAGACTTTCAATCCGATTCCGTTAGCTGGTTTGCATTAGAAATGTATGTGAAATTACACACTCATGAATTAGGAACCACAAGTCAACAGTAGAGCAGAAGAAAATTATCCGTCAGATCATTGTAGCCCAATTTCCATGCATGCCTGTTATTCAGTGCTGTTAACTTTTTCAGTGCTGTAAAATTGATGTTTTCCGTTATTGTTTTTTATATCTTTTTGTTTTCGTTCATGCTTCAAATATTGTTTTTTGGCTATCTTAAAAACATTTTATAGTATTGGTTCTAATGATTACCAACACTTGTTTTCAATGTTTTTTTTTCTCTCGTTTTGTTATGACAAGAAAAAGACAGAAACGTAGTTTATGCATATTTAAATCCCATATTTTACTCTATATACAGTTGGACTTGCAAGGGCGTTTACTAGATATAAACGGCACTAAATGTTACATTTTACGTTATAGAACGTTTTATTTTTTGTCGCAGTATACGTATATAGTTCGTCTGTAAAAGAACACCAGAGTAAAATAGACTTTCAATCCGATTCCGTTATCTGGTGTGCAATAAAAATATATGTGAAATTACACACTCATGAATCAGGAATGATGAGTCAACATCGATCCGACGTAGAGCCGAAGAAAATTATTATCCGTCAGATCGTTGTAGCCCTATATCCATGCATGCCATTTTCAGTGCTGTGAACTTTGTCAGTACTGTAAAATTAATGCTTTCCGTTGCTGTTTTTGTTATCTTTTTGTTTTCGTTCCTGCTTCAAATAGAAGCATCCGTGGTGCAGTGGTTACGCTACTCGCCTTGTAAACCAGGGATCGCATGATCGATCCCGGGCTTCTCCAGACTTTCGGATGAGTCTTTAAACCGAGGTCCCGTCTCCGTATGACCAAAGCTGTTGGTGGGACGTAAAACTAAAAAACTCACTCACTCCTGCTTCAAATATTGATTTTTGGCTATCTTAAAAACATTTTATAGTGCCGGTTCTAATGGTTACCAACACTCGTTTTCAATGTGTTTTTCTCTCTTTTTGCCATGATAACAAAAAGACAGAAACGTAGTTTATGCATGATTAAATCCGATATTTCACTCTATATACAGGTGGACTTACTAGGGTGTTTACTGGATATAAACGTAGTGCATAATTGCGCCATTTGAAAATTAGTCCTATTAGATTATAGAAGATGTTTCGTTTAATCTATAGTCAGTCCTTTAGTTTCTGCCTAAAAAGTCCTTCCACCAGAGCAAATATTTAAAAAAAATCGTTTGCCCTAGATGAAGTTGGATAATTATTATCAGATTCATCTAAAAATATGTTACAGCAACTTGCTTTCCTTTAGGCATTTCGGTAGCTGTCGGCTCGAACAAGCTTAATAAGAGAATCGAAATTGAAAATGCTGTTGTCATCAGTCTAGCATGTACCACCAGTAGGATTTTCTATACCTGAAGAAATACTGGTACAACATAAACACTGCGTAGCTCGAAGGTTCAGTTGGTAGCCTTTGAAAGCATTCGTGCTGACTGTCAACATCTATCTGTCTACTAACAATACTGCATCACCCCTCGCGAGAATTATGTGCAGGTTTCCGTAGTCAAAGGTCTTGTGAAAACCAATTAATTTAATTTTACCATGACATTGTAAGCAATCTGGATGCCGCCATTAACCGTGGCCACAAACAGACTGTCTTTATTATCATGGACTTTGCCAAGGCCTTTGATAAGGTACCACACAGAAGGCTATTGTACAAACTGGAATATTATTGGATAGAGGATCCACACACAGGTGGATTAGCTGATGGCTCTCTGGGCGCACACATAAAAAAGTTGTACTTGATGGCCAAGCGTCCGACCCAGTCCCTGTTTTATCTGGAGTCCCACAGGGCTCCATACTTGGACCCGTCCTATTTTTAGTATTTATACATGATCTCCCGGATAATATCAGGTCATCTGTCAGTTTGTTTGCCGATGGTTGTGTACTGTATAGAAATATATACTATCCTTCTGACTGTCTTATTTTACAAGATGATCTGGACCGACTAGCACAGCTGGAGGACGATTGGCAGATGCAGTTCAATGTGGCCAAATGTCATTCGATGAGGGTGTCATGACATCTTCCTGACAATCAGATTACGTTTGATTATTCACTATACCACCAAACTTTAGAGCAGGTTCAATCCACCAATTATCAACGTATCACCATCAATGACGATCTTGATTGGGGGCATACTATTTCAAGATTACATCAAAAGCAACTAGGACTTTAGGATTTTTAAGACGTAATTGGGCTTTTACGACTGGGCAGAGAAAGGGCATTGCATATAAAACATTGGTTCGCCCTCAAGTTGAATACGCATCACCCAGTTGGCTTCCCCATTAAAATTCAGATTCAGCAGGTTGAGAAGGTCCAGAGGACAGCAGCCCGATGGACATGTCGGAGATATCGAAATTAGGGCAGCGTCGGTGAGATGCTTAGCGAGTTGGAGTGGCCATCCATTGAGGCACGTCGTTATCAGTCCTCTTTAACCTTCTTCTATAAGGTACACTCTGGTATAGTGTCTCTGGATAAAGATAACTACTTGACCCCCGTGACAGCTTCAACTCAAACAAGGGCATCAAAAGTAAATAACACAAAATATCGTAGGCACCTGACCTATAGTGATGCCCTTGAGCATCCTTTTGTTCCTACAACTATTCGTTAGTGTAATAGTTTTAGATACCAAGTCCGCAGAGGAGTTCGAAGCACGTACATTTGCACGTAGATTGGGACACAGAGGTATGCGTTTTAATATACCTCTGTTAATCAGATTGTAAATAGTTATAAGGACTCATCCAGTGTCCTCTTTTTTAGCTAAATTCTAAATTGAGCCACCCACCCAACTGAGGTAGTGGCCAAATATTACCGACTCAGTATATGAAGATATATATATATATATATATATAGATGGTAGACTGCAAGAACGGTGCGAGAGGTCCGGTGATCGAGGTTAGGGCGGAGCATGTTTATTTCCCTTGACTTAGAAATGTAGTGGCTAAAAGTTTGTCAGCTGTTGGTGCAGCATACACAAAAGTGTGTATGTCCTTTTGGACCAGCGATGTTGCGAGCAGAAACGGGTACTAAATTAAATTTATTAGGGGGTTGGTGTAGCAGGCCGACCAGATTGCTTGGACGCAGTGTTAGTGGATACTCCCAGAGAGGCACACTTTCAGTTATGTTGTATTATATAATTACAAATAAAATGTGAAAAATTTAAGGAATAATGCTCTTGGCAATTATAAATGGTTGACTCTTGCACATTAAGATACTTTAATGTTTATTTTCAGATCCTTACGTGAAAGTAACGATATCATTGGAGGGTAAAAAATCAAAGAAAAAGAAGTCATCTACCAAACGAAACGTAATTTCACCAGTTTGGAACGAAGCTTTGACCTTTAGTGTGCCACGTGACTCCTTACAGTCGGTGTGCCTAGATTTCACTGTGTTACATGACAACAAGATGGGAAATGACGAGATTCTTGGTAGACTTAAAATTTCGCGAGATTCCGAAGGGGATGAACGACTTCACTGGGATGAAATGGTGAATTGTCGAAGTGCTGTTGCCAGATGGCATACATTAAAAACTTAACCTGCTTACATATGCAACCGCATAAGTGCATGTTGCGAACGACGAATCGGTAGTGTTTTGTCCATAAATCGTTTTACTCGATGATTGTCTGTTTAAGCAAATGAGCACCGGATTGATTATGGTTTGCCATGATTAATTGAGCCCCGCCAAGCGAATTTGTGTCTTCGAGCATTCCGTCAAGACAAATTTTAACTGCGCATGCCCAGCCATTCAGAGGGGCCAGGGATATGGCTTTCTGTCTGAAGGTTCCTCTTGATTCGCTGCTTGTATGAGCGAGTAGCGAAGGTTCTGGCGAGACTGCGCGGATGCGCAGGCTCGCCTGAACCTTCGCTGCTCGCATAGGCGATAAGTACCAAAATCGCTTGACGGGGCCCAATTATGCATTTGTATTTATATACATAGCACGCGTTGTTAACGCACCGGAGCCGAGAGCTACTAGTATCTCAATGTTCCGTCGTCCGTAGTCGTCCATCCACAATTTCAAATAAGCATATCTCCTTCACAAGACGACCAATCTTGATCACATTGAATATGAAGCATTATCACGTAAGCAAAATAAGATATTGGGGCTGATCAGATGGGAATTCCTGTTTCCATGGTAACATATATGCCCCATGTACATATAATAGGAAAAATTCTCCTCTGAAACCGTGAGGCAAAAAGCTAACATATTAGTATGTGACTATGTTTAGTAGTCCAACTACATAAATCCTGCCAATCAAGCCCCAGGGGTCCAAACTGACCAAACCCCATTTATTTATATAAAGCTACATAACTAAGACTCTTCAAAAATTTCTTCTCTGAAACCATCAGGCCCAGAGGAAATCTATTCATTCACTTCATATCTTTCTCTGAAAGAATGCTGGCCACGACTTACTAATTTATTTAGTGGTACCAACATAACTCCTCCAATTCAAGCCCAATGGGGGCCAAACCGGCCACGCGACATGGGCTCATTTGTTTATTAGGGGCTGTATAGCTAAAGGACCTTCCAAATCTTCAGTCTGAAACCACGAGACCCAAAGGAAAGATATTAAGTATGTAGCAATTGTTTCCTACATAAATAAAAATAAAAAATGAGGTCCTTTAAGAGCAGTGAAAACATTCATAAGAAAGAAGATGGGTCATACTACGTAGTTTCGGCTAATAAAGCCTCATCAGTGACCCTGTAATGATCCGGCAAAGAAAGCCAGAGGTAATATACTGCAATTTTGCGAATTTCGAATAGGCAGTCGATTCAAAGACTGATATAAATCAAAATGGGGTCCAAATAATTAAAAACCTGTCTAGAATATGAGTCTAAACCAATAATTTATTTCTGATTTCTCAGAATATTCACGCTAATCTCAAAGGACCAAAAGTAAAATATAAACTGCACTATGGTTGATGTACGGGGCGACGTTTTACGGCCGCCACACGGCACAACACCAGCTGCAGTGAAGCCTACCAGCCATGTCCCTGGGGACGGAACTGACCACATCACGGGGCTCTTTAGCTCTGATAGTAAAAAATCTTCTCTGAAACCATGAGGCCCACGACGTGAATATTTAATATGTAGCAATGGTCAGTTGTCCCCTACATAAATCCTGCCAATCTAGCCCCTGGGGTCCAAATTGGCCACACCTGGGGGTCCATTTGTTTATATTATATAGAGCTGTATAGCTAAAGAACCTTCAAAAATATTATTCTCTGGCACCATGAGGCCAAGAGGTGAGATACTTTGTATGTATCATTTAGTAATTGCATACATAAATCCTGTCAACCATGCCTCTGTGGTCAAAATTTACCACTCCCGGGGGTTATTGTCTGCGGTTGACTTACAATGGGAAAAAATCTTTAATATCTTCTTAGGATCTCTGAAACCATAAATATAACTCTATAAAAGGCGTATCTTTTGGAAGCAAAGATACAGCGCAGAATAGAAAAATAGATAGTATGCAAGTATTTCTTGAACAGACCAGCTAGTTTCGGCCAATTAGGCCTCATGAATGACCCTCAAGTTGTTCAAAATTGCAAAATGGAATCAATGATCCCTATGGACAAGAAAATACAAACTACACTATGATGAAGCCAACGGCTTGCATACGTGTTTAGTATCATAACAAAAGCATGCCTATGTAATTTTGACCCCCTTGTACCCACTTTTATATTGTAAAACGGGGGTTTAAAGGGTTAAACCTTATTTTTGTTGTTTCTGTTATAAAATAAAGTGTTTGTGTACTCGTTAGAACCGCCTCGATGAGGCGGTTCTAACTAGTACCCACAATCTATCTTTTGGTCAGAAATAAGAAAAATAACACAATTTTTCATCTACAAATTTTCATTTTTTCGGCGAAAAAGGTTACAATGTATAGATATAGGCGTGTTTTCGTAATGGTAGCAATGTTTAGTAGTCCGCTGCATAAATCCTGCCAATCAAACCCATGGGGTCCAAACCGAACACACCACACGGGGGCATTTGATTTTATAGTGCTATATAGCTAAGCAAATCTTCAAGAATCCTCTTCTCCAACCATTGGGCCCAGAAGTAAGATATTGATTTTAGTATGTGGCAATATTTTTTGCTCCTGCGGATCATTTATATATGGAGAGCTGTATACACTGTAGCTAAAATTAAGGCGTAACTATACCAAATTTAGTGACACAGAGGCCTTTCTGATATTTAATCTTCATCAGTGTGTCTCAACCCCAAAGTTCTGAAACCGAAACGAATGATTGACAAGTCCCGGCAAACACAGCACATCCCCCTCCGAGTACACACCGATGTAAGTGTCCTTCTCTAAAACCAAAGGACACTAAGCATAAATATCTAGCTTGAAGCAGTATAAATTATGCCAATCATACCCATTGGGTATAAACTGGCCTGGCCCTGACGGGGTCGGTCATTTGTCAATCTAGGTAGCTAAAATTGTAACAGGCCTTATATCATAGAAACTGTACACATCCCCACCCCTGAAATTTACAGATTCTTGTTCCTTACGGTAGGACTTTTCAATTGACACCCATCGGGGTGCCGGATCGGAGGGGCGGGATCCTCAGAGTCATTTTCTACCCCTTTACTTCATTACGACCTAACATCTAGGAAACCGTTCAGATCCCCACCCCAAAACAATATGCCTCCGTGTGCAATATGATATGTTTCCTAAGACACCAACCCGGTATCCCCTGGGACTAAGCCCAGCCCTCTTCATTTCATGTAAGGCTTAATGTCTCAGACCTTAAACACCGTTCAGCACCCTACCACTAAACATAATATATATATTGTTGTTCATTATGATAAGATGCATTCAGTTACACAGAGTTTCGGTTCCATGGGGATATGCCCCACGCTCTTCACTTCATAAAGTCTTAATATCTCGGAAACCGTTCCGATCCGCAACCCAAACCACACATACTTACGTTCTGTATGATAACATGCATCCAGTTGAAACTGGGAGTTGTTACTGAGTCTAATTTGGATTTACATAACCTGGATGGGAGAAAAAACTTATCAGCTTCAATTAACCGTTTCTGTACCAAATGGAATCTTCCTCCTTTTGGATAGCAGGAGTCCATTTCAAAATTTAGGGGTGTCAGGTCATGTTTTCTTTATTTGGAAACTGGCTGAACGTTTTACAAACAGTGTAGGCCCTGATCATACGCCTTTCGTTCAGTGGCGTCTGATCTGGACTTGCACTGTTTGCCACTTACCCCTGTAGGGGTTTCCGGTACAAAATGGGTTGCACGTCTAGTAGTAACACATTTTTGAATTGTTTAAACTAACATTTCTCAGGTGAGCGGTTTCGGTTCATTCAGCCGCTTATTTATATCATGGAAAATTGTTCTCACTGCACGGCTTTAAGTGAAGCAAATCAAAATCAATATGTTTAGCGCAAAGTAGGAATCGGTGCAATTCTGGAATTGTCCTGCGCAAGGTAGGAATTTGTTGCGCAAAGTGAGAATTCCGATCTTGGACAAAGTACGAGTAGGAATAATTATATGTTTTTGTATTTGGTTTATTATTTAAGGCTATAAACATGTATGGATCACACTTCGGATTTAGCGGAATCTTGGGAAGTTAATTAATTGTTCAGCCATTTAAGATCAGAATAAACTCATGCATTTTCAGGTCATGTTTGGTGTAATGATACCATTACGGAAAAAGACCTATACAAGTACATTGTAAAATTTACCGCCGAAAAAATCTAAAACTTTAAGATGAAAAATTGTATTGTTTTTCTTATTTCTGCTCAAAATATAGATTGTGAGTACTCGTTAGAACCGCCTCGTCAAATTAATACGTGTTTTCATGATTATGAAACAAGTAAACACAAACAGGTGTCATGTAACATTGAAACTGGTCTTTATGCGTATTCATTTTGACAATTCGACTTCAGCAGGTCGTGGGTTCGATCCCAGTCCGATTCGGCAATACGTTTTGGGTTTAAATACTTCTTCTTTTGATCTGTCTCTCCTGCTGTTTCAAGAAAAAGTTTATTTTCTATTACAAAAAAATATAAATAAAATAACAACTAACTGACGAGTCATTCCATCATAAAAATAATAATAAAATAACTAAAATGATTTAATTCTTACTTTGTCGAAATAATCCCTACTTTGTGCAGAGATATTGACCCTGACAAAATAATCGATAAGTAAGCAACCGGCCCCTTGCGCAATTCAAGAATTGTACCAGGAATCGTACCGATTCCTTCTTCGCGCAGAACAAATACATTTTATAGAAAAATGACAATTCTTGGCCATTTTCCTTCATAATTTATACCTGTTATCATCACGTTTCCAGTCCGTCTAATAAAACAAAAACATGTAATACTGAACGGCACTGTACATATTCCTATCAGTTTCATTGCTCGATTTTTAATCTATCATCGGTTGTGTATGAGTTTATTATCGACTACAAACGTTTTAGCTGCGTTTCAATGGACATACAAATAGTTCGTGTTCGAATCGACGTACCGAAACAAAAAACACTTTTAAAGAACGCAATTTTATGTCTACAGAATCAAGAACCGTGTATTGCCTATAGTAACATCACCTTTTGGACTGTAAAAAAGTGGTCGTAAAGACCACTATTGAACAGTCCAACAGTTGTCGTAAAGAACACTATTGAAAGTCTCAAAGTGGCCTGTTACTAGAAGTAGAAGTAAAACAAAGATCAGGAATTTATACAATTAACTTACTCCACCCATTAAAGACACCAAAGGGAAAGAAATACAAACATTAAGCGACCAGACGCATTATGTAGATAAACAGAGAGTGACACAAGAGAACCATGAGGTCCTGGTTACTCACATAAATCCTGAGTATTACATGATCACTTTTTCCTCAGCTGATATACCATGATCATTGGGACTGATAAACAGTCAAGATCAACTTGAAAATATTATTGTTAGTTCTCAGTTACCTGTAGTTACATACGAATTTTCTTGGAAATCGGCACGGCGGTTCTGGGGAAGAGGATTGTTTAAGGTTCGTTTTAAGATTTTCATTTTATACGACCATGGCAGCCATTTGAGTCCTGCGACCTGGAACTTAGAAAAAAATCTTTCATCCATTACCAAGGCAGCTGTAAATATAATTTGATTAAAATATGCCCAGCAGTTTTAGAAAATCTGTACTTTCAAACGTTAATGAACACCTGGGTCGTTGAATGGCCTTGACATTTAAAAGCCTTTTCAGATGTTCATACAGTTCTAGCTCTAATTTCGTAATCAAAACAGTTGTCCAAAAATACATTGTTTAACCTCTTTCCAAATCAAAAGCCTAAGGAACCAAATTTGACTTTGTCCAAAGGTAGGTAAATGTCAACCTAGGGGCATCAATGGAACAAAATTAAAATCAGTCACCTAAAGCTACATACAAAGTTTCAGGGAAATTAGCCAAGAGGTTATGGTAATGATTGTTAGGATTTGTAACACATTTTAGCATGACGGCCATCTTTTTCATGTGATCTGAACCATTCAAACAAACTTTCGTTCTGCCATTGTCATACAGCTGCATTTGAAACTTAACTGAAATTTGCCCAGTGGTTTTAGAGAAAATCTATTTGACATGACAATAAGCGGACGATCGCACTGACCTGGGGCGAAGATCATTTAATGACCTTGGCCTCTGACATTCAAAGATATTCATAAGGTGCCTACTCGCATGTCATAAAGCACAATAATTTTCGAAAAATGAATTGTTTTCCAAAAGCCTAAGTGACAAACTCTGACTTTACTGTAAAATTGGTCAAGGTTAGCAAGTATCATTATTTTAATAAATCTTGTAGTACTCAGTCCCCAAATGCTATATACCAAGTTTGGAGACCATTGGCTTAGCACTTCCGGAGAAGAAGAATTTTTACACATCTTACCATATTTGGGCATGTGCGTCTTTGTCATTTGACCCGCACTATTCCATCGAGGATTTGTTCCCCTATTGTCAGGAGATTGCATATGAAATTTAAATAAAATTGGCCCAGCTGTTTAAGAGAAAAAGTCCTTTGAATGTTGAAAGACCTGTAATCCAACTGTGAATAACTTTGATCTTTATCATTCATTGGCATACATATTACCTACTCCAATGTCATTCACACCAATACTTTTTCGAAAACCAAAGTAGAAGTAAAACAAAGATCAGGAATTGATACAATTAACTTACTCCACCCATAAAAGACACCAAAGGGAAAGAAATACAAACATTAAGCGACCAGACCATAATGGAAACCTAAACAAAGGAAGGCCATAAGGACAGTTTTACCTTTTTCCCGCTGAAAACGAAATAAAAGTTGACCTTGCCGTAAAATAAGTCCACGTCGACCTAGGATAATCATGTTTACAAATTGGGTGGTAATCAGTCACCCAATGCTACAAATCAAGTTTCAAGGCAATCGGTACAGTGGTCCTGGAGAATACAAATAAGGCTTTTACCACATTTGAATATAGAGACCATCTTGGTCTGTGTCCAGGACCATTCAAGCAAACTAGCTCGGCTATAAAAAGTTCAAAGCAATTTTGAGGTAAACTACCAACAGCAAGTCATTTGTAATAGAACGGAATGGCGTTTGAAATTATTTCATTTCTTTCATCCCTGCATTTCTGAAAAGAAACCGTTTTAAATAAAAAGGGGGTTCAGACAAACTTATGCAAAATGGCAAACGTTGGTGATCTTGATGAGATGGCTCCTTATGCATCGTCTCACCATGCTCTACAATGTTTATATAGGCACATGCATCGGCCTGCTTGGGTGATGTCAGCGGCAAGCAATATATATCGTTGGAGGTGTATGCTAAGCAAAGACTTGGGTGTTTTTTCTGCATCGGAATTCTGGTTCACGTCTTTTTGTAAGCTTGATGGATTATTACGTTAACTAGGTTGTACAATGAATACCCGTGTATACAGGGGTATACATTATTTCGAGTACACATTGTGGGTACTTGTAAAAGCGCCCCATTGAGACGGCTCGAAAGACCTCTAAAAACTTTTTTGTTAGAAAATGTGAGTGTTGCTGATATGTCGCACGGATGTGTTATCGTAAAGGATATTGGAATAACATAAAGAAGTATTCAGGTATCCAAGTAGCTAATCTGACTTTGTACCTTTCGCAAATGCCAAAACAGGTTTTCGTTTGACGTTTAAATTGATCATTATGTCTGTATGGTTATGCGAAGAAGCTCATTATGGTAGCGCTGATGTTTAAATGCTTTACAAACAGGCTGTTGATCTATTCAGAGCGTCCCAGTGTGAAGTACAGCTTACATGTACGTTTGATCGAAAAATGTATTAAATATTGTTTTTGTTATCCCGTTATTTACTTTTTACTAAAAACCAAATAAGTCTTACGTATCCACGTTTTATGAGGTATATGTGATTCTCAAACCAGTGTAATTTTTAAAATTAGAAATATAGATTTGCGCTACTGTAGTGGCAGCTAAGAATGACAAGCGGGGCTATTCAGATGTTGTCAATATATGTAAAATTCGATGAGTCCACAAGAACATTCGGTAGATTGCCATTCGCATGCTTTTTCCAAGCAGACCAAATGGCCCTATCGTCACAGCTTTATATTTCGCAATACATTCGATTTGCCGGAGTGTCTAGTCACGTAACTGACTTCCACACTCGTAATATATTGTTATATGTTAAACTTCTTAATTAGGGTATCGGTATCATAAATAGGCCAGTACATTTAGCCGGAAATGACCCTTGACCCACAACTAATTCCTTGAGAAATGTTATCAGCAGTTTTAGTATCAGGAAGGTGTCCTGATTTATAGAAAAAAAAGTCCTCAAAAAAAAAATCCGAGGGGAAAGGGTATTTTGGGGGGTGAAAAAAATACTAAAAATGAAGAAAAATCACAAAAAACAGGCGTACAATAAACGATTAATACTTGACTTCATTAAATCATCAAAAATGAATATTTCTATCTGGGGAAAATACTAAAAATTCTGAAGATAAAAATTATCTTTTAATTTTTTTGTATATTTTTTGTGTGAAATAATTCGAAAAACAAGTATTAGCTTTTATAAAAGGCTTGAGTCTATGCTAAGCACACACTAATTTGTGTAGAACTAAAATATGCCAGTTACTACAAAGTGTAAAAAAAAGGTCACAGATATCAAATGAGGATTTCCAACTCTTATCACCGATGTCACATAAAACAAAATTTCCGATTTTTTTTTTCACTACCAATTACAACTAATTGTACTACATGCCTACATTTACGGTTTCTTCATTTCGCATTCCAGTTTAAACTTTCATTTTACCTTCTAGGTTAACGTCATGAAAAAACAATCTGCCAAGATTGCCGTCTAGAAATGAAAACATTAAGAATTGGATGTGGGAAGAACTATATAAGGGCAAATATATGTTAATTGTGCAAGTATGAGAGCAATCGTGCATATCCAAGTGATAAACTTTAGGCAGCTTTCAAATAATTGCTAGGTTTCAATATGCAAGTGGGCATTTCGGTATGACCAGAGTTTGGATGTCCTGGGGTAACCAGATGGAAAATGAAAAGTAGAACCAGTCAATAGAATACCAGTCGTGACCTTTCATTGAATGCTTCCGGAGCAAAAGCTATCATTAAGATTGTCTACACCCGTTGGCGTAGACAATAAAGGAAAGTCGCTTAAAACAAGATAAAATTAATATCACTGACATATATCTTAAAAGTAAACCCATATCGGTACTTATCTTCATGGAATCATTAAAACAATGATAGTTTCTGTGCACCAAAATAAATGATAAGTTATTGGTACACCAAAAGATATTTTTTTGGTGGTGGTTGGGGTGGGGTGGGGGTGGGGGGGAGGAAGGGGGAAAAAGGAAAATCAAAAGCAAACACATAACGAAAACATGCCTATATAATTTTGACCCCCACTAACCCACTTTTATCTATATACTTGAAAAACTTGGGGTTTAGGGGTTATATTATTTTTTCTGCTCAAAAACATAGCTTCTGAGATTGTTGTTACTCAATAGAACTGCCTCATCTATGTTTAGAGCAGAAATAAGTGAGTGAGTGTGTTTGAGGTTTACATCCCGTCAACAGCAAATGTCATATGCAGTGGTTTCAAAAACATTTTGGCATCCAGATTTCAAGGAAAGATAGGAGAGGAGTGTGATTTTCAATGTTATCTGAATAGAGCCCTTACAAATTTATCAAGCGTAGCAGGGGAATAATGTCTAAGTAAACGGGAAAATCCCCCCTACCCGTCTATTGCATACGGAGACCGGACCTCGGTTTAAAGACTCATCTGAGAGTCTGGCGCAGCCCTTGGATCGGACCCACGACTCCTGATTTATGAGGCTAGTAGCTTATCCACTACACCATGGAGGCTTCTTTTAGCAGACATAAGAAAAATTATGTACATGTGCACCCCCTAAAACTCCCTACTGCCCCACCCACCCAGGTGTAAATGGGTAGCAGTGGTGTAAAAGTCAGCTGCCTCTCCATCAAGCGTGAAAACATCCGGAATGAGTGTCCGAGAGCGATTAATTAAGCTTGAGGCTTTCATCGCAACTGAACAAAAATAAATTAGTATAAACTAAAGCTCCAGTAGGAGGGGGTTTCTAACGAGTACCCACAATCTATGCTTTTGAGCAGACATTACGAAACACGCCTAAACAAAAACATTGTCAATTGTTGTTCAGCCCAAAAATGGAATTTTGAGATAAAAACATGATGTTTTTCTTATTTCTGCTCAAAACATAGATTGCGGAGCTCGACAGAACCGCCTGAACTTGGCGGTTCTACCGAGTACCCACATTCTATGTTTTTGAGCTTATATAAGAAATTTAATATTTATCCTTGTACTATATAAAAGTGGGGATCGAGGGGTCAAAATTATTTAGGCATGTTTTTGACCCCACCCATCTGGGCTTGAAGTAATAGATTGGGCTGCTAATGCTTCCTTACAGAACTGGTACCGACCGCATATGAGTACTGCTAAAGCCCTGAGAATATCCAGAAAAGTTGCTGCGAGTCAGCCTGTCCATGCATGTAAACCCTTTTGGATTCATTGGGCGGCATGGACTGAGATGTCATTTCATCTCTATGTCAGGTAAAAGCCCACAAACTTGGAAGCAACGCCTCGTTTTCGTAATGAATATGAAAAAACTCAGAATTTTTCTCTGGGTTTTTTGGGGGTGATAAAATCTTCCAGTAGATTTGAATATGCGTGTTTTCGTTATGTGTTTTATGATCCCAACTTTAAAAAAGTTGGAGGGGCATATTGCTTCTGGATCGACCATTCGACTTTCCTTTACGCCGTTGATGCATAGCATAACGCAAGAAACGTGCATGCTAGGGTTTTGAAATTTCAGATATCGATTCTTCATGGAAAATTAGCTAACGCGTATTTTTTTCTTATCCGGATTATGCCCCTTTCAAAAGTAATTGCCCTTTGAATTTTTTTTATAAAATCTAGTCAGCAAAATATCTCAAAATCTTTTGGAGCTAGAGCCTTGTAAGTTGGTGACGAGTAGATGTCCTGATAAACTTTTGACTAAATTCCGAAAAAAACTTTGTGGCTAATGGCCCTTTGTCACTTTGTGATGCAGAGCAAAACTTTAGAACCTTGTATGCCGGGGTTTTGAAATTTCATATATAGATTCCTCATGGCAAATTAGCTGAAAGGTATTTTTCTCATCCAGATTTTGCCCCTTTTAAGGTTGTTTGAATCAACCTTTGTGTTCAGTCAGCTCAAAACAGTTATTGTGCGCAATGTTGGGAGTAAAAACTTTAAATCAATTGCAAGGGGGTACACCCCTATTATTTTTCCTGCCTGTTAAAAAGTCAGCGGCCAATTTCCATTGCAGTAAGTAGATAGGACAGTGTTGCAATTGTTCTGATTGTGATTTTTGAGTGGTTGCTTCCACAAAGTCACACATAGCTATCAAAATCTTACGTGCGCCATATTCGGAATACACTGTATGCACATATTTACGATATTAATTCATTTGATTCTGATGGCACAAATGTGCTTCCATACATTAAAATTTTGTCATGAGACATTGACAAATGCATTTTCCGACCCCAAAAAATGTTTATTTTTACAACTTGACATAGATCTTGTTTATCAATAGCATACAAGGAAAATATAAATGGCATGTATTAAAAAAATAGAATGTAGAAAGACTGCACTTTATCAATTTCTGACCTAAGTTTTGTTTTTGATGACGTCATTTGTTTGCGCGTGAGGAGCCTTACAGCTGGTAAAACAATGTATGGTGCTGTTAACTTGTCATTACTTATTTAATGCTTTTTCTGCGAATTAAATCCTAATTTTCTCAGAACTGGCACGGATATTTTTTGAGGACTTTTTTTGGTAATTAATGTAACATCGCCCTGTGTTTTGGTGTAAAAAGAATTTCTCAAGGAATTAGTTGGACCATCAAAATTAAAGTACCTCGCCTAAAACTACGCAACGCCTTTTCAAAATGATATAGACATCATTCCGATTTATTTTCAAAATTCAATGTTGGACTTAAATCTCTTCTGCAACAAGGTATATCGCAATCCGAATTTTATGCTAAGTATATAAATTCAGAAAAATATATCAATGCAATGACTTCAGCAACCAATTTCGTAAAATCATTGTTCGATAAGAAAAAAGATCGGGTACAACAAAAATGTTATACGACAGACTGCTACATGGTAGTTAACCTAATCACGGTTGACAACTTTGCTTGCCTCTTTAATTGCACGCCGGTGCATCAGGTTCTTTGACTGTTCCAGCCTAAAGGATTACTGAGAATAGGAGGTTATCTAATTTTATGTAATGTTGGTTGGTGCCTGATGCTTTGTCTCTGGTCTGGCCCATCGGAGTGTAACTGTTGGTCTTCTTTTGCCCCAGGATTGCAGTGGCTTCTTGTTGTCTCGTTCTCACCGTTGTTTAATCTCTGTGGTTGTTTGATTTTTGTGTTCGCTGAGATGTTGCACTGATGAGTTCGGTGACCTTCATGCGGACTGAACAAGTTATTTGTCTAAATCGCAACGGAAGTAAGGGCGAGGACTGAGGCCAGGTAAAATCGATTTAAGCCACCCCCAGTGGAATTCGTTTCACTGACCGTTCCAAGGCGGTTCTTCCGTGGCGGTTTATTTTTGTTATGATTATTCTTTGAGTGTGTGTATCGCTTATATCATTTTGTTTTGGATAGCCAATTTGACATTTTGTGGGAAAGTAACTGTCCGTTTGGCTTTCCGTAACTGATGCTTCCATTAGGGTCTAGTTGTTACATGTTTGTGTTTCATTCCCTTTGGTGTCTCTGATAGGAGCTATTGGTTAATTGTATCGATTGTATCGACTTCCAAAATCTCGGACATACCCTTCTCGGCATTTACACCTTTTCTTCGTTCGGGTCGATTGGCATGGTGGGCGAAGCTTGCTTACCAAGTAATGCTTACTATCCGCGGACGCCTGATTACACTCTTCTGGAGTCCATGTCTGTTAATCTGAGCATTGATGTTTGTCATTTTGTATATGGACTACTGATTTTGGATTAACGCTTTGGTACTACGACCTAAACTACTTCCTGATCATTGCCTTCACTTCCATTTTGTTTGTTTACAGTCGAATTGAAAAAAATATAGTGACTTGATATACCTTTATGTTAATATAGTATTCGAAGAGCAGGTGCCAACGATAGCTCCGCCTTGTCATTCTTATCTGCGACTTCCATACCAGAAAGATTTATCGATTGGAATGTAGATCAACAATTGTAGCGCTGATTAGCGCAAAGTCTATTAAAGACAAAATGTGAAAACAGAGAAATGGAAAAAAGATAACACTTCCACTAAAGTCTATCCATACAGTTTCCTGTCGTGTTAGGGTTTAATATTCCCTTTAATGGATAACAAACGAATAAAACTGATAAAATGGGGCGCGCTATATGTGACCCGATGTTGTTCAAACCTCAGTGAATGTTAGATAGATTACATTTATTACTTATATTTACCCCCTTTTTTCCATCAATCATTTGAAAAAAAATCTGTTTTGTGCTGAAATTGAAACAACACATTTTCCTATAGACACCGGAATGGCGCCGTTGGCGCTGTAGCGTCCACGTCGCCCAATCATATTCGTAAGAACCATTGCTTATTCTGACGTCAATGTCATCGCGAGAGTCAATGTATTCAATGAAGTTTGAACAGCATACCGATAGCCCAATATAGGATTTTATTCTGTAAAAGCAATGAGAACGTACATATGGGCCCCGTCAAGCGATTTTGGTACTTATCGCCTATGCGAGCAGCGAAGGTTCAGGCGAGCCTGCGCATCCGCGCAGTCTCGCCAGAACCTTCGCGCTCGCTCATACAAGCAGTGAATCAAGAGGAACCTTCAGACAGAAAGCCATATCCCTGTCCCCTCTGAATGACTGTGCATGCGCAGTTAAAATTGGTCATGACGGAATGATCGACGACACAAATTCGCTTGGCGGGGCTCATATACAGAATTCTTAGCTTAGAGTAGTTATTTTCTTAGTCAAACTCTTCCCGAAGATGAGACGAGTACCATTCATATATAATTTAATTATATTGAACACAATTATCCTGTGCATCGATGTCTTTGACTTTTCAGCCCAGCTAATAGTTTTTTACGGTTAGTGCTAATTAGAAAGGTTCTGATGCAAATGTTTCCAGCAGCCGCAAAGAATTTAATTTGAAAAGCAAGCAAAAATGAAACAATCGGACAACAGTGTTTCGGAGCGTTGAATGAAACTATTTAATTAGGTAATCAGAGTGGATTCCTATCAGAAATATCAGATTATTCCATAGACACTCGTCTTCTAATTTTCTGATTCTGATTGAATTTTTACAGGCACTATCAATTTGCGGAGACTATTGAAGGAAGAAGCTATTTAAGCCTCTATGCTTTGTTATATCCCTGCGGAAATTGAAATTAGGGTTATCACTGACTGCGATTTCCGTCAAACGTTTATCAAGTGAAAAATTATATTAAATCCAAACTATCAAATAAAACGTCTAGTTTGAGTATATTTATTTAAAGAATTCGATGATGTAATATAATATTTTGATTAAACCCAGTTCAAAAACGACAGACAGGGACCGCGCATGCATACCAACAGATCACTTTCCACTGCACTTAAAAAATAAATGTAGTCTAAGGGTGGGCAATATCGGATCACCAGCAAAATTTCAGTTTGCTCGTACTTTGGTGTCTCTGATGGGACGTGTGGTATAGCCCTTACTTCTATTTATAAATGAACGTAAAGGAAATCACCTATATTGTTTATACATTATAGTAAATATCCTATATTAAGACCACCTTTGGGACTGTTCAAAAGTAGTCTTCAAGACCACTTTTGAACAATCCCAAAGGTGGCTCTTGGCAAGAGAACATTGTGTGCAGTAAACACGATGACAGAGTAACAGCTTTAGGTGGTCTTAATTGCGGAATTTCACTGTATTTACATTATTTTCCATCCATAAGGTTACGAAAAACTATTATTTAACCAAAAAAAAAAAACAATTGTAACAAGAATTATTTTTCTATAAATAGCGAACGAGCCTTGTTAGCGTCATAAAGCCGCCATCGTTCAATCATATTCGAAGAGAACCATTGTTTATTTCGACGTCACTAAGTGATCATGTGACGTCGTGCAAGCCAATTTCTCCATTGAGTTGACTATATGTGGTCACTTTAAATCCACTGAAATATCCAATTGGATAAATCAACATAGTACTTGTCAGAAAAGAAACAAGAGGACCATGTGACATTGATTTTCTTTGGTACTATGTGGCTAGACCCATGTACTTTGTCAGCCGGATGAGAATACCCGACTTTTGTCATTCAAAGATGTACATTTTTTACAGACATGCATATCATAGATGACAACATATTTGGAAAACTCACTGCTTCCCTTTTCCATACCAAGTTCCATTGACATGAGGCTATATATGGAACATTGATCAGGACAATTCAGACAAACTGTCCCCGTTGTCGGGAGTGGGGTTGGGGCTGCAACTGATTATTGAAATATTTTGTCTATTTGTCCCATTCTAAAGCCTATCTGGTCCTATTAAAAATAGACAAAGTTCAAACTATTCAGTATTGTCATGATTCCAAAACAAAATCTAAGTAATCTTTCAACAAGAATGTCTGAAGAAGAAGATTAAGGTTTAGTTTACACTAATTTATTTTAGTTCGATTGCGATGAAAGCTTCAAGCTTATTGAATCGCTCTCGAACACTCATTCCGGGTGTTTTCACGCGCGCGAGAGAGAGAGGCAGTGGCTTTTACACCACTGCTACCCATTTACACCTGGGTGGAGTGGGGCAGTGTCATAACGTGTCTTGCCCAAGGACACACCTCGATACCGGTGGCCGGATTCGAACGCACAACCTCTCGATCATGAGTCGAACGCGCTAACCACTGCGCTATCGAGGCTGACGAGGTTAAGATTAAGGTTTATGCAATATATATCCATGGGGACCAGTTTGGTTATCTGACAGTAATCATTGGAACATGCGTGTTTGCTGAAACATTATTTATGGTGCTTCATATGAACTTTCATGTCAAAATAACCTTTGAAATGCTGATGGCTATGAAATTGTGGTGTCAAACAGCTAAAGTCTATGACTGACTTGAACTCTGACATTTATAGATATTCATGTATCCGACTTTTAAGTCACAGACTATGAAAAGTGCGGTGTTTTATTTTTCTTCTATGCATTATAGTTTTACAAAATTGATTTTGTTTACTTTGTTTGCACATTACGAAAACACGCCTTTACAAATACATTGTAAAATTTACCGCCAAAAAAGAAAAAATTAAGATGAAAAATTGTAAAATTTTTCTTATTGCTGCTCAAAATATAGATTGTGGGTACTCGTTAGAACCGCCTCATCGCGGCCTTTATAACGAATACCCATAGTCTATATTTTAGAGCAGAAATAAAAAAAAATAAGTTGCACCGTTTTACTGTATAAAAGTGGGGTTCAAGTGGAATTTTGAAAATATTTGAGGGTCACTGATGAGGCCTAACTGGCCGAAACTAGCTAGTCTGGCCCAGAAAACATTTGTTCTCCATATTTTTTCAGTTCTATGGTGTATTCCTTGCTTCCAAAGGATAACCCTTTTAAAGAACATATTCAAGGGGGTCAAAATTGTATAGGCGTGTTTTCGTGGTGAATACGTGAGGGACTAAGCTAGAACATGTTATATACAAGAGGTACATAACAGACCCAAATAGCTCACCCTAGCTTGAGGCTGCTATCAGCTGTTGTTCATGAATAATTTACTGGAGGCCAAAAAAAGAGCTGCCTCCTGGTAGCAGGCGAAAGTTGCTTCTTTCTAAACTAAGGTGAATGGTTGGTTTATGGTAATTAGGGCAAACAGCAAAGTAAGGAAGGCCTAGTATCCACATACACTATCACACAATTGTCTTCTCAACGAAAGCGAGCAATATTAAATTGTGTAGATGTAAATGGAGGAAGGCAAAATCAATTGAACCATCTGGGAAAAGCTCTGGTTTGTAATGTTCAGTTTCTAGTAGGCAGATGCATTTTTATGCATTTTTCTCGATAACTAAAGTAGAAGTAAAACAAAGATCAGGAATCGATACAATTAATTTACTCCACCCATCAAAGACACCGAAGGGAAAGAAACACAAACATGAATAGACCAGACCATAATGGAAACCTAAACAAAGGAAGCCTTAAGGACAGTTACTTTCCCACAAAATGGCCAAATGGCCATCCAAATAAAAAGACACAAGTGATACACACAGTAAGTAACAAACAACAACATAAATAACCCGCCACAGAAGAACTGCCTTGGAACGGTCAGTGGAAAGAATTCCACTGGGGAGGGGGGGGGGGTTAAATCGATTTTACATGGCCATAATCCAGGCCCTTACCTCTGTCGCGGTATACACTAATTTTGTTTAGTCCGCATGAAGGCTACCGAGGCCCCGTTTTTGGATTTACATCTGTCTATTGTAGATGGATTTGTTTCGTGCAAAATTTATGATAAACGCGATGACTTTAATTTTGAGATTGTAAATTTTCCTTTTTTGGATGGTGATGTTCCTCGTGCGCCATCCTATGGCGTTTATATTACGCAATTAATTCGATTTGCTAGAGTGTGTAGTCATGTAACTGACTTCAACACTCGTAATAAATTATTAACGGCTAAACTCCTTAATCAGGGTTATCGGTACCATAAACTACGCAAAGCCTTTTCAAAATTTTATAGACGCCATTCTGATTTAATTTCAAAATTCAATGTTGGACTTAAATCTCTTCTGCAACAAGGTCTATCGGAACCCGAATTTTATGGGGACTTGGCATATAAATTCAGAAAAATATATAACCGAAATGACTTCAGCACCCAATTTCGTAAAATCATTCTTCGATATAAAAAGATTGGGTACAACATGGATATTATACGACAGACTGCATGCATGGTAGTTAACCCAATCACGGTTGGCAACTTTGCTTCCCTCTTTAATTGCACGCCGGTGGGTCAGGCCTCAGATTCTATGACGGCTCCAACGTAAAGGCTTATTGAAAATTAGAGAGATAATGTCGGTTGGTGCCTGATGCTCTGTCTCTGGTCGGGCTCATCGGAGTCTAACTGTTGGTTTTCTTTTGCTCCAGCATTTCAGTGGTTTCTTGCTGTCGAGTCCTCACCGTTGTCTCACCTCTGTGGTTCTTTGATTTTTGTGTTCACGGAGATGTTGCACTGATGAGTTAGGAGGCCTTCATGCGGACTGAACAAATTATTTGTCTAAATCGCGACGGAAGTAAGGGCGAGGATTGTTGCCACCTAAAATCGATTTAAGCCCCCCAGTGGAAATCTTCCACTGACCGTTCCAAGGCGGCTCTTCTGTGGCGATTTATTTATGTTGTTGTTTGTTACTTACTGTGTGTATCACTTGTGTCTTTTGGTTTTGGATGGCCATATGGCCATTTTGTGGGAAAGTAACTGTCCTTATGGCCTTCCTTTGTTTAGGTTTCCATTATGGTCTGGTCGCTTAATGTTTGTATTTCTTTCCCTTTGGTGTCTTTTATGGGTGGAGTAAGTTAATTGTATCAATTCCTGATCTTTGTTTTACTTCTACTTTCCTAACTCATCAGTGTAACATCTACGAGAACATACAAATCAAAAAACTACATAGATGAAACAAGGTTGAGGACTGTACAGCATACAACAACAGAATTGCTGGAGCAAAAGAAAACTAACAGTTAGACTCCGAGGGGCCCGACCAAAGACGGAGCATCAGGCGCCAACCAACATAAAGAATACTAAACTAAAATAAAATTCCATTTATGTTTTTTACGCTGGAACCGTCATATAATCTTAAGCCCGACCCATCGGGGTGCAATCAAAGAGGGAAGCAAAGTTGCCAACCGTGATTGGGTTAACCAGCATGCATGCAGTCTGTTTTATAACATTTATGTTTTACCCAATCTTTATATATCGACGAACGATTTTACGAAATTGGGTACTAAAGTCATTACAGACATGTATTTTTCTAAATTTATATACTAAGTCCCCATAGAATTCGGGTTCCGATAGGCCTTGTTGCAGAAGTGTGCAGACTTATTATACAGTAGAAATTCCAGGGCTGTTTCAAACTCGTTCATTAGTATCTCAGCAATTCTTTAACAAATAGTAATGGCTTATTTCTTATGTATTCATAAAAATGTAAGTTGTAGAATCTCATCGATTAGTCAATTTTAATGACCACATGCAACATACGTTTTTTGTTAATCTGTTAATAGAAGATCGAAAATGATCTTCGCCGTTAAGGCTTTTGACCTAACGCTACGATTAGCCCCTCTATGCCTCGAACTTCCCCTGTCATGAACAAATTGTCAGGGTCTAAATGGTATTCGAGCCATTGAAATTCGTTTGCAAATATTCTGTTGTATATATTCAATAAAGATAAAATAAAATAAAACCATTGCCGGCATTTAGTAGAAGTAGAAGTAGTAGTAGTAGTAGTAGAGAGAGTTTTGTTTGTTTGATTTGAGGTTTAACGTCCCAGTCAACACTGTAAAGGTCATTTTGGAGACGTTGCTTCCAATGTTGTGGGACTTTTACCTGACATTGAGATGAAATCACATCTCAAGCCCTGTCGACGAATGAAACCAATAGGGTTTATTAGCTTGGACGGTTCACCTCGCACCGCGGTTCCTGGACAGGCTTAGATTCTCTAAGCGGTTTACCAGTACTAGTGTGCGGGCCGGCTTCAGCTCTGCGTGGAAGCAACATGCAGCCCATATATTTCTTCAAGCCCCTATGGGCGGGGACGTAATAATAGAGAGAGAGAGAGAGAGAGAGAAAGAGAAAGATTACTAGTGTGTTTGACTATAAGATATACACGTTTAAACAGAATTAGGAAAACTATTGATATCATGCATGTGTTAATTAACAGAATGTGTACACCACGCTAACAAGTCCGTGATATGAACACCAATTGCAAACACGACTATATATAGAGAAGGGCGGTGTTCAAAGGAGTAATTATTGTTTTCCCGAATCTTGCTCAAAACGTCGACTGTGGATACTCTTTAGAACTGCCTTATTCATAACAACAATTAATATACAGGGCAGACTTATATATAATCTGGGGCACAACATTTCCTACAGTTTACATGTACGCCCAGCGAAGTCTCAGATTAACCTGAACATCCGCGCAGTCTGATCAGTGCCTTCGTTGTGCACTCCAAAAGTAGCTAAGGGTCAAACGCTCCATCATGCAGCACGAGAAATCTCTGGTCGGACTATAAGGATGCGCAGGCTGATCTGATCCTTCGCTGGGCGCACATGTAAATGATATGAAATGCTGTGCTCTGGCTCATATTATAGCAGGGATATCAGAAGAGTTCGCATTCTATAGCCGTAAACTATAAATAAGATCTACTCAGACAGGTAATCTACACAGTGTAATATTAGGTAGGACGACTCTCCTTTTATATACATGTTAACTGATTGGCTGTCTATTATTGATTCAAAGGCTTAAGAGATGTTGATCGCAGAATGTTCCCTGTTTTAGCTCTAGCAGACATCTTTTTCAGAGTAATGGCATCAATTAAGCAATCTAAGAACAGAACCATTTTAGAAATTATTTATACTTCACGATAGAAGTAACGGCAATGATCAGGAATTGATACAACTACCGTACACCTCCCTTCCAAGATTCCAAAGGGAAATAACAGAAACAAAATCACCATAATGAAAAAGCCAAAAGTACAGTTACTTTCCCATAAAATGTCCAAACGCCTATACAAAATAAAAAGGAAAAGAGAAATACATACATGCAAAGACGCGCTGTGCAATATTAAACTACAACAGAAGACCGCCTTAAATCGGTTATTAAAATTTTTACCAAGTGTGTGTGTTTGTGGGGGGGGGGGGTGGGGGTGGGGGTGGGGGCTTAAATCGATTTTACGTGGCCACAATCGTCCCCCACCGTTCTGACGCTGTTGTGACAAATAATTTCTTCAGTCCGCATGGAGGATTTCTAAATCATCAGTGCAACATCTCTGAAAACATAAAAGTCAAACTAGTGCAGAGACGAAACAACGACGAGGACTCGACAGCATGAAACAACGGAAATGCTGGAGCAAAATAAAACCAACAATTGAACACCTGTGGGCCCGACCAGAGACAGAGCATCAGACAACAACCGACATTACTTAAAACGTTTGAAGTTTTTAGGCTAGGGCCCTGATAGAGACTGAGTCCGCATTCGCCGGCATGCAATTGAAGAGGAAAGCAAACTCAACCGCAACTGGATCCACAACACGCATGCAGTTCGTCGTCTATCATCAATGTTTTATACCGAAGAATGATCCTACGAAGTTAGGTACCGAAATCATTTCAGACATTTTTTTCTGATTTAATATACAGTCACTATAAAACTATACGTCAGATCCTAGTCCAGCACCGAATTGTGAAACAAACCGACATGACGTCTATAATACAGTCAAATGGCTTAGAGAACGTTATGATACTGATACCCCTGATTTATAAGTATAGCAGTCAACAATCAACCACGAACACCGGTCACGTGAGCAGTCAATACAGGAAACCGAATCAACCGCGACAAACAAACACCGCAGGACGTCGCCCGAGAAACATCACGACCCAGGAAAGGACAATTCACAACTTCAAAATCGAAATCATCAAATTTATCATAAACTGTGCACAACAACGCAATATAACATAGACAAATGTACATCCAAAAACAGGGCTGCGGTATCAGAGGAATTGGCTTTATTCAACTGAAGATGTGGAAGGTAAATTTGTCCAACCATATCACCGAAGCAGGTATTATCAAGCCTTGTGCGTGTATGTCATTTGCTGGTGTATTCTTTGTTTAGCTCTGACAGCCCTCCAGTCGAATAGAATGATTTTTAAAAATATGGTACATGGGCATACAAATAGTCATGTAAATTTTTTATTTGTTAATCGCGTCCTTCGGTTGCAAGATGAAGTTGGAATACTATTTTTTCTATTTTAGCTCTGGTGGCCGTCCTGTTCAGTGGAGTGAAAACCATTTCAGCAATTTTAGAAAATGGTCAAAAGGGGAAGTGCTCGGCTTAAGAGGAGATATTGTTTCAAGTTGTTGTTTGTTTGTTCTGGTGGCAAACCATTCAGTTTCAGCAAGTTTGTTCCAGGTGAGCTCAAAAGGTCATGGTCAACCTAGGGTTATCATGTAACACAATTTAGTATTACTCAAACACCCAAAGCTATATACTAAGTTTCATGGCAATACGCAGACTGTTTTTTTTTTTTTTGGAAATAGATTTTTCAGGTTTTTACCAAATATGACCATGGCGGCGATCTTGTATGTATTGGACCATTTTAACACATCTTCGTTTAACATTTGCCAGTAGGATAGCATAGGCAATCTAACTGAAAATGCTCCAGTTGTTTCCTTTTTAAATGTTGATGGACCGGCAATCCTTGAAACCGAAGGCCAAGTTGACTGGACATCCTTGACCTGTGGAATTCATAGACATTCATATAGTTTCTAAACTGATGTCAAAGACTACAATAATTTCCAGAGTTTAAATCTTTTCCAAACTTCAGGTCAGGCCTCAGATTCTATGACGGTTCCAACGTAAAGGCTTATTGAGAATTAGAGAGATCTAATTCAATGTAATGTTGGTTGGTGCCTGATGCTCTGTCTCTGGTCGGCCCCATCGGAGTCTAACTGTTGGTTTTTCTTTTCCTACAGCATTTCAGTGGTTTCTTGCTGTCGAGTCCTCACCGTTGTCTCGCCTCTGTGGTTCTTTGATTATTTGTGTTCACGGAGATGTTGCACTGATGAGTTGGGAGGCCTTCATGCGGACTAAGCAAATTGTTTGTCTAGGTCGCGACGGAAATAAGGGCGGGGATTGTGGCCACGTAAAATCGAATTAGGCCCCCCAGTGGAAATCTTTCCACTGACCGTTCCAAGGCGGTTTTTGTGGCGATTTATTTATGTTGTTGTTTGTTACTTACTGTGTGTATCACTTGTGTCTTTTTATTTTGGATGGCCATACGCCCATTTTGTGGGAAGGTAACTGTCCTTGTGGCCTTCCTTTGTTTAGGTTTACATTATGGTCTCGTCGCTTAATGTTTGTGTTTCTTACCCTTTGGTGTCTTTGATGGGTGGAGTAAGTTCATTGTATCGATTCCTGATCTTTGTTTTACTTCTACTTTTCACATTGCCGCAAAATTGCTCGAGGTTAATCTATGATTATCATTGGAACAAATTTGGAAGTCCTCAGTCATTTAAACATACACAGAAAGTTTCAAAGTTTAAAGGTTATTGTTCATGCGGTTCTGTAGATGAAGATATTTGTTTCCATATATAATATTGGCGGCCATTTTGGTTTACAACTTGAACCACTGAGACAAATTTTCTTTTTACTTATTATCAAAGGGGACTGTATATTATATTAAATTGAAATCCTCCTGTCGGTTTTAGAGATAATGTCTTTTTGAATGTTGTTGGAACTGCAATTCAGCTGAGCTGGGCCAAAGATCCTGCCCTTGAATAACCTTGATCATTGACATCCACATAATACCTATTCATATGGGATTGACCACAACAGTTTTCTTTTTAGCTCACCCGACCGAAGGCCAGTGTGTGCTTTTGTGACCGTGAGATGTCCGGCGTCGTCGTTCGTCGTGCGTCGACCGTAAACGTTTCTTGTTTACACTCTAGAGGCCACAATTGTGGTTCAATCTTGATCAATCTTAGTCAGAATGATTATCATGGCAATATCTCGGTCTAGTTCGAATATGGATCACGTCGGGTCAACTCACGAAAATATCTAAGTCAAGTTCGAATATGGGTCATGTCGGGTCAAAAATTAGGTCAGTAGGTCCAACTGTAGAAAAACTTGGCCACTGTCAACCATTCCTCTGTATTACCACCCTTATTTCTCTATTTAAAAAATAGAAGTTTCCTCTGTATTAAGTCCCTTATATGTTTATGTTAAAATTGAAGTAAAACCTTGATCCGTTTACTGCCAACCTATGTTGTATAATGGATAGAGCTTATGACTCTGACTGAAATGGCTGTGAGTTCAAATCCCAGTCAAGGATATTTTTTTGTTTCTTATTTTTTTCTTTCTATTTTTTTTTCTTTTTAACACGCATTAACAATTGATATCCCGCTACACAAAAAGTTGTTAGTGGGGGGATTATTGTATTTGTTCTGTACATACATACATATATACATACATACATACATACATACATACATACATACATACATACATACATACATACATACATACATACATACATACTCATGCATGCATGCACACATATCCATACAGGCACACATTCAGGCATGCATGTGCACATCCATGTATTCGCACACTCATGCATGCATGTACACACATGCTGCGTGCATATATGCATACACTCATGCATGCATATTTGTGCATGCATGCACACAGACATGCAAACACACACATGTACAAACATATGCAAGCATCCTTGAATGCACACACATGCGTGCACAAATGCATGAAAGCTCACACGTGCATCATTACATGCACACACACACTTTCACACAGGCATACATGCACCTACACATGCATGCATGCATGTACACACATATACATGCATGCATGCACACACACATGCACACACAAGCATGAATGCATACATGCACTCACACATCTATCCATGCACACACATGAATGCATGCATGGATGCACATACACATGCATGTATACATACAGGTACACACACATACCAATGCATACCTGCACCTGCATGCAAACATGCATGCACATACACATGCTGTACATACACACACACTCAGGCTTGCGTGCACACACGCATGCATACACACGTGCATGCACACACACATATGCATGTATACACCCTAACATTCAAGCATACGATCATGCACACACAAATGCATACATGCACACACGCACTCATGCACGCATGCACTCACATATACCTTGTTCAACTTAGGCTCCTATAGTCGAGCTTTGTTATCTTCTGCCAACTTTTGATGCCAACTTTTGATGAAGAGTTTCACTCTACCTACCCTACCAATAAGGAGGGTTAAAGAAGGCTTAACCAGTTCCGAGCCCATTGTTGTGTTGTAATAAAAATATGACAGCAGTACATATTGCTATTTTAAGAATATAATCAAATGCCCCCCCCCCCCATCGATTCATTGATAGACTGAGTCTGTTCACACGAAACCTGTTGTCCCCCAGAACCCCTTGTCACCATGAGTCATTGATAGTTAGACTCATCCTGTTCACACATTCACACACAACCTCTTATCTACCCCTCAACTCTCCCCTACCCCCACCTAAACCCCCACACACAACTACTTGTCTCCATGAGTCATTGGCAGTTTAACTGAGCCTGTTCACTGAGCCTGTTCATCTTCTGGTGCACTCGGCCCTGACTCACGACGTCAAAGGGTTCTATCCCCCCCACCATTTCAGCTGTGCAATAAGGATCAGGTGAGCGATCCAGGGTCACCATGACTCTCTTGTTTTAAGTGCATTTTATCCTTTTCCCCATTAAAATGCCTGAGGAACCATGTGGAATGTCGTGGTCAAACTAGGGTCAATATTTGTTGGTTTGTTTGATTTGATTTGAGGTTTAACTTCCCCGTCAACACTGTATAAGTTATTTTTGAGAAGTTGCTTCCAATTTTGTGGGACTTTAACCCGACACTGAGATGAAATGTCATCTCAATCCCTGACGCCCAACGGAACCAATATTGTTTATAAGCAAGGCCGGGCCGACTCGCACCGTGTTGCCTGGGCAGGCTCAGATCCTCTAAGCGGTACAAGAACTTGTGTGCGGGTCGGTTGGTTTCAGCCGTCAGTGGAAGCAATATGCAGCCCACCTATTTCTTCAACCCCGATGGGCGAGGGCCAATGTCAATATTTGAACGAAGTAATTCTCGGTCAACTAATGCTACTGGCAGAACGGTTCTGAAGAAGAAGTTTTTGTAAAAGGTTTTGTCACATTTTGTCGTCGCCACTTTTCCCATTCAAATACCTCAGGGACCAAATTTGGCCTTGTCGTAAAATAGATAAAGGTCAAACTAGAGTCATCATTTTAAAAACATAAACGTGGCAGTACTAAGTCATCTGATGTTACATGCAAACGTTCAAGAGAAGTGGTTAATCGCTTCTGAAGAAGACGATTTTGATGTTTTTACCATATTTTGGGCTATCCTGTTCATGTGGCCTGGATCATTCCAACAGACTTAATTAACATTTGGCCGCGGATTTACAGAAATTGTCCTTTAAATGTCGATGGACATACAGTCCTGTTGACATCGGGCCAATGTCGAAAAATGAGCCTTATATTTGCCGTTTATGGACAATCATATTCTACCATCCATCATGCCAGAGGCCAGACTAGGTTCCGAAAAATGCATATGTATATGTTGTTTCGTTCACAAGCCTAATGGACCAAATTTGACTGCCGTGAAATAAGAGACTTAGTCAACAAAGTCCATTATTTAAACAAACTTGGTAGCACATATTCGTTTGATGCTTCATACCAAGTTTCAAGGTAACTGCCCCTGAGATTCTGTAGAACATTGTTTTTAACAATTTTAGGCATGGATGCTATTACAGTCGTGTGACCTGGACCATTTGAAGAAAATAATGTCCCCACTTGATCAGGAGGTTGCAAAAGAAATGTAATTGTACTTCTTCTAGCGGCATCAGAAAAGAAGTCTTTTGAACATGTTGATTGACGATGGACAATTAATGACGGATGACAAATTTTATAAGCTTCCCATACCCTCTGGCTCAGAGGAGCTAAATTAAAAAAAAGAGAAACGATCAGGAACTGAAACAGTCATCTCTCAAATTCTTCCCACAATATGACTAGGTAAAGGAGTCAAAACATAGCGTGACGACAGTAATCAAAACGGTCAACAGGCAAACAAGTAAGAAACGGTCACTCAAGAAAGGCCGCAATCCAAGAACGTAACCGTCTCAAGTAACCTATAGAAAGTGACACGGAGGCACACATAAAAGCAGATGGAACATGAATCAATAGCACAAAAGCAAATAACAGTTAAGACACTGCAAAAGAACGACCTTCTCACAAACCGATTCAGTACCCCCCCCCCCCCCCCCCCGAACAGGCGGCGACATCTAAACCCAACCAAAAAGGGGCAACGCACAAGGGGGAAGGAACCAGAACTACCAAAATGATAAACGCCAAACGTAACTAAAAATAAACAACCAATAAGGGGGGTGGGGAATCAGAACCTTTAATAAACGTATAAACATATATGCTTATGGAAAGATCAGAATCACCAACATAGAACAGGAATGTCCCACAGCAAATGCACCGATCTGGAACGGCCAGTAAAATTACTGGTGGGCTTAAGTTAACTTTACGGGATCCAAATCCTCACCCTCACTTCCACTGTGGTTCAACAAAGTATTTGCGACGTTTTCTAACACATCAGTGAGTCTCCTCGGTAAACAAAACTGTTACTCAGGAAATGCCACGAACAACGATCGCAGCCGTCCCAAGCCACCAAATAAGAAAAGAGACATGCTTATTGGTGTGAAGGCAAACATATAGACCAAACACAGAACACCAATTTCAACCACTACCAAAAAAAAACAACGTCACTTTTTACGTTATCCCAAAGAAACAATACCCTTGATATTATAAGCAGTAAAGTTACTGGTATGGAAATTAGCACTTCTTTCGAATTCCATTGCATTTCTATACACAGTATTAATGACAAACGGATCCGATTGGTGGTATCCTTGCTTTACAGTGCGTAACGACAGAAACATTCAGTGGAAAAGTACCGCTGCTCAGAATGAAAGACCGGAAAACAATTTGAGCAGGAATGCAATCATATCTCCATAAATTCCCTGTTGAAGATCACTTTAAATCGTTTTGACGATGGTAAAACGTACAAAGCTGTATCCGTAATTTAGGATACATTTTAGTTCTATCTAAAATATGTAGAAAACCACTAAACATTTTTACATACAAAATATCTCATCTCAGGGCCTTATGTTTTTAGAGAAGAAGATTGTTTGTAGGTTTTCACGTAATAATAAAAATCAAAAATGAGTTCCTTTAAGAGCAATGAAAACATTCATAAGAAAGAAGATGGGTCATACTACGTAGTTTCGGCTAATAAAGCCTCATCAGTGACCCTTGAATGATCCGGCAAAGAAAGCCAGAGGAAAAATACTGCAATTTTGCGAATTTCTAATAGGCAGTCGATACAAAGACTGATATAAATCAAAATAGGGTCCACATAATTAAAAACCTGTCTAGAATATGAGTCTAAACCAATCATTAATTTCTGATTTCTCAGAATATTCACGCTGATCTCAAAGGCCCAAAAGTAAAATATAAACTGCACTATGGTTGATGTACAGGGAGACGTTTTACGGCCGCCACACGGCACAACACCAGCTGCAGTGAAGGCAAATAAAAATCAAAAATAAGTCTGTTTGAGCTAATGATCCCGGGGATGTGGACAAATTGAAGTGTACTTAAATGTAGGAAACGACTAAACATTGCCAGACAATGAATATCTTACCTCTGGGCCCCATGGTTTCAGAGCAGACGTTTTAAGGTTCTTCAACTATAGAGCGCTATATAAACAAATGATACTGGGATATGGCCGGTTTGGACCCAGGTGCTTGATTGGCAGGACTTAAGTAGAAACACTTAAAGTGTGATCTACTAAATATGGGCCCCGCCAAGCGATCTTGGTACTTATCGCCTATGCGAGCAGCGAAGGCTCAGGCGAGCCTGCGCATCCGCGCAGTCTCGCCAGAACCTTCGCTACTCGCTCATACAAGCAGTGAATCAAGAGGAACCTTCAGACAGAAAGCCATATCCCTGGCGTATCTGAATGGCTGGGCATGCGCAGTTAAAATTTGTCATGACGGAATGCTCGAAGATACAAATTCGCTTGGCGGGGCTCATATTGTAACACTACGCCTCTTCTCAGTCCTCGGTTACAAGATTGTCAGGAAGAACCGTATCTTAAAGTCTAAGAATGATGGGATAACAATAGTTTGTGGTTTCGCCTAGGTCGGACGGATTCAACGTTGTGAATGATCCAATAATAAATAACGAATATAATTTAATTACAAAATTTATTAATTCAGAATTAAGCAACAGTCTGGCAGGATAATGTATTAGTAAATAAATATGCTACTGGACTGTTTGAATACCAAATCACACCTACAAAGCACCAAAATGGAGGTAAAATTCTCTAAGAGTACGTCTGTTTAACATATGTGAAATACACGAGAGATACTTCTCCACGTAGTAGTAGCTATAAGCTTAAGATAGATATACTTTATGCACGAAAGATGCAGTAAATAATAGCGTCCAACTGTTTGATATTTTCACCCAATCAGTTAATTTTGTCAGACCTGGTGAAATCAAAACAAATAACTATCTTTACGGATTTACCTGTACAAAATGTTTGGTGTTAGTCGTATGCTAGTTAATAGTAAATCTGGCTACATAGATAGTTTATCTGACTGTTGGATACAGCGTCGGATCCGGTCTGTAGTGTTTACGGTAATCTACTAGCTGCCAATGAGATTTATAATAGGCAGAGCTTCGTATTCATGAGCAGTCGCTCGTCAGTAATTATATGCAAGCACATGGGATACTTGTTTGGAACTTAGAGTAGAATAGATGCTTAAATAAAACAACAAAAAACTAAACCAATGGACTTGTCATTGCAACAGTCACAAAACATTACAATGGCGACGAGGATGGGATAAAAAAGGAAAGAAAAGAAACTATGTTACATAATGTGTTTTAATGCAAGGATGTAATTTGACTGTAATAGTCAAAAAACAAATATGAAAATAAAAACAATGAAATGGATTAAATTCCGATACTAATCCAAAGTGTTAGAAAAAAAAAAAAAAAAAAAAAAAAACAATGGCGGCAAAGCTTATCTATCCAGTCCGGGACGATTTTAAGTGTCAGGGGAACACACTAACCTGAACAAAGCTTGGGAACAATATCTCAAACGGTTTGAATACTACATAAAAGCAGCAAACATAACAAAGGACGAACAGAAACGTGCATTACTATTACATATTTCGGGATATGAAGTGCAAGATATATTTGAACCGTTTGAAGACCAGGGTACAACGTATGAAGACGCTGTCAACAAACTTTCTACCTATTTCGAACCTAAGAAAAATATAGCGTATGAGAGACATGTGTTCCATAAAGCGAAACAAAGTGCTGACGAAACAATTGACAATTACATTGTAAGATTGTCGAAATTAGCAGTGTCGTGCGACTTCACAGACAAACACGAAATGGTCCGTGACCAAGTTGTGAACTCCTGCTACTCAGCAAAACTGAGGAAAAAATACTTGAAGAAGACAAATTAACCTTGGATAAGGTACAAACAATATCACGTACCCATGAACTCAGTGAAACACATTGCAAGCGCATGGAGATACCCGACGAAAGTTCAGCAAATGTCGGGACAAACAACGAAGAAGTCAACCGGGTGCGACACAGCAAATCAGGTCGCAACAGAAACTGTGGGGCTAGACCACAAAACCAAAAACAAAACCATTCAACCCACCAAACAGAAGAACACAGGGGGACACAACAGCCGTTTGCTATCGATGTGGCGAAAGCGGACATTACGGGAAATCGTGTGAAAAAACAAAGGACGTCACGTGTTATGCGTGCGGGGGGAAAAGACACTTTGCGAAAATGTGCAAATCAAAAGTGAAAAAAGTGCATGTTCTTTCGGAAATAATGAGGGAGCTGAGGATGAGAGAGAGGAATTATTTGTGTTAAAAGGTAAGAATGACGCTACTTTATCATTACCTGTAGAGGGGAAATTAATTGATATTTTGATTGACAGTGGGGCTTCAACTAATGTAATTGACAAATCAACATATGAACAGGTTAAAACCAATGAAAACTAACTCTCAAAATCACATGCCAAAATATAGCCATATGGAAGCAAAACTCCTTTAGACTTGCTAGGTAAAACAAAATTAAAAGTGCAAATCGGAAGCCCTCAGCATGAGATAGAGTTTCAGGTAGTCAAAGGCACAGGTAAACCATTAATTGGCCGCAAATCAGCTACAGAGTTAGGTTTACTGCACATCGGCATAAGCAATGATTGTTTATCACTAGAACAAATCAATATTTTGCATGGAAACACAGACTCAATAATAAGGTCATTTGAGGATAGGTTTAAAGGGACCGGCCGACTGAAAGATTTTCAGTTAGACTTACAGATAGATAAGTCAGTGACACCTGTAGCACAGCCGTTGCGTCAAATACCATTTAAGATGAAAAAACAAGTTGAAGATAAGATAGATGAGTTAGAGAGAAATGACATAATTGAAAAAATGACAGGGCCCACACCTTGGGTGTCAAATGTAGTTCCGGTACCAAAACAAAACAATAGCGTAAGATTAGCAATCGATATGCGCCAAGCCAACAAGGCAATTATGAGGGAAAGATTTCCAATGCCAAATATTGATAGTACTCTCCAGCAAATGAACGGAGCAAGCATATTTTCCCGATTGGACCTCGTTGAGGCGTTTCACCAGATCGTTCTCAGCGAAAGCAGTAGGTACATAACGACCTTTGTGTGTCATAAGGGTCTATACAGGTACAAACGTCTAAACTATGGAATTTCGTCTGCGTCAGAATTATTTCAGCGCATTTTGCAACAAATCTTGCAAGACATACCTAATTGCAAGAACATAGTCGATGACATAATTATCTATGCAGATAACCAAGAAGACCACGACAAGGTCTTTAAAATGGTTCTCACCCGATTGCGCGAAAATAATTTGACGCTAAACAAAAACAAATGTGAATTCAATAAATCAGAATTGAAATTCATGGGACATGTTTTTTCAAAAAATGGCATTCAGATCGAAGAAGCCAAAGTGAAAGCCGTTCGAGACGCAGAACCGCAGAAAAATGCAAATGAAGTATTGTCGTTTCTAGGATTAGTCACTTTCTGTGCAAAATTCATAAGAAACTACGCTACAACTGCAAAACCTTTGCGAAAGTTAACGCGCGGCAATATTCCTTGGGAATGGGGTCCAGAGCAACAAACTGCATTTGAGACGTTGAAACAACGTTTGATTAGCGCAGAGGTCATGGCTTATTACAATCCATCAGCCGAGACACATTTAATTGTAGATGCAAAGTAGAAGTAAAACAAAGATCAGGAATTGATAAAATTAACTTACTCCACCCATAAAAGACACCAAAGGGAAAGAAATACAAACATTAAGCGACCAGACCATAATGGAAACCTAAACAAAGGAAGGCCATAAGGACAGTTACTTTCCCACAAAATGGCCATATGGCCATCCAAAACCAAAAGACACAAGTGATACACACAGTAAGTAACAAACAACAACATAAATAAATCGCCACAGAAGAGCCGCCTTGGAACGGTCAGTGGAAGATTTCCACTGGGGGGCTTAAATCGATTTTACGTGGCCACAATCCTCGCCCTTACTTCCGTCGCGATTTAGACAAATAATTTGTTCAGTCCGCATGAAGGCCTCCTAACTCATCAGTGCAACATCTCCGTGAACACAGAAATCAAAGAACCACAGAGGTGAGACAACGGTGAGGACTCGACAGCAAGAAACCACTGAAATGCTGGAGCAAAAGAAAACCAACAGTTAGACTCCGATGAGCCCGACCAGAGACAGAGCATCAGGCACCAACCAACATTATCTCTTTAATTTTCAATAAGCCTTTACGTTGGAGCCGTCATAGAATCTGAGGCCTGACCCACCGGCGTGCAATTAAAGAGGGAAGCAAAGTTGCCAACCGTGATTGGGTTAACTACCATGCATGCAGTCTGTCGTATAATATCCATGTTGTACCCAATCTTTTTATATCGAAGAATGATTTTACGAAATTGGGTGCTGAAGTCATTGCGGTTATATATTTTTCTGAATTTATATACTAAGTCACCATAAAATTCGGGTTCCGATAGACCTTGTTGCAGAAGAGATTTAATTCCAATATTGAATTTTGAAATTAAATCAGAATGGCGTCTATAAAATTTTGAAAAGGCTTTGCGTAGTTTATGGTACCGATAACCGTGCGGCGTAGCTGCAATATTAAACCAAAAACAATCAAACGGTGATGTACGTCCAGTTGCGTACGCATGTAGAACGTTAACGCCGACTGAGAGACGTTACTCAAAAACTGAAAGAGAAGCATTAGCGGTAGTATTTGGGATTCAAAGATTCCACATTTACCTGTATGGAATGCAGAACTTTACGGTTTATTCAGACCACAAAGCACTTGAAAGAATTTTCACCAGCGTACATCAAGCACCCACACGAATTCAAAACTTTGTTTTGAAACTACAGCCGTATAGTTTCACAGTTAAGTTCTTGAAGGGGTCAGAAAATATCTCTGATATTCTTTCTCGCACTCTGATTCCTGAATCAAACAATTAAACATGTGACCTCACCGAGAAATATGTCAATTATGTAATGGAATCTAGCTTGCCCATTGCATTGACCTTAGATGAAGTGCAAAGAGAATGCGAAACAGATGATACTCTCGCCAAGGTGAGAAAATGCATTCAGGGAAATAGATGGGGAAAATCAGATATTCTGAGACCTTATCGTCAAGTAAAAAATGAACTGACCGTCAAGGGCTCAGTTATCTTTAAAGGTAATAAAATAATCATACCCACATCCTTACAGAGGCGTGTGTTAGAATTGGCACACGAAAGTCATCAAGGAATCGTCAAAACAAAACAATTACTTAGAGAAAAGGTATGGTGGCCTAACATAGACAATGATGTATTGAACAAAGTCAAAACATGTCATGCATGTCAGGTAACATCCGTACCGCAGAGGGAACCACCAGTTGTAATGACAAAACTGCCAGATGGTCCCTGGCAACAATTGGGGATGGACCTGACAGGTCCGTTTGAAAACAAATACTATATCCTTGCAGTGATTGACTATTACTCGCGCTTCCCACTCGTAGAAATTATCACATCAATCACCAGTCAAACAATGATCAGTCACGTGAGAAAATGGTTCTCGATTCTAGGATATCCGCTAGAAATACGCACAGATAATGCACAAAATATGGTTAGCGCGGAAATGGAGTTATTTTTCAAAGAAAACGGCATTAAGCATTCTTACTCCATGCCATTCTTCCCTCGCCAAAATGGGGAAATTGAGCGCTTCAACCGTTCATTGAAAAAGTGTATACAGTCTGCTATCGCAGAAAATAAAAACTGGCACACAGAGTTACAGACATTTCTACTACATTACCGTGCCACAACCCATTCGACAACAAATGTCAGCCCAGCCGAGGCATTACTAAAGCGACCCATTAGGACAAAATTACCCGAAATGCCATAGTTTAAAGTACCCAATAAACTGAAGACACAAGACAAAAAACAAAAAGAGAAAATCAAATACCATGCTAACAAGGTAAAACCAATTACATACAGAAAGTTTTCTGTGGGACAACCAGTTCTAATTCTAAAACAAACAAAGGGCAGAATACTTTCAAACTGGGACAGCAAAATTTATAGGGTTGTAAGTCAAAATTACACTTCCTTGAAGCTGGAATCAAATAGTGGCGACATTCGTTACCGTAATGTGTGTCATGTCAGACCTTATTTTGCATCAGGCAATAAACAAACAAACTCTCACAGACTTGAACCACGGCGAATTAATTTGAGAGACAGACAGACGATAAAAACGCCAGTGAGATTCAGAAATGGTGTACAATGAGGAAAATAAACTGTTAACCAGACCCACACGAAATGTTAAATATACAGAACATTTAAAATCTATCCGCAGTTCAGTCATAAATTTGCGGGTTTTGTTTTCTTATTTGACATGTTGCATAAATTGCCGTGAATTCTAAGCTCTGCAAATAATTATTTTGTCAGGTTTTGTTGAAATATGTACCTAACATTTTCATGAGCAATTATTTCTGTCAGATTTTATCAGTAACATGCTATGCCAAAGCAAATTTATATGAGAAATTTATTTCAAAAGGGAGAAAGGTGTAGTGTTTACCGTAATCTACTAGCTGCCAATGAGATTTATAATAGGCGGAGCTTCGTATTCATGAGCAGTCGCTCGTCAGTAATTATATGCAAGCACATGGGATACTTGTTTGGAACTTAGAGTAGAATAGATGCTTAAATAAAACAACAAAAAACTAAACCAATGGACTTGTCATTGCAACAGTCACAAAACATTACACGGTCAATCAGTGATTTAGGTGGAGACCTAAACTGACGGCCTTTCCTCTGGTCGGAAAGGTACTGCGATCCACGTAGCATGCCTTTATATGCCACTGAAAACACGCGCAGTAATACGTAATCGGTGACGCACACTAAGAACACAATAAGCGGAACGTTTCGGCTCTGTACATGTATACCATTACGATGTTGCCGTATTCGAGGAAAATGGAATCTCGGTAACAATAAACTGTTCAAATAATTATGTTCAGCTTCAAAGCAATTGGAAAGGTAAACCCGCGTTGATAGAATATGGCGAATGACGTCTAGAATTGAGCTGTAAGCGAAATTACGGAAAACAAAGCGATGCATTGGGCGCAAAGGCTCGCATTGTCTGAAAACTTTGCGGATTCAAATGACACAATTGAATAGCCAAAAACACGGCAAATACGAGCTTTATGGGACCCTCAGACAGCCCGGCATTGCATAAACATACTCAGGACGCTACAATATGTAACATAGAAGTGCATGCAATGATCAAGAATCGAAAAACTCACCTCACACCTCCCATACAAGACACAAAAGGGAAAGACTCACGAACATAACCCAACTTTACGTCTTCTGGACACCGAGGCGAATAAATTCTACGATAGTTCTCATCAGTTATATGATGCGGCTCTCTTAACTAGAGGCTATACTCAGCATACTCTCCGTCCTTACATTGATTCTGAAATTAATCATAAACGCCATTTCTTCAAAATATCCTTCATTAATAAGGGTATGGATTTTATAGATTTGCCCAGTATCTTCCGTGAGAGATCGGTGCTTTCTTCCATTCCTGCTTATTTTCAAAATACTGAAACACCTATAATTTGCTATAAATATAACAAACCTGTTAGATCTATCATTTTTAATTTCAATAAACTTGTTTCAGATCTTGATATTGATACTAATACTCCTGATTCATGTGATTGTAAAAACTCAAAGTATTGCTATCCTGCTGCTGGTCATGTAATTACTGGCAATTTGAAAATTATTCCTGATTCTAGGATAAGGAATATAATTTCTAAAGGACCGAAATATCGGTTTCCTTCTAAAATTGATTTCAGTAAATGTAGAGATGAAATCGCTGCTTCCTTGAATGAATTCGGTAATCGATGGTGTAAGCGAGAGTATGTTGAGCATAAAGCCCTGAAGGACTGGAAACTTAGCATTTTAAAACTAGTGAATACACGCATTTCTTTCTATTCTCAAAATACTAACTTATTACCTCCTAAGCCCAAGACGTCTTTACGTCATCTTAAACTAGGTATTCAAGAATTTCATAAGAAGTTTGTTTTGGCCCCTGCAGACAAGGCCGCTAACAACGTCGTCGTTGTGTGACGGCTCCACTATGTTAACACGCTTAAGCAGGAGCTTGGTGGTACTATGGCCTATGAACTTCAGCCTTTAGCTGAAGAGAGAGCTATAGTAGATAAACATGTTTGTCTTTCAGCCACCAAGTTTGCTGTGTGTGTTACCGAAGGCCAAGACAAGCTTCCTACGCTATACTGGTTACCAAAACTTCATAAAAGACCTTACAAAGCACGGTTTATTGCAAATTCTAGCTCTTGCACTACTACTGAACTTTCTAAATTATTAACTTCCTGTCTTACTGCTATTAAAACGCATGTAATTAAATATTGTGATAAAGTCTTTGAAAGATCAGAAAGAAATCTGTTTTGGTCTATAAAAAAATCGAATGAGGTTTTAAATAAATTGAAATCTAGACATTTTCGTGCTTCTAGTCTGTCTACCTACTCTTTACACTACACTTCCTCATAATCTTATAAAAGAAAAGCTTAATGATTTAATTGAATGGGCTTTTCACAGAGAAGATTCTCTCTATCTTGCATGTAATGTCAGAAATGCATTTTTCACTTCTAAAGAGCATAAGAATTATACACTTTGGTCATGTCAGAAAGTGTGTGATGCCCTCACCTTTCTACTTGACAATATTTATATTACATTCGGTACTAAGTTATTTAGACAAATTGTGGGTATTCCGATGGGTACTAATTGCGCACCTCTTGTGGCTGATCTGTTCTTGTATTGTTATGAAAGAGACTTCATTTTGTCGCTTTCCATTGATAACCAATCTGAAATTATTGAAGCTTTTAGCTCTACTTCTAGATATTTAGATGATCTATTAAATATTGATAATACCTATTTTGATGGTTTGATCAGTCAGATTTACCCCCTAGAACTTCAGTTAAATAAAGCAAATTCTTCTGATACCGAGGCCCCGTTTTTGGATTTACATCTACTATTGTAGATGGATTTGTTTCGTGCAAAATTTATGTTAAACGCGATGACTTTGATTTTGAGATTGTAAATTTTCCTTTTTGGATGGTGATGTTCCTCGTGCGCCATCCTATGGCGTTTATATTTCGCAATTAATTCGATTTGCTAGAGTGTGTAGTCATGTAACTGACTTCAACACTCGTAATAAATTATTAACGGCTAAACTCCTTAATCAGGGTTATCGGTACCATAAACTACGCAAAGCCTTTTCAAAATTTTATAGACGCCATTCTGATTTAATTTCAAAATTCAATATTGGACTTAAATCTCTTCTGCAACAAGGTCTATCGAAACCCGAATTTTATGGTGACTTAGTATATAAATTCAGAAAAATATATAACCGCAATGACTTCAGCACCCAATTTCGTAAAATCATTCTTCGATAGAAAAAGATTGGGTACAACATGGATATTATACGACAGACTGCATGCATGGTAGTTAACCCAATCACGGTTGGCAACTTTGCTTCCCTCTTTAATTGCACGCCGGTGGGTCAGGCCTCATATTCTATGACGGCTCCAACGTAAAGGCTTATTGAAAATTAAAGAGATAATGTTGGTTGGTGCCTGATGCTCTGTCTCTGGTCGGGCTCATCGGAGTCTAACTGTTGGTTTTCTTTTGCTCCAGCATTTCAGTGGTTTCTTGCTGTCGAGTCCTCACCGTTGTCTCACCTCTGTGGTTCTTTGATTTTTGTGTTCTCGGAGATGTTGAACTGATGAGTTAGGAGGCCTTCATGCGGACTGAACAAATTATTTGTCTAAATCGCGACGGAAGTAAGGGCGAGGAGTGTGGCCACGTAAAATCGATTTAAGCCCCCCAGTGGAAATCTTCCACTGACCGTTCCAAGGCGGCTCTTCTGTGGCGATTTATTTATGTTGTTGTTTGTTACTTACTGTGTGTATCACTTGTGTCTTTTGGTTTTGGATGGCCATATGGCCATTTTGTGGGAAAGTAACTGTCCTTATGGCCTTCCTTTGTTTAGGTTTCCATTATGGTCTGGTCGCTTAATGTTTGTATTTCTTTCCCTTTGGTGTCTTTTATGGGTGGAGTAAGTTAATTGTATCAATTCCTGATCTTTGTTTTACTTCTACTTCACCAAAATGAAAACATCACTTTGTCAAATCCAAACAAGGACAGATACTTTCCCAGCAAACTAACCAAAATAAAAAAATAAACAACACATACGTGCAAAGATGAACTTTTTACTGGGGCTAGGGGTGAGGGTGGTGGTGCTTAAATCGATTTCACGTAGCCACAATCCTCGCCCTTGATTCTGTCGTGGTTTAAACAAAATAGACAAATTTGTTTTCCGTCCGCATGAAGGATTACAAACTCATCGGTGTAACATATCCGAGAACGAATACAGTGATGAAACAACAATAAGGACTCAACAGAAAATATCCGTTATGCAGGAGCAAATAAAACCAACAGTTGGACTCCGGCGGGCCAGACCATAAACCAGACACCAGCCGTCATTACATAAAAAGTTAAAGTGTCTCTTTGCTAGAGCGGCCATAGGGTTTGAAGCCCTACACGCCGGCTTGCAGACTTAGGAGGCCTTCGTGCGGACTGAACAAATTATTTGTTGTAATCGCGACGGAAGTTAGGGCGAGGATTGTGTTCACGTAATATCGATTTAAGCCCCCCAGTGGAATTCGTTTCCGCTGACCGTTCCAAGGCGGTTCTTCTGTCGCGGTTTATTTTTGTTATGGTTTGTCTTTGGGTGTCTGTGTTGCTTATATTATTTTATTTTGGATAGCCTATTTGCCATTTTGTGGGAAAGTAACTGTCGTTTTGGCTTTCCGCTATTGATGTTTCCATTAGGGTCTGTTGTTTCATGTTTGCGTTTCTATCCCCTTGGTGTCTCTGATGGGAGCTGTGGGTTAATTGGATCGATTCCTGATCATTGCCTTCACTTCTATTTTGCAAAGTTATCATTCGTGACTGGGTTAACTACTACGCATAACATTTATGTTGTTCGCAATCTTTTATATCGAAGAATGATTTTAAGCCGTGGGCCGCATGGTTTCAGAAAAAAATTGAAGGTCCTTTAACTATAGAACTCTATACCGACAAACGCCCCCCCCTCTGTGTAAGGTCAGTTTGGACCGCAGGGGCTTGATTGGAAGGATTTATGTGGAGGACCACCTAACATTGCTTCGTACTATGCTAGCTCTCGGTCTAATGGTTTTAGAGAAGAAACTTGTTTATATTTTGTTTTCTTTTTTCTTATTATATAAGAAGATAGAAATACATGCCTAAGAAACGTCACACTCAAAGATTACAATCTACAAATGGCACCAAGAGGTAGAGTAACTAACAATGAGGAAAACAAAAAAGGAAACAAACGAACCAAAGACAGCACAACAACCAGCTCCCTCTTCCCCACAAGAGGTGATCAAGGTGTCACAGCACAATTAATGAAAATCAAATAAATAATAATGATAATACACGATCATTTGCACATACGACAACAAGAGCCCCGTCGGAAAATCTGACAAAGCTACATTTAAAATAAATATTTAAAATAAATAGCATTAGAACCACCGCCTTAGGACGGTCAGTAATGAGAACCACTAGGGAGTGTTAATCGCTTGTATCGGCCCAACCTTCACATTAGATTCTAATATTTTTATAACACACGGGGTAGCTGGTCCACTTGAAGGTATCTGTCCCAATCAAAAGGACATCACAAAATCACATACAAATTAGAACCAACTGAAATACAAATCAAACTGAATAACTGTGATGAAAACAAAATGAGGGCTCGTAGACTGTTCTGTACAATAAGCTGGAGCTAAACAAAATCACCATGTAAACCACGACGAGTCAAGCAAAAGACAAATCATCAGGCACAAACTACATAAAATTAAAACAAAAATACAGAGACAGGTCCTCCCCCGACACACACACACATCCCGTCGGGCAATGAACGAGGGAAGCATAATCATCAACCATGACTTGGTTAAAAAGTAGCAGTATATAATATATATTGTATCCATTTGTTTATGGTGTTTTTGCTTTTATAATGAAAAGGAGAAACGATCAGGAACTAATACAATCAGATCCAAACTTCTTCCCACAATATCAAAAGGAAAAGAAGACAAAGCGGGGCGACAGTAAAGAAAACGGACAACCGGTAAACCGAGTAATCAGATCTTTCCCAAACAGGTGGTGGCTCAGAATATCCAAACCTAACTAAAAGGAGCAATATACATAATGAGGGAAAGAATCAAAACCACCAAGATGACAACCATTAAACTGGAAGGACAAACATAACTAAAAATGAACAACCGGATTTGGGAAGAATCAGCCAATATCATTAGTTAGGTCTTGTCAATATCTACTTGCATACCAAAACGTTTCATTTTTTTCTTGTCGGCGCCTCCTCCCCTTTCGACTCCATATACATATCGTGCATAGAATATTAAATAAACACAAATGTAGCTAAATATGTGCGCTGTCAATATCACTAGCGGGAACAATTTACGACAGGAGCCGACCGATCTTTTTAATTTCGAAGTTTTTTTTTTTTATATATTTATTGCTATACGTAAGGAAGTCTTTTGCTAACAGTCTCTGTTTTTCATAGAAAAAAAAAAGAAAATTATCATCGCATTTATTGTTTTGTATTACACAATTCGTAAATCAAAGCTTATCATCGTTAAAACATTACATATTTCTCGTCCCAAGAGGGACAACCCATATGTATAAGCTCTAGCGCTAAATTCTCTCTCTGCCCTCCCCATCCCCCTAGCTTCATCTAGTAAGTTATCTAACTACTTTCGAATAATATCCGCCCAGTTAGGTTCTGAATGTAGGGGAAAGCCATACCTAAAAACACCGAAGAAGGAGCCGGGTACAAACAAAAATGCACCCGAAACAAACCAAAAAAAAAAAAAAAAAAAATAAATAAACCTGGCTCCCGAAGGGGTGTTTTGCTGTTTGTTTTTTTGGCGTGAGCTAGAATCTCTGAGAGAGCATTGCACTACTTGCCATTTTAACGTCACTTCGTGATGATTACTTCCTGATATCAGCAGGTATAATCCCCTGTTTAATTAGCATGTCTTTGGTTGCCATGGCGAGAACGACGTCAACTATGGCGATGCCCACATCACGGGGTGGGAAGTCTAGCTTCGGGGTACTACCCCCGATCGCCATCTTGCCAAGCCGGGCGTATCCCACAGCGATGCTACAGACAACTGCGCTATGGTAGAGCGCGTTGACAAGCATTTTACCATCAGTTGCCGGGGTTGTCAAGAATATGTAAAATTAGTATGTACAGACGGATAGGAGCATTGGGCTCCACCGATAGATGAAGTGTCGTAGAAACCATGCATGTATGTATGAATGTATGTATGTATGTATGTATGTATGTATGTATGTATGTATGTATGTATGTATGTATGTATGTATGTATGTATGTACAGACCAGCTACCGGTAATAACCCATATTTTTTTTCTCCGCGGTAATAGGCTTTTTTTTTCTCAGAGAACAAGCGGTAAATTTCTCCGAGAAGAAACAAAAATTCGCGTTTCAAAGCGGTTAATTTCTCCGCGAAAGGCCGCGAAATTTTTCCGCGAATATCGCTTCTTCTCGGAGAAAGCCAATTAGTACAGGTGAAGACAATCGCGGTGTTTCTCCGCGAAATCTGCCTATACCTACATGTATATTTGTTCATGTGCATGTATTTTTTTCATGCATTAAAATTTGGTACACAAAGTTTGAAGCATATGACGAAATGCATGTTCTTTGTACAAAGATCGACAACTCTAACGATCGTAAAGTATGATTTTGATCCGGTTGGAATCATAATGATTTGCAACTTATGCACTTTACAACGCAGTATGAACATGATGAATGTTTTCTGTGTTCCTTTTTTTACTGTTGTGTAAACGCTTCATAAATTGAAAACTGTTGATTTTCTATCGGTTCACCATATAGGGAGTACTTTATTTTTTTTCTCAAGTAAATACTTTAGAAAAATCAAACTCAATGTATATAATAACGGGGATCCTGCTTGTACATGTATGTGTGGGCGCTGATCTCACTCTACATTTTGGCTGATCTTTTTCTTACACTGCGAGTAATTAAACATCACTGATGCTTACACTTAAGCTCACATGTAGCCCGAGTGAGAGATCTAATGTTTAAGAGTAGGCCATGGAGGCCCGCTTGTGTTTCTTGCCTTTACAATTCAATTTTGCTCATAAATTAACCCATTTCAGACTGGAAACCCCTAAACGGGTACCGTGGCAAACAGTGCAGGCCAAGATCAGACGCTGCAGAATGCGGCGTCTGATCAGGGACTACACTGTTTGCAAAAAGTTCGGCCATTTTCCTAAAACACAACCTGAAACCCCTAAATTTTGAAATTGACTCATGCTATATATAAGGAGGAAGATTCCATTTGGTACAAAACGGGTTAATATGGGGAAACTGCGCGGCAAGCATTCCAAGGCTGCACATAAGTTTGATCTCTAACTTGGAGCAGAACTTCAAAATTCTCCAAGATAATCAGCGAAGTTTGTACAGACATGCAACCTGGGTATCTTGTTAAGTCTACTGTACACCCCGAAGGTAACTGGCCCCCGTGTCTTAATGGATAAGAGCGCTGAGTCTTAACCCGTTAAGTACCAGAAAACCCATAAAGGGGTACCTTGGCAAACAGTGCAGGCCCAGATCAGACACCGCAGAACGCGGCCTCTGATCAGGGTCTACACTGTTTGCAAAACGTTAAGCCATTTCCCGAACTAAATTTTTAAGAAAAAAAAACAAAAACCTGACACCCCTAAGTTTCAAAATGGACTCCTGTATCTATAAGGAGGAAGATTCCATTTGGTACAAAAAGGGTTAATCAATCGGGTCATTAGGTCTCTCCGCTGTGGTTTGCGCCTCGCTCGGGACCCATATAAGACGCCAAGATCTGCAACAGAAGGTGGTCTTACTCCGGTTTTAGCTCAACTCTGATTAGCGGTCCGTTCGAAATAAGTGAAATAATCTTGAAAGTGCCGTAAATCCACTAAACACCCCGAGAATAACGGGCATCCTTAAAGCGTATTTATTAGTTATGGGTTGGTGAGGGGTCGGGGAAGGAGACTTGGTAGCGCAAATAATGCGTGCGAATGTAAAGTAGTATGTCCTTTTTTCACGCGCCTGCATGAAGCATGGCGCGATATAGGTGTCTGGTTTTTCGTCCGATAGTCCGCGACATAGACCTAGCCTGCGGTGGAATTCATGTGTTCCTCTTTAACTGACGACTAACTTTACATTGCTGTACCAATTTGACACTTTGTAATCATAAATAAATGAGGCGAATCTGAGCTTTTGGTTTTGTTTGTTTGAGGTTTTACGTCTCCGTCAACACTGTAAAGGTCATTTTGGAGACATTTTGTTGGACTTTTACCCGACATTGAGATGAAATGACATCTCAAGCCCTGCCACCCCATGAAATCAACAGGGTTTATGAGCATTGACGGACCGACTCGCACCACTTTGCCTGGGCAGGCTTAGATCCTATAAGCGGTTGATCAGTACTCGCATGCGGGTCGGTTTCAGCTCTTCGTGGAAGCATCATAGAGCCCATCTATTTCATCAAGCTAGGCTTTTGGTAAATGTCACACATCATTATGGTGTTAATAACCTACATGTAAGACTCATTATGAGACCTCTCCTATTTAAATATATTGTACAATTTTACCACTAAAAACGGAAAATTTTCGGATAAAAATTCTGGCATTTTTTCATATTTCTGCTCAAGATTTTGGTTACACTTCAAAACAACTCGGAGAGACGGTTCTAACGAGTACCCACAATCTATGTGAGCAGGAATTAGATAAATAATGTATACCCCTGTAAACCCCAGTTAAAAGTGGGGTAAAAGCGGGTAACAAATAAATAGGCGTTTTTTCGTGATGTGAATAAAAGTTGTCATGAGACTTTTAAAAAGGGATTATACAAAGGAGAAATAAATTACTAAAATGAACTTGTGTATCATGAAAGAATATTTGATTATGATTTAACAATGACTACCATTTGCCTTAGTTTACAAAAACAACGCCACACAAACGAAGAAATAATAATGAGCCGAAAATTTCACATAAGCCCTGTTGTATTTTTTCTCCGCGAAACGCTGGTAATTTCATTTTCAATGAAAGCAATCGGTCAAATTTTCGCCGAGAATCTCCGAGAATTTTCTCCGCGAAACCGCTCATTTGATCTTTTCTCGCTGTTTTGGGGAGAAAGTAACCGACTTCGCGTTAGGCGGTTTCTCGACGAAAACGAAAAATATGGGTTATTACCGGTAGCTGGTCTGTATGTATGTATGTATGTATGTATGTATGTATGTATGTATGTATGTATGTATGGATGGATGGATGGATGGATGGATGGATGGATGGATGGATGGATGGATGGATGTATTTATGTATGTATGTATGTACTTTCTTTTGAGATGCCAATCAATAATTAGTAGGTAGATATGTATGTATGTATGTATGTATGTATGTATGTATGTATGTATGTATGTATGTATGTATGTATGTATGTATGTATGTACTTACGTACGTATGTATGTATGTATGTATGTATGTATGTTTTGTTTGAATTATTTGACCCGAGGCCCAACGTCCCCGTCAACACCGCAAAGGGCACCCCGGAGACGCTGCCTCCAACTTTGCTGGACCCCTACCCGACACCGAGACGAAATGACATCTCAAGCCCTGTCGCCAAATGAAACCAATAGGGTTTATAAGCATGGACGGCCGGGTATGTATTTATATATTTTCCAATGAGATGCACGTTTCATTGGTATGTATGTATGTATGGGGCCAAAACGTTTAATAATATTCTTAGTTGTTTGAAGGCTATTTGTCCATGATCAGTGAGTGATAGCTATGCCACGGCGAGGCTATTTATGAAGAAGTCAGGCATCAGCAATTTTTACTGACCTTTTCAAGTCGGTGCTTTTGCTGTGGTTCCTTCGTGTTTTGTATTGGTGGTTCTGAATCTTTCCCTTATCATATATATATTTACGTTGATGATTCTTCCTATTTTTGGTTGTTCATTTTTAGTTACGTTTGTTCTTCAAATTTAATGTTTGTCTTGTTGGTGATTTTGATTTTTCCCTATTTTGTACAGTGCTCCCTTTTAGTAAGGCCCGGATATTCTGAGTATCGCCTGTTTGGGAAAGAGCTGCTGACTCGGTTTACATGTTGTTCGTTTTATTTACTGTCGGCACTCGATGTTTCGACTTCGTTCCCTAGTGATAATGTAGGATGAATTTGGGGTCTGATCGTTTCTCGTTATAATTTATCAAGCATTCTCTCTCTCTCTCTCTCTCTCTCTCTCTCTCTCTCTCTCTCTCTCTCTCTCTCTCAGTATCCCTACATTTCCCATCTCTCTCTCTCTATAATTTTGCTAACGACATTATGCAAGTCCTATTGTTTCTTATTTGTCAAAATTCAACTCGTGGTACACAAACATGTTCAACTTAAAGAGTCATTTTATCAAAAGATAATAATTTCGTATTTACAAATTACAAAACGTGCAAATATAAGCAAAAACTGTAATAATTGATTGGTTAAGGCAATGAATTGGTTAATGTCCTGTTTACGGCCTAGTCACCAACTAAGGTCAAATCGGGTCATTCAGTTACCTTCACTGTTTGTGGATAGGCTTAGAACTCTGCGGCTTACAGGTACTGAGATCCAAACCCTCCGCACCCCCCTCCACACACACACAGGCTCCCATCCCGAATTTGCTGCAAGCACAATAGTCCTTTGAATTTCTGATCCCAAAGCCGTGGAATGCCCCGGCATTGAAAGCTACAAAGTAGACCGACCTAAATTCCCACGAGACCATTGTATAAACAAACTTCATGTCGGCGTTAGTGTTTACACTGTAGTTGGATAGGTGTGTTTCCGTAATGTTGATTTAAATATTTATTATCTCACCTGAAAATCTATAGTTTATCAACGACGTTTGAGAGTTCAACATTCAAGCGTGATAAGACTATTCCATATTTTAGGGGAAGCAGGTTTCGGATTTCTTTTTTCACATGATTTTAAAATTATAAATAAGTTTTTGATAATGCCACTATGTAGAATTCGTGGCCAATTGGTTAATATGGTGCAGTACGATCCAGTAAAACTATATAGCCCAATATAAAAATCACAACTGAATGCAATTTGCCTAAAACGCGGACTAATCAAAAATTGAAAGTGCATTCACGTCTCACTGCGTTTTGAAAGACTATACGTCAAATGGACTTAGTCTGTGTTCTCATTTCTTTCTTTTGCAATAGTCTCCAAATAATCACAGCCTTTCATGACTATCGCAGAGACATGCTTCTTGTCGGAACAGTTGCTGGTGGTCATGTCTGTGATGTATACTAAATAAAATCGATGATTTAGAATTTCTGAACGGAGTTAAGTGGAAGGCAAATAACCTACGTATTACCATGCTGGTTTGGTGCGCAGCAGTTAATACATTTGACGAATCGGTACGATCTCAGCTTGTATTACTCTGTAGAGTGTCTCCCATATGAGTTGACCCTTAAGGTGCCTAGATATACTGCATCTCACCATGCCGCCTGCCTATGTCGTCCGCTGAAGCTTGTCATAACTTTACAAACAAACCATGTAGACCCTGATCGGACTGATCCTAGAGGAGAGACTTATTTTGGTCCGAAATGTTTGCAACAATAAATTTCACAGTAACCGGCAGACAACAAAAAGACAACATCTATTGTGATCGGCATGTTAAAGGATTACATGTAAGACAGTTGCACATTAGTAATATACAGACCGATTTGCACATAATGGTTCTGAACATACTTTTGTCATTCTCTTTTATTTTACACCATTAAAGAATATTATTGTTTTTTTTTTTTTTTTTTTTTTTTTTTTGACTCGTTATATTTATTTCAGCAATCCTTGTTCCACACGCTCAATGGGACAAATGCACATTAACCGATAAAATGTCAATCACGACAATCGTCGTCTGCTTTGCCGTCTGCCGGTGACCTTAAAAGTATTTTTGCAAGCAGTGTGGACCCAGATCAGGCTGCAGTCTGACAGCGGTCCACCATGTTTGCCTGTATCCAAAAATATTAACCCATTTAGTACCGGAAACCCCTAAAGGGGTACCCTGACAAACAGTGCACGCCCAGATCAGACGCCGCATAACGCGGCGTCCGCTCAGGGCCTACACTGTTTGCAAACAGTTCAGCCACTTTCCAAATCAATTTTGAAGGATACACAACCTGACAACCCTAAATTTGAAATGGACTCCTGCTATATATAAGGTGGAAGATTCCTTTTGGTAAAAAAGGGTTAAAGGGCAAGAAGCACTGACATAAAGCAACATCAACGTACATGTAACTTTTACGAGAAGGAAAGCCGAAGTAACAGTTTCTTTGCCATTAAATGGCCAAACGGATTTACAAAATAAGCCAGAAATTGTGTTTGTAAAACACTGCCCCTAACCATATGCTTGCACCTAAATGGCTGTAAATGAAGAAAGCATTTTAGATTTTTATTTCACAAGTTAATCAGGCCAAATCAGTTTGTGTACTAGTCAATGACCCAATCAGTAAGGCTAACGCGATTAATCGTATAATCGATTAATCGATCGATAAACTCCACAAAAAAGATTATCATTTCTGATTTGCTTTTAATCGATTACTTGATAGGTACAATTTACTACCCAAAGTTATGCATAAAATAACTGGATGAGTGGCAAACAGTGCAGACCCTGATGAGACGCCGCATTATGCGGCGTCTCATCTGGGTTTACACTGTTTGCTAAGGCCTGTCTGTTCAAATATACATATGGTAAAGTGCAACATATGGTAAGAGTCATGCTCAGACAGAAAGCCAGACAGGTAAAATAATGACAAAAACCATAGCGATTACTGATCGATTATCGATCGTAATGACAGGACTGATGATCGATTAGCTTTTCAGCTCCGATTAGCCAGCCATACCAATCAGTTTATCAAATTCAAGACAACAACTCATATTGTTTTCGAAATATCTCGCAACATGTACAGGAAAGAAGTACAAGTAAATGGACTGAAATTTCAAACGGACAAAACTCCGGCAAATAAGTTGAAATCTTTATCAGGTGATGTCCTCCTATGTTCTTATTAATATACCAAATATCAAGATTGTAGCTGAGCTTCTTTTCCATTTATCTTGGTAACGATATTGGAATGATATATACTTAGTCAAAAAAGTAACTATACCAACTTTCGGGTGAAACTCGCGAGATATCTGGCAGCTATAGAGCTAAATTTGGCTGTAGACATTTAAATCGGACGTTTAGCTAGAGAATGCTCAAACTTGCATTTGTCCATACCTTTCTGCTCCAGAGTTGTCTTCCAATATGTGCCTAGAAAGATTTTGGTAGAAAATGGACATTGCGCATGCGCAGAAAGTTCTATTTTGTCTAAGATGGAAGACAATAATCTCTGAACATCGGATAACACTTTACTTTTACAATATCTCATGATCTCGCATTATAAGCGAGGTTTTAATTTGTGAAATTCTCAAATTATCTCCCTTGCAATTAAAAATATAGCAATTTTCGATCTGCTGTAATTTTTATTCCTGTCAATCATTTTTGCCATTTTTTTTTTTTCAAAAAACGCTTTGTGTCTACCATTGCTTTTCATCATGATGGTAAAAAATACGGAAAATTCATGTAGCATGTAGCACTAACGATTGCGATTTTCTATGGAGTTCCCATTGAAAGCAGCTTTGCACACAACTTCTAAGAATTGGAGGTCAATATGTGATAGCCTGTTTCTCGTAGCTGATGGAACTGAAGTTCCAAATCTTTTGTGAATAGACCCAAATGGTATCTAAAAAAATGTCACATGTATCAAATTTTAGAAATGTAGGGTACAGGGAAATATTGTGATGTTAAATCATAGCATGTTTTAATGATTTTCTCTGCGAAAATGACACAGTGACCCCTTGGGTGTTTAAAGAAATAGTCTACGATGATGTGTTTACGAAAACAACAATGAATGGTGCTTTTGCACGGAAAAATAAATCTTCTTATCAAAACATAACAAACTTTGTCTATTTTTTATCTGTAGTGGCTATAGTAACAGAAGCAATTTTAGGTATAGGAACTTTTTGACTGAGCATATAATCCATTTTATACCAATTTAAAATAATCTAACCCCCTATAGATGGCAGGAGTTCACTTCAAAATTTAGGGGTGTTAGGTTCTATTTTCTTCCACATTTATTTGGAAAATGGCTGATCTTTTTACAAACGTTTTGCGTTGTCTGATCTGGGCCAGCACTGTTTGGCGTTCGTCCGTCCGTCTGTCCGTTCGTCACAGAATCTGAGGCCTGACCCACCGACGTGATATAAAGGAGGGAAGCAGTGTTATCAACCGTGATTAAGTTAACTACCATGCGTGTAGTCTGTCATATAACATTTATCCCCATCTTATATCGAAGACTGATTTTACAAAATTGGGTACTGGAATCGAAGCAAGTATATATATATATTGTTTTAATTTATCTAAGTGTCACCATAAAATTCGTGCTCCGAGAGACCTTGTTGCAGAAAAAATTTAAGCCAAGAACATTGAATTTTGAAATTTAATCGGAATGACGTCTATAAAACTTAGAAAAGGCTCTGCGTCGTTTATGATACCGATATCCCTGTTAGAGAAGTTTAGCATTTAACAATTTATTACGAATGTTGAAGTCAGTCACATGACTTAACTGAAGTTCTGGGCGGGGGTGTAAATTTAACTGGTCAACCGATCGAAATAGGCATTGTCAATATTTAATAAATCATCCAACTATCTAGAAGTCAAGCTAAAGGCTCATAGTGCAGACTATATTTTCTTTTCCTTTGGGATCATTGTGCCCATCATGGTTATACCGCTCAAGCCGGCGCTAGGGGGCGCATGCAGCCTTGAAAACAACATTGCTGTATATGAAGAGACACAATAAAACCGCGTCACCAATTTTCTTTGTTTTATGTGTTCTTTGTTTCCAACGGCAACCTTTCAGGTCTTTATTCAATCATTTCAGATTAGTTTTCAACAGAAAGGGACATCATGAAGTCCCTTTCATAACAAGAGTAGAACAAACAGTCACTAGGTGTGCGCAATTCGTAACCTTCGGAATACCTACAATTAAATAACTTAGTACCGTATCTATTGTAAATATTGGCAAGTTTAAAGGTGAGAGCTTCACACACTTTCTGACATGACCATAACGTATGCTTTGTATGTTCTTCAGAAGTGAAAACATTTCTGACATTACATATAAGACAGAGGGAATATTCCCAATGAAATGTCTATTCAATTAACAGTTAGATGAAAGTTGTTTTATTTAAAGAAAGTCTGTAAATTTAAAGAATGTCTGTAAATTTAAAGACTTTTTAGTCTGTAGTTTTAAAGACTCACACAAAAGTGCACAAGGAAAATCATGAAAATGATGAAACACGAAAAAATCGCATTCTCATACGCAGCCTCATTCTTCATCTCATTAAAAATAAAGAGTTGCTGAAGGCTGCATGTATTTTATTGTCTATAAATATCGTTTTAATGATAGAAAATAATTAAGAAATATAACAACACAGTTCTTTCCCTTAGACAACAAATGCGGTGAAACACGGCAGAAACGGAGGAAATATCTATCAAAGGTCGAACATAAGATGAGTTTCGTACTGAAGTCATTTCGTTTTTGGCCATTTAACTGTTTGAAACTTTAATGAAATTTTAGTTGTCAGAAAAACTGTCTGTCGATGGGAGTGATCCGTATGTTGGCCAAATGATAAAAGCGTTATTCACCTTCATTTCTTAGCTCATTTTACATATGAATCTCTTTACAAACCTGATTCTTCAATTATGGTTGAAGGAATTTAATTAAATAAAGACAATTATATAATTTGCAAGTACACATAATAAAATATTCCAAAGATAACGTTAAAATTACTTTTAAAACAAAGTGCGATGTTTCCGTTTCACACCATTTTCATGATTTTATTTGTGTCAGTCTTTTAATTAACAGACTAAAAAGTTTTTAAATTTACAGACAGTCTTTAAGTAAGGGCGAGGATTGTGGCCACGTAAAATCGATTTAAGCCCCCCAGTGGAAATCTTCCACTGACCGTTCCAAGGCGGCTCTTCTGTGGCGATTTATTTATGTTGTTTGTTACTTACTGTGTGTATCACTTGTGTCTTTTGGTTTTGGATGGCCATATGGCCATTTTGTGGGAAAGTAACTGTCCTTATGGCCTTCCTTTGTTTAGGTTTCCATTATGGTCTGGTCGCTTAATGTTTGTATTTCTTTCCCTTTGGTGTCTTTTATGGGTGGAGTAAGTTAATTGTATCAATTCATGATCTTTGTTTTACTTCTACTTTTTAAATTTACAGACTGTCTTTAAATAAAACAACTTTCCTCTACCTGATTAAAGCGGTAAATGTTCTTTTATATGATTATGAGTAGGGTAGATGGTGGAAAAGTCTTAAGTAGACAAACTTGAAGCATGAAATCGTCTAGATTTCAGTTTATTTAAAACTGCATTTGGACATTTCAAAAACCAAAACAGATTTCTCCCTGATTTTTCAAAGGCTTTGTCGTAATATATAATCACATGTTTTTTACATATCGTCGCATCGTGATTGCATAGTATGCCATGTTTGAGGTTTCTAGCTTTCACTGATCGCTAGAAATCGTTTTCGAATATTATAGTTATACATGGAAGGAAGGAAGGACTGACTGACGGACGGAGGAAGGACGGTAGGACATATATAAAATAGTTTGCCTGTACTTTTTCACAGCCAGAGTATTATTACCTGACACCGCCAAAGAGAAAGAAGCGCTTACATTCAACAACTTCAGGGTAATTAAAACATCACAGACAGAAAGCCAAATGGACAGATATTTTCCCCCAAAAAGGGCAAAATATATATTCAGTAAATACAAGCAAAGAACAATAATGACAGGTATAAACCACGCAGAAGCACTAAGGTTTTAAATACGTCAGTTGATGCCTGATGCTCTGTCTCTGTTCGGGCCCACCAGAGTCCATCCGGTGTTTACTTAATATTTTGCTCCAGCGCTTCAGTTATTTTCTGCTGTCGTGCACAGATACTATTTTTATTTAGAATGACATCTATGTCCATTTCTGAGAAAGAAATACCTCAAGGCTTTTCGCTTGTGGTGTCAGGATTGTGGTGTCATTGCTAAATGCGCGTCTTTTTTTTCTTTTATTGTCTTGGACGGAAAGTGTCAGGTAATTTTATTGATTCTTTATCATGCTTTCATTTCTGTTTGACATAGGCTTGATTTCTGTGTTTGGCCGTGAGTTTATCAAAGTAATTGTTGGCCAGTGATCAATGGACCTGTGAGAAATATTTGCAGAAATTACAATCGGCCTTCGCAATATATGTGTTGAACCACTGAGAATTGTCAGTACCAAGATTTATCTCAGGTTTGACTTGCTATAGTCATGTTTGATAGTAGTCGACCTTTTTTTTTTTTTTTTTTTTTTTGGTTTTGGTTTAACGGCCCTTTCAAGATTATTTCACTCATATCGAGCAGATCGTTGATTAGAGGTGGGCAAAAACCGGAGAAAAACCACCCGACCTTCCGTTGCAGAACTTGGCGTCGCACATATGACCCAAGCGAGGCTCAAACCACAGCGGTGAGAGACCTAATGATCAAGAGTCAGCGCTCTTAACCACTAGGCCACGAAGGCCCGTAAAGTATTCGACTTAACAATTATGTTGTCCTAATCTCATCACGTGTACAAGTCCTTGAAATGAAGACCCCCTAAACCCCACTTTATATTGAGAAAACTTGGGTTTACGGGGGTGAACATTATTTTTCTTATTTCTGTTCCAAGACATAGGTTGTGGGTACTCGTTAGAACCTCGTCGTTGAGGCGGTTCTAACGAGCATCCACAACCAATGTTTAGAGTATTTAATAGGAACATATCACGGATTTATATCAGATTAGTAGCCATTCTGAAGTTCTGAAAATGCACAATGTAGCACGGGTGGGTTATCTTAATGTGGTTTCTGACGAACAGTAATACCAACATTTGTTCACATTTACATTATTTACGACGACGATAACTCCGACGATACAAACAGCTTAGCTAAGTAGTCGTTATATGTCTTTGTTGTGGTTTCTGAAGAGAGCAATGGTCTGCTCATTTATGTATCAAATATTGAGACAACAGGGCATTTCACCGTTTTTATATAGTTACAGAAAACCTAACATGCGTCAAGGCGGTATTTTCGCTTTTAAAAGCATTCGAAAAACTTATTCTTTTGGAGCGAATTAAGATATATTGACAACACCCGACTAACTCTCGCCCTGTCAAAGTTATCTGCGACTTATACACCTATAAAATAAGTTGTGCCAAACTTTTGTTTTAATTCGTCTAGGAATGATATATCTTTGAAACCATGCTAGTAGACATGTTAGGATCCTGACTTTTATGCGCAACTAGTTTAAAACACATGTGGAGAACAGATAATTTCATATGCAATTCATGTCAGCCCATTTACAGCAGGAAACTGTGCTATAGAACCGTCATAAAGCATTTTAAGAGGGGTGAAGACTGTTGATTTGTCTCCAGATACGACTAGTGACAATGCATGGCATGACGTGTACAAACAGAGGCTTCCATACACAATCGAACAGAACTGGAATGAAACACCAACGCCGTTTTGAATCATTCTAACTGAAACCATGACTATTCTTTGAACACCAAGATGCAATCAATACTATCGCTCAGAGCCCTACAGCTTACATTACGCTAACAGACCCGTGCGACATAGTGCATTTTCACATCTCTAAAATGACTTCTTTTCAGATGAAAATCCATGATATACTGCAAACATAGGTTATGGTCATGGAGGCGGTTCTAACGAGTACCCTCAATCTATGTCTTGGAGGAAAAATAAGAAAAATAATGTTTACCCCCCGTTTTTCTCTATACAAAGTGGGGTGTAAGGGGGTGTTCATTTCACAGGCTTGATTGACACAAAGTAAAAATTTTGCAACTCTGTGTCTGCGTGAGTTGTCAGATCTCGACAACCACTACAGAGCGGTCCTCAGTTTAAAGACACATCGGAGTTACGAAAAGCCCGGGATAGAACCCTCAACCCTGGGTGTATGAGTCGAGTAGCTCATTCAATACGCAGGGAAATTTCTGGCAGCGTAAAACCCGAACAAAACAGATTTGACCTATTAAAAAGCACAAACAGTATGGATATAGAAATCGTACACGCCATCAAAACCTCTGTCATTAAACTCGAAATTTCGGTAATGTGTCTCTGCGATTGTGGATGTTTTTGCCGCTGCTCACGTGTTGTTACAGTAGCTAAATAGACATTCTTATATAACTCGAGACAGCGTACTTGATACAGTTACAGGCCATAAATTTAGTTACGGGGTGAAAACAAATAAAATACAGATTTTCAATAAAGCATGTTTCCATCAAAGATATCAGATTAAAATTCCACAGGAAGCGAGGTATAATAATCTCATGTAAAATCACTACATTCTGTACACATATACATGCCCAACCTTTTACAAATTGATAACAGTTTTGCAAACTACGTCAGAAACGGACAAATGCCCGCTAGTGCCGTACTTTTTTTTTTTTTTTTTTTTGCTTTCTTAATAACACACACATACTCATTATTACTCACAAAATAGAAGTAGAGGCAATGATCAGAAATCGATACAATTAACCCACAGCTCCCATCAGAGACACCAAAGGGAAAGCAACACAAACATGAAGCAACAGACACCAAGGGAAACACCAACAGCGGAAAGCCAACAGGACATTTACCTTCCTACAAAATGGCCAAAAGGCTATCCGAAATAAAATAAGCGACACAAACACCAAAAGACAAACCATAACAAAAATAAACCGCGACAGAAGAACCGCCTTGGAGAGGTCAGCGGAAACGAATTCCACTGGGTGGGGGTGGGGGGGGGGGCTTAAATCGATATTACGTGGCCACAATCCTCGCCCTTACTTCCGTCGCGATGAAGACAAATAATTTGTTCATTCCGCATGGAGGCCTCCTAACTCATCAGTTCAACATCTCCGTGAACACAAGTTTGTAGATTTTCGTGATTTTTTTTTTTATTTATTTATTTTACATGTTAAATACATGTATAAATTTTGTTCTTTTAAACGCAAAGGCTTGGAAACGGATTTCTTGTTCATGTTTTCTCGTGGGGTACGTTTTAGCTCGTCTGTTTTTGCGAAGAAAAACATTCGACATATTGGCATCAATCCGGCGTCTTTGTTGTCGTTGTAGTCGTCGTCAACGTCGTCGTCGTCCTTGTTATTATCGTTCAGAAAAATAAATAATCGTGGTTATAATTTCAAAAGTATTTGACCGAGCCTCATGAAACTTCATTACGCAAACACGCCTATACAAATACATTGTCACCTTTATCGCCAGAAAGATGAAAATTTTATGATGAAATATTGTGATATTTTTCATATTTCTGCTCAAAATATAGATTGTGGGCACTCGTTAGAACCGCTTCATCGAGGCGGTTCTAACGAGTACCCACAATCTATATTTTAGAGCAGAAAAAAGAAAAATAAGGTACACCCCCGGAAACCCCAGTTTTACTATATTATAGTGGGGTTCAAGGGGTCAAAATTATATCGGCGTGTTTTCGTGATGTCATTTTTGTACTCACTATCACAAGAACTACATTCTGACCAATAACTGTATTATTGATTTTGGTTTAATTATCTTCCCTTTTCTTTTATTTTTCTTCTGAAAAGCATTTTACATCTCCTTTCCACAGTGTGTTTAACAGAGCCTTCACACTTCACATGGTTCTTCCTTGGGACAAAATAGAAGTGAAGGTAATGGCCAGGAATCGAAACAATTAACCAACAGCTCCCATTAGAGACACCAAACGGAAAGAAACACAGACATGAAATAACTAGACCCTAATGGAGACACTAATAGCGGAAGGCAAAAAGGACAGTTACCTCCCCATAAAATTGCCAATTGGCTTAAAGTATTCAAAACCAAAATACAAGCGATACACACACGCAAATACAAACCATAACAAAAATCCTATATAATTCTGAACCGCTTAACCCCACTTTTATATAGTAAAATTGGGGTTAACCTTGGTAAACTTTCTTCTCTTATTTCTGCTCTTAAATATAGGTTGTTGTTGCCCATCAGAACCGCCAGGATGAGGCCTGTCAAACGTGTACACACAGTCTATATTTGAGCAGATTGTTGGTGCTCGTAAGAACCGCCTCGTCATCGAGGCGGTTCTAACGTGTACACACAGTCTTTGCAGAAATAAGAAAATATAAGAATTATTATCTTAAAATTTTCGTTTTTTTCGGCAGAAAAAATACAATTAATTTGTCTAGGCGTGTTTTCGTAATGTTTGGATATCAGAGTAGTATTTTGTTTGTTTGTTTGTATCAAAGTTTAACGGCCCAGTCAACACTAGTTTAGGTCATTTTTGAGCTTGTCAAATTACTTATCAACAGTTTTCCTGGGCAGGCTTATACGTAAGCGGTCGACCAGTACAGAGCACAATCTTACGCCAGAAACTAACAAGTGCCTTTCTTGATCAGAGTAGTATACTGGGGCCAGTTGTTCAAAACTAACAACGTCGTTAGTTAACGTATCGTTAAAACTTTGATCATTAAATATGGCAAATATGCTCATATTTTTGCTGAAAAAATGTGAGCATCCGCAAAAGCTGCTCACATTTTTTCAGCAAAAATACCAAAATTTTTTATTATTAAACTTGCTAGAACAGTTAACAATATGACCACTAACGAGCTCGTTAAGCTAACGATGCTTTGAACACCTGGCCGCAGGTCTTCATCGTGCAAAGAAATGGTGGCTGGATATTAAAATACATGTTATAATTTTAAAATGGTAAGAACCGACGTTAGTCGAAGGGGACTATAGTAATGGGTTCGTTTTGACCGTCCCATCACGAAAACACGCCTATATAATTTTGACCCCCTTGAACCCCACTCTTATATTGTAAAATTGGGGTTTACATGGGCAAACCTTAATTTTCTTATTTCTGGTCTAAAATATAGATTGTTGGTACTCGTTAGAACCACCTCAATGAGGCGGTTTTAATGAGTACCCACAATCTATATTTGGAGCACAAATAAGAAAAATACCACAATGTTTCATCTAAAAATTCCGATTTTTTGGTGGTAAAGTTTACAATGTATTTGTATAGGCATGTTTTCGTAATGCATCCGTAAGTCAGTCCGTCCGTCCGTAGACGCAATCTTGTCTCCTCAACTCTTACTACAGTGTTCAAGGAATTTGATGAAACTTTCCAGTTATTGTCCCCATGACTTGAAGATGATCATAATTTATCGAGGCCATGCTCGACTGATTTGGCCCTTTTTATGTTTAAGCCATTTTAGCCGTTTATCCACAACTCCTACAGTTTTCAAGCGATTTTAAAGAAGCTTTTCTTTTACTGTCCCATGACCTGAATATGATAATATTTTATCAAGGTCATGCTCAACTGATTTTACTAGAGTAAACTTTGTCACTTTTAGCCGTTTTATCAACCGAAGTTCTTGTCTCCGCAACGCCTCCTACAGTTTTCAAGGGATTTTCCAGTTATTGTTCCCATGACCTGAAGATGAACATATTTAATCGTGGTCATGCTCGACTATTTTTCTCCCGAGTTATGGCCCTTTGTCAGTTTTAGTCATTTTATCAACAGAAGTTCATGTCTGTGCAACTCCTCTTATAGTTTTCAAGGTTTTTTTTTTATGAAAATTTCCAGTTATTGTTGCAGAGGAACGATTTTTATGCTTGGCTGATTTTGACCCGAGTTCTGGCCCTTGGGTTATTTGTCAACAGTTTTAAAACGGTTTTAAAATCCCCAAACATGGTCAGCAGACATTTTCACCACATACTGACATTTCCAACGTCGGGGGACTCTTGGCCGGCTGCCTTTTATCAGTACCGTTATTAAGCCGGTAAAACTGTACTAAAAACTCGTCCATAATGCCGAAGTTTATGATAGCTTGTAAATAGGTCACAGTTCCCGTAGCTCATTAAGTTTAGAGGAAGTTGAACGCAGAATGTCGGCCGATTGAGTACACACGAATGCCCAGTAGAGGTGGATATTGCTACCATCTTTGGATACTTTCCACGTAAGGCGATGGTGTCTGGAAATAAATTGATAGTTTCTTCTGACACTTGATATTGCAAGAAGAGATATTTCTAATATAACAATTGTTCTTGGTAATATTTTCACACTAAGCATGAAGACGTATTAAACGGCCGTTTCTTTCTTTCTTTCTTTCTTTCTGTTTACACTGATAAAGATAAGACGTCGATATCAAAAAGTGCATTTTTTTTTCGAAAAATAAAGTTCTTCTCGTGAAAATTTAAAACTGTAGATTGTGGGGGTGGTTCTAACGAGCACTCACAACCTAAGCTTTGGAGCTTTTAAATAAGGGATGTAGACTATACCCCAGTAAACCAGTAAACTCCATTTTTTTCTTTAAATTTAGAGGCGCTTATGTTTTGGTTTATTGTTCTGTTGTATTTGCATGTATGTACTGCTAATATTTTTTAATTGCATAGAAAGTGCCGTTTTGCTTTACACATTTGTTGTTTTAATTACAGTGGAATTGTTCTATGTTGAGGCTTCTTTCTCTTTTTTTCTGTTATACCTCCCAATTCAAGAGGTATAAGGAAATTGTATAGAATGTCTTCCCATTTAAAAAGGGATTTTCCCATTTGAATCCCTTTTTTTTGAGGTATAAAGTGCAAATATGACATTGTCATGTTTCAATTTTGGTCCTCTTTTGGTCTGCAAGCTGGGATGGAATAGAGGAAATTTCCTCTCTTAAGAAGGGTCATTTTCCAATTTTGACCCTGATCGATGCCACACGTTAGAGTGCCTTTTTCAGCTTTTCCTTCCCTTTCAGTTGTACACAATACCACATTAAACAGAGGATTTTTCCTCTGTTAAGGCTTTGTACAGAGTTCCGAAAGTACATGCCAAGGGTTTCAACTCTGATCAACAGAGGATTTTTCCTCTGTTCTTATATATTCAGTCCACAGATTTTTTCTCTATTGAAAGAATATTTTTAGAACCTTGCCCAAGTCAAGGCATCAGGCATACTATTTGAACAGAGGATTTTCCCTCTGTTGAGCTGGACCCTTCCAAGGAGTTACTCCTGCTGAAATGTGTTATATAACATTATTCCGCACATGAAAATCTTTTGAAAATCAGTTCCGCTCAACAGAGGGTTTTTCCTCTGTTCTGATATATAAAGGCCACGCGAGCAACAGAGGATTTTTCCTCTGTTACATATGGCTCAGGCATACAATCGGAACAAAGGATTTTTCCTCTGTTCAGCTGAACCATTACCAATGAAGGTTTCCAAGGAGTTAACTTCTGCTGAATTCATTAAGCACGTGAAAATCTATTGGAAATCACTTCAGCACAACAGAGGATTTTTCCTCTGTTTTGATGTATATGGTCCACGCGGGCAACACAAGATTTTTCTTCTGTTGAAGTAAAGAATATTTTTAACCTTACATATGACTCAACCAAAGTCAAGGCACCAGGCATACAATCTGAACAGAGGACTTTTCCTCTGTTCAGCTGCACCCTTACCGATGAAGCTTCCCAAGAAGTTAACTTCTGCTGATGTTTATATATAATATTATTCAGCGAGTGAAAATCTGTTGAAAATCAGTTCAGCCCAACATAGGATTTTTCCTCTGTCCTGATATAAAACAGTCCAAACAGGCAATAGAGGATTTTTTCATCTGTTGAAAAAAATATTTTAGAACCTTGCCCAAGTCAAGGCATCATGCATACTAGGGGACCCCAGGTTGATGCCACTGAATGTGTCTTATCAAAAGGAGCCAGGGTATATATGGTTTAGGGTGGGGATTTAAACGGTTTCTGGATATGGCCTTCTATGAAGTAGAGGTTGTGGGTCATGTCACTGGCGGACCCTGGGAACCCCAGGGTTGGTATCACTGAATGCGTCTCCTCATAAGGAACAAGTATATATATGATTTATATCTGAGATATTAAAACTCTCGAGCACATAAAGTACGAAACAAATGTTCAAATTAAAATGTCAAAGCTTAAACATTCAAAATATGTATATACAACATGTTTTTTTCCTCTTTTGAAAGTCTTTAGGCATTTAATCCTAACAGAGGATTTTTTCCTCTGTTTCACAAGATCCAAACCGTCGAATGACAATTTCAGCCCAATATATAGTTTTTTCCAGTGTTCATATGTTCTAATGGCATGATTATCCTAACTTCCAAAATAGGTTTCGTTTTTACACTTCTTTCCGTATTGAAATGTTCGGAGCCCAACAAGGGGAACAATCCTTTGTTTCTGGTATTAAACGTCAAAACAGTCAATACAAGTTACATTTGGTTTGCAACAAGTCTAGACCAACAGGGGAAAACTCTGTTCTGTGTTCTGTTCTGTTAAGCTTTCTATCAGTGAAAACCCTTACCAATGTCGTGTCTAAGCTTAATAAAGTTAAGGTACAAATAGGTACAAAACAGAAAATTTTCCTCCGTTTGTTTGTTTGTTTGTTTAAGGTGAGGTTAAACGTCCCCGTGAACAGATTTATGTCAATTTCACGACATTGCTTCCGATAATGTGGGACTTTTACTCAACATTGAGATAAATGACATCTCAAGCCCTTCCACCCAAACAATATGCAGAGGCGCACCACATTGCCTTGGCAGCTTAGGCTATCTAACAGGTTTACCAGTACCCATTTGCGGCCGCTTCCAGCTCTGCATGGAAACACTAGCGGCCCTCAGATATGGTTCAGATTTTTTATTTCAATATTATGAGGCAATGCGCCAGCATTTTAACTATAGACAGAGGATTTTACTTCTGTTCTGTTAAACTTAAACGAAATGACAAAAAAGAAGACGTTTATTCTATTTGTTTTTTAAGATATTGTAGTTTTACAGTTACATGTATACAAGATCATTACGATAACACACCCGTGCGACATAGTGCATTTTTCACATCTCCAAAATGGCCATTTTTTCTGATGAAAATCCGTGATATTATTCTTATAAATACTGCCAACATAGGTTGTGGGTACTCGTTAGAACAGCCTCATTGAGGCGGTTCTAACGAGTACCCACAACCTATGTCTTGGAGTAAAAATTGGAAAAATGATGTGTTCCCCCGTAAACCCCAGTTTTCTCTATATAATGTGGGGTATAGGGGGTGGGGGTCTTCATTTCACGGACTTGTTCACGTGGTGTGTTCCATGGTTTCAAAATACAACAGTATTTCATTCATTAGATTCTCTTTCTCAAGGTAACGTGTGTTTGTTTGAAGTTACTCGTCCCTGTCAGCACTATGTAGGTCATTTTGGAGACGTCGAGTTCGAGTTAATGGGATTTTTACCTGACATTGAGATCAAATGACACTTCAAGCCCTACTCCCCAAAGAAGCCGCTGGTGTTTAAGGCATTACGAAAACACGCCTATACAAATACATTGTAAATTTTACCGCCGCAAAAAATAAAAAAAAAAAAAAAAAAAAACTTTCAGATAAAAAAAATGTTATATTTTTCTTATTTCTGCTCCAAATATAGATTGTGGGTACACGTTAGAACCGCCACATCGGTTCTAATGGATGAGCCGTTTCTAACGAGTACCCACAATCTTTATTTTAGAGCAGAAATAAGTAAAATACAGTCAACCCTCTTTATACCGGCATTCGTTATGACGGCAAAACTCGTTATAACGACAATTTGAATGGAATGGCTATATACTTAGCTAAAGGCTTATTACGATAACATACCCGTGCAACATAGTGCATTTTTTCACATCTCCAAAATGGCTACTGTTTTCATGAAAATCCGTGACATTTTTCTTATTTCTGCTCCAAGACATAGGTTGTGTGTGCTCGTTAGAATCGCCACATCGAGGCGGTTCTAACGAGTACCCACAACATATTATGAAAACCGCCTATACAAATACATTGTAAACTTTACCACCGAAAAGAAAATTTTAAGATGAAAATTTGTGATATTTTTCGTATTTCTGCTGAAAATGTAGATTGTGGGTACTCGTTAGAACCACCTCATCGAGGCGGTTCTAACGGGTACCCACAATCTATATTGCAGAGCAGAAATGAGAAAAATAAGTTATACCCCTGTAAACCCCAGTTTTACAATATAAAAGTGGGGTTCAAGGGGGTCAAAAATTATATAGGCTTGTTTTCGTGATGCCTGACAAATTTTCTTCACTTCTTTTTAAAAGGAGTCTTTAATAATCTGGCCTGTTATCGTGTTGAGAACAATGTTAAGTGTAAAACTTATTAACATATGCTACAGTTAAATCTTGATTTTAGAAAGCAACGGTGGGCCAACTTTGTCCTTTTGATTTGTCCTGGAATCGAATATACTAGAGCTTAAATTGTGTCATTTGGACATCAAGTGCCATTAATGATTCTGTATCCCATGTTTATCAAAATTGGTTTCGACAGCATTTATTTCTGACAGTGTTTGGCTCTCAGACAGACATGCCCTTCTGCTTGTATTGTGAGGCGAGCAATTTAAAGGAAATTCTGTCGATTAAATTTCAGAGATGTCGCGCGGAAAACTAATCTGCAATTACGCTGATTCGATGCACCTGCGCAATCTCGCCGTCTGATCAAAACATTTGCTTTTCTTTGTTATTCTGCCTTTCCAAACAGCATCAAACGAATTTGGGCTCCTCCCATACCGAATAGGTAGGCAGCTTGGTCAGTATCATCACGTAAACAAGTCCGTGAAATGAAGACCCCACCAAACCCAACTTTATATAGAGAAAACTGGGGTTTACGGGGGTAAACATTATGATTCTTATTTCTACTCGAAGATATAGGTTGTGGGTACTCGTTAGAACAGCCTCAATGAGGCTGTTCTAACCAGTATCCACAACCTATGTTTACAGTTTAAATAAGAAAAATATCACGGATTTTCAACAGAAAATTAGCCATTTTGTAGATGTGAAAAATGCACTATGTCGCACGGGTGTGTTGTCATAATGTGGTCACCATTTGGACAGTCGCGAGGATTTTTCTTCTGTTATCGCAAATTTACGTTTCGTTACTTCAGGGCGTTGTAGCATATTATTGATCCATTAAGAATGGAATCAGCCAACTTCTGCTCTTAAAACAAGACCGTATCGGTAATTATTTTATACGCTGACAGCTAGGCCATATTTAGAAGCTAAATACGTTGCAAAATTCTCCCACTGGCATTCCTAAAATGAACCTATGTTCGACAAGCGAATTGGAGATCAGCTTGCGCACACTTGCAAACGTATCAGCACCTGCACCCGTTCTCTTTAATAGATGCGTCTTATCCAGAAATCTCTGTTGTAAAATTAGGGGATTCTGGCCAGACTGCGACGTAGATGCGGCGTCGGAAATTCCAGGATGATGCGCCGTCTGATCAGGGTTTTGCAGGTCGCACATGCCATGTTGCATTGTTTAATATGGATTGAAAAAAAATAGAGACAAAGCGTGGGATTGGAACAGACTGTATTTTAGAAGTTTTAGAATGCTGTAGTTATAAGTAAAGAGTAATGAAGTTCGCACCAGCACAAGAAATATCGACCGTTTACAAACATTACGATAACTCACCCGTTCGATATAGTGCATTTTTCACATCTCCAAAATGGCTCCTTTTCTGACGAAAATCCTTGATATTTTTCTTATAAATGCTCATAACATAGGTTGTGTGTGCCCGTTAGAACCGCCTCAATGAGGCGGTTCTCACGAGTACCCACAACCTATATCTTGGAGCTGAAATCTAACAAATAGCGCCAATCAGAAAAGATGACTTCGATGCCATCGATAACTATAAAACTCACGGGCACAGATTATGTCAACGCGCAGATGAAATACATCAAAATTCGGTTGCATGGAAAAGAGAATGATAACAGTATCGCTAACACTGCACGATACCCCACAACTGCAGGCCAATAAGATGCATTTTCAGGTGTTTCTAGAGCATCCAAAGGCCTTGTTTAATCTATGGCAACAATGTTCTTAATATGTACTGTCTATATATAGGCAAAAAAAAAAAAAAAACACTTTTCAGTAACACCAAAGCCAAAAAATTCATAAATGTAATGTCCTTGGCCACAAAAGCAACTTTTAGTAACTTGTTAATCTGTGAAGTTTCATCAGGCTACATATACTACAGACATATATGCCTAAAACTATTTTTGCAGACGCACGATAAGGGCAGATAACTCAGAATAAACAGAGAAGCAATTCCCGTCTACTTTATAGCAGCTTTAGATCTGTACACATCTATGAAATTGCAACTGCCTTTCCACATTGAAATTTACTATATATACAGGGGCAGTTACCTCTCTTATTAAAATGGGCAGAGTATGGTTCCTTAGGCACAGTGGCTTCCTTAAGGATTCTATAAATTCTTAAAATTTCATCAAGGTAAAGGAGCTATGAGCCAAAAAGCAGTTTTTACATGTATCAAGGGCAGTAATTTAAGAACCAGAATTGGCAGAGTGACCGTCGTCCTTGGCCATAATATGCTTCCGTAAGTGTTTTATACATTTGTAAAAGTTCATCAAGATAATACCGACCCCCGGGGTTTGAAGAAAAAAATGGGCTGCATGATGCTTCCACGCAGAGCTGAAACCAACCGCGCACGAGAACTGGTAAACCGGGTAAAGCCTGCCCAGGCGAGAGGGAACATCCATGCTTATAAACCCTATTGTTTTCATTGGGCGACAGGGCTTAAGATATCATTTCATCTCAGTGTCGGGTAAAAGTCCCACAGGATTGGAAGTAGCATCTCCAAAATGACCTATATAATGTTGACGGGGACGTTTAGCCTCAAATCAATCAAACAAATCAAGATATTACCTATAGCAAAAGAGAGGTGAAGGCAGTGATCAGGAATCGATACAATTAACCTACAGCTCCCATCAGAGACACCAAAGGGAAAGAAACACAAACATGAAATAATTAGACTCTAATGGAAATATTAATAGCGGAAAGTCAAAAGGACAGTTACTTTCCCCAAAAATTGCGAATTAGCTATTCAAAACAAAATATATAACCGATACACACACTCAAAGACAAACCATAACAAAATAAACGAAGACATAGGTCAAAACCCATTTTTCACGTCCATTAAATGCAGTTAACTCAAAATACTGGATGGCCAGTGTAGTGGTCTTCGGTCATAACATGGTTTACTTACTAGCTCATTACATATCATCCAAAGTCACTGGGATATCAAAATTAAATCTTATTATTCATCAAAAACTGCTGGTCAAATTGAAGTCGATGTTAAGGGAGTAAAGAAATGAAGTCGCGGGCACATATCAAAGATAGTTGTGATGACCATATATGGTAAAGGAATCTTCAAAAATCCTGCAGTCCAATTGCATTGAAATTATGTATGTTGCATTTGCATTGGGGAGTCTTGCCCATTGTAACTAGTTCAAATGATGCGTCTGCGTTGACCTTTACCCATTTTACACAAATGTCAAATTTGATGACTTGTGATTGTGTATGGAGAAATAAAAATATTTTTGTTTTCAAAAACTGTTATTGCCTGTGAACGTTAATGGTTATTCAGTATACTAAACTCCGTTCAGAAAATCTGAATCATCGATTTTTTCGTTTCTTCCTTTAAATACTCATTTTAGCCCATGCATCACTATGGGAAAGTTGAAGACCTCATCCTCCGCCGATTTCTTCAACAAGTCGTATGCCTCTGCGACAGTCAGGAAAGGCTGTGATTATTTGGAGAAAATTGCAAAACAAAGAAATGAGTGCACAGACTAAGTCCATTTGACGATGATTGTCAGGTAAAATAATAAATATTCAAATCCATGTGACGCACTTTATAAATAGACATGCAATGGCGACACACCTTATATTCGAATGGCTAGATAGAGGTTCATTAGGAACGGGGAGTCACTAGCGCGATGTGCTGTCAATAGTCGTCAAAAAGAATTATACCGATATCAGATGTGTTGTCACAGCTAATGATTTTCCATGGAGTGATCGTGCAAATTAAACATAGACGCCCTTGTAATGTACAAGAGCAGTGACCACTTCTATATATGGTTTAAAAAGGTGTGTCGAACCTGTCAGAATGTCTTAGTCTGTGAAAGAAAATACAGATATTACAATTTTCTCCAAATAATCACAGCCTTTCCTAGCTGTCGCAGAGGCATACGACTTGCTGGAGAAATCGGCGGAGGGTGAGGTCTAAAACTTTCCCGTAGTGATGTATGGGCTTAAATGAGTATTAAAAGCGGGAAACGAAAAAAACGATGATTCAGATATTCTGAATGGAGTTTAATAAAGCTGCATGAGTAACAAAGATCAATGCTGCTCATTGACTTTGCTTCAAGGTCGCTCAGATGTAAAAAAAAAAAAAAAAAAAAAAACAACAACAAAAAAAAAAAAAACTTTTTTGTTTAAGGAAAACAGCTGGGCAAATATAAGCCAAATTTCATGTGAGACGTTTATGGGATGGAAGAACAAAGTATTGTTCATATGATTTGGGTCACATTACCAACATAGCTGCCATGGTAAAACCCCTTCTCAGAAAACAAATGGGTCCATATACACTCTGCGCTCAGGTGGGCGGTTCAAACCATCAGTGCAGTTTGGAAAACTAACCGGATCCTAGCCAACAAATAAAATTACACCATTTAAACGCCAGTTTGGAAAACGGGACAGTTTACATCCGATCAAGCTGAACATAGTTAGACCATAATGTGGGGCAGCGCATATTGTTTCGAGGTTACGTTCCACCAAATATAATAGGATTATGCTCATTAGAATTTTTTGTAAACTTTTCGTTTCCGGATAACTCCTCCTACAGTTTACATCCGATCAAGCTTAAACATCATACATAATTAGACCATGATGTGGGGCAGCGCATATTGTTTCGAAGTTACGATCCACCAAATAACAATATAGTTATGTCCCTTTGAATGCTTTTGTAAACTTTCCGTTTCCGGATGACTCCTCCTACATTCTACATCCAATCAAGCTGAAATTTCATATTATACTGTTGATGTGGGGCAGCATATATTGTTCCGTGTTACCGTCCACCAAATAATAAGAGTTATGCCATTTTGAAAAATTATGTAAACATTTCGTTTCCGGATAACTCCTCCTATATTTTCATCCGATGATGCTGAAACTTTACATACAGTAAGACCATGTTATGGAACAATGCATAGTATTTTGAGGTAACGGTCCGCCATATATCACCAGAGTTATACACCTTTCACAGTTTTTTTAAACATTCTGTTTCCGGATAACTCCTCCGACATCTGATGAAGCTGAAATTTTACATATAGTAAGACCATGACATGGTACAGTGCATATTATTTTGAAGTTACCGTTCACCAAATGTTACCAGAGTTATTCCCCATTCACAGATTTTTCTAAACATATTTGGTTTCTGGATAATGCTCCTACATTTAACATCTGATGAAGCCGGAACTTTACGTATTGTTAGACTATTATGTGTAGCAGCGCATTTTAATTCAAGGCTACAGTCCACCACTTATTGCAAGTGTTATGCCCATATAATTTTGAGAAAATGGTCCACCAAATAATACTGACCATGAACATTTGTTGGAGACAGGTAGTTTGAGCCATTGATGGTTACTAATAGTGCTAGGTAAGAATACATGGAGCACATATTGTCCCTTGGTTACATTCCATAAACCCATACTTGTACAACAGTCAGTATATATATATGCTCCATTGCCGCGGGCGTATATTGCCTCGGTTGCGGAGCTCTTGTTATACAAAGGAATGCATTACAATAATCTGCATTTAGATTAATTAATCAAAACTGAATATTAGTCGTGTCTAAAACAAAACATCGCATTAATCATTTTACTGCGTAGGCAAAGAGCACATACAAAGCTAAAGTAGTGATGGAATTGTGTGTGTTTTAACCAATGCATGTAGTACAACAAATGCAATACAAAAGCCATCTCCAAGCAAATAAATTGAGCACCACGTACTCCCGCCATTTATAGGAGAAAATGGAAAATACAGGGGTTTACAGGCTTTTACTTTGGCGAATTCGAGGAACATTATGAGTGCTATCGAGCACATATGACTTATATAAAACAAGCAGTAATAAGAAAATCGTCGTAAACATTTCTTTTGACACGTTATTACTGCGATGTGCGTGGTATATGTACTTTGTTCTGAACGTCACGGAAAATTATTCAATGTTGCAGATAAAATTACTATAACAGTTGAACTTCAACGGTTCGAACACCTTTGGAATCAAAAAATCTGTTCGATATAGGAGTAGTTCGAGCCACTGAGGGTTACAGCCAGGAGGCATAACGGGTTTAATTTTAAGACATCTTTTCGGTATTGTATAGTAAAAAAATGTATGTTGTGAGTACTTATTAGAATCGCATTGATGAGGCGAACCTAATGAGTACACAGAGCATACATTCGCAGGATAAAAGTCGAAAACCTCCTTAAACATTTCGCACTACTTCTTATGTAGAGGAATTCCCTATTAACCCAAAACAGGGTTCGACTCAGCCATGGTAGACGAGCCATCCGTGTTCGAGCCAGCCAAATTCTACTGTATCTAACTAGGTCAAGGTTGTGTTATCCTAACGGGAAACGCAAGCTATGGAAATAAGTCCTTGCTACAGGGACTGTTTATGTTCGGATTTATTCTTGTTGTTATTCACACTTTCATCCTTGGTGATCGGTCCAGATTTCTATTCAACCAGTGTAAATACAGATGACATGCTTGGTAACATGCTGTCGCATCAGGATCGACAACGTTCCGCGTCCTGTAAATGATTTTGACCACTCCCATTTACAAGAATTGACGTGTCAAAATACATAGCTGGAGGACATGAGTTCAGTTTACCAGGGGTGAAATGGTAAAAAATATAATCTGTATTTGAGTAGAAAGAAACATGATCCTTCTCTTATGGAAACTAATGGCATTTAATACAATGTAGCAAAACCATGAATAGCCAAGGCAAGCGGTTCAAGTCACGTAGCATTAATATATCTCATTAAGACCAGAACAAGGCAAAACAAAAAAGAATTTAAGTAAACAGAGCACAGGTTAGAAGAGCGATACGATAATACAATATAATATAAGGGCAAGACAACATTTCAACTGTAGCTTGCATTTGTGTACCATTGCAGTTGGAGACTGTACCTAGTTTCAATTGCCGGGTAATGTCAGTTATGACAAGGCATAAAGCACTGAATGATACTATATCTCTGGCGCAAAATCAGAACCCTGCCATCACTCCACCCCAGGCATACCCTATGTAAACAAGAAGCCTTCACTGCATCGAATAAGAATGCTTTAAAATGTACGCGGGCCATGGCGAAGTATGTGACAGGCTGTTAAATACGTTACTTTGTGAAAACTCATAGAAGCCGGTTTATATGCTGCTATTTCAATAGAATATTACAACAACTTATAATGTAAAGAATGACACATAGTCTAATTTAACAGTTTTGTCACAAATAAGATGTCGCTCAAATCATCATTTATAATCATCATAACCACTGGTTTCCTGTATCACTTTTAGCATTTGTTCCATACTTTCTGAATAATGTCATTTTATGCCTATCAGAAAACAGAAGGCATTTTATCCTTTATTTTTTTTTTCTGTTAGAGCTTTTAATCTCTGCTACTCCCATATTTACAATGAAATCATGTACCCTATGTGTGGCAAAATATCATAACACAATAGGAGGTAGGAGTACTTATTTGTAAATAATATCATTATACCAAAACCAATTTTCTATATAGTACGAACAAATTGACCTTTGACTGGTGAACTCTATTAACATAATTTCACACCAGACTGAATGCATGTATTTATCTTCGCCGTCTCCAGAAAAAGACGATACTGTTATTCAATACATAGAGGTCGGTAAATGGGACGCAATTCACGTGATGCTGAAAATTCACGAGAAGGTTACGAAAGCCGACGTATTAGGCGAAAACATTGACAAATTTATTTCATGCATAAAGGTTAGTCTCACGTCAGTTTGTTCGAGCTATAACATGAGAGTATCTAATGCAAAGTTATGTTACTAAAATAGTTTTAATTTTTACATTACATGATAAGATCATTAAGTGATTGAGTGTTTGAGTTTTACGTTCCACAGACAGCTAAGGTCATCCGGAGACGGGACCGCTGTTTAACGACTCATCCGAAAGTCTGGAGAAGCCCGGGATTGAACCCGTGATGCCTAGTTTATGAGGCGAGTAGTATAACCACTGCGCCACAGAGGCTTCAATATGGTTTTCCGCTGTTGGTGTTTCAATTGGGGTCTGTTGCATCATGTTTGTATTTCTTTCCCTTTGGTGTCTCTGATGGGAGCTGTGGGTTAATTATCTCGATTCCTGATCATTGCCTCTACTTCAATTTTTCAAATTATAAGATCATTGAAATCAGATCTTTCATTCACCACTCAACCAAATGGGAGAATCGTCACAATAACCACGTTATTAATCAAATCATTTCGAATTGGCCCAGATGAAGGCCAATAGAGAGACACCGCCGTCCTTGACAAAGTTTCACGTGGATGGCTTGAACACTGTCCAGCTCAGACACGGCAGCAACCTCTTACAGTGGATCCAGAGCTTCCGGACCAACAGGGGCTAACCCGACCTGGTCAAGGCCAGTTTGCACTATTGCCCCCGGCGATATCGGGTGTCCCTCAAGCTGCCATGCTCGGACATTTGTTGTTCGGCCCATGCATAAAAGACCAGCCACAGAAAGTCAACTCTGGAGCTCACCTCCTTGCTAATGACAGCCTTTTATATCATCAGCTCCAAAGCATGAATGATACTGCAGCATTTCAGAGGGAACTCGAAAGACTACAGCAATGCCCATCATGAAATACAGACTGGCAAAAGTATTTTCAACCCAACCAAGTGTACGAGAGTCATGGTAACAAAACGTAAAATCTTTGTTGGAGATTAAGAGCAAATTACATCTTCAAGATACATGGCCATGAACTGTTGATCTTAATGTCCCCCCCCCCCCCCCGCCGATCGGGGCTTGAAGAAATAAATGGGCTGCATGATGCTTCAACACAGAGCTGAACATGACCGCACGCAAGTACTGGTAAACCGCCCAGGCAAAGTGGTGCGAGTCGAACCGTTCGTGCTTACAAACCCTATTGGTTTCATTAGGCGACAGGGCTTGAGAAGTCATTTCATTTCAATGTCGGGTAAGAGTCCCAAAACAATGGAAGCAGCGTCTACAAAATGACCTATATAGTGTTGATGGAGACGTTAAACACCAAATCAAGCAAAGATACTGTCAATCTTAAAGACTTGAAAGTACAGTCAAACCAGTGAAGAACGGCCATCTGTGGGAAAGGACAATAAACTGGCGTTTCTTTGGAAGGAACATAACCAGCTCATCTGAAGATGTTAGCGCATGATGGTAAAGACCCTGATTAGACGTATCCTGGATTATGCCACGTCAGTGATGGACCCACATTTTGTATCCAGCAGCTCGAGACGGTGCTTCGGAGAGGAGCTCGGTTTGTCACAGGTGACTACCACACAACCAGCATTACTTTCCGAGTGACACAACACTTTGGCACGCAAACTCACCAGCATTGAGGTCTTGTGTCAAAGTTGTGGTGATTGACCGCATCCCTCTGGGCTAAGTGGATATCCATGCTTGCAGGTTCTCCGACCTGAAAGTAGCGAACTGTATAGGATACTCCCCGGGATATATGGACCGACATCTTCTGTCAGCTCTCCTTCATTACCACCGGCATCAGACGTAAAGACCAACTTCCAAAGAGTATTGATCAGGGATCCTTGAGGGCTTCAAGAGGGATCGTGCAAGTCTTCCCTAAACTATGTTACAACTGTTTTTTTTTTTAAGTTTTTAATTTGTTCTGTTGCGAGGCAATGGTGAGGTGTCGCTTGCATCACTTGGGAGTCCAAATCATATTGACTTACATTTGGGCAAGGCCTGCGGTCCTTGCAGCAGGTAGGGTAGAGGTGGAGGCGTTGTTACTTCTTCAGTTTCTAAACTTGATTCATTTTCCCTCCCTCTCTTCTCCCCTACTACCATTTCTACCATCTTCTACCACTTCTGTCTCTTTCTGTGCAAGACGACACAAAATGACCCTGCGGGTTTGACATGTCTTTAAACCAAAAACAATTGAAGGGGTTAGTGCAAGAAGGTACCTAAGTCCATTTTTTGAAAAAATCTGAGATATTGTTATTTTCAGATATATTATACCAAGACCTACAATATGATATATAATTTGATATGCTTTATTTCTTTATTGACATTAAAAATGACAGTTACATTGAATCTTTGGAAGGGTCCTAAGTCCAAGGTCGTATCTTTGGTGCAAGAAGGGGCCTAAGTCCATTTTTACCACAAACAACTTCGAGTTATCGGTGTATGTGTTGTTCATTTGTTTCAGCTCTTTGTTTTAAGAAACTTATAAAGAGTCTACAAAAGATAAAATATACATATTCAATAAAATGTAATGGGCATCTGCTCTAAACAGATAAAACTATGTCCTTTAAACAATGGACTTAGGCCCCTTCTTGCATAAACAACCATGGACTTAGGCCCCTTCTTGCATAAACACATTATTGAAATTAATGAATATCTGCAATATATTTCGGACTATTTATGCTATCTTTACACCATTTCATATCATAGAATATATCAACAGAACTATTTATTTAAAATAAGAAACACAAAATATGAAATTTTCGCAAAATACTTTGTTTTTCGCATTTTTCTCAAAATAATGAAAATGTGACTTAGGTACCTTCTTGCACTAACCCCTTCAATTGTTAGAGCCGCACACCGCCGGTTTGCACATAGCCTAAATATGACGATGGCCCAGTATTGGTCCTGTGTGCACTTCATGGGAAGAAAATTTGATAGGGTATCTTAGTTAGTTTGCAGCATGGACACTTTAAAGTAGCCTGAAGCACTTACGCTAAGCTATGGGATTTGGGGCTCATCACTTAGAAAGGTAGAAGTCCGCAGGTCGCAAGATAGCTCATTGTGTCTCTTACTATTCCAATGACTTTATTTATTGTATACCCTGAGTAAGTTTGTGAAAAGTTTTAATTGCTGTTCCAGACAAGAAGCGCTTTCCACCCTACCGAGAAGTTCCGGGTATTCGATGGTTCAAGCGCGGGCTGGGTTTTACCGGCTAACCTTTTCGGCTCAGTGCCGTACATTTTAGTTCATTTATACGCGTGACGTAGTTTCGAAACTTTCCCGCTGTCAAACTTCAGGGTTTGGCGATTTATTTATGTTGTTGTTTGTTACTTACTGTGTGTATCACTTGTGTCTTTTGGTTTTGGATGGTCATATGGCCATTTTGTGGGAAAATAACTGTCCTTATGGCCTTCCTTTGTTTAGGTTACCATTATGGTCTGGTCGCTTAATGTTTTTATTTCTTTCCCTTTGGTGTCTTTTATGGTTGGAGTAAGTTAATTGTATCAATTCCTGATCTTTGTTTTACTTCTACTTTGATACAGCAGTCTTTGAAAAGAAGTTTTTAAAATTATTTCGACTTTGTGTGTGTGTGTGGGTGTGGGGGGGGGGGGTTCTGTTGTAATGAGACTTGACTATTATTTGGTTTTGATAACCAATTTTGAATGTGAATACAATTCTCATGAACTCTGTCAAGATAGTGGATTCTCGCGAGAATTTGAACGAGACATGCTTAAGAATGTTTTTCCAGCCTCTCTACAGTAAAGCAAACACTTCGTGTGTTCGCTATAATTTTGATTTATATTTATATGTGTTATGTTTCCCTAGTGACAAATGCTATTTTTTACCTAGTGAAAATATAATCCTGGAATGTATGATTGCTCTACTACATTTGGAAACCTCCAATACCCAGTTTTATCACCCAACGTACAAGCTTATCTTTTTGTAGAAGTTTGTGTCAGCCTCAAAATAGATGTGAAGGCAATGACCAGGAATCGATACAATTAACCAAACATCTCCCATCAAACCAGCTATCTCGCACTAGAGAAATAACAAAAACTGTCTCAGTTGCAAATGATATTTTAAGGTTCCTGTCTAAGATGAGAATGGACGCTTTTATTTTCCGGGTCTCCACCTGTAGTAAGCTGCATTGGTGGAACGTTCATACACATCCAGGTTCATGCAGAAGCTCGCGCACGAACGCTGGCAATGACTAGGTAATGCGCAGTTAAAGAATTCCGGGCTATAAATTAGTTGGGGTATTACCAGATTAACGGGACCACCTCCCTTGTCAACCCGTGAATGTGAACGAGCGAGCCTGTTGGGGGCCCTTTATGTTTCACAAACAGTTACGAGTATACGCAGACAGAGACCTTACTAAAAACGACGGGAGAAATCCGAGATCGAACGCCATAGATGTCTTATCCTGTCTTTTTCACCCTCACACCAAATTGGACCTACAGGGCCATTTTACATTTTCTCCCGTGTTTGCACGATTTAATATTCGTGAAAATTTCGATCAAAATAACGAATTTATCCGAACTTAAATACTTACATGTAGCTAAGTAAACGAAAAAGGCGGATTTCAAATGCACTTTTTCAAGGAAATGCTTTACTAAGTGAAGAATACCGTCTAAGACCGTTAAGTCGAACAATTGTAATCCGGCGCTCTGGTATTCTATTTATCAGTTTATCTCATTGCACACTAATTTAAGCTGTTATCGATTGTCCTTACTGCGTCCCAACATTCCGGCGAGCAATAGTCGGACCTTATACACCGTATCATCCAACTTTTCTATGGTATGTTTTCATGTAATTTTAACCATGTTTTCCAACGGAAAGCTTTGGTTATTAAAATGATATGCGTCGGCGGGTGGGTGGGCGGGCGTCATTAGTTCGTTTCCGGAGCATAATTTCACAACCGTTTGAAATATTTTAATGATTATTGGTAAGATTATAAAACAGGTCGGTGTGGAGTGTAGCGTGGAAGAATGACAACTCTGCTTGTCTTTGTTTTTTAATCATCTCCCTTGATCCGTATTTGTTTCTTCATTATCTTTTCTGAAGCATAACCCGGCAACCTTTGGAATAGCTCAATAATACTTGGTATTGTAACCGTTACCGTTGCGTTCAAGAATGACAATTATGCTTGTCTTCATTTGCGAAATATCTCCCCTGATCCATATTTTTCACCATTTCGTTTTCGATGCATATCTCCGTAACCGATTGAAATATTTTAATTATAATTGGCAGGATTATCATCACGAAAACACGCATATATAAATTTGATACCCATGAACCCCACTTTTATATAGTAAAACCGGGGTTTACATCTTATTTTGCTTATTTTTTTCTCTGAAATATAGATTGTTGATACTCGTTAGAACCTCCTCAACGAGGCGGTTCTCATGAGTACAATGTAATCTATATTTTGAGTAGAAATTATAAAAATGCCACATTTTTTATCTTAAAATTTTCGTTTGTAAACAATGCATTTGCATAGGCGTGTTTTCGTTTTGTGGAACAGGTCAGTGTGGAATGTTTCGTGCAATATCTATAACTCTGCTTGTCTTCGTTTTTGAATAATCTTCCCAGAACCATATTTTTACTCTATTTTCGTATCCGGAGCATAACTCTACAACCGTTTGAAATATGTCAACACTACAGAACATGTCATTGCAGAGTGTCGCGTGCATGAATGATGACGCCACTTGTCCATGTTTATTAATTATTTCCCCTAACCCATATTTTTACTTTATTTTCGTTTCCGGAGCATAACTCGGCAACCGTTTGGAATATTTCAAATACTTGGTAGGATTACGGAACATGCCATTGTAGAGTGTCGTGTGTAAGAATGACATCTATCCTTGTCTTCATTTTCTAATTATCTCCTCTGGTCTATGTTTTTCAACATTTCGTTTCCGGAGCATAATGCCGCAAACTTTTGAAATATTTTAATGATACTCGGTAGGATTATAGAACAGGTCGGTGTGGTGTATCGCGTTCAAGAATGACACATCTGCACTTGTTATGTATTCCGGATTCCATGCAACTTTTGGAAAACCTGGTTTCATCGATTTTCTTGTTCCACGTTTTCCAGTAATAGTATTATGTTTGCCAATTTTCTAGTAGTCAGGCTCATTCAAACCAAATACGTTTGAACATATGATCAACGTTTAGTTTTAAGTCGAAAAAAATAGGTCCGCGTATCTTCACTTTTTATTTTTGTCCCCTGATACATATGTTTGCTTTATTTTTCTTTCCGGGGCATACATCGGCAACCGTTTGAAATATTTCAATAAGACTTGGTAGGATTACAGAACATGTCATGGTGAAGTGTGTTGTGCAAGAATGACAACTGCTTGTCTCTATCGTCGAATCATCTCCCCTGATCCATATTTTTCAAAAGTGCGTTGCCAATGCATAACTACGCAACTTTTTGAAATATTTTAATAATACTTGACAGGATTACAGAACAGGTCGGTGCTAAGTGTCGCGTGCAAGAATGACAACTATAATTGTCTTCATTTTTTAATTATCTCACCAGGTCCATGTTTAATTTTATTTTAGTTTCCGATGCATAACTCGGAAACCGTTTGAACTATTTCAATAGTACAGTAAAACTTCGATGGCTCGAATACCGAAGGCTCGTTTACCATGGATGTGTCGAACCCATTCTTGAACCCCTAGCGAAATCCTCTGCATAAGAAATAGTGGGGGGATAATTAAGGAGATTTTAGTCTTTTATCTTGCAAATGTATGTTGTGTGTACTGATTAGAAATTGCCTCGATGAGACGATTCTAATGAGTACACATATCATTCGTTTTCATTGTAGAACACCGAAAAGATGTCGAAAAGTATCTCGTTATGCCTCCTGACAGTAGGCTAATCTCAGCTCGAACTACCCCAGTCTCGAATAGATTTTCGAGGTCCCAAAGGTGTTCGAGCAATTGAAGTTCGACTGTACTTGGTAAGATTAAAGAGCAGGTCACTACTGAGTGTTGCCTGCAAAATGACAATTCTATTAAGCTTCATTATCGAATTATCTTCCCTGACTCATATGTTTCAATTTTTCGTTTCCGGAGCATAACTCATCAACCGTTTCAAATATTTTAATGATACTTAGTATGATTATAAAACAGATAGTGCGGAGTGTCGCGTGCAAGAAGACACCTCTGCACTTGTTACGTATTCCTGATTTCATGCAACTTTTAGAAAACCTGGTTTCATGGATTTTCTTGTTTCACTTTTTTTAGTAACCTGAGAATATTTTTTTCCAGTTTTCTAGAAGTCCGGCTATTCAAACCAAATACGTTTGGAAATATGATCAACATTAAAGTTTTAGTCAAATTTTCGAAACAAATATGTCGAAGTTTAAAAGTCACAGGTCAAAAAGATTGGCATCAATTGAAAGGTCTCGTTCAAAGGAACATCAATTTGAATCTTGAAGGCTCTGTTCGAAAAAGTCTTGACATTAGAGGTCCACATGTGTTTCAGAAAGAAAAAAAAAGAAAATGGGAGATACTTTAGCCAAAATAAAACATAAAGTTATGGCCCTTTGGCAGAATATAGCTCTTGTGATAGTGAGTGTGTGTATGAAGATTCATGAGGTTAGATCAAATACTTTCGAAGTTATAGCTAACGACGACTGCCAAATAGCTGGAAACTTTTTCTTCGAGAAATAGACGAGCTAAAAATTGCAAGGCAAAGGGCACTTATCCTGAGATAACGTAACTTTGTCAGGTTTAAGTTTTGCAAAGCAATTAATATAAGGGCAAACTGTTAATAGTGGTGATCATAAACATAATTTGGGCAAGCATTGCTGATAATGAAATGTGTATTACTTCAATAAGTGTTAACATGGAAGACAGTGTGGGGTTGGCATTGCTTATAATGGGGGTCACTAGTGTTAAAAATTGGCATTGATGAACAATGGGTGTCAGGATTGGTTGTTATGGGACTCATTCACAATTGTATAGTTCTGAGTTTTGCGTATGATAAGGAAAGAGTTGCAAGTTTCTATTTGTATACCAATAGAAGATAGCACTATCGCAAAACATACTTCATTGGTAGAGAGGGCATTTATCCAAAGAAACAATCGATATGTAGACATCTTTTGAGACAATAAGCAAAACGGCAATGGAAGTACTTGATAGCATAATTATGAAAGTTTGCATTCGCGCATCAAAGATGTGTGCGCTATATACACTGCTCAAAATAATTAAAGGAACACTTATTACTTTGAACACTTTAGTATTTTGCTACTTATTTTTTCGAACAACTTTTACTTAATAACAAAGTATATTACTTCAAGTTTATACAGGTAGTTCGACATGTGTCTACCTGCCACCATGGAAAGCCTGCAAACCGCTGAACCGGACAACACGTGTTTAGCCATAGTGTCAGTACATGTACGTGGTCACTGTTTCTCCAATTTAATGCTTGGAAATGCGTGCTTTCGGAATTGTGTGGATTATTTTCTGTTTCTACGCATTATCAGTCACTGTTAGACACCATTTGAACAGTATTGAAACAGCCAGGGTTATGCAAATGATCGAATATGGACTCTCGCAAGGTCAAGTGGCGCATTACCTTAGTGTGTCTCCCAGTGTTGTGAACAGACTTCGGGCTCGCTACCAGGAGACTTGTGATTACAGTAGAAGGCCGGTTCAAGGTTAGCCAAGGGCGACAACTGCCGTTCAGGATCGATATTTGCGGACTTTAGCTTTAGGTAACCGTCACTCAACAGCTAGAGGCCTACGTTACGACGGACGTACGGAGTTTTACAGGGTTGGCGGTTGAAGTTTGACGGCTTTTAGGTATAGGGATGAGATCTTAGATTCCATTGTCAGGCCGTTTCTGGGTGCCATGGGTAACAATGCGGTTCTTGTGCAGGATAATGCCAGACCTCACACTGCTTATGTGGTGCAGGACTACCATGAACAAGAGTAACTGACTGGCCAGCCAGGTCACCGGACCTGAAGTGTATTTAACACATGTGGGACATTGTTTATCGATAGGTTTCGGGCAGCGTTAACCCTCCTGGTACTGTCCAAGAACTGGAAATAGCAGTTGTGCAGGCTTGGGCTAATGTACCCCAGCAACAGATTCAAACGTTGGTGCAAAGCATGCAAAATCGATACAGAGAGTGTCTTAATGCCCCTGGTGGCTATACACATTATTAGCTTGATGAACTTGAAGAAAATTGTTGAAATTGAACAGGATTTATGAAATTTTGAATAGTGCCAAAAACAGTCTTTTTTTTTGTTTTTCCAACTTTTTGGGGACACATGTACACTGGTCATATTCCAATGATGCTTACCTGATGAAGGGTGTAATAAACTATAATGAAATACCATAAACAGTTTGTCTGTATCACTTCCGTATTTATTTCTGTACAAAACATAAGTGTTCCTTTAATTATTTTGAGCAGTGTATATGTTCGTTTCATATCGAGAGGAAAGTATCTGCTCTAACTGGGTACGTATAAAGGCTGAGCACAGGCTCGAACACTTTTTGTGCGGATATCATGCATTTGTTTGTTATTATGCTCCCCGAAGAATTTCGGGGGACCATGTAGTCGCCGCTTCGTCCGTGTGTCCGTGCGTCTGTGCGTCCGTCCCGCTCTTGTCCACGCGATTTCTTAGAAACTACTGGTCAGATTTCAATGAAAATTCATGGAAATATTAAGTATCGAAGGTGGATGCGCATATCACCTGCGTGTTTTGGTTCGATGTTTTTTCCAAACAGTTTTGGCCCTTTGGTGAATGCCGAATGGATATATAGGGTACTGTTCGTGTCCAAAGGAAATTCTCAGCAACTACTTGCAGAAATTTGACAAAACTTCAAAGGAATCTTAAGCAGCAAAGGGGGTTGAGCATATTATCCTTGCTATCTGATTAGATGATTTGTCACAGAGTTATGGTACTTTGTTTAAAGTTGCAGTGTAAGGTCACTGTGGCTAGTTTTAGAAAAAAAATTGTCTTCACTCTGGTGTCTACATTTATTGATGGATTTTAATATAACTTCACACAAATGTTGGCATGTTCGACTTTCAGTGTCCTGGTCAAGGTCACTGTGACTATTTTTAGAAAAATAAATTGTTTTCGCTCTAGTGCCTACATTTATTAATGAATTTTAATATAATTTCACACAAATGTTGAGTATGATAATTTCTCGAGCAATTTCAACTTTGAGGATCCTGGGCTCAAGGTCAAGGTCACTTGGGCTATTTTTAGAAAAAAATGTCATCGCTCTAGTCATTTGCTGATGGATTTTAATATCACTTCACACAAATATTAGGTATAATAATATCTCGAGCAAGTTCGACTTTCATGATCCTGGGCCCAAGGTTAAGGTCACTGTGGCTATTTTTAGATAAAAAATTGTCATCGCTCTAGTGCCTACATTTATTGATGGATTTTAATATAATTCCACACAAATGTTGGGTATGATAATATCTCGAGCAAATGTGACTTTCAGGGTCCTGGGCTCAAGGTCAAGGTCACTGCGGCTATTTTTAGAAAAAAAAAATTGTCATCGCTCTAGCGCCGTCATCTGCTGATGGAATTAAATATAACTTCACACAAATGTTGGATCTGATAATATCTCGAGCAAGTTTGACTTCCAGGGTCCTGGGATCAAGGACAAGGTCACTGCGCCTAGTTTTTGAAAATCTTTGTCATCGCTCTAGCGTCTACAATTGCTGATGGGTTTTAATATAAGCTAGTCTTGGCGGATGGTCAAAATGACCTTTTTTTGACAGTCCAGGGGATAGGATCAGATCCATTGTCGAACCCGTCTGATATTTTTTATGCATGTAAAGGCACCCATTACGGAACCATACCTGAAGACAGTCCTATGAGGATTGCCTCTGTGTACGAGAGTAAGTTTTCAATAATTTGTTTTGTACTAAACACTTTTACCCAATTAATATAGCTAAACTACCATCCAGGATCTTGGGGTATGGTATCTACTTGAAGACACTTCCTTTCATTTATACCGACTTTTGTGTTGCTGATGTTTGTATGACAGTGCCATCAGGCAAGCTAATCTGTCCATCGACGGGTTTTAAAATACTCCATGTTGAAGTACAGTGAGTATACACAGTATACCGCTTTTTAACTAGGATAATGTTTCCTGTTCCGACTATTGCACCTTCGGGGAGCATCCATCGGTTTCACCGATATTCTTGTATATACATGTCATGGGAGCAATTAAAATAAAGTTTAAAGCAACAATTTTTGTCGTTCGGCCCAGATTACTCAGCATAAAAGCTCTTCATTGCTAAAGTCCACCTGACTATCCCGACATTGTCAAATCAAGACGGTGTCAAATCAAGACGGTATTTTAGAAAAAAAAGCCACAGTGAGGTTAGAGTGTTGCGTAAGATTCTACATAATCTGGACTGGGATCATGGACGTCTGATCAGGGTCTACACTGTTAGCTTAAAGACTGACGGGTTGAACGGAACGGTTTAAAATAATAGTCCAGGGCTTTTTTCCCCAGCCTACACTCAGAGACCTTTTACCAACCAGTGCTCTCAGTACTTTGATTGTAAACTAGCACCCAGCAGTAAAAACGTCTTGCTTGCCTTGATCCCGATCATGCAGAGGCACTGGCTTTTGCGTTATTGTCTATTAGCATATAAGCATAACGAGCTCGTTGGTGATCAAAGTGTTAATTGTTCTAGTAAGTACAATAGCTTACACACTGTTCTCTGTTTTTGATGACTGCACACGAGTACTGATTAACCATTTAGAAGATCTAAGCCTGCATATAAACCCTATTAGTTTGTCGGGCGGTAGGGCTTGAGGTGTAATTTCATTTCAATGGTGGGTAAAAGTTCCATAACACTGGAAGCAATGTCCCCAAAATGACATGAACTGTTAGCGGGGAAGACAAAACCAGGTAAGTTGCTATTTGAGCAGTAAACACGAAAATGCCAATCAGACTACGCGGACGAACATGTCATCACGTGAACAAGTCCGTGAAATGAACACCCCTCTAAACCCCACTTTATATAGAGAAAACTGGGGTTTACGGGGGGTAAACATAATTTTGCTTATTTCTGCTCCAAGACATAGGTTGTGGGTACTCGTTAGAACCGCCTCAATGAGTGTTTGAAGTATAAATAAGTAAAATATCACAGATTTTCTTCAGAAAAGTAGCAATTTTGGAGATGTGAAAAAGTGCATTATGTCGCACGGGTGTGTTATCGAAATGGAATTGTTTACCAATGACTAAAGCATATGCTTCATTATAATAACAACCGTGTGACATAGTCTCCAAAACATCATTTTCTGGCGAAATTGTGCAATATTTTCTTAATCGCACTCGCAAAATAGGTTGTGAGTGCTCGTTAGTCGAGACGGTTCTAATGAGTACACACAACATATGTCTTGGAATGTAAATAAGAAATTTAAAGTATACCCCTATAAACCCTTGTTTTCTCTTTATAAGGTGGGATTAAGAGGTTTTGATTCATGCCGCCTCACCTACTTTTGGGGCTTCGGTCTGTTTCAGGATAATGACTTTGAAGTAGTTTAGGTCGTAGCACCAAATCATTAATCCATAGACAAAATGACAAACACCAATGTTCAGATCAACAGACATGGACTCCAGAAGAGTGTAATCCGGCGTCCGCGGATAGAAAGCATTACTTGGTAAGCAAGCTTCGCCCTCCATGCCCATCGACCCGAACGAAGAAAAGGAGTAAATGCCGAGAAGGGTATGTCCGAGTTTTTGGATGTCTTCCTATGGCTTTCCATTGGCAAACGTATCAGAAATAATTCTGGAAATGGCCACACTGTACGGATCAAATAGATGATGGTGCCTCCCATAGAACTTCTTTAGTGTTGATACCAGTTTGGTTTTTTGATACCCCTGGCATAACAACATGGTAGTGAGCACCTTCCCACGTTCCATAAAGTCCTGATACTAGGAACAGGCTCTATCATAACGGATTAACTGTGAAACGTAAATCCATATGCTGGTGCAGGCGGGATATTACTGCTCAGGAAGGGAAAGTTAACCGAACAAATCCAAAGGGACTGTAAAGTAGGGTTGAAAATAGCAACTAGAACAAGTTAAAAAATCATTTTTAAACATAAGCAGCGAAAAGTCAAAAAGCTGAATGAAAAGTAGCTACCATACGAGCTTAAAACGCTCAACAGCAATAGCATCATGGAGCAACGCCAATAGATCCCCTTAGGTTCAAGAGAGAACCCCCTAGGTTCTAGACAGAACCTATCAAAATGAAATGGTGCTATAATCCGTTAGCATCGGAAACAAAGATCACATTACAGTACGAAAGTAGAAGCCAGTCTCAATCATGCAGTTATTATGTTTGCTTTCGCTCTCAAACGACTGCATTCAACAGCCATGGAATGAAGTGTAATGAAATTAAGCTATAAATAGCTGTCTTTGGAAATGAATTTATATGAAAGCACTGACAGCACTGGTGGATCGATTTTGTCTGAGTTCGGTCCTGAAATTGGATTTTGACTGTTCAATTTTGGCATTTGCTGCATCTCATTTTACATCGCCGAGCTTAATAGCTTATAAACCCATATATACCTAGCGTCAAAAATAGTTTTTACTATGGCGTTGATGACGTCATAGTGAGACAGTAACCATAACTACTTTTCCTGGCCAACATGCTTGTAATTAACTTTTGAATATGTTTTTTATTAGTTTTATGACCTAGTCAACACTATTTAAGTTATTTCGAGCCGGTCAGCTTATTTAACAACGCTTTTCCTGGGCAGGCCTCTGCAATACGTGAACAAGTCCGTGATATGAATACCCCATTAAACCCCACTTCATATAGATACAGCTGGGGGTTTAAGGGGGTATTCATTATATTTCTTATTTCTGCTCCAAGACATAGGCGTTGGGGGCTCGTTAGAACCGCCTCAATGAGGCGGTTCTAACGAGTACCCACAACCTATGTTTGCAGTAAAAATAAAAAAAAAATATCACGTATTTTCATAACAAGTGGCAATTTTAAAAATTTGAAAAATGCACTATATCACACGGATGTGTTATCGTAATGACAATTCGGTTAAACAGAACAGTGCACATGCCGAAAACTGTCCTTCTTGAATAAGCGGATGGGAGAACATGGCCGTTCAAAAGGTTCCATGATCAATAAACACGAAAGAATGTTTCCGGCCCCTGCAGGTATTGAAACCGTGACCCGCCACCAGTCAGTCGCGCATCCGACTGAGCTACTGAGGCCGGCACAATAAACCATGCTTTCAAGTCATTATTTAATCAAGAGAGTATATAGGTGCCTCACCCACGCGTTTAATTCTTTCAAACAGTAATATCATACAAATACACAGACAATGAAAGATCAAGTTTCGGCTCAATCCAATTTTCAGGTGTTAAGAATTTTTTTTGTTTGATTTGAGGTTTAACGTCCGCGTCAACACTGTGTATTATGTCATTTTGGAGTCGTTGCTTCCAATTTGGTGGGACTTTTACGCGACATTGAGATGGAATGACATCTCAAGCCCTGTCGCCCAATGAATCCAATAGGGTGTATAAGCATGGACGGTCCGACTCGCACCGCTTTGCCCCGTCAGGCTTAGATCCTCTAAGCGGTTTACCAGAACTCGTGTGTGGTCGGTTTCAGCTCTGCTTGCAGCCCATCTATTCCTTCAAGCCCCGATGGCCGTGGACCTCAGTTGTGGAGGAGACAGTACTGAAATAACCAGTGCTTCAGCTGAAGTGCACGACCCGCCGGATGCTTTTAGCTTTATGAGTGTTACCATATATGGGTATGGCGGCCATTTTGGTCATGTGGCCTGGACCTAAAACGGTTCCCCACATAAATGCGCCTTATCGTAAGTAGCAAAAATATATCTTATACTTTAGTACTGTATTCTGAATCGTTTGCAGGATAAAATGCATTCTCACTTTTCCAATACAAAAGCATATGTGTCAAAGTTTGACCTAGGCACAAATAAGGTCAAGGTCAACCCAAGGTCACCATTGTAGCAGTTAATGATGGGCCTACGTCCCAGATGCTATTTATCAAGTTTCGTGGAAATCCGCCCAGTGCTTCTGGAGAAGACTATTTTTGAAGGGTTTTTACCACATATGGCTTGGCGGCCATTTTGGTCATGTGACCTGGACCCCATGAGCAAATTTTGGTTTCCCCCATCCCATTGAGGCTTCATATGAAATTTGACTTCAATCGGCCCAACGGTTTCCGAGGAGAAACTTTTCACATTTTTCGCCTCGGCGAGGCTATACTAAATGGAATGTAATATTTCGCAAGTTCATTGGTAAGATCTCATTGATATCTATCAGTATGCCAAAAATTGTTTAAATATTCCAAGCGGTTAAGTCACTATCACCAATTTTCGCAAACGTGTTACGGACGGACAGACAGACTGACACGGTGATTTTAGGGCACTCTTAGAAAATCAACCGACTTCAGTCGGTCGCTTTTTCTGCGGGTCGTGCAATTTCATGTTTGCCGCAATGGCGGCGATCTTCGATACTGGAACGAAAGAATTTTTAAAAGTCTGAATTTCCATGTTACCAAGATACCTTTTTAAAGTGTTCGGTTCCGTAGAAGACGTGTTCGAAAAAAATCAATAATGCGGTCATGGCTGCCATCCTGGATTTCGGCAAAGAACAACACTTTTCTGCTCAATCCAACTTTTGGTCTAGTTGGAATGGCGTTTAAGGAATTTCAAGATGGTCGCCATGTTCGCCATCTTCGATATTGGAACGAAATGATTTCAGCATGTTTCAATCTTTGTGGGGTCCCATTGTACCATTAGCAGGCTGTAATCTTGGAGTGTTGCTTTTCCTGGGCATCTATCAATGTTTTCCCCATCCAGTTTCAGCTCAGTCCGAGGTTTGGTTTTGGAGACTTCGTTTGAGTTGGTTTTGCGATGGCCACCATGGTGGCTATCTTGGATATCGGAACGGATCCTTTTAGCTATTCTGAATCTCTATGGCATCCTTTTGCCTCCCAGTAAGCTATAACTCAATCTGGGGACAGTTTCATCAAAGCATTTGCGACGTATTTTCGTCTTAAAAAGATCGTACGAAGTTCTTACGACAAAAAATCCTGTTTCATCAAATGCTCAAGATCTGCGATGTTCGCACATTTTGTCGTATTTCTGAGATGAATATTTAGACGTCGCACATTGAAATTTTCATCTTAAACGTTGGACATGTCACGGAAGTAGATAACGCGCAGCATAGGTTATAGAAACCTACGCTCGTTGTTAAAAGAATTGTGCGTAAATGCCATTTCGCTTACCTTCGCATACCACGCCCATTACTTATACTAGCCCATGCAATGAAGACCCCTTATATAATCTTTAGTTTGGGTTTGGGTTGGGGTTTCCTAATTTTTGGACAGGTTTTTCAAGGAAAAATTCCGTCCTTTAGAATAGCTATGTCCGGGCGGGCGGGCGGGCGGGCGGCCGGCCGGGCGTCAGCGTCCCGGTTTACCTTTTGGTTAACCCTGTCAAACCCGTCCATAATGCCATTTGGCATTTTTCTTGTTTTCTAAATAGAGACTGGGTGGTACTCGTTAGAAGCGCCTCATTGAGGTTGTGCTTACGAGTACTCACAATCTATATTTCATCCGACGCTGGCTTTTGATCATCGGGGCTTGGAGACATAGAGCTTCCGCAGAGAGCTAAAACTGACCAGACTTGATTACTGGTTAACCGCTTAGTTTTTTAAAAGCCTACCCATGAAAAGTGGTACGAGTGGGACCGCTCCTTAAACCATAGCGGCTTTGGTCGGTGGGTTTATAATGTCACTTCACCTCAAGGTCGGGTAAAAGTCCTTCAAAATCAAAAGCAGCGTCTCCAAAATGACCTAAGTACATGTACATTGTACCAACGGTTGGCGGGGTGCAAACAAAAGAACCAACGCGTTCAGGTAGTTCTAACGATTACCCACAATCTGCGATTAGACTTTTGATTAAAATAAGTCTCAGTGTTCCGCAGATCGACCCATAAAACTAGAATTGTGAATACGACACAGATTCCCCCGCCCAGGGACCACCCTCACCAAAAAAGCATGTTGCCAAAAAAAACTAGAGCTATCACTAAAGGTGATGAATACCCCCACAAAAACTGCCTTGATAGTACAACAGCGCCATTTTGCAATTTTTTCACTTGAAAGGGGCCATAACTATGTCGAAAATTGACGAATTGTAGTGGAAATCGAACTTCACGTGTATTTTATGATGTTACATCAGTGTACCAAAAATTATAAAAATCGGTGAAGCGCTTTTTGAGTTATCGTCTGGAAACCAAGTCAACAGACCGACCGACCGACGGACAGACCGACCGACGGACAGACCGACAAGCTCACTCCTATACACCCCCCCCCCCCCACCAAATTTCATTTGTGGGGGTATCAAAAAGACCGCATTGCTCGGCTGGAAAACTGTCCCTGAGAACAGGCGTCGGTGTGGGTTAATGTCGTTTAAACCTTGGAAAAAGTTTGTATCATCATCCAGATATGCATCAAATCCATAAAAAAAAATTACTAAGTCTGTTACATTGACCTTGAGTTTTGGTTTTACGGCGCTTTCAAGATTATTTCTTTTATTTCGAGCAGATCATTAATCAGATGTGGACGAAAACAAAACGGAGTAGCCGGAGAAACGACATGTATCTTTCTTCATACCAAATATGAAGTAAGTGCATTAAATTGGTTGGGAAATGTGAGCTCTTATTAAAAAAAAAATGTTGACATTTAAATAAATCTGATTCTGTAACCTTTACCTTGAGGTCATGGGCATTGGCCGCGATTTTGTTGAAAATTATGAGTCCGTGACCTTGACCTTGAGGTCAAGGGCAGTGGTGCGGGTATGCTGAATTAACTTCGAATGTGTATCTATCACCGTACCAAATAGGAACCATATCCATTATATATGATTTAAAATTATGAGCTCTTAAATAATTTCAGCATTTAAAGTTTTCTAAGTCCATGACTTGACATAGAGGTCATTGGTAAGGGTCAGTGTATTGCTGAATAAACCTTTTGACCTATGTATCATCACAATTCCATCATATGGTCTGGAAAATATGAGCTCTTAAAAGTTTAGGTTCCTCCCGGTACAAAGCCTTAAACCCGAGGGTACAGAAACGCGTACGTTCACCCATACGGAAGGACGTACGTACATGTGCGTACACTCGTATGTACGAAACCCTTTAATGCCGACGGCGGGGAAGAGGATCATGGTCTTGCGCACTGTCATTTCGCCTATGTGCAGACGAATGTACAATGGTGTATACATCTAGCTATAGAACAGGTTCTTTGTAATTTAAAATCAGTCATTCTGTAGGCTCTATGTTGCAAATGAACTGAATTTATTTTTCATGGTGAGGCTGAACGGCCTGACAGACGAACAATCAATGAAAAATATTTGCTACAAATCATTGCCAACAACAAACCTGAGCTGAAAACTGATATACGTTAAATACGAACACTTACAGAGGCTACGTCATGTAACGTTATCTGTGGTTCCTTATTAATCGTCATGTATTGACGTTTTGTGTTAAAACCGTGCATAACCTGTGTTTTAAGCTCATACGCTAAATTGAATATTGCATTACGAAAACACGCCTATACAAATGCATTGTAAATTTTACCGCAGAGAAAACAAAAATTTTAAGACGAAAAATTGCGATAATTTTCTTATTTCTCCTCAAAATATAGAATGTGGGTACTCGTTAGAACCACCTCATCGAGGCGATTGAGGCGGTTCTAACGAGTACCCATAATCTATATTTAGAGCAGAAATAGGAAAAAATAAATTTACCCCTGTAAACCCCATTTTTACTATATAAAAGTGGGGTTCAAGGGGGTCAATATTATATAGGCTTGTTTTAGTTGTATAACTGAATTTGTTAAAATGAGCGTGAAAAGATAATACAATGCTTAGCGAAGTCTCACATGTTATCTAATATTATAAACTCAACAGTACACGTGCACTCATGCTGAACCCCCCCCCCCCCCCACACACACACACACACATACACACCGCATTTACAGACAGACACGCTTGTTGTAAAAGGTTTACTATCAACGATAGTCTGACGTCACGGCGTCAACAAAACAAACCAACTCGCCAGTAGTACAGTGGGAAATGGGTCCAGATAATTAATATCTGTATCTTACGATAATGAAATGGAAACACAAGTTTGAAACAACGTAGAATCAACGTTGATTCAACGTTGTTTATATTGAATGTACATCTACATCCACTGGAATAATAATTTTAAAACGTGTTATCTACTTTACACGGCTATTTCAAGACGGCACGTGATCACGCATGTGACAATTAGTGGCCCCGTTTAAGAGCATATTAAAAATTGCGACATATTTTAGTGAAACTCAAATTTAGCTCTTACGAACTCTTAGGGTTGTTTTGATGAACTGACGTACGCAGTTCTTTAAAAAGTGCGTAAGAACAATTTAAGATTAATCGCACGATGTTTATTGATGAAACTGGCCCCTGATCTTCGTTTCGGGGGGTCGGAGATGTCGAAAATATGAAAAGTGAACAACGGACTGACGAATGGACGATGGACGGACGAATGACGGACAACACACCAAGGCATAAGCTTTCAGACTTGAAGCTACTACCAGATTGAATATGAGAACATGTTCAATATGATAACATGCATTAATGCATAAAAACCTGTGCCGCATGCTAATAACAACCATGCATTAACCAGCAAAAACCCATGCATTAACAAGGCAATTAACGTGCAGTTAATGACCTGTGACGTTGCTTGAATTATGCTCTTACCGGGCCCACCGAAGAGGATGCCATTTTCTGTTAAGCGATATCGTAACGGAGCGAGGACAGCTATTTCGCACCAGGTACAAGTTCTCGACCACGGTTTACTGAATTAAATTGACGGGAAAACAAGACCAAACAGGCGTACATGTAATCACGTGCAGTCGATTCGGGTAGATCGGAGAGGACCACACACCAAAAAGCACAAACATGTGCATAGATGCAAGCACACTCTAGCAATGTCTATTTTTAGTCTTTTTAGGCTCTAGTACAGCCCAGCAAAGTCATCAAAAAATAGTTTATGTATTTTTTATTCACAATCAAAGCACTGACAACATGGGTGGGTCGAATGAGTGCAGGCAGGACATGGCCTGTTTCATTCAACCCTTGTATTCCTGTGCTTGAGACCCACATCAGGTCTCTGCAGCCATAACAGACTCCGCTTTCCGCAGCACCTGATGTGTCTACACACGGCCCCAGCTCATCGGGGTTTGAAGAAATATATGTGCTGTATGATGCTTTCACACAGAGCTGAATCCGACCCGCACTGGAGTACTGCTAAACCGCTTAGAGTATCTAAGCCTGCCCAGGCAAATCGGTGCGAGTCGTACCGTCCATGCTTATAAATAAATCCATGCTTATAAACTCTATTGGTTTCATTGTGGGACAGAGCTTGAGATGTCCTTTTATCTTATTATCGGGTAAAAGTCCCACAAAATTGGAAGCAACGTCTCCAAAATGACATTTACAGTGTTGACGGGGACGTTTAACATCAAACAGTACATTGGGCGGCAGGCTTTAAGAGGTCATTTCATCTCAATATAGGGATCACACATGGTTTTTCATGCATTAACATTCGCTTGTCGAGGCCGATGCTTTATCGCAGTCACTTACCCAAAACACCCGATCCGTAGATAATCGATCCACATGTCTTCCTATCTATGCCTGCTTGCTTACCACTTTATCTAGACCCCGCCCATCAGGGCTTGAAGAAATAGATAAATCTAGCCAATCTATTTCTTCAAGCCCCGATGGGCGGATAGATAGTTAGATAAAGTGGCATGATGCTTCCATACAGTCGCACATGAGAACTGATAAACCGCTTATAGCCTGCCTATAAACCCTGAAGGTTTCATTGGCCAACAGGGCTTGAGATGTCATTTCATCTCAATGTCGGGTAGAAGTCCCACAAAATTGGAAGCGATGTCTCCTAAATGACCATACAGTGTTTAAGGGACGTTAAAACGTAAACCACAAAACAAACAAACAAAATCTATCTACCTAATCCACCCTTCCATCCATCTGTTTCTTCAAGCCCCAATGGGCGGGGGCCTAAAGATAGATGTTAGATAAAGTGGCAAGGTGCCCCATTTCTTGGTGGTCGAACCAGCAACCTTTCTTTCTTTCTTTCTTCCATTTCGCCTTAACCTTAGAAGGGGACACATATGGTGTACATGTTTCAGGATGAAAGCCTACACAGTAATCATGCAATTATGTTAGGGGTCTTTCACCTGCACAGGGGATGACTCTACCTGCACTGGGAGTCTGGGAGTCTCCAGTTAACGTCCCGATCTGAAGGACATTGCACGTAATGAAATACATTCCTGTAAATGATGCCAATGGAGCGTGATCGGACTCCAAACTTTTATCCCCGCTGCGAGGGATCGTACCGGGTGCCACTAGCATCAGAGGCAAGTTCACTTAACACTGAGCTATGGTTTGATGATATATCACTAAGCCGACAGCCCTACGATCTAGCTATCTGCCTGCCTGCCTACCATTTTAATTGTTTGGTTGTACGGCCCTTCAAGAGTTTTTCACTTAATATCGTGCCAATTCATAATCAGAGATGGGCGAAAAACCGGAATATCCCGGAGAAAACTACCTGACCATCCGTTGAAGAACTTGTCGTCTCACTTGTTAATTTAATGATTAAGAATCAACTAAAAACATTTAGGTGGTTCTAACGAGCACCCACAACAAATTATATTTTGACCAGAAATACATATACCATCAAAATCCTTAAAATTTGGACATCGTCAGGATTTGCTCCAATTCAAATTAAACTGGTGTGCAGTCATCCCCTGTGCAGGTGAAAGACCCCTACCGTAGTTACATGATTACTGTGTAGGCTTTTATCCTGAAAACATGTACATCATCTGTGTCCCCTTCTGGGGTAAAGGCGAAATGGAAGAAAGAAAGGTTGCTGGTTCGACCCCCAAGAAATGGGTCACCATGCCAGTTTATCTAACATCTATCTTTAGGCCCCCGCCCATCGGGGTTTGAATAAACAGATGGATGGAAGGGTGGATTAGGTAAATAGATTTTGTTTTTTAGATTTGTGGTTTCAGTTTTAACGTCCCTGTCAACACTGTACAGGTCATTAAGGAGACATCGCTTCCAATTCTGTGGGACTTCTACCCGACATCGAGATGAAATAACATCTCAAGCCATGTTGGCCGATGAAACATTCAGGATTTATAGGCAGGTTTAGATACTATAAGGGGTTTACCAATTCTCATGTGCGACTGTGTGGAAGCATCATGCCACTTTATCTATCTATGGACCCCGCCCATCGGGGCTTGAAGAAATAGATTGGCTAGATCAATCTATTTCTTCAAGCCCTGATGGGCGGGGTCTAGATAGAGGGGCAAGATTGGAAGATATGTGGATGGATTATCTACGGCTCGGCTGTTTGGGTAAGTAACTGCGATAAAGTACCGGCCTCGAGAGGTAGCCGGTTCGTTCCCTGTGCGAGCACCAAGTGTTGAACAGCTCAAATCGAAAAACTTAACAAGCAATAATATGAAAAAATCGCAAAACTTACCAAGCAATAATATGGTTCATGATGAGAGGATTATCCGCGTGATTATAAGGAACTTCAAATAAAATAAAATTAAGCGAGATTTGCAACTGTTTTCAGCCAAGATGGCGGCACTTTTCAATATTTACTTTTAAGCCCTGAAACGAGTATAGTCAGTAGAAACTAAGTCCGCGTGATACAGTTGAAAAGGTGAAACTAAAAAGTGCAACAATCCGGGACTTATAAACTACATTTTATACTTATTTTGCTTAATAAACTTTCGTTTTTTTATGCAATAGCGATCAAACATGGTTTTCAATGCATTAATATTTCCTAGGCATGAAAAACCACGTTTGATCCCTATATTATATTATCTAAAATATTGATGTAATGAATTCTTTTGCAAAGGTTTCAATAATAAACATACTTTCAGCAATACTGACAGTTACTTTCTCAGCAAATCTTCAACATGTCCTCGTATCTGAAATTTGATGAATCCCGAAGCAAAAATGAAGTCGCCATGATCCGGCCAACATTTGCCCCCATTATATGTCTATGGGAGATTAAATAAACAGATGGATGGAAGGGTGGATAAGGTAGGTATATTTTGTTTGTTTGATTTGTGGTTTAAGTTTTAACGTCCCTGTCAACACTGTACATGTCATTTAGGAGACATCGCTTCCAATTCTGTGGGACTTTTACCCGACATTGAGATGAAATGATATCTCAAGCCCTGTTGGCAAATGAAACCTTCAGGGTTTATAGGCGGGTTTAGATCCTGTAAGCGGTTTACTTTCTCAGCAAGTCTTCAACATGTCCTCGTATCTGAAATTTGATGAAACCCAAAGCAAGCATGAAGTCGCCATGATCTGGCCAACATTTTTCCCCATTATATGTCTATAGGAGACTTAAGGGCACGAAACACCCATTTGAATGGCTTTCCTCATTGCTTGCAATTCTGATGAAGATTTGATCGAACAGCCGGACAGCATTGTTTTAAATAGAAGTGAAGGCAATGCTCAGGAATCGATTATACTACCACATCACGTGAACAAGTCAGTGAAATGAAGACCCGCTAAACACCATTTTATATAGTGAAAACAGGGGTTTACAGGAGTATACATTATTTTTTCTTATTTCTGCTCCAAGACACAGGTTGCGGGTACTCGTTAGAACCGCCTCAGTGAGGCGGTTCTAACGAGTACCCTCAACCTATATTTTGAGCATTTATAAGAAAAATATCATGGATTTTTATCAGAAAAGTAGCATTTTGGATTTGTGAAAAATGCACTATGTCGCACGGGTGTGTTAGCGTAATGAAACATCTCCCATCAGAGATACCAAAGGGGAAGAAGCACGAACATGAAATTGTTTGTTTGAATTAACATCCCCGTAATCACTATTTAGGTCATTTCTAGACCTTCGTTTCCAATTTTGTGGGTCATTTACCCGACACTGAGATGAATTGATATCTCAATCCCTGCTGCCCAACGAAACCAACAGGGTTTATATGCATGTACTAACCGACTCGCACCACTTTGCTTGGGCAGGCCTAGTCATTCCAAGCGGTTTACCAGTACCGGTGTGCGGTCGGTCTCAGCTCTGCGCAGAAGCATCATGCAGCCCAATCAATTTCTCAAAATCCCCGATGGGCGGGGGCGTACGAACATGAAATAAATAAACGCTTACGAAAACATCACAAACGAAAAGCCGAAAGGACAGATACTTTCCCATACAATGGGGACGTTTTACAGGGCCATTATCTTCGCCCTTGGTTCTCTCCTGGTTTAGACAAATAATATGTTCAGTCCACATGGAGGCATTCTAGCTCATCAGTTCTACATTTCCGAGAAGTGTAACGACTAAAGATGATGATGGTATATTTCATACAAATTGTCCAAACTGGGCCAAACTTTAACATGTTTGAGACTTTATACATGTCCTCGTGACCTGCAAGTTAATGAAAAGAATGTGTCGCTTTTATCCAGACAACATTTTCCCAGTATATATCTACAGGAGACTAAAAGACAAGTTACTCTTAGGTTAATAGTCAAATTCGACACAAAAAAATAGAAGTGGAGGCAATGATTAGGAATCGATTCAATTAACCCACAGCTCCCATCAGAGACACCAAAGGGAAAGAAACAAAAACATGAAACAACAGGCCCTAATGGAAACAGCGATAGCGGAAAGCCAAAAGGACGGTTACTTTCCCACAACATGGCCAAAAGGCTATCCAAGATACACCAGCAAATGATATAATTATAGTTTTCCTCTATTTCCTGCAAGTGTGATGAGGTTTTGATCAAATATGAAATCGCTATCGCCCGGAAAATATTTTCCTAAGTCTTTGGGACCCTCTTTTGCAGATTGTTCAACCTTGGCAAAAATTGAACTTGTGCGATAACATTTGCCTGTTCCTATTAACTGCAACTTCCATGGAGATTGTTTACAAATGAATTGCTATTGTCCATACAACATTTTCTGCATTGTATTATATGGGACACTGAAGGACAATCAGCTCAATAGTCCTATCTGTTCTAAATTCTAACTCGTTCATGATTTTATGGCTGACCTCATTACCTACACCTCTGATGAAGATTTATTCACAATGAAACTGCTTTCATCCCGACCACATTTTTCTAAGTGTTTGTTTGTTTGATTTGAGGTTTAACGTCCCTGTCAACACTGTAAAGGTAATTTTGGAGACGTTGCTTCCAATTTTGTGGGACTTTTACCCGACATTAAGATGAAATGACATCTCAAGCCCTGTCGCCCAATGAAACCAATAGGGTTTATTAGCATGGACGGTCCGCCTCGCACCGCGGTTCCTGGACAGGCTTAGATGCTCTAAGCAGTTTACCAGTACTAGTGTGCGGGCCGGATTCAGCTCTGCGTTGAAGCATCGTGCAGCCCATATATTTCTTCAAGCCCCTATGGGCGGGGGCGGTTTTCTAAGTGTACGAGACCCTCAAGGGTTGGTAACTCTCGTGACAAAAGTCGACACTGGGCTAAAATCGAACTTGTCGATCGGAAAACATTGATGCCATAGTGTTGATGATAGACGACGGGCGGACGACAGACAACATGCCACAAAATAAGCTGAGCTGGAGGTAGCCGAGCACCAAAATCTTTAAGCCACAATTTTGAGTCATGTTTTAACCGAAATATCATCTAAATGTCCGTCTTCGTAGTATCTTGATCCTTTTAGTACCAAATGGAATCTTCCTCCTTATATATAACAGGAGTCCACTTCAAAATGTAGGGGTGTCAGGTTGTGTTTTCTTCAAAATTTATTAGGAAAAAGGCTGAACTTTTAGCAAACAGTGGAGGCCCTGATCAGACGCCGCGTTCTGCGGCGTCTGATCTGGGCCTGCACTGTTTGCCAAGTACCCGTTTTGGGGTTTCTGGTACTAAATCGGTTAATCAAAACAAATACGGGTCATTTGTTGTCACAACCTTGGTCACTAGGTCAAACCCTTTTAAAACGCTGTACGTAGATCTACTTTTACTTCAATCTTCATGTCACTCCATTAAAATGGCTTTCCTGATTGTAGTTCACTCACGTTTGAATAATTAAGAGGTCAAAAATACGACATTTGGTCAGATTTTCAAACAATCTTCAGTGAATTCAAGAGGCCAGAATTTTTACCCAATCTTGATGGAGCTTCACCATTTTTTTGTTGTGCTGACGATATTTTGGTCTCGATTTAGTAAAGATCATGTGTCATTTAATGTCAGTTTAATTTTTATCACTTTTTTCGACTTTAAAGGTGTATTAGAGTGGGCAACAAACGACAGACGGTGGTAATTTGTGTGCGCAACTCCGCATACAGTTATATACCGGTTGATTTGAATTTTGCACCCGTATTTATTATGCGCTGTAAAAGTGCATGTGATTTTCTCATTATCGGCAATTTATTTTTGTCACTTTTTCCGACTTTTGAACTTAGCCAATTTTGGGGTTTAAATTCTATAAAAGTGCAATATGCAATATATGCGTACAAGATGGTTGTAGCTAGAATCTTGCCATTTTATATAAAGTGTCAGCATGAAAATTATTCTTTTTATCTCTTATTTATTTATTTATTTATTTTATTTCATTATACATTGTTGATTCTCCTTATATAGTAATTCCACCTTAATTTACCCTTTTTCAATACGAAAACACATCCGTGCAACAGAGTGCATTTTTCACATTTCCACAATGGCTTCTTTTCTGAATAAAATCTGTGATATTTTTCTTATCTATACCGCAAACATAGGTTGCGGGTGCTTGTTAGAACCGCCTCATACGAGTACCCACAACCTATGTCTTGTAGCAGAAATAAGAAAAAAATGTATACCCTCGTCAACCCCAGTTTTTTCTCTATATAAAGTGCGGTTTAGGGGGTGGGTGGGTGTTCATTTCACCGACTTGATCACGTGATGGACATAGGCATTGCTGATAAGACGGTGGGTACTTCTCATACAAATGTATGCGAACCAATTGAAAACTTCATATGCTCTGCAGATATGCATGTGATTTTGGCGTTATCATCGGTTTAATTATCCCCTCGCAACAACGTTGCGAATGGGGGATATAGCATCGGTGCCGTGCGTCCGTGTGTTAGTGTGTCTGTGTGTGTGTGTGTGTGTGTGTGTGTGTCTGTCCGGAACCTTGTGAGCAGGATAGAAGACACAGTATTCATCGTAGAATCATCAAACCTTCCACAAATGTTCACCATGTACAGAGGATGAACCCTATTGAATTTCAAGGTCAGGGGTCAAAGGTCAAGGTCACAATGGACTTGACCTTGAAAACCTTGTGAGCAGGATAGAAGACACAGTATTCATCGTAGAAGCATCAAACCTTCCACAAATGTTCATCATGTACAGAGGATGAACCCTATTGAATTTCAAGGTCAGGGGCCAAAGGTCAAGGTCACAATGGACTTGACCTTGAAAACCTTGTGAGCAGGATAGACGACACAGTATTCATCGTAGAAGCATCAAACCTTCCACAAATGTTTACCATGTACAGAGGATGAACCCTATTGAATTTCAAGGTCAGGGGTCAATGGTCAAGGTCACAATGGACTTGATCTTGAAAACCTTTTGAGCAGGATAGACGACACAGTATTCATCGTAGAAGCATCAAACCTTCCACAAATGTTCACCATGTACAGAGGATGAACCCTATTGAATTTCAAGGTCAGGGGTCAAAGGTCAAGGTCACAATGGACTTGACCTTGAAAACCTTGTGAGCAGGATAGAAAACACAGTATTCATCGTAGAAGCATCAAACCTTCCACAAATGTTCACCATGTACAGAGGATGAACCCTATTGAATTTCAAGGTCAGGGGTCAAAGGTCAAGGTCACAATGGATTTTCATGTTTATGAATGGTATGCAGTTGCGAGGGGATGCTACGCTTGCGTTGCCTTGTTTTTATCACTTTTTCCGACGTTTGTACTCTGCCGATTTTGGTGCTGGTGTGTTATAGTGTGTTGTTTAAGATAAAGGGTGTGGTGTTTTACAAACACATTTTCTAGTTGAAATTTAGGGCTTAAAGGCTTTATATTTCGACATTACGAGGACACGCCTATACAAATACATTGTAAACTTTACCGCCGAAAAAACGAAATTTTTTAGATGAAAAACTGTGGTATTTTTCTTATTTCTGCTCAAAAAATAAATTTTGGGTACTCGTTAGAACCGCCTCATCGATGCGGTATCGCCCCCGCCCATAGGGGCTTGAAGAAATATATGGGCTGCATGATGCTTCCACGCAGAGCTGAATCCGGCCCGCACACTAGTACTGGTAAACCGCTTAGAGGATCTAAGCCTGTCCAGGAACCGCGGTGCGAGGCGGACCGTCCATGCTAATACACCCTATTGGTTTCATTGGGCGACAGGGCTTGAGATGTCATTTCATCTCAATGTCGGGTAAAAGTCCCACAATTTGGAAGCAACGTCTCCAAAATGACCTTTACAGTGTTGACGGGGACGTTAAACCTCAAATCAAACAAAAAAAATCGATGCGGTACTAACGAGTACCCACACTTTATATTCTATAGCAGAAATAAGACAATAAGGTATAACCCTGTAAACCCCAGTTGTACTTTATAAACGTGGGGCTCAAGGGGGCCAAAATTATATAGGCATGTTTTCGCGATGAATAGTTGATTATTTTGCAAATAGTTAATTCCCTGGTCAGATGCTGCTTTCTGGGCCCACAGTTATTGCTAGGAGGTTCATCCATTTAATAATACGAGAGGACCTACAAGGGAATTATTCAGCCATTTGAGTAACTTATAGCCCATAGAGTGCACGCACAGATTTAAACAAATATGAACTTGTGAGCTAGTTCATTATGAAAACTCGCCCATACAAATGCATTGTAAACTTTACCACCGAAAAACCGAAAATTTTAAGATGGAAAATTGTGATATTTTTCTTAGTTCTGATAAAAATATTGATTCTGGGTACTCGTTAGAACCGCCTCATCGAGGCGTTTCTAACAAGTACCCACAATCTATATTTTAGACCAGAAATGAGAAAAATAAGGTTTACCCATGTAAACCCCAGTTTTAATATATAAAAGTTGGGTTCAAGGGCGTCAGCATTATATAGGCGTGGTTTCGTGATGTATATAATTGTTAGTGTAATGTTCTTTAATACTAGCAGCTATTGTAGAGACAGTGAAAACACGTCTTGTTAGTTCTACAGTTTAATCTATTCTCAAGACCAAGCATGCAACAACATACATACAATTATAACAATGTCAAGTTTAATTAAAGTTAGGACCTACAGGGGTGTATACCACACATTCTCATATAACTGCTCTAGCAAGATATTACATTCCCTTTCTTCCTTTAAAATTAAAATTAAATTTGATAAAAATTAAATTTAAATCGGATTTTCGTTGGTCTCGACGTATAACAAGTACTTTCTGTCCCAAGCGATATCGTTTGTAGTCCTTCCCTGCATGTTTGTCTGCGTTTCGTTTCATGATCGCCTTCTTTCTCGCATCAGTTTCCCTTATTTTGGATGGAGCACTTCCCTTATCAAAGGAAGGAAGTTTATTTCTGATCTGTCTATTAAACAATAATTCACTGGGTGGAACATTTGTGGTACACTGTGGTGTTGTCCTATAGTTTATTAGGAATTTGTATATTTCAGTTTTCCAGTTTTTCTTCTCAATGCATGCTGCCTGTATCGCTTTTTTCAGACTTTTATTAAAGTTTTCCACTAATCCATTTGCTCGGGCCCAGTATGGGATAACTCTTCGATGTTTTATTCCATTTTCAGCTAAAAAAGTTTCCATTTCATCTGACACAAATTGTCTCCCATTATCAGAAACTAATTCAACTGGATACCCATGGGCTGCAAAGATTTTGACCAGTCGGTTTATGATAGCAGTAGAAGTTATGCTTTGCATTATTTCAACTTCCGGGTATCTAGAATAGTAGTCCATTAACACTAAACAGCATTGTCCTCCTTTGAATGGACCTGTAATGTCTATTCCTACTTTTTCCCAAGCCTTATTAGGTAATTCTGTTGGTTGAATTGGTGGGGGCCTGACTGGATTTGATAGTCTTTGACATACAGCACAATTTGAGATAAGTCTTTCTACATCATTGGTTACTCCTGCCCACCATAGTTTTTCTCGTAAAAGAGCTTTAGAGCGATAAATACCTTGGTGTGTTTCATGTAATATTGAAAGGATGCTGTCCCGTAATTTATCAGGTATTATCAGCTTGGTTCCGCGCAGTAGCAAATTTCCATTTAATGATAGTTCATTGCGCACTTTAAAGTATGGTGTTAAAGTTTTGTCACCGGTTGACCATTTATTTGATTTCAAGCACTGTCTTATTTTATGAAACAGTTCATCCTTTGATGATTCCCTGTCAATTTCCTCCAGTGTCATGGCCTTGGGCACTGAATGTTCAGTAACATAATTTATGTACTGTTCTGCTTCTTCACTCAAATAGTCACTCTGTTCATCCTTTAATGGAGACCTTGATAACTGGTCTGATGCATTCAAAACACCGGGCTGAAATTCTAGCCTGAATGTATAAGGCTGAAGACGTAATAACCATTTAGTTATTCTTGCGGGCGGTTTGTGAGTGGGTTTGAAAATACTAATTAATGGTTTATGGTCCGTTAAAACTGTAAAGGTTATTCCATACAGGTAGACATGAAATCGTTCTATACCCCAAGTAACTGCTAACGCCTCGCGTTCAATTTGTGAATATCGTCGCTCAACCGCATTCAGCGTACGGCTGGCATAGGCTACTGGCCTAAAGTTTCCTTTATGTTTCTGTTCTAGAATGGCTCCAAGCCCTACTGGACTTGCATCGACAATAAGCCTAGTTTCTGCATCTGAGTCATAGTATGACATAACCTCAGCACTTGTTAATGCCGATTTGAGTGTCTCGAACGCTATTTGTTGTTCTTTGTCCCAACGGAATGCTTCATTTTTCCGTGTCAATTTCCTTAATGGCCCGCTTATAGTTGCAAACTGAGGTACGAACTTTGAACAATATGACACTAGTCCAAGAAAGGATTTTACTTCCTTTACATTTGTTGGCCTTTCTGTTTTCAATACTGCTTGAATTTTGGAGTCCTGTGGTTTTAATCCTTGAGATGTCAATGTATGTCCCATAAATGAAATGCTGGTTCTGTTGAAAATACATTTGTCACTATTTAATGTCAGATTTTTGTCTCTTAGTCTCTGCAACACTTTTCTCAAGATTTTATCATGTTCTGTCTGAGTTTTTGCGAAGATAATTATGTCATCAGATATGTTTTTACATCCTTCAATGTCCTGTAAAGTTTGTTGGATGATCCTTTGATAAGTCTCTGGTGCACAAGAAATACCAAAATTTAGTCTGCGATATCTGTAAATTCCGTCGTATGTCACAAAATTTGTTATGTCCCTGCTTCCTAGTTCGAGCTCAATTTGATGGAAGCCTTGGCGCAAGTCTAACTTACTAAATATCTGTGCGCCATTCATTTCTTCAAGTGTCTCATCAATATTTGGAAGGGGAAAGCGTTCCCTTAATACAGCAGTATTGGCTTGACGCATATCTATACACAGTCTGATGTCATTATTTTCTTTAGGTACCACCACTAGGGGTGAAAGCCAAGAAGTTTGACCTTCGACTTTTTCAATTATGTCCTGTTTTAACAGCTCATCTAGTTTATTTTTCACCTGTTCCCTCATTTTAAACGGCATTTTCCTCGCGGGCTGCGCCACGGGTTGTACATCCCTGTCGATGTGTAATTTTAGCTGGAAATCCTTCATTTTTCCGAGCCCTTCAAATCGATCTTTGTACTCAGATAATATCGAATCTACATTTCCATTGCTTTTCTGAGCTTCCGTAGAATTCACACAGAGCTTTATCATTCCTAGATCCATAGCACACTTAAGACCTATTATTGGTTTGCACTGTCCATCAATTATGTGAAATAGTAACTTATGCATTTTTCCATTCACTAGTACACTGAAACTAGATACTCCAATTAACTTCAATGGAATTTGTGAGGCATAAGGATATATTTTTGCATTTGATTTTTCAACTTTTGTAGATGCAGATTTCACAGAATAAAAGGTATCCTTATCCATGCAATTTACAGAAGCACCTGAATCAATTAATACTTTCACTGATTTGCCTTCAATTAAAATTTCAACACTATTTGACTCAAAATTTGTTACCTGAAATACGTGGCCTACACTTAATACATCCTCATTGTGATCACTTTCGTCATTATTTTCAGAATCATTTTCATCCACATAATTAACCTTTTTCTTTATCTTTGATCTGCACATGTGACAAAAATGATTTCTTTTGTGACAAACTGAACAAACGACATTTCGCGATCTGTAACACTTATCACCTGTGTGATTTTCATGTCCACAACGAAAACAAACTATTTTAGGTTTTCTTGCCGATTTAGGCTGTGTACGGGGATGATACTGCTTTCTTTTGGGCTTGAATTTGTCGGTTTTGTAAGCATACTCCTCTTTTTCCCGTGTATCGCCGCTGTGTACCAGGCTCTTTTTCTCTTGTGCCATTTTACTACTGTGAAGATCTGCCAAGTCTGAAGCTCGTGAGATTTCCTGTATTTTTGTGAGGGTCAAGTCTTTTTCTTTTAAGAACTTTTTTCTGAGTTCATTTGACTGACAACTGTCCACAATTTGGTCCCTAATCATGTCATTTAAAGTGTTGTCAGCGTAATCACATTTTCTTTAGTCGTATGATGTAATTGTCCATGTTTTCATCCTTTTCTTGTTTACAGGATCTGAAAGCATGTCTTTCATAAGCTATATTCTTCTGTGGCTTGAAATAATTTGATAATTTCTCTTTTACTTGAGAATAATTATTTTCCTCTAAATTTCCTAGAGTCTCAAAAATGTCCTGTACTTCCTCTCCTGCCAGGTGTAATAACATAGAATTTTTCTGTTCATCTTTTGTAACACCACTGGCAATTATGTAATAATCAAATCTTTTGAGGTACAATTCCCAGGATTTGTCTAAGTTGGTATTTTCACCTATCACCTTAAACAGCGGTGGAGTTGGCATGTCCAGTTTGGATGCCATCATTCACGAACTTTGGAAGTTAGTTGTCACCAAAAAATCCACCAAAATCCGCGGAGAATAGACTTCTGCAAAATTTTTGTAAACCAATAGGCTGCCAAAAATTATGTTCCTTTGAACAATACCCCATTATCTCTTTTAAACATGTTCCTTTGAACAATTAAAAACAGTTCCTTTGAACTGGAATAAATCTCTAAGTTTCCTTTTTCAGGATCCCATCCTCGTCGCCAAAATATGTAATGTTCTTTAATACTAGCAGCTATTGTAGAGACAGTGAAAACACGTCTTGTTAGTTCTACAGTTTAATCTATTCTCAAGACCAAGCATGCAACAACATACATACAATTATAACAATGTCAAGTTTAATTAAAGTTAGGACCTACAGGGGTGTATACCACACATTCTCATATAACTGCTCTAGCAAGATATTACAGTTAGTATAGGTCATGTGTCACTTTAAATTGACATCGGAGTCTAAATGTTGGTTTTCTTTTGCTCCAGCATTTCAGTGTTTTTTTCCTGTCGAGTCCTCAGGGTTGTTTCATCTCTGTGGTTGTTTGATTGTTTTGTGTTTTCCGAGATGTTGCACTGATGAGTTAGGAGGCCTTCTTGCGGACTGAATATATTGATTTAAGCCTCCCCACTCCCCTCGCCGGTGGAATTCGTTTCACTGACCGTTCCAAGGCAGTCCTTCCGTCGCGATTTATTTTTGTGATGGTCTTTGTTTGAGTATGTGTTTCGCTTATATTTTATTATGTCTCCCCTGAAAATTTTTTTTTCGGAGAGACATATTGTTTTTCCCCCGGGCGTCTGTCTGTCCGTCTGTCCGTCTGTCACACTTTCGTGTCCGCTCTATAACTTGAAAACCTTTAGAGCTATCTTCACGAAACTTTGTATAAATATTAATCAGCATTAGACGACGTGCAGTGCGCAAGAACTATTACTCTCGCATTTATACCTTTTGAATTATCTACCATTGAAGTTTGTCGGTATGTATATATGTATGGGCAAATCGTGTCAGGTCAATAACTTTCTTATTTTCTAATGGATTTTAAAATTACTTGGCAGAAATATTAACAACCATAAGACGATGTGTGGTGCGCATGAGGCAGGTCTGTACCTCAAAGGTCAAGGTCATACTTAGAGGTCAAATGTCAAGAAAGGGGCCTTTTTTCGTATTTGGTCAATAGCTTTCTTATTTTGAGAGTGATTTTAAAATTACATGGCATTCTTAATAACAACCATGAGACAATGTGTGGTGCGCATGAGGCAGGTCGGTACTTCAAAGGTCAAGGTCATACTTAGAGGTCAAAGGTAAAAAAGGGGCCTTTTTTCTTATTTGGTCAATTACTTTCTTATTTTGAGATGGATTTTGAAATCACTTGGCAGAAATGTTAACCAATATAAGACGATGTGTTGGGTGCATGACCCAGGTTGGTACCTCAAAGGTCAAGGTCATACTTAGAGGTCAAAGGTAAAAAAGGGGCCTTTTTCGGGTTTTGTCAATAACTTGCTTATTTTTAGATAGAATTTCAATTTACTTGGCAAACATGTTAACTTTCATGAGACGATGTGTTGCATGCATGATTCAGTTTGGTATCTAAAATGTCAAGGACATGCATAGAGGTCAAAGGTAAAAAAGGGGCCTTTTTTCGTGTATGGTCAATAACTTTCTTATTTTTAGATGGATTTTGAAATTGCTAGGCAGAAATGTTAACCACCATGAGATGATGTGTTGCACCCAAGACCCAGTTTGGTACCTGGATTTAATAAAGTAACCATGCAGAAATGTTCACCGTCATTAGACCATGAGTCATGTGCAAGACCAAGGTCCATACCTCCAAGGTCAAGGCCATACCTAGCGGTCAAAGGTATAAAAGGGACAGTCAATAACTTCTTTATTCTTTGATGGATTATGAAATTACTTGGCAGAAATGTTAACCATCTTGGGACGATGTGTTGTACCTAAAAGGTCAAGCCATACTTAGAGGTCAAAGGTAAAAAAGTGTTGTTTTTTTGTTAACGGCCAATAACTTTTTTATTTTTCTACGAACATTTATAAAGTTACTTTGCAGAAATGTTCATCTTCATTAGATGATTTGTTGCACACAAGACCCAGCTCAATACCTCCAATGTCAAGGTTATACTTAGCAGTCAAAAACGGGGGAGACATCTGTGTTTTTGTAGAAAAACAAATTCTAGTATTTCTTTCTCTTTGGTCTCAGATGGGAGCTGTGAATTAATTGTATCGATATCTGATCATTTTAAAGCTAAATTCACATCCACCTAAGGCTGGCCTCGGTAGCTTAGTTGCATGCGCGTCTGACTGCTGATCATGAGGACGTGGGTTCGATACCTGACAGGTCGCCAACATTCATTCATGAAATCTTTTCTACGGTCATTCTATTCATTCCGCTAATTCAAGAAGGGCTGTTGTCAGTGTCTGGCAGCAGAATATGCACTATACAGGTTAAGCGTTTACGTATACGCCTGCCCAGGAGGGACAAGTGTGATTAGGTAAACTAACCAGCTCAAAAATGACCTAATAGTGTTGACTGGGTCGTTAAACTCCAATACTAAAAAAAAAACAAAAAAAAAAAACATGAACATCTACCAACCATGCCAAAATTTCCGCAAAGTTTTAAATTGATCGGTGTAAAACTGTATGAGGAGTTGTGTAAATAAAGTACCCAACATTGAACTACAAATGCCCAAGTCGCAAAATGGCAAAAAGGGGAATAACTCCGCAAGGAGAACCCGGACGGAAAACGAAAATTATACGGGTCCGCTTATTTTCATGCTGATGTTATATATAAAATTTCAGGATTTTAGATCCAACCATCAATTTGGTAACCCACTACAATGCACTTAATTAGTATTTAAACCAAACAATGGCTTAGTTCGAAGGTCGTAAAATGTTACAAAAATGAAATTGATGCTGACGCCAAAATCACATGCACATCTACCGATCATGGCAAAATCTAAATTTATTTGCTACCAACTTTAATGCACTTTTATAGAATTTTCACCCCATACCGAAAACAGGCCTATGCAAAAACATGGTAAATTTACCACCAAAATACGAAACATTTAAGAAGAGAAATGTTAATGATTTTCTTATTTCTTCTCTAAATATACATTGTGGGTACTCATTAGATCAATCGCATTGAAGCGGTTCTAACAAGTACCCACAATGTTTATTTTAGAGCAGTAATAAGTGAAATACGGTAGACCCCTGTAAATCTCAGTTTTACCATTAAAAGGGGTGTTGAGGTGGGGGGGGGGGGGTCAGAATTATATAGGCATGTTTTCGTGATGCAAAAACCGGCTAAGTTCAAAATCAAAACAAGTGGCTAAAATAAATTGAAAAAAATGCAAAAATGACATGCACATCTACAGACCATTAAAAGTAGAAGTAGAACAAAGATCAGGAATCGATACAATTAACTTACTCCACCCATCAAAGACACCAAAAGGAAAGAAACACAAACATGAAGCGATCCGACAATAATGGAAACCTAAACAAAGGAAGGCCATAAGGACACTTACTTTCTCACAAATTTCCAAATGGTCATCCAAAATAAAAAAGACACAAGTGATACACACAGTGAGTAGTAACTAACAACAACATAAATAAACCGCCACAGAAGAACCGCCTTGGAACGGTCAGTGGAAAGAATTCCACCGGGGGGGCTTAAATCGATTTTACATGGCCATAATCCTCGCCCTTACCTCTGTCGCGGTATACACTAATTTTGTTTAGTCCGCATGAAGGCCACCTAACTCATCAGTGTAACATCTCCTGCAAAGCTTCAAATAGATTGGAATAAAACGGTACGAGAGTTGCGCACACAAAGTACATGTACCCACCTTCTGTGGTCAAATTCTCAAACCGAAAAATGAGGAAAAAAGGAATAACGCAGCAAGGAGTACTCTTATGGGAAATAAAACAAACGAAAAATATGGGTACTTTTATTCGCCATGCTGTTGCTGTAAATAAAATTTCAGGATTCTACCTCGAACCATTCTTGACGTATGCGAGTATAACAGCCGGACAGACCCAAACCTGTATGGGCCCAGTCAAGCGATTTTGGTACTTATCGCCTATGCGAGCAGCGAAGGTTCAGGCGAGCCTGTGCATCCGCGCAGTCTGCCAGAACCTTCGCTACTCGCTCATATAAGCAGTGAATCAAGAGGAACCTTCAGACAGAAAGCCATATCCCTGGCCCCGCTGAATGGCTGGGCATGCGCAGTTAAAATTTGGTATGACGGAATGCTCGAAAACACAAATTCGCTTGGCGGGGCTCATATACCTCCTCAACTGCTTCGTAGTTGGGGAATAAAAATCATTCCTGATATGTACAAAGTGGAAAATTCCATTTATACCGTGTACAAAATGGGTTAAAGTGATTGAAGGCCAAAGCCGTGCAACTGTAATAGGCGTTTAATGTGGTTAACATTACCTAGAGAAAATACTAAGTTGACATTCATAGGCTAATAAATATCTTTAATACGACGGAAAGTAGGAACTATTGAAACTGTTTGCCGTCCACTTACCTTACGACTGGAGACTATTCCGGAGGGAAATGCCATGCGGAATTCATCACGTGAACAAGCCCGTAAAATGAAGACCCCCTTACACCCCACTTTATACAAAGAAAACTGGGGTTTACGGGGGTAAACATTATTTTTTCTTATTTTTTCCAAGATAGAGGTTGTGGGTACTCGTTAGAACCGCCTCGATGAGGCGGTTCTAACGAGCACTCACCACCTATGTTTGCAGTATAAATAAGAAAAATGTCATGGAATTTCATTCGAAAAGCAGCCATTTTGGAGATGTGAAAAATGCACTATGTCGCACGGGTGTGTTAGCGCAATGGCAAAGTAGGAACTATTGAAACTGTTTGCCGTCCACTTACCTTATGACTGGAGACTATTCCGGAGGGAAATGCCATGCGGAATGTATGCCTCATTATGCGTGACGAATCTGTAATCGCAGTAAAAGCAAATATTAATGAAACCTGGCGTTTAAATGCCACACTGCTAAGTCGCTGTGTAAGAGAGGTAGAGCTTCGCTTGTTGAAGTGTTTTGTATGTTAGTTTAAACCCACAACGAATCGGTTCCACATACAGTACAACTTTAAAACCTCGAATATCTCAGGGACCGGGAAATGTTTTTCGAGATAAGGATAATTCGAACAACATAAGACAATCATTACGAAAACACGCCTATACAAATACATTGTATTGAGTACCGCCGAAAATAAGACAATTTTAAGATGAAAAATTGTGATATTTTTCTTACTTCTGCTCAAAATATAGATTATGGGTACTCGTTAGAACCGCCTCATCGAGGCGGTTCTAATGAATACCCACAATATATATATTAGAGCAGAAATAAAAAAATAAGGTTTACCCCCTGTAAACCCCAGTTTTGCTATAGAGAAGTTGGGTTCAATTAGGTCAAACTTATGTAGGCGTGTTGTCGTGATGATGGGAAATCATAAAAAATGACTTATAGGTGTATACTCGACCTTTTATGAAATAAAAGAATGTTGTGCGTACTCATTAGAATCGCCTAATTGGCTCAATAAAGGAATATTATGCGTATGCATTATAATTTCCTCAATTAGGCGATTCTAATGAGTACGCACAACATTCCTTTATTTTATACAAACATCATAAACAAAGCCAATACTTGTCTAGGGACTCAAGAACAAGTTTTAATTAGCCATATCATGATCAAACTATGTATAAAGCTTCAGCATGGTCGGACCTAGGTTAGGCGGAAACTGAATGGTTACATTAATTTTTAAAGGGGCATAACACTATAAATATTTGGTGAACCTTAAGATGTTCCACACCAGGCTTGGGGTATTCATAATCTGTAATCGTAATCAGCTGTAATCGATTACATATTTTAAAGTAATCTGATGTAATCAGTAATCAGACATTTTTCTGATTACAAGTAATTTAATTTAATCAATTACTTCCGTATTTTGGCATGTAATCATGATTATTTTCTGATTACAATTTGATTACATTTCTGTTCATATAGATGTATAAATTGTGAATCGGTGCAAAAATATCATGTTTCTGGGCTCTTATCCTGGGCTATGTCAATGTTTCGATAACATTTCAAACCTTAAGACACCGAGAAAAACTACATCCGAAAATTTTATAAGTGCGCCAGAAGAAAGTCGTAAGAAAGCCGGAACTACTTTACAACACGCAGGATAGCTAGAAACGACAGATTGAATCTGTCATTAAAAATAAGCCAGATCACGGGAAAATAAATTCGACGAAGTGTCGCATTTCTTAAAAGAATATTCGACCAATTGTCCCATTTCAATATTTTTTTCGACCAAACGTTATAATCGACCAAATAGTGCATTCGACCAAGTGGTTTTCGACGAAATGACGTACACCGGTTTCTGGACATCAGACCAATTCTTTTATATACTTTTGCTAGTGTGTATACTCATCAGAATAATATTCCTAATAAACTGCAATTAAACATTTCAAACTGTTACCTTTCATAAAAGTTAATGGATGTGCTGAATGTTTTTCAAATCAGTTTATAAAGACTGCACAAGCGCAAATAAAGTTGATCATATAGTTGTCTCCCTTTAAAGTGTTTAAGGTATGAATAGAACCGAGAATGGGGTAAAGCTGTGTAGTCATAGTATTTTATCAACTACCATAATGATCCTAAGGTATTGGACAGACAGGCCTGGTCAAACAGTGCATACTCAGCTAAGACTGTCTAGATAAGCTCTGTGGTCTGGGTACACACTGTTTGCCTTTTAATTTATTTTTTATGCATTTCTCCTTAGAAAAAAATATCTTTTTGTAAACCTCTAGGTGATTATAACAAACTTTTTAGATGTCTATTTTTTTATATATATTTTACAGTTTTTTTTTCCACAGGTAAATTGTACAGTGTTTGAGTATCTATAATTTATCTATTGTTCTGTTGAGTAACCATCCACATACAGGTGTGAAAAAATACATAACTGACGTTGCCCTGGCGACGTGTGCCTACTGGGCGCCATAGAGCAGTACATGATAATCTTATGTTCTCACTTTAAATTCTTTTGAACCTTCATATGTAATGTCTGTTCATGTGGGATGTTATCTGTACAAGAGAGATAATGAAATTTTGGCTGGAGACATGAACTGGTTACACACTACGTGGGAATCAGGCCGTAGCCAGTGCATGATTCTAGCCTTTTTTTCATTTGAATCATCCCAACAACATATTATACATTTTTCCTAAACTCTGGTATTGTGTTTCGTTTCGGCAAACCAGAGTGTTGGAGCCATGAATGGTTTATGGTTGGTTATATGGATAAACCATTCTGTCCTCATGATATATCTTTCACAGAAAGATAAATCTTTCAAACAAAAAAGAAGAAGAAAAAAAAAAAAGACTTAGACACCTTCTCCGTAACACTTTTTTTTTTCTGTCTCTCTATACATATTATGAATCAGTGTGTATTTCATATATATATATCTATATCATTTAGTATTCATGTAACTGATCATTGTTTGTATCCATGTTCAGTCTGTCAGTTGCCATCATGTGTTATAGATGTTTAGTCCTGATGGGCTTAATAGCCCTTTGGAAGATTGAAAATAAAGATCACTATGATACACTATGATACATAACTATTGCCAGTTACTCTTTGTTTGTCATGTAACTGTGAAAAACAATATCAACTCAAATTTTGTCTTTTGGTTCCTGTTGATAAATTTAGTTTAAATCACATATTGGCCATTGCGACTGATTTACCAACTGAAATCCTAACACTTCACACAGATCATCATCTGAAAATATAAATTGCATTTTACTAATTGTGCCCAAATTATGAAGACAGGTTGGGCAAAAAGTCTAGGCACTGATCAAACTGCTCCCACAATGAAGAATGCTCTTCCACGAGCAGCCTGATCTGGGTCTACGCTTTTTGTCCAGCCTGTCTGGCTGTGTAGACTGAAAGATGCAATTTTTGAAAAGCGGATGATGATAAAGGGTAATTCAGATAGTTAATTCAAAACTAGAGCATTGTTCACAATGGATGCATTTACTATATCAACACAAAAGTACTGGTAAAAGTTGACAGAAGCTAAAAGAGAGCTTACAGATATTTAGTTTTGAATTAAGTTTGTTTGAGATTGTGCCTCATTTTAAACACGTAGTTTCAATGAACATCTATTAATTATTATTAGTAGTATTTGTTTAACGTGAGTTATAGTGTCATAACTGTTGTACTTCCAGATAATACATTGCAAAAGTAATTGTAATTTAATCAATTACATTGCAAAAGTAGTTGTAATTTAATCAATTACATTCATATGATGATGTAATTGTAATTTAATCAATTACATTTTTAGGGCAAAGTAATTGTAATTTAATCAATTACTTTCAGATGCACTTGGCCCCAAGCCTGCTCCACACCATATTCAAACTCAACATGGTCGAATGTTACCTGCGAGAGAAGTTAGCCACAAACAAAATGTTTACAGAAAATATGAAAAGGAGCATAACTCAATTAATATTTGGTGGACCCTTACCGCGAAGCAATATGCACTGATCCACGCAAACGAAAAGTTTCAGATTTATCGGATCTCAATTGTAGGATGAGTTAGCCACAAACAAAATGTTTACATAAATAAATCTATTAATATTTTTGTGAATTATAACCTCCAAACAATATGTGTGATCAAACTATATGTCAAGTGTATTTGTTTGTTCAATTTTACGGTGGTAAAGTTTACAGTGTATTTGTATAGGCGTGTTTTCGTAATGTTTCCCACATAATCTTATCATAGTTTGAATATATGCTTTGCCTAGGCATGCTTAAATTCTCTAAGCGGTTTACAATGTACCAGTACGCGTTTGTGGTCGGATTCAGCTCTGCGTGCATGGAAGCATCATGCAGCCCATTTATTTCTTCAAGCTCTAATGGACGGGGCCGCATATATATCAATTTAATCTTGGTCGAATGTTAACTGCAGGTGAGTCAGCCAGAAACAAAATGTTCACAGAAAATTTCAAAGTATCCACAACCTTTGTATTAAAACAGAAAAACAGAAAAACGAAAAATAATGTATACCCCTTAAACCCCAGTTTTTTCTATATAAAGTGGGGTTTAGAGGTGGTTCATTTCACGAGCTTGTTCACGTGATGAACGAAATGTTACAGTTAAGCTCGAAACTTTAGGCGCTACTGCAGATACATGTAATAATCTTAATATCTACTAAGTTTCAGCTTGAGAAATGTTAAATGTGTGTGTTTTCTAAGATAGCTGATGAGACCGATTCTAGCTCTGAACTGTCTGTTGAAGATACAGCAACAGAGGCTAGAAGAGACAGCTCTGTTTGGTGATGTCTTAGCTCTGGCTTTGTACTGTGCGCGTTTCTGCTAAGCTTCACTGATTCTTTTTTGGCTCCATTACGCTAACACATTCGGGTGATATAGTGCATTTTTTCATACCTCAAAAAAGGTAATTTTATTATGAAAATTTGTGATATTTTTCTAATTTATACTCCAAACATAGGTTTTGGGTGCTCGTTAGAACCGCCTCAATGATGCGGTTCTAACGAGTACCCACAACCTATGTCTTTGAGCAGAAATAAGGAAAATGATATTTACCCCCCGAAAACCGCAGTTTTCTCTATATATAGTGGGGTTTGGGGGGGGGGTCTTTATTTCACGGACTCGTTCACGTGATGCGTATTCACCGGCACCCCTTCTGAGACCTCGCCACTTTGCTTTGACAGAAGAACCACGGTTGACGAAGACTTACCAAGTCCTTCACACACTTAATGTAACATTCAATAATGCAAAGCTAATTATCTAGGGAGCTTCCAATTTCAGGCACTAAAATAGAATTTTTAAGAATCTCGTTCAATAAGTTTCGCAATATTGAAGTCTTACAGTAATGAAAGTTTTACAGCAATACCATCTAAGCTATACCATCACGAAAACAAGCCTATATAATTTTGACCCCCTTAAACCCCACTTTTATATGGGCCATGTCAAGCGCATACTCGCCTGAACCTTCGCTGCCCACTCATACAAGCAGTGAATCAAGAGGAACCTTCAGACAGAAAGCCATATCCCTGGCCGCTCTGAATGGCTGGGCATGCGCAGTTAAAAGTTGTCATGACGGAATGCTCGAAGACACAAATTCGCTTGGCGGGGCTCATATTGTAAAACTTGGGTATAAAGGGGTAAACCTTATTTTTCTTATTTTTGCTCTAAAATATATTTTGAGTAGAAATAAGAAAAGGATCGCACTTTTTCTTCTTTAGATGGTAAAATTTACAATGTATTTGTATAGGCGTGTTTTCGAAATGCAGCAAACAAAACAAATCGTCTTTATACAACTACCTCGCAAAAGAAGTTTAGGGTGCGTGGTGGGTATACTGGTTTCACGTTGTCCGTTAGTCTGTATCAGTTTGGATTTTCAAGAATATCTTGATTGATAATATTCGGAATCTTATCATATCTTGCATAAATATTGAGATTTATGAACTGTTGCTAGCACAGAGAAATAAAGATCGCGGTGTCAATACTGTTATAATTGTTCATGTTGTATTTCTTTAAAGTTGTCCTTTGCACTTTTGTCCTTATCACTTTCGTCTTTCCTGCATAACTTAGTTAATCATAAAAGGAATTTTATCCTATTTTGCAAATATATATACAGTCGAACCTGTGCTTACGGTCACCTCCCAATAAAGGTCCCCTTATTACAACGGTCATTTTCAACCCCTCCCATCGAAATTCCCTAATAAATTAACTGGGAATAGCGGTCCACTGTGCACTACGGTCAACGGTCACGTTATTCAGTCCCAAACTGAGTTGCTGTCCTTGAATAACGGTCTATAATTGAATCCATCACGCTCATGATTTCAGCTTTGAGGTAATTATCGCCATTGATGGCATATAATTGGCCTGCTTGATCGGTGTTGCAGTCCTTAATCCTGGCGATCTGGTCAAACATGTTACGGTTTGTGAGTGAGTTGAATTGAATAAATCCATTGCATTCTGTTTTACACAAGAACTGAAGATAGTTTATTAAAAAGTGAAGAAAAATTGAGTAAACATTTTTTTTTTAATTGGCGGACAATCCTAAAGACGGTAAAACTAGCCAAGTAAGTAAATCACAATAATTGCGGCACTGTCAATTCAGGGACAAACCATCTGTGTATTTATTACGGTTCAAGTATGACACTATTGTTAATCCCTGTCATATAATTGCCACCCTGCTGTACGTGTCGATAAGGTGTGAAAATATGGTCAAGTCATGTCTCTAATTTGCGTTTATCCTCCAGTCATAAAATTTAATCCAAGATCAATGTGAAAATGATTTAATCCTCCTCAGACAATTAGCTACATATAACGGTATATGTTTGCATAATAAAAACGGACTACTCTACGATCTCATGAATGGTTATGTTTTGGCGCCAAATAGCAGACGCTCGAAGGGAGAAGTCGAACGCTGTTGTTGGTTATTGACACGGAGGGATAATTCGGGAGCTATACAGCGCTGTTTTCTTTCCACCTCTATTCACAACCGTTTAGCTATCGAGAAAATAATTTTTACCGGTTCCAAACATTTTTATGAAAGATTTAAACACGGGTGGGGTTGCTGGCGTCGGATGATGCAACAAATAAACATGTAAATTAAATGGAAAACAATATGCTTCTTCATCCAGTGACAGCTTGCTATTTAATCAATAAATGTACGAATTTTTGGACACTGTCGGCCTGCTGGTAATTGTCAAACCTCCGAATAAAGGTCACCTGTGAATAACGGCCAAATTTGTCCTGTCCCATAGATGGCCTTTGTTCACAGGTTTGACTGTATATTCTTGTGAGATGTTGTTGCCACAGAAAAAATAAAAGTCGCAGGAGTTATTCTCATTTGTAATTTTTTTAAAGTATTCCGTTACATTTCTGTCAGATGTGTTCAGAATCTTAGTTTTTTTTAAGAAATAGATCCGCTCTAACTGTGATTTGTTGAGTAATAAATCACAGTTAGGGGGTCAGTTATAAAGTAGAAACATCACGAGCGCGTAGCGCGCGTGTTTTTTTTTCTACTTACAATTGACCAGTTGTAAAGTAGACAAATAACGAGCGCGTAGCGCGCATGATTTGTCTACTTTCAACTGACCGACAAACTGTGATTTATTACTCAACAAATCACAAACTAGAGCTGACCTATTTCGATTCTAGCAGACTTAAAATCGGCAATAATACTGATGTTTCCTTCAAAATCTCACAACTGTTCGTCATTTGTTAGAAGAAATTATCGAATGAAACGCATGCATTTATACCCTTTTATAACGTTTTCGATGCGAGAAAATGACGTTTCACCGTAAAACGTCAAGGAACTCGACTAGTGAAGTAATAAATTGGCAGTTTTCAATGAACGTTAAACCTCTAATCAAACAAACAAATATCCCTTCGCTTGTACTGCTACCTAACAAGAAGTGTCAAGGGATCAATACTGTTTTAGCTTTTCCCCTTTGTTAATCTTTGAAAGTTGTCTTTGACACTTTGATGTCTGTTACTGTTTTCCTCGCTTAATACGTTTTGGAATCGTATCATATTTTGCATAAATGTTATTGATAAGATGCTGTTGCTGGGAAAAAATACTCACATGTACATTGGTATTCCCATTTGCAGTTCATGAAAACTGGTGCATCACGCAAGCATGCCTATATAGTTTTTACCCATTGAACCCCACTTTTATATAATAAACGTGGGGTTTACATGGGTAAACCTTATTTTTCTTATTTGTGCTCTAAAATATAGATTGTGGATACTCGTAAGAACCGCCTCGATGATGCGGTTCTAACGTGTACCCACAATCTATATTTTGAGCAGAAATAACCGAAATATCACAATTTTTCATCTTAAATATTTCAATTTTATGGTGGTAGAGTTTACAGTGTATTTGTATAGGCGTGTTTTCGTAATGCTTCCTACATAGTTTGCATATACTTTGATATTCATAAGATGATGCTGTTACAGAAACGAAGGGTCAATGGACAAATATAGTTATTTGTAGTTCCTATTTCTATTTGTATTCCCATATGTAGTTCTTCTTTGTTCATTTGTTCGTTTGAATTGGGCTTTAACGTCCCCGTCAACACTATTTAGGTCATTTTGGAGATGTTGCTTCCAATTTTGTGGGACTTTTACCCGACATTGAGATGAAATGACCTATCAAGCCCTGCCGCCCAATGAAATCAGAAAGCTTATATGCAATGGACGATCTGACTCACACCACTTTGCCTGGGCAGGCTGTGTTCACGGAGATGTTGCACTGATGAGTTAGGAGGCCTTCATGCGGACTGAACAAATTATTTGTCTAAATCGCGACGGAAGTAAGGGCAAGGATTGTGGCCACGTAAAATCGATTTAAGCCCCCCAGTGGAAATCTTCCACTGACCGTTCCAGGGCGGCTCTTCTGTGGCGATTTATTTATGTTGTTGTTTGTTGCTTGCTGTGTGTGTCACTTGTGTCTTTTAAGTTTGGATGGCCATATGGCCATTTTGTGGGAAAGTAACTGTCCTTATGGCCTTCCTTTGTTTAGGTTTCCATTATGGTCTGGTCGCTTGGTGTTTGTGTTTCTTTCCCTTTGGTGTCTCTTGTGGGTGGAGTGGGTTAATTGTATCAATTCCTGATCTTTGTTTTACTTCTTCTTATTCCTTCTAAGCAGTTTACTAGTACTCGTGAATGGTCAGATTCAGCTCTGCGTGGAATCATCGTGCAGCCCTATCTATTTCTCTAACCCCGATGGGCGGAGGCTGTCTTCTTTGTTCATAATACTTAATTAAAACCCCGCGATCGAAGTTTAGAGGTGGGGATGGGATGTATACTTGATTCAGCTTGTCCGTGCGTGCGCCCATCCATCCACACACTTTCCGGAGTTAACAGTCTGTGTTTGCCAACCGATTTCAACCAAATGGGATCCGCAAAGCCTTTTCAAATTTTTATGGTCGTCATTCCGATTCAATTTCAAAACTCAATGTTGGACTCAAATCTCTTCTGCAACAAGGTCTATCGGAACCCGAATTTTATGGTGACTTAGTAAATAAATTCAGAACAATATATAATTGCAATGACTTCAGTACCCAATTTCGTAAAATCATTCTTCGATATAAAAAATGGATACAACATAAATGTTATACGACAGTCTGCATGCATGGTAGTTAACCCAATCACGGCTTTTGTCAGAGTGTTGGCCCTTTAAAAAAATCATTTTTTTTTTTCATTTTGAATGTCATCATTTCAAAACCGTTATTGATATTCCTATGAAACTAGCTGTAGTTATTGACAGGGACAACAAATTAAGCTTGGAGTTTGAATGCTGGTTTTCTTTTGCGCCACCATTCCAGTGGTTACTTGCTATCGAGTCCACACCGTTGTTTCATCTCTGTGGTTGTTTGACTTTTATGTTTTCGGAGATGTTGCACAACTGAAGCCGGCCTAGGTAGCCCAGCTCGATGATCAGGAGGACGCGGGTTCGATACCTGCCGGGGTCGGCAATATTCTTTCGTGAAACCTTTCCTACGGTCATTATCTCCCTCCCGCTGATTCAAGAAGGGTAGTTTTCAGTTTCTGGCGAAAGAATGCTCACTGTACTGGTTAACCGCTTACATATAAGCATGGCCAGGATAAGTGTGGATAGGTAAACTGACCGGCTCAAAATAACCTAAAATTTTCGTTGACCGGGCCGTTAAATTCCAATACAAACAAACAAACAAATCATGCGGACTGAACAAATTATTTGTCTAAATCGCGACGGAAGTAAGAGCGAGGATGGCAGCTGCATAAAATCGATTTATGCCCCCACCCCCACACCCCACCCAGTGGAATTCGTTTCACTGACCGTTCCAAATCGGTTCCTCTGTCGCGGTTTATTTTTGATATGGTTTGTCTTTGAGTGTGTGTATCGCTGATTTTATTTTGCTTTGGATAGGCAATTTGCCATTTGTGGGAAAGTAACTGTCCTTTTTTGGCTTTCCGCTATTGTTGTTTCCGTTAGGGTCTAGTTATTTCACGTTTGTGTTTGATTCCCTTTTATTTGGTTTCACTGATGGGAGCTGTGGGTTAATTGTATCGATTCCTGACCATTGCCTTCACTTCTGTTTTTCAAATGGATGTAATCAACGTTGTATTGTGTTATCCTGATTGTCTTTCTTTCTTTAATTAAATAATTTATTTATTTACATTACGAAAACACCCTATACAAATACAGTGTAAATTTTACCGCCGAACAAATAAAAATTTTATGATGAAATATTGCGATAGTTTTCTTAATTCTGCTCAAAACATAGATTGTGGACACTCGTTTGAACCGCCTCACTGAGGCGGTTCTAACGAGTACCCACAATCTATGTTTATGAGCAGAAATAAGAAAAATAATGTATACCCCTGTAAACCCCAGTTTTACTATATAAAATTAAATAGGCGTGTTTTCGTTAGGTTTATTGGAGACGCTTTTTATACTAAATACGCTAACAAAGAAAGGATGGGAAATATCGCATTAAATTGAAATAAAGCACATATTGACAGATGTAGATTTCCGCAGTCAACATATCTGGCAGAACTTAAAGTGCGTCTTGTGATAGTAATATCAATTTTGTCGATGTTGAATAGGCATTTTATTCTCACAGGAATATTGCTTTCCAGCAGTAATTTTACCAAATGAGATTTATTCTTTAAAACTATAATATAAAACGCAAAGCAAATCCAGCATTCACTACGCCCACAAATACAAATATTTTCGAGTTAACCATCCTGTTTTTGCGGCCCACTTCAAAGAAGGTGAGGGATAATTGCTTTCGGAGCAAATCGATGTTAAAAGTATAAAAAGACAATATCAAGAAATTTCAACTTTCGGTGCTTATGTATAAAACGATCAGGCAGGCACTCAATGTTGCATCAACCTTAAAACAAGTTTGAAAACTTTGCTTCAACGTTGAGCAACCGTTCTGTCCATGCAGGGTAATTTACGGAACGGTATTTAAGTAAAAAATGTAAATGATGCACATTCTAATATGCGACTATGGCCTTGTATTTTGCAATATCCGCTTTCAATTATGTAATGTGCACTGCGTATATTGTATGATGCAGTTTTTACCATATTGTCCGTACTATTTTAATCTACATACTAGCATTTCATTGTCTGACTTTGTACTTTCAGGACTCTGTTCTTATCATCGCATTATGTAGCTTTTGGAATTCGTCGCACTGTTTTCAGTTGTTAAGTCGGCCACATCCAGTATTTTCTGCCTGACATCCGGCTCGTTCTGACTGCATGTTTCATCATTAGGTTCGAAATTCCATTCTTGCCGTTCTAATTTGGAAGCCCGGTGGCGCTAGTATAGTTCGCGTGTTTGTTTGTTTGATTTGAGGTTTAACGTCCCCGTCAACACTGTAAAGGTCATTTTGGAGACGTTGCTTCCAATTTTGTGGGACTTTTACCCGACATTGAGATGAAATGACATCTCAAGCCCTGTCGCCCAATGAAACCAATAGGGTTTATTAGCATGGACGGTCCGCCTCGCACCGCGGTTCCTGGACAGGCTTAGATCCTCTAAGCGGTTTACCAGTACTAGTGTGCGGGCCGGATTCAGCTCTGCGTGGAAGCATCGTGCAGCCCATATATTTCTTCAAGCCCCTATGGGCGGGGGCGAATATAGTTCGCGTGACAACAGTTCTTATTTTCCGTTTCGCTTTTTTCGTAAGAAACGGAAGCGCGCCAGTTTCGGAACGAAACGGGTAAGTAGTACTAGTAGTAGTAGTAGTAGTAGTAGTAGTAGTAGTAGTAGTAGTAGTAGTAGTAGCAGCAGCAGTAGTATTGGAGGTAGTAGTAGTAGTTGTTGTTGTTGTAGTAGAAATAGTAGCAGCAGCTGTCGTAGCAGAAGCAGCAGCAGTGGTAGTAGCAGCTGCAACATCAGCAGCAGCAGCAGCAGTAGTAGTAGTAGTAGTAGTAGTAGTAGTAGTTGTAGTAGTAGTAGTAAAAGTAGTAGTAGTTGTTGTTCTTGTTGTGGTTTTTGTGAACAAAGAGTAGTAGTTATTGGAGTAGAAGTGGTAGTGGCAGTATTAGTGATTGTAACACAACCACTACTACTACAACTACTTGTAGTAGGTTTAAAGTCCCCGTCAACACTGTACAGTTCCTTTATAGTAGTAGTAGTAGTAGTAATAGTAGTAGTCGTAGTAGTAGTAGTATTGGTAGTAGTAGTAGTAGTAGTAGTGGTGGTACAGTAGTAGAATTAGTTTTGTTCGTTAGGATTCAACAATATTTAGGATATATCGAGCCTGTAACTTTACCTTTCCACACTTTTCCTGGGCAGGCTTATAGCAAGCTTATAGCAAGCGATTAACCAGTAAAGTGCACATTTTTTTTTACAAGAAACTTACAACTGCCCTTCTTGAATCAGCGAAATTGAGAAAAATCGTAGGAACAATTCCATGAGCAATCTCCACAAAACAAGTTTGCCGACCCGGGTTGTATCAAACACGCGACTTTCTGGTCGCCAGTTAGTCCCGCATCCGATTGAGCTACCGATGCCGGCTGTAGAAGTAGTAGTAGTAGTTGTTGTTACTGTGTGTTTTTCTAGAAACCATTGTGATTATGGAGCAGACAGATTCCCTGCTACATCGAAATTGAGCCGTGATCGTGTCATATTCCCTGGTAAGGGGCGGAATAGGGGTAACTGGGAAAACTCGAGATGTTGTCAATTGAATTTCAATATTTTTCTTCGATTCCCTAGGAACTGTTAGTAAATGCGAAGAAAAAGGGCTGCGATTGTTTCACAATGCCTTGGCTGTGTCTCTACGGGCTTTTTTGTATACGACCCAATGTCGAACTTTTTAAAATGAATGCCACATTCTAGAGTTTGCACCTTTAGCACTCGAACAGGGTAAATTGAATTTCCAATGCGTGGAAAGGTTCAACTGCAAAATACAGAAAAAAATCTACGTAGTGCATAGTTCAAAATGCAAAATAGAGGTTAGATGCTGTACAGTTACATTCTCCATAATGAAAGGTTAAATTACAAAATACAATACCAGACTCGCATATTAGAATGTGCAACATACATACTACGTAGTGCATATTGCACAATGCAAAATGCAATACCTGACCCGCATATTAAAATGTACATCTTTCACATTTTAATTTTACCTAAATACCGTTCCATGGTAATTCGCATAGTAAATTGCGATTGCCCGGCCAACTCTTATTTACAATTTGTATGCATGGTTTGGAATGTTACAATTGCACGACCCGCAGAAAAAGCGACCGACTGAAGTCGGTTGATTTTCTAAGAGTGCCCTAAAATCACCGTGTCATTCTGTCATTCGGTCAATCGGTCATTCTGTCAGTCTGTCTGTCCGTCCGTAACCCGTTTGTGAAAATTGGTGATAGTGACTTAACCGCTTGGAATATTTAAACAATTTTTGGCATACTGATAGATATCAATGCGATCTAACCAATGAACTTGCAAAATATTACTTTCCATTTAGTATAGCCTCGCCGAGGCGAAAAATGTGAAAATTTTCGAACTGCTTCTCCTCGGAAACCGTTGGGCCGATTGAAGTCAAATTTCATATGGGGCCTCTATGGGATGGGGGAAACCAAAATTTGCTCATGGGGTCCAGGTCACATGACCAAAATTGGCCACCAAGCCATATATGGTCTGTCTGTCTGTCCGTCCGTAACCCGTTTTTGAAAATTGGTGCATTACGATAACACACCCGTGTGACATAGCGCATTGTTTCACATCTCCAAAATGGCATTTTTTTCGGACGAAAATCCATGATATTTTTCTTATTTATACTGCAAACATAGGTTATGGGTGCTCGTTAGAACGGCCTCATTGAGGCGGTTCTAACGAGTACCCACAATCTACCTCTTTGGGAAAAAATAAGAAAAATAATGTTAACCCCCGTAAACCCCAGTTTTCTTTATATAAAGTGGGGTGTAAGGGGGTGTTCATTCCACGGACTTGTTCACGTGATGGTAGTGACTTAACCGCTTGGAATATTTAAACAATTTTTGGCATACTGATAGATATCAATGAGATCTAACCAATGAACTTGCAAAATATTACATTCCATTTAGTATAGCCTCGCCGAGGCGAAAAATGTGAAAATTTTCGAACTGCTTCTCCTCGGAAATCGTTGGGCCGATTGAAGTCAAATTTTATATGGAGCCTCTATGGGATGGGGGAAACCAAAATTTGCTCATGGGGTCCAGGTCACATGACCAAAATGGCCGCCAAGCCATATATGGTAAAAACCCTTCAAAAATAGTCTTCTCCAGAACCAATGGGCAGATTTCCACGAAACTTGATAAATAGCATCTGGGACTAAGGCCCATCATAAATTTGCTTAAATGGTGACCCTGGGTTGACATTGACCTTCTTTGTGCCTAGGTCAAACTTTGACACATATGCTTTTGTATTGGAAAAGTGAGAATGCATTTATCCTGCAAACGATTCAGAATACAGTACTAAAGTATAAGATATATTTTTGCTCCTTACGATAAGGCCAATTTTTTGGAGGAACCGTTTTAGGTCCAGGTCACATGACCAAAATGGCCGCCATACCCATATATGGTAACACTCATAAAGCTAAAAGCATCCGGCGGGTCGTGCACTTCAGCTGAAGCACTGGTTTGTTCATAATTCTGTTGCCCTACACATTAGTTCTCAGAAAGATAACTTATATCCTAAGAATCTTTTCGGGCATACTATAACCAAGAAGAAAAAAAATAAATATAGATTACAGGACCCGTTTGAAAGACGACGACAAGGTTCGGTCGACATTCAAACCGTTACTAAAATCATCCTGTTTGTCCGTTCGTCCGAAGATCCGTCCGTACGAAGAACCGTGGTCAGTTAGCGGTAGTTATCACCGCGACTTAAGCGCCTGAATATTGTCTTTGGCGTGACTCTTCGTGGTCTGCCTGATTGGTGTTATTAGCTCCATCTTAAAGTGTGTGGAACAAGCTACGAGTCCTCATCTTTAACCCTTTTAGTACCAAATGGAATCTTCCTCCTTATATATAGCAGGAGTTCATTTCAAAATGTAGGGGTGTCAGGTTGTGTATTCTTCAAAATTTATTTGGAAAATAGCTGAACTTTTAGCAAACAGTGGAGGCCCTGATCAGACGCCGCGTTCTGCGGCGTCTGATCTGGGACAGCACTGTTTGCCAAGGTACCCCTTTAGAGGTTTCTGGTACTTAATGGGTAAATTTATCACAAAGTTTTCAGTTTTGTGTGTATTTCAATTTGCTCTAATTTTGTGTTATTCTGTGATGGTCGTTTGATTTAGTTACCTTCAGGTGAACCAACTACTTTGTGTGTTGTTAATAGCATTTGAACCTAGAGTGACGGTTGGGCCCATAGAATCAATATAAACTCCCAGGTGGCTCTTGCTACTGACGATCCTAAGTCGGTAGTTCCAAGTCTGTTTTTTTAATGTACATGTAAATATGTCGGGCTTTCCGATGGGGTTCTTCATGTTGTATGTGCTTATGGATGTATATTATTATAATTATTATGTATTCAATTCTCATTAATCATCACGTGAACAAGTCTGTGAAATGAAGACCCGCCTAAACCCCACTTTATATAGAGAAAACTGGGGTTTACGGGGATATTCATTATTTTTTCTCCAAGAACTTCAGGTAAATAAAGCAAATTCTTCTGATACCGAGGCCCCGTTTTTGGATTTACATCTATCTATTGTAGAGGGGTTTGTTTCTTGCAAAATGTATGATAAACCTGATGATTTTTTGATTTTTCAATTGCACATTTTCAATTTTTGGATGGTGATGTTGCTCGTGCTATGGCGTTTATATTTCGCAATTAATTCGATTTGCCAGAGTGTGTAGTCATGTAACTTCAACACTCGTAATAAATTGTTATTATTCTGGAGGCTATTTTGGTAGAGGTTCATCCAAGGAACTTTCCGGTGAAATAATTTTGAAATCTGACCATTAGCCTAGGAGAAGATGTCGTTTAAAGGTTATTTTTATTTTTTAGCTCCGTCGGCCATTTTGTTCAGTGGAACGGAACCATTTAAGCAATATTTGTAGAGGGTCACCTAAAAATATTGCCATGAAATTATTTTGAAATCGGACCATTAGCCTAGGAGGAGATGACCGGCCCCGATAGCTCAGTTGGTAGAGTGTCCGCTCCGGGGAACGGGAGGTCACGGGTTCGATCCCGGGCCGCGACATACCAAAGTCGTTAAAAATGGTACTAGCTGCTCCTCGCTTGGCACTCAGATTTACGGGGTAGAGCTAGGACTGATCGACCCAGTGTCAGGATAATGTGACTGGGTGTGGTATCATGTAATGTGTCTGGGACATGATACTTCAGTGAGGCAGCACTATAAAAGTGAGCATTGAGCTCCCTGTCGCAACCAGACACGGCGTGATATGACTGAAAAAATGTTGAAAGCGACGTTCAACCCGAATTCGCACACACACACTAGGAGGAGATGTCGATAAACGTTTTTTTTTTTCTAGTTTTGTCTCTGGTGGACATTTTGTTCAACGGAGCGGAACTATGTTAGCAAATATGGTAGAGGGCCATGCAAGGATCGGCCCCCTTAATTAATATTCCTGTGAAATTATTTTGAAATCGGACCATTAGCCTACTAGGAGGAGATGTCGTTAAAGGTTTTTCTTAGGTGTTTCTATTTTAGCTCTGGTGGCCATTTTGTTCATCGTAGCGGAACTATTTTAGCATTTTTTGTAGAGGGTCATCCAAGGACCATTAGCCAAGTAGGAGATGCCGTTTAAAGTTTTTTAGCAAGAAACCACTGAAATGCTGGAGCAAAAGAAAACCAACAGTTAGACTCCGATTCGCCCGACCAGAGACAGACCATCAGGCACCAACCAACATTACTTCTCAGTTAGCCTTTACGCTGGAGCCGCAGCAAAATTGTCAACCGTGATATATATGCAGTCTGTCATGCATCCATGTCGCGCGACGAAATACGTAACGTCAGCGTCGCAAATGACGTCATTAACGTCATCGTGACGTGTGAGCCAGCACAGCGTCAATTCTAATAAAGTTCATTAATTTTCAATCATCTGATAATGAAAAAAAATGACCACAGAATTGGATTTCGAGAAAAAAGGAGTCCCAAACAGTGATAAATAAAATTGATATCAGTCACTGTTTGAAACAGTGACAATATCGTTTTTGATTTCACCGAAAATCTCTATATTTCATTGAAAAGCATGTAAGAAGTGGGTTGGAATTTCTTTATAAGGCCGAACGGACTTGTACGTGATAAACGGGGGTACACTGAATACAGATAAGATCGAGAAGAACTTAACCATTTTCGCGTTTTGTCCGCGTAACACACGCGCATTGCGTGCGTGTAAAATTTTCGGGTTTCGATACGCGGTTCAATCGCGTATGTAAGCAATTGCAACGCGTTTCATATCAGCCAATGAAAGTGATTATTCGTAGCGCGTTAGGTTAACTCAATACGCGTTTGTTTGCGAGAGAATTCCAACCAATAAGAATAAGACAGGTAAGTGAAGATAAACCGCGTGAATGCGAAATAGCACAGACCAATCAAAATCCTCTTAGCTCGTATGTTTGACCAGTATTCTTTATTTTATTTTTTTTTTATCATTCATAAATTAATGGCGGTATTGGCCTCTCTTATCAGTAGTAATTTCTTCGGATAAACACACTCAATAATATTTACATTTAAAGACATATTTTGGATTGCATAACACCCTAATGTCTGGCAGTTTAGAGATAATAAACACTCGGGGTATCCTGAGGCATATGGTGTAGGGGACCAAGAGGGTAATCGTTTATCCTTGGATATTTGTTTGACAAGTCACGTTTATTTACTTGTTTGTGGGCGCTCTTCAGGACCGCCATTTAATGGGTGTATATGGTGTTTCTAACACATCGTGAAACACACCTATACATATTTGACCCCGCTAATCCCCACTTTTAAAAAGTAAAATTGGAATTTAAGGGGGTATATATTCTTCTTCTTATTACTGCACAAAATTTAGGTTGCGGGTACTCGTCAGAACCGCCTCGCCGAGTCGGTTCTAACGAGTACAACAACCTATGTCTTTCGCAGAAATATTAAAATAACGGAAAATGTTCAGTTTTGGTGGTAAAAAAAATCAATATATTTTTATAGGCGTATTTTCGCAATGAAGTACCAACAATCTCTGTTTGGATCAAAACCAAATAAATGAATATATAAGTACATAAATAAAAATAAGGAAAAGGTAAAGGATGAAATACACACATTTCTTAAAGCTCATAAATTTAGCGCCAAATGGCAAACAGTGCAGGCCCAGTTCAGATGCAGAAAAACTAGGCGTCTGATCAGGGCCTACATTGCTTCCAAAAGCTTTAGACATTTTCATAATATTTTTGAAGACAACACAACCTCACACTCTTAAATTTTTAAATTGTCTTGTGCTATTTACAAGATGGAAGATTCCATTTGGCGCCAATTTTGCAAAAAAAGTGCAAATCCAGATCAAACGCAACAGAATAAGGCGTCTGATCAGGACCTACACTGTTTGCAAAAAGTTCAGGCATTTTTTTTTTTCAAGTTATAAATTTTGAAGAAAATGGGAAAAAAATGGTAAACATGACCCAGGTCAGGCGCAGCAGAAGCAAACGTCTGATCAGATTATAAAAGATTGCAAAATGTTCAGTTATTTCCCAAATAAATTTCGAAAAAAAAAAAAAAAAACTGATTCTCCTACATTTTGAAATGGACTGATGTTATGTATGTGAGGTGGAAAATTCCATTTGGTAAAACAAATTTGTTAATGAAAACAAAATACATGAAAATTACAACAATGTATAATTAAATAAATGAGCTGCTTCTGTGAGTGACGGAACATCAATTATTTCGGAAATTTTGAAGAAAAGACAACCCCACACTCTTATATTTCGAAATGGTTTGGTGCTACTTACAAAGTGGAAGATGCCATTTGGCGTTAATTAGCAAAATGTGCAGACCAAGATCATACGCAACAGAAATAGGCACCTGATCGGGGCCTACATTGTTTCAAAAAGCTTTAGATATTTTCAAAATAAATTTTGAAGAAAACACACCCTCACAATCTTAAATTTTGAAACGATCTTGTGCTTTTTACGAGGTGAAAGATCCAACTTGACGTCAAATGGCAAAATAAAGTGCAGATCCAGATAAGACCTAGCAGAAGTAGGCGTCTGATCAGGACCTACTCGGTTGAAATAAACAAAACTTCATACTCTTTAATTTTGAAATTGACTTGTTTAATTAACGAGGTGGAAGATTCAATTTGTTGCCAAATGGCAAAAACCATACAGACTCAGATCAGACGCAACAGACGTAGGCCTCTGATCAGGGCCTAATTTTATGCAAAGGGTTCAGGCATTTCCAAATATATATCGAAGAAAACGCAACTTGATTCTCCGAGTTAATAACAAAAATAATTAATTATAAAATGGGCCGTTTCTGTGATTGAAAGAACATTGATTATTTCGGACATCTAAAATAAATGATGATAATGAGATGTTGTTTTAAACATCTATCTTTATAGCCCCCCCCCCCCCCACCCCCCCCCCAGTTGCACCTGGGGGTCATAAAACCTTTGGTCAATAAACATCCTGCATTTTGACAGTCAACTTCAATCACCACTCAGTACCTGTATTTTACCCTTTACCCCCAGGCAAATGTAAATGGATAATTGACTTGTCCGCCAGATTTGTTATGTTCAAACTGACAAAAAATCTGGAATGAGGAAAATTTGAAGAAATAGAAAAAAGAAACAAAAAGAAGGATAAGTGTGAAATAGTTACGCAGTACTGACTGGTTACTTTTGAAACGCGAAGCAGTCTGTGAATGTGCACTATCTGCGTTTTCGACACTCATGTTAGATTGGCTGGTGAACAATCGCGATTTGCACGCAATATCGCGTTATTCATAAAAGCAATTGATTAGCTAAAATGTCATTCGCAAGTGAAACACAAATGCGTGTGCGCTGTAAAGTTCTTCTCAAGCTTATCTGTACATTACGGTATCGAGATGACATTCTAGATCCTATTATGAAGACTTTCGCTGGGGCAATCGGTGACACTTTCATTCTGGCGCCCCATACTGCTAGAGTGTGCATGGAATACCTTAATCATGAGACTATTGAAGTAATGGACTGCCCGCCACGTTCTCCTGACTTAAACCCAATAGAACATGTGTGGGACATTTTTACAGACGTATCTCACGGGGCGATCATCCACAAATGACTATTTAAGAACTCACACACATCAATAGACATGAGTGTGAAACACTAGTTTTAAAAACTGTTCAAAATGCGGTTCGTAGCATGCCTCGGCGATGCCAGGAGTGTTGTGCAGATCGGGGTGTCATACACATTACTGACAGGAAAAATGACTGCTTTTTCCTATGTCTATGACAATTAAAATAATCTGACGTAAAGAATGCTCAAACATTTATGCAGATTCTCCCTTAACAGGTCACAGGCCATGATTTGTGAACTGGTTGCTATTGTTTGTCATTATTATGTTGCAGATAAAGTTATTCATCTTTCTGAATCGTTGTTTCATCATCATTACCCAACATCTTTCTCCTATGTGGAAATATGTGTTTGCTCCTTAAATTGTTTTGAGCAGTGTATTTCGCAATTAATTGTACTTGCCAGAGTGCCTAGTCATGTAACTGACTTCAACATTCGTAATAAATTGTTAACTGCTAAAAGTCTTAATCACGGTCATCGGTATCATAAACTACGTAAAGCCTTTTCTAAATTTTACAGACGTCACCTCGATTTTATTTCCAAATTTAACGTTTGACTTAAATCTCTTCTGCAACAAGGTCTTCGGAATCCGAATTTCATGATGACTTAGTATATAAAATCTGAAAAATAAATACTTGCAATGACTTCAGCACTCGATTTCGTAAAACCATTTTTCGGCATTAAAAGATCTTGCACAACATAAATGTTATACGATAGAATGCATGCATGGTAGGTAAACCAATCACGGCTTACAACTTTGCTTCCCTCTTGAATTGCACGCTGGTGGGTCAGACCTCTAATTCTCTGACGGTTCCAGCGAAAGTACAATTTAAATTTATGTAATGTTTGAAGGTGTCACTGATGCCTCTGAGGCTCTGTCTCTGGTCGGGCCTATCGGGGTCTAACTTTTGGTTTTGTTTTATATGCTGCTGCATTTCAGTGGTGTCTGGCTGTGGAGTCCTCACCTCACCGTTGCTTCAACCATGTGGTTGTTTGATTTTGTGATCTCGGAGATGTTGCAAATGATACGTTAGGAGGCCTTCATGCGTACTGAACAAATTATTTGTCTAAATCGTGTCGGAAGTAAGAGCGAATATTGCGGCCGCGTAAAATCGATTTAAGCTACCCCACACTCCCGACCACACACAAACACACCCGCCCGCTATGATTTTTTACTGTCCGTTCCAAGGCGGTTCATCGGTCGCCGTTTATTTTTGTTATGATTTGTCTTTGAGTATATGCATCGCGTTCATGTATTCATTGAGCAAACAGTGTAGGCTCAGAGCGGACGGCTCGTTCTGTGGCGTCTTAACTTTGTCTACACTTTTTGACAATGTCCCAAAAAGGGCCGCCAGGCATATATGGGTCATGGTTTATATCTCGATGTACACTGGTCATATATATTTCTGTTTGGAAATTAAGTATAAAGTTTTGTCCATTGCACCAGCCAGCTGGGCCAGGCCCTAAGGTGTCTGGGATGGGTAAAGAATTCTTTAATAACCACTGGCCAGTACTCGTAAACTCTCAACAGAATAAGAATATTTTCTTTGTTTTGGTAGAAATCATCTTTTCAGGATTATTTCCATTATTTGGAGCTGATCGTTAATCAGAGGAATGCCCCGAGAAAAAAAAAAAAAAAAAAAGAAAAACACCTAACGCGTTGTTGCAGAATTTGGGTTCTCGCACGTGCCTCGGGTATTTTGTTCATTTTCTATAAATCTGGGTGCGAATGAGTTTTACATCGAACTAACAACCAAGGCCAAACGAAGATAGGACCTCGGTTTAAAGACCCATCTGAAAGTCTGGAGAAGCCCGGAATCGTTCCAATGGCCCTGCTTTTCGAGGCAATATAAATCTTGGATATTACACCTGGATACATATAGAAATTTTGTTTGTTTTGTTTGATTTGAGGTTTAGCGTACCCCTCAACACTGTAAAGGTCATTTTTGAGACGTTGCTTCCAATTTTGTGGGACTTTTACCCGGGATTGAGATGAAATGACATCTCAAGCCCTGTCGCCCAATGAAACCAATAGGGTTTATTAGCATTGACGGTCCTCCTCGCACCGCGGTTCCTGGACAGGCTTAGATCCTCTAAGCGGTTTACCAGTACTAGTGTGCGGGCCGGATTCAGCTCTGCGTGGAAGCATCATGCAGCCCATATATTTCTTCAAGCCCCTATGGGCGGGGGCCCACATATAGAAATTAACTTGCATATGCTGGCATCACATCAGACTGCATAACTCGCCCGGAAAATTGTCATTTAAGCCATGCGCGTCGACGGGCATCACAGAAGCACGCCTATTCAAATATAATGAAGTTTTTCAGCAGCAAACACTGAAAATTGTCAGCTCAAGAATATTACATTTTCCATATCTGTGCTCAAAACAAAGTTTGAGGGTACTCCTTAGCACTGTCTCTATGTAAGGCCCAGTTTTACGAAATAAAAGTGGGGTTAAAATTAAATGGGTGTGTTTTCGTGCTGAATACCCCCTACACACCACTTTCCTCTATATAAAGTGGCGTTTAGATGGTGTTCGTTAATGAACTTGGTAACCTGATGGAAAACAAATTACGAAAAATACAATAAAAATAAATAAATAAAAATACAAAACAAAAATAAAACATAAATAAACAAGAAAAAAATGAGCCGCTTCTTTGAGAGGGGGGAATGAAAATGGTTTATTTCTGGCCTTAGCATCTAGAAGAAGTGTAGAAATTGGGGTGTTATTTTGAACAACTAATTTATAGCTCCAAGGTCCACATTGTGTCATAAAACTGTTGTTCAATAAACATCCTGCATTCTGGCAGTCAACCTTCTGTATACATAATATACACTTCAATCAAGATGCAGTACCTATAAAAATAAACTAACCAGCGCCACACCCACACCCGCACCCGCACAAAAAAGGCGGCACAAAACAGGCGGAAAGCGAAAATCACAAGGAGTAAACACAACAAGCGTGAGACACAAGAACTATTAAGGAAAAACGCGGATTACAGTTCCACTGATCCTGGACGAAGGATAAAGGGTGGACGTAAAAAAAAAACACGACACTAAAACATAAAAAACTCTAAATGCCTAATTATGGACCCCAGCACCATTGCGAAAATCCGTGTGTTACAGTGGAACGCCCGTAGTCTGTCTGGCAGGGAAAATGGAACAAAACTCGGGGCTTTAGGGAATTATCGAGAAACTTTAGGCTACACACCGGAGGTAATAGCTATCCAAGAAACTTTCTCAAAAAAAGATAGAAACCAACAAAAATTCCAGGATACAAAACTCCGGTCAGTTTCAGTAGGGAAAAGGGGGAACGCGGGGGAGGGCTAGCGACCTTTATCAAAACAAGATTAGATTCGGAAGAAATTTAGACACACAAAAAAAAAGAAATAGAGGTGGTGATCGTCAGAATTTATGGACAAAAAGAAAACATAGACATAGTAAACTTCTATGCACCACCTAAAGCAGTAGTAACGTCTGACGATTATGATGAAATTTTACAAAAAATAGGGAAAAATCAATTTTTCTAGGGGATTTCAATGCCAGACACGAACTATGGGAGATAAACCACAACCCCACATATGAAAAACGACGAGGCCTAGAACTGGTCGATTTCATAAACAGCACTGATTACGTAATCCTTAACACGGGGTGTTGCACACGACTCAACGTCGAGCGCGGTAGCACGAGCGCCATAGACTTAACACTGGTTAGCGCATCACTATGCCAATCTAGTGAGTGGCAAGTTGGAGACGACACGATGGGAAGCGACCACTTCCCCACCCTTACGTCGCTCAACTTCGATCACAAATCACTCATTCTCAAATGAATTGGGATATTGCAGTCGCCGTATATTTTCTGAAATCAAGCAGTCATTTTAACCAATGCATACGTTTATATGACAGAACAACAGGTCCCAAAGATATCATATAAACCTCCTGTAGAAAAGTACCTTTTCATGGAAAATTAGCCACGGGAAAACCTGGTTTTGTAATGTTCGAGACTGTCGCTTTTCGAATTCTTTTTGTTTGCGCACTTAAAAAATTGCAATTCCACTAGAAAGGAAAAGGTTAGGCGGTTTCCATTAATTTTACATATTCAGGGTAGGGAAATAACTAGCATTATCAGGACCACTTGGAGTCTAACTAAGTATTTTTCCCCGATATTGTTGTCGCCGAAATTTAATAAAGAATTGTAATGTACGAGGCGACGTTTTTCTTCTTGATATTTCAAAACTACGTTTAGGTTTTTATACAGCGAAACGTGACCAAATTGGGATTCTATATTATATTAAGCATATAAGGTCGTTTGTTGTTACCTGTACAATAGGAAATGAAAAATACTTACCATACAAAAATGTGCATGGATTTGTTACAAAAATGCATGTAATATTCGCGATCATTATATCAGGCTTATTACGTATGTATCGACAAAAAATGCTCGATTGAATAAAACTCCCGCAATGTGTGACTAACACAAATACATTATCTGGAACGAAAATAATATTTTGATGTTGAAATTCCTTCATTTCCAGTGTTTTGTAATGTTCGAGACCGGGAATGTTCAATACCGAAAATTGTTAGTCTAATAGCTTGATAACATTGCTCTGACGTGGCACAGTTTTCCGCTACCAGATTACGTAGTAGAAAGTATCTCCAGATGACATGGTTGCCTTTTCCGGTGTTTAATTAGTGAGGGAGTCGGCAGCCAATACCACAGTTAAGGGAAAACAGAAGTCATATTTTGTTTTTAAATGCCTGCATAGAAACTTTTAATCTTTTTTCCAATATTTTTTTGCCACAATTAATATTATTCAATTAAGAATATGCCACCAAAAATTATTATTAATCAACAACATTTGCACGCTTGCAAGATCATTATTATATTGCAATAAGCAGTGGATATATGCAATGAAATGTCCGCTACATTTGGTATTGACAGGTTTGCTATGTTGACCGTCCAGGGATAATGACTGCAAATACATGAACTATTTTGAATTGGGCAACCTTAGTTTTGTAAAATGAACACGTTTAGTGTAATTCATGTTTGCTACATTTCTACCAATAGCTACAAACGGTAACAATGTTGATTCCAAATTTATTACTTATTTACAATTTTGGATTTAAGTCCTATAGCTTATAATTTTGTCCCAAATTTTATTTGCCAGCATGAATATTTTCAATATAAAATGTACAATGTTTAGACGGCACTTCAACCCTCCAATTTATATTTCCAAATGCATATTTAGAATGTTAAAAAACATTGTAAGTGCAGTTTATGTTACTAGAATTATTGTATCGAACATTACAAATTGTATCGAACGTCCCCACCTAAAATAAATATGTATATTTTAGGGTATGCTGGTTTACTCTTGAATATGTTAACTAGATACAATTAATACAATATCAGATTCATTTTCAAATTTACAGGTAGAAATGGTAAAGTGGCATAGCATGTCCCTTTACCGTGTATGGTAATGTCCGAGACTATCCTGGCTGCCATTTACAGACATGTATTTGTTTACATTTCTGAGAACTTATTTACGAACTTCACAAAACCTGTTACTGTCTTCCAGCTGGTAGACAAAATTGGTTACAGTTTGAAGACTTTTGTATAGAAAAATATTATTCTGGAATGCACTGTAATGTTCGATACTGTATTCTCACAGTTGCATCATTAATTTAAGATACTTGATTGTTGAGAACATAAGACCATGCGGCTGTTGTGTGTTTATGTGTGATAGATATGTCTTTAAATGTTTCGGCTGCCTTAAGAAAGCAGTTTATATGTCAGGTGAGCATTTTTTATGCATAAAAGTATATACCAAGGCTTTTTTGCGTAATAGCAACATCGGGTTTTAAAAGCATAAGACTGAACATGCACTGTTACATTAGTTAGATCCAAAATATGAAAGAACATGACACTAACAGCTATATTGTCAGTTAATCACGTTAGTAAACTACTTGACTTACAGAAAAAAAATCACTGTAATGTCCGCGACATTTTAAATATAATTTGAATAAACGTATTGCTTATGTTGATCGTTTATCTAAAGTAATATTACTTGTGTTCCTTATTTACCATTCAATACCTGTTTAAATGCAATAGTCGTAAGTGATCTAGCTAATATGTGCTTCTCTTAAAACAAAACGAAAGTTGCATGTTTTCAGAAAACTATTTCTTTTTCTGTAGTCTCATACCAACCCTGAATTGTATTCAAAATTGCTATTCATTTCTTTACCATATATATGACCATATGTTCAATTTTGTCCCTGCTTAATGACCTGGTCGTAAGTTGCTGTCTTTGCGAGCTGCGGTCGCTTGATTTTTGTGATGTTATAGAAGGGGGTAACGAACAAGTAGATTGTAGCGTACATTTCTCACAACAATCAAAATTTATCAAAATACCGACATATTGCTAGCTGTTTGGGTGAAATAACTTTTCCTTTCTTAATCAAGGAATTTTAACTGAGTATGGGTACCTGTTAATACTTTAATTTGTACATATCGGTGACTGAATCTAAGTAACTTTATAATTTGACTTTTTAAACGGCTAAAATCCCAATTCATTTGAGAATAAGTGAAATTCGTAACGCAACGGCCTGCCCGACGTTGGAATTTAGACAAAGCAGACTGGGACCTCTTTAGGCAGAAACGTAAACACATCAACATATCCCATCAATAAAACAATGAGGATTTTGTTTCGGAAATAATGGCGGCATGTGAAAAACCAATAGCAAAAACACTACCAAAAATAAGCAAAAAAAAAACACATTACCATGGTGGGATGAAAATTGTAGCAAGGCAGTCAAAAAGAAAAACAAAATATATTATAAATATGGGAAAAACAAAACAGCCGCCCTTTTGGAGGAATATAGACGTGTAAGAGAGGAAACAAAATATATTTTAACACAAACAAAACAACAAGCCTGGAGGGATTTTGTATCCACCCTCACATGCAAAACAAATGCTAAGAAAATTTGGGACACAATAAAAAGGTTAAATGGAAACCCCCTAGAGCCGGTAGAGGTTCTAAACAAGCAAACAACAGATTTCATGAGAACAAAGAAAAAGTAGAAATCTTAGCACAACACTACCGGAAAGTCTGCAGTAATGAAAATTTAGACCCAAACTTTAGGCGCATTAGGGAAACGCAGGACCGAATGATTGAGCAGGCCGTTCAGGACGCCGATCGCGCTGGCCAGTGCCGTGCATACAATGCGAACTTCTCCCACAGGGAGCTGCAAAGCGCGCTAAATAAGAAAAAGAGCACCGCCCCCGGGGCCGACACCGTTCACTATGACATGTTAAAAAATCTACCAGAAAAGGGGAAAAAAACAGCTGCTCGCATTAATAAACAAATCTTGGAACGAGGGGACCTTCCCTACACAATGGAAGGAGAGCACCATCGTTCCAATATTAAAACCGGACAAGGACCCCCATGAACCGAAATCGTATAGGCCGATTTCACTCACATCAACCATATGTAAAATCATGGAAACCATGGTAGCATCTAGACTAACAGCACACATTGAGAAAAATAAACTCTTAGCGGACGAACAATCAGGTTTTAGGAAACATGGATCTACCATTGACCAAATCACAAGACTAGAATCCGCCATCCGAAAGGCAAAATTAATCAAACACTCAATGGTAGCGGTTTTCTTGGATTTAGAAAAAGCTTTCGACCTACTGTGGACTAGGGGGGGGGTCCTTCTAAAACTAAACAAATTCGGAATTCATGGAAAAATGTTAACCTGGATCAGCGATTTTTTGACTGATAGAAAAATGAACGTAAAAATAGGTAAAGATGTGTCCGGTTTTTATGAATGCGAGAATAGTTCCCCCAGGGATCGGTGCTATCTCCTATCCTCTTCAACCTACTAATGAACACACTGCAGGAAACACTTCACGCATTACCGCTGGAAATATCCATGTCGCAGATGACGGCTTAGTATGGAAAACCGCGAGAAAACCAAAAAGTGCCATTCCTGCACTACAAAAAGCGTTACATGCCATAGATGATTGGGCTACAAACTGGGATTTCAAATTATCAACTGAAAAAACAACAGTGGTGGTTTTCAATAGAAATTTCGCAGACACAAAGGGCATGCCCAGGCTGGCGTATGACGGGCAGGAAATAAAGTACGCCAGTCATGCCAGATTCCTGGGCATGTACTTTGATAGAAATCTAACACGGAGACTGCACATTGAAAATCTGGTGTCCAGGTCCCAGCGGGACCTAAATGTGCTAAGGGCGGTCTCGGGGGCAAACTTTGGAGCAGACAAGAAAACCCTGATCAAAATGTACACAATACTCATCAGAAGCAAAATTGATTATGGCTGCCAAGCATCGCGTCTGCGGCACCATCACACCTGAAAAAACTAGATAGCATACAGGCCGCAGCCCTCAGAATCGCTACTAGGGCATGTGGGGTAACGCGGAACCTGGACCTGGAGAATGAATGCAGCGTCATGCCCCTGCACCTGCGGAGGGATGAACTGCAGCTAAAGTACTGGGCCCGCTCAAGCAGTCTTAGGGAAAGTCTCCCCATAAACCAAATGATCGCCGACACGCCCAATCGCTTAAAAGTTTCACTGATGGAAGCAAAGATGCTGACAAAAAACAGGGTGCGCTTTCACAATACCGGAATTAAATTTCGACCAAAAATTCAAACTTAACCAGCACTCACAGTCTACTCTGCAGAACTTATAGCCATACAGAAAGCTTTGGAATGGATACAGGAAGAAAAACCCGATAGTGTTGTTATACTAACGGACTCATTAAGCTCAGTACAAAGCATAAACTCTGGAAACAGCACTACAAGACCGGATATACTGTAGGACATTCATATCCTAATACACAAAATACTAAAGCAAGGCATCACCCTGAACATAGCTTGGATCCCCTCCCACTGCAACGTGCAGGGGAATGAGCGCGCAGACACGCTGGCCAAAGAAGCTCTGACCCGGGGGGAAGGAACTTGACTACCTTTCCACCCCACAAGAAGTCTACACAATCATTAAGGTCAGCATCAAAAAGGAATGGGCGCGCATATGGCAGGGACAGCACGGCTTCAGACACTCGATCTGCCAGTCCTTGACCCCGAAAATCGTTCAATACAGCGACAGCCGAAAGTTCGATCGCATATATACACGACTAAGACTTGGGGTCAACGGACTAAATGCACACAACATCTTCTATAACGCGGCCGATCCATTATGCGGGCACTGTACCGGGTTGGAGAGTGTTCAACACCAACTCGCAGAGTGCCCCGCTAGAAGGGAACTAAAGGGAGAACTGACAGCACTAGGATACCAAGGGGAGATAAACGCGATTTCTTTGCTCAATCTAATGTCACAGGAAATGAGGGACGCGGTTTTCAATTTCTTTGAGAAAACAAACATTCTGGATAAAATATAGGGGAAAGCTAAGGACGCAGACTAAATTTATTGCACTGTTACGAGAGACACACCCCGTACGAGGTTACACACAAACATGCCTGAAACCAAAACCGTTGGAGGCCCGATTTCAGAAACAATAAATGATTTAACCGCACCTGAGACGCTACCAACCAAAAAGGAGCGTAGTGATCAAAGGGCGGCCGTCTCACGGCAAAAAGGGGAACAAAGTCAACGGTAGGCACTGTGGTTTGCGGCCTCGGCTTTGCAATTAGGAGTGCCTAACGGTGACAGCGATCCCTGGATCACTGTAAGAAGACCATAACAGAACGGGGCATGGACCCACCACAAGGAAAATCCATAGCCCCGACCCACCCTCCAAAGGGTATGGCAAGCGAGAGGTTAAGACGAGGTGTAGCGTTGTGGTTGCGGCCCACTGGCTTTGCACTTATGAGCGCTGCACCAAATCCTAGCTGATCGGGAGCCACACTGCCCAAAAGAGGATCACACGAGAACAGGCCGGGACTGGGCATGGATCCATCGCAAGGAAAATCCATCGCCCGGCCTCTCCGGATGGGGTGAGGCAAACGGGAAATCAGGACGAGATGTAACGCTGGGGTTTGCGGTCTTTAGACGTTTGCACTTAGCAGCGTTGCGTCAAAATCCTGGCTGATCGCGAACCACACAACCCAAAGGAGAACGGCACACCAACACACTAGCAAACAAAAGGCTCTCCTTCAGGAATGCACATAGATGAGTGGGACAGAAATAAGGAACAATAGGCCTTATCACATCACTTTATTTATTTTTTTTTCTTCGCAAATTTCGCTTTCGATTAAAGGATGTACATTATAAGGTCACCCAAACGGAATGATCTGGGGGCCTAAAAAAGGACCCTTTTATAAACACCTGACTAGCAGAAAAATCGCAGGAAGGCCCTCTCTAAATACAATTCCTCCTATGGTGCCTTCCTTTACGTAGGATGCGATAATGACATGGCGACTCAGAATGACCCACTTACGGTCCCACAGAATATGGCATCCTACGTGGAGGAGGGCACCACATTTTCCGAACTTTAACAAAAAATGCAGAAAAGGGGATTGACCTACTTCCACATCCTCCGCGATACAGGTCACCCACAAACTAAAATAAACACGAACTTTGGTCCGAGGCGGCGGAGGCCGTCACAAGTTACTATATGTTGTATGTACAGAATAAACAAAAATCATAAAATATAACCTACAAGCACAACCTTGCAGGTACAAAAACTGTCCTACCCAGCAATAGAGAGCGGGTGGGCTTGCCCAAAAACGGACAACACAATCTTTAAAGCACAGGAAAAACAAACACGCAGGTCCGTGGCGGGGCGAGCACATCCGCCCGCATATATACTCAATAAGCTGGGGGCACAGACCAAATAATGTAAAAATGTACATACGTTACAAAAATATGCAAAAATCAAACAAAAAAATCAAACAAAAAAAAAATACCAATATCAAAATTAATACAAAAAGCCATAGACATGATGCTTGCGTGAGGGTGTAGATGCGGCTGAAGCTACAAGCTAGAAGAAAGAAATGGCTAAAAAACTTTGTCTCGAATCCCCTGATTTGATATAAGGTGCATAACACGTAACATGGACACGTGTATAGCAATCTTTAGAAACGTCTTCCAAATCGCAATGAAACTTTCAAACATAATTAACTGCTAAACGATCCCCTAATGATAAGTTCAAACTCGGAGCCTAGCCTGTTACACAAAACAACCCACACCACTTTGCGGCAAACCGCAAAAACCCAAGGCGCAGCACTGCTATAACTTAAACGCAGGCAATCAGGTAGCCAAACCTTTAGAATCGAGTTCCAAATTACTACAACTAAACTATGTTGCACCAAAACAAAGGCTCACATTGGAACTGTGCAACACATCCACAGCCCTTGAAAAATGAAGCACGCCTAGCCCAGAAACTCCAACAAATAAAGATGCCCTTTAGCGACAGGACACATGCACTCCTGAAGCAAACGGGAACACAAAATATAAGCCCCACCGAGACCTGGAAAGGTCACGGCACCGTTTCACAAACCCTCAGGACGGAGCTCGGCGATTGGCTACATGGCAAGGGGATGCCCGTGGGCTCGTAGACACCTGAGGCGTGAGACGACAAACACGAGACGGACGGGGCTGGAGCCGAGCGATGGTCTCCCTGTTCACCGGCAACGGGGAATAGGGGTACCACCGAACGGCTACGGTGTAGTGCCAGCATGGATTCGTTCCCAGGGACCCCACCAGCTGACGACCCGCGACACGGGGGAAACTGGAAAACAACAACAACAACAGAACCTATATTTTACCATTTACCCCAAGGTATATTCAACAGTCTTACTGTAACTGAATAAATGACTTTATTTTATCTATTTTCTCTGTTTTCGGTAAAAAGAATCTAGAACAACCCAAATTTGAAGACAAAAAAATGTAAAAAGGGCGATAAGCGCGAAATAGTTACGCAGTATTGATTGGTTGCTTTTGAAACGCAGAGAGGTCTGTATCTGCGATATCGACACGCAGGTTTAATTCGCCATTTATGCGCAGTGTCACGTATTTCATAAAGGAAATCCACTGGCTAACATTACGAAAACACGCCTATACAAATATATTGTAAACCTTACCACTGAAAAACGAAAATTTTAAGATATAACAATGATATTTTTCTTATTTCTGCTCAAACTTTAGATTGTGGGTGCTCGTTAGAACCGCCTAGACGAGGCGGTTCTAACGAGTACACACAATCTATATTTAAAGCAGAAATAAGAAAAATAAGTTATTCCCCTGTAAACCTTAGTTTTACTATATAAAACTGGGGTTCAAGGGGTCAGAGATATATAGGCGGGTTTTCGTGATGAATGTAATTCGCAGTTGAAACACGTAAACTGCGGGTGCGTATCTCACTCGAGACAAGTGCTGGTGAGCTATCAGCATTCTCGGAAGCGTATCTGTAGTTACCTCAGTAATGTTATTTTAGAATAAATATAGGAACATAGGTGATCGACACGTGCATACCAATTAGGGTACACATAGAAGCTTCTGTTTGGAGACATGTTCGATGCAAAGATCGTCCAGTTTGTAACCTCACGTGTCCGCGTGTTCAAATCAGGATAACAAGGTTGTTCAATGCAGATAGTCCCTTAATTAATAACTGACTATAGTAGTCGCAGATTAGATTGACTAGGCGGAGCTATCGTTTGTACCTGCCTTAGGAATATTCCATGAACAAAAAGGTAAACCAAGTCACCTGGTTGTGTGAGTTCAACTGTAACACAACTATAGCTGTGGCATATATGACCATTTTGTCCGCTTGTAGAAAGCGTGCGAAAGGCACTCTACCGAATCGTCTGTTGGTTTCGGCGAATTTGGCATATATTGACAACACCTGAATAGCCCCGCCTAGTCAGTCTTATCTGCGACTACGAGGACTGTTCAAATATGAATGCAAGTAGAACGTTTTCTCATGCACTAATGCGAAAATCACCAGGAAATAAATATCACAGCGTAGAAAAACATTTTACCTATACATTGATACCAAATCTGTTAAAATTCATGCACTTTAGCCATGTATATCGTTCGATAAACACTGTCTACTCTTGTATACTAATATAAAACATGGTTGGAAGAAGGTCAGAGTACGCCGTGGAAATACTGTCCTATATTAAGAATCGTTGTATTCTTGGTATACGGTGCAAAGACATTTTTGATGAAATATGTTCGGTTTATGGGCATAATGAAATGTCTTTTCCGACAGTTTTCGTTGGTGTAAGAAATTGAGCTGTGGGCTAGGCTCAACAGAAGATGCACCACATGATCGTCGGCCGAAAAGAGCAACATCTGCCAAGATGGATGTTAGAGTGAAAGAAATAGTTGCTACCGATGCACGATACACCACTAGGCAAATAGCTAGTATGGTTGGCATCTCGTTAGGAGCAGCTCATACAATTCTGAAACGGGATTTGAAAATGAGAAAGATCTGTGCTAGATGGATTCCCCATCTGTTGACAGATGAACAGAAAAAGACACGCGTTCAGTGCGCCAAGAAGTTGCTTAAAAAGTTTCCAAATTACAATGCACGGTCTTTCGCTAATGTCGTCACAGGTGACGAGACATGGGTTCACTTTTTTGAGCCAAAACGAAAGATTCAGAACAAAATATGGGCAACAAATTATTGCAAAAGACCATGCATTGCAAAGCGGACCATGAGCGTCAAGAAGGTGATGTATGCCATATTCTTTTCAAATCAGGGCCCTGCTATTCAGGTTGCTGTGCCTAAAGGCAAATCTGTAAATAGGAAGTTTTACAAGAATAAAGTTCTTCGAAAATTGAAAAACTATTTCAAAGAACGAAGACCCGCAACTGGTTTGGCCAATGTCAGATTGCTACATGACAATGCGTCATCTCACAAGGCGTTCATTGTGCAAGACTATCTGAAGCAGGAAAAGGTTGTTGAACTCCCTCACCCCCCCCCCCCCCCCCCCCCCCCGTATTCCCCTGACTTTGCCCCGTGTGACTTTCTTTTGTTCCCGCGGCTGAAAAATATCTTTCTGGTCGAAAATTTGTACAGCGGGTTCTGCAATATTCAAGTGCCTTCATAGTATACCTCGAAAAGAGTATCAAAATTCATTTAATGATTGGATCAGAAGACTGAAAGTTCGTATATCTGTTAAAGGGGAATACTTTGAGGGGACAAAATTAATTTTTTATCGAAATCTATCACGGAATCATTTTTATGTGCTTAGTTGCATTCATATTTGAACAGTCCTCGTACTATACTAAGGTTGAAATGACATAACACTCTGCCTTGGCTTTTATTTTGTATTCATGCTATGTGCTATATTGCATTTGAATAATAATATCGTATCTATCACATGAACACATTACAAACACAATATACTTGGAGCACTGACAAACGTTTGACAATCATCACATTATGCGCAAATGTATACAGAATGCGCAAAAGCTTTAACGAGGCTCTTTCCAACTTGATATACGCATTTGTTTTCATAGAATTGTAATCAACTGTTAATGGTTGGAACTAGTTGTGTCAAGGTGAACGCTTACATATATATGAGGCATCTGTAACTAGCTATCGCGGTTTATGCTTTAAATTGACTGAAGTAATTACATGTACATGTATTTGTGTAAAACGTGGCGGAATTTTGGACGAGGGTTGTGGTCACATAAAATCGATTGTGATATGATAGTTCTGGACATATTTTAGCCGTTTGGCAATTTTGGAAAAGAAACAATTCTTTTCCTTTCACAGTGCAATTTTCTAATTACCATTACTTTGCTTTACGCGTGTCCCTCCTCACCATTGGTTGTTTGTACGGAAAGCGTAATGTAATTGTATCCGTTCCTGATATCTTCACTTCCATTCTGATAAGAAGGAAAATGAAACGCGATTCGCATGGGTCTATGTCGTTGGCATTAATGAATTTCTACCCCAGTTTTTAAGGTGGCCGTTATGTTACTAACTTAACTCTGATGTCAGCAGTATTTTACATCTAATACAAGATTATGAATGCTAGATGTCTTCTCTTGTGGTCAGAATGAAAACATGTAATGATATGATAATCTAATTTCTCGTTCTTTCAAATAAAAGATAGTAAAAATAGCTGCTATAATAAGTCATATGTATTTATTTATTCATTTAGCTTTCAGAGCCATCAAAAGACTAACCATCATACGGCTAAACATTATGAATTTTATGTAGCTAGTACAGGATATTTAATCTAATTATTTTATCACTAAAATTGTTGTCTTCAGTATTTGCAGTTTTTTATAGGTTGCTGACTGTTGTTGAATTACACGCGCATGTGCTTAAGTAGGTGTATTATACACGTATGATCAAATTTACGAAATTTTGAAATGATTTTCGTAAGTAATTTACTAATTGTTTTCTAATAAGTTTCGGCCAGTTATCGTCTTGTGTTTATAACTGACTATCCCCTGCATAGCACCATTCCCATTTTAAGTACAATATAATATTCCTATTTCTGTGACACTTCAGTCATTTATGTTTGTAAATACAGATATAAGGCTGAAAGCGTTGAGCGGGACGTCAGCTTAACTAGGCAGTGAAATAAACAATTTTATATGCATTATTTTCTTGATTGTTTTGAAAATAATAATAATAATAATCTAGACCAAATAGTTTTGTTTCCTGGTACATATCGTTGATTACATCTCTCGAATTGCTGAATGGTTTCACACAATAAAGATCATCTGTAGTGACTGCCTTGGTAACGGAAGTGCTAAAGTCTTGATAGATAGTGGCATTATAACGGGCAAAATCGACACCAACTTTGAAATCTGTGTACTTCATGCAGCAGTTCCAGTGTGAGTTTTTTCCATATGCATGCAAAACAGTGTAGTAATACAAATAGTGCTAAGATAATAGTGTAAGTGGTGAATACAATGATTCCATTCTCCGTTTCAGGACTTTTGTACCAGCCTAGCATGCACTCAGAGACAATCGACCCACCAGTGTTGTCTCTGCTTTGAATTTTAACGTCCATTGAAGTATGAATAACATCATAACATCAGATCACGAGCAAAGCACATTACGATAACTCGCCCGTATGACATAATGAATGTTTCACATCTCCAAAATGACTCTTTTCTGATGAAAATCCTTCATATTTTTCTAATAAATGCTCAGAACATAGGATGTGGGTACTCGTTAGAACCGCCTCATTGAAGCGGTTCCAACGAGTACCCACAGCCTATGACTTCATAGGATGTGGGTGCTCGTAAGAACCGCCTCATTGAGGCGGTTAGATGAGGCGTTTCTAATGAACACCTACAACCTATGTCTTGGAGCAGAAATAAGAGAAATAAAGAATATATCCGTAGACCCCTATTTTCTCTGTATAAAGTGGGGTTTAGGGGGTCTTCATTTCACGGACTTGTTCTCGTGTCGAGTGAAACCAGAGGAACGTAAACTTTGCTTATGTTATTCACATTTCAATGAACGTTAAATATCTTATATTAATTATTTATATTTACATTATTTTGCATTCATAATTTGACAACAGATTCAATTTGAGACAAAATCACAATTGCACGTAGGTTTACGTTAAGCCTTTTCAAAATGTTATAGACGTCATTCCGATTTAATTTCAAAATCCAATGTTGGACTTGAATCTCTTTTGCAACAAGGCCCATCGGAACCCGAGTTTCATGGTGACTTAGTATATAAATTCATACAAATATACAAATGCAATGACTTCAGCACCCAATTTCGAAAAATATATTCTTCGATACAAAAAGAGAGGATACAATATAAATGTTATACGACAGACTGCATGCATGGTAGTTAACCTATTCACGGTTGACAATTTGCTTCCCTCTTCAATTGCGCGCCGTTGGGTCAGGCCTCCGATTCTATGAAGGTTCCAGCGTCAAGGCTTACTGGGAATTAGAGTTTCTAATTTCATTTAATGTTGATTGGTGTCTAATGCTCTGTCCCCGGTCGGGCCCATCGGGGTCTGACTGTTGGCCTTCTTTTGCTCCAGCATTTCAGTGGTTTCTTGCTGTCGAGTATACTCACCGTTGTTTCATCTCTGTGGTTGTTTGATTGTTGTGTTCACGGAGATGTTGCACTGATGAGTTTGGAGGCCTTCATGCGGACTGAACAAATTATTTGTCTAAGTCGCGACGAAAGTAAGGGCAAAGTAAATCGAAGCCCCTCCCCCCACGCAGCTGAATTCGCTTCATTGACCTTAAGGCGTTTCTTCTGTCGTGGTTTATTTTTATGGTTTGTCTTTGAGTATGTGTATCGCTTACATTATTTTGTTTGGGATAGCCAATTGACCTTTTTGGGGGAAAGTAACTGTCCTTTCGCCTTTCCGCTATTATTTTTAGTAATGGAATAGTTTTGGATATAAGCATACAGTTCTGACTCGTAAGGTTTTTCATTATAAGTTTGTTTGTTTGTTTCTCTCTTTTCAGTTGATAAATGTTCCAAAATTAATGTAATAAAAGCATACGTCTTTCGATTTTTGCAATTTAACTGTCTTGAATATGTATGATGCGCAACACAACGTGCTGTTCTAACACAACTTTTAGAATTTTGTGGTGAATGTCATAGATATCAGGTTAAGCATATCGCGACATTACCGCGTGATTTCATAATTGGAATAATTAATGTGCCCTGTTGGTTACTACCTAACGATGTTATCATTTGAGCCCCGCCAAGCGAATTTGTGTCTTCGAGCATTCCATCATGACAAATTTTAACTGCGCATGCCCAGCCATTCAGAGGGGCCAGGGATATGGCTTTCTGCCTGAAGGTTCCTCTTGATTCACTGCTTGTATGAGCGAGCAGCGTAGGTTCTGGCGAGACTGTGCGGATGCTCGCATAGGCGATAAGTACCAAAATCGCTTGACGGGGCCCATTTACAATGACAAATATACTTATATTTAACATTGCAAATATACTTATATTTAACATGGCAATAATTTTGCTAAAACTTGAGTACCTTTATTAAACGCGTATTTTCCTTTTGTGTCTTGTATGAAAGGAAAAAGGTAATTGAATTGATTCCTGACTATTGTTTTCACTTCAGTTTCATATGGTTTTCAGTAACAATAACGCTGTTTCAATTTATTTTGTTTGCTTTTGACCGCTAACAATATAAGCTTTTGGCAACAAGTCCCTTTTCGCTGGCACATCATGCCAACAAGTCTGTATAATTAACAACCCTGTAAAATTCACGTTATAAATAAAGAAAACTGGGGTTTACAGGGTATACATTATTTCTCTTATTACTGCTCGGAGTCAAAGGTTATGAGTACCCGTTAGAACCGTCGCAATGAGACGGTTCTAATGCATCCACAACATTTGTTTAGGACATTATTAACACAATCATAAAAATATAAAAATGACCGTTTTTGAGATATGAAAGAATGCACTTAGCCACAAGGACATATTATCTTAATGGTTTTTCTCCATATTGATACTATTTAGTTAACAGTTGGTCAGCCGTTATTGTTAATCGTTGTACTTAAATAATCTCCTTGCTTGGGTGATTCCATGCTTGTTGCAAGATTATTCCTTGGATTTGTCATCGGTGTAAATATGCATTGGAATCTCTGTTTTTCAGGAAAATATATATCGGTAGATGCCAATAGTTGTTATGTATCTAATGTTTTGCTTTGAAAAACACAACAAAACGTACGATAATATACTCTTGTGCTGAAGTGGCAACTTAGCATATCTCCGGAACTTAATCACAATAACACGTCCATATAATTTGACCTCTTTAAACCCCACTTTTATATAGTAAAACTGAAGTTTACAGGGGTATATATATATTTTTCTTATTATGCAGATTGAAAGTTATCAGATTTTTTTTATGAAAATGCCGTTGTTTTAGGTGGTAAAATTTTCAGTACAGTTGAATCGGCGTGTTTGTGTTATGAGCATTTTATTCAAATGAACATTGTGACATTTTTCTTATTTCTAGTCCACATTACGATAACACACCCGTGCGACATAGCGAATTTTTTCACATCTCCAAAATGGCTACTTTTCGGATGAAAACCCATGATATTTTTCTTATTTATACTGCAAACAAAGGTTATGGGTGCCCGTTAGAACCGTTTACCCCCTTAAACCCCAGTTTTCTCTATACAAAGTGGGATGTAAAGGGTGTTAATTTCACGGACTTGTTCACGTGATAAAACCTAGAGTGAGGCGGTTAAAACGTATGCCCAAAATTTATGTTTTAGATTCAAATACGAACTAAAATTATCTACATTTTCTCGATCTAAATTGGGATTTAGAGGGATATTAATCACACGAATCTGTTAACCCGACGTCATGGAATCTCTTTCCTGGGATAATTGTTATGGATAGATAGCCAGCTGATATGTATTTAACTTCCCCCTTTGAAACCATGAATCTTTTGAATAAACTAATTGTGATAATGCTGAATTTTATCGTGAGTAAGAACAGCATTACATTCACTTTGAAAATTATTAAAACAACAAATCCCGTTCATTGTTAATGACAGATTCTATCTGTCATTCATAGCTATCAAATAAGTTTTCAACTAAGCCAAGACTTTCAACGGCATGTGTCTGCACAATATGTAGTTCGGCTTAATTTCAGTTTGTTTTTTTTGGCACAGTTTCACTCAAGTGATATCTTTTGAACATTTTCTCGTGCATGTTTGAATACTTGTATAGGTCTCAATTAAAATAAATCGTGCACGATCAGACGACACATGCTTTTTGCGACAATATACAACAAAAATGCATATAGTTTAAACAAGCATAATATGATCGTATCCTGAAAACGCCATTAAAGGTTTTGAAGCAGACGGCTTTATAAGTTTCCGTGTTTTTTTTTTCAGAGATCAGATTTAGCATTTCAAATGATTCAGTTTCCAGCAGACTTTTCGCAAGAAATAAAAAGTCACGTTTTATGTGACGGCATATGAGAACAAACATAACAATGAACTCTGAAACAGCACTGAAAAACGAAAAACAAGAGGCCCATGGGCCACTATGCTCACCAGAGCTAGTGGGGATGGGGGCACTGCCCACAGGCTGCAATTTATTTTAATTAATTGTCCAATGGAAGCCCTGCGAACAAGGATACTACCGATTAAATTTGGACCCAATCAGCCTAGTGCCTTCCGAGGTCTGATGTCGTTTGAATGTGTTGTTGCGGGACAACGGATGACAATGGACAATTTCCCATCCAAGGCAACAAATATGCCTAAAAGAACATTATAATAGGAACATTTCTATGAAAGCTTGACAAAATATCTTGAAAGGCATACATGTGATTTTTCAATTTTCCCCATTATAAGTCAGTGGAATCCCTTAATTTGCCATACCAAACAAACCATAGAACCAAATTTCATAAACCAGAGCTCGTGTGGGCACGGCCCAATGACAGCCATGTATTTTTACATGATATGCTTTCAATCTACTAATTATAAAGTCTCCCAAAAAAAACCCATACCCAAATGAGCACTCATGTGAACTGTATCTGAAATATTAGGTGTTTTATAAAGTAGAAAGGGTCGGGCATGGACCCAATGGAGCCCTGGTTGGTGTCACTAAATGCATCTTATCAAAATGAACAGAGATACATATGGTTTAGCGGTGGGGATATGTATTGTTCCTGAGATGTGAGGCCTTTTAAGCAGTAGAGGGATTCGGGCATGGTGGATCCCAAGATTGTTGTCACTGAATGTGTCTTATCAGAAGGACAAATAATATATATGGTTAAATGGGGGGGGGGGGGGGATCTGAACGGTTTCTGAGGTACGAGACCCTTTTATGAGGTTCGGGGGTGACGGAATGTATCTAACAACAATGAACAAGAATATATGTGATAATGGGGTGCGAATTGAATGGGTACTGAAATATATTGCCTTTCGTGAAGTGGAGTCTTATCATAAGGAACTACAATATCTAGTGTTAAGTGTTGGGGATCTAAACGGTTTCTGAGATATATGGCTTTTAATGAAGTAAAGGGTTGGGGCATGGCCCTTGGCATCCCGGGGGACACTGATGTTGGTGTCACTGATTGCGTCTAATCATAAGCAACAAGAATATATATGGTTTTGGGGTTTGGCTCTGAACAGTTTCTCAGATATTTGGTCTTTTTTTGAAGTTGAGGGGTGGATCATGGCCCGTGCGTGCCCTTGGCGACCCATGGGTTGGTGTCTTTGAATGTGTCTAATAACAACAAACAAGAATATATTTGATTATGGGGTAGGAATTTGAATGGTAACTGAAATATATGGCCTATTATGAAGTGGAGTCTTATCATAAGGAACAAGAATATATACGTTTAAGGAGTTGGGATCTGAACGGTTTCTGAGATATATGGATTTTAATGAAATAAAGGGTCGGAGCATGGCCCGAATCATCCGGGGGACCCCCATGCTGGTATCACTGATTGCGTCTTGTCATATGGAACAAGAATATATATGGTTTAAGGGTTGCGCTCTGAACAGTTTCTCAGATATTTGGTCTTTTGTGAAGCTGAGAGATGGATCATGGCCCGGGCGTGCCCTGGGCGACCCCTAGGTTTGTGTCGCTGAATGTGTCTTATCATACGAAACAAGAATATATATGTTTTAGGGGTGGGGATATGTAAGATCTCTGTAATGTTTAGCCTTTTATGGAGTGGAGGGGGTTAGGCATGATCCCAGTACATCCCGGGGGACTCCCAGATTGATGTCGCTGAAAGGAGCGAGAATATATATATATATAGTTTGGGGTGGAGATCTGTAAGGTTTCTGGGATATTGGGGCCTTTTATGAAATGGAGGGGGTGGGGGTATTGCTCCGGCACATCCCGGGGGACCCCCAGGTTGGTGTCACCGAGTTAGTCTTATCATAAGGAACAAGAAATATATAGTTTAGGGATAGGGATCTGAATATTTTCTAAGGAAATGGCATTTTACGCAGTGGATGAGGGACATCCGGGTGACACCAAGGTTGGTGTCACTTAATGCATCTCATCATAAGAAACAAGAATATATATGGTTTAGGGGTCGGGATATCAAAGGTGTATTGAATGTTTGCCCTTTTATGAAATGCAGGGCGTTGGGCATGGTCCCAGCACATCCCATGGACACCCAGGTTAGTGTCACTGACCGCGACTGATCATAAGGAACAAGAATATATATGGTTTAGGGGCGTGGATCTGTAAGGTTTCTTGGATATTGGGCCTTTAATGAAGTGGTGGGGGTTGGGCATGACTCCGGCACATCCCGGGGAACTCCCAGGTTGGTGTCACTGAGTGTGTCTTATCATAAGGAACAAGAGTACAAAAAACAGTTAATTACACTTTTTCAGTTTGGGTTCATCCCTGGCGACTCAACTGTCAATCAGCTAGTTGATGTGTATAACACATTTGGCCAGTCCCTGGATGAAGGCAAAGAAGTGCGCGTTGTTTTCTGTGACATAAGTAAAGCCTTCGACAGGGTTTGTCACAAAGGGTTTCTGGCAAAACTCAAACATTATGGTACAACCGGGCAATATATGTTCTGGTTTAAAAGTTACTTGTCCATTAGGTCTCAAGGGGTTGCCTTGCCAGGGAGGGTGGGGGAGTCAGAATGCCTCATAATAAATGCATTGGTCCCTCAATGGTTCATTCTTGGACCAATGCTTTTTATTTTATACATAAACGACATCAATGTTTCCCTGATTCAGCAGCTCAGATTCTACACGTGGATCTTGATCGAATCGGCAAACGGGTTGAATCATGGCTGGTAAATTTCAATGCTACTAAAACTGAAGCTTTTCATGCAACACGCAAAACCAATAGAGGTAATCACCCAACTCTTTATTAAAACCATGAACAAGAGGTAACAACCGACAAACATTTTGGTCTATATTTCTCTCAGCGTTTGCATTGGCAATCCCACATATACTCTATTGCACAGAAGGCTTGGTCGCGTATGAATCTTTAGCGGAAGCTGAAATTTACACTAGACAGAAAATCACTTCAAATAATTTAATTCAAATCCATCCGCCCCATTCTTGAGTATGCAGACACTGCAGGTGATACCTGTACACAGCAACAGGGAGAATATACAACTCTAGGCCGGCAGAATTGATTCTTGTACAATAAAACTGGTAGAGATCAATAAATAATATACCGATTTGGGATGGCTTAAACTATCGGAAAGAAGAACCCTACATAAACTCTTTCTATTCCTCAGGATGTTGAACGGCCATGTACCTCTTTATCTTACAAAATGGATCCCGCCTGGCGTAGGCGACCTGTCCAACTATACTCTCCGCAACTCATGCCATTACGTAGCAATCAATCCAAAAACTCCCTCATATGTTCTTCTGTTGTGATTTATCTTTGTTATGGTTTGTCAATGAGTATGTGTATCGCATATATTATTTTGTTTGGATAGACAATTGGCCATTTTGTTGGAAAGTAACTTATTTGGCTTTCCGCTCTTTATGTTTCCATTAGGGTCTAGTAGTTTTATGTTTGTACTTCTTTCCCTTTGGTGTCTCTGATTGGAGCAGTGGGCCAACTGTATCGATTCCTGACCATTCCCGTCACTTCTATTTCTCATATGCAAACTCCTTTCTGCCCTCAACAATAAGTGCCTGGAATAAAATTCCGACATCGACTGAGTCAGCTGCTACGATATCTTCTTTCAAACGTCTATTAACACAGAACACACCAACACTCCCAGACTACTTCTTTGGTGGAGACAGACTCTCGCGAATGCTTCCTACTTGCCTTCGAACTGAATGCAGCGCCTTAAACCAAAACCTGTTCCGTCGAAGTCTGGTGCCGTCTCCAAATTGTATATGGCGAGAAACAGAAATATCCCCTGCTCTCGATATAATGTAAAACGCAAAAAAGGTTAACTGCCATTCAAAATCAGCTACCACTCTTTCCAGTCACAACCCAATTGCTATTAAGTGGCGATGACGCTCGTCTTTCTACGGATGACAACTCCTTTATTTTCTTTGAAGTACACAAATATATAAGAAAAACTAAAGCATTTGCATTTTAACAAAAAGCATAAAAGTATCGCACTCAATTCATTACCAATTTACTGTTCTAAATATCATACGATCATTGTATCATTTTTCCACTACACCAGGTTGACTCGAGCAGTTTCTGCTGCACCCCTTGGTACGACGTGACGTGAACACTTTGCCTCTCTCCCTCTCTCTCTCATTATTACACTTACTAGTGTTACTATTTATTAACTACTACGCAAACTATTACTACTACCACCACCGCTACTACTACTTCTACTACTATCTTATCTACTATTGGTACATGCACGTTTAAGATTTAATTTATTACTATAACTATCATTGATACTACTACAAGTACAGCCACTGCTTTTAAACCACATATTTTAGTTATTATTGTTATTGTTATAATGATTGATACTATTATAATTGTTATTATTAGTATTATTATTAATATTATTATTATATTGTAGTTGTTTTCACACTCAAACGGCTTCCCTTCGAACATGTTTAACCATTTATTTTCAATTTATTCATTTTTACATGTAAGATGCCATTCACATTGGCTCATAGTCAATTAAAGGAGATGATTCACTTAAGCCTATGGCTTGTTTTCACATCCTGTAACTAAATTGGATTTATATTATTTAAAAACTTTCTTCCACCCCGCCCATCGGGGCTTGGAGAAATAGACTGGGCTGCATGATGCTTCCACGCAGAGCTGAAAACGACTGCACATGGGTACTGGTAAACCGCTTAGAGGTTCTAAGTCTGTCCAGGAAATGTGGCGAGTCCATGCATATAAACCATGTTGGTTTCATTGGGCGGCAGGGCTTCAGATGTCATATCATCTCAGTGTCGGTTAAACGTCCCACAAAATGGGAAGCAACGTCTCCAAATAGACCTATAATGTTTTGATGAGACGTTAAACCTGAAATCAAACAAACAAAAACACGTTCTTACTTTATTGAAATAAATATTGTTTAAGCCGATCGGTTGACAATGTGTTTATTTTCTGCACATGTCGCCATTTTGTCTCGTTAAAAATTCTCTCAGGAGATCTCGCGACAGCTGCGCACACCTGCTGGCTGACGTCACTTGGTAACGCGTCCTTAACAACCTTTTCGTACTCAACCGCTTTCGTATCAAGTTCACCAATTTTCTTTGTTGTTAATCTCAGTCTTTCGCACCCCAAATCTTTGAATGCACGTTCCACGTTCTTTTTTTGCGTTCACTCTAATGATGGGACATTTCAAATACTTTGAGGACTGTGGGGAACGATAGGTTCATGTTTACAGCGGAGGGTGAAAACCAAATTATTCCAATAGCGCGTCAGTTTATTTTCACATCTTCCCAAGAGTGGTTTACAGAGATGTTCTTTACACGGACTTAATGTGATGGTATCCATTACATTTACAAAACCGTGCGACATAGTGCATTGTTTCTCACATCTTCAAAATGTCTACTTTTATAATAAAACCACGTGATGTTTTCTTGTTTATACTGCAAACATAGGTTGTGAGCGCTCGTTACTGCTACCTCAAGGAGGCGGTTCTAACGAGTACCTGCAACCTATGTCCTGGAGCAAAAATAAGGACAATAGTGATAACCCCTCTATATAAAGTTGAGTTTAGTGGGGCGTTCATTAAACGGACTTCTTCACATGACGTCAATTGATTTTTAAGGGTCTGGTATTGTGGATTGTGAGGCTGATTGAGAATTTCGTCATGTCATTCTCGCTGTTCATACTAAAGAAGTTTTACATAGATGGGCTGCGATAAATATCGGAATTAACATAACATGATCAGATCTCTGCAGTTTAATCCATAAATGCCCAGCGGTACTTCTTTGAGACTATGACAAACGTCCGAGCTTGATCTACACTGTTTGCTCAAAGAACAAATATGTTTGTAAACCTCAACATATACAAAACACATCAGACATTGGAAACAGACCACTGCAAACTTGTCAGGTGGAAAATTCTATTTTCTTATACGGACGCAATGCCTCCGTGTTCATCACGATAATACAATAGTATAGAAGGCAATGATCAATAATAGATACGACTAACTTACTATTTCCGCCCAATTCAAAACACCCAATGGCAACAAGGAGGCACACAAAGCAAAGCCACCAAAATCAGACACATCCAGCAGAGACAAAAGGACATTTATTTCTCCTCTAAAACTGACCAAACGGCTGCCTATCCATCACTTGAACAAATCCGTGAAACTAACACCCCTTAAACCCTATGTTATATAGAAAAAGCAGGGGTTCACGGGGTAAACATTTGGTTTTTTTATTATTAATTATTGCTCCAAGACACAGGTTGTGAGTACTCATTACGGCGGTTCTATCGAGCAGCCACAACATATTCCTGCGGTATAGATAAGGAATATATCACGGATTTTCATGCGAAAAGTAGCCATTTTGGAGATGCGAACGAAATGCACTATGTCGCACGGGTGTGTTATCGTAATAAGACAAAACTATACCAAACCCTTTCCAAAAAAATTATAAAGACCCTGACAAGAATAGAAAGGACAAAGTGTGTATTTTAGCCAAGAAACAGCATTTGATAAGCTCATGAAAACAAAATGTTGCAATCAACACAAAATCCAAGTCAGTGTCAGAACATTTGGCAAAGATGATTTAACAAACGTTCTTTGTCTTGTAAACATTATAAAAACACCTTTTGACACTTACAATCCATATCCGGCTGAATGATTAAATTTGCCATCATCTTTCTGTTAAACAACCAATCAAATTTCGTGATATTATGTATTTGTTCAAATTCCTGACTTGAATTACAAATCTTGTATATCCTGATTAGTTGGCTTTTTTACGATTGATGCTCTTTACAAATGCAACTTTGCAAGTGACAATATCCCATCGACTCAAAAGCTTAACGCAATCGCCCTTACCGACTGATCTGCACATCTGGTAGAAACGACAACTACACCAAACATTTCAAAAATACAGTTTCGGTTGTTTGAAGCAGAGCTACATGTGCAAAGCGCCATTTTTAGGCGCACACATTAACGGTCCAAATCTGATCACGCATCGTAGTTGTGTTGTCGGCTCTAGCATATGTGTTTATAACCAGAAAAACACACGTGCTTTCACGTTTCGCCTAGGGACAGGAAAGCGGGGTTTTCTATTCAGCGTTATTTTTTGGCTAAATCTTTTATGTGTCGCCTGGCAACAACGTTTAAATGTTTAATATTAATTTATATCATTATTAGGTCATAGACTGCAAGTGGTAAAGTTCACCTACCTTGGAAGCACACTATCAAGAGTCGTTCACATTGATGATAAAGTGAATGCAAGAATTGCCAAAGCTAGTGCAGAATTTGGCCGACTAAGTGACAGTGTTTGGGACCAAAGTGGAATCAGGCTTATGTGTGGCGGCGGTAAAACGTCTCCCTGCCCTACATCATAGTGTAGATTATAATTTCTTGTCCTTTGGGATCATTGGTTCCATTGTGGAATTTTGAAAATTTTTGAGGGTCACTGATGAGGCCTAATTGGCCGAAACTAGCTAGTCCGGCCCAGAAAACATGTACACTCCATATTTTTCAGTTCTGTGGTGTATTCCTTGTTTCCAAAGGCTAACCCTTTTATAGAACATATTTAACACAAAACGGAAAGTCTACATAGCCGTGGTGCTGCCAAATAAGAAGTGGAACAAAGATCAGGAATCGATACAATTAACTTACTTCACCCATCAAAGACACCAAAGGGAAAGAAACACAAACATTAAGTGACCAGACCATAATGGAAACCTAAACAAAGGAAGGCCATAAGGACAGTTACTTTCCCACAAAATGGTCATATGGCCATCCAAAATAAAAAGACACAAGTGATACACACAGTAAGTAACAAACAACAGCATAAATAAACCGCCACAGAAGAACCGCCTTGGAACGGTCACTATTGTATGCATTTGAAATGTGAAACATGGACAACTTGGCACTGGCACGCCAAAAGACTAAATCACTTCCATACAAGCTGTCTTAGAAAGCTCTTAAAGATTCAGTGGCCATTCTCTATGGAGAACTAGAAATGGGCAAACGCTCCCACGGTAGCGAGAAGAATCGCTACAATGACACCCTTTAAGCCTCGATCGAGGTCTTCAACATGCAGTCAGAGTCGTGGTAACAAGTTGCCCAAGACAGAGTCGCGAGGTCTCATCAACAGAGATGCTAGTGAATATGAGGCTTATAGAATCAGCGCAGATGAGCAGAAACGGGAACAGCTCAAAGTTGTCTTCCTCTAACCTCTGTTGCTCTACCTGCAACAGACAGTTCTGAGCTAATATAGGTCTCATCAGCCACCTAAGAACACACAAAAAATAACAATTCACAAATGTGATTAAGACAGGTCATTGCCAGTAGTGACAGACGAACTATTGTTCATTGAATAATGTACACTATTTTTCAAATTTTCTTTTCTACTCTTTGAAGCATTTGCAGACAACGGCGTTTTCAAACTCAGAAGCTCAAAACGGCCTCGAAACATGTACAAAACATATCCGTTTACTTTGAACACGTAGCTGTATGTTAGTGTAAAACACTAGCAAAACACGTGTAGTGTTCCCAAATTTACAGTATACTAAGTTCGACCTCGAGACTAATTTACAGTCTTATTATACACGTTCTCTATTTTATCTAACTGGTCATGCACCTATTAGTCAGTATATACGTATGTTGACTAGAATATGTATGGATAAAATTTATTTTTCTGTTCTGTTCTGATAGCTTGATTATTTCGACTGCTTTTATATGAGCTTTTGAATGAGGCACAATATGGGTATAAAAGTGTTTATTTGAGCGGACATGTGGACTTGAAAAGTAGAAGTAAAACAAAGATCAGGAATCGATACAATTAACTTACTCCACCCACCAAAGACACCAAAGGGAAAGAAACACAAACATGAAGCGATAAGACCATAATGGAAACCTTAACAAAGGATGGCCATAAGGACAGTTACTTTCCAACAAAATGGCCAAATGGACATCCAAAATAAAAAGACACAAGTGATACATACAGTAAGTAGTAACAAAAAACAACATGAATAAGTCTATAAGTAAAATTAATGTCTGAGGAATCGCCCAAGGATAAATTATAAAAAAGATACGTAAAGGAGAACAGCAGAAGTCGATTCTTTATAATTCTTTATTCTAATTTATTTTAATTCGATTTCGATGAAAGCTTCAAGCTTATTGAATCGCTCTCGAACACTCATTCCGGCTGTTTTTCCGCGCGCTAGAGAAAGGCAGTGACTTTTGCACCACTGCTACCCATTTACACCTGGGTGAAGTGGGGCAGTGTCATGCCCAAGGACACACCTCGATATCGGTAGCCAGATTCGAACGCACAACCTCTTGATCATAGTCGAACGCGTTAACCTGTCCGCTATCGAGGCCTCCGTGTCACTTTCTATAGGTGACTTGAGACGGCTGCGTGCTTGGATTGTGGCCTTTCTTGAGTGACCTTTTCTTAATAGTTTGACTTGATTCTTTTAGCAATCCCATAGCGCCGTTTGGATGTCATAGCAAGATTTACCATGGTCACGGTCGTCGGCTGATTTGTAAGATACGGGCGATGATGGCAAAGAAGATGAGCGCGAAATTACCAGAATTCAACTGGAAATGAGATTATCGGAAAAAGAAGATGCTAGTATTGAACGCAAGAACAGACTGGCTTAGATACGAAGCCAGATACAAATCCGAAAAGAGAAGGTTTGACAGCGATGATAAGAAATCTACTTTCTTTCGCAGTAAACCTGAGGGAATACCTTCACTTTCTAAGGTTGATACTAAACATGTGACTGACCAACAAGCTGAGGATGACGCTTATGTAAAAATAGATCATTTTAGAAAATACACTGATCTGCAACAGTTGGTTCAGAAAGAACATCTAAGCACTTCTGGCACAAACAGACTGGAAGAATGTTTTTGCACATCATTTCTCATTTATAGATACAATATACAGTTCTTTTCTTAACGCTGCTTTTCCGATTTGCATAGAAACCTCCTGTTATACTGAATTTGTGTTATATGTATGCTATAATATCAGATTGAAATACAATGTGGACGACAGGTGAGATGCCAAGTTCTGCAATGAAAAGTCTTGTGTTTTTTTTTTCGGTTTTCATCCCTTTCTGATTATCGATCAGCTCGAAATGAGTGAAATAAACTTGAAATTTCAATATAAATGCTTAATGCGGATTATACAAACAAATCTGTTTTAACAAAATACCGTATTACTGAATCATCGCTATGCAGCTTTTGTAACATGAGAACAGAGACGATCCATCAACTTTTTTTGTGAATGCTTACATGTTCAACACTTCTGGATGGAGTTAGCATTTTTGTAACCAATGCGAATTAAATTTTGATAATTGTTTCAAGATGAACACTTTGGAATATGCCAAACTAACCTTAACTTAAATCAGCAGATAAAGAATGTTGTTATCTACTAGGCTGAATGTTTCATTTTCTGCAGTAAACAAAAAAGACAGATTCCATATTTACGAAACTTTAAATCATATTTATCAGAAAGAATTAAAATAGAGAAAGAAATAGCGCTAATGAACGATACATTACCCGTTTTTGAACGCAAATGGAAATTCTTGGAAGGATTATTAAGTACATAAATGTTAATGGCAAATGGAAGGCATTCTCTCTAGTGAAACAACGAAACACGGAAGATCTCTCTCTCTCTCTCTCTCTCTCTCTCTCTCTCTCTCTCTCTCTCTGTTTGTGAGAATTATTTTACACTTTTGTTGTTGGTCCCACCATAACATTTTGTGAACATAATTACAAAATGTCTATAAACCAAGGGGCTATGTGTATAAATTTATTTCTTACAAATCATTAGTGATCTTCAGTGCTTCTATGTTCTATCATGTTTTGATATATTGTGAATTTGAACTCTTTGAACAAAATGTTGCAATAACGGAACAAAGAAATAAATTTAAAAAAAAAAAAAAAAAAAAAAAAGACTTGAAAAAAAAAAAAACAACTGTAAAACCGAAACATGTTATATGTTGTTATAAAATGGTTACATGCTACACAATGTTACAGGGATCTGAACTGCCATATAGGTTTCTTAACTGGCATTTTTAAAACGATGACGGTTACATTCAGACTTTCGGTTTTATTTACTGCTATAATGTTCTTTGTGTAGAGTGACCAATCGTTTGCACCGCACTGAATCACATGTCAAGTCCAATAACGGAATAGAACAAACTCTTATCACTTACGTCTAATTTGTTTGTTTGCTTGATTTGTGGTTTGACGTCCCTATCAACATTATATATCTCATTTTGCTTCCACCTTTGTGGTAGGTTTACCCGGCATTGAGATGAAATGACATCTCAAGCCCTGCAGCCCAATAAAACCAATAGGGTTTATATGCATGGACGGTCCGACTCGCACAACTAAGCCGTTTACCAGTACTCATGTGCGGTCAGTTTCAGCTCTGTTTTTGAAGCGGCCCAATCTGTTTCTCCGCAATAGAAGTGAAGCGAATGATCAGGAATCGATAAAAGCACCTTACAACTCTCGTCCGAGACGCCACAGGGAAAAGAGCACGACATTTCAATGAATAGTATTTGTTTTGATTTGTTTTGTTTGACTTGATGTCTAACGTCCCCGTCAACACTGTATAGGTCTTTTTGGAGACGCTGCGTCCAATTTAGTGGGACTTTTACCCGTCATTGAGATGAAATGACATCTCAAGCCTTGTCTCCCAATGAAACCAATAGGGTTTATAAGCACTGACCGTCCGCTCGCACCGCTTTGCCTGGGCAGGTTTAGATCCTCTCAGCGGTTTAGCAGTACACGTGTGCGGGCGGTTTCAGCTCTGCGTGGATGCACAATGCAGCCAATATATTTCTCTAAGCCCCGATGGGCGGGGACCAACACTGATGAGTATGAGTCTTTTTATATTAAATGCTTCAAATAAGTATTTGCTCACTTTCATTGTCTCCCTAATGTTGACAGCATAAAATGAATACATTTCATCACGATAACAAGTCCGTGAAACGAAGACCCCCTCTAAACCTCACTTTATATAGAGAAAAGTTGGGTTTGCGGGGGTATATAATATCCGCCTCATTTTTGCTCAGATACATAAATTGTGGGTACTCGTTAGAACCGCCTCATTTTGGCGGTTCTAACGAACACCCACAATTTATGTTGAAAAGTAGAAGTAAAACAAAGATCAGGAATTGATACAATTAACTTACTCCATCCATAAAAGACACCAAAGGGAAAGAAATACAAACATTAAGCGACCAGACCATAATGGAAACCTAAACAAAGGAAGGCCATATGGACAGTTACTTTCCCACAAAATGGCCATATGGCCATCCAAAAGTAAAAGACACAAGTGATACACACAGTAAGTAACAAACAACAACATAAATAAATCGCCACAGAAGAGCCGCCTTGGAACGGTCAGTGGAAGATTTCTACTGGGGGGCTTAAATCGATTTTACGTGGCCACAATCCTCGCCCTTACTTCCGTCGCGATTTAGACAAATAATTTGTTCAGTCCGCATGAAGGCCTCCTAACTCATCAGTGCAACATCTCCGTGAACACAGAAATCAAAGAACCACAGAGGTGAGACAATGGTGAGGACTCGACAGCAAGAAACCACTGAAATGCTGGAGCAAAAGAAAACCAACAGTTAGACTCCGATGAGCCCGACCAGAGACAGAGCATCAGGCACCAACCAACATTATCTCTTTAATTTTCAATAAGCCTTTACGTTGGAGCCGTCATAGAATCTGAGGCCTGACCCACCGGCGTGCAATTAAAGAGGGAAGCAAAGTTGCCAACCGTGATTGGGTTAACTACCATGCATGCAGTCTGTCGTATAATATCCATGTTGTACCCAATCTTTTTATATATTTGAAAGCAGAAATAAGAAAGGTGCTATCATTTTTTACACAAAATGTGTCATTTTTGACACCATGTTGGACGGCATTATTTCACACGGACATGTTTTTCTAATGAAACGCATTATTATTATTATTATTATTATTATTATTATTATTATTATTATTATTAATCAGTTATCTCGCTGCTGTGGTTTTGAGCCTGCAACGGAAGATCAGACGTTTTTTCGCCGGGTTCTCCGGTTTCTCATACCTCTGATTAACGATCGGCTCAAAATAAGTGACGTAATCTTTAAAGGGCCGTACAATCAAAGTCACATATAGGATTATTATTATTATTATTATTAATAATGCTGATGTTGTGATATGTCGATCATTAACTACTTGATAGCTTAGTCATTAATAACCAGATTTTTGCATTTTATTAACAATTGGTGCCGGCCTCGGTAGCTCAGTCGGCTGCGCGTCTGACTGTTGATCAGGAGAACGCGGGTTCGATATCTGCCGGGGTCGGCAACAGTCTTTCGTGGAGATTGATTATGAAATCTTTTTCTACGGTCATTCCCTATCTTCCGCTGAGTCAAGAAGGGCATCACTAAAACACGCCTTTATAATATTGACCCGCTTAAGCCCCGCTCACATATACAAAATCTGGTGTTTATAAGGGTACACATTTATTTACTTCGTTCTGCTAAAAAACATAGATTGTGGCTGTTCTTGAGAACCACCTCGACCTTAACAATATAGATTGTGGGTACTTGTCAGACACCACCCCCCTCGTCGAATCGGTTCTCACGAATTCCTAGGAAGATAAATGAAGGCAGGTAAGTATTTGTTAGAGGATACTTTGTTTGTCGCAATAAAAGCTCTACAAAGCTTATGTTATTTGTTTCGAATATGTGACGTTAAATAAAGCATCTTTATCTTTATCTTATCTAATTCCCACAACCTATATTTTAAGCAGAAATATGGCAAAATATCAGATATTTTTTATGCGAAGATTTTCAAGTTTTGATAGTATATTTTTCAAAATAATTTAATAGGCGTGTTTCCGAAATGTATGCAAGTGATTTATCTACGTACAATTTCGTCTGCTAAACTTATTACGCACTTTAATGGTTAAATTGGACTCGTTGCAGAAATTTTGAAGAAGCCATTGACGTGCTTGTTTATAACTTCGAAAGATATTTTAATCAAAATGAAACCCCGGCATTCAGTTATTTGTGTTCAATAAATACATGTAATCTTAGAAAGGTAGTAAATTTCTCCATCTTATATTACATTATATCATGAACTGATTTTATAAAGAACCCTTGAAAGAAATGATATTAAATGCGATGACTGACTTGTGTTTATCAAGTGATGAAATGAAAGCTTACAACCTTATTCGTTTCATAATTAAGTTTGTTTATTAAATACTTTTATTTTGGGATTGTCTCAGCTCTTATAATTTTACAAAACTGGCAAAACCAACAGTAAAATAGAAGAGAAGGCAATGATCAGGAATCGTTTAGACTACAGTTTGTATTCCAGCGTACACTGAGATAGGCCAGTGCATTCTGTATTACGATAAACGACCTTCAGAATTTGTTGAACTGACAACTTTGGTAATTTTCCTAAGCTCTAGTCCTAACATAACTTGTAGCAGCTTGTTAGAACCGCCTAAACGAGGCTGCTCCAATCAGTACCAACAATCTATGCTCCTGAGCAAAAATAAGGAAACTAATATATACCCTATAGGTGTTGTCAATATTCAATAAATCATCCAAATATCTAGAAGTCGAGCAAAAGGCTTCAATGATTTCAGATTGGTTTTCAATGGAAAGGGACACCATGAAGTCTCTTTCATAACAAAACAAGAACAGATCAGCCACAAGGATGCGCAATTTGTACCCATCGGAATGCCCACAACTTGTCTAAATAACTTAGTACCAAATCTTATGTAGAAAGGTGACAGCTTCACAGACCTTCTGACATGACACTGAAATATTTTATATATGCTCTTCAGAAGTGAAAAGGTATTTCTTACATTACACGCAAGGTAGAGGGAGTCTTCCCTATGAAATGTCCATTAAATTAATTCATTTAGTTTTTCTTCAATAAGATTGTGAGGACGTGTAGTGTAAAGGGTGGAACGCCAGATAACTCAAGACATGCTGAACCTTGATGTATCCTTTGTTGAAAAAATAGAAGTGAAGGCAATTATCAGGAATCGACACAGTTAACCCACAGCTCCCACCAGAGACACCAAAGGGAAAGAAACACAAACATGAAACAACAGACACTAACGGAACATCAACCGCGGAAAAGAACGGTTAGTTTCCCACAAAATGGCCAATTGGCTATCCAGAACAAAATGATATAAGCGATACAAACACTCAAAGACACACCATAACAAACATAAGTCGCGACAGAATAACAGCCTTGGAAGGTCATTGAAACGAATTCAAAAGTGGGGGGGGGGAGGGGCGGGGGGGAGGCTTAAATCGGTTTTATGTTGCCACAATCCTCGTCCTTGCTTCCGTCACGATTAAGACAAATAAATTGTTCAGTCCGCTTCGAGGTCTCCTAACTCATCTTCTTGACCACAAAACATTAAACTACCACAGAGATGAAACAATGGTGAGGACTCGACAGCAAGAAACCACTGAAATGCTAGAGCAAATAAAAACCAACAGTTAGACTCCGATGGGCCAGACCAGAGACAGAGCATCAAGCACATTCTCTCTAATTCTACAGTAAGCCTTTACGCTGGAACCGTCATAGAATCTGAGATCTGACCCACCGGCGTGCAATGGAAGAGGGAAGAAATGATCCCGACCAGCTGCCGTTTCGGAAGGATATAAACTGTTTTCTATTCAGCGTTTGGAGCCATAGTAAAAATCGAAATCATGCAACACAAAAAGCTAAAAAGCGTGGAGGTGTGTAGCATATTGGAATATACACCATAGAGAGGTTAATTTTATTGTCTTGGCCACAATGGGCAACCTTTGGTACTCTGTACAAATGCAAAGTTTAATCAAGCTGCCACATGATAAGGGCAGATAACCAAGAAATAGAATAGCCACAGAAGCAGTTTTGCCTGCTTTATAGTAGCTTGCGTGCTCAATATATCGATTGAGTTTCCTGTGCCAATTCTATACTCAGAGAATGACAGGTAACTCAATACCTAAACTGACCAGAGTATATTTTCTTGACAACATTTGGCTTCCTTTTTGTTCTACTCATCTGTAAAATCCCATTAAGGTATTTCATAGTAAAGGATCTCTGTTCCAAACTTGTTTTACATGTATCTAGTGCAAAATAATTCAAGAGCCAGAATTGGCTGAGTGACTATCCTTGGCCACAATATGACGTAGGAAGCTTGCCTTGGCCTTGTGTAACACATACAACAAACTTGATGCCCTCACTACAGAGGGAACAGAAACGAACCATAAACAACATGGCAACCAGCTTCCTCTTCCACACAAGAGGTGGTCACGTTTCAACAGGAAACTGCAAGTCTAATCCATCACAAAAGAAATCGCTATCAATCGGACAATATTTACCTAAGTCTATATGACCATCAAGGAGAGGTAATTTTTATGCAAATAGTCGAAGCTGTGTGTTATACACAAGAATGCTTTTTCCCATTCCCCCCACTAGGCCATTTATGTAATATTTATTTACTAACTTTTCAAGGGGAAGGTTGTAGAAAATGAATAACAGAATATTTACAGTTGGAAAACATTTTATTTACAAGATAATGTATAAAAGTATAATCCAGACACTTCCAGATCACATTATTTTAGCATGTGAGGTAATTTCGTTCCTCAATATCAACATACTCTTCATTTACTACATAAAACGCATCTGAACTTTTTTGGTATTTTAAGAAATATTAATTCAAAATGAGGTTATTATTCATTTACGACTTTCTTTTGCTCCAGCATTTCAGTGGTTTCTTGCTGTCGAGTCCTCACCGTTGTCTCACCTCTGTGGTTCTTTGATTTTTGTGTTCACGGAGATGTTGCACTGATGAGTTAGGAGGCCTTCATGCGGACTGTACAAATTATTTGACAATGTCTAAATCGCGACGGAAGTACGGGCGAGGATTGTGGCCACGTAAAATCGATTTAAGCCCCCCCCCCCCCCGTGGAAATCTTCCACTGACCGTTCCAAGGCGGCTCTTCTGTGGCGATTTATTTATGTTGTTGTTTGTTACTTACTGTGTGTATCACTTGTGTCTTTTAATTTTGGATGGTCATATGGCCATTTTGTGGGAAAGTAACTGTCCTTATGGCCTTCCTTTGTTTAGGTTTCCATTATGGTCTGGTCGCTTAATGTTTGTATTTCTTTCCCTTTGGTGTCTTTTATGGGTGGAGTAAGTTAATTGTATCAATTCCTGATCTTTGTTTTACTTCTACTTAGTGGGATCAGACAAAATAGTTTCAATGATATTTAATAACAGAGATAAGTATCTGTTTGTTTCTAACATCATTTAAGTAATAACAATAATATAAAGCAGTTTGTAAACATCATGTTAACATCTCCGTGAAACACCACTTTGTATAGAGAAACATTGGGTTAATAGGGGCATACATTATTATTTTTATTTCTGCTTCAAGACATAGGTTGTGGGTACCCGTTAGAGCCCCCTCATTCTAACAAGTACCCTAAACCTGTGTTATGAATAGAATTAAAAGAAATATCACAAAATTTCACCAGTTAAAAGTTTAGGGGTCTGATAGAATGCACTTCGGTGCAAGAGTGTGTTGCCGTAATGTAAAATTTGTTATTTTTTCTAAACAACACTTTGTTTCTACTAGGCTTGGCTCATAACACTGGGCCGAAATGGAACTTGTCCGAGATTTAATGTCTGTCCTCGTTAACGAGAGGTTTAAGGAAGATTTTATCAAAACTTAGGCCACCGTCAATTTGACATTTTTTCCATTGTAAGTTTACGGGAGACTGGATAAATATCATGAGAATAATCTGATCGACCCCTAATTCGAACTTGTCCAAGACTTTATAGCTGCCCTCATTGCATACACGTTTGATGAAAATCCAATACGAAATAATGTAGCTATCGGCCGGGCAACAGTTTCCCCACTGTATATGTATGGGAGATTGAAGAGCGCGAAACTCTCGTGAACATAATCCAAACCACAGGAGCTTGAAGTTCTGTCTGAAAAACATGTCGAAATAGCCCAGATTGACTATCCTACATAGCTTCGCCAAAGGCCAATTTAGCCCAAATCGACTATCCTACATAGTTTCGCCGAAGGCAATTGGCCTTTGGCGAAGCTATGTAGGATAGTCGATTTGGGCTATTTTGACATGTTTTTCTGACAGAACTTCAAGCTCCTGTGATCCAAACTGCCTCAAAATCGAACATGTCCGAGATTTTATACCTGGTCTTGTTAATTGCATGTTTGAGGTTATGTATATAAAACAGGAAGTCAGTGTCGATCGGTCAACATTTTCCGGACAAAAGACGACTCCTTGTTATATTATAAGCTCATCTTACGAGCCTTCGCCTCGGGTGAGCTAAACCTATTGTAGCCTTGAAACAAGTCTGCAACATGGATTGTCGACCTTTAAAGGCTTACGGAGAATTAGAGAGTATCTCGTTTTATGTAATGCTGGATAGTGCCTGATGCTCTGACTCTGGTCGGACCCAGTGGTATCTCATTGGTATGTTAAACTTCTTTTGCTCAAGCATTTCAGTGGTTTCTTGCTGTCGAGTCTTAACCTTTCTTTCATCTCTGTGGTTGTTTGATTTTTTGTGTTCACGGAGATGTTGCCCTAGTGAGTTAGGAGGCCAACATGGGGAATGAAAAGAATTATTTGTCCAAATCGCGACGGAAATAAGGGCAAGGATTTTAGCCACGTAAAAACGATTTAAGCCCTAACCCCGGCCCCAACCAGTAAATTCGTTTCACACTGACTGTTCCAAGGCGGTTCTTTTGCCGCGGTTTATTTGTGTTATCGTTTGCCTTTGAGTGTGTGTATCGCTTATATTAATTTGTTTTGGGTAGCCAGTTGAATTGATCATTTTGTAGGAAAGTAACTGTTCTTTGGCTTGCCGCTATTAATGTTTCCATTAGGGTCTATTTGTTTCATGTTTCTGCTTTGATTTCCTTTTGGTGTATCTGATAAGAGCTGTTGGTTAATTGTATCGATTCCTGATCATTGCCTTCACTTCTTTTTTAAGTATATTTATAAACCCAAAACATATTGGATAGTAGTGATTTTCCAGTACAGTTTGGGAAAATTGTTGTGAGATGCCAAAAAATGCCGACAATACTCGCAGCTGGAAAGTTTACTTCGCTTTTTCGCTACATAACAGTTGGTCGGATGCGGACGTGCTGTGGTTTAATCCTAGTAACACCTTTTAAATATGGATAGAACCCAGTGTTTTAAATTCTAAGTAGAAGTAAAACAAAGATCAGGAATTGATACAATTAACTTACTCCATCCATAAAAGACACCAAAGGGAAAGAAATACAAACATTAAGCGACCAGACCATAATGGAAAAACCTAAACAAAGGAAGGCCATATGGACAGTTACTTTCCCACAAAATGGCCATATGGCCATCCAAAATTAAAAGACACAAGTGATACACACAGTAAGTAACAAACAACAACATAAATAAATCGCCACAGAAGAGCCGCCTTGGAACGGTCAGTGGAAGATTTCCACTGGGGGGGGGGGGGCTTAAATCGATTTTACGTGGCCACAATCCTCGCCCCTACTTCCGTCGCGATTTAGACAAACAACCCGCCCAGCCCGCACGAAGGCCCCCCAATCCACCAGCGCAGAGTTCGATGATCTCTTATGCTCTGAAAATAGATCTGAAGGCAATGATCAGGAACCGACAAATAAACCACAGCTCCCACCAGATACATCAAATGGAACGAAACACAAACATGAACCAATTAGACCCTAATGGAAACATCAATAGCAGAAAGCCAAAAGGACAGTTACATTACCACAAAATGGCAAAATGGCTACCAAAAACAAAATAATACAAGCGATACACACATTCAAAGACAAGCCATAACAAAAATAAACCGCAACAGAAGAGCCGCTTTGGAACGGTCAGTGAAACGAATTCCACTGGGGGGCTTAAATCGATTTTACATGGAGACAACCCGCGCCCTTACTTCCGTCGCGATTTAGGCAAAATTGTTCAGTCCTCATGAAGGCCTCCTAACTCATCAGTGTATCATCTCCTTGAACACAAATATAAAAAAACAAACACAGAGATGAAACAACGTAGAGGACTCGACAGCTAGAAACCACTGAAATGCTGGAGTAAAAAAAAAACAGTTAGACTCCGATGGGCCTGGCCAGGGACAGAGCATCAGACAGAATACAACATTATACAGAATGAGATTCTCTCTAATTCTCAGTAAACCTTTACGCTGGAACCGTCATAGAATCTGAGGCCTGTCCACCGGCGTGCAATTAAAGAGGGAAGCAAAGTTGTCAAACGTGATTGGATTAACTACCATGCATGCAGTTTGTCGTATAACATTTATGGTGTACCCAATCTTTTTATATCGAATTATGATTTTACGAAATTGGGCGCTGAAGTCTTTGAAATTATATATTTTTCTGAATTTATAAACTAAGTAGAAGTAACACAAAGATCAGGAATCGATACAATTAACTTACTCCACCCATCAAAGGCACCAAAGGGAAAGAAACACAAACATGAAGCGACCAGACCATAATGGAAACCTAAACAAAGAATGGCCGTAAGGCGAGTTACTTTCCCACAAATGGCTAAATGGCCATCCAAAATAAAAAGACACAAGTGATACACACAGTGAGTAGTAACAAACAACAACATAAATAAACCGCCACAGAAGAACCGCCTTGGAACGGTCAGTGGAAAGAATTCCACTTGGGGGCTTAAATCGATTTTACGTGGCCACAATCCTCGCTTACTTCCGTCTCGATTTGGACAAATAATTTGTTCAGTCACCATAAAACGCGGGTTCCGATAGACCTTGTTGCAGAAGAGACGTAAGTCAGTACTCGTATAGAAAAAACATTTGATATCAAATAACTTACACGAGCAACATCAGTCGGCGTACAGAGTTTCGTGCTACCGAAACAGCACTGTTGAAGGTTCAGAATAACATTCTTCAATCTCTAGATCAAAACAACGTCACTGTACTGCTGATGCGGCATCTCTCTGCAGCCATAACGAAAACACGCCTATACAAATACATTGTAAACTTAACCGCCGAAAAAAAACGAAAATTTTCAGATGAAAATTTGCGATATTTTTCTAATTTCTGCTCAAAATGTAGCAGAAATAAGAAAGGTTTACCCCTCTAAACCCCAGTTTTACTATATGAAAGTGGGGTTCAAGGGGTCAAAATTATATAGGTGTGTTTTCGTAATGGTTTGATACAACTGACCTTGTTACAACGCCTTGAGTATATGTTCGGAATAGCAGGCAAACCATTGGAGTGGATGTCATCATATCTTAGTGGTCGCTATCAAACTGTCACAAAACATGGACAATTGTCAGAACCTGCTTAAATGAATTTTTGGATACCAGGAGGATCTGTGTTGGGCCAAAAATTCTACACCATGTACACAACACCAGTTGGTGCTATCTGTAAAAAGCTTGGACTTGAATATCATTTTATGCAGACGATTCACAGTTGTACCTGTCTCCCAAACCGACGGATCAGGTTACAAGAGCTCTGGCAATCCGTCGTGTTGAAGCATGTCTTAAGGAATTCTATCTTGGATGCAGGGCAACATGTTGGGAAAAATGTAGACAAAACAGAAGTTATCGTGTTCGCATCTGCACGTAATGCAGGCTTGGTTACCGGCATCTCCGTCGATGCTGATGACTCAAATATCAGGCCTTCATCATGTGTCAGAAAGCTGGGTGCTTGGATTGATTTCAGGATGGACATGGAGCAGCATGTGAATTTCGTCTGTAAATCCTGTTTGGGGCAAATACAGCAAATTAGTCATATCTACGGACGCAACCAAAACCCTAGTGAATTCTTTTGCTACATCAAGATTAGACTACTGCAATGCATTGTTGATTGGTGCAACAAAGTCCATCTTAAACAAATTACAGAATGTTCAAAACACAGCTGCACTTGTTGTTACCAGGACACCTCGCTACTGTCATATAACGCCTATACTGAAAGAACTTCATTGGCTACCTCTCGTATAGAGTCCAGTAGAAAATTCTTACCCACACGTATAACGCCCTGCATGACCAATCCCCAGTATATATTAAAGAGTTGCTACATATGTACAAGCCGCGTAGAGAATTGAGGTCACAAAATAGCTGCCTTATATTCTTAAAGTGCCAAGAAGCCGCACTGTGTCGTATGCTGATCGTAATTTTGCGATACTCGCTTCAAAACTGTGTAACGCTCTACCACCCGGGGTTCGGGAATGTAGTACACTCTTCGCTTTCAATAAGTCACTTAAGACACACTTAATTTTGAAATGTATGGACAGGAATAGCATTAATGAATCCGTGTTAGTTTCAGGTTATAGATTAACTGTAAAAAATAGAGTGGTTTTATGCCTTATATATGATAAATTATGCCCTATATACATTTGTTGCCAACTACAAGAAAAGTGGTTATAGCATGGATGTTATGCGACAGACCGCGCGTTTGGTTGTCGACCCTTTGACAGTGAACACGTTTGCTTCGCTCTTTGGTTGCACAGCGGTGGGCCGGACTCAGGACTCTTCGATGACCGTTCCACCCTAAATCATTTGAAGGGTGAATATGTTTTAGAAAGGGTTATCATTTGGAAGCAAGGTATACACCACAGAACTGGAAACTATGGAGTGTACATGTTTTCTGAGCCAGACTAGCTAGTTTCGGCCACTTAAGCCTCATCAGTGACCCTCAAATATTCTCAAAATTGAACAATGGAATCAATGATCCCAAAGGACAAAAAATATAAACCACACTATTATATAGGGCACTATGAGGCCGGATATTTCCTGGGTTCGACCCCTCCGTGATCTAACTGCTGGTTATCTTCTGCACTGACGTTGGATTGGTGTTGTGTCCTCAACCCTGATTCATGATAATATTAATTTAAACATAACCATTTTACCGACTCACTGTTGGAAAACCTCCATGCGGATCAATTTGGTATTGTTATTTTGTTTGATACTGTACTGGAACTGAGGGCGAGGGTTGTAATTTCCTAAACTCCGGTGTTAACACCCCCCCCCCCCCCCCCCCCCCCAGTTTTACTACTGACCATCCCAAGGCGTTCCTTCGTTTGCAGTGCCTTAACTGTTATTTGGCCTTGTGCCGTTGGTTCATGTTTCGTCTCGTCTGGTATGTGCCTCCATGTCACTTTCTATAGGTGACTTGAGACGGCTGCGTTCTTGGATTGTGGCCTTTCCTGTGTGACCTTTTCTTGCTAGTTAGTATAATAATAAGTTGGTATAATAATAATAATATTAATAATAATAATAATAATAATAATAATAAGTTCAGCACTGAGTTTTGATATTAAATCGGAATGACGTCTATATAATTTTGAAAAGGCTTTGCGTAGTTTATGATGCCGATAACCCTGATTAAGAAGTTTAGCAGTTAACAATTTATTACGAGTGTTGAAGTCAGTTACATGACTAGATACTCTGACAAATCGAATTAATTCTGAAGCCGTGAATGTGTTCCTAACGTTGATACATGACCGTTATATTGTATACACCGTTGTTACACTATACGTTGCTGTCACGACTAATTGCTCTGTTAGGAATCACGTGAAATGAACACCCACTTTATATAGTGAACACTGGTTTACGGAGGTATACATTATATTGCTTGCGGTCCCGGCCCATCGGGGCTTGAAGAAATAGATGGGCTTCATGATGCGTCCACGTAGAGCTGAAACTGACCACGAGTGCTGGTAAACCGTTTAGCGGATCTAAACAGAAGTGAAGGCAATGATCAGGAATCGATACAATTAAACCATAGCTCCTATCAGAGACAACAACTTTCCCATAAGATGGCTATCCAAAACAAAACACTATAAGCGATATTAACACTCAAAGACAAGCCATAACAAAAAATAACGAATTCCACTGGGGAGCTTAAATCAATTTTACGTGGCCACAATCCTCGCCCTTACTTCCGTTACGATTTAGACAAATAATTTGTTCAGCCCGCTTGAAGGCCTCCTAAATCATCAGTGCAACATCACCGCGAACACACACAAAAAAAAATCAAACAAACACAGGGATGAAACAACGGTGAGGACCCGACAGCAAGAAACCAATCAAAAGCTGTAGCAAACGAAAACCAACGTTTAGACTCCAACCTGCCCAGGCAAAGCGGTGCGAGTCGAACCGTCCGTCCTTATAAACCCTATTTGTTTCATTGGGCGACAGGGCTTCAGATGTCATTACATCTCAACGTCGGTTAAAAGTCCCACAAAATTGGAAGCAACATCTCCAAAATGACCTACATGTATAAAGTGTTGACGGGGACGTTAAACCTCAGATCAAATTATTTTGCTTATTTCTGCTCTTAGCCATAAGTTGTTGGTTTGTTTGTTTGATTTGGGGTTTAACGTCTCCATCAACACTGTATAAGTTAATTTAGAGACGTTGCTTCCAATGCTATACACGTTAGAACCTCATGAATGAGGCGGTTCTAAAGAGCACCAACAACCTATGTTTCAGGACAAATAAGAAAAATATCACGGATTTTCATCTGAAAAGATGTGTAAAATACACCGGTGTGTAATCGTAATGGCCTTCAATAGTGCGGGCCGATTTTTATTGTTATGTTTGGAAATCTGCATCAAACAGTGGGCAAGGGTGTAATATTCGTAAGGAAACTCAACCCCGCGTCCCAGTGGAATATCTGCTGTCAGTCCAATACCGTAACGGGCCTTTATTTGCAGTTACTGTTTGTTTGTTTGCATTGAGGTTAAACGCCCGCGCCAACACTATTTAGGTCATTTTGGAGACGTTGCTTCCGATTTGGTATGATTTTACCCGCCACTGAGATGAAATGACATCTCAAGCCCCGCCGCCCAAAGAATCAAAAGGCTTATAAATATGAGCATTGGCTGGTCTGACTTTGCCTGGGTAGGCTTAGTCCTTCTAAGCAGTTTACTAGTACTCGTGTAGTCAGGTTCAGCTCTGCCTGAAAGTAGCAGGCAGCCAAATCTATTTTTTCCAAGCCCCGATGGGCGGGGGGGAGTTGCAGTTACTGTTAGTTAGCACTGACATAACCATAACACGCCTTTATAATATATAACCTCCTTAAATATGTTCTATAAAAGGGTTATCCTTTGGAACCAAGGAAAACACAACAGAACTGGAAAATATGAAGTGTACATGTTTTCTGGGCCAGACTTGCCAGTTTCGGCCAATTATGCCTCATCAGTGACCCTCAATTTTTTTTTCAAAATTCCACAATAGAATCAATTATCCCAAAGGACAAGAAAATATAAACTTCACTATGAATTAGGCAGGGAGACATTTTACGACAGCCACATATTCCCAGACCCCAGCTGTAGTGACGTTAATTAAGTTCTATAAAAGGGTTATTCTTTGGAATCAAGCAAAACACAACAGAACTGGAAAATATGAAAAGAAAACACAACAGAACTGAAAAATATGAAAGGAAAACACAACTGAACTGGAAAATATGAAAGGAAAACACAACAGAAGTGGAAAATATGAAAGGAAAACACAACAGAACTGAAAAATATGATAAAACTAGGATTAACAGGATTATATATTTTAATTGTTTCCGTTCAAAACCATAGAGTGTGAGTACGCCTTGCCGAGGCGGTTTTAATGAGTACCCACAATCTATATATATTTTTAGGGTTGTAAAATGTTCAACATATTTCACGTTTCATATAGTTGTGTAGTATTAAGGTTCTGCGTTCGTGGCTTTTTCTGCCAATGCGTATATTTTATTTTTTACTTTGGATAGCTGTTTGACCATTTTGTGGGAAAGTAACTGTCCTTGTGATGTTTTCGTTAATGTTCAGCTATTTCATATTCGTGTTCCTTTCCCTTTAATGTGTCTGATGGGAGATATTGGGTAGTTGTGTCGATTCCTGATCATTGCCTTCTCTTCTGTTTTGCCCCGCTCAAGTATATTTTTAAAGAAATGTCCTACCGCCCGATACCCAGTAAGACCATCCATTATCTCTCGCATAAATTAAGCCATCAAAATTTCATAGTGCATTACGGCTTTTAGCTTTAACAGTTCTTGTGGAATATATGACAAAACTTAGCATTAGTCCATAGGGAGAGATAGAAGATCGAATAAACAGATGGACAGATAAGCAGAGACAGCCTGTTGTCTCTTAAATTGTGTATGTCATAAACCAAGTTTGAGTATACATGCTTATAAAATTCCTTTGAAATCTTTGAAGAAAATTTTACTTCGGTCCACATGGAAAGAAAAAGAATGATATCACGCAAGGACAAATGCGCCAGGTAAATTAGATGTGAAGGAAATGATCAGGGATCGATACAATTAACCCACAGCTCCAATCACAGACACCAAAGGGAAAGAAACACACGCATGAAACAACTAGACCCTAATGGAGAAATCAATAGCGGAGAGCCAAAAGGAAAGTTACTTTCCCACAAAATGGCCAATTGGCTATTCAAAACAAAATAAATAAGCAATACACCCACTCAAGGACAAACAACAACAAAAATAATCCTATTGTTTCTTACATGATATATATCATCATTATAGCAAAGCATACCGATATTTTACAGAAAGCTGATCATTTGGACGCAGAGACTTCAAAACAGATATAAAAACGTTGAGAGTATAAGATTTTTTTTTATATTTTCTGGGACAGACTAGCTAGTTTCGGCCAATTAGGCCCCATTAGTGTGAGTTCTATCCTTCAAAGTTCCTAAAGAATCGTTGACGAGAATATTTAACGAAAAGTTTACCACTGGCCTAAATGGAAAGATGTATGAAACAAACAAATGATCAAATAAGCCGAGAAAATCCATTATCTCTCACACGATACAAAACACCACGGCTTATTTCTCTACAACGTTTGGAGCTTCTAGCTTTTATGGTTCGAGACCGACGAACGGACGGACGGATGGACAGGTGTAGGCTTGCATATCCCCGTTTATAAAAAAAACAAAAACAACAATGGAGAAACAAAGAAGCATACCTATCTCTGATCTAAGACGGCAGTTTTGATTTGTACAATTTGTGTGCAGTTTTGTTGCCTTCGATGTTTTTGGAATTTTCTATGTAAAAAAATGTAAACGGGACTAAATATGAAATATGAACAATCCTCGGATCAATGGGCCACCTAGAAAAATCGACATGACATAAGGAAAAAGCGTAGAACTGTCAATAGGTTGTTGTTTGGTTGAATATGTTTTTACTGAACTCGAATTTTAACCGAAAAAAACATGTCCTGGTGGCTTGCCACTTGTTCAGTTTTCATTAGGGTGAAGTTACGAATCCGAGTCAATATAAAAAACAGCCTTGCTTATTTCTGGGTGAGATCTGTCTCTTTTTACGATTTTATTGCCCTCCAGCTCCTGTTCCATCAGCACAGAACTGAATAAGCCAGGGTCCTTGTCTCCGATCCACCCCTCAACTGTCCCCATGACTTCTTCGTTGAACCGCAAATGATATCGCCGGATATCCTTTTTTAAGTTTGGGAATAGGATATATTCACTTGGAGCAAAGTCCGGGGAATAGGCGTTAGGCGGTGTTAGCTCGTACCCATTCCGCTCAACAGGGTGTTTGCAATTTCGCAAGTGTGGACTCTTACATAGTCCTGTTGGAGCAAAATACCTTTCACATATCGCAGTTCTCAGTTGGTCGAGCAAATTTGCATAATACACACTTGTTATTGTACTTTTCTTTGACAGAAAGTCTAACATAATAATGTGCGCCCCATAATATGGTTGCCATAATTTCCTGTCAAGCAGATCGTTGCGATTTGGACTTCTTTGGTCTCGGAGACCCCGACCCTACTGGCGTCTTTGAGTTTTATTATCTGGTGCATAATAATAGACACAGGTTTGATGCACAGTCACCAGATGTGATTGAATATCATATTCCTTCGACCTAAACCGCTTCAACAATGCGCTACATACTGATGCTCTGGTTGCCATTTGCTCATAGCTAAATAGCTAAGAGATTTTGGGACCCAGCAGGCTGTTAGCTTGTGCATACCCAAGCGATCTCGTAAAATTGTTGGAAAGCTACCATGTGAAATGTGAAATGCATTCACTATATCATCCACTTTAATTCGTTTATCAGAGTACACCAGAACTTTGTTACACATTTATCAGTGGCATTTGATGGGCGTCCAGACCTGGTTTCGTCTTCTAAAGACGTTCTCCCGAGGTTGAATTTCCCAACCAAGAATTAAACTTGTTTTTGTATGATTTGAGGTTTAACGTCCCCAACAACACTGTATAGATAGGTCATTTTGGAGACGTTGCTTTCAATTTTGTGGGACTTTTTCCCTACACTGAGATGAAATGACATCTCAAGCAATGTCACCAATGAAAGCAACATGGTTTATAACCATGGGCGGTCCGACTCGTACCGCTTTGCCTAGGCAGGCTTAGATCCATAAAGGCGGTTCACAATCGGTTTCAGCGGTTCACCAGTACTCGTGTGCGTTCGGGTTCAGCTCTTTAAGCCCCGATAGGCAAGGGCCAGAATTTAACTTGTGCATAAGATAATGCAAAGGATCCATAAACATTGGTCAACTCGCAATGCATTTCCTGACCTGTTAGCCCTTTCAAATACAAGTTCCTTTCATCGCTAGCCATGACTTATGAGTGAATGACGCGATCAGGTTGCTATTTTGCCCTCATGCCTAGAACATGTATTATATCAAGGTATGAAAATCTTGATTGTCTGGTAAATTGGAAATGGGATAGGCTAGTTACTGATTGACTTGCCGTCTATCTATGCCCCTGACGGGGGTAGGGGTCTGAGGCTTAACGGTACTGGCTTATTCGTACGTTCGTGTCGCTTTGATATTTGTATTGTTTCTCTTTTCCGAAATATATCTTATTCTTGTGTTGTTTCCCTTTCAATTAAATAACATTGAAATCTCGTTAGCAAAAAATCTGAATAGGCATTTCAACTAGAGTCTAGCTATTTGGTATTCTGATTGGGCCTGAGGATGAGATTACCGAATTAAATTGTCAACAAATTAAATGAAATTTTCTCGAGACAGCCTAATTTTTCTTTTCTCCGATTTGATTCTGAAGTATGTGAATGACAGGACCCATATTCGAATTTGACTCAACGCATGATAGATCAGTGAGATAGAAATCTAATTATGTTTGAAGAAAATATACTGAGAGGCAAAAGTAAGGATACAGATTACTGAATGCCGATTTGCGTACCAATATCTCCCTTTCCACATACATATGAGGCACCATAAATTAAGAACAACCAATTTCGCATAATTTGCAACATTTTCCGTTAAAATTGGTCAAAGGATAATGAAAATGCATCGCTTGAAATGGCCAGGGGGTCTGATCCAATATTTTATCTTGAGTAGCTTCCATTTAAACATGTGTTTCGAATAAGTGTTATTCAATAAACGATTTTTCATGAAACAAATTCAAAGAAGGGCAACTGATTGGCCAGAATATGACGCATATTGAAATTAAACCCAAGGTTAAGTGCAGCATTTTTTGTCCACGAAAATGGCAGGTTCGCCTTTTACATTCTTCCTTTGATTGGATGCATTATGTTTCTATGATATTTGTATTGGGCATTAACTTTTCATTGAGCAATTTTAGAGGGTTCACTATGGAGTAAGCATAAAGATGCCGAGCAAAACAATACTTATGCGAAAGTTTCGAATGAAAATCTCTTACACGATTTGAGAAAAAGACTCATTTAATTCACTATCATTTTAATTGAAAGGGAGATAATCCGGAACAGGCAGAAATTCCAATTTAATTTGAAGCTGTTTTTTGGGGTTAAATGGCAAAATAATGATGTGGTCTTATCGATGAATAGTCGTACATGACTTTTGCAGTGTGCATAGAGTTAAATCTCATGTACAACACGAGGTTTTATTGGAAATATTGATTTTCAATTAAGGGCTATAACTCCATCATGAATGACTGTAACAGGAAAAGAATTGGAGTTTTACAAACTTAGACGTTTAGGAAAAACGGACATAGGCAAATTTTAATACAAACCGCAATACGAGATCGGGTATTCCAAATCAAAAACTGTATACATTTTTTATTGCCTCTGAGTATATTTTGTCTACGTAGGTGAATATACGATTTTTTTTTTGGCGTAAGGGCTTGTTGCCAACTCAAGTCACCTTAAAGAGTGAAGAAGCTTGTGTTAAGAAGGTGCACACAAAACCATCAACCAAGACATGAACCAGCACAAAAATCCACCACACATAAGAAATTGTATTTTAACCCTTATCTTACTGAATATTCATTTAAGCCACACCCATTCCCGTCTATCAACCAATCAAATTTCTTGATGTAATTTATTGCTACAAATTCAAAAACTGAATGCCAAACAGTGTAGAGCCTGATCAGATGGGTTAAGATAAAGCTATAAAGTAGAAGTAAAACAAAGATCAGGAATCGATACCATCAACTTACTCCACCCATCAAAGAGACCAAACGGAAAGAAACACAAACATTAATCGACCAGACCATAATGGAAACCTAAACAAAGGAAGGCCATAAGGACAGTTACTTTCCCACAAAATGGCCATATGGCCATCAAAAATAAAAAGACACAAGTGATACACACAGTAAGTAACATACAGCAACATAAATAAATCACCACAGAAGAACCGCCCTGGAACGGTCAGTGGAAAGATTTCTACTGGGGGCTTCGATTTTACGTGGCCACAATCCTCGCCCTTTCTTCCGTCGCGATTTAGACAAATAATTTGTTCAGTCCGCATGAAGGCCTCCTAACTCATCAGTGCAATATCTCCGTGAACAAAAATAATCAAAGAACCGCAGAGGTTAGACAACGGTGAGGACTCGACAGCAAGAAACCACTGAAATGCTGGAGCAAAAGAAAACCAACAGTTAGACTCCGATGGGCACGACCAGAGACAGAGCATCAGGCACAAACCAACATTACCTTGAATAAGATCTCTCTAATTTTCAATAAGCCTTTGCGTTGGAACCGTCATAGAATCTGAGGCCTAACCCACCGGCATGCAATTAAAGAGGGAAGCAAAGTTGCCAACCGTGATTGGGTTAATTACCATGCATGCAGTCTGTCGGATTATATCCATGTTGCACCCAATCTTTTTATATCGAAGAATGATTTTACGAAATTGGGTGCTAAAGTCATTGCGGTTATATATTTTTCTGAATTCATATACTAATTCACCATAAAATTCGGGTTCCGATAGACCCTGCTGCAGAAGAGATTTAAGTCCAATATTGAATTTTGAAATTAAATCAGAATGGCGTCTATAAAATTTTGAAAAGGCTTTGCGTAGTTTATGGTACCGATAACCCTGATTAAGAAGTTTAGCCGTTAATAATTTATTACGAGTGTTGAAATCAGTTACATGACTACACACTCTAGCAAATCGAACCAATTGCGAAATATAAACGCCATAGGATGGCGCACGAGGAACATCACCATCCAAAAAAAAGGAAAATTTACAATCTCAAAATCAAAGTCATCGCGTTTATCATAAATTTTGTACGAAAAAGACCCATCTACAATAGATAGATGTAAATCCAAAAACGGGGCCTCGGTATCAGAAGAATTTGCTTTATTTAACTGAAGCTCTGGGGGGTACATCAGGGCGTTCAGAAGCGTGTACAAACATGGCGTATGAATATTTTGTCACATGGAGAACATATCCCAATATGTAGTCGTTCAAACGATGTTAAACATGACTGTAGTTTGAATTTTGAACTCGACCATGTTTTAGGTAAGTCGTCTTCAGTTGTTAATTTACATTGGTCCATAGTAACAATTCTACTCTTAATTTCCTACTTCGTATAACCAGATATAGGTCTCATAGTGACAGTCTGAAATTCGGACAAAGGCCGTCTTTATGAAAGTCTGGGACAAAAGATACCCAAAACTTGCCTTTCCTAAAAATGGAATAGACTCGTCACGCATGAATTTTGACAAAGTGTAAGGGAAATATTGTGGCCACGTTAAATGAATTAAAGCCCCCAGTAAAGAAACGTTTTACTGCCCGTTCCAAGACGGTTCTTACGAGTTATAGTTCGTATTTTCATGTGTGTACTGCTGATACTTTGTGGATAGCCTTCTGGCCATTTTGTGGGGAAGGAACTGTCCTTTTGGCTTTCCGCCTGTGACGTTTTCGTATTAGTGATGCTATTTTTTGTTCTTGAGTCTTTCCCTTTGGTATCTTGGAAAGGAGGTGTGAGGTAATTGTATAGATTCTTGATCATTACACACTTCTATTTTGAACTCTCAAAAGTCATTGATTTACTATAATAATAAACAAGAGGGTCATCGTGGCCCTGGATCGCACATCTGAAATCGGACCAAAACTGTGATCCCTAGTGTGTTCACAAGGGTTTTCTATGATTTGACCTACCGGCCTATTTTTGACCCGACAAGACCCATATTCAAACTTGACCAAGATATTGTTAAGATGATCATTCTGGTCATGTTTGAAGATGATAGGACCAAAACTGTGGCATCTAGTGTGTTCAGACGGGTTTTCAATTATTTGACCTACATTTTGACCCGACATGACCCATATTCGAATCTGACCTAGATATTGTCTGGATGGTCATTCTGAGTAAGTTTGATGATGACCGGACTAAAACTATGGCCTCTAGTGTGTTCACAACGTTTTTCTATGATTTGAGCTGCTGGCCTATTTTTGACCCGACATGACCCATATTCGAATTTTTCCAGGATATTGTCAAGATGATCATTCTGAGCAAGTTTGATGATGATCGGACCAAAACTGTGGCTTCTGGAGTGTTCAGACCTTTTTTTTCTATTTGAGCTGCTGACCTACTCCTTGACCCGACATGACCCATATTCAAACATAACCGAAAGATTGTCAGGATTATCATTCTGACAAAGTTTGATGATGATCGAACCGAAAATGTGGTCTCTAGTGTGTTCAAACGCTTTTTATATGATTTGACCTACCGACCTACCATTTGATCCAACAAGACCCATATTCGGACTTCACTAAGATATTGTCAAGATGATCATTCTCAGCAAGTTTGATGATGATCGGAACAAAACTGTGTCTTCTAGTGTGTTCGAAATGTTTTCTTATGATTTGACCTACTGACCTAATTTATGACCCGACATGAATTATATTCGAACTTGACCGAGATATTGTCAAGATGATCACTCTGGGCAAGATCGCTGATGGTCACAACAAAACTATGGCCTCTAGTGTGTTTACAAGGTTTTGCTATGATTTGACCTACTGACCTACTTTTTCACCCGACAAAACCCATATTCGAACAAGACCTAGATATTGTGAAGATGATCATTTTGAGCTAGATTGTTGATGATCGGACCAAAACAATGGCCTCTAGTGTGTTCACAATATTTTTCTATGATTTGACCTACTTTGTGATCCGCCATGACCGATATTGGAAGTTGACCGAGATATTGTCAAGATAATCTTTCTGACTAAGATTGATGAGAATCGGACCAAAAACTGTGGCTTCTGGTGTGTTCAGACTTTTTTCTATGATTTGAGCTACTGACCTAATTTTTGACCCGACATGACCAATATTCAAACATAACCGAATTATTGTCAGGATTATCATTCTGACCAAGTTTGATGATGATCGAAACGAAACTGTGGCCTCTAGTGTGTTCAGACGGTTTTCTAAGATTTGACCTACTGACCTACCGTTTAACCCAACAAAACCCATATTCGTACTTTTCTGAGATATTGTCAAGATGATCAGTCTGAGCAAGTTTGATGATGATCGGAACAAAACTGTGTCTTCTAGTTTGTTCAAAAAGTTCTCTTATGATTTGACCTGACCTAATTTCTGACATGACCTATATTCGAACTTGACCGAGATATTGTCAAAATGACCATTCTGAGCAAGATCGATGATGGTCGCAACAAAACTATGGCCTCTAGTGCGTTTACAAGGTTTTTCTATGATTTGACCTGCTGACTTACTTTTTCACCGGACATAACCCATATTCGAACATGACCGAGATATTGTGAAGATGATCATTCTGAGCTAGATTGTTGATGATCGGACCAAAACTATGGCTCTTGTGTGTTCACAAGGCTCTTCTATGATTTGACCTATTGACCTACTTTGTGACCGATATTGGAAGTTGACCAAGATATTGCCGAGATAATCATTGCACGACCCGCAGAAAAAGCGACCGACTGAAGTCGGTTGATTTTCTAAGACTTCCCCTAAAATCACCGTGTCATTCTGTCAGTCTGTCTGTCCGTCCGTAACCCGTTTGTGAAAATTGGTGATAGTGACTTAACCGATTGGAATATTTAAATATTTTTTGGCATACTGTTAGATATCAATGAGATCTAACCAATGAACTTGCCAAATATTACATTCCATTTAGTATAGCCTCGCCGAGGCGAAAAAGGTAAATATTTTCGAACTGCTTCTCCTCGGAAACCGTAGGGCCGATTGAAGTCAAATTTCATATGGAGCCTCTATGGGATGGGTAAAACCAAAATTTGCTCATGGGGTCCCGGTCACATGACCAAAGTGGCCGCCAAGCCATATATGGTAAAAACTTTCAAAAAATAGTCTTCTCCAGAACCACTGGGCAGATTTCCACGAAACTTGATAAATAGCATCTGGGACGTAGGCCCATCATAAAGTGCTAAAATGGTGACCCTTGGTTGACCTTGACATTCTTTGTGCCTAGGTCAAACTTTGACACATATGCGTTTGTATTAGAAATGACTGCATTTTATCCTGCAAACGGTTCAGAATACAGTACTAAAGTATAAGATATATTTTTGCTCCTTACGATAAGGCGCATTTATTGGGGGAACCGTTTTAGGTCCAGGTCATATGACTAAAATGGCCGCCATACCCATATATGGTAACACTCACAAAGCTTAAAGCATCCGGCGGGTCGTGCACTTCAGCTGAAGCACTGGTTCTGACTAAGTTTGATGATGATCGGACCGATAATTTGGCCTCTAATATGTTCACAACGTTTTTCTATGATTTGACCTACTTGTTAATCCGACATGACCCATAGTCGAACTTGACCGAGATATTGCCATGGTGATCATTCTTACAAAATTTGATGATGATTAGCCTATAACTTTGGCCTCTAGAGATTTTACAAGAAAAGTTTACGCTCGACGAACGACGACGCCGGACAACTTACAGTCAGGTGAGCTAAAAACGAGCGTAAAAAATAGATATTGCAAGTTTCCATGATGGTCAGAATATTTCATTGAATAAGTCATGCTCTTTCAGAAAATTTATTAAATTCAATTTCATACGATGCTCCTATGTCAACGGTTAATGTGATGGCCAGATAACCCGTGTAATGTTATTGAAATATGTTTGCGCTAGGTGTGATTATCAGTATTATTTACTTCTTTGGCAAACTAAACAAAATAGAACAAATTTGATAAACATTCCTACGTGACATATTGAATTTTCTTTAAGGGCTCAAAAACAACATTTCTCTGATATCCCCCCCCCCCCGACATTTTCATTCGGGGCATATAGTATCACCGTTGTCTGTACGTACATACGCATGTACGCCACATAGGTACGTCCCTTACGAGAAATAGTTTCCGTTAATTTTCTTTTGAGAAGATTAGTGTATAGGTTTCAAGATTTATGGACAGGTATAAAGTCATAAAATATATGAAAAATATAGAATATGATGCCCTGGAAAAGTCACAGTCACAGATTACACCTCTTATTATATGAACCCGAAGCCTACCTGGTGCTTATGCACGTCTAAATTATTTTAGTAGGTATATGGTAAAGCAGCAGGAAGTATTTAGATGAAATATGTTAGGCAAAATATATAGTGCCAAGCACCAAGCGTGCATATATCATGAGACATATTCATGCGCGGATTGTGGGGAAACTATTCGCCATACAATAGGCCGCTATAAGTCTGATTTTTCATATAGTTTGCCTAAAAAGCCGCCAAGCGCCAAATAGTGGCATATATATTTTTCATGCTTATCGCATTGTTGTGGATAATCGTACTGACGGGAGTTATACCATTGATCTGTTGGAAAGTTTCATCATGCAATTGTAACGAAGATAAATTTTCTGCTGAAATTTGCTGCATGGCTAACACTGTGGCCAGTATCTATACTTCTCACAATTTTATCGAGCTTGCACGGGTATGCATGATTTTCCTGTAGGGCCGATAGATATGAATACCCCAAAAAGTATCGTAATGTCAGCAGCAGGGCAGAAGTCATACGAGTATCCACAACATTGTGTCGAGCCAAACGCCGAAGCTTTGACGGTTTGTTAAATCTATGTTTAGTTTTTTTTTGTATAAATATGCTGTTATGTTTTAGGAGGATGGGGGTCTTCTCCCTAGTATACCCAAACTTTCTGAAGCCTATTCTGGATTCATTTTAGAAACCTCCGTGGTGTTGTGATTATTCTACTCGCTTTATAAACTAGGGATCGCAGGATCGTTCCCGGGCTCCTCGAGGATCTGAATGAGTTTTTAAGTCGAGGTCCAGTCTCCGTTTGACCCTAGATGTTGGTGAGACATAAAGCTCGGGCACTCGCTCATTCTGGTTTCATTTAGGCCTTTATAGAATCCTTTTATAGAACATATTTATTAACGTCGGGTCAGTTGTTCGATCCATAGCTCTTGACTACCGGTTGTTAGAAAACCGTAGTCCCGTCTCCATATGACATTAGGTGTTCATTGGACGTAAAATTTAAGACAGGTTTGACCATATATTCATCATCAGGGCAAACTCTAAGACAAGAGCCTGTCGGGTTATCCGTGATGATGAACCGTGATGAATTGGTATTGCATGCATGTTCATGTGTGTAGGAAAAATTTTGTTTATTTCATTTTTTCTAACGATGCCGTTTCTGTTTAAGAAGAAGAGGTAAAACAAAGAGCAGGAATCGATACAATTAACTTACTCCACCCACCAAAGACACCAAAGGGAAAGAAACACAAACATTAAGCGACCAGACCATAATGTAAACCTAAACAAAGGAAGGCCATAAGGACAATTACTTTCCCACAAAATGCCCATATGGCCATCCAAAATAAAAATACACAAGTGATACACACAGTAAGTAACAAACAACAACATAAATAAATCGCCGCAGAAGAACCGCCTTGGAACGGTCAGTGGAAAGATTTCCACTGGGAGGGGGTGGGGCTTGAATCGATTTTACGTGGCCACAATCCTCGCCTTTACTTCCGTCGCGATTATGCAAATAATTTGTTCAGTCCGCATGAAGGCCTCCTAACTTCTCAGTGTTAATCCGTTTGTACCTGTATGCACATGTAAATAACGTGATTTTGATTTGCGAGTACTGCATTACGTACGATGATAAGTTTAGGTATTTGGTCGCCACACGTTGTAATGGTCAGAGCCGCGTAGATGACGTCCGCAACGTCATCAACGTGGTAAAGACCGCTCTAACGTTAAGTCTACTAAATACGGAAATGATTTTAGTTTAGTATTGGACGGCAAACAGTGCAGGTTCATTCATGCTTTTGCTACGGCAAACAGTGTGTTCCCTATCCAATATTGATTCGCGTTGCGTAGGATAGGTAAAAAAAATCTTCCTATTTTTAGTTTCTAGCTGTTGTTAATGTAATGAATTTGTGAACAGCTATATTTGTGAGCGGTGTCGCGGAGAATGACATTACATTGAGCTTTTCTTATTTTTTTTTTCTGTAATTGGCGAATGACCAGGTAGCGGAAAGGCGCAATCCGTTCAATTGCCTCTTACCTGTGCTGATGCAGTGAGCAGGAATTAGGTGAGTATTATGCTCAGTTATAGTGAGCATTAACTGATTTCTGTAGTGCTCAGTAAGGGAGCATATATTTTAAGTATTCTTGTTTCAGCACTGGGTGCTGATACTTTGTTGCACAGTCAAGCTGAGTTGTGCTGCGCTGTTATTGTCGCATGCACTGATCAGCCTGTTTGTCTAGTCGATGCATGCGCAATAAAGGTATATGCATGAAGATAATCAGACTTCTCCGGGGCAAGGATCATGATGTAGTGTATACGTTTCGTGAAGCGTATTTTAGTTGTCTGACGTCGTTTCCAGGCATTTTATTTTGGAAGGTGACGTGATGGAACGACCTGCTGCTCCCTGGTCTACATGAGCAGGTATGGTTATGAACGACGCGTCATAGGGTCGTAGTGGCCAGCAAAGGCGGGCAAACCCAGATCGCTGACCGTCCAGACCACAGTTACTGAGATCTCATATTAACTTGACTGAGTCGTGGTGGCGAACAATGGCTTCTCAAGGAGCCAGAGATTGGAATTGAGTTAACCAAAAATGTTGCCGACATAAGTAGTTGACATTGATGTGAAATCTGTTAACCAAAAATGTTGTCAACATAAATAGATGACATTGATGTGAATTAGTTCGTTTTTCCCTACCGGAATACAAGAGCACAAGTACAGTGATGTAAGTACATCCGAAGTGGCCACGTAAAATCGATTTAAGCCCCTAGTGGAATTCATTTCCGCTGACCGTTCCAAGGCGGTTCTTCTGTCGCGGTTTAGTTTTGTTATGGTTTGTCTTTGGGTGTTTGTGTCGCTTATATTATTTTATTTTGGACAGCCTATCGGCCATTTTGTGGGAACGTAACTGTCCTTTTGGCTTTCCGCTGCTGATGTTTCCATTGGGGTCTGTTGTTTCATGTTTGTGTTTGTTTCCCTTTGGTGACTCTGATGAGAGCTGTGGGTTGATTGTAACGATTCCTGATCAATGCCTCCACTTCAATTTTATATTTTTTCTGCCGGCATTTTTTTTTTTTTTTTTTTTTCGTTTGTTACTTCATTTTCCTTTGTTCGTGCACTTTGTGTCATTTGTTTTTATATAATTTTCACGTCACCGTACCGAGCACAAAACTTAGTTTTGCCTTCGGGGCGAGCGCCGTGAAATGTTATAGAAACAAATATAGTGATTAGTGTTGATATTGTTGTATATACAGTCGAACTTCAATGGCTCGAACATCTTTGGGACCTCTAAAATAAGTTCGAGACAGGGGTAGTTCGAGCCACTGAGGTTACTGCCAGGAGGCATAACGAGATACTTTTAGACATCTTTTCGGTGTTCTATAATGAAAATGTATGCTGTGTGTACTCATTAGAATCGCCTCATCGAGGCGATTCTAATGATGTGTGTACTCATTAGAATCGCCTCATCGAGGCGATTCTAATGAGTAAACCCAGCATACATTTGCAAGATAAAAGACTTAAATCTCCTTGATTATCCCCACAATTTCGCATGTAGGGGATTTCGCTAGGGGCTCTAGAATGTGTGCGACTCATCCATGGTAAACGAGTCATCGGTGTTTAAGCCATCGTAGTTCTATTGTATGGTGTTAAGTGTTGGTATTGTTGTAGATAGTAATTATTTGTAATTTATATCTGTCTAGTATATGACATCTTCCTTGTGCCTTGCCCCTCGGTCGTCTTGTCAGCATGTGGGTTTTTGGGACACCGTAACCCTGCATGTAACAAATTGTACCAAGAGGAAGAGTACCTAACAATGAGAAAAACCCAAAACAGGAAAAAATAAAACGAACCACAAACAGCATAGTGACCAGTTCCCTCTTCCGAACAAAAAGTGATCCAGTTGCAACTGGCAAAATTAATGGAAATTAAAAAAATTAACAACAATAATATATAGGCCCCGTCGAGCGATTTTGGTACTTATCGCCTATTCGAGCAGCGAAGGTTCAGGCGAGCCTGCGCATCCGCGCAGTGTCGCCAGAACCTTCGCTGCTCGCTCAAACAAGCAGTGAATCAAGGGGAACCTTCAGACAGAAATCCATATCCCTGGCCCCTCTGAATGGCTGGGCATGCGCAATTCAAATTTGTCATGACGGAATGCTCGAAGACACAAATTCGCTTGGCGGGGCTCATATAACCGTAAGCATGTAAACATGAAGAGCCCGAAGGAAAACCCGACAAAGCTACATTTAATATACACAACATTAGAAGCACCGCCTTAGGACGGTCAGTAGCGAGAAACACTGAGGAGTTTTAATCGATTCTTTGGGCCCAACCTTTACTCTAGTTTCTAATATTATTTACAACACACAAAATAGTTTATCGACCTGAAGGTTACTAACTCAATAAAAAGACCATTACTGAATAACATATAAATAAGAGCAAGCTGAAACACAAATCAAATTGAATTATTGTGATGAATTAAAGTTGAGAGCTCGTAGCTTGTTCCAGACACTGAAAGCAAGAGTTAAAGAAAACCGCATGGGGAACCACGATGAGTCAAGCCAAAGACAAATAATCAGGCACTTTTAATTTTAAGCTCGCCTTACGAAAGTAAGGGGCAGCTATTGCCATACCCCCGGGCGTCCGGCGTCGACGTCAGCGTCGGCGTCGGCGTCAGCGTCGGCGTCCGCATTTGGATAAAGTTTACCTGCAAGCTCTTATATGTGATGTTTTACAAGTTTATTTTGAATATATAATTAACAGTTGGTAAAAAACAATATTTAACATCATCATTGTACAGTTCATTTTTCAGTTTTTTTTGGCTTAAATTGTACTTTTTCGGATGTTAATATTTTCCTTTGTATTACCTCCCTTATTTCCCTGTGTTAAAGTTTACCTGCAAGCTGCGTGAGTTCAAATCCCGGGGAAGGCATGTTTTTTTTTTATTTTTTTTTTTTTTTATTTATTTTTTTTTTTTTTCGTTTTTCTTTTTTTTTTTTCTTTTTAAAAACATAGCGGGTCTGGGGCTCAAGGTCAAGGTCACTGTGGCTATTTTTAGAAAAACATAAAGTTTAACTGTGTTATTTATCAAGGCCTTAACCATTAAAATAATCATATACCATTTATTATGTATTAAGTGGGTCTGCGGTCAATTAAAGTTCATGAAAGTTGAGATAAAACACTGCTTCACTTCTCTCTAAACTAGGTTGATAATTTAATTGAACTGTATTCACCTACATTTTCATTTACTATAATAAAAGCATCGCGGTAAAGGTAATTGTAAATTCTGGCTCTTGTACTGTCATTCATTGCCTGAAATTGACACGATACAGAATTTATTTGTTTGTTTGTTTGATTTGAAGTTAAACGTCACCGTCAACACTGTATAGGTCATTTTGGAGACGTTGCTTCCAATTTTGTGGGACTTTTGGACTTTTACCCGACATTATGATTAAATGACCTCTCAAGCCCTGTCGCCCAATGAAACCAATAGGGTTTATACGCATTGACGGGCCAACTCGCACCGCTTTGCCTGGGCTGGCTTAGAGCCTCTAAGCCTCTAAGCTGATTACCAGTACTCGTGCGCGGTCGGTTTCAACTCTGCGTGGAAGCTTCATGCAGCCCATCTATTTCTTCAAGCCCCGATCGGCGAGGCGAGGAATACAAAATTTAAGCATATATATATATATATATAAGCATATGAAAGCATATTTAAAGCTAAATGTGTATGAGGTATTGTTAAAATTTGCTACTGATTGACTGTCCTGTATTGTTCGGAGGTCGTCCTTATTAACACTGAGGTAAAAAAAAAAAACAACAATAATCATGATTTTAATGGTGTAAATAAATAAAATTGTCATTAATCAGGTGATTTCGTGTTGTCCCAGTTACAGGAACTCGGTCAGCTGTATTTGACTCTACCTTCGGCCAATACAGCAGACCCCAGTAACTAGGCCAATACGAAATCACTTGATTAATAATTTCATAATATAAATGTTTCTTTGCCTGTTTCATTCTGAAGTGTATTGCTGCTATTGTGCAAAATTTTGAGTTAGCAGTGTCCATTGTTTTCTGAATTGAATTCCCTTACTTCAGAGTGTCTGTAGTATTTTCATCGATAACATAACCAACATGTGTAAATGTTATGAACATTGATATAATTCTCAGAAAATTTAATCCAGTACTGAATAAGCACTTTAGTTATCTATAATAAGGAATATGACACTGAATTTTAACAAAGTATCCGCATAAATGAGTATAAAGCATTTATTAACAAACGAATCACTTTACGACCCTCAAGCACTACTGTAGCGATAAGGAGGTTTCGAGATTCGACCGGATATTGTTTTATATGGTGATTTCCCTATATTTTCTGGTATACGAACTGCTTGAAACTGTTGCAAAGTAGAAGTAAAACAAAGATCAGGAATCGATACAATTAGCTTACTCCACCCATCAAAGACACCAAAGGGAAAGAAACACAAACATTAAGCGACCAGACCATAATGGAAACCTAAACAAAGGAAGGCCATAAGGACAGTCACTTTCCCACAAAATGGCCATATGGCCATCCAAAATAAAAAAACACAAGTGATACACACAGTAAGTAACAAACAACAACATAAATAAACCACCACAGAAGAACCGCCTTGGAACGGTCAATGGAAAGATTTCCACTGGGGAGCTTAAATCGATTTTATGTGGCCACAATCCTCGCCCTTACTTCCGTCGCGATTTAGTGAAGTTTGGTGATTCATACTCTTTTCCAGAGCCGCTGTTCGACGCTGTTTTACTGTTCGACGTCGATTTTTGAGGTTTATCTCGAGTTGGTACTACGATTTCCTTCGGCTCTGTACGTGTTGTTACTGATTTTGTCGGCCTAAGGTATTTCCTGTTTCCGCCCGTCTGGTGTTTCGACTACATATGATCTAGCTAACTCTATTGTGCCATGCTTCCATTTATTTTCGTGCCGCATGACCACATTTCTACCTTTTCAAGTAGATCATTTTTCAACGCATGTCCGTCTTGAATATGCATGTCTTTGTGCTGGTCATGTTTAAGACTTTTTCTTAACTCATCCGTATTTTAGGAGTGGTGTTGCTGTTGAAACTTTATTTTTAAACGTCTCCCATCTATAATCTGTGCAGGTGACAAAGGTGTATCTGCATCAAATTTTTGAGAATTACGGAAGTCAAGCAGTTCCATGTAAGGATCATCGGCATTTTTGAAGCTTTATTTCATTGTTCTGGCTCTCCCTTCAATTTGAACGTTTCTTGGCGGAAATCATGGTGATGACGTTACATGCTTCAATTCATATTCTTTTGCGAACTGACGCATCTGAGAATTCACGAATGGTGGCCAATTGTCACTTACTAGTACATCAATAAATCCATGTGTAGATATTTGTCCCATAATGTACTGAATTACAGTTTTAGTTGACAAATTGTCTATATATCTATTGGTGAAATGTTTTACACCCAAATATAATTGCTAATGCCTCCTTGTCTATCTAGGAATATCTTTGCTGTGTCTCAGTTAATGCACATGAGGCATATGCAACAGTTTTGCCGTCTTGCCTACGTGCTGCTCATATTCCGTTGGAACTACTCTCCACGGAAAGAACAATATGTTTATATGATTAATTTTACATATCCACACATTGGATTTGTAAAATTAATAATTACGAAAACAGACCTACATGTATATAAATAAATTGTAATCTTTTCCCCCGAAAAAACGAAAGTTTGAGGATGAAAATTTGTGATATTTTTCTTATTTCTGATCAAAATATAGATTGTAGGTACTCGTTAGAACCGCCTCGATGAGGCGGTTCTAAAGAGAACCTACAATCTATATTTAGAGTAGAAATAATACAATAAGGTTTACCCCTGCAAACCCCAGTTTTACTATATACAAGTGGGGTTCAAGGGGATCCAAATTATATAGACGGGTTTGCGTGATGCAAAGTTTCCTTCCCTCCGGAAGACTTTATACTACATGTATATGTTTATCGTTGTCAAAGTATGCTAGAACTTCTGCATTTACACAAATTTTTGAGTGACTGGAAACTATTTTCTAATGCACTGTCGCAGTACAATTCTACGTCCTTATGTAACAATTCTCTCAATGGATCTGATACCGCCGAAATGTCTGGTAGAAAATTTGCAAGGTACTGAATGAATTCAAGGAAAAGCTACGATTATTTCATGTTTTTTTTTTTTTTTTTTGTTTTTTTTGGTGCTTTCTTTGGTTTCGCAAAGTCTTGTTTGAGTCCATGTTCACTCAAAACATGTCATGCATAGGTGACTTCTGTTGTTTGTTTTTTTTGTTGTTTTTTTTCGTCACATTTAGTCGGCGAAAGCTTCAGATAAAACTTCCGAACTTTGTCTAGTCTAGGACTTCCTTCAGTCTCTGATCATGCTCTTCTAATGTATTGTTCCATATTAATGTTATCCATAATAACTTCTGCGCCGTCTATATCTTCAATCATTTCTGACAGGACTGACTGATACAGTTCACTGAAACCTTTTACTCCAAAAGGTAATCTATAATAACGGTATCTCCCGAAAGGAATATTAAATGTAAACAAATGGGAGCTTTCATGGTCCAGCCCGATTCAAAAAGCAATTATATTTTGTGAGTCACTTTCTGTGCTCAAGGCTTTAGACCATTCATCATCCAGAAATCCTCAAATACAAAAATTGATCGAAAAACATCATCAAATTTCTAAAACTCACCGAGTCTTATTTTGGTGGCCTCCGAGCCATACTGACATTGTCAGCAATTAACATGCTGACAAGAAAGCAAAGGAATCGCTCAATTTTGATCCGTCTGTTTTTGAAATTCGTTTTAATAATTTTAATCCATTTATGAACAGAAACATGTTGTCGTAATGGCAAGATGAATGGACTGTGCAATCAATAACAGACTCCATGCCATTAAACCTGTCGTTGGAACAAAATGCTCTCCTCCACAGTTTTCCAGGAAAAAGGATGTAGTATTAACGCGACTGCGCATTGGCCATACTAGAGTTACTCATTCTTATATTTTGAATGGTGATGATCAGCCTTCTTGTGTAGGATGTGATCAGCCATTCACTGTTAAACATATCTTAATTGAATGTGTAGACTTTTCACAGTCCCGTAACTTATACTTCAAAGCTGACACTTTGCAACAATTGTTTTAAGATGTACCTGTTGATAATATTATTTTATTCTTATAAGAAATTGGAATTCTTCATAAGATTCAACTGTTTCAGATTTTTATAAATATCATACTTACTTTTTTACTTTTAATATCCTCATAATTCTTCATGCCGTTTAATCATTAACTGCTTGACGCTTATGACCCACAAAGAGGGTTGACGCGTCGATAAACACGATATCATCATCATCATCATGGTCCAGTCCGAGCTGCCAAAATGAAGACGTTCAATCTGTTTACTAAAACCTCTTAGCATTCAGCATACGTGATACGACTTCTTCAACTGTCAAAAGCGAAAAGTGTTGCCTTTTCATTACGAAAACACACCTATACAAATACACTGTAAACTTTACCACCGAAAAAAGCTCCCCTGTGAGTTTTACTGATCCCCACCCCTTGTGCCAAAGGTGGGCTAAATCTTGCGATTGGGGATCTACCTGGATTTTTAATGGTTCGCCCAATCCCGGCTCGTTGCAAGCGAATATAAAGATGGATTGTTGTAAACAGTATTTTATTGAATCTAAGTGAGAAATGAAAACACAGCATTGCAAATACAGGACTTGATGAAGCTTAAATGAAAGTTATGTCCTGATTTTTTGGATTGAATTCGTGGTTTCATTTTCACATAGAATATATTCACAGGTTTGCACCTAGCCAATGTCACAGTGAGATCCCGTTTATATTTCCTTGGTTCGGAAATACTACGGTCATATTGGCATCTGGGTAGAGTCTTAACTGATCATTTAAAACTGTTGACAACTGCGGAATTGATATCCTTTAACGTTATCTTCACACAGTCGTAGGGCAAATACTATTACGTTTACGAGCCGAGTAATGATAACTCTTGTGAAAGGGAAGAGATTAATCAGGAACCGATACACTTACCTTACCCGAATCTTTCTAGAAAGGGTTATCCTTTGGAAGCAAGGAATACACCCGAGAACTGGAAAATTTGCAGTGTACATGTTTTCTGGGCCAGGCTAGTTAGTTTCGGCCAATTAGGCCTCATCAGCGATCCTCAATTTTTTTTCAAAATTCCACAATGACCCCAAAGGACAAGAAAATATAAACTACACTAACCCGTCCAAAGCACGAACGATACAGACGTACGCATACATTGCAACAACATCTATATTCAGCCAAAACGTTTTTAACACAATTTACCGCTAGACTCTTAAGAGGCATCACACATCAAAACCACAGCAGCCCTGAAATTTAAAATAGAAGAGAAGGAAGTTTGAGAGATACAAAATATATTCATTGTTTCCATTGCTTTTGTTTAACACATTAATCACTGGTATTCGTTAGAATAGTCGCATTAAGACAGTTCTCATAAAAAAAAGTTTTTATACCAGCAATAAGACCGGAATCACAAAACTTCCCATTACGCACAGTGACTATTCAAATATACTGCATATTTTACCAGTAAAAAAATGAAAGAATAAATAGATGAAAAAAAATCTGCTATTTTTATATTTCTGCCCAAACAAATAGCAGCATTAAGACAAATAATCGACATCCCTTTACTGTATACACGTGGGGTGTAAGGGTGTCAAAATTATATATTAGGCGTGTTTTTGTGATGACCAGTATAACTCAATTTTAGCAACATAAAAGAAGCCATTCTTTCACCTGAAGAGCTGTTTCTTAATGTATCGGTAGCACATCTCTGTGGCATTGTGCACACTGACATTTCTCAAATACGGTCATTTTCAGCTTACCTGAGCACGAAGTGCTCATGGTGAGCTATTGTGATCGGTCAATGTCCGTCGTGCGTCGTGCGTCGTGTGCGTGCGGCGTCAACACTTTGCTTTAAATGCTAACTCCTCCTGAACCCTTGGGCCTATTTCAAGCTTCATAGGACCAACCCCCCCCCCCTAAAAAAATGATTAAAATAGTTCTGGCTGAACAAGATGGCTGCTAGAGGTAAAATAGGAAGAAATTTGAAACGGCAACTACATGAATATAGGAATGATGCTTGAGTGACCCTTTATCAAAATAGCTAAAATCGGTTTGCTCTGACGAACAAGAAGGCCAACAGAGCTAAAAAAAAAAAAACGAAACACATTAAACGACAACTCTTCTTATACCCAAGGGCTCATTTCAGTCAAACTTCATAGGATTTTCGCCAAAAAAAAAATAAAACTGTTTTGCTCCGCTGAACAAGATGGCCCCAAAGCTAAAAATAGAAAGAAAACTTTAAACGACAATCCACCTATACCCGTGAGCCAAATTCGTTCTAACTTCATATTAATTTTGCTTAGATGACCCTTTGCCAATATAGCTAAAACGGTGACAAAACAAAATGGCCACCAGAGTTAAAAATAGGAAAAAACGTAAACAATTTGCTATAAATACCAACTTCTCCTAAACCCTTGTGCCAATTTCAATTACACTTCATGGAAATGTTGCATAGGTGACCCTCTACCAAACTGGCTAAAACGGTCCCGCTGCGATGAATGAAATTGCCGCCAGAGCTACAAATAGAAAAACGTCAATAATTTGCTTAAAAGCCAACTCTTTTACCCATGGGCCAATTTCAACTAAACTTTATCGGAATATTGCTGCAGTGACCCTGTATCAAAATAGCTAAAATCGTTCCGCCCTGATGAACAAGATGGCCACCAGAGCTAAAAGTAGGACTGTTGCTTAGGTAACCCAGTACCAAAATCTTTCCGCTCCGATGAACAAGATGGCCCCCCAGGGCTAAAAATAGGGAAAAATAAACAACAACTCCTCCTGTACCTTTAAGCCAATTTAATTCAATCTTTATAGGAACATATTTCTTAGGTGACCCTCTACTGCAATAGCTAAAACGGTTCTGCTCCGATGAACAAAATCGCCACCAGAGCTAAAAATAGAAACACCCAATAATTGGCTTTAAAAGCCAACTTCTCCCATACCATTCAAACTTCATAGGAATGTTGCTCAGCTGATCCTCTACCAAAAATAGCAAAAATGGTTCCGCTCTGAGGAGCAAAATGGCTGCCAGAGCTGAAAATAGAAAAATGTCAAAGATTTGCTTTAAATGCCAATTCCTTTCAAACCCTTTGACCAATTTCAATCAAACTTCATAGAAATGTTGCTTAGGTGACCGTCGTCCAAAATAGCTAAACTCGTTCCGCTCTGGTGAACAAGAAAGCCATCAGAGCTAAAAACAGAAACATCTTTAAACGACAACTCAGAACTATACTTCATGTTTGTGTTTCTTTCCCTTTGGTGTCTTTGATGGGTGGAGTAAGTTAATTGTATCGATTCCTGATCTTTGTTTTACTTCTACTTTTCATAGGAATGTTGCTCAGGTAAGCCTTTACCAAAATATCCAAAATGGTTTCACTCCGGTGAGAAAAATGGCCACCAAAGCTAAAAATAGAAAATAATCTTTAAATAACAACATCCCCTAAACCATTTGGCCAATTCCATTCAAACGTCAAAGAAATGTTTCTCAGGTGACCCTCTTCCAAAATAGCTGAAACCGTTAAGCTCTGATGACTAAAACGGCCGCCAGAGCGAAATATAGAAAATGCCATCCATTTGCTTTATATGCCAACTCCTCCTCAACCATTGGGCCAGTTTCATTAAATGTTCATAGGAATTTTGCTTTGGCTACCCAGTATCAAAACAGCAAAATTCGTTCCCCTCAAATGAATAAGATGGCCACCAGAGCTAAAAGTTAAAAATCTTAAACAGCAACTTCTCCTATACTCTTGGACCAATTTCATTCGAACTTCATAGGAATGTTGTTATGATGACCTGATACAAAAAAAAATGCTAAATTCCTTTGGTGAAGGTGAACAAAATATCCGCCAGAGCTTAAAACAGCAGGTACACAATTTGATTTAAATGCCAACTCCTCCTACACCCGTTGGTCAATCTGATAACTTCACAGGAATGTTGCTGAGGTGACCCTCTACCGAATTAGATCAAATCATTCTGCTCTAATGAACAAAATGGCCGTCAAAACTTGCATAGCTATTTAACATCTTTGAAATCAGGTGAGCGATTCAGGGCCATCTTGGTCCTCTTGTTTTGATGAAAAGTTTTGATTTTTTCTCATTTATACTTCAAACATAGATTGTGGTGAACGTTAGAACCGCCTCGTAGAGGCTGTCCTCAATAGTACCGACATTGAGCACAAATAAGAAAAAAAATGTAAAATACTGTAAACCCACGTTTTCTCAATATAAGGTTGAGTTTAACCCTTATCTTGCTGTTCACGACAACCCTACCTTTGCAAACAGTGTAGATCCAGACCAGATGGCTTCTGAAGATCAGGATCTACACTGTTTGGCATTTAGTGTATGAATTTGTAGCAATACATTACATCAAGTCATTTGATTGGTTGATAGACAAAAATAGGTGTGGCTTAAATGAATATTCAGCAAGAAAAGGGTTAAGTGGGTATTCATTGCAAGGACTTGTTTACGTGATGTATAGAAGACAGGTTTTCTCATGGCTCTAGTCAGATGAAGCTTGACTCGTGACTGTAGTGGGCAAAGCAATCGATGAATGACATTTCTCCCGAGAAATTATAAAGACGATTTAAATATCAGGTTTTCATTCACAAAGCAGTATCGGTTTTACTAGGTATGCGAATTCATCTAATCTCAGTCACAGTTTTGTGAGGGTGTGGAAAATCATATACGCGGATGGAACTTATCAAAGAGTTCCGTTATAATGACATTTATTTACGTGTATCGAGCACCAAAGGTATGTATTTTATAAAGTTCTAAAACTCATCGATTGATATTTCTGAACTTAATTGTTATCGAACCGCTAAGTTTTAATTAAACACACATTTTCATATTGAATCATTAAGAAAACACGCATATACAAAAAAAATTGTACATTTTATCGCGTAACAAATAAAAAAAAAAAAAAAAAAAGAAAATTGATGAAAAATTGTGATATTTTGTTTTTATTTCTGCTCATCATATAGATAGCGAGAACTTTTCAGAACCGCGTCATCGAGGTGGTTCTAACGAGCATCCACAATCTATATTTTAGAGCAGAAATAAGAAAATTAGGGTTTACCCCTGTAAACCCCAGTTTTACAATATAAAATTGGGGTACGAGGGGGTGGGGGGGGGGGGGTACAAAAAATACATAAGCATGTTTTCGTGGTGAAAACTAATTTTTCATCTCGATCTCGTTGTAATTAGTCGTTGCACTTTTGAAATGAGTTAAAATTAGTATGCCTGTCTTTCTTTTTTTCAACGTGTGCGAGTACTGTCTTAAAATGTACACGCAATCCGGGGCTGTAACAAAGCCAATGATGAGAAAACTTCGGATAACACGTTTTTAGTAGAAAATATCATTATAAATGCGCGGTTCTATAAAAATACTTTTCACCGATAACAACACGACAACGTGGTATCAATTTATATGCCATTATGATCCCAATGTTGATCGTAGGTACTTACAATACTTACAATAAGCAACCGCAGTGTATGTTTTGAAACACATATGAAGTGTAAAATACACTTCCATAAATCACTTTTTTCTGACAAAGGTGGGTGTACAATGTTGTTCATTACTTATACTTGTTACCGCGTGTTCTGATTAACCAAGATATACCCATGTATAGAGGATCTTACTAGAGTGTTCATGTGCCATCGAATTTATTAAACTCGTTGAGGAAAAGGGATAAAATGCTCGGCTGCCGAGCATTTTATCCCTTTTCCTCAACGAGTTTAATAAATCCAATAATGTATGAGCACGAATGCAAGATTATGTTTATCATATGACATTTAAAACGCATTTTGTTCGCGATTGTTTTATAAAAAATGTCAATATTCCGCCTTTAGTAAACGCGACATCATTAAGGACGTCGTACACGTACATGTTATGTTACGGGGCGTATCTAATTTGCATATTTAATCCACTAGTGGATTATCGAATATATGTCATGACCTTATTACATAGGAAGATTTTATGAAGGCAGGTAAGTATTTGTAAAAGGATACTTTGTTTGTCGCAATAAAAGCTCTTCAGAGCTTATATTATTCGTTTCGGATATGCGGCGTTAAATAAAGATTCTTTACTTTTATCTTTACATTCTCTGACGCGACGCCATATAATAAAATACATTTGCAAACAGTTCAAAACCAGATCAGATGGCTTCTCTGATCTGGGTCTTCACCGTTTGTCATTCTATGGGCGAATCTTGATAAAACACTGCAATTAATCAACCAGACTAACTGATACAGAAAACTGGGCGTGGCAGAAAAAAACCCTTTTATTCAAACAAACACTGTCAAGTATGAGCAGACCATCAAACACCGCGTCATGCGGCGTTTTCCTTATCTACGGCTACTCTGTTTGTCTAAGCCCTTTTTGGGTCGATTGTTAATCATTTTTATCAATAGACCCACAATGATTTACTACAAAATCTTCCCAACTGCTACTGTCCATGTTACTCTCGCTAACTATGTACAAAATCCATGTAACGGTTATTTATAGTAGCATTTGTCTTCTACTTATGGCGTCAGTGCGCTATTCAAAACGTAAATTCTGGGACGTTGGCAAACAGTGTATTCCCTGAGCAGAAGAACGTGGGAAATGCGGCGTCTGCTCAGGGTCTACACTGCTAGCGCTTAAAGTAAAGGAAATTAAATGTTAAATAATACGTTCAGGCCGATTTTCCCAATGCACACACAGAAGTATGCGCTCCGCGAGTGCTGTCAGTGATTCGATTATGAAAAGCTATCAGATGCTAGTTAGATTAATTCTGCCACTGTGTAACCCGAGACGTGTCGGGGAAAGCTTGTCTTTGGAACAGCGAATCAGACTGATGGTCATCACGAAAACATGCCTATATAATTTTGACCCCCTTGAACCCCACTTTTATATAGTAAAATATAGATTGTGTGTACTCGTTAGAACCGCCTTGATGAGGCGGTTCTAACGAATGCCCACAATCTATATTTGGAGCAGAAATAAAAAAAAAATATGACAATTTTTCATTCTAAAATTTTCATTTTTTTCGGCGATAAAGGTGGCAATGTATTTGTATAGGCGAGTTTGCGTAAGGTGAGTGAGTGAGTGTTTCAGTTTTACGTCCCACCAACAGCTAAGGTCATACGGAGACGGGACCTCGGTTTAAAGACTCATCCGAAAGTCTTGAGAAGCCCGGGATCGAACCTGCGACCCCTGGTTTACAAGGCTACGTGCCTGGTGAAAGAATTGATTAAGCCGCACCCATGGATGATTATCCATCATTCAAAATACTTGATAAAAAATCATGGTAATTGACTAACGGTCAAAATTCTCTACAGAAAGAATCTGATCTGAAGCTGCAGTGTTTGCAAAGGTGTGGGTTTTCGTGTTTTAAACGGAATGCGGGTTTAGGCGAAATGATATCCCTGACATATACTACGCCATTTGCAATAAAAAGGCTTGGGCATTTCGTGGGGAGGACTCCCTCTGTCTTGCATGTGGTGTGGAAATGCTTTTTTGACTTCTGAAGAGCATAAAAATTATACTTTATGGGCATGTCAGAAATTTTGTGAAGCTCTCACCTTTCTACTTGACAATATTTACATACGATTTGGTGCTGGGTTGTTTAGACAAGTTATGGGCATTCCGGTGGGTGTAGGTTGCGCGCCCATTGTGGCTGGTTTGTTCTTGTTTTGTTATGAAGGGGACTTCGTGGTGCCCCCTTTCCGTTGAAAACCGGTCTGAAATCATTGAGGCCTTTAACTCAATTACTGACAATACCTATTTCGATCGGTTGATCAGTCAAATGTAACACCCCCCCCAACACTCACCACCATAACTTCGGTTAAATAAAGCAAATTCTTCTGATACCGAGCCCCCGTCGTGTATATTGTGGATGGATTAGTTTCCTGCGGGGTTTGTGATAAACGCGATGATTTTGATTTTTAGGTTGTTGATTGTCCTTTCTTCGGTGGTGGTGTTCCTCGTGCGGCATCCTATGGCGTTTGTATTTCGTAATTAATTCGATTCGCCAGAGTGCCTGGTCGTTTGGCTGACTTCGACACTCGTTATAAATTGTTAACTGCTGGACTTCTTAATCAGGGTTATCGGTATCATAAATTGCGCGGGGCCTTTTCAAACTTTTAATTTAATTTCAGAATTCGGTGTTGGACTAAAATCTCTTCTGCAGCAAGGTCTGTCGGAACCCGAATTTTATGGTGACTTCGTATATAAGTTCAAATAAATATATCACTGCAATGACTTCAGTACCCAATTTCGTTAAACCATTCTTCGATATAAAAAAATGGATGCAACATAAATGTTATACGACAGACTGCATACATGGTAGTTAACCCAATCACGGTTGACAACTTTGCTTCCATCTTTTATTGCACGCCGGTGGGTCAGGCCTCAGATTATATGACGGTTCCAGCGTAAAGGCTAACTGAGAATGAGAGAGAATCTAATTTTATGTAATGTTGTTTGGTGGCTGATGCTCTGTTTCTGGTAGGGCCCATCGGAGTGTTACTGTTGGTTTTGTTTTGCTCCAGCATTTCAGTGGTTTCTTGCTGTCGAGTCCTCACCGTTGTTTCATCTCTGTGGTTAATTGATTTTTGTGTTCACGGAGATGTTGCACTGATGAGTTAGGCGGCCGTCATGCGGACTGAACAAATTATTTGTCTAAATCGCGACGGAAGTAAGGGCGAAGATTGTGGCCAAGTAAAATCGATTTAAGCTCCGCAGTGGAACTGTCCAAGGCGGTTCTTCTGTCGTGGTTTATTTTCGTTATGGCTTGTATTTGAATGTATGCATCGCTTACAGAATTTTGCTTTGGATAGCCAATTGACCATTTTGTGGGAAAGTAACTGTCCTTTTGGCTTTCCGCTAGTGATGTTTACATTAGGGTCTAGTTGTTTCATGTTCGTGGTTCTTTCTCGTGGGGTCTCTAATGGGAGCTTTGGGTTAATTGTATCGATTTCTGATCATTTCCTTAGCCCCCGCTTGAAGAAATATATGGGCTGCATGATGCTTCCACGCAGAGCTGAATCCAGCCCGCACACTAGTACTGGTAAAGCGCTTAGAGGATCTAAGCCTGTCCAGAACCGCGGTGCGAAATGGACCGTCCATGCTAATAAACCCTATTGGTTTCATTGGGAGACAGGGCTTGAGATGTCATTTCATCTCAATGTTGGGTAAAAGTCCCACAAAATTGGAAGCAACGTCTCCAAAATGACCTTCACAGTGTTGACGGGGACGTTAAACCTCAAATCAAACAAATTGATCATTTCCTTCACTTCTATTTTCTAGTTAATTTTCTGAGAAATTCATTTCTTCCAGAAAGTGTATATTTTACAGGATCGTGTTTGCTCTTTAACTCAAATCTCTACTGATTAAGGAGCTGCATTTTTTCTCTCTCTACTCAAGGCGAATACAGTTTCCTGAAATATTGCAGGATCGTCTCCTGTGGGGATCAACAGATACTGAATTGACAGAGTATTCTAAGCGTTCTCGCAGTTTGTAATGGTGGTTGCCATCACGAAAACACATCGATATAATTCTGACCCCCTTTAACCCCTCTTTTATATTGTAGACCTGCGGTTTACAGGGGCAGACATTATTGTTCGTATTTCTGCTCAAAAACAGAGATTGTGGGTACTCGTTAGAACCGCATCGCCGATGCGGTGCTAACGGGTACCCACAATCTATGGATTTTAGCAGAAATATGAACAAGAGGGCCATTATGGCCCTGGATCGCTCACCTGATCAACATTGTAGCAATGAAATAGTAGGTAATACAGTAAGGTGCCTTGTCAGAAGGAAAGTACATGCCGGCTCTATCTCAAATGGTTCAAAAGTTATGATAAAGTAGGTCATAGGTCAAGGTCACAGGTAAAACTTTTTGTATGGATGTGAAACATTGTCACAAGGAATATACATGCCAAATATGTAGGCTCTATCTCAAATGGTTTCAAAGTTATGATTTAGTAGGTCACAGTTCAAGGTCAAGGTCACAGGTCAATTTTTTTGCATGAGTGGGAAGACCTTAGCACAAGGAAAATACATGCCAGATGTGCAGGGTCTACCTTAATGATTCAAAAGTTATGATAAAAATGATCAAAGGTCAAGGCCACAGGTCAAAAGTTTTGCATGGTTGGGAAGCCCTTGTCACAGGGACCCTACATATCAAATATGAAGGCTCTATCTTAAATGGTTCAAAAGTTATGAGAAAGAAGGTCAAATGTCAAGGTCACAGGTCAAATTGTTTTTATGGGTAAAAGTCGCTGCCACAAGGAACATACATGCCACATATGGCGTCTCTACCTCAAATGGTTCAAAAGTATTGATAAAGTAGGTCACATGTCAAGGTGAGACGTCATTTTTGTATGACACAAGGAAACTACATGCCAAAATATGAAGGCTCTATCTCAAATGCTTCATCGGGGCTTTAAGAAAAATATGGGCTGCATGATGCTTCCACGCAGAGCTGAATCCGACCCGCACACGGGTACTGGTAAACCGCTTAGAGGATCTAAGCCTGCCCATGCAAAGCTGTGCGCACGAGTCGGACCGTCCGTGCTTATAAACCCTATTGGTTTCATTGGGTGACAGGGCTTGAGATGTCATTTCATGTCAATGTCGGGTACAAATCCCACAAAATTGGAAGCAACGTCTCTAAAATGACCTTTACAGTGTCGATGGGGACGTTACACCTCAAATCAAACAAATTTCAAATGCTTCAAAAATTATGACAAAGTAGGTCAAAGGTAAAGGTCATAAGACAATTTTTTTGTTTGGGTGGGAAGACCTTTTTACAAGGAACATACATGCCAAATATGAAGGCACTATCTCAAATGGTTAGAAAAATTATGATAAAGTAGGTCAAATGTCATGATAAAGGTCACATATCATTTTATGTATGAATAGGAAACCCTTGTCACAAGAAACCTACATGCAAAATATGAAGGCTGTATCTTAAATGCTTAAAAAGGTATGACAATTTTTGAATGGTTGGGACAACCTTGTCACAAGGAACATACATGCCAAATATGAAGGCTCTATCTCATATTGTTCAAAAGTTATGATAAAGTAGGTCACAGGTCAAGGTCACAGGTCAATTTTATATGAGGGGGGGGGGGCAGCTCTTGTCACAAGGAACCTATATGCTAAATATGAAAACTCTATCTCAAACAGTTCAAAAGTTATGATAAAATCACCTACTGATCTACTTTATGATTTGACATGACCCATATTCGAACTGAACCGAGATATTGTCCAGATGATCATTATCGGCAAGTTTTATGATGATTGGACCTCTTAGAGTGTTCACAACGTTTTCCTATGAATTGACCTACTGGCCCACTTTTTATGCCGACATGACCCATATTCAAACTTGACTCAGATATTGTCAAGATGATCATTCTGAGCAAGTTTGATGATGATCGGACCAAAACTGGGGCCTCTAGTGTGTTCACAATGTTTTTCTATGATCTGACCTACGGACCTTCTTATGGACCAGACATGACCCATATTCGAAATCAACCGATATACATGTATTGTCAAACGATCATTTTGAGCAAGTTTGATGATGATCGGACCAAAACTGTGGTCTCTTGTCTGTTCAGCAGGTTTTTCTATGATTTGACCTACTGACCTACATTTTGACCCAACATGACACATATTCGAACTTGACTGAGATGTTGTCAAGATGATCATTCTGTGTAAGATTGATGATGATCGGACCAAAACTGTGGCCTATAGTGTGTTCAAAAGGTTTTTCTATGATTTGATATACTGACCTACTTTTTGACCCGACATGACCCATATTCGAACTTGACCGAGTTATTGTCAAGACTATCATTCATAGCAAGTTTGATGATGATCTGACTAAAACTGTGGCCTCTAGTATGTTCACAAGGTTTTTTCTCTGATTTGACCTACTGACCTATATTTTGACCCAACATGACCCATATTCGAACTTGACCGAGAAACTGTCACGATGATCATTCTGGGCATGTTTGATGATGATTCGATCAAAACTGTGGCCTCTAGTGTATTCACAATGTTTTTCTTTGATTTAACCTACTGGCCTACTTTGTGATCCGACATGACCCATGTTCGAACCTGACCAAGATATTATCAAAATGATCATTCTGAACAAGTTTGATGATGATTGGACGAAACCTGTGGCATCTAGTGTGTTCAGAATGTTTCTATGATTTGACCTACTGACCTACCTTTTGACCCGACATGACCCATATTCGAACTTGATATTGTAAAGACTATTATTCTTAGCAAGTTTGATGGTTATCGGACCAAATCTGTGGCCCCTAATGTGTTCACAAGGTTCACATTTTTTTCCGATTTGACCTACTGGCCTATATTTTGACCCGACATGACTCATATTCGACCTTGACCGTGAAATTGTCAAGATGATCATTCGCGGCAAGAATGATGATGATTGGATCAAAACTGTTGCCTCTAGTGTATTCACAAGGATTTTCCATGATTTGACATACCGACCTACTTTGTGATCCGACATAACCCATATTCGAATGTCACCAAGATATTATCAAGATGATCACTCTGGGCAAGATTGATGATGATTTGACCAACCCTGTGACCTCTAGTGTGTTCAGAATGTTTTTCCATGATTTGACCTACTGACCTACTTTTTGACCTGACAACACCAATATTCGAACTTGACTGAGATATTGTCAAGATGATCATTCTGGGCAAGTTTGATGATGATCGGACCGAAACTGTGGCCTCTAGTGTGTTCACAATGTTTTTTCTCTGATTTGACCTTCTGACCTACTTTGTAACCCGACCTGACCCATATTCTTACTTGACCCAGATATTGTCAATACGATCATTTTGAGCAAGTTTGATGACGATCGGACCAAAACTGTGGCCTCATGATTGATGATGATTTGACCAACCCTGTGGCCTCTAGTGTGTTCACAAGGTTTGTCTATGATTTGACCTACTGACCTACATTTGACTCGACACGACCCATATTCGAAAATGACCGAGATATTGTCAAGGTGATCATTCTGAGCAAGTTTGATGACAATCTGACCAAAACTTTGACCTCTAGAGTGTTCACAATGTTTTTCTTTGATTTGACCTACTGACCTACTTTTTGATCTGCCATGACCAATATTCGAACTTGACCGAGATATTGTCATGCTGATCAATCTGACAAAGATTGATGATGATTGGCCCAAAACTGTGACCTCTAGTGTGTTCATGATAAAAATTTACGCACGCAATCACGCACGCACGCACGGACGCATGACGGACAAAAAGTGATCCCAAAAGCTCACCTTGTCACTACGTGACTGGTGAGCTAAAATATCAAGAATGGTATCTAAAAAAAAAAACATTTTGGTGTTTTTTTTTTTGTTTTTTTTTGTTATCAATTTATCACATGACGTCGCGTCTGATAGTGTAATAACGCCATGTAATATTTTCGATAATCCACTAGTGGGTTAAATATGCAAATTAGCTAGATACGCCCCGTATCGTTACATGTACGACGTCTTTAACGACGTAACGTTTACTAACGGCGGAATATTGTCATTTTTGTAAACAATCGTGAATAAAATGCGTTTTAAATGTCATATGATAAATAGAATCTTGCATTCGTGCTCATTTGTTATTGAATTTATTAAACTCGTTGAGGAAAAGGGATAAAATGCTCGGCAAAGCCTCGTATTTTATCCCTTTTCCTCAACTCGTTTAATAAATTCAATAATACATGAACACTCATGGAAGACACTCTATATATTTGAATAGGCGTGTTCTTCTATTGCTTGGTGGTGATACTTTATTTCAAACTGTGAACACTATTTGCTGGTCTCCACATTGCTATGCAGAATGTTTAGCCTGTCAGGGCCCAGTTGTTCAAAGCCTCGTTAGCTTAACGAGCTCGTTAGTGGTCATATTGTTAACTGTTTTAGCAAGTCTAATATTTAAAATTTTGGTATTTTTGCTGAAAAAAAATGTGAGCAGCTCCCTTTTTCAGCAGAAAATATTAGCATATTTGCCATAATAAATCATCAAAGTTTTAACGATATGCAAACTAACGATGTCAGTAGTTTTGAACAACTGGCCCCTGTACTCTACAAACAATATCGTTGAAATGTGAGTCTTTGATTTGTTTCTTTAACATTTGCAGCATTGTCCTCAGTTATGCATAAATCAAGAGAGGATTATCAATATTTGTCTTCATTTTGCTATGGAAACATATTATATGTCATTGGGTACTTTTTAATCGGTAAATCGACGCAGTCGTAACAAGTACATGTGCATGTACCAACTCATTACGCAAACACGCCTACATAAATACATTGCCACCTTCATCGCCGAAAAATTGAAAATTTTAAGATGAAAAATTGTGATATTTTTTTTTTATTTTCGCTCAAAATGTAGATTGTGGGGACTCGTTAGAACCGCCTCTTCGAGGCGGTTCTAACGAGTACCCACAATCTATATTTTAGAGCAGAAATAAGAAAAATAAGGGTTTCCCCTGTAAACCCCAGTTTTACTATATAAAAAGGGGGTTCAATGGGGTCAAATTATATAGGCGTGTTTTCGCGATGCTGGAGAAATAAGAAAAAAAATATTTAAAATAATTCTCTCTAAATTCTTTACTGGAGCTGTGTTTATGCTCTAAATATACCAATCACTGCCACCATAGAAACTTTTATGTGTTTTGCAGCTAACCTGAGAAAGCTACACGTTCACTCTCTGTATATAGCTATTACTCATATAAGTGTATTATTCTATTAATAAATAGCTGAAAAAAAATCTAATCATCTTTAACCCGGACGGGGATCGAACCTGGTCCGTCGGGATGAGAGGCCAACACTTTATCCCGTCGCTATAGAAGGCGACTTGTAACACAAAGCAGTACGTTATACCTACCAATACTACATATATCCCCTCTTTTTAAGAGTCAGCTTCGAATCTCTCAGTTTACGTCATCCAACGGAATTCACCCGCACGAGCATCTTGTCCGAGTCTCTGTGGCTCATTTACGTTGGACGTCAAATGTAACTAGTGAAATAAATTCTATTCATCCTCAACCCGGTCAGGTATCTAATCTTGTCCGCCGGAGTGACAGGCAAACACTCTTCCGCGTCGTTATAAAATAGAGGTGAAGGCAGTGATCAGGAATCGATACATTTAACCCACAGCTCCCGTCAAAGACACCAAAGGGAAATAAACACAAACATGAAAACCAGACCTTAATGGAAACATCAATAGCGGAAAGCCAAACTGAAAGCTACTTTCCCTTAAAATGGCCAATTGGCTATCCAATAACAAAACAAAATAAAAGCGATACACACACTCAAAGGCAAACCAAACCCAAAACAAACCACTACAGAAGAACCGCCTTTGAAAGGAATTCCACTTGGGTTGGGGTGGCTGGGGGCGGGGTGGGGATGGGGGGCTTCAATCGATTTTCGCGGCCGAAATCCTCGTCCTTACTTCCGTCGCGATTTAGACAAATAATTTGTTGAGTCCGCTTGAAGGCTTCCTAACTCATTAGCGTAACATCTCAGAGAACACAAAAATAAAAACAATCACAGAGATAAAACAACGATGAGAGCCTGCTTGTACAACAAGGCAATACAAGTGTAGTTTATACCATTCACTTCTCCATTAAATTATCTTGCGCTGTGAACATATTCAAACCAAAAGAGCAAATAATGTTCTCGGTCATTCTGGTTCTGTCCATGCTTCCGTTCATGGCATAAGGGAGGCTTCTACATTTGAGTTGATTTTCATTAAAGCAATTCGTCAGTTATTGACAACGAATGATAAACCTTTCTTGTAAGTGTATACCTTTTTTGAAGAGAATAGCCTAGCAATTTATTCTGATGGATTTTTTTTTCATAAATTGTATTAAAACAGGCAGTTTCAACGTGTACTCTAACCCTCTGGTTTTGAGCAGATATGAAGACGATGACATTTGATTGGCATGTGTAATTTGAAACAGTTTGATAGTTAACCGACTAGCTTAATTGTATGCTTTACTACCCTATTTTATTGAAAAATAGTAGTTAAGGCAATGATCAGGAATCGATACAATTAACCCACAGCTCCCATCAGAGACACCAAAGGGAAAGTACTACCTTTATATGTTGTTGAAAGCAATAGTTCGCTTCTCAAAGCTTTTTCTAAATTTCAGAAACGTCATTTTCGATTTGTTTTCAAAATTCAAAGTTATTTTACTAGTGGACTTAACCCTTTTTGTACCAAAGTGAATCACCCTCCTTATATATAGCAGGAGTCCATTTCGAAATTTAGGGGTGCCAGGTTGTGTTTTCTTCAATGTTTTCGGAAAATGGCTTACTTTTTTTTGCAAACAGTGTAGGCCCTGATCAGACGCCGCGTTCAGCGGTGTCTGATCTGGGCCTTCACTGTTTGCCAAGGGTTAAGTTGATTTGGGTTAAATTGAATTTATGTGGCAACAGTCCTCGCCCCTGTCATAAGGCTATGACATATCAACTTTGAAAGTTGATCCAAACAAAACAGATTTAACCCGACTTAATAACAATGTATTAAAACATATTGCCTCTACGAATGAGTTATTCTTGACGGATATTAACAATCCAACAATGGCTTTAGGACAATGTTGGTTATTAGGTTAATAAACCCATCTAATATAACCTTATACCTGCATTCATTGCTGCTGGAAGGACGCTATTGTTGAGGTCTTCTCGTAAACAAGTCCGTCTAATGAATACATTTATAAACACGGTATATAGGGAGAAGGGAATTTAATAAGCGTAAAGTGTACTTTCTGGGTCATGTTCAATAGAAAACACTGTATGGAACGCCTCATTGAGATGCGGCCGTTCTACAGAAAACAAATTTTATGTGTCAACCATAAAAAGGAAGTGAAAGTATGTCAGTGTTTAATCTTTTTGTGCCCATAAATGTGCAAACGCCTATTGACGCATGCCTACGTTATTATTGAGGGACAATCTATGTAACAATAAGGCATGCTGTTATAAGCGGCTATTTGTGAAAACTTAATTTAACATGTGCATCCGCACATCCTGATCAGAGTATTGACTGACTGGCTTTTCTGAGTGCAATAGACGTTCCAGTGTCAGGATAATGCGACTGGGCGTGGTATCATGTAGTGTGTCTGGGACATGATACTTCAGTTAGGCAGCACTATAAAAGTGATCATTGAGCTCCCTGCCGCATCCAGACACCGTCGTGATATGACTGAAAAATTGTTGAAAGCGACGTTAAACCCGAATTCACACACACACACACACACACACACACACACACACACACACACACACACACACACACACACACACACACACCAACATAAGCCTTTGCGCTGGACCGTCACATAATCTGAGTCCTGACCCACCGGCGTGCAATTAAAGAGGGAAGCAAAGTTGTCAACCGTGATAGGGTCAACTACCATGCATGCAGTCTGTCGTATAACATGTATGTTGTACCCAATTTTTTTATATCGAAGAATGATTTTACGAAATAGGGTGCTGAAGTCATTGCAGTTATATATTTTTCTGAATGTATATACTAAGTCACCATAAATTTCGGGTTCCGATAGACCTTGTTGCAGAAGCGATTGTAAAGTTTCCTTTTTTGGATAGTGATGTTCCTCGTGCGCCATGCTATGGCTTTTATATTTCGCAATTAATTCGATCTGTCAGAGTGTGTAGTCATGTAACTTACTTCAACACTCGTAATAATTTGTTAACTGCTAAACTTCTCAATCAGGGTTATCGGTACCATAAACTACGCAAAGCCTTTTCAATTTTTTATAGACGTCATTCTGATTTTAATTTCAAAATTCAATATTGGACTTATTTTTGTTATGGTTTGTCTTTTGAGTGTTTGTATCGCTTATATTATTTTGTTTTGGATAGCCAAATGGCCATTTTGTGGGACAGTAACTGTCCTTTTGGCTTCCCGATATTGATGTTTCCATTTGGGTCTATCGTTTCATGTTTGTGTTTCTTTCCCTTTTGTGTCTGTGATGGTAGCTGTGGGTTAATTGTATAGATTCCTGATCATTGCCTTCACTTCTTCTCTCCAGTCCTTGGAAAATTCAACCACTCACTCACTCTGCAGTTTATCTGGTCGTTTGGTCTTTTTGTAATAAGTAGCTGCCATTTCAGCTTTCTGCATGTGATGCTTTAACCCGTTTAGTACTAAACATTACGAAAACACACCTATACAAATACATTGCCAATTTTTTGGCCAAAAATTAAAATATAAGATGAAAAATTGTGATATTTTTCTTATTTCTGCTCAAAAAATAGATTGCGGGGACTCGATAGAACCGCCTCGATGAGGCGGTTCTATCGAGTACCCACAATCTATGTGTTTGAGCAGAAATAAGAAAATTAAGGGTTACCCCAGTAAACCCCAGTTTTGCTATATACAAGTGGAGTTCATAATTATATAGGCGTGTTTTCGTGATGAAATCCCAAAAGGTGTACCCTGGCAAAAGGTGCAGAGCCAGATCAGACGCCGCAGAACACAATTTTGAAGACCAAACAACCTGACACCCCTTAATTTTGGAATGAAATATTGCTATATATAAGGAGGAAGATTCCATTTGGTACAAAAAGGGGTTAATTAGGTGACGTTCCTTTACGGTGGTGCTTCGTGCCTTTTGGTATTCTGGATGGAAGGCGTAATGCAATTGTATATATTTCTGATCATTGCCTTTTGATTCAGAAAAGGAAATCTAGGGTAACAAAACCTTTTTAACGTTTTGCTTGCTCTTATTATAGAACTGAATGAATCGATTTGACTAGGCCAGTTTATTATATAATGATGAAGCCCGAGCGGCATCTGTATCTTTGTATTTCAAGAGCTTCGGAGTGTCTCTTTTTTTTTTTTTTTTTTTTGTTGCTGTCAGGTCACAGATGAATAATGACGGTGGCAAAGCAGCATGAATAATAAATACTTGGAATGAATTATCGCACACATTTGTCAGAATAGACACAACTAACGGTTGCGGGAGGCCATGTTCAAAAAACAATCCAACATGAATATTGTGACTATAGATATACGTTTGGTATCAGAGAAACGCAGAAAGCTGAGCCTTCGCAATGTATCTAATTCTAAGTTAAGTTAGTTGGTGCCTGATGCTCTGTCTCTGGTCGGGTCAATCGGAGTCTAACGGTTGGTTTTCTTTTGCCCCAGCATTTCAGTTGCTTCTTGCTGTCGAATCCTCACCTTTGTATCACCTCTGTGGTTGTTTGATTTTTTGTGTTCACGGAGATATTCCACTGATGAGTTAGGAGGCCTTCATGCGGACTGAACAAACTATTTGTCTAAATCGCGACGGAAGCAAGGGCGAGGATTGTGGCCACGTAAAATCGATTTAAGCCCCCTCCCCCAATGGAATTCGTTCTTCTGTCGCGGTTTATTTTGTTATGGTTTGTCTTTGAGTGTTTGTATCGCTTATAGTGTTTTGTTTGTGTTGGAAAGTAACTGTCCCTTTGGCTTTCCGCTTTTCATGTTTCCATTGGGGTCTGTTGTTTCGTGTTTGTGTTTCTGCTGGGAGCTGTGGGTTAATTGTATCGATTTCTGATCGTTGCTTTCGCTTCTATTAAACATTGCACGTTGAGATGTAAAACAAATGCACAACATTCCGAAAACGCGCCTATTCAAATACATTGCAAATTTTCCCGCCAAAAAGAAGAGATTCAATATTTCCTTATTTCTGCTCTAAATATAGATTGCGGGAACTCGTTAGAGTTAGAGAACTCGTTAGAGAACTCGTTATTCTAACGAATAACCACAGTCTATAGACTGAGCAGAAATAAGAGAAATAAGGATTACCCCTATAAACCCCAGTTTTACTATATTAAAGTGGGGTTAAGGGGGTCAAAATTATACAGGCGTGTTTTTCTTTTGGGTAATGAATGGATGTCATGGGTGAAAGGCAATGTAATTCGTTCTATTCCTAACCCTAGGGTGTGGCGATTCATTCAAACGAGTGCGAAGTTATTCTTATCATAGGGCCATATTTTTTCTTAGTGTTTTATGCCTTCAACTTCGAAGATGTTCGATGGGCATATTGCTTCTAGGGCGTTTGTTCGTTCGTTACGCGTTTTGTGTGCATAGCCTAACTTTAGAACCATGTATGCTAGGATTCGAAATTTCATACATGGTTTTCTCATACAAAAATATTTGCTGCGTATTTTTATCGTCAGGATTATGCCCATTTCCCGAGTTGTGTCCTTTGAAAAAAAGTGAAGTCTTGTTAGCAACATATCTCAAAAACTATTAAATCTACAGCGGTGAAAGTTAAGATGAGTAGATGATCTGATTAACATAAGAAGTAATTAAAAAAAAATGTTTATGAGTTACGGAGAACTCTCTGTGGTGTAGTGGTTGTGCTACTCGCCTGTTAAACCAGGGATTGCAGGATCGATCTTGGATAAACCTTTAAACTGATGTCCCGTCTCCGTATGACCTAAGCTGTTGGTGGGACGTAAAACTGAAATACACTCACTCAATCACTCATGAGTTATTTTGTTTTTTTTTTTGTATCTTAGGTAAATTGTACATTGCATGTTTTGTGATTCATATCATAACTTTAGAACCCTGATAGGGATTTGAAATTTTATATATAAATTCCTCATATATACCTAGCTGACACGTTATTTTTCTGGATTATGCCCCTTTTCTGCTTCATGGCCCGTTGAAAAAAAAATGAAACCTTGTCAGCAAACTATCACAAAAACTATTGAAGCTAGAGCATTGAAAGTTGATGAGATGACAGAAATTCTGAACAAGATGTGTTTGTGAAACACTGATGCCCCCAGGCAGCGCATGTTAAATATGGAAGCAGTACCACTAAGAGATCAAAAGGGATGACCAATGTTCAAATCTTAAAAAAGTAGGTCAAGGTCAAAAGGTCCAAAATTATGGGATCGTTGTAAAGGTCTTGTGACATGGAATGCACATGTGAGATATGAAAGCATTATCTCTTACCAATCGAAAGTTACGGCCAACGTTAAAGTTTTAAAAAGTAGGTGAAACGTCAAGGTCAAGGTCACGAGGTCAAAAGTTATGGTACCGCTGGAAAGATCTTGTGACAAGGAATGCAAGTGTGAAAGCCAAATCAGTTACCAGTTTTTGCGAATGTTAACGTCTTTAAATAAGAAGTAGGTCAAATGTCAAGGTCAAGGTCATGAGGTCAAAATTATGGTATACTGGAAAGGTCTTGTTGCATGGAATAGATATGTGAAATATGAAAGTCATATCACTAACCAATCAAAAGTTATGGTCAATGTTAAAGTTTTCAAACAGGAGGTCAAAAATGGGTCAAATGTCATGGTCAAGGTCACGAGGTCAACATTTATGGTACCTCTTGAATGGTCTTATGACAAGGAATGCACATGTGAAATATGAAAGCCGTATCAGTTACCATTTAAAAGTAATGCCCAATGTTAAGGGTTTTGCGTACAAACAGACGGACAAACAGACAAAAAAACTATATGCCCCCGAATCTTTGATTCCGGAGGCATAACACACTTCAAAATTTATGGCCCTTTGTAACTTTGGGCATTTGTACATAGCATGCGTTGTGATGCAGAGCATAATTTAAAAACCATGTATGCTAGCGTTTTGAAATGTCACATATGGATTCCTCATAAAAATAGCTGTTTTTTTTTTTTTTGTATTTTTGTTGTTTTACCCCGTCAGGATAGGCCCCTTTCTTGATTTATGGCCCTTCAAAATATATGGATGAATAAAGCTAGAGATTTGAATACTGGTGAGTACATTGCTAGTGACGTATAGATGACCCGATAAACGTTTGATGAAAATCCAAAACAATACTTCATTAGTTATTGCCTTTTTGGCATTTGTACATTGCATAGTATAACGTGAGTATCATATATGCTTTTGAAATTTCATTTTTGGATTCCTCATTAAAAAACATCTGACGCATATTTTTCTTTCTCGTCAGGATCATGCCCCTATCCTGAGTTATGACCCATGGAAAAAGTTTTGATGAAATATTGTCCGAAAACTTTACGACAACACACCCGTGCGTCATAGAGCATTTTCACATCTCCAAAACGGTCAATTTTCTGAAGAAAATTTGTGATATTATTCTTATTTATACTCAAAACATAGGTTGTGGGTACTCGTTAGAACCGCCTCAATGAGGCGGTTCTAACGAGTACCCACAACCTATGTCTTGGTGTAAAAATAAGAAAAGTAATGTTTACCCCCGTAAACCCCAGTTTTCTCTATACAAAGTGGGGTGTAAGGGGGTGTTCATTTCACGGACTTGTTCACATGATGATATTCCAAAAAATATTAAAGCTAGAGATCTGAGGGTTGATGTGTGGATTCTTAGTGGTGTGTTGATGACCAGGTTAACTGTTGAACGAATTCCGAAAAAAAAAACATATCATAAGTTATGACCCTTAGATTTTTTTCTTAATTCTGCTCTAAAATATAGAATTAAGAAAAATAAGATTTACCCCAATAAACCCAAGTTTTACTATCTAAAAAGCGGGTTCAAGGGGTCCAACATTACATGTATATAGGCGGGGTCTCGAGATGTATAAGTTAGAAAACCTTACGCTGTAACAAGCAGTTTCAAGACGTTCCTCGACGTTGCGTTGTGATATACATTAGGAAAACATGGCCCTGGGAAATAATGGCGTCCAACATGGTGTCAAAAATTACAAATATTACTAAAATGATAATGGTTTTCTGATGTTTGCTTTTAACATAGATTGATGGTGCAAACCCTAACCAATAATCTATGTTTTTTTTTTTTTTTTTTTTTTTGTTAGAACCGTATTAGGCGGTTCAAACGAGTACCCTGTGCAAAAATAAGGCATGAAAACAATAAATTCAGTTAATTCACCACACACATTATTGGCTAAAAGTAATCAAATAAGTCGATATGTTTTCACTTGAAATTTGCAAAACGAATCTCAAGTAGACAGATACATTTTCAGAAGCCGTTTATTACGGACCTACTCTGCTTGCAAATGTAGGGTTTGTTCTGTTCAGCGGGTTAAGGGTAAAATATCATTGCTATTTAGAGGGTACTGTTTATACATTTTATACCTCTGTATGGAATATTCCTTATAATTTCAGTTACTATGATGGGAAATATACAGTTATGTTTACTCAACTAATGTGACGATCCATTATGTCTAACAGTTCAAGAAATAGTGTAGATATCAGCATCCGGTCGCTGCAGATTTCTGTTTCCGGACTCATAAGCGAACCTGATATGGAACAAAAAGTTGTCAATGTAACGAGCGAGCATGATGAATTGTGTGCGAACATGAGTATCTCCGACTGTGAGTCGATTGTCTCAGAGTATCAAAATGACCACTGGTTTTCTCCAGAAATGGAAGCTTTGTTGATATTCTTTTACTGCGCAGTCATGGTTCTTGGGATATTTGGAAATTCTCTCGTATGTTACGTTGTTATAAGGTTTAAACATTTGCAGCAGTCTAGAAATATACTTATTCTAAACTTAGCTATTTGTGGAATCATAATGTGTGTTGCATCCATGCCTTTTTCTCTAGTCCGCTTAACGCTGAAAAACTGGCATCTAGGAGACGTTATGTGTCGATTATCTCCAACTCTACAGACAGTCGATGTGTTTGTCTCAACATTTACGATAGTGGCAATTGCCATTGACAGATATACAGCCATAGTGTGTGTGACACAAGACTCTGTTAAGTCCAAACTTGTGTATTACTGGATAGTTTTGATGTGGCTTGCCTCCATTATTCTCTGCGTTCCAATGATGGTTTTCCACGAGGTACACGACGCTCACTCGGCCGTGGCTGACATGAGATTGTACAAAATATGTATGGAAGTGTGGCCCTCTGCAGTTTGGAAAAAACTGTATACTACGTTTGTACTTCTGTTTCAGTATATAGTTCCATTAGCTATCATCTCAACGTTGCATGGGCGTATATGTTCGTTCCTACGTGTAAGAATAAGTGTACATCCTCGCACTGAGCATGAGATACAACGAGTTCTACGGGAGATCAAGCGTCATAAGAGGAACATGTTACTCCTTACTGCCATTGCGATCTCGTTTGCCTTAGCATGGCTTCCACTGACCATCCTCAATACCTTAGCAGACTATGACTACACATTGTTTATGGACAAAAACTTTAATCAAGTCTACGGGTACAGTCTGTTGGTTGCCATGTGTTCTGCGTGCCTCAACCCCATATTATACGGATGGTTTAACACAAACTTTCGCCAAGCCTTTCTGGAGGTTCTCTGCTGCAGGAAGAAACACGCAACCGACAGTTTGGAGATGGCGTCGATCAAAGCCGAGGGAAATACTCCTCAAAAGTCACGTAACTACAGCTCGATGGAAATCGCGAGCGGTTCCAGATCGAAATGCAAAAAAGGGAGTAGTGTCAATAGCTCAAGCAAATCAAGCCTAGTTGCCCAAAACTAGTGAAGCCATTAGTTAACATCACGTGAACAAGTCCGTGAAATAAACACCCCCTTAAACCCCACATTATATAGAGAAAACTGGGGTTTACGGGGGTAAACAATATTTTTCTTATTTCTGCTCCAAGACATAGGTTGTGGGTACTTGTTAGAACCGCCTCAATGAGGCGGTTCTAATGAGTACCCACAACCTATGTTTGCAGTATAAATAAGAAAAATATCACAGATTTTTGTCAGAAAAGTAGCCATTTTGGAGATGTAAAAATTGCACTATATCGCACGGGTGTGTTATCGTAATGCATTTTGTTCAAGGGTAATTGGTACACCTGGCAGATTTCATCGCTATATTTTTTCAAAGGACTTTCAGGACTTTCTGTTCACTTTTCTATACACTTTGTCCCATGGAAAAGAATTTGCTCCTCAGGAGTAGATACTTTCCTTTGAGAGTTGATCCTCATTGATATGGGAGACGAAATACTTTTGTATGTGTGACCTCGCCTAAAAGTGTATCCATTCCCCTTAAACTTTGGTCGTCTATAATGGTAATATACTTATATGTTGATGAGAAATGTGACTAGCTTCTGCATTTCAAAAGCTTATCATTTTTTCTTCAGCAAAAATACCATTGCATTAAATTATGTACGTGTACAACGGTTAGTATCTTAGGCCACTAACGAGTTCGTTAGGCCAACAATGCTTTGAGGAACAGGGCCCAAAAATTATCTGACAAATACACTTATTGATGATTGATGGATTCGAGGTTTAACGTCTCCGTCAACACTGTATAGGTCATTTTGGAGACGTTGCTTCCAATTTTGTGGGACTTTTACCCAACATTAAGATGAAATGACTTCTCAAGCCCTGTCGCCCAATGAACCCAATATGGTTTATTCGCATGGACGTTCCGACTCGCACCGCTTTGCCTGGGCAGGCTTAGATCCTCTAAGCGGTTTACCAGTACTCGGGTGCGGTCGGTTTTAGCTCTGCGTGGAAGCATCATGCAGCCCATCTATTTCTTCAAGCCCCGATGGGCGGGGGACGGCAAATACACATATATTTTTGCGGAAGAAGCACGAGTATCAAAAAGCTATTTACATTTTGTGCAGTACTAAATTTCACTGTATTACATGTATATATTGCACATATTTTGAGCAGTCACGAATCCTTAGAGGGGAATAGGGACACCTAGCAGATTTGTGCGCCATTTTTAAAAGGGAGACACATTTCGAAACTTTCTGTACGCTTTTCTATAAGCTCTCTCCCTCTGAAAAAGGTCAACTCTTAAAGGAAAGAATTTGCTCCTAAGGAACAAACTCTTTCCCTTAATGGTTGACCCCTATTGTCATGGGAATCAAAAATACTTTTGCAAGAGTTGCCTCCCCTGAAGGTGTTTTTTTTTTTTTTTTTTGGTTTGGGTTTTACGGCCCTTTCAAGATTATTTCACTCATATCGAGCCGATCGTTAATCAGAGGTGGGCGAAAAGCGGAGTACCCGGAGAAAAACCACCTGACCTTCCGTTGCAGAACTTGGCGTCTCACACGTGGCCCGAGCCAGGCTCGAACCTACGGCGGTGAGAGACCTAATGACTAAGAGTCAGCGCTCTTATCCACTAGGCCACGGAGGCCCGCAACCCCTGAAGGTGTACCCATTTCCCTTAAGATAACGATGCTTCGAACAACCGAGACCAGATATTAGCGTCAGTTAGAAGTACCCCCTGTCCCATCATGTGATCAGATCTGTAGGACTAACGGGCTCCAAAGTTAAAGAAAGAAAATTATCTCAACTTATCATCAGCAAATTAAGGGGAAGGGGGACACCTTCAGGGAGGCAACTCCTGCAAAAGTATTTTGTCTCCCATGTCAATAGGGGTCAACTCTTAAAGGAAAGAATTTGCTCCTGAGGAGCAAATTCTTTCCTTTAAGAGTTGCCCCCCTTTTTCCGTGGGATAGAGAACAGGAAGTTCCAAAAATTGTCTCCCTTTGAAAAATGGCGGAAAAATCTGGCAGGTGTTCCCATTCCCATTAACAGTTTTGAAAATAATGTACTGTGTCACACGGATGGGTTATCGTACATGTAATGGCGTATAAAATCTTTCAAGTGGCTTGAATGTTCATTAGCACTGAGAGCGCCCGCGACCGTAAAGACTAGTCTGCGTCTTCTTTGGCTGAGCATGCTATATGACACGTATTTGCAGGACCCGTCTCGATTATCATAACAGTAGGTGTCAACGATTAATTATATATTCAAAGAACAGGCTGTGAAGCGGTCGCATAGGCATCGATGAAAAATGGCGAATGACAGTTCGCCAATGTAGGTAAGAACTTGTTTTTACGTTAACCTAACTGCTGTATTGCATTGCCCAATACTGATATCTGTCTTACGGACCACTTTGTTAATGTGCGACCTCGTCTGTTGCAAGAAAAAGTTAAAAAAAAAAACAAAAAAAAACGGAATGTAGAAAAATAGACCCGAAAAGAAATTTGGCATTCAAGAAAGATTCACCTGTATTTTCACTTTGGTCAGGTCGTCCTATGTAACTACACGTTTTTGCTGGTGTTCTGGCCGATGAATTGTGAATATCGATAATGAAATCGAAAAACAAATATGCAACTAATGTCACATCTTTTGCGAAAAAAATAAATGGTGATATTACGACACAACGCATGTAGCTTCGTAAACGATTACAACGCAGAGGCTGCGAACTAAATTTGAAAGCCCTGTATTATTTAGAATAATAGCGAATGAGATTAAATTAATATCTAGAAATCAGTCAACCAGCGTTAGTTGATGATGCTAAAGACATGCTGTATCATTTATACCGAACACATTTTCAGTCCCAGAAAGGTTCTTCTGAGTCATGCGCAGTGACATGTTTCTCTACCAATAATGAATTGCCACACAACCGTTCGTTAGTGACAACAACCGAGGCTGACTTTATCTGGAGCCACTGGCTAGCTTTGGCTACTTTAGTTGCTGTTCCATTTTCGTATACCACGCCTGCGGCAAGGGTCAAAGTTATGCAAATCTATAAACACCCGATCAAAAACGAACACTGCTGCCTCCATTTTAAACAGTGTTCCAGAGTGCGCATGCGTGGAAAACCAGACTAATCAACCGTAAGAAAACCTGAATTGTAACATGACCCCTGCATATAGGCAAACACCGTGGACCCAGATCGAGGAGCAGTCTGAGTTGGGTCCAAATGACTTTCAAAGTAAGCAGCAGATAACAATGCAGACGACAATTGTTGTGATTGACATCAAAGATAGCTATCTTCAAAGCTGCTGCTTCCCTCACTAAAATCCTGATCACAAGTTTCAGTGGGCAATATCTAAATTGATGTCCCCTGAAAGAGTGGTCAGTTCTTGTTTATTTTGCTTAATTTTAAGCTTCTATTTTAAACTTCAACAATGCTAAATCTGCCTTTTCAGTACACACCAAGCGTCTAGATTTCTCATGCATGACGTCATAGCATATGGGTGGTTAATCTGAATTTTCAAGGTCAGTTCAGTAGCAGAGTAAATAGCTAAAGATTACTTAGTGATACAATACTTATCAGACCACTTAGAAACCTGCAGTTTTCAGTAGAAGAAAGGGTTTATTAAAGTTTACCTATTAATTGTAACAGATTATCGCTTCCCTTTCTCCTTAAACAGATTTGACGAAGACTTTCCAAGTTTGTGAACGGTAGTGAAAATAGGTGTAACTTGACAGACTTTGAGCATTCCTTATTCCCTTATTTCTGCTCAGAAACACAGTTTGTGGATTCGGCCCCCGCTCATCGGGGCTTGAAGAAATAGATGGGCTGCATGATGCTTCCACACAGAGCAGAAACCGCCCCGCACACGAGTATTGGTTAACCGCTTAGAGGATCTAAGCCTGACCAGGCAAAGCGGTGCGAGTCGGCCCGTCCATGCGTATAAGCCCTATTTGTTTCATTGGGTGGCAGGGCTTGAGATGTCATTCATCTCAATGTCGGGTAAAAGTCCCATAAAATTGAAAGGAACGTCTCCAAAATGACGTTTACAGTGTTGACGGGGACGTTAAACCTCAAATCAAACAAACAAAACAGTTTGTGGATACGCGTTAGATTCGCCTGGCCCGGGCGGTTCAATCAAGTCACCACACACTTTGTCTTTAGCAGAAATATCAAAACTATCAGAATGTTTTATCTGAAAGTTTTATCTTTTTGGTGGTATTTTAATAGGCGTGTTTTCGTAATGCGTTTTCCCATCTCTGTAACCTGCGCGTCGTAAATTCCGAAGTCACGTGCATTGTAACAAAAACACGACAGAAATTCCTACAGTGCAAATATTATTTGGCTTAATACTTAACAGATTTGACGAAGACCTAACCGAGTTTATGAACGGTTGTGTAAATAGTTGTAACTCGACAGATTTTGTGCATTCGAATCAAAATGTTGTATTTGCATAGCTGAGACTGAAAATGCGTTCGGTATAAATGAAACAGAATATCATTAGCATCACCAACTAACGCTGGTTGACTTATTTCTCGACATTAATTAAATATTTTCGCTATTATTCTACATAATATAGGAATTTAGTTCGCAGCCTCTGCGTTGTAATCGCTAACGAAGCTACGTGCGTTGTATCGAAATATCAAGATTTTTCTTTTTCGCAAAAGCTGTGATAAAAGTTGCATATTAGCTTTTCGATTTCATTATCGTTACTCACAATCTATTGTCCAGAACACCAGCCAAAAACGTGTAGTTACATGGGGTGACCGGGCCAAAGTGAAAATAGAGGTGAATCTGTGTTGAATGCCAAATTTCTTTTGGGGTCTATTTTTCTATATTCGTTTTTTTGTGTGTTGTTTTTTTTACCTTTTTCTTGCAACAGACGAAGCTGCACATTAATAAAGTGATCCGCAAGGCAAATGTCAGTATTGGGCTATGCTATACAACAGTTTGTTAACGTAAAAACAGTTTCTTACCTGCATTGACGAACTGTCATATGCCATTTTTCATCGAAGCCTACGTGTCCAAAATCCGAAGCCTATGCGACCGCTATGCAGCCTGTATGTATGAATTGACCAGTGTGATATTGGAAATTTTACTATCATAAACTGACAATTTCCTGATATAAAGTACTAGTAGTTTTCGTAATTCTACTCAAAACATAGAACTGGGTGCGACGGGTCTAACGAGAACCCAAAATCTGTGTTTCTGAGAAGAAATAAGACAAATAATATATACCTCTGTAAACACCAGTTTTACTATATAAAGTGTGTTGTAAATGGCCACAACTGTATAGGCATATATTCGTGATGGGGACGTTAACTGGAGACCCTTTGTACAGAGAGAGTGTCGTCATCTGTGCAGGTTAAAGACCCTACCGTCATTATTAATTTGTGTAAAGGTTGACAAAGTGTGAACAACACGCTACGACAGATTATTCATAGGAATATATATGATCATCATTTTATTTTTATATTAATTCTTAATTATTTTATATTAATTCTACTGTTTTGTTAATGTCTGTTATTGTCTGTTTAATGTGGTGACAAAATCTATTCCCTAAAATATCAAAATAAATTAAAATAATTAAGAGGTCTTTTTGTGAACACCCACGATTACAAAAAAGTCCCCGGTCGTTAACAAAACTCAACATTATTACGATTTGTTTACAATTGTAACACAAATGAAAGCATTTGCCAATTGTTAACTTCCATTTAGCAGAAAATATGTCTTCCATATTGTCATGTAGTGAGGTTAGTCACGACGACCCTACAGTGGAACTAGAAATCGACTTTCCGACCACGTCAAAATGTATCCCCTTAAGCATCACTTTATACTGGGGAAACTTTGGTTTACGGGGGCATATGTACACACATTATTCGTTATTTCTGCTCCAGGATAAAGGTTGTGAGAACTCGTAGGAGCCGCCCAAATGAGACGATTCTAACGATTGGGTCTGTCCTAACGAGAAGCTGCAACCTACGTTTTTAGTACGCAAAAGAATACCATGGCCCCAGTCACTATGTCAGGGCGCTATGTTTTACTACGATCTCTTCCGTACGATGTAGGTTTTAATAGGGGATCTTACATGAGTGTTCATGTATTATTGAAATTATTAAATGAGGGATAAAATACGAGGCTTTTCCGAACATTTTAATCCCTTTCCTCAACGAGTTTAATTAATTCAACAATACATGAGCACGAACCTAAGATTCTATTTGCCGTATGACATTTAAAACGAATTGTATTCACGTTTGATTTATAAAAACTTCAATATTCCGACATTAGTAAACACGACGTTGTTAAGCACGTTGTACGTGTAACGTTACGGGACGTATCTAACTAATTTACATATTTAATCCACTAGTGGATTACTAGTGGATTATTGATTTAATTACATAGAGGATCTTACATTAGTGTTCATGTAATATTGTATTTATTAAACGATTTGAGGAAAATGGATAAAATGCGAGGCTTTGCCGAGCATTTTATCCCTTTTCTTCACGAGCTTAATAAATTCAACAAAACATGAGCACGAATGCAAGATTCTATTTATCATATGATGTTTAACAAGCATTTTATTCATATTCACGAATGTTCAGCAAAAACGTCAATATTCCGCCATTAGTAAACGCGACGTCGTACATGTAACGTTACGGGGCGTATCAGACTAATTTGCATATTTAATCCACTAGTGGATTATCGAATTTATTACATGGCGTTATTACAATCTCAGACGCGACGGCATATGATAAATGGCGTATTAAATTATCAGACGCGACGTCATGTGATAAATGGCGTTTTACATTCTCAGACGCGACGTCATATGATAAATTCGTTTCTAATCAGTTTCTTATACGTTTAACTACGATTTAGTTCGTATTTCCAGGATATCAAACGGTTTAGTGTCTCAAGTCTATATGAATGGATATGATTTATAGAGTGCCTCCTACGTTTCGATACGTTGTACTAGATGCCTGTTTCGTTTCCCTACGGATTCAGTACGGATTAAAGGGGATTAAAAGGGTACGTATTTCCGGGATTGAAAATTACATGGTCGAAAATAAACGCCAAGTCGGGCCAGACATCGCTCCCCTGTAATAGGCTGATCATAATTTGTCACATTCCGCTATGGTTGTCATCTCGGCTATGGGCTGAGATTACCTTTAGCAATCCTGAATCTGTATCTTGATGCCGCCTCTTAAGTTGCATTTAGGGCTCAGGAGGAGGTGCTGTCCGTGCATAATGGAGGGTTATATGTACAAGATTCTTATGCCCCGTCTTTAATTCTTGTATATTGGCAGGGAACAATTTTAACGACTCTCAACCTCATGTCGCCCGGGTGCCTCCTATCACAATTCAGCTGAGACAGACCTAAGTACACTAGCTTTTGGAAATGTCCTTTGAATAATTTCAAGATGGGCACTTATATGGCAGATATCATTGATATCGAAATACAAGGATTTAAGCAATTCTGAAACTTCATATTGCACCATTGTCTTTCACCGTCTTGCAGCTTAAAAAGAATTTCAAGATGACTGCCATGATGGCCACTTTGCATATCGAACGAAACGATTACAACAAGTCTGAATCTTGCCTCGCTACACTTTTCAACTCAGTTTCAACTAAATAGAGGATCTTACATGAGTGCTCATGTATTATTGAATTTATTAAACGAGTTGAGGAAAAGGGATAAAATGCTCGGCCTTTGCCGAGCATTTTGTCCCTTTTCCTCAACTCGTTTACTTGCCGAGCAGTTTATCCCTTTTCCTCAACTCGTTTAATAAATTCAATAATACATGAGCACGAGTGCAAGATTCTATTTATCATATGACATATAAAACGCATTTTATTCACGATTGTTTACAAAAATGTCAAATTTCCGACATTAGTAAACGCGACGTCGTTAATGACGTAGTACATGTAACGTTACGGGGCGTATCTAACTAATTTGCATATTTAATCCACTAGTGGATTCTCGAAAATATTACATGACGTTATTACACTGTCAGACGCGACGACATATGATACATATGTTCTATAAAAGGTTTATCCCTTGGAATCAAACCATAAACCACTGAACTTAAAAGTCTGGTGTGTACAAGTCTTTCTACTAAAGTCGCTATTGCCCAGAACATATTTTCCCCGTTATATCATTATATGTCGATAGTATCTCTACTGGTGGATGATTCGTTCGTCCCCGAGGGTATCATCAGCTCAGTGTCAGTTCCTTAGTGCTGAGGTTGATACTGCGGTGTTGACGTCAGTACTCAATTACTGATTTAAATAACTATATTATAGCTCTTACTTTTGCAGTATAAAATTCTATTTTGTTCTAAAACTGAGACTGACTTGTCGGGTGAGACATGTATCTTGGCGGATTTGGTTGCCACTTTTTGTTATATTTTAAATTTTGCAAGTCTCGCTACTTTGGACATCTCCCCCTGATGCCCTGGACTTTCGTGGAGTGTGGGCCATGTTTGCTGATGTTGGCTCGTTGGGGGACGCCTATAAGTCCGCGGGTGGGCGTCTCTTGTCTGATGCCTCCAGTTGACCTGTCCCACGAGCTACGTCGGTCGGTGTGTGCTCGGAGGTGGATGTGCTGTGTTTGCCGGTTCTTGTCCATCATCCGTTTCGGTTTCAAAACTTTGGCGTTGAGACACACTGATGACGATTGAATATCAGAAAGGCCTCTGTGACACTAAATTTGGAATTGTTACGCCTTAATATCGATGGGAGACGTGAATAGTCTGATCTGCCCCAAAATCAAACAGCTCCAAGATTTTATCAACAAATGAAATCGCTATCTCGACATCATTTGTTTAAGTGTATGAAACCCTCAAGGATTGGTTGTTCTTATGCTAATAGTGAAAACGTGGTTAAAAGCAAACGTGTCCTAGATTTTATCAAACATGGGGCCAGTGTCTATCGGAGAACAATTTCCCTATAAAAAGTCTACGTAGACTAACGGGCAAGTTATCCTCATATGAATATTCCTATCTGCCCCAAATTCGAATTTGTCCAAGATTGATTAGCTGTCCTTATTCCCTACAAGTTTAATGAAGATCTGATCAAAAAATAAAGTCGTTATATTCCGGACAACATTGCCCCATTACATGTGCATGGGAGACTAAAGGGCAAGAAATTCTCATGTGAGTAATCCGAAATGAAACACATCCAAGATCTTATGGTTGTTCTCATTACCTGCAACTGATAAAGTATTATTCTCAGTTTAGGACTGTTTCCCAAACCTACTCCAAGAGACAATCGACCCTCCAGTGCTGTCAGTGTTTTGATTGTAGAGCGTATAATACATGTACAGTGCATATTCTTGGACCGATAATATGCTAACACAAACTGTCTTTGAATATAGCTTATGGCGGGTCCTTCGCCAATCATAGAGGTGCCAGGTTTGTTCTTTTTTTTTTTACATTGCTCTTTTAGGAAACAGTGTAGATCCAGATCAGACGCCGCGCGTCTGATACGAAATTAAAGAGAAACTGCCAGGAACTGATACAATCTGGGGAAAGAAGTCGAAACATGGAGTGACGGCAATAAACCAAAACGCAGCACACAGGTACACCGAGTCAGCAGCTCTTTCCCAAACAGGTGGTGGTCCAGAATATTTAAACCTAATTAAAAAGGAGCAATATACATAATGGGAGAAAGAATCCTATTCCCCAACATAAGAAGGACAAACGTAACTCAAAATGAACAACCAAAAAGAGGCAAGAATCAGACTCATCAACATAACAACATACATAATAAGGGGAGAATAGAATTAGCAACACCAAACATGAAGGAACCACAGCAACAGCACCAACTTGGAACGGTCAGTAAAATTACTGGTGGGTTCAAGTTAACTTTACGGGATCCCAACCCTCATCCTCACTTTCACTGTGGATCAAAGAAGTATTTGTTTAGCTTGAACTCCTCTGTGAATCAACGAAACCACAATTAAAGTCAAGTTGATACAAGGATGAGGTCCCTGCATTGTATGCCATTGTCTCCAAAATGGACCGACATGCATATATCGGTTAAACTGCAATCTGTCATGTTCATAATTTAAAATTGTCAACTGTTGTTGGCCCTGGTAAACAATAGTCTCCAAGATGTTATTAAAAAAGAAGGGATTAGGACAATAGCTAGATCTATTTGTGTTTCATGTCTGGCAAACTCGTAAGTTGTAGCCGGCGATTATGCACTCAAAACCCTTGCGGGAACTTCCGGTCATGACTTTACTTGACATCAAACATGTCAACTCCCGGTTTATCTTTTTTGGTCGCCTTTGGCGTCTCTGGTGGGAGCTGTGGGTTTATTGTATCGATTCCTGATCATTGCCTTCCCTTCTATTGTGTAAAGTTATTTGAAAACCCGGGCAATGCTATTCTCATCTGAATCAGAATATAAGAATGTTATATGGGTGTGAGGGGTGGATGGAAAAATCCGTCCCAAGAGTCACTGTCCGGCTTCACGAGGCTTGCCGAGTGATGCCGGACAGTGAATCCGAGGGACGGATTTTCTATCCGCCCCTGACACCCATATAGGATTCTTTTTCTTGCATACCTGCAATTTCTTTGCGCGGTTTCTAATGCTGCAGTCACTTCGGTCGTTGACGTCCGCCATATTGTGATGGCACTGCATGAATGTTTAGTGACGTCACCAAACGTGCTGGACGTCAACTTTAACGACGGCGCATACGAGGTCGTAATCAACCAGTGCATTTATCAAACACGCGGTTATATTCGATTTTGGGTCTGAACACCAGGGTCAGAACATTAATTTCTATCCCAGGGAAAATCATGGATTTCCTTGTTTGGTGTGCAAGTAAAGCTATTCTTATCTGTCTCCCCCGGAGACAGGTAGTGAGATATTTCTGTTTTGACCTGTTTTCTAGTGCCAAATGAAGGCATTTGCAGCTAATCGAGTTATGCAAAGCTTGCCTAACATAAAATAAGACTTAATTCCATTTACGTCCATGTTGAAATACATATGTCCGCAGAATTGTTCCAGGGGCTTAAATATTTGTGCCGATTACGACTTACGAGGCCCGATTATATCCTACGGGAACAATACCCATTACGGGGCCAGGAAAAGCCAGCTTGTGTTTTAATTTTTATGTTTGTATATGGTCATGTATATATTGGTGTGACTTTACAGAGGGTCACATGGTAGAATAGCCAACTGTGGCGAAATGTGTTTTATCCCATTAAAATAATGGCTGTCTGATCACAATTCGCTTCTTCATTTTAATAACATGCACAACCAGTTAATAACTGAGAATAAAATTTATCCAAATGTATGCGCTCGTGGCTCCGAACCTGAAATTATTACATTTTAATGTATTTATCATATACATTGAACTTCGTACACAAAAATAAATTTCATATTACATATGCATTTTATCATGCATTTCAGCATTTAGTCTTAATGTCGGTGCAAAACATTTCACTTGCTTCAAACTTCAAGCGCCATCCGCCCGCACGCAACCTGACCAATGGTTTACTTGTTTCTACTGTTTCGAAACAGACACACAGATTGAGATATCTGGCCGGAAAAGCGTGCTTGCGATGGACCCATAATGCTCAGGAGTCCCCATGATAAAAGCAGTATACATTGGTATTTGACTGAAACAAAGCTGACCCTATGTCAGACTTACAGTCTCGATCGATTTAAGCCCCCAGTGGAATTCGTTTCGCTGACTGTTCCAAGGCGGTTCTTCTGTCTTCTTAGTTGAGCATTGAATAGTGTATGTATCACAGGCCTAACCAGAAGTCGATACTGCACCCTGAATGGATGGGATCCGACCCATGGCACACATAGTAAACTTTGGTGGAAACCACTCGGATTAGTACGCTATCCGGCACCAATTCTCTAGATTGTTCAGAAAGTCTTAATGGATTCTTTGTTAATGCCAGCAAGATGTCAACATAGGGTCGGCTTTGTTTCAGTCAAATAAAAATGTATACTGCTTTTATAGTGGGAACTCCTGCGCATTATGGGTCCGTCGCAAGCCCGCCTTTCCGGCCAGATATCTCAATCTGTTTGTCTGTTTCGAAACAGTAGAGACTAGTAAAACATTGGTCAGGCTGCGTGCCGACTGTTGTCGTTTGAAGTTTGCAGCAAGTAGCATACTTACTATTGAAATTTGTTCTACCTGACGCGGCTGAAGGATGTTGAATATTCATAGGAGATCAAGCATTACAGTATTAGCAAGACCGTGCGTCAACGCTGTGAGAATAAATTGACGAAGCTTATTATTCCATTCAATGTCATTTCCTATTTCGCGGAATTAAGGTGTCCATGTAGTCTCTTGATACGATAATGGGTCCGAAACTCAATTACACAGACCAACAGGGAATTCAACTATCACATATATGTGAAAATGTCAAACGGCGACACAGCAGATAAGAAAAAAACATTTAAATCAAGGAGAACCATTGTTTGTGTTGAGGTTTAACCTTCCCGTCAACAGTATTTAGGTCATTTAGGAAACGGTGCTTCCAGTTTTGTTGGACTTTTACACGGCGTTGAAATGAAATGACATTTCAAGCACTACCGTCCAAACAAATAGGGTTTATATTTCTTCATTAACCCATTGTATACTGGTGAACTCTTCCACTCCTATATGTTCGACAAATCTATTTGTCATTTAAGGGGTGCCAGGCCTATTTTGCCTATTCTGTTCGCAAATAGTGCAGGCCCTGATCAGATGCCGCATTCTGCGGCATCTGATCTGGGTCTGCACTGTTTGCCAAGGTTCTCCTTTAAGGGTTTCCCCGAATACACTGGATTAAGGACCACTCCATTGGGGTTTCATGTATAACTACCATATTCCAAGATTGGGCGAAAAAAGTCCTTCATATGCTGCCTCTTTTACATCCTGAGGACACTGATGAAGATTTCGCCTCCGGAAACCAAGCGTTTTATTTGCCTTAGTGCACCTGTATTCAATCTCAAATCGTGTGTGATTGCCACACCAAGGTATTCAATGGGATCCACATTTTCGAGGACTGTTCCCTCTTAGGTGTACGAAGCCTCAAGTCCCACTAACCGAAGACACCGCCAGTGTTTAAGGGAATCGAACCACTGTTGTGGGCTGGCTGAGACCCTCTAAGCGGTTTACCAGTACTCAAAAGATCGATTGGTTACAGATTTGCGCGGAAACACCATGTACGAACGTAGTGACATGCTGTTAACTGGGGCTGGCCTCGGTAGCTCAGTCGGATGCGCGTCTGACTGGTGATCAGGAGGACGCCGGTTTGATACCTGCCGGGGTCGGTAACATTCTTTCGTGGAGATTGGTCATAAAATATTTTCTACGGTCATTCTTTCCCTTCCGCTGATTATAGGATATGTGTTTAATGGTTGGTTACTAAACATTAACAACTTCGGGAAAGGACCCCCTTACAAAAAATTAGTAAACATAATCAAAACACTGACAGCACTGGTGGCTCGATTGTCTCAGAGTGTGAGCTGTCAAAAGAATATAACTCATAGTTGGGTGCGGGCAAGCTGTAAAAATATCAATTATGCAGATTTTTGACAAAAAAATGACAATTTCTTTTTGTGAAAGAGAAAGCAACAGACTGCAGCAATTAAAAGAAAGCCCAAAAGTACCCATAAGAACCACTGGACGAGAAATTCGGTTTGAAGTGTTTATGTTGAAAGAAAAAAAAAATAAAGTTTTATTTTTGCAGTTTTTGTCCAAAAATTCCATTTTTAATATGTAAAAGAGCTAAATAGACTGCATCATTTGAAAGATTACCAACTTACATGTACCCGCTAAGAACAAATGAATAAGAAATCCTGTTTTTAAACCTATACATTAAAAACAAGATTTATATTTTCCAGTATTGGACCAAAACTATAGTCAGCATCACGAAAACACGTTTATATACTTCTGACGCCCTCGAACACCACTTTTATATAGTAAAACTCGGGCTAACAGGGGTGTACATTATCTCTTATTTCTGCTTAAAAACATAGGTTGTGGGTACAAGTTAGAACCGCCGCGTGAGGCGATTCTAACGTGTACCCGCAATCTATGTATTGAGCAGAAATAAGAAAAATATCACACTTTTTATCGGAAAATTATCATTTTTCGGCGGTAAAATTTACAATGTATAAATACAGGCGTGTTTTCGTAATGATAACTGTTTTTGAAAAAAAAAAAACTGTACCCATGAGAGACCAACACTCTATCCACTGCACCACAGAACTTGCATGTATTGTTTGTTTGTATAGGAGTATAATGGCCTAGTCAACACTATTTAGATCATTTTTGAGCCGGTCAGTTTACCTATCCACACGTTTCCTGGGCAGGCTTATTCGTAAGCGGTTAACCAGTACAATGCACATTCTTTCGCCAGAAACTGACAACTGCCCTTCTTGAATCAGCGGGAGGGAGAGAATGACCGAAGAAAAAATTTCATGAATAATTTCCACGAAAAAATGTTGCCGACCCCGTCAGGTATCGAACCGGCGTCCTCCTGATCACCAGTCAGGCGCGCATCCGACTGAGCTACCGAGGCCGGCAAACTTGCATGTAAACATATACAAGGGGAACTAAGGGAGCTAAAACAGATGTAATTATTAATTTCTAAAAAAAAAAAAAAAAAAAAAATCAACAATACGTTTTAAGCAAAAAACAAAACTCAGGAAATAGGGCGAATATGCAAAACATTTTTTCTTCCTGAAAATTGAATTTATAAAATATCATAAAATAGGTTTTGAAGGTAAACTTAAACTACATATAAATGTGGACGCCGGCGTCGACGACGCAGAGGCTGACGCTCACGCCGGATGCCAGGGTTATGGCAATGGCACCCCTTATTTCCGTTAGATGAGCTAAATATGTCCTGAACGAGATCTTAAACTGTTCTTGTAACCCTTAAATGCCTTTATTGTAAGCAAGCTGTTCACACCATGATCAGATGCCGCGTTCTGCAGCGTATGATCTGGGTCTACAATGCTTGCCAAACCCTCCACATGTTTGCAATCTAACCCTCTTACGCAACACTCTGACCTCACAGCGATAAGAAATAAAGAGGGTGTTTAAAATAAATAAACGTTATCTGCATTTCAAGACGTCAGTGATAGTCATATGGACGCCAGCTTTGAAAAACTACTGTGCTTTGTAACTTTGGGTCGATTGTCGACCTGAAAAGTGGATCTTATAAAGGTAATCATCATTTTCGCTTTATTTACATCCTCAACAAGGCGGTCCCACCATGCATCAACAATCCATATACGCTTTTGCTGGTGTTTGCACTTAGCCATCTCTGTCCGGATGTTGCATAGTTGAAAGCATCTCCCGTCTCACTACAGATGTGCACCAATCATTTTGTTGTTGTTTTCCAGTTTCCCTGTGTCGCGGGTCGTCAGCTGGTGGTGTCCCAGGGAACGAATCCATGCTGGCACTACACCGTAGCCGTTCGGTGGTACCCCTATTCCCCATTGCCGGTGAACAGGGAGACCATCGCTCGGCTCCAGCCCAAATCATTTTGAAACACAGGCGTTTCGTTTATGAAATGAAAATGTACATATGTCTTTTTTCGTCACCAGTTTTAAACACTAATAATTCTTTTTTCGCTCTCGCAGCGATGTCAGACAGCTCTTTCAGAACAAAATAAAACACTTCTCGTTTCAGGGTGACTGTCTGCCTATTATCGGGAATCCGTATTACGCTGATATCCTGTATTCTAAGAAAGGATTTCAAGAAATAAATCAGCTAGCAATGAACTATTGGGCAATAAATCACAGTTTGGCGCTTACTTGTATCAAATACATCAAATCACGAGCGCGTAGCGAAAGCGATTTTTTTTCGTACAACTACATGTACCGACAAACTGTGATTTACTAAATAATTCCCATACCAGAGCTACGAAAGCCGGGTAGGGCCATTTCTTATTTCTAACTTCTAACTTCTTACTTCTAACTTCTTACTTCTAACTTCTAACTTCTATCTAACTTCTTACTTCTTACTTCTAACTTCCATGTTGTATATTGTTTTTTTTTAAATATTTATTTTTCATTTTTTTTTTCTCTTTTTTTGTGGGGGGGGGTGATTTTACGGCCCTTTCAAGATTTTTACACTCATATCGAGCAGTTCGTTAATCAGAGGTAAGCAAAATCCGAAATACCCGGAGAAAAGCCATCTGGCCTTCCGTTGCAGAACCTGGCGTTTCACACTCGAAAACGTGTGGGCGTGTGGGGGGATTTGGGTGCGTGCGTGCGTGCGTGCGTGCGTGTGTGTATACCTGTGTGGACATTTCTTATTTCTAACTTCTTACTTCTAACTTCTTACTTCTAATTTCTAACTTCTTACTTCTAACTTCTAACTTCTTTCTTCTAACTTCTAACTTCTTACTTCTAAATTCTTACTTCTAACTTCTTACTTCTAACTTCTAACTTCCATGTTGTATATTGATTTTTTTTTAATATTTATTTTTCTTTTTTTTTTTTTTTTTTTTGAGGGGGGGGGGGGAGTGATTGTACGGCCCTTTCAAGATTTTTACACTCATATCGAGCCGATCGTTAATCAGAGGTAAGTAACCGGCCCCGATAGCTCAGTTGGTAGAGTGTCCGCTCCGGGGAACGGGAGGTCTCGGGTTCGATCCCGGGCCGCGACATACCAAAGTCGTTAAAAATGGTACTAGCTGCTCCTCGCTTGGCACTCAGATTTACGGGGTAGAGCTAGGACTGGTCGATCCAGTGTCAGGATAATGTGATTGGGTGTGGTATCATGTGATGTGTCTGGGACATGATACTTCAGTGAGGCAGCATTGAGCTCCCTGTCGCTCCCTGTGATATGACTGAAAAATTGTTGAAAGCGACGTTAAACCCGAATTCACACGCACACACACACATCAGAGGTAAGCGAAATCCGAAATATCCGGAGAAAAGCCATCTGGCCTTCCGTTGTAAAACTTAGCGTTTCACACTGGAAAACCTGTGTGGGCGTGTGTGGGGATTGGGGTGCGTGCGTGCGTGCGTGCGTGCGTGTGTGTGTATACCTGTGTGAACATTTCTTATTTCTAACTTCTTATTTCTAACTTCTAACTTCTTACTTCTAACTTCTTACTTCTAACTTCTAAATTCTAATTTCTAACTTCTTATTTCTAACTTCTAACTTCTTACTTCTAACTTCTAATTTCTAACTTCTAACTTCTTACTTCTAACTTCTAACTTCCATGTTGTATATTGTTGTTTTTTAATTATTTTTTTTTTTTTTGTGGGTGGGGGGGGGATGATTTTACGGCTCTTTCAAGATTTTAGACTCATATCGAGCCGATCGTTAATCAGACGTAAGCAATATCCGAAGTACCCGGGGAAAAGCTATCTGGCCATCCGTTGCAGAACTTGGCGTTTCACATTGGCAAACCTTTTTGGCGTGTGGGGGTATGGGGGCGGGTGGGGTGCGCACACCCCCGCCCCCCCACACACACATGCCCATACATGTTTGCCAGTGTGAAACGCCAAGTTCTGCAAAGGAAGCCCAGATGGCTTTTCTCCGGGTACTTCGGATTTCGCTTACCTCTGATTAACGATCGGCTCGATATAAGTGTAAAAGGCTTGAAAGGGCCGTAAAATCCCCACCCCCCCAAAAAAATATAATATTAAAATACAACAATATACAACAAGGAAGATAGAAGTAAGAAGTTAGAAATTAGAAGTTAGAAGTAAGAAGTTAGAAGTTAGAAGTTAGAAATAAGAAACGTTCACACAGGTATACATACGCACGTACGCACGCACTTACGAACGCACGCACGCACCACAACCCCCCCCCCCCCCACACACACACTTACACACACGCGCCAACACAGGTTTGCCAGTGTGAAACGCTAAGTTCTGCAACGGAAGGCCAGATGGCTTTTCTCCGGGTATTTCGGATTTCGCTTACCTCTGATTAACGATCGGCTCGATATGAGTGTAAAAATTCTTGAAAGGGCCGTAAAATCACCCCGCCCCTTCCCGCAAAATTTTTTATTAAAAACAACAGTATACAACATGGAAGTTAGAAGTAAGAAGTTAGAAGTAAGAAGTTAGAAGTTAGAAGTAAGAAGTTAGAAGTTAGAAATAAGAAATGGCCCTACCCGGCTTTCATACAGAGCTGATCCATTTCGATTCTAACACACCCGAAGAAGGCATTTAAGTTGTTCATTCCTTCAAATTCACTCAAACTGTTGTCATTGTTGGACGATATCCTGCGACATTAACTGACTGTAACACATGTATTTTGTAACGTTTTCGATATGAGAAAATAACGTTTAACCGTCTTACGTCATTGAATCGTTGAGTTACGTCATTAAACGGCCGTCTTTCGTGTCACGCTCTTTCGTCCAATGATTTGTTGCAGAATAAATCACAGTTCCAATGTATATATATATGGACTGTGTGAAAAACAGACGGGCATTTGAATAGACTTATGATCAATCAGCTGGGGATAATCTTAACGGTATTTGTTTCTATATCCTAACCCTTTTTATACCAGATGGAATGTTCCTCCTTATATATAACAGGAGTCCATTTCAAAATTTAGGGGTGTCAGATTAGGTTTTGTTCAAAATTATTTGGAAAATAAGTGAGGTTTAGCAAACAGTGGAGGCCCTGATCAGACGCCGCGTTTTGCGGCGTCTGATCTGGGCCTTCACTGTTTGCCAGGGTACCCGTTTTGGGGTCTCTAGTACAAAATGGGTTAAATGCGTGTCCAGCTTGATGAGATATGTCCATGCGCAAACACGTTTTATGTGGTATTACCTTGGAGAATGTAACATAAACTGCGATGGGTGAAAAAATATTATTAACTTTCCTGCAAAGAGACGAAATAAAAAAAACTGGTCAGTGTGAAGCGTGTTGCTTTAAATTTGTATGAGACACAGAAAATTCCAATATGGTTCACAAGTATGGACGGTCCGACTCACACCGCTTTGCCTGGGCAGGCTTAGATCCTCTAAGCGGTTTACCAGTACTCGTGTACGGGTCGGTTTCAGCTCTGCGTTGAAGCATTATGCAGCCCATCTATTTGGGCGGGGGCCGTTTAAGTTTGATACACAGAAAATTTAAGTATTTAACGTACATCGAAGTGTGAACAACATCGGGCGAAGAGCAAAGTTTGCCATAAACCGATGTTGGTTTTAAGAAATGGAACGTCGTCGCGCAAGTCAATATTCTAATAGTTAACTACATGTACAGTCGAATTTCGATGGCTCGAACACCGATGGCTCGTTTACCATGGCTGAGTCGAACCCGTTTTGAGTCCCTAGGGGATTCCTCTGCAAAAGAAAAAGTGTTGGATTATTAAGGAGATTTTTCGACTTTTATCTCGCAAATGTATGCTGTGTGTACTCATTAGAATCGCCTATATGAGGCGATTCTAATGAGTACACACAGCATACATTTATGTTACAGAACACCGCAAGAAGTCCAACAATACCCTCCGTTGTGTTTTCTGGAAGTATGCAACAGTGCCTCGAACTTCCGCTGTCTCGAACAAATTTCCATGGTCCAAAAGGGGTTCGAGCCATCGAAGTTCGACTGTATATGAGTTTTGGATAAATGCGCTGAGAATGTCAATATGTTGTTTGTTTGTTTGATTTCATGTGTAACGATCCCGTCAACACTATATAGGTCATTTTGGAGACGTTGCTTCCAATTTTGTGGGACATTTACGCAAAGATTGAGATGAAATGACAACTCAGGCCCGGTCGCCCAATGAAATTAATAGGGTTTATAAGCATGACTCGCATCGCTTTGCCTGGGCAGGCTTTAATCCTCTAAGCGGTTTACCAGTACTCGTGTGCGGTCGGATTCAGCTCTGCGTGTAAGCATCATGCAGCCCATTTATTTCTTCAAGCCCCAATGGGCTAGGGCCGATCAATGTTGTTATGACCTTTGTTGTTATGACCTGCATGTGTGGTACTTTTATAACCGAAACGTGATTCATATAGTGCTCTAAGTGTACGTGTAATTACGTTTGATGAAATATTTCCACCCCAAAGGAGTCTTTTCAAAACGCCATTATAAGCGCATTTTTTTCTGTATCATGATAAAAACATGATGTTATCGGAATTTCCCGAATGCATATATAGCAAAGCGATCCGTGCCCTAACAATTTCTATTAATCACGATTCACCCATTTAGTACCGGAAACCCAAAAACGGGTACCAGGGCAAACAGTGAACGCCCAGATCAGACGCCGCAGAACGCGGCGTCTTATCAGAGCCTTCACTGTTTGCAAAAATTTAGCCATTATCCAAATAAACTTTGAAGAAAACACAACCGTACACCCCTATTGTTTGGAATGGACTCCTGCTATATATAAGGAGGGAGATTCCATTTGGTACAAAAAGGGTTAAAGAGGGCATCGGTTAAATGGAAAACAATTTACTAACTGCAGTCCCTAGGGCACTCATCAGGTTAACAACAAGTCATCGTCATTACGAAAGCATACCTATACAAATACATAGTAAATTTTATTGCCGAAAAAAAGAATATTTTAAGATGAAACATTTTGATATTTTTTCTTATTTCTGCTACAAAATATAGATTGTGGGTACTCGTTAGAATCGCCTCATTGAGGAAAAGAAAATAAGAAAAATAAGGTTTACCCCTGTAAACCCCAGTTTTACTATATAAAAGTGGGATTAAAGGGGTCATAATTATATAGGCGTGTTTTCGTTAAAACTGAATGAACACTCCTCTACATCCCACGTTATAGCGAGCTCGCTGCCGCATGGAGCCCAATGCGGCGCAGGCCGAAGCTCTGTGGTAACACGTAAAGTTACAGAATACATAACGTTAAATTCATGTTGTTTCGCACGTATTTGACAATTTTATTGCGTTCCCGAAGTACGACTTTGGTTTGACATTTCAGTAAAACATCCCCGCGCCATGTCAACAAGGTACTTGCGACATAATATTGCAGAATGTGTGCTTTCTGGGGCTGATTTAGTGGTCATTCGTAACGTAACTATCTTTCAGACATTTCCAGCCAGATATTTTCGCAAAGTATACATGTAGATACTCTGAAGAAAGTAAATAGAAGTGCTTGAAGAAATTGATGGGCTGCATGATTCTTTCACGCCGAGCTGAAACCAACCCGCACACGAGTTCTGGTAAACAGCTTAGATGATCTAAGCCTGCCCAGGCAAAGCAGTGCGAGTCGGCCCGTCCATGCTTATAAACCCAATTGGTTTCATTGGGCGACAGAGCTTAAGATGTCATTTCATCTCAATGTCGGGTAAAGTCCCACAAAATTGGAAGCAACGTGTCCAGAATGACATTTACAGTGTTGACGGGACGTTAAACTTCAAATCAAACAAACAAGAAGCGAAAGCAATGATCAGGAATACAATTAACCCACAACTCCCATCAGAAACACCAAGGGAAAGAAACTGAAACATGGAACAACTAGAAGCTAATGGAAGCATCACTAGCGGAAAGCCGAAAGGACAATCACTTTCCAACAAAATGACAAATTGGCTATTCAAAACAAAATAATATAAGCGATATACACACTCAAAGGCAAGCCATAACAAAAAAAACCACGACGGAAGAACCGCCTAGGAACGGTCATTGAAACAATTCCACTGGGGGTGGGGGAGGGCTTAAATCGATTTTACGTGGCCAAAATCCTCGCCCTTTCGTCTCGATTTAGACAAATAATTTTTTCAGTCCGCATGTAGGCCTCTAGACTCATCAGTGCAACATCTCCGTGAACACAATAATCAATCAACCACAGAGATGAAACAACGGTGAGGACTCGACAGCAAGAAACCACTGAAATGCTGGAGCAAAGGAAGACCAACAGTTAGACTCCGATGGGATCAACCAGAGACAGAGCATCAGGCACCAACCTACATTTAATACATAAAATTAAATGCTCTCTAATTCTCAGTAAGCATTTAAGCTGGAACCGTCAAAGAATCTGAGGCCTGACCCACCGGCGTGCAATTTAAGGGGGGAGCAGAGTTGTCAACCGTGATTGGGTTAAGTCCAAAACGGCAAGCACTATACTTTTCGTTTATTAATGACGACAAGCCCACGCAACAGAGAATACGACAGCAACAAAATGGTTGCCTTAACAACTTAGACGCTGATTTTGGGAAAATGAAGAATTGTAGTTGCAGTTACACCGATTAAATAGAGGATCATATATGAGTGTTTATGTACTACTGAATAACGAGTTTCGAAAAAGGGATAAAATGCGAGACTTTGCCGAGCATTTTATCCCTTTTCCTTATTGGATTTTTTAAACGAGTTGAGAAAAGGGATAAAATGCGAGTCTTTGCCGAGCATTTTATCCCTTTTCCCCAACGAGTTTAATAAAATCAATTATTATTGAATTTATTAAACGAGCTGAGAAAAATTGATAAAATGCGAGGCTTTGCCGAGCATTTTATCCCTTTTCCTCAAGGGGTTTAATGAATTCAATAATACATGAGCACGAATCCAAGTTTCTTTTTATCGTATGACATTTAAAGCGCATTTTATTCACGATTGTTTACAAATATATCAATATTTCGCCATCAGTAAACGCGACGTCACGTTATGGGACGTGTCTAGCTAATTTGCATATTTAATCCACTAGTGGATTATCGAAAATATTACATGGCGTTATTACACTCTCAGACGTGACGTCATACGATGAAAAGAGTTATATCTGACTTACCGTGTTTTAAGTAACAAAGGTTTTTATTGCCTGCCTATGGTACCACAGTGACTAGTCCACGTGCCTATCATGTTAGAGGCTCCCGGTTCGATTCCCGGCAGCGACAATGTGTATCTATCTATCGCTTATCTACTTATACTGCGATCGGTCACATTTGACAATTACTCGGCGCAGGTTTACATTACGTACATACCAGATTTGCAGAGTGAAAGCCTACACAGTAATTATGTAATTACGGTAGGGGCCTATAACATGCACAGGGGATGACTCCCTGCGCAGGAGGACGGTGCGCTTTTTGTCATTCATTCCTGCAAATGATGTCAATGGAGCGTGTTTGAACACCAAAATAATCAACGCCCCGGTGTCCGAATATGCTCTACTGGCGCCATGAATATCATTTGTATGAATGTCATTTGACGTGTCACCAGTAACAATTCTGATTCATAATTAGCATGAATGAATGCCGCAAAGTGACACTCCTTCGAATCGCGAGGTTAACCCTTGGGAACTTGATTGAACACTTTTTTCATCCAGCAAAAATGTCTGGCTAGTGGTGGTAAAATGCTGGACTCAGGATAAAGACGTTATGTGTCGAGTCCAACTGGTACTATCTAAAGGAAATAGATCGGGCTGCTTGATGCTTCCACGCAGCCGTACTTGAATACTGGTAAACTGCTTACTGGGTCTAAGCCTTCCTAGGAAAGTTGTGCAAGTTGGACCATCCCTACAAATCAATCATGCGGCAGGGATTGAGATGTCTTTTCATCTCCTTGTCGGATAAACATAAAAAAAAGAACAAATGCAAGCACGGTCTCCAAAGTGACCTTCAACGTGTTGAAGTGGACATGAAACCTCTTTCAAAATAAACACTGAGGGTCCTGTCCCAGGCCTAGTGCCTAAAGTATAATTTGCTTTTTAATTTTGATAGTCTACCTTGATTGAGTTGAACTTCTTTCGGGGGTAAATGGATATTCCCATACAACAGAGTGTCTCCCAGAGTTTGAAAAATTGTACTGGCTCAATAGAAAATTGGCAAGTTTCGAAAACCTGTTTGGCTTAAAATGCATTTACATGACATGTTTATAGATTTTTTTTCAATAAAATTGGAATTCTGGATTAATTTTTCTAACATTTCCTTTCAGAATTGCGAAGCTAATAGATTTATTTCAGAGAAATTGGCACGGACCTCAATGGCCTAATGGACAAAAGCACTGTCTCTTAATCATTAGGTCTCTCACGCTGTGGGTCGAGCCTGACTCGGGTCATTTGTGAGACGCATGGTCCTGCAACGGCAGAGGGATTTTCTCCGGGTTGTCTGGTTTTTGCCCACATCTGATTAAAAGTCAGCTGGATATAAATACCCGTTAACAAATTCACGATTCTGACCACGATTCGCTACGGTTTGATGAATCGTGATGGACCGTAGTGACTCGTAGTAGCACCGTAGTAGCACCGTTGTAGCACCGTACAAGGATACGTCGTGATTCGTGGTGATCCGTGATGAACCGCACTGATTCGGGAAAGTCCAAGAATGATTAAAACTCTTTCACCATCCACGAAAGGAACATTTACAATTTCAAAAGAAACATCTTCGCGTTTATAATAAATTTTACATGAAACAAACCCATTTAAAATAGGGAGATGTATATCCAAAACCGGGGCTTGCTATCAGAAGAGTTTGCGGTATTTAATTGCAGTTCTGAAGGGTAAATCTGAATGACCGACCAAACCATCGCATGGAGCGTGGTAGCTCAGTGATTATATATGTTCGTCTGTCATTACTGACAATGACCGATCGTAACCATATTTGAGAACTTTTACTGTTTGTGTGTTCTAAGATGGCTGATGAGACCGACTCTAGCTCTGAATTGTATGTTGCAGACAGAGCAACAGAGGCTAGGGGAAGACAGCTCTGTTGGTGATGCCTTAGCTCTTGCTTTGCACTGTGCGCGTTTATGCTCAGCTTCACGGATTTTTTTTGTGCCTCGTATTCACTGGCAACCCTTTTGATGAGAACTCGCAACTTTACTCTGGCCTGTAAAATTTGTTCCCAAGACTGTTGAAATGCTACAGTCCTTGGTTTAAACAATAGTTATTCATTTTAAATAAATATAGGCAAGTTACAACATTACATATACAAATTGCAATGACAGGATTTGAAAACAAGCGAAACGCTTATGTGAATCACCTCCTGTTGCAGTCCTTGAGGGAGGCTTTTAGTGTGTCCTTATAGCGCTTCTTCTGACCGTCTGGCGAGCGTTTGTCCATTTCTAGTTCTCCGTGGCAAACGTTCCTCAGGAATTCTGGTAACATGGACTGTCCATCTTAAATATGTGCTTATTTCAGAAGAGTATGTTCATTTTGCGTCCCTGCCATGTCCGCCCCGGGGAACGGGAGTTCACGGGTTCGATCACGGGCCACGACATACCAAAGTCGTTAAGAATGGTACTAGCTGCTCCTCGCTTGGCACTCAGATTTACGGGGTAGAGCTAGGACTGGTCGACCCAGTGTCAGGATAATGTGACTGGGTGTGGTATCATGCAATGTGTCTGGGACATGATACTTCAGTGAGGCAGCACTATAAAAGAAAGCATTGAGCTCCCCGTCGCAACCAGACACCGTCGTGATATGACTGAAAAATTGTTGATACTCCGGATCTAGAATCTTGTCTTGCCACTTAATCTTTAAAAGCTTTTTAAGACAGCGTGTATAGAAGTGATTCAGTCGTTTTTGTGTGCCGTTGGTAAACTGTCCATGTTTAACATGCACAAAAAAGTACTGACAGCACAACAGCTCTGTAGACCTTCAGCTTTGTGTCAAGTCTGATTCCACTTCGATCCCAGACACTACCACGTAGTCGGCCAAATGCTTTGGCAATCCGCGCATTGACACAATCATCAATGTGCATGGATCTTGACCGTGTGCTTCCTAAGTAGGTGAACTCTTCTACCACTTGCTCAGTGGTTAGTGCACTTACCATTGATGCTAGAGGCCCCCGGTTCGATTTCCGGCAGCGGTAATAAAACTGCGATGTCCGAACATACTCCACTGACATCATTTGCAGGGATGAATGCCACAAGTGCATCGTCCTTCGGATCGGGACGTTAACTGGAGCACCCCCCCCCCTCGTGCAGGAAGAATCATCCCCTATGCAGGTTAAAGATCCCTACCATAATTACATGATTACTAGGTAGGCTTTCATCCTGCAGAACTGAAGAGTATGTTACGTACACCTGTGAGTAACGGTCAAACGTGATCGATCGCAGTATCAGAAGAAAGAAAGAAAGCAAGAAAGAAAGAAAGTAGGGATGGTAAAAACGGTGAAATTCCGCGATTAAGACCACCTTAAATTAAGAATAATTCTTCTTTGAAAAGCTTATTTAGAAGGTGGCACTTATTCTTTCTTAGTGTTTTCTGCAGACAATGTCCTCTGGCCAGGGACCACATTTGGGACTATTCAAAAGTGGTCTTTAAGACCACGACCACATTTGGGACTATTCAAAAGTGGTCTTTAAGACCACTTTTAAACAGTCCCAAAGATGGTCTAATATAGGAATTTTACTGTATTGTATAAATCATCCAAATATCCAGATGTCGAGATAAAAGCCTCAATAATTTCAGATGGCTTATCAACTGAAAGGGAGCTCATGAAGTTTTTTTCATAACAGTACAGGAACAAATTAGCCAGAAGGGATGCACAATTAGTACTCACCGAAATTCCAACTCTGTTTCTAAATAACTGAGTCCCGAATCATATTTAATTATTTTCAAATAGAAGGGTGAGAGCTTCAAACACTTTCTGACAAGAACATAATGTTTGATTTTTATGCTTTTCAGAAGTGTAAAAAGCATTTCGTACATTACATGCAAGATAGAGGGGATCTTCTTTATGAAATGTCCATTTCAATTAATGCGTAAATGTTCAAAGAACTGCACGAATAGGTCTTGATATTAGTTGAGCTTGAAACCAGGAAACGATCCTACAAACCATGCCCCACGGAGGTTTCAAGGCGGGCAAGTGCATTCCATTTTCTTACTTTACAGTTCTCAGCGTTTCAGTTTTTTTTGTTTTTTTTTGCTGGATATTCTGTTCGACAGGCTCTGGAAAGATGTCAAGATGTCTTTTTCTAGCTTTTCTAGCTCATATTTATTTATTTTTTTATTTGTTTATTTATTTATTAGGTTTATGTATTTATGTATAAATTTATTTATTTATTTACCTTTTTCTGAACGAATGAATTTCAGTCGCTTAATTCGATTTAGATATTGTTCATAAGCTACCATAAATCATTTTGCAACATGTTTCAATATACTAACCTGATGCCCACAGTATCGATTCCTGATTATTGCCTTTACTGTTCATCACGAAAACACGCCTCTATAATTTAGACCCCCTTGAACCCAACTTTTATACAGTAAAACTGGGATTTGCATGGGTAAACTAGTAAGAAAATGTCACTCAGGAAAGACTACGTCTCAAGTCACCTAATATAGGGTGATGACAAAGAGAGCAGGATTGCGATGTAACCTTAGGTTTCTTATTTCTGCTCTAAAATATATATTTTGAGCAAAAATAAGAAACATATCACAATTTTTCATCTTGAAATTTTCCTTTTCCGGCGATAAAATTTATAATGTATTTATATAGGACTCTTTTCTTAATGTATTTTGGATTCTTGAATTTAGCTAACTTGTCACTGGTAGATCCTGCGTACTATAAATTTTAAAACCGACACCGGTCAACCTCATTTTTAAATATACGGGCGATCTGCTTTTTTGTGGGAGCACTTTAACTTTTAAGGTACATGTACATTTCCATTTTAAATGCTGTTGTAACCCGTTAATATGCAGGTGCACACGCTATTTTGCGATCCATCCGCAACGTAGGGTCCAGTTACAGTAAGTAAATACCCCGTTTTAAACGGGTCCGACTACAAGCTATCGGTCCATATGTATTTAGTGAGGTCCATCCGTGAATATGCGTGTGGGACTCTGTAGCAGCGAACGAGCCCTTAAAATAGCGGTCCATCCGCATTTTACGTATGCATCTGTATAATAACGCGAACAGCCGCATAAAGGGGTCCATCGGTAAGATAGCGATATACCTGATCAAGTATATTCTACACTTTGGCAAAGTCGCAGAACTAAACTTCCGCCACGAATTGATTTAAGGCATGTAAATCTTTGGTGTGCTCCTCGCTTCTAATGCATTTCCGTTTAAATAGCAGATCTTGATCACACAAATTATTTGTATTGGCCTGTAGACATTCTTAACGCAAGCCATTAAGATTTAAATCATTTCTGCACGCAACATCTTTAATACAACTTTGGCCCAGAAAACATGTACACTCCATATTTGTCACTTCTGTGGTGTATTCCTTGCTTCCAAAGGATAACCCTTTTATAGAACATATTTAACTTCAATACAGCTGGTGTGTGGGAATGTGTGGCGGCGGTAAAACGTTTCCCTGCCCTACATCATAGTGTAGATTATATTTTCTTGTCCTTTGGGATCATCGATTCCATTGTGGAATTTCGAAAATATCTGAGGGTCACTGATGAGGCCTAATTGGCTAGTCTGGCCCAGAAAATATGTACACTCCATATTTTTCACTTCTGTGGTGTATTCCTTGCTTCCAAAGGATAACCCTTTTATAGAACATATTAAAATAACAATATCTATTACAGGCCAAATGAAACACTAACGCACTGCGTATTAGTCTTGTAAGCAGTAATACGTATTCGTATTAAAAGCATACATTTATTGCATTGATGCAACTGTTTTACGATAACTGAACCTTATTCTACTGAATACGACATCTGTCTTTGCTCATAGTGTAGACCCAGATCCGATTGTGTCTGAAAGCCAAAGATTCGACTCCTTCTGAAAGGACCTATACTATTTGTCATTCAGTTTGCGACTTTCAGTGCACACTCTATATCAAACAATTTAATTGGCTGATAGTCAGAAATAGGACAAGGGGTTTGTATGACAAATGCTATTTTAGAAAAGCTGAGGACAATACTGCTTTGAGCTTGTCCTTCCGCCCGCCTTTGTATCAATGCTCGTCTTATTATAATCTTAAGATTGGTAAATACTATCATGGTATTTGTATTTCATATATGGGTTCCTCACGGATAACAAGCGGATCTTTATACTCGCCTTCTCCGCTCATCCGGAACTCTAATAATGATGCCCTGTATTTGCTTTTTTGCTTTCTGTTGTCAAAAGTTGGAATGAAGCAATGTTGACATTTGCCATACGGCAAAATTTTAAGGTGTCACCTGATGGACTCGTACGTACCTCCCTTAGCACTTGAGGCATTTTTAAACTATAAAACAGTCTCTCTAGGACGCCGATTTTTTTATTTTCTTTTCCTCTTCTTCTTCTTCTTCTTCTTCTTCTTCTTCTTCTTCTTCTTCTATTTCCTCTTCTTCGTATTATTAGTATTATTATCATCATTATTATTAATATGTTTGGTTTTACAGCCCTTTCAAGATTTTTTCACTTATATTGAGCCAATCAATAATCAGAGGTGGGAGAAACCGGAGTACCAAAAAAAAAAACTACATAGCCTGCCCTTGCAGAGATTGGCGTCGCAAATGTGACCCGAGCGAGGATCGTACCAAAGCAGTAACAGACATTGTGGTTAAGAGTCAGCGTTTTCACCAACTAAGCTATGTAGTCCCCACAATTTCAGGTGCACCAAATTCACCAAATGATTCAAGCTGTTCTACTCTGCTCCTTCCTTATCTGACTGTCATGTTTGTCTGGTTGTCGCACTTCAGTTCCGCAGATCATTTGAAAATTATTTTACTGCATTTATTTGTCATTTTGAATTTACAAAATCTCTAAGTTGCGGCATCTCCGAGAACAAAAACATGTAAAAAACGGCTCTTTCTGCGAAAATGTTAAATTCTGGAAGTCCCTTGAATTTTATGATATTAATGATCATAATTTTATATAAAAAATGTCCTTTTTGTAAGTAAACCAATCCATTTTTCGAAAAGTATTGTGATCTATGATATGAGAAAATGGTAAAAATTGAATGTCTATGAATGCTTAAGGTCACGGATATTTTGGTGACCTTGGCCCAAGGTGTCACTTGTAATGTAGGTCCATTGACATAATAGAATACATTTTCTCTAGAACCACTGGGCCATTTTCATTTAAATTTTGCATACAGCCTAAGGACTGTATGGGAACAAAATTTATTCAAATGTTCCGGGTCACATGACCAAGATGGCCCTCATACCTGAATATGGTAAAAACCTTAAAAAGCTTCTACTCCAGAACTAATTGGTCGATTGTCCTGAAACTTGGTATTTTGCTTTGGGTGACTGAGTACTAGCAAGTTTGCAACAATGATGACACAAGGTTGACCTTGGCTTGTTTTACATCAAGGTCAAATTGGTTGGTATGGCTTTTAAATGGTGAAAAAGTGGAACAATGCATTTTTCGAAAAATACATGTATTGGGGTCTGTGACATGAAAAAAGATACAAAATAAATAGTAAAAGGTCAAGGGCATTTGATGACATTGGAAGAACGTCAATTGGATTGTAGGTTCATTGACATTTCAAAATACATTTTTTTCTGAAACCACTGGGTCAATTTCATTTGAATTTTATATAATGGACATGAGGTTATGCCAGTTTAGTTGAATGGTTGAGGTCATGTGACCAAGATGGCCACCATGCCCTATTATGGTCAAATCTTTAAAAAATCTTGATCTCAAGAATCACTTGGCTGATTGTCTTGAAACTTGGTATGTAGCACCAGGTTATTGAGTACTACCAAATTTAGACAGGGCTCAGGGGAGCGACCAGTACCGCATGGTCCTCTTGTTGTTTTAGATGGCCAAATTGCCATTTTGTGAGAAGTAACTGTCCTTTTTGTCTTTCCGCTATTGATGTTTCCATCTGGGTCTGGTTATTTTATTTTATTTTATTTATTTATTTATTTATTTATTTATTTATTTTAATTGAGGTTTAACATCCCCGTCAACATTATTTAGGGCATTTTTGAGACGTTTCTTCCTAGTTTGTGGGACGTCTACCTGATATTGTGATGAACTGTTATCTCAAGCCCTGCCGCCAAATGAAACTAAAAGGGTTTATATGCGTGGATTGTATGGCCTGCACTTCTTTGCCCGGGCAGGCTTAAACCTTCTTAGCCGTTTACCAGTGCTATTGTGCGTTCGGTTTTAGCTCTACGTGGAAGCATCACGCAGCCCGATCTATTTCTCCAAGCCAAGATTTCATGTTTGTGTTCCTTTTCGTTTGGTTCTGTGACGGGAGGTGTGGGTTATTAGCATCGATTCCTTTGCATTCGCTTCTATTTTGGAATCGATGATCCAAACAGATTAAAAACATATACCCACACTATGAGAAAGGGCAGAGTCATTTTAACGCCCTCACTGCTGGGAAGATTATATCTTTGCGTAGGGTGAAAAAAAAAGGTCTCCAGGTAGGGCATTGACTGTTGCGTTTAAATTTCTCTGTATATCCAGAACAAATCGGGTACACAAGGATAGACATTTTGTAGTTATTTTTGCACACAGTTATTCTTTGTGGGAACTCATTGTTTCACTAGTGTGTAATCTGATACTGTACATTTCTTTGCATGCCAAACGTCCCACATTATTGATAAACCGTTGCATTATTTTTCACTTCACAACAACAAATAAACTGGTAGGCCCAGTATAACATATTTAAGTTATGTACATGATATTTTGCATAGGCATGTTATCATGTGTATGACTGGAATATTGTTGAATGTGTTTAAGAGCAATGATATGACTGAATGAGTGTTGAAAAGGCAGTAAGCTTCTGTCTCAGTACTATTATGAAAATGATAAGCTTCAATTCTTATTCTGAAACAGCTTCATTTTAAAACCCTGAAACAGCAATTATATAAAGTAGAAGTAAAATAAAGATCAGGAATCTATACAATTACCTTACTCCACCCACCAAAGACACCAAAGGGAAAGAAACACAAACATGAAGCGACCAGACCATCATGGAAACCTAAACAAAGGAAGGCCATAAGGACAGTTATTTTCCCACAAAATGGCCAAATGGCCATCCAAAAAAAAGACACAAGTGATACACACAGTAAGTAACAAACAACATAAATAAACCGCCACAGAAGAACCACCTTGGAACGGTCAGTGGAAATAATTCCACTGCGGGGCTTAAATCGATTTTTCATGGTCATAATCCTCGCCCTTACCTCTGTCACGGTATACACTAATTTTGTTTAGTCCGCATGAAGGCTTCCTATCTCATCAGTATAACTTTGTATGAAATTCAAAAATGTACTTAAAATGCATCTAATTGTAACCTGGCAACTATTCAAAGCATAACTTGATTATGAGCCAGTTTAATTTCGTAATATCATATGACTCTGACATTTCCGTTAAAAGTTATTTAAGCAGGTGTTGATGGGAAGTACTTCCAGAAACTGATGAAACTGCATTTTAAAGGTCATATTATTAGTCAGAATCAGAATTAGAATTATTACTGGTGACATGTCAAATGACATTCATGCACCAGGACCTGTGATATGGGAAGTTAGTACCTAACTCTAACCAAAGAGGTAAACTTAGCTACACAATCCTCAGCACCTTCAGCCGTCGAAATAATCGAATCGGGAAGGGCATTCCAATCTATAATGGTTCGGGGAGAGAAAGATTCTTTATAAATGTCCGTTCTTGCAGTAAGGGTCTGAAACGCCATTGAATGGTGCCTTCTGCAGTGCCTAGCTTGGGGAACAAGGTCATCTGTTGGATAATGGCAGCACCCTTTAGCCCTTTGTATAAGAGTATGAGCCTACTGTCTCTTCTCCTTTTCTTGAGAGACTTCCATCTTAATTTTGCTAGAATTTCAGTCATGCTCCAAGTTTAAAAGCAGTAATTTCCAGTTACAAATCTAGCAGATCTATTCTGAACTTTTTCAATTTCTTCATTGAGGACTACTCCGCTTGGGTCCGAGATGCAACTACCATATTCCAAGATTGGGCGAACAAGTCCCCTGTATGCTGTCTCTTTCACAACCTGAGGCAACTGATGAAGATTTCGCCTCAGGAAACCAAGTGTTCTATTCGCCTTTGTACACATGTTGCTAATGTGTATATTCCATCTCGAATCGTGAGTGACTGTCACACCAAGGTACTTAATGGAATTCACATTTTCGGGGACCGTTCCCTCTAAAGTGTAAGAAGCCTCAATTTTATTAGATCTCTTCCTAGTTACATGCATAATATTGCTTTTAACTGGCTGAAATCTCATTTCCCATTTTCGGGCCGAACATCCTAATCTATCTATGTCAGCCTGAAGTTTCAGTGAGTCATCTGTATCTCTAATTTCCCGGTAACAAACACAGTCGTCTGCGAACAGTCTTGTCTCTAAGTCAATATCAGCGGAGATGTCATTAATGTACAGGGAGAACAATAGAGGACCAAGAACAGTCCTTGTGGGACTCCAGATAAAATTGGCGCCCATACTGAAGATTCACCATTAACAACAACCCGCTGTTTTCTGTAGCAAAGGAAGGAATCTAACCATTTTAGAGTCTTTCCTCCAATTCCATAACCAAATAATTTGGATTTAAGTAGACGGAGGGGTGTCAAAAGCCTTCTCGAAGTCCAGAATAAATGTGTCCACCTGCCCCACTTTGTCCAGGATATTTGCCAAATCATTAATAACCGTGCTCAACTGAGTTTCGCAACTATGCTTTTTCCTAAATGCATGCTGTCTGTCTGATAAAAGTTTATGTTCATCCAAAAGAGGCCATGGTGTTTGAGCAAACTATGTGTTCAAGCAATTTACATAGAACACAGGTCAGTGACACCGGGCGATAATTTCGAGCAAGAGCCCTGTCCCCTTTTTTTGAATAGTGGATAGATGTTCGCTAGTAGCCATTCTTTGGGAATTTCACCCGTTTCGAGAGATTGTTGGTAAAGATGAGCAAAAACTGGACCTAACTCGTTTGCTAGTTCCTTCAGGACTCTAGGATGAAGCTCATCAGGCCCTAAAGCTATAGAAGGGTTCAAGCCTTTAAGTAACTTGATCACTCCTGCCGAGGATACAACAATATTTTCCATGAAAGGGGCCGATCTTTCAGTCAATGGAACATCGTTGAACTCAGTTTTATTAAATGCATCATTGGATTGACCAACCAATTCCTCTGCCCTTTCAGAGTTCGATTCAGCGACCCCGTTCCCTCATCTTTTATTAAGGGGTGGGATTCCTTACCTATCTTTCTTCTGGCTATTGATATATCTGCAGAAGTCTCTTGTATTTGCCTTTACATCACATACCAAGTTATTTACATACAGATCATGCTGATTTTTGATGTCATTTTTTATTTTTCAAGTTTTCAAAATTTGCTCTGAGTTTACCACTTCCCAAATTTTTTGCCTTAGCATGAATCTTATTTCTCCTCCGAATTTTTCTTCTTTTTTTCTGGTGTGATCCAAGGAATTGAAGATACAGACCTGCTAGTTTTGGAGGGTATATGATTTTCGGACGAAGCTCAAAGTTCTCCTGGACATACCGAGCGTCTGAATGACCATTAAAGTATTTCTCTTTTGCAAATTGTAGGGCATCCTCCTCACAGTTTCATAGTCACCTTTTGATATAAGTACACCTTTCTACGAGGTTTCTGTATTGGTGGTATGAAGATTTTCAAAAATCCAGAGACAATATCATGATCACTTAGTTTGTCCGGGGATTGAATATCCCCAAATTGTCCTGGCAAAGTTGTAAGAATCAAATCAAAAGGGTTTCCATCTAGAGTAGGGAAGTCAACAACCTGTTCCAAGCCATGATCATTCATGATGTCAACCAACACCTGCCCCTCTGTCGGACTCAGCAGTGTGCCTTGTTTGCTGAGCCTATCTGGCCAAACAAACTGTCTGAAGTTGAAGTCACCTAGCACATGTACTGCGGGAAGTTTTTTACCCTTATTCTGAGACTTTATGCGATCAGCTGATCTTGAAATAACTGGAAGTTTTCGACAGTGTCGTTAGGTGGTCGATACCGGCTTGCAATAATGTGGGAAGTTTTGTTTGCAAAAACCTTAACCCAAACAGATTCTGAACCGTTTTCCAGTTCCATGAATGGCATATGAGAGATGTCTCTGTGAACGAGCAACATCACCCGCCTCATTGAGTGTTTCTATCTTGTCTGTAGACACTGTATTCGCAAGTTTCAGGGAAAAGCTCCGAGGTATAATTGAACTGTCAATTTGTGTTTTCTGAATAGCCACAATATGTGGTTGGTGAGTATCAAGGAAAGCAAAAAGTTCAAGTATCTTTCCTCTTAAACCATTAATGTTAATATTGCAAAGTTTCAAACATTTTACAAAATTCGGCTTTCTCATGTCAGTAGTTGGAGATTTAACTCCTTTCTCCTTTGACAGAGGTTCAAATTTCTTTCTTTCTTCCAGTTCTATAGGTTCGCTGAAGAACGAGTCGGAAAAGTTAAAGAACTCGCACTTCGGGCATATCCATGAACAACTCGAGTTTACCAGTTTGTCATACTCGGCATCCGAAAGGAAAGCGCAATCAGTGTGAATCCACATTTCACACTGGTCACATTGAACGGCCTTATGTTCATTCATTACATCAACGCTGTATAGACCACAGTCTGCTTTGCAATCTTTGCAATACCAAGTTCCAATTTCAAGCTCTAGCAATTGATTTTCATCCAATTCAGAACACGTGGAATGAAAACGCTTTTCACAGTCCTCACATTCTACCCATTTCTGAGAGTCTTTGCAATATTTTTGCACAGCCCACAGCGAAACCTTGGACCGGGGTGAGTTTCAATGTCTCCGGCCAATCTCAATAAAATCACCAGATTTGTTCCACGAGAGGACTTGAAGTTGCGTAAGCCCTCCGAACATCGTTTGTTTCCTAGCTTTCTAGTTACAGCCAAGTACTGAGAAGTTTTATCGCAGTGTTGGTGACGTTTACTTTTACTTTTTCTGGTTATGATTGTTCGTTCTTCTGTCACCAATTATCGTTAAAATAATGTAAGAAAATTAATCTAAAAGAAAATTAAAATGTAGGCCAAAAAATTAATATTAGTGCATTCATCAAAATCATGACAGATAGCTTACAGTAAGAAGACATTTTGGCAATAGTTGTGATAACAAGCATGATGCAATGAGAGAGAAATATTGCGTTAGATTTTTGTAGTGATTATAAATACTAGGATTCTGACCAAGACTTCAGATGACTTCAGATGTCTACTTGATCAGCTTGCATCTAGTTAGTCTGATTTAGGATTTGTGCACTCGTATGAGGCGCCTGCCTAATAAAGCTGTTAAAATTGAAATATGACTTTGAAATATTTTATAATTAGGAAACACTATACGATCACGAGTCAAAGTTATGTAGCTACGCTATACCAGTCAGACCAGCACTTTGGCATCACGGGAACAAGTCCTTGAAATGAAGACCCCACTAAAACCCACTTCATATAGAGAAAACTGGGGTTTAAGGGGATATACATTATTTTTCTTATTTCTGCTCCAAGACATAGGGTGTGGGTACTCGTTAGAACCGCCTCAATGAGGTGGTTCTAACGAGCACCTACAACCTATGTTTTGAGCATTTATAAGAACAATATCACGGGTTTTCGTCAGAAAAGTAGCCATTTTGGAGATGTGAAAAATACACTGGGTGAGTTATCATAATGGTGTTCTTAACGTGTATAATACATACCGAAAGTTAAACATCTACATTTTCTTGACTCTTACTTGTCAGTGTAGCGAAACAGCCTGGGGTTTGACTAACGTTGTCTCAAACCCCAAACTCAGGTTTTCTCGTGACGGGGTTAAATAAGTACACAATCAAGTCCTTGTTATAAACCGTAAGGAAACCACGCCTATTCCAATACATTGTAAATTTTACCGCCTAAAAATGAAAATTTTAACATGAAAATTTGTGTTATTTTTTCTTATTTCTGTTCGAAACATAGATTTTGGGCACTCGTTAGAACCGCCTCAATTGATATTTTTCTTATTTCTGCTCAAAATATAGATTGTTGGTACATGTTAGAACCGCCTCATTGAAGCGGTTCTAAAGAGTACCGACAATCTATGTTTCAACACAGAAATAAGAAAAATCAGGTTCACCCCTTTAAACCCCAGTTTTACTGTATAAAAGTGGGGTTCAAGGGGGTCGGAATTATATAGACGTGTTTTCGTGATGAGTCGAAGAAACTAGGCCACCTCACAAACACCAAAATTTATGTTTGAATACGTATCGAAATTACAAAAGAGAGAAAACAAAAAACACTCCATTAACTTTATCTGAATAACATCATTAATATGAACCAAAAATGGCATTAAATTGCACAGAATGTAATTTCCTTATACAATATATGTAATAAATCTGTAAACGTCAAAGATGTGCCCAAAATGGATTGTTTGCTTCTGAAGGATTTGCCATATCACGTCGATACGAAGACAACAATAGATCCCAGTTGGCCCATAAGCACAGATTAAGTCAGAAAGATTTTTCCATTTACTTCGTCATCGGGTTACTTGTGTTCCCCTGGGGTATATAATATAATGATAACACAACACTAATTCGCTTAAGATGCATAACTGACATATTTTCCATTAAGTTTACAAGTGAAACTCTCTGTCTGTGCTCACGAACCCTGAGCCTTACTCAACGTGGGCGTGTTATTTTTGAAAAAAAAAATCGGTTCTTATCAGTGGCTTCTCTGTTATTCGTCATAAACAAATTATTTTCTTTGCGCACAGTCTTATTTCGATGCAGGTGCGATACTGTTCTGGAGAAGCTCAACACCTGAATGCGTAGTAATGCCCTTAAAACGGAAAATGTATAAGAAATTTGTCAAAAGCTCAGGGACAAAAGCTTAAAACTAAAAGATCTGCCAAAACTCCAATTAAACAGAAGCAAAAACTTGTGTTATTAGCCTACATTGTTTATGTTTATTTCGCAGCGTACGCATATAATTTCGAGATTTTTGTTTTCAAAACTATATCGATTCCTGTGTATAAACGCGCAATTAGCAGTTTAGCTATACGACATCTGCCGTCGGTTCATTAATGTGCATAGATGGCAAACACAACGCCATGCTGAACAAAATTTGGCGTCACTAATGACATGTTTATCACAGAGCAAAGAAACCGTAATCCCTATTTGGCATACTGATTACCGGTAAATGTGCTTCACACAAAAAGGTGTGGAGAGGAGCGATTGTCAAAAAATCTATAACATTGCAAAAATAAATATATGCCCTTGAAAAAGCACAAGCAAAGATTACAGATACCATTGGCACAAAGAGGAAGCGAAACTAGCAATGAAGGAAAAGATAAACAGAAAATAAACGAACTACAAACAGTATAGCAACCACGCTCTTCCCCACAATAGGTTATTAAGATGCAACAGGCACAGATCAGGAAAACTGAATAATAATGATAATAACAATGATACACAAACGCAAGCACATAACATGAAAATCCCCTTCAGAATATCCGACAAAGCTACATTAAAAATAAATAACAGAACCACCGCCTTACGACGGTCCTTTCGAGAACTACTGGGGAGTTTAAATCCATTCTATGGGCCCAACCTTCACTAGAGGTTCTAATATTATTTACAACACACAAAATAGCTGGTACACCTGAATGTAACTAACTCATTCAATGGTCCATCACAGAATTAACGAACCACAAACAGAATATCAACCATATCCCTCTTCCAGAAAAGAGGGTATTACGGTGCAACAGGCACAGATTAGGAAAACGGAATAATAATAATAATAACTAGAAATGGTGTTTGTAAAACACAAAACCCCAACCATAGGCTTGCCCCTAAATGCCAAATTTTCCAAGGGCCATAACCAAATGCATGTGTGTGGGTGCATTCATGTATGTGTGTGTGGCTATGTATAAATATGAGAGTGCATGCATGATTGAGTGTGCGTGATTGCATACATGCATGTATGCATGCATTCATGGGTGAGTGCATGCATGTATGTGTGCATGCATGCCTGCATAAATGCATGTGTGTGCATGCATGCATGAGTGTATGTGTGCATGCATATGTACTTGCATGGCGACCCAGCGGATTACCCTACGCCACAGACATGGTCAGACCCCAGCGCTAGGCCTGAAATACCTACCCCACACAATACCCTTAAACAAGAAATAAAAGGGCATAACGCCTGACTCTGTCCCCAAGTTCTGCTGATAAAATACCCTCATCAGTGCCTCCTGTTCTGTTATTCCCATTATTACTTATATGATACATACCGCGTGGATGGTTCCCACAATTATCAATGGATTACATACAAGTCTTAGGCTTCAAGGTTCTGTAAAACGATCGTTAGTTTAGGCTGGTATTCACTTTTCAATAATATCCGCCTTCTAGTCTTGTATCATAACTTTGCTACATAACAGAGGTTACTCTGAATACCTTTGGCCAGTGCATGGTGCACACAGGACCTTGTCACAAATGTTACGATAACAAAACGATTTTTTAATACTACTACTGCTGCTGGCAGCAACAGCAGTAATATTGCTGTTGCTGCCAGCAGCAGTAGCAGTTATACTGCTGTTGCTGCTGGTGCTGCTAACTTCACCACTGTGGCTGCATGATGATTCCAAGCAGAGCTGAAACGACCGCACAAGAGTACTGGTAAACCGCTTAGAGTATCTAAGCCTGTCCAGGCGAAGCGGTGAGTGTCGGACCGTCCATGCTTATAAACCCTGTTGGTTTATTTGGGCGACAGGGCTTGAGAAGTAAGGAGTTAGAAATTAAAATGTAATAAGCTAGAAATTAGAATGTTCTAACAGGTATACTCAGTACATGTAATACAGCCCCGTCCATCGGGGCTTGGGGAAATAGATTGGACTCCAAGGTGCTTCCAGGAAGAGCTGAAACCGACCGCACATGGGTACTTATACAGCGCTTAGGAGTGGCAAAGTGGTGCGAGTCGGATCATTCATGCATATAAACCTTATTGGTTGCATTGGGCTGCAGGGCTTGAACTATCATTTCATCACAATATCGGGAAAAATTCCACAAAATTGGAAGCAAGGTGTTCAGAATTGCCTAAATAGTGTTGACGGGGACGTTAAACCTCTAATCGAACGATCAAGTTTTGGAGACAGACGTCATGATCCATCTGTGCGGCTCTTGGTCTCACGGAATACAGAGTATCTTACATGAGTGCTAATGTATTTCATAAAAAGAGTATCTTACAACAGTTCTGCAACGGATTGTCAGGTTGTTTTGCTCCGGGTAAACCGGTTTTTGCCCACCTTCTGAATAAACTATCGGCTCAATATACGTGAAATAATATTGAAAGAGTTGCTAAACCAAAACCAAACCAAGAGACAATTGATGGATAATAACGTCTATGTGCAAAGCTATTACTTGTACTCGGTATCGATTGATTACGTCACGCTATTTAAATTCCCGGCATGCTTAAATGTGTTTTGAAAAATTAAACTGCGTTTATGCATTTAAAATCATTTTATATCATTTCAATTTAAAATTAAACTAAAATAATATTTTGCAATTTAAATAATTATATAGCAGTTAAAATAAAAAGTTTATACATCTAAATAGGAGCTTCCGTGAAATTGCGAGTTATAAGTCGAAATTTCGAGATACTAAGTTGAAATTCGAAATGTCGAGTCAGTAACTCGAAAATTCGAGATACTAAGTCGAAATTTCGACTTACTAAGTCAAGATTTCGAGATACTATGTCGAAATTTCGAGTTACAAAGTCGAAATTTCGAGATATTAATTCGAAATTTTGAGATACCTATCAAAAGAAAAAAAGTATACCTGGCCCTAATGCTCTTCCGAGACTTGACAGTGCTAGTCACGTAGACTTAAGTATCGAATATACCCCTTTGGGTCGATTTATGAACTTAAAACTGCTACTAAAAACAAAGCTGCCATTCAAGCTAAAATCACTCATTACGAGCGTCGAGAGTCCATATACGAGTTGGCGTGCATTATATCTGTATTTGGATACATAAACTGCAGTTATTTTTATTGGAGCCTGTAGGCAGCTATCCGAACATCTTATTAGAAACATTTGCAATATCAAGTCATTTCATACCACACGATCCCTCAACCCTGCGGCATCAGTGGTTCCAATATATTCTGTAAAGACATTATGTTCGGCTTTCTTTCTTTAGGTTGCTAATGTACAACATACGAACATTGCCCCTGGAAACATAATTTCACGAAATATTGAAAGCTTTTAGAAAAGAGCAAACGTGAATGAGACTGCGCCATTCTTATTGTGTTTATTAAAAAGCCAGTAGAGTACTAATTAAGTACAGAGACAGAGATACGATAATGACGTACTTTGCCAGGCAAAAGTGAAAATTTCTTTGAAGACACTTTCTTTACCATGTGACTTTGTGACCTTTGCTTGAGAAGCGGTAGTGCTACCAAATTTAGGAGAAGGGAGCTTAAGAAAGTGTTTGTCGTTATAAAATAATAAACACAGGGAGAGCTCGGCAAATGATAAAGCTAGACCTGTTGAACCAACTATTCAAAGTCGCAAGAGTTAGATAGCTCGGGTGCTGTAAAAGGCTAAGCAATCAGCGAAAACCCTGATCCGCGCCGTCTTATCAGACTGCCGTAAAATTCCTATATTAAGACCACTTTGTGACTGTTCAAAAGTGGTCTTTAAGACCTGCACTGCATGCAGAAAACACAAAGAAAGAATAACTACATCCCACCAAATAAGTTTTTTAAAGCAGAATTTGTTTTTTTTTCTTTGGTGGTCTTAACCCATTTAGTACCGGAAACCCCTAAAGGGGTACCTTGGCAAACAGTGCAGGCCCAGATCAGACGCCGCAGAACGCGGCGTCTGATCAGGTTCTGCGGCGTCTGAGCGGCGTCTGATCAGGGCCTCCACTGTTTGCAAAAAGTTAAGCCATTTTCCGAATAAATTTTGAAGAAAACACAACCTGACACCCCTAAATTTCGAAATGAACTCCTGATATATATAGGATGAAGTTTCCATTTGGTACAAAAAGGGTTAATAGCGGAATTTCACTGTATTCGCTGAGTGCACTAGTTTTGTGGTAGGTTTTGCGATGCGCTGTTTGTTTTTAATGGATGCTGTTGTTCAACTGCAAAATCAACAGCTAAGGTAATATCGGGCCGGTCAGTTGCATTCATTGTTCCTGGACATGCTAGTTGACGATTCTAGCTACGTTTGTCCTCCCTGCTTAATGTTTGTCATGTTGGTACATGTAGTTCTGATTATTTCCCCCATTATTTGTATTGCTTCTTTTTAGTTAGGTCCACTACCTGTTTGGAAAAGAGCTGCTGACTCGGTTTACCTCTGGGCCGTTTTGTTTACAGTCTCACTCTATGTTTTGACTTCTTTCCCTAGTGATATTGTGGGAAGAACTTGGGATATGGCTGTATCAGTTCCTAGTCGTTTTTGTTTTTACTTTTAGACCCTCTAAGAAGTTTACCAGTAGTACTGAGATTGTCGCTCGACAAAAACTGACAACAGCCGGTGGGTCAAAATCCGAGCCTCAAGCAACCGTCCCTCTCAAACCATCTCTGAGCAGAGGAAGCACAAGAAAATGAAAGTCAGGATACAGTAGTACAGTCGAACTTCAATGGCTCGAACACCTTTGGGACCTCGAAAATCTGTTCGAGCTACTGGGGTTAATGTCAGGAGGCATAACGAGATGCTTTTGTCATCTTTTCGGTGCTCTATAATGAAAATGTATGCTGTGTGTACTCATTAGAATCGCCTCATCGAGGCGATTCTAATGAGTACACACAGCATACATTTGCAAGATAAAAGACTAAATTCTTCTTAATTATCCTCCACTATGTCTTATGTAGAGGATTTCGCTAGGTGCTTAAGAATGGGTTCGACAGATTCATGGTAAGCGAGCTATCGGTGTTCGAGCTATCGAAGTTCTAGTGTATTTGGCTGCAAAAAAAAAGGTATATGATAGACACATTATCTTGGCTGTTACTTGATCTTCCGCATCGTACTCGACGCTCCGCGTCTCGTGTGATATGTTGATCGGGAAACTCTGGAAACATCCATTTGACGTGATACAATCAATGTGGAAGATAAAGTTACTGTCACTGTCGTAACAATGTGTACGTGCCGTTGCATTAAGATAACACAACCGTGCGACATAGTGCATATTCCCCATCTCCAAAATGGCTACGTTTCTGAGGAAAATCCATTGCGAAAACACGCCTTTACAATTACATTGCCACTTTAATCGCCGTAAAAATGAAAATATTAAGAAGAAAAATTGTGATATTTTTCTAATTTCTGCTCAAAATATAGATTGTGGGCACTCGTTAGAACCGCCTCATCGAGGCGGTTCTAACGAATACCCACAATCTATATTTTATAGCAGAAATAAGAAAAATAAGGTTTACTCCCGGAAACCCCAGTTTTACTATATAAAAGTGGGGTTCAAGGGGGTCAAAATTATATAGGCGTGTTTTCGTGATGAAACATCCATTCGACGTTATACAATCAATGTGGCAGATATAGCTACTGTCACTGTCGTAACAATGTGTAAGTGCCGTTGCATTACGATAACACAACCGTGCGACATGTAGCATATCTCCCATCACTCGAACAAGTCCGTGAAATGAACACCCCCTTAAACACCACTTTTTAAAGGGAAAACTGGGGTTTACGGGGGTATATATTATTTTTCATATTTCTGTTCCAAAACACTGGTTATGGGTACTCGTTAGAACCGCCTCAATGAGGCGGTTCTAACGAGCACCCACAACCTGTGTTTGCGGTATAAATAAGTAAAATATCACGGATTTTCATCAGAAAAGTAGCCATTTTGGAGATGTGAAAAAATGCACTATGCCGCACGGGTGTGTTATCGTAATAAAATCTCCAAAATGGCTACGTTTCTGAGGAAATCACTGATATTTTTCTTATAAATACTGCAAACATAGGTCGTGGGTGCTCGCTTGAACCGCCTAATTGAGGCAGTTCTAACGAATACCCACAACCTATGTCTTGGAGTAAAAATAAGGAAAAATAATGTATACATCAGTAAACCCTCGTTTTCTCTATATAAAGTTGGGTAAAGGGGGTCTTCATTTCACGGACTAGTTCACGCGATGACATTCCTATGTGATTTCCGGATAGTCTAACTTCCAAATACAGTCAAATGCCGGTGGGTTGGGATTTAGACTCTATGATAGCCAGAGTATAAAATGATGATCTTACACGAATGTTTATTTCATAAGAAATTTATGAAACGAGCCTTTGTCGTGTTTCATAAATTTCATTTGAAATGTCCACTAGTGTAAGATTCTGTTTATCATAACGCTTTTAAGATCTATTTTAGGGGTTGTTTAGACGGGGCAAAGGTGTCGTGTATCTAGCAACACATTACGCAAATACGCCTATACAAATACATTGCCACCTTTATCGCCGAAAAAATGAAAAGTTTAAGATGAAAAAATGTGATATTTTTCTCATTTCTGTTCAAAATATAGAATGTAGGCACTCGTTAGAACCGCCGCATCGCGGCGGTTCTAACGAGTACCCACAATCTATATTTTAGAGCAGAAATAAGAGAAATAAGGTATACCCCCGGGAATCCCAGTTTACTATATAAAAGGTTTTCGTGATGAAACATCCATTCGACGTGATACAATCAATGTGGCAGATAAAGCTACTGTAACTGTCGTAACAATGCGTATGTGGCGTTGCATTAAGATAACACAGCCGTGCGACACAGTGCATATCTCCCATCACGAGAACAAGTCCGTGAAATGAAAACCCCCCTTAAACCCCACTTTTAAAGAGAAAACTGGGGTTTACGGGGGTATGTTTTTTTCTTATTTCTGCTCCAAAACATAGGTTATGGGTACTCGTTAGAACCGCCTCAATGTGGCGGTTCTAACGAGCACCCACAACATATGTTTGCGGTATAAATAAGAAAAAGATCACGGATTTTCATCAGAAAAGTAGCCATTTTGGAGATGTGAAAAATTGCACTATGCCGCACGGGTGTGTTATTGTAATGCCATCTCCAAAATGGCTACGTTTCTGAGGAAAATCACTGATATTTTTCTTATAAATACTGCAAACATAGGTTGCAACTCATTGAGGCAGTTCTAACGAGTACCCACAACCTATGTCTTGGAATATTTATAAGAAAAAATAATGTATACCCCAGTAAATCCCCGTTTTCTCTATATAAAGTTGGGTAATGGTCTTCATTTCACGGACTAATTCACGTGATGACATTCCTATGTGATTTCCGGATAGTCTAACTTCCAAATACAGTCAAATGCCGGTGGGCTGGGATTTAGACTCTATGATAGCCAGAATATAAAATGAGGAACTTACACTAATGTTTATTTCATATGAAATTTATGAAACGAGCCTATGGCGTGTTTCATAAATTTCATTTAAAATGACTACTAGTGTAAGATTCTGTTTATCATAACGCTTTTAAGTTCTATTTAAGGGAGTGTTTGGGTGGGGCAAAGGTGTCGTGTATCTAGCGTCACATTACGCAAACATGCCTATACAAATACATTGCCACCTTTATCGCCGAAAAAAATGAAAACTTCGTGATGAAAAATTGTGATGTTTTTTCTTATTTCTGCTCAAAATATAGATTGTGGGCACTCGCTAGAACCGCCTCATCGAGGCGGTTCTAACGAGCACCCACAATCTATATTTTACAGCAGAAATAAGAAAGATGAGGCGGTTCTAACGAGTGTCCACAATCTATATTTTAGAGCAGAAATAAGAAAAATAACGTTTACCCCTGCAAACCCCAGTTTTACTATATAGAAGTGGGGTTCGTTGGGGTCAAAATTATGTATGCGTGTTTTCGTGATGAGGTCATGCTGTCCTTGCAGCAGGTAAACGTAGAGGGGAGGGGGTGTTGTTATTTCTTCTGTTTCTACACCTCCATTCATTTTCCTCTTTCAACTCTGTCCGATACTTTCATCTCCTCTACTATTTCTTCTATCTCTTTCCTTTCTATGGGAGACAACATAACATGACCCACAAGGGCTGACGTGTCCTTAAGCCTCAAACAATAAATCAATCAATCAATTCTATTATATTGCAGAAGAATGTCAATAGAATTCATACGGTTGTCATGGGCGGCGCCACGGCGTTACCCGCCAGTAACCATGTGCTTTTTCACGTGTGGTCATATGAATTTTATGACATGACGTTATCCACTATATAACAACGACGTTATAGCGAAGCACGATTTTCATTACCGGATTGTTTTACCTCCCGAGGTGTATAAATCCCATATTCTAACACAGCGCACCTATATAGGCAATGGAAAATAACTGTGTTTTATTCTACAACAAATCACGGCAAGGAAGAGCGTGACTAGTGACGTCATTAAAAACTGCAAATTTATGACGTCACTAGTCGATTTCCTTGACGTTGGACGGTGTAACGTCACTTTCTCGCATCGAAAACGTTAGAAAAGGATATAAATGCATACATGTGTTTCAGTCGATAATTTTAGCGGGATTTATTCTAACAATGGCGAAAAGTTGTGAGATTTTGAAGGAAACAACAGCGTTATTGCCGATTTTCTGCGTGTTAAAATCGAAATAGATCAGCTCTTTCCAGTGATTTGCTGGGTAATAAATCACATTTTGTCGGTCAGTTGTACGTAGACAAATCACGAGCGCTTCGCGCTCGTGATTTATCTACTTTACAACTGACCTCCAAGCTGTGATTTATTACTCAACAAATAACAGCTAGAGCTGATCTAAATTGTATTTCTAAATTAAAAATAATCTTGGGATTTATATACCCCGGGAGGTAAAACATTACGGTAAAAAAAATCGTGCTGCGAAGCACTGGTTTCTTTACCGGGTCGTTTTACCTCCCTTGGTGTATAAATCCCATAACTGAAAACACTCATGCGCGAGTTTTTTACCGGATTGTTTTATATCCCGAGGTTTATAAATCCCATATTTAAAATATGAGAAATGAATAATCTTTATATAACATTCACTTCCATCGACGTTTAGGATAAGTTTGGATCTTTGACTTCCGATATGAATTGCGGTATAGTTGACTGTTTACCGCACATTTTGACGGTTCAAAAGGCGTAGTGCTACAGAAAATGAGTGGAAGAAAAACTGGACGGGCGCCATTTTGAAAACGTTTCCTACAGTTCTGAATAAAAATTGAATAAACAAAGCGTTTCAGTGCAGAAACAACTTTACGTGTGAGATTAAAGAAAACAAAAAGTACATCCTATACAGTCGCTATGTCCATGTTTTCTTTGTTTCAATGTTGCATCAGACTTAAACGTCACGTATTTTGAGCGTCTATTGATACCTTCTTAGACAACATTTAGATGCCGTCATGAATAAAGTCGACGTGATTGATTTGTTCCCGCACTTGAATATGACACTTTCATTGCAAAAACAGTATAGTATACCTTGTACAAAAAGTAATTCCAGCTAAAGAAATTTATGTCCCCGACTAAGAGGAAATACTTCTTCTAAGCAAAACGGAGAATACCATGTTTATGTTCGGTAGAAATCATGGTATTTCTCTGTTATGCATGTAATAAAGCTAAATATTTGATAACGTGTCTGTTTCTTGGTCAATCGGGGTTCAACTGGTGTTCTTCTTTTATCTCTGTGGCCAGTGGTATTCCTGACGCCCCACGGATCTTCAAGTGTCTTAACGCGTTGTATCCGTCGAGTCCTCAGCGTGCTTCATCACAGTCTTATGTTTGATTTGAATTGTTGTCTGTGATGAAAAATTGATTAAATACGAACCTTTATGCGAGCCAAACATTGCGAAAACACGCCTATACAAATACATTGTAAATCTTACTGCCGAAAAAACGAAAATTTTAAGATGAAAAAATTGTGATATTTTTTTCTTATTTTTGCTCAAAATATACATTGTGGGTACTCGTGAGAACCACCTCATCGAGGCGGTTCTAACGAGTACCCTCAATTTATATTTTAGAGCAGAAATAAAAAAATAAGGTTTACCCCTGTATACCCCAGATTTACTATTTAAAAGTGGAGTTCAATGTGGTCAGAACTACAAAAACGTGTTATCTTGATGACACTGTCAGTTTAGTTGTGCGTACTGCGGCGCGGCGCGGCGGAAGGCGAGATGAAGATTAAGTTTAAACTTTTATTTCTGTGTATAATACATAGATCTTTTACACAAATATTGATTGCAACAATACACATATCATAAAGGTTTGCGCCCCGTTAAGGTGTATTATAACAAGAGCTACAAATTCCATAACTCTGCAATGCAATTTGACAGACTGATCTCTACCTTTGTGACAAACGAACAATACACTGATTTCAAGAAAACGGTTTTGTCTCTCATTTTTATACCAGAAACAATACAGCTTTCAATATTCACCTGCATGTTCCTTGGGTTGAGACCTTTCTATTGGCATCAAACATTTTGACCATTGACATTGATCTCATGATTTTGACCTATTTTCGAAATTTGAGAAAAAAATAACCTTGGCGCATATTGCCAAAATTGTTTGGCCCAGCCCCATTAAACTTGACACATATCTGTATATATCATAACAAGAGCTACAGTCTAACCAAGTTCCATAACTTGACTGATTTAAATCCCTTTGTGACATACGAAAAAAAAAAAAAAAAAAAAAAAAAAGGGGAGCATGGCACTCGCTTGAGACTAGCATACAAGAATGTTGGAAATGAAAGTTCGGATGAGTTTGAAAACTGGCGATGTCGGCCTATCTCTCAGAATCAGAATCAGAATTGTTACTGGTGACACGTCAAATGACATTCATACACCAGGACCTGTGATGTGGGAAGTTAGTCCCTATACATGTAATAAAGCTAAATATTTGATATTGGGTCCTCTGAGAGTAGGCTGGAATTGTCCTGAACTAGGACTCCTATACTGCATCACGTGAACAAGTCCGTGAAATGAACACCTCACAACACTAAACTCCACTTTATAGACAGAAAACTGAAGTTTGCGGGGGTAATCATTATTTTTCTTATTCCTGCTTCAAGACATAGTTTACATCCCCTTGTATGCCGAAAATGCCTGTTTTTGACCGTGTTCTCGCATAAATCCTTCAGTAAAGATGGGAACTTCCTGAAACGTTGAATCTGTTAGCTCAGGTGAGCGATATAGGACCATCTTGGTCCTCTTGTTCTATTAACCATCATTCAGACATTTTCTAAATTCGCTTCTTATTCATGCATTAATAGGATTGCCAGACGTCCCTAAATTTCGAAATTATCCATGCTCCATGTTTTTGCATATATGGGCCCTGTCAAGCGATTTTGGTACTTATCGCCTATGCGAGCAGCAAAGGTTCAGGCGAGCCTGCGCATCCGCGCAGTCTCGCCAGAATCTTCGCTGCTCGCTCATACAAGCAGTGAATCAAGAGGAACCTTCAGACAGAAAGCCATATCCCTGGGCCCTCTGAATGGCACGGCATGCGCAGTTAAAATTTGTCATGACGGAATGTTCGAAGACACAAATTCGCTTGGCGGGGCTCATATGGCGTGGAGCTTTCTATTCAGTTCCAAATGGGTTAAACCTAAATCAGACCAGGTCAATCAGGAAACCACACTGCAGGAAATAATATTGACAATACATGAGCCGGGGCACAACGCTTTCTACAATTTACGTATGTGCCCAGCGAAGAATCAGATCAGCCTGCGCATCCATATAGTCTGACTAGAGACGTATTTTGCTGCATGAAGGCGCATTGCCTCCTTAGTTATCCATAGAGCGCACAACGATGACTCTGGTCAGATTGCGCGGTAGCGCAGGCTGACCTGAGTCTTCGCTAGGCGCACATGTAAATTGTAGGAAATTTTGTGCCCCGGACCACATTAGACTGATGCTAAAAGCTGGTGAAAATTGTCCATTAGAAAGACCATGAATTCCCATTTGGCGCATAAAAAGAGATTTCTTCGGCTTTAGATTGTCATTTATTTGGCAATATTTTCACAGAGATAGCTATTTATTTTCCTGTTCAACGGTTTCATTGCGAAAAGATACCTAAGCGTTGTAGTATCATTTTCACTGAAACCAATATTTGTCTTTATTGTGCTCGGCAAATTTTGAAGCCAATTCCTTAGAAACAGTCAAAGCACTGACAACACTGGTTGGTCGATTGGTCGATTGTCTCAGAGAGTAGGCTGGACAAATTGTCCTGAACGAGGACTACTGTACTGCATCACGTGAACAAATCCGTTAAATGACCCCCACTAAACTCCACTTTATAGAGAGAAAACCGGGGTTTACGGGGGTAATCATTATTTTTTCTTATTCTGCTCAAAGACTTAGGTTGTGGGTACTCGTTAGAACCGCCTCAATGAGGCGGTTCTTACGGGCACCCGCAACCTATGTTTTGAGCATTTAAGAGACAAATATCACGTATTTTTATCAGAAAAGTAGCCATTTTGGAGATGCGAAAAATGCATTATGTCGCACGGGTGAGTTATCATAATGTGATCCGGAGGACAAAGGACCGATACCTGCCGGGGTCGGCAACATTCTTTCGTGGAGATTGATCATGAAATCTTTTCTGCGGTAAGTCTCTCCTTTTCGATAATTCAAGAAGGGCAGTTGTCAGCTTCTGGAGAAATAATGTGCACTGTACTTGTTAACCGCTTACATAAAGTTAAACTGACCGGCTCAAAAATGACCTAAGCAGTGTTGACAGGGCCGTTAAACTCTTATACAAACAAACAAAATTGCGATTTATAGCTTTGGATCGATTGATTAATCTATTTGGGTCGATTGATAACCAATCAAAAATATCTGTCTGCAGTGTTTTGGGGCTGTTAAACGCCAAACAAACAAACAAGATAATACACTGAACCGAAAAAGAAACGCAACTCCAAATATAAATGCGAGTATTTGCAGAAATAATCATGTTTGCAGAAAATCGATTTAATGACGCAATAATATAATCATTCCTGAATGTAACTACCATAGAGAGTTCAATTTCCAGTGGGAGTGTTTGGAACACAAATCCGTTTTGTCATAGAGGTTGTCATTTCACAAGTTCAAAACATAAGCAGTTAATAGCGAGTATGTCCTCCGTTTGCATTCAGTCCTGCACGCACACGCCTGGTCATGGACAGAATTAAACGATTGATCTCTGCCTGGGGAATAGCATTGAATTTCCACGAGACGAGCGCGAGACGCAAGGCTTGACGCGTTGTTGGCGGCTGGTGGCGGTTACGTACACGCCTATTCAAGACGTCCCACAAATGTTCTATAGGAGAGAGATCTAGACTATACTGAGGCCAGTGCATCACGTCAACGTTGTTTTGCTGAAGAAACGCCATGCTGAGCCTTGCTACATGCGCCCGAGCGTTATCCTGTTGAAACGTGACGTTGTGCTGTCGTACATATGGAACAACTACCGGTCGTAAAACGACGTCAACGTAACGCTGAGCCGTCAAAGATCCATCAATGAATACCAGGGGCGTTCTAACATCAACCCACCGCCTCCAAATCGATCACGTTCATTCAAACAATTGTCACGATAACGCTCTCCGCCACGCCTATAAATCGATCACGTTCAATCAAACAATTGTCACGATAACGCTCTCCGCCACGCCTATACACACGTTGACGGCCGTCAGCTCTGTACACAAAGTACCTGGACTCGTCAGAAAACATTACGTTACGCCACTGACGAAGGGAAAACAGGTTTGGCCTATGTTGTGTAAGCCAGGCCATTCTAACCTGACGTCGTCGTGGTGTTATTGGCATACCAACGTACGGACGATGAGGACGTAAGCCAAACCCTCGAAGGCGATTCCTGACAGTATCTGCACTTATTCTATTGTTGTGCGTTCCTGGTGTCACCAGACACGTCTCGACGGCTGTACCGAACCGATTACGAAGGTGGGCTAGACGGATGTATCAGTCCTGTCGTCGTGTCGTGACGCGTGGACGTCCACTTCTGGGCCTGTAATTTGTCGTTCCCGTTTGACGTAGACGCTGGAACAAGCGAGTTATCGTCGATTTACTCACTTGGAAGTTCCTGGCGATGACAGCCTGAGACGTCCCACGTAGAAGCATTTGGACCGCTATGTTACGTTGATCTTGCGTCAAACGTACCATATTCCGTAGAGAAATTTTAGCGGACATTTGAAACCTAAACTCCTGGTAACACAATATGCCAATATGATGAGGTTACTGTATACATTTAATGTACTGCACGAGGAAATGTTGAAAACAACGAATTGCCAAGTGGGGCGTTAAACTGTACAGATATCGCCCAAATGTTTTCTGCATAAGAAAGTTTAAAAAGTATGAAAGTAAATCGCAAAATGATTTTCAGTCAACCTGATGGTTGCATGGAAATCTTTTGGGTTAAAAAGTTGTTTTTTTTTTCGGTTCAGATTGTAGCATGTACGATAGCTAGAAAAGAAACAAAGGGTAGGCGCACAGACCTAAGAGATCTACCTTGATATTATTTTCCCCCGCCCATCGTAGCTCTAAAATATATATATTTAGCAGCAAGGTGCTTCATTTCAGAGCTGAAACAGACCGCACATGCAATAAAGTAAACCGCTAAGGCAAAGTTGTGCGAGTCGGACCATCCATACATACAAACCCTAAGCGGCCGGGCTTGAGATGTCATTTCATCTCCTTGTTGGATAAAAGTCCCACAAAACTGGAAGCAATGTCTCCAAAATGACCTAAATAGTGTTGACCAAGACCATAAATCTCAATTCCAACGGAACCTTAATATTTCGGGCATCAACTATAGCTTACTTTTTAAACTTTCTGCGACTGATATATTCGATCGTCACTTTTGCCATTTTCCGTCATTGTAGCGGAAAAAGAAGGTAGATCCAAGAGAGATTGTAGCATTCCTCGTCCCGATTCATATCCAATGTGCTGAAATAGTATACCTTTACTACGGATAATGCCTGTATGTTTTGCTCATGACATGAGACTGGGCAATTACGTTTCGAGGTCACAGGTCTACCCAAGCGATCTACATCCCAAAACCAATATGTCCACAGAGAGAGCACTTCCTTCAGGAATTGTGTAAAGACTAGGTCATCTGTATTCTGTCTGCAGATAAAGGAAAGGCAATGGTGATACGGAAAACCTCCATTTATGAAGAGAAAGTGAATATCTGCAATGATCAGGAAACATTGCAGAGTTTCAAATTGATCAGTATAAAGCTGTAAGAGGAGTTGTACAGAAAGTACCCACATCTTCGTTAAACGTCCAAGCCGAAAAAGGGGGGAAATGGAGAATAATTCTGCAAGGAGAACCCCGATGGAAATGAAAATGCAAAAAATATACAATTTCAGGATTCTACCTCTAATCATTCTTGACCGTATGCAAGTGTAACAGACGAAGACGGACGGACGGACGGACGGACTACCCATCAACTTTTTCGACGTTAGAGGCATATACAACGTTCTAGGATGTGGTTTCCGAAATCCACACTTTGGTACAAAGTGCCGTTATTTGAACTCAACCAATATCCTGAGTACATAAAAAGTAATTGCAATCCATACTTAAAGTTTTTCCCTTACAACTATCATTGGAAGAGAATCTATTATTGTGCTCGAAAATCAATAAAATAATGAAATGCTGGAACAATGCTCCACCAACTGATTGCGATTGTATACTGCTACTATGATTAGAAGACATAAGGCTTCGTTCCTATATGAACCTCTCAACAGACTGCGACTGTATACTGCTGCCCTAGTTGTCTCTAACACGCTTGGCAACTACACTTAGAAACCCGAGGAGCACATATTAAGGTTGGATAGCATACGCAATAATAATATGATTTATATCATAAGGCAGTCTGATTTCTCCCATTTCAGCAGGTAAGAAAATTGCCTTGTATGCCGTACATATACGGCTTACACGTCAGTTACCTCGCATTGATTGTTAAATTTAGTTTTCATGAACGTCAGCTGTTTACCAGTTCCGTTGAAAACCTTGTTTTCTATCAGTATAAGGAACACATCCGTTCACCACAAACAACAAAACTGAAAAAAAAAGCTTTCACAAGCCGTGGAAATGGTCTGATTCCACGCCTTAAGGACCGGCAATATGTTCTATGGAAGAGTTATCCTATGTAATCATTGATTACACCAACAAAAAACTGCGCTATGACGAAGGGCTTGGGGACTTTTGACGGCCGCCAAACATTCAAGTAACCCCAACTGTAGTGACGTCAAATGTGTTCCATGAAAGTGTTTATCCCTTCGAAGCAAGGACTACACCAGTATACAAGCTTTTTCTGGACCAGACTAGCAGAATAGCTACTTTCGGCCAATAAGGCTTCACATGTGACCCTCAAATATGTTCAAAAGTCCATATTGATAACATTTACCACAAAAGGAAAAAATATAAACTACACTAAGATGAAGGACAGGGAGACTTTATACGGCCGCCACACATTCCTTTTTATACCACAATCAGGCATTTTAGTTACATAATAATGGGGGTCGAATAACTGCACGCTATAATCGGTAGTGACCTATAATACCTTCTGCTGACCTATAATAAGTCTAGTGACTGATTATAGACCGGACCTTGTTTTCAGGTCACTGATTTACAAGTGTAAACAATAACATGCAAACTTTTAATATTTATTAGAACAGATTTTCAGAAATTTCAGCTAAATGTCCTGGTTTGAATGGCCCGTTGGAATAAATGCGTACTGCTACTGCAGTTGCGTCTCAACCTCGAAAATACTTTCTAAAGCTAAAGTAAAATATGTATTTGCAGCTTTTTATATAGAATGTAAAGCGACGAGAAACTTTTATTCGAGCGCCCAAGTTGTTTTCAACGTCTCTGTGGCGCGGTGATTCCAGAAACTTTGCACTCGTTGACGTCACGTTATACTACGTGTGCTAAAGCTCGCCCGTATAAAATTGTATAAGGCACACCGATAGCCCACGCCCACCGGGGCTTGAAGAAATAGATGGACTACATGACCTTTACAGTGTTGACGGGGACGTTAAACTTCAAATCAAACAAACTAAGGCACACCGATTGTATTTTATTATTAAATACACCAACCATGAATTTACTATATTTCAAGCTGTAGTAACGTCAAATATGTTCTATGAAAGAGTCATCTTTGGTAGCCCGCTTTGATGCGGTTTTGAAAAAAAAAAAGTTAAACTCAGTTATTTTAATTATCTGTTCAACAGACCTTACGACCTTAGCCAATCGCCTGATAAAATGTATGAAGTGCATCAATTGTTCAACTCTTCCGAAGATTTTTGACAAATTGCTAAGAAAGTATCACTTGAGGCAATGAAAAGGTAAATTTTTATGCGTAACAAAGACATGATGGATCTCTGGCCACCCACTGCAATCTGAGCTGCACCTGCAAGAAAACAAAGGCAGTGAGCTGTGGCCCGTCACGAGAAACCCTGTCTTTGGTGTTCGTGACAAGGTCCCTCCCGAGGTTATAAAACTGTTTTCATGCTCAACTCAACTGAGCACATAATTCGAAATGCTAACAGGTAATAAAATATACTTTCAGGCTTAATGTTGGGAAATAAATTAAACGTTACCTGGCCAAGATGCTTTTAATTCAACGGACTATCAAATATCCATAAATTGTACAACACATTAATTCCAATGATCACGCCATTGTGTAGCGACACGGCGACCAATCTTCTGAGTGTCAACATCATTTTTCACAATCCCTCAACCTGTTGGACCGCCTCGATTCTCACAGCAGGCAATACATCGTCGTTAATCTACGAATCGTGAACTGGGGGATCCTTCTTCACTCTTCTTGAGGTGCAGCACCAAGCTCAACCAGGGTCCTTGGAGGCGGATCATGTCTTCGGACTCATTTCCCGTGGTTGTCCCATACGTGTTCGATGGGAGATAAGCCTGGACTCATCGCAGGCCATGGTTTTGCCCGAATATTTTGCCGTTGAAGGGACTCAGTGACGACGCGTGCCCGATGAGCCCTAGCGTTATCGTCCCGAAAGATGATTCCACGACCGTGGCGTCGAGCAAACGGTATCACGTGAGGAGCCAATGCGTTATCACGATAGAACAGTCCTGTAACTCTGCCTTGACACGCAAGTTAGTCTGTTATTCCAGTCATGGTGATCCCACACCATACCATAACAGACCCTGATCCATATCGGTCGTGAGCAACTCTAGCCGGGTCTGTATAACGTTCACCAATACGAGGCCAGACTCTTCTACGACCATCACGAAAGTCCTAGTTAAACCGGGATTCGTCACTGAACATAACGTGATACCACTGATTAATATTTACATTTCCAGTGTAAAGTCTAATGTAAACCTATAGACAACAATATAGTTCATACTCACATGAACGTATCGAATCACATGGTGTTCGGTGACGTCAAGTGACATCTTTCTAAAAGCATGCTTCTTTACGGGCATTGGTGACTTCAACGCTATTCCGCCCTTTGCAGACAAACAGCGTGTTAATATTTTACAACTTTAAAGTTTGCCCTATAAGCATTTTTTTTCGCCCAGTGATTTGATGCAAATAATGTAAATATAAAAAAAAAATATATTTTTTTTTTTTTTCTGTTTTTCATGAAAGTATGGACGACAGCGGGTCGCTAGCAAGGTTTACGTGAACTCCTTTGGGGTTCATTTACTTTGCACGCGACCTACTGCGTTCCTACTTTCATGAACAGCAGAAAAATATATTTCATTTCTTAAATGTTCCAACGTCTGCGCTGTGTACACCACGCAAAAGTGCTCTAAGGTGCCTAGCTTTCAACGGCAGTACAACTTGCGGACGCCGTGCCGTAAAGTCACTCGTGTGAAGGCGATTTTGGATCGTCTGTCTACAAACATTAACCGCTTTTCCTCGGCGCAGGTGGTGACGTTAGTCTCCGGCTGCGTAACGCTTGTTTGAAAACAAGGCGGTCATCGCGTCCGTTACTACTCTTCGGGCATCCACTTCTCTACAAATCCGCTTTTACTCCGTGCCTATACTCGACTAACAACTGGAGCATATCAACGGCTCTCTCACGTTGAGCCTCTGTAAGCCGAATCATGGTTCTAATAACGATCGTTTCATACAACTCTTCAACAGTCGATACAGAAAGTTTTATCGAAATCTCGCATCAATACACCGGTCTGTCACCAATGTTACAATTCACGTGCTGCCCCAAAAACAATGTATGCACCCGTGCTACGCCACTCGAACAAAAGTTGTAAATATCATACTGCTCAACAACGACAAATATACACCGATATTTGATCATTACTAATGTTTAGGCTGATGGACTCGAAGGAACCCGAATGTCCTCTACATTTTGTGAACAGTATACAAACAAATCAAAAAAGTTTACTGCTTAAGGTTCCTCAATACTGTTATTAGCTATATTTGAGGTACTGAAAAAAAATCATATTTGCAAATAGTTACCCAAAAAGATTTTTCATCAGATGGTAGTCCATGTAAATGTAAGAATATGGAAGCCAAATATTTTTATTCGAAAGTCACCATTTTAGTAATTTATTGCATTTTCCTTGGTTTTGCAAATAAATGATATCTCAATCCACAGAACCACAATGTGTAAAATTCTATCATAGATATGTGGCTCAAGGTTGCCTTTAGGTATGGCAATAGAGGAATCTCAAGTAAAATACCTAAATAGTATTGAAAATTAATGATTCCCAAAAATTGAAAAAAAAGTAATTATCTCACCTGGTACTATTTTAAATTCAGTGTATGGTAGCCAAAAATGACCAGTCCTACCAATTTGGCAACAAGCTTATTGGTTGGGTTGAGGTGTTGAAATCTCTCGCATTTATCTTGTAAAATGATTGCCCTTCTTTGGTGCCTTCAGTTATTCATTTTATATATTTCAGTCATGCAATTTATAACAATTCATGCAATTACTGCACCAAAGTTTCACTGTGTTACTGATTGTGTTTACAGGATGGGTGATTTTATACTTGATAAATCAGAAACCAAAAATTGAAAATAAGAGAAGCCAACATTTTATCCCCGTATTTGAACTGAAGGACTGAAAGCAGCCTGTGCAACACCAGAAACTTTATGCAACTGCCAATAACTGCAATGGTATAGAAATGATTTTTACCCATTGATTTGTTACATTGGTTCACATGAGCCACATTAAACAAGTCAGTGATTTTTTGACAGGTGAGCTTCTGGGCAACACAAAAGTTATATTTATCTAATCTATTAAATGATCTGCTGTGTCACCTACTTACCAATGTGTAGGCTGGTTAAAACTCACAGAAGCCCAATGCATGTAATATGTTTTGATGAAAAAACCTTCAAAAATCTCTTTGTTTCAATGTGTTTACTTGTAGCTGGACCGAACAACACAATCCGGACAATGTTACACATAAAAATAGTTCGGAAAATGAATGCATACTCTTCATAAATTAACAAACAAATTATGTTAGAAAGTACCTGAAATTAGTTGCAAGACAGTTTCAAATATGAATATTACATTTTAAATTACAAACAATGCTGTACCATTGCTATTTTTGGGGAATTAGTTCCAAGGCATATGAATACAATTTTAGTTGGCAAGATGGATATCTCCTCAATTTGACAGCTACAATAATTTATCAGTGATGACAGGCTTCCAAGATAGGCGATGTCATAATGCTGAATGCAGGGATAAGGCTACATAGCTGTATATTCATTGATGATGGGCAAAATAAAATGTGGAATGCATAAATGATGAAATCTGAGCATTCAGATTTACCGCAAAAAAAAAGAAAAAAAAAAAAACAAGATGGCGGCGCCCATGAAGAAACACATGACGAAGTTTTTTTTCTGGTTTTCAATTTAGGTAGGCTTTTTGATAGAAAGCTTGGTCCGAGTCGCTAGTATTTGATGTGAACTGTTGATCTGCAGCTGTCTTAGTAACGTGTAACAAGGCTAGAAAGCAGTTTAATTAATTTTAATTATTTTTTTTCCTGGTAAAAGTGAAAAATACAGAATTGCATTTATTTTCAAAGGCACAGAGATGTTTCTAATGCAAGAAAGTACTTGCTGTAATTACCGTTGGTACCTCCAGACCCTTTTCTTCTAGGACAGGCACTTTAAAATGAAATCAGGACAATATTTTGGAAAAAAAGATAACATGCAAATCTCACACCTATATTTTTCTTGTGCAAATGTATTGAGGAACCTTAAATCAGCAAAGAATATCGTTGGCATTTTTAAATTTATGAGCAGAACAAATTCCATACTCAAGTGAGTTGAGCACGATAAAGGCTTTATAATATCGGCGCCAGGTAAGACACACGTCGGCCTGCTCAGCTTTATACACTATTAAGAGACTTAAAAGTTTCTTGGCTACTTATTGATGCATTGACATTGAATATTAAGGCACTGATCAGACTGCACAGATGCGCAAACTCATCTGCACGTCTTTTTTTTTTTTTTTTTTTTTTTTATTTTCATAATCGCTGATCTGCTGTTAAAATGCATGCCTCTTTCAAAATGTATCTCATGCTGTAAAAAAAATGCAATTATTAGTTATGTTTATTGCGCCGGTTATTTATCAATCGACCCAATGTTACAAACTACAGAGACTTCCCGCTGATATCGTCCATGTGACTATCGCTGACCATGTACCAAATCCGGGTAACCGTTATTTATAGCAGCGCTGTTCTTCCTGTCACATCAGAGCGCTGTGTAAACTGTTAAATCGGAACTGGGCTCGTATTCTGAAACTTGATCAATGTAGACCTATATCAGACGCCACCGAACGTGGTAGAGGATGATCGGAGTAGTTGCTGACCGCACAAGTCTTATTTTAGATTTTAAAAGGCGTTGACTCACAATTCTTATCATCCTGATACCACACCCGTGCGACACAGTGCATTGTTTTTCAGAATGGCTACTTTTCTGATGAACATCTATGATATTGGTCATACTTCTAATGCCAACATAGGTTGTAGTACTCGTTAAAACCGCCTCACTGAGGCGGTTCTAACGAGTGCTCACAGCCTATATCTGTGAGCTGAAATAAGAAAAATAATGTATATTCCAGTAACCCCAGTTTTCTCACTATAAAGTGGTGTTTAGGGATGTTCATTTTATGGACTTATTCATGTGATGTTATACATGTAATTCAAAGCGGACACACAACGTGCATGCAGCGTCCTGCCAAGGCGATGTAACTGTGACTTTGCATCAACGTTGATGCGACGTTGCTGAGGCATCATGTGCCCGCTAAATTTGAATGACTTACAAGCGAAGAATAAAAAAGTAGTATGAAAAAGAAGATTTTATATAGTCGTTTCCAACACTTGCTATGCCGGGAACAATGGTAACCTCGTCTTTATTAGCTGAAAATTGTTTTATGCACATACAATGTAAAGTGGGGTTTACATGGATGCACATTATATGATTAATTTGACCAAATACATAGGTTTTTTTTCCTTTCCTGTCAGAACGACCTCTAAGTGGTGGTTGTAATTAGAACCAATAATCTGTTTCTTTTAGGAAAAACGAAACATGTAATATCACAACTTTTCATCAGAAGAAGCAATCGTCACGAAAACACACCTATATAATATTGACTCCCTTGAACCCCACTCTTATATGGTAAAACTGGGGTAATCAGAGGTAAACCTTATTTTTCTTATTTCTGCTCTAAAATATAGATTGTGGGTACTCGTTAGAACCGCCTCGATGAGGCGGTTCTAACGAATACCCACAATCTATATTTTGAGCAGTAATAAGAAAAATATCACAATTTTTCATCATAAAATTTTCATTTTTTCGGCGATATAGGTGACAATGTATTTGTATAGGCGTGTTTTCGAAATGGGTTGATTGGCTGTGAGTGTAGACTGCAAAAATGGTCCTGAACGGGAAAATAGACTGTTGACATTGCGTTTAACCCTTACACTTCTGTACCATTACGAAAACATGCCTATTCAAATGCATTGTAAACTTTACCGCCGGAAAAACAAACATTTTAAGGTGATAAATAGCGATATTTTTCTTATTTTTGCTCAAAATATAGATTGTGGGTACTCGTTAGAACCTACTCATCAAGGCGGTTCTAATGAGTACCAACAATCTATATTTTAGAACAGAAATAAGAAAAATAAGGTAAACCCCGGTAAACCCTTGTTTTACTATATAAAAGTGGGCATCAAGGGGGTCAAAATTATATAGGCGTGTTTTCGTGATGTGTAAGCAAACAGTGTAGAGTCGGGTCAGCACCTATATCTTCGATGTTTGGTCAGAACATTACTTCTAATTGCCATATCTAACGTTTCAAGAATCATGCTAGTCGGTGCAGCTGAGCAGACCAGTCATCACGAATACACACCTATATAATTTTGACCCCCTCGAACCCCCCTTTTATATAGTAAATCTGGGGTTTCCGGGGATATATCTTATTTTTCTTGCACTCTGAGCAGTGCCAGCGTTGGTGTGTTATATGGATAGGCATTGGCCAACCGACCCATCACGAAAACACGCCTATATAATTTTGACCCTCTTGAACCCCACTTCTATATAGTGAAACTGGTGTTTCCGGGGGTATACCTTATTTTTCTTATTTCTGCTATAAAATATAGATTGGGGGTACTCATAGTACCCACAATCTATATTTTGAGCAGAAATAAGAAAAATGTCACAATTTTTCATCTTAAAATTTTCATTTTAACGGCGATAAAGGTGGCAATGTATTTGAATAGGTGTGTTTGTGTAATATACCTGATCAGAAACCCCGAAGACACATCATGTTTACGACTGGGGTTTATGGGGATGTACTTTATTTTTCTTATTCCTGCTCCAAGACATAGGTTGTGGGTACTCGTTAGAACCGCCTCAATGAGTCGGTTCAAACGCCCAACCACAGCCTATATTTTGGGTAAAGGTAAGAACAGCGTCACAAATTATCATCAGAAAAAAAATAGAAAAAAGGAAGAAAAAAAAAAACATGCCGCAAACGTATTTTCGGAATGAATTGCCCTCATGACGGGAATTAATTTTAATTATTTTGAAGGACCAGTTATTTGGAACCCAAGAATGCATATCTACGGAGAGCTCACAACTTAGTTTTGAGCTGAACTATTAAAGGAAAATATCATAACAAATTATCTTTCTCTGAAATCATTATTCGTTCAGTAAATAATACGATACTTTTGCCTGGATTTCGTAAGTCATTTGCCTTTATCTTAACCTATTTGTTTGCAAGCACATCAGAAAGTTCTAGAAAAAATCCATTCTAAGTCATACAAAGTGTTAATTTAGCCTATCCTAAGCATACATATGGTTTCCAAAAGCATTGGAAGAAAAACAGCTCCATTAGGATTATCAATTGAGAGGGAAACATGACCAAACTGAAACAAACATGAAATTATCCGTGCTTTGAGAAAATCGTTTGTTTGTTGGTGTTTTTTGTTTGTTTGTTTTTTGTTTTTTTTTGTTGTTTTTGTAATAGTATCTACGACATATCGAGAAAACGCCTATGTAAATATATTGAAAATTTTACCAGCTATTTTCCATATTTTTTTTCTCTCAAGAAAAAAAGAAATTGGTACTCGTTATAACCGCCTCGGCGAGGCGTTTCTAGCGAGTACCAATAGTTAATTTTTGAAACCGAAATTAGAAAATAATGTATGCCCCTGTAAACCCCAGAGGCCAGTTGTTCAAAGCATTGTTAGCTTAACGAGCTCGTTAGTGGTCATATTGTTAACTCTTCCAGCAAGTACAATATCGTAGATTTTGGTATTTTTGCTGAAAAAAATGTGAGCAGCTTTTGTGTCCGCAAAAGCTGCTCACATTTTTTCAGCAAAAAAATCAGCATATTTGCTGTATTTAATGATCAAAGTTTTAACGATACGGTCACTAACGACATCGTTAGTTTTGAACAACTGGCCCCAGGTTTACTATATAAAAACGGGGTTTAAGGGGGCCAAAATTATATAGGCCTGTTTCCTTGATGTACAACAAAGATACAGATTATCCTGCAGATCACCTTCTTTGTGAAGGCCCCCGCCCATCGGGGCTTGAGGAAATAGATGGGCTGCATGATGTAGAGCTGAAACCGACCGCGCACGAGTACTGGTAAACCACTTAGAGGATCTAAGCCTGCACAGGCTAAGGAGTGCGAGTCGGACCGTCCATGCTTATAAACCATGTGAGACAATTGTTATCTACTAAATTACGAGTACCTGTGTCCAATTAAAGTTACGCGACAAAATATATAGAAGTTAATAGGGAACATTTTTTTTTTTTTTTTGGTTTTACGGCCCTTTCAAGATTATTTCACTCATATCGGGCCGATCGTTAATCAGAGGTGGGCGCAAACCGGAGTACAGGCAAACGAGTTGGAGTCGGACCATCCATGCTTATAAACCATGTGAGACAATTGTTATCTACTAAATTACGAGTACCTGTGTCCGATTAAAGTTACGCGACAAAATATATAGAAGTTAATAGGGAACCTTTTTTTTTTTTTTTTTTTTTGTTTTGGTTTTACGGCCCTTTCAAAATTATTTCACTCAAATCGGGCCGATCGTTATTCAGAGGTGGGCGAAAACCGGAGTACCCGGAGAAAAACAACCTGACCTTCCGTTGCAGAACTTGGCGTCTCACTTGTGACCCGAGCGAGACTCGAACAACAGCGGTGAGAGACCTAACTATCAAGAGTCAGCGCTCTTAACCACTAGGCCACGGAGGCCCGCAAAAGGGAACCTTTTTTCTCTGACATAAATTTTAGCATTACTGCGCTAGATATCGAAAATGTGGTTTAAAATTTAAAAAAAAAAAAATCAATATTTTACCGTTAATTGGAATATGATTTTATATATAGTTCATGTCAAGTTTAGAATAAAATTTAGGACCCTATGTCTAATGTATGCAGTATACTTCAATGGTAAATTAGCAAAACTACGCGACAGTATCTGATTTTAAACTACAGGAATTAAAACATGCATTATCCAATGAAAAATTTGACTAAAAATTTAAGTAAAAAAAAATGATTTATCTTTCCTCCAATGTTAAATTGAGAAAATCAAATAAAAACAAATTGGGTCATTATGAGGTTGTTTTAATTTTTTCGGGATTTTCGGAGCTGGAAAAAACTGTCCGTACAGTAAGGTCCCTTGATTTGACATGAGACATGATGATCCCTATTGCCCCGTATGCCCGTTGGTTCCATTGGGCGACAGGGCTTAAGATGTCATTGCATCTTTAACTGCGGAGTTAAAGTCCCTCAAAATTGGATACAACGTCTCCAAATGACTTATACAGTGTTGACGGGGACGTTAATCAACAAATTAAACAAACAAACAAATCACCATCTTTGTGCCAGTTGCTCAAGGGGAATGGGAATACCGTCATGGGAGGCAACTCCAGGAAAAGTATTTTGTCTCCAATGTCAATAGGAATCAACTCTTAAAGGAAAGAATTAAGAGTAGACCCCTTTTTAGGTGGGACAGGGCTTATAGAAAAGCGATCAGGAAGTCCCGAAAGTTGTCTCACTCTGAAAAATGGCGGGAAACTGCGCTAGGTGTTCCCATTCCCCTTGAATAGCACGATGTCTCAGGTTTCTAGATCTAAAATTTGAAAACTGTTGCATGTCTATGTGGCTGAGCAGACCAGTTTGTGTCTCAAAAACACCAGAAAAAAAGTTATTATACATTTTGTTGGAGTGCTTCTTGAAGAGTAAAATTTTATCCCATCTATAACTGAGCTCACAAGCTGATTGTATATGCGTTTTTTCCTTTTGATACATGTCCGCAAACAGACAGACGTGCAAACAGACAGACGTGTCTGTTTCGCGCTGGATCCCATGGAAATTGCCAAATTGGACGACAATGGTGGCCACAATCCAAGCAATGTCTTATATTATATATACTTTTCATAACGATTACATACCCGTGTGATATAGAACATTTTTCAAATCTCTAAAAAGGCAATTTTTTTCTGATGAAAATACGTGATATTTTTCAAATTTATACTCCATACATAGGTTTTGGGTGCTCGTTAGAACCCTCAACCTATGTCTTGGATCAGAAATAAGGAAGATAATGTTTACCACCGTAAACCCGAGTTTTCTGCATATAAAGTGGGGTTTAGGGGGTTTTATTTCACGGACTGTTTCACGTGATGTGTAGACATGAATTTTTCTTACAGGTATAAAGATTAGAGGACAGGAATAGCTCTGCATTGACGTCACCGCACCGAAATATTGTTGCGCACAATTAAGAGAATCTAGGTGAAATCAACTATCTTCAGATTCGGTCTATTCCTAAATATGGTTACCCTTAAAGCAAAGAACTTGCACCCACAATATGTAATAGAAACTATGATTTCTCGTGATTGTCAATTTGAATAATTTGCTTTACAAAGTTACGTTCTACAATCTTGGTGCAGCCATCTATCTCCAGATTGGAATACTCCTAAGAGAAAAGACTTTGCTCCCGCGGTCGGCGTGGTGGGGTGTAAGGAGGTGGGTGTGTGTGTGTGTGTGTGGGGGGGGGGGGGGGGTTATAATGCAACCACCTCAGTATTTAATAAATTCGTAATATTGCGAGTTATCTCTATATATCAGAGGCCCCGATAATTGTGAACTCTTGTTTGTATTGCTGTATACGGAGCTCATACGAAACGGCCTATAGTTTGATATTACAATTTGGCTCATTTTCCTCACCGATAAGGAAGCATGAACAGGCAAGAAATCATAAATATACCGAAAGAGTTGCCTCCCATGAACGTGATACTACGATATAAAAAAATCATGTCTGCCCCATAATTATGGCTTTAAGGTACTCATTAGATCCGATTCAATCAGCCGGTTCCCACGAGCTACACAAGATGTGATATTAAGCTGTAAACAAGACAGCCTCATTACGAAAACACGTTTATACAAATACACTGGTACTTTTACTGCCGTAAAAATAAAAAACTTAAGATGAAAAATTTTGATATCTTTCTTATCTGAAAATATAGATTGTCGTTCTAACGAGTACCCACAATCTATGATTTTGAGCAGAAATAACAAACAAAAAGGTTTAACCCTGTAAACCCCTAGTTTTACTATATAAAATTGGGGTTTGAGGGGATGAAAATTAAATAGGTGTGTTTGCTTTATGTTTACATATAAAGGTGTGCGGTATTTGGATGTCCAACAGACACAATGCCATTGTATAAACTTACTAAGCACAGAATCGCTTCAATGCTAATGTATACTTGACGTGACTATGATCACTTACATAACGATAACACATCCGAGTGATATAATGCATTTTTTCCTACCTCATAAAAGGTCATTTAATGAAGAAAATTTGTTATATATTTATTATTTATACTCCAAACATAGGTTTTGGGTCCTCGTTAGAACCGCCTCAATGAGGCGGTTCTAACGAGTACCCACAACCTATGTCTAAGAGCAGAAATAAAGAAAATTGTGTTTACCCCCATAAACCCCAGTTTTCTCTATATAAAGTGGGGTTTAGGGGGGGGGGGGTCTTTATTTCACGGACTTGTTCACGTGATGTTTATAAGAAAATCCAGGTAGCGGGCCCACCGGAGTCAAACTGTTGGTTTTCGTTTGCTTCAGCATTTCAGATATTTCATGCTGTCGAGCCCTCGTCGTTGTGTCGTCACTGTATTCGTCAGTTGCCCTGATGAGTTAGAAATCCTTCATGCGGACTGAACAAATGGTTTGTCTAAACTACGCATTACGGGAACCTGCCTATATAATTTTGACCCCTTGAAACCGCAATTTTATATGCTAAAACTGGTGTTTAAGGGGTATACATTCTTTGTCTTATTTCTGGTCAAAACATAGATTGTAGGTACTCGTTAGAACCGCCTCATGGAGGCGGTCCTAACAAGTATCCACAATCTGTTTTGATCCGAAACAAGTTACAGTATAGCCTTTCAAAAGGTAGTGAGATGTGAATGTACTTTTAGTTTCGGACTAGTCCGCGTTGTAAGGTAAATCGCCTTCAGTTGGGATTTTATATTGGGCGATATAGTTTTACTGAGGATCGTACTGCTCATATTAACCACTTGGCCACGCATTCTACCATAATAACATTATCAAAAAACTTATTTATAATTTTAAAATCCTGTATAAAAAGAAAACCGAAACCTGCCTCCCCTAAAACTTTGAAACTCTCAAAGGGCGTTGATAAACTATAAAACGGTTGTGTTGTTTTGTTTGTTTGTTTGAGTTGAGGTTTAACGTCTCTGTCAACACTTTTTATGTCATTTTGGAGACACTGGTTCCAATTTTGTGGAAGTTTTACCCGACATTGAGATGAAATGACATCTCAAGCCTTGTCGCCCAATGAAGCCAAAATGCTTATATGCACTGGCCGATCTGACTCACTACACTTTGCCTGGTTAGGCTTAGTCCTTATAAGCGGTTTACCAGTACTCTTGTGTGGTCAGTTTCAGTTCTGCGTGGAAGCATCTTGCCGCCAAATCTATTTATTCAAGCCCCGATGGGCGGGGCGAACAGCTGTGTTGATTTTGACTTTACCTCACCTAAAAAAACGTTTTGCTGGCCGATATCTATATAATCTGGACTGGATTCTTGTGTTGGGGTTGACAAACAGTGTAGACCCAGATGAGATGCCATAGAACGCAGTGTTTGATCAGGATCTACGCTGTTTGCTTATATTTCCGGAATTAAAGGACATAGAACACGCGAAATGCTGACAGTCTACATGTACATGTATGTCACCTTTCAGGATCATATTTTCCAGCCTACATTCAGAGACGATCGACCCACCAGAGTTGTCGGTGTTTGATTGTTCTCGCTAGAAAACTTGTTAGAATTCCGATTGGCAAAAAGCTCTTCACCTCGGGTCGCATGGCCGGTCTGATTCTGTGTTGCCATGTCGTTCATTTCTAGAACTACCAAAGCCTATGTATTTGATGCTTTTTATGCTACTTCTCATGATTTTGAATGTTGATAACTTCTGTTTTGAACAAATAGATGCATCAACAATACAAAGACGTGAAATGAATCCTCCTGCAAATCCCGCTTTACACGGACAAAACTTGTGGGTACATGAGTATACATTCTCTTTTTGTGTTCTTCTTGTTTTGCCTACGACTAATATTGTGGGTAATCTGTAGAACCGTCTCAATGTGGCTTATGTTTGGAGTATGAATAAGAAGAAATATCATATTTTTCATCAACGAAGAAAAGGGAAAAAACGCATTGGAGATGCGAAACAATGCAATTTGTCACATATTTGTGGTGTCGTAATGAATATATTTTTTTCCTAAAGAACGCTTTTTATAACAATTCAAAGCCAAGTTTTTGTCTTATCCATAAATCTCTGTTAGAGATGTAATCAAATATTTATAAAGCGATAAAGGTCGAAAATTTGGAATAAAATGAATAAGATTGTATCCTTCATTGTTTATACGCCCTTTTGAAAAAGGTCGTATTATGTTATGCCCCTTCGGTGTCCGTCCGTCTGTCTTTAAACTTTTCGTTTCAGGATAAATCCTGCTACATGCTGAAACTAGATATATAGAATTGAGACTTTCGGATGGGTCTTTAAACCGAGGTCCCGTCTCCGTATGACCTTAGCTGTTGATGGGACGTAAAACTCTTACACTCACTTGATATAAAATTAGACTATGATGTGGAGCAGCGCATATTGTTTCAAGGTTATGGTCCACCAAATATTGACAGAGTTATGCCCATTAGATATTTTTGTAAACATTTCGTTTCCGGATTACATCCGATTAAACTAAAACTTAACAATATACTTAAACCAATATGTGGAACATCGCATATTGTTTGGAGGATACGCTTCACCAAATAATTATAACAGAGTTATGCCCCTTTGAAAAATTCTTTAAACATTTCGTTTCCTGAAAACTCCTCCCACATTTTATATCCGATCGAGCTAAACATCACGTGAACAAGTCCGTGAAATGAACACCCTACTGAACCCCAGTTTATATAGAGAAAACTGGGGTTTACGGGGGTAAACATTATTTTTCCTTATTTGTGCTCCAAGACATAGGTTGTGGATACTCGTTAGAACCGCCTCAATGAGGCGGTTTTACTGAGCACCCAAAACCTATGTTTTGAGTATAAATAAGAAAAATATCGCAAATTTTCATCAGAAAATTTACCTTTTTTGAGTTATGAAAAAATGCACTATTTCACACGGATGTGTTATCATAATGTATAGTTAGATCGTAATGTGGGGGATTGCATATTGTTTCGGAGTGCAGGTCAACCAAATCATAATAGTTATGTCTCTTTGGAAATTTATTTAAACATTTGGTTTCTGATTAAAGTAGAAGTAAAACAAAGATCAGGAATTGATACAATTAACTTACTCTACCCATAAAAGACACCAAAGGGAAAGAAATACAAACATTAAGCGACCAGACCATAATGGAAACCCAAACAAAGGAAGGCCATAAGAACAGTTACTTTCCCACAAAATGGCCATATGGCCATCCAAAATAAAAAGCACAAGTGATACACACAGTAAGTAACAAACAACAACATAAATAAATCGCCACAGAAGAGCCGCCTTGGAACGGTCGGTGGAAGATTTCCACTGGGGGGCTTAAATCGATTTTACGTGGCCACAATCCTCACCCTTACTTCCGTCGCGATTTAGACAAATAATTTGTTCAGTCCGCATGAAGGCCTCCTAACTCATCAGTGCAACATCTCCGTGAACACAGAAATCAAAGAACCACAGAGGTGAGACAACGGTGAGGACTCGACAGCAAGAAACCACTGAAATGCTGGAACTCCTCTTACATTTTACATCTGATCAAGCTAAAACGTAATACCTAGTTAGACTATGATGTGGAAAAGCTTGTTTCCTGTTTCTAGGTTACGGTCCACCAAATATTAATACAGTTATGCCCCTTTAAAATTTATGTAAACGTTTTGTTTCTGGCTAACTTTCATACAATTAAGATCCGATCAAGCTGAAGCTATATATATAGTTATTTCATGATTTGGAGCAGCGCATATTGTTTCGAGGGCACGGTCCACCAAATACTAATAGAGTTATGCACCTTTTAAAGTTTCTATAAGCATTTTGTTCCGGCTAACTCTGCCTACATGACAAGCTGACACTTGATATGTAGTTAGACTATGACGTTGAGCAGTGCATTTTGTTTCTAGGTTGGGTCAACCAAATACTTTTAGAGTTATACCCTTTGGAGCTTTCTGTAAACATTCGGTTTCCGGCTATGTAGATCTGATCCAGCTGAAACTTTATATATATAGTTAGACCATGATGTAGAGCAGTGCATATTATTTCTAGGTTACAGTCCAACAAATATTAGCAGAGATATGACTATTTAAAAATTGATGTAAACGTTTCATTTTAGGTTAACCCCTCTACATTTTCCACCCAAATCAGCTAAAACTTGATCATAAGTTAGACACATCATGAAAAAAAAAAAAAAAAAAAAATACAATATTTTACTGGATTATCTGAGCGATTTTAATTAAACACATTCACAGAGACCTGTGCTGGAAGTATTTATCGATAAAGCTGTTTTTTTTTTTTTTTTTTTTTTTTTTTTTTTTAATTATTATTTCTTTTTTTTTTTGTCACAAACCAAAATTGGTTTGTACCCAGTAACATTACCGTGAAGTGGCTATAGTGTCATTGCACGACCCGCAGAAAAAGCAACCGGCTGAAGTCGGTTGATCTCTAAGAGTCCCCAAAAATCACCGTGTCATTCTGTCATTCGGTCATTCTGTCAGTCTGTCCGTCCGTAACCCGTTTGTGAAAATTGGTGATAGTGACTTAACCACTTGGAATATTTAAACAATTTTGGCATATTGATAGATATCAATGAGATCTAACCAATGAACTTGCGAAATATTACATTCCATTTAGTATAGCCTCGCCGAGGCGAAAAATGTGAAAATTTTCGAACTGCTTCTCCTCGGAAACCGTTGGGCCGATTGAAGTCAAATTTCTTATGGAGCCGCTATGGGATGGGGGAAACCAAAATTTGCTCATGGGGTCCAGGTCACATGACCAAAATGGCCACCAAGCCATATATTGTCTGTCTGTCCGTCCGTCCGTAACCTGTTTGTGAAAATTGGTGATAGTGACTTAACCGCTTGGAATATTTAAACAATTTTTGGCATACTGATAGATACCAATGTAATCTAACCAATGAACTTGCAAAATATTACATTCCATTTAGTATAGTCTCGCCGAGGCGAAAAATGTGAAAATTTTCGAACTGCTTCTCCTCGGAAACCGTTGGGCCGATTGAAGTCAAATTTCATATGGAGCCTCTATGGGATAGAGAAACAAAAATTTGCTCATGGGGTCCAAGGTCACATGACCAAAATGGCCGCCAAGCCATATATGGTGAAAACCCTTCAAAAATAGTTTTCTCTAGAACCACTGGGCAGATTTCCACGAAACTTGATAAATAGCATCTGGGACGAAGGCCCATCATAAATTGCTAAAATGGTGACCATGGGTTGACCTTGACCTTCTTTGTGCCTAGGTCAATCTTTGACACATATGCTTTTGTATTGGAAAAGTGAGAATGCATTTTATCCTGCAAACGATTCAGAATACAGTACTAAAGTATAAGATATATTTTTTATCCTTACGATAAGGCGCATTTATTGGGGGGACCGTTTTAGGTCTAGGTCACATGACCGAAATTGCCGCCATACCCATTGATGGTAACACTCATAAAGCTTACAGCATCCGGCGGGTCGTGCACTTCAGGTGAAGCACTGGTTTACCGTTATTGTGACTTTGAAGGAAGACAAAAGCTTTATGCTGGCAAATAATTGATCACAACATGTAATCTGTCTGATTAATTGTTGTATCATATGACATTGTTGATATGCAGTGAGTGAGTGAGTGCTTAAAGTTTTACGTCCCACCAACAGCTAAGGTCATACGGAGACGGGACCTAGGTTAAAAGACTCATCCGAAAGTCTGGAGAAGCCCGGGATCGATCCTGCGATCCCTGGTTGACAAGGCGTGTAGCGTAACCAGTACACCACGGAGCCTCAGAAGCGGCTTCTGATATGCAGTGGATTACGTCATGTAATAAAAATCGTATAACCACAGGTGTAACAACACCTTGGCGAGATAAAGTAACGTCATGACGACGTCCATGTCAACAATGAATGTTTGTGGAAAAATTGTAAAATTTATAGGCGATAAAATCCAAATTTTAGTGGTCATATTATAAACAGAATCTTATACTCGCCGCAGTCTTGTTTCATAAAGTTTCATATGAAATGACCACTCGTGTGAGATCCTCTATTCATCATATGACGGCGTTGATAAGCAGTGGATAACGCCGTATAATAAAAATCGTATGACTACACGTGTAACAACACTTTGGCGGGATTAAGTAACGTAATGACGACGTCCATGTCAACAATTCATTCATTCTTTTTTTTTTTTTGTCATATTTAAAGGCGATAAAATCAAATTTCAAGTTGTCATATGATAAACAGAATCTTACACGTGTGGTCATTGAATATGAAATTTATTAAACTCCCAGAGGCTCGTTTCATTACTTTCATATGAAATGACCACTAGTCTAAGATCCTCTATATACTGAATGAAAACTTGAACGCCCAGAAACCAAAGACAGTGTGCCACATCTCCTAATTTATCATTTTACTTATTTTCATAAATCTCAATAACACGAATGAAGAAAAGTAAAGGCAATTGATGCATAAATTTTAATTATGAAACATTGCCTCACGTTTAGAGATGTGGAAATTTAACATCACATAATGTTGCAAAATCATAATTGTCCTAAAACTTTACGCTGTTTAATTGTATAATTAGTACAGCTCAATCAGATGATATACTTGTAAGAGTTAATATTTTATTTGCAACTTTAGATAACAATGCATAAACAAGTGCAGGCCAAGCAGGATGCTTAACCTTTTGAGTGCCAACGTCAATTACTAGAAAGTGCCAAACGTACAACGTTACACTGCGTCTTGTATATCAGTCTTAGCGACGCCAATGGAACCAAACTGAACGCGACGTTATCCAGTTGACGTTCATTTGTTTCCCGCGGGGTCTTTCAAAAAGTATCCGGCGTTTTGCATAACTATCTTGCACTTCTATTATGGATTATACAAGAATTATTTTCACATTATCACGTAACGAACAGAATTGCTTCTTACACTTGTTTTGAGAGATCAAACGCACTTTACATCCCTGAGTGTAAATGTAGTTATCGAAGACGCAGAAATGCATCTTTGGATGCTTTCCTGTTTTTCTTAGAAATTGTACACGACAGGACAATGTTCGCTATTGTAAAAAATGGAACATAAGAAAATAGACTATTCATAATGAAGTAAAAACATAGACTATTCATAATGAAGTAAAAAAGAAAGGAATAAAGAAACAAAACTGCTGCACTTGAGAAATAGCTTTTGACTGAATCGTTTGTCTCATTCATTTTTGTCGCATTAATTGTTTTCTTTATGTTGACCTCACAGGCCCATATAGATGAATGTATTTTCCCCTTGGCCTTGACCCATCGATTGTTCAATTTACTAGGTATATTTGAGATAATCTCGGGAATAAGGAAATGATGCGCACTCCTCACCGACTTCTATACGAAACAGATGGTCACAAATTGTTAAATACACCATCTTCATAGCAACAAACTTTCTCATTGGCATCTACGGAATTAGTTATTCGCCACTATAGAGAAAATAATACATGTCCTTCTCAAATCTGAAATTTATGCAGACCTTTCTTAACAATCGAACCGAGTTGAAAGTGACTGTCGGATCTGGTAATCATTTTGTCACCACTTTGTCACCATACACATGTAACAAAACCGAATTATCCACACGATCAGCGAAGACTCAGATCAACCTGTGAATTGTATAAAAAGTTTCAATGTGGCGGACAGCGATGATTCAGGTCAGATTGGGTCTATAAGATCTGCGTCATTGCTGGGTGCACAGGCCATTTTTTTGTGCGTTGGCTCAAATGATAATGTAAAAACGAAGCACGCCTCATCTTTCTGTTGCCAATGGACAATTTGAAGGTGGTCTAAAAATATTACAGTTAACGCGAAAAGAATGGCAGTGAAGGTGCAATTGTGTGATCTTATTTATTTATATCGATTTAAATTTGAAACCCCAGATTACACGAAAAATTAATTTCGTCCTTTTATCAGTTTCAGAAATATTGAATGAAAGTAGGATTCAACAAATTCTCTAGAAGCGGATAAGCTACTCGCCTCATAAACCAGGGGTCGTGGGTTCGATCCCGGGCTTCTCCAGACTTTCTTCTGAGTCTTTAAACCGAGGTCCCGTGTCCGTATGACCGTAGCTGTTGGTGGGACCTAATACTCAAACACACTTACCCACTCGCCAAAACCTCTAGATATGAAATGTAAGCAGGGCTTATCCTATATAGTGGCAATAGCAAATAAAAATAAAATAAGAAAAGGAAACAATATAAGGTCGCACCGTGTGCCCGAAAGATCATTTCACACGGATTAAAAGAGTAAATGACACTAAAGTTAGAGCCTATTAATTTCAATAATTTTTTCTCACTCCACGCAAATCGCATACATATGATCAACGAACTGGCCCCGCCCATCGGGGCTTGAAGAAATAGATCGGCACAGGAGTACTGGTAAACCGCTTAGAGGATCTAAGCCTGCCCAGGCAAAGCGGTGAATATAAACCCTTTTGGTTTTATTGGGCTCCTGGGCTTGAGATGTCATTTCATCTCAATGTTGAGTAAAAGTGCAACAAAATTGGAAGCAAGGCCTCCGAAAATGACCTATATAGGGTTGACGGGGACGTTAAACCTCAAATGAATAAATAAATAAATTCAGGATGAAAGTGCATATTTTGTCCAAGAAGATCAGACAAGATAACATTGATTCTTGATGCGCGTTCGAAGTGCCTCATTGATGCGCCACTGATGGGTGCATATACGCTTGATGCTCCTTCGAACTGCATCAATGATGTGGTGCCAACGAGTACATGGATTATTTGTGCTCCTTCGAACTGCCTCAGTAATTCAGTGCTAGCGAGTGCATGGATTGTTGGTGCTCGTTCGACTTGCATCATTAATGCGGAACAAACTTGTGAATATTTTTATGCTCTTTCGAACTGTCTCATTCATGCGATACTAATGAGTGAGTCTCTTTGTGCTCATTCGAACTGCCTCATCGATGCGGCATTGACGGGTACATAGATTCTGGGTGCTCGTTCGAACTTCCTGATTGATGTGGCACTTACGGGTACATAGATTCTTGGTGCTCGTTCGGGCTGCATAATTGATGCGGTACCAATAAGTGCATTTGTGCTTATTCAAACTGCTTCATTCATGCGATATAAACGCTCTTGCGTATGAGCCCTTAAATGTTTCTTTTATGTATATTTTACAAATATCTTAAATGATGTCGAGTATTTCCTGTATTTTTTTTTATTGGTGAGTGTGCATTTGAATTCATGAGTCAGCTGTCAAACCGGTGGACCCGATACATGAAGGCCCTGTCATGGAAGAACAGATAAAAAACCGATCCAAATGCCACATTGTTTTAAGCATTATTTCAACTTAAAACCGACCCGTTTCTCTCTCTCTTTTCTTTCTCTCTCTCTCTCTCTCTCTCTCTCTCTCTCTCTCTCTCTCTCTCTCTCTCTGTTCTTTTTCAGAGTACGTATGAAAAGCTTGACAAATATTGAGCCGCAGCTTGACAAAACCGAAACAACCTCCTGTGCCTGAGGAGAAGATTCAGTTCAGCCTCGACACCCTCCTCGTCTTCATTATGTACTCAGTGGTTAGCTAAGAACTTATGGTTTCTTCTTGCTAGTCGCACAATTTCATTTTGTGAGCTTTGTCATACGGTGGCTCATTCTTTCTTGTTTCATTTTGCTTTACTTTACTTTGTTTTATTTGATGTTGTTTTACTGTCCATTTGTTTATTTATTTTTATATCAACTAATCAAGAGTGTCATGTGTATAGGATTTATAATGATTTGAGCCAAATTGTTCCCCCATGGTTGGAGAAACAACTAAGGTAGTGAGTGAGACATGACCAATTCTTTTATAACACGTTTCCTTTTTTAAAAGATTTTTTTTTCAATCAAAATATTTTATCTTATTTGGAATAATATTACGTTGACAAGACCGTGTAATGAATACCCATCTAGAGACCCCACTTTATATACATTAATTTCACTATTTCTGCCCCAAGACATAGGTTGTAGGTTCAATGTGGCGGTTCTAACGAGCACCCTAAATCTATGCTTGGAGTACAAATAAACATAAGAAGAATATCACAAATTTTCAACAGAAAATCATATCTCCGTTTTGAGATATGAAAAAACTGCACTGTACAGTAGGAGAGTTGCTAAGGCCGTCGTCAAGATTTTAATTTTTTGTAAGCTTCCGCGAAAGGGATTATTTTTTATAGCAAAAATAATTGTGAAATCGGAAGCTACTTCCGGTCATTTTAACATAAGCATACAGTCGTCAGAAATGATAAAATTAGCATTCAAAAGCACAAATGAAAACATCAACACTTCCTAAAACGTTTCATTACTTTAGTTATGGTTGCCACTGAAATGGAACGTTTCCGAAGCTTTGTTTATTAGGTAACCCATATTTTTAAACAAACTTCTGGTCAAACAGTACCGGTCAGTTATTTTGGAATAAAAAAATGGTCAGAAAAAATTTTGGTTCAAATTTTCCTAAAATGTTTGTTATACATTATTCTGTCTTTCAGCTGAGTATCTACACAAAAGTAAATACAGTATTGGAAATGTTGACGTCAGAAGTTGGGTCAATATTTGACCTAGTCGCAACGCTTGCACACACAGATTTTTAAAATACATAGTTGCGAAGAAAAGTTATTCAAAATTTAAACGCTGAAAGAAGGCGTGTTTTGTCAAAATACGTTATGAACCTTGGTTGTTAGACCACAACTACACTAACTGCCTCTGGATTGCTTTATTTTTGTCGGTAAGTTAAGCAGTTTCACACTTTGATACGGCAACTGAGGTAATGGTCAAATATGACCGACTCAGTATAAGAAGATAAATAGATAGACAGAAGCCGTTTGTGAACACGTAGATCAGAATCAGAATTTTACTGGTGTCACATCCTTAGACAATCCTTCACCAGATCCAGGTTAATCCTATGCAAAACGCATCACTGGTACGATTCTCTCTCTCTCTCTCAAAGTCTATCTGACGGCATTGTATCTGTCGGTATTCCATTTAAATACTGCAGCCAGTGAGTGGTGACTGCTATATGTTCGAGCCTTCAGAAAATTACACCGACTTCCATCATAGCTTGGCTTGGAGAAAATTGGATTGGGCTACATGAGCTTCTGCGCCGAGCTGAAACAACCGACCGAACTTTTGTGCTGGTGTAAAACCGCTTTGGGGGTTGGGGGGGGGGGGGGTGATGGGGAAATGACTTTTAAACGTCCATGCAACATCATGCTGTTGCATCGACGTTGATACGACTTTGCGTAAATGTTGTGTGCCCGCTGGACAAGCGGGTACTTGGGGTGGTAGTCTTTTGATGTCATTTCATCTCAATGTTGGGTGGGGCAAATTACTTTTAAGCGTCGATGCAACATCATTCTGTTGCATCGACGTTGATACGACGTTGCGTAGACGTTGTGTGCCCGTTGGACAATCTGGTACCTCGGGTGGTAGGCTTGAGATGTCATTTCATCTCAGTGTTGGGTAAATAATGTATACCCCTATTTTTTTGTTTGATTGATTGATTGATTTGAGGTTAACGTCCCCGTCAACACTATTTAGGTCATTTTGGAGACATTGCTTCAATGCTTTAGAAGCCTCCGGGGTGTAGTGGTTACCCTACTCGCCTTGTAAACCAGGGATCGCAGGATCGATCCCGGGCTTCTCCAGACTTTCGGATGAGTCTTTAAACCGAGGCCCCGTCTCCGTATGACCTTAGCTGTTGATGGGACGTAAAACTCAAACACTCACTCACTGCTTCCAAGTTTGTGGGTTTTTTTTCCGAACATTGAGATGAAATGACATCTCAATCCCTGCCGCCCAAAGAAACCAATAGTGTTAATATGCATGAGGTTAACGTCCTGAGCGAGGATTTAGACTGTTTCGTCCTGTGTTTGTTTAACGTCCCCGTCAACACAGCATGTGTAGGTCATCAGGACTCGCACCTCTTTGCTTGGGCAGGCTGAGACCTTCTAAGCAGTTTAACATTACTCGTGTGCGATCGGTTTCAGCTCTGCGTGGAAGCATTGTGCAGCCCAATCTATTTTTGAAAGCCCCGGTGGGCGGTGGCAAAGTATACCCCTGTAAACCCCCAGTTCTACTACACTTAAAAGTGGCGTTGAAAGGGTGTCAAAATTATATAGGTCTGTTTTTGTGAGACTATAGTACTCACCCATCGGGTTTTTGGTCGATGTAAATCATTAATAGAATGACAATCGTTATGGTTGAGATAACTTATTTTACGGCTTCTTATCTGGATCTACACTGTTTGCATTCGTATGTGTGAACAGTAGACTATGTAGAAACCTTAGATTTATAACAGCCCAGTAAAGGCCCGACCCCCGCCCATCGGGGCTTGAAGTAATAGATGGGCTGCTTGATGCTTCCACGCAGAGCTGACACCGACCGCACACGAGTACTGGTTAACCGCTAAGAGGATCTAAGCTTGCCCATTTCATCTCAATGCCGGGTAAAAGTCCCACAAAATTCGAAGCAACGTCTCTAAAACGACCCACACATGCAGTGTTGATGGGGACGTTAAACAAATACAGGACAACGTCGGGCCGACAACGATGCGACGTCTTAACGCTTGCCCATTTCATCTCAATGTCGGATAAAAGTCCCACAAAATTGGAAGCAACGTCTCTAAAATGAGCTACACATGCAGTGTTGACGGGGACGTTAAACAAATACAGGACGAAACAGTTTAAACCCTCGCTCAGGACTTTTTTTCTCAGCCTATACGCAGACGGGGGTTTTATTATGACATGACATTCATTAATTTCAAGGTGAGGCGGCTGCCGTCTTTCAAAGATTACCTGCCTGAAAAGGATAAACCGCCTACGATCATACAATAATTATTGTTCTGACACTGGGCATGAAAGATTGTGGGGGTTCGGTGGTGGGGTGGGGGGGTGGAAGGTTCTCCAATGCGCTACAGCTTGTTTGTAAAAATAATTTCTTCAAACAAGCCTGTATCGCACTTTGTGGCAAAGCCCGATAAATCACACAAAAAAACTAATAGGGATGGTAAAAAAACCACCACCACCAACAACAAAAAAAAACTGCGAATGAAAATAAATTATCCACTTTCGGTCGGTTTTCTAGGAGCATCCTCCACCGCGCGACTTTTGTGGTTCTACTTTGAGACCCAGGTATCTTTTTCATGCGGATAGTGCCCGGCTAGCACAAACAGGCCAACGCCGGACCGACAGCGCTACGACGTAAGTTAGCCCAGCGTTAAGAGGTCGTATCGCTGTCGGCCAGACGTTGGCCCGGCACGCTTTGCTGGCGGATTTTTTTTTTTTTCATTTTATTTCATTTTATTTACGTCAGAGTGCAATCAAATTATTCTCTCTCTCTCTCTCTCTCTCTCTCTCTCTCTCTCTCTCTCTCTCTCTCTCTCTCTCTCTCTCTCTCGGACACACAAAACAGCGGGCCGATGTCGGTCCGACAGTGATGTCCCGACATGCTATGCTACAGCGGGCCAATGTTGGGCCGACAGTGATGTCCCAACATTTGTTGGCTGTCTCTCTCTCTCTCTCTCTCTCTCTCTCTCTCTCTCTCTCTCTCTCTCTCTGCCCCCGCCCATCGGGGCTTGAAGAAATAGATGGGCTGCATGATGCTTCCACGCAGAGCTGAAACCGACCCGCACATGATTACTGAAAAACCGCTGAGAGAATCTAAGCCTTCCCAGGCAAAGCGGTACGAGTCGGCCCTAACATGCTTATTTACCCTAATGGTTTCATTGGGCGGCAGGGCTTGAGATGTCATTTCACCTCAATGCCGGGTAAAAGTCCCACAAAATTGGAAGCACCGTCCTCAAAATGACCTTTACAGTGTTGACTGGGACGTTAAACCTCAAATCAAACAAACTCTCTCTCTCTCTCTCTCTCTCTCTCTCTCTCTCTCTCTCTCATGATTGAGCTGCAGTGACAACTAAAATTAAGCATCGTTGAGCAAACGTGATGGAAATTTAATGTTATTTGTGTTTCGAGGTGGATGGGACAAGTTGAAACTTAGGCTGCGCGTGAACTGGCAATTAACAGAGTAAGGTGCTCATTCTGTCTACATTGTTAGTCTACATTATTATTTGATCTGATTAGTAGATGGGCAAATAAGTTAGTATTGGTTTTTCGTATATGACGTCAGTACAAATGTATACGTCATATGTTTTTGTTGTTGTTTGTCACAGGGTGAAATTATGGAAACTGGAGGAGCGCTTGCGTTTAGGACTTTCTAGTCGTCTCCAGTTATTTTCCCCTATTGGTCGTCGTTTTTCATACTTCATATACTCATATATTTCATATTTCATTAAGCATTAAGCATTCCTGAGTAGCGTATATCAACTTCCGGTGTCCTTATGTAAGGCTCGCGCGCTTTTCACTTCACTGATTAACACCGCATGCGCACATTCTTACCTCAGCCTTTGTCAGTCTTTCTTTGTCCCTGGCGAAGGTAGGTCTCACGACCACCTGACGGACACCATCTTTATGTAATTCCTAATTACTTAGGATATTCATATTATTTATTCAGGTATGCGTTTACTTTATTTCATTATCATGTTGAACATTTGTAAATTATCATAATTGTCATAATTTCATGAATATTCATATCGAGTGGAGCGGCAGGTAGTGCAGCCTCACCTGCACCAGACTCTGCAGTTCCAGATAGTGCGAACATGCTGGATGCACCGGTATCCCCTAGTGTGGTGATACCCCCAGAGAGATCGTCATTGAATCCTTTGGCGAAACCCTTCAGTCCTGCTCCGGGGTCTCAACCAGAATTGCGACCTCAAATACGTCCAACAAGGCATAGGCAGAAACCAAGGTGGCAGGCAGGAGGGGACTGGTTATTTTAAATTTTCGAATGTTTTTAACTAACTTATCAGCTGACATGGTTTCCTGGTTTCCTGTACAAGTATTTTATTTTTTTTATTTGAAATGTCGAGACGACATTTTTTTCACAGAGGGGGAGGGGAGCGTGTGACAATTACGCTAAATATATTCTGGAGAGAGGCTTCGAAACAAAAAGTTTTCATTTAAACGGGTTGCTGGGTTGCAGTCGAGTGACGATGCATGGCTTGTCATGGCGTCTCTGGAGAGCTTGTATGTTGTCAGAGTGCCGTTGGCGGGTGGTGCGCTGGGCTGCAATTCTGGTGACCCATTGTTTTCGAAAATTTCGTCTTCTGCTGGGTTGCAGTTAGTTGACGGTGCATGATTTATCATGGCGTCTCTAGAGAGCCTGTGTGTTGTTAGAGTGCCGTTGATACGTGGTGCACTTGACTGCAAACTGGTAAGAATGTTCTAAAAATTAAAAATTTCGCCTTGACATGATTTCGCGCTTGCTTGGACACGGGTTGGTTACAACCTAGGTGGGGGCTAACCCAATCAGACCGTGGCCGGTTCGTGCTTCTGGCTTGTGCTTTCGTGGAAGGGTGAATAATTTCGTAAGAATTGAATAGTTCTGTTATATTTCCTCTCTCCAGTCCAGCGCGTAAATAATGTATTTTTATATGACACTTCCATTTTGGCTGTGTTTTAGGATAAGCAATTTTAGCCTGGTTTTAATGTTTAGCCGTTTGAAGCTAAACCAGTAAGGAGTGTCCTATTACGCGCTTTCAATAAAAGATTTTTGTCTAAGTTCTGTATATAAAGTTTTATCTTTTGCGCTGTGCATACTGTGCAGCATTTATGACAGCGCATTTTGATAAGGGTTTACCTGGTCAAGTGTTAGATATGTTAACTTCACTAGCTCGACTAACATTGGAAGCAATAGCTTCGGCTCCTATTTTATTACCAGATTGATATCTCTAAACATAATATACTTCTGGTAAATTTATATAAATAAATGAAAATGTGTGGTTAAATTATTTTTAAACTCGTGCAAGTAATTTGTTGAGTAAGTTAAATGTCGGGACGACATTTCCCGAAGAGGGGGAGAATGTCACAGGGTGAAATTATGGAAACTGGAGGAGCGCTTGCGTTTAGGACTTTCTAGTCGTCTCCAGTTATTTTCCCCTATTGGTCGTCGTTTTTCATACTTCATATACTCATATATTTCATATTTCATTAAGCATTAAGCATTCCTGAGTAGCGTATATCAACTTCCGGTGTCCTTATGTAAGGCTCGCGCGCTTTTCACTTCACTGATTAACACCGCATGCGCACATTCTTACCTCAGCCTTTGTCAGTCTTTCTTTGTCCCTGGCGAAGGTAAGTCTCACGACCACCTGACGGACACCATTTATATATTGTTCCTTATCACTAAGGATGTTTATATAATATTATTCAGATGACGAGGTCGAGAGGGAGAAGGTTCATGACTTAGCTCGATCCAACAACATGACATCATCAAACAGCTAGAGTTGTCATTCTTTGAACCCCGAACCCCCTCGAGAAAGCGGGAGAAGGTCATTTCAACGTCATCCATCATCATGTGGCCAAAACCACCTTAATTCATTCACATCAAACAAACAACCCATGACAGCAAAACCTTCCCGTGACATGTTGTTGGCAATATACATATTATGGCATGGAAGATGCGTATATTGGCAGACTCTTCGAGGCTATTTTTGACACAAATGGAAAAATAAAGTAAACATCGGGAGTTCGGATTTACTGGCAAAACCTGATGAACTGCAGGCGGGGTAAACAAATCAGTAGCTGGAGAAATAATACAGGGTTAGTCTTTTCGTCTCGTTATTTTCCTGTGTTTACAGCCATGTTGGATGGCTTTTTGTTCCTGTTCAACGACCGGAAGAAGTTCGTTTTTTTTGGAATAAAAAAATGGTCAGAAATAGATTTTCCTGAAATTTAACCCAGTTGCAGATTATTCAATTTCCGATTTAATGATTATGGTGAAAAATTTCCAGTTTATCGCTAAATATATTAATTTTTGTCTTTTCTGAACCCACTGAAACGACCCAGATTTTTCTCAAGTTTACCGCATTTTTATACACACTTTTTGCTGAGAATGGTGTTTTTGTGGTATTTCATCGGAAAGAAATGTACACAAAGTTTCATATCTGTCTATTTTTCAAAGGTGAATTTGAATGATGCTCTGTCTCTGGTCGGGCTCATCGGAGTCTAACTGTTGGTTTTCTTTTGCTCCAGCATTTCAGTGGTTTCTTGCTGTCGAGTCCTCACCGTTGTCTCACCTCTATGGTTCTTTGATTTCTGTGTTCACGGAGATGTTGCACTGATGAGTTAGGAGGCCTTCATGCGGACTGAACAAATTATTTGTCTAAATCGCGACGGAAGTAAGGGCGAGGATTGTGGCCACGTAAAATCGATTTAAGCCCCCCAGTGGAAATCTTCCACTGACCGTTCCAAGGCGGCTTTTCCGTGGCGATTTATTTATGTTGTTGTTTGTTACTTACTGTGTGTATCACTTGTGTCTTTTAATTTTGGATGGCCATATGGCTATTTTGTGGGAAAGTAACTGTCCATATGGCCTTCCTTTGTTTAGGTTTCCATTATGGTCTGGTCGCTTAATGTTTGTATTTCTTTCCCTTTGGTGTCTTTTATGGATGGAGTAAGTTAATTGTATCAATTCCTGATCTTTGTTTTACTTCTACTTTTTTTATCAAACAGGTTATGTCAAGAGCATGAAATTCTGACTCGACAGGCATTTTCACCTTTGAATTATAGTCCCATCGAATTTTTTCTCGAGAAAAATGTTTTTAAATCTACATACGCCGGCCTCTGAGATTCGCTACTGGTATGTCATACGAGTGTGTTATTGTTATGACACCATCCTCAAACAATAGTTCTGGTAGTCGATTATTTTTTCTCTAAAAAAAGAATTTGTTAGTTGTGCTGAAGATGAATATGAAGGCTTAGAAGTCAGAACAATGAAACACCGTTCTGGTTCGGAAGGCATGATTCAAAGTTCTCGACTTGAAACGATATGAGAAGCAATGACTATTAAAGTAAATATAAAAAAGAGCTAAGCAGGAGTTTGGATTCTAACACTAGTCGCCTATATAGTTAATGGATAAATCTGGTGATATATTTGTGTTATAATCAAAACTCCTGCTTAGCTCTTTTTTTTTAAAATAAAAGAGCTAAGCAGGAGTTTGGATTATAGAAAGCACGAAAGAATATACAAATACCTGAGTGTCCAAAGCCGTTTGTTTTGTCTTATTACGGACGAATTAGAAACGAAGCGAATATTACTTTGTTCGTTTGATTTGAGGTTTAACGTCCCCGCCAACACTGTATAGGTAATTTTGGTGACGTTGCTTCCAATTTTGTGGGACTTTTACCCGACATTGAGATGAAATGACATATCAAGCCCCGTCGCCCAATTAAACTAATAGGGATTATATGCATGGACAGTCCAACTCGCATCACTTTTTCTGGACATGCGTAGAACCTCTAAGCAGTTTACCTGTACACATGTGTGGTTGGTTTCAGCTCTGCGTGGAAGCATCATGCAGCCCATCTATTTCTTCAAGCCCCGATGGGCGGGGGCGGTAGCGAATATTGCACTTGATATATTTAGGTACTAATAAAATCATTGTAGTGTCATCCTGGTGAAGGACTGTCTGAGGACGTGTCACCAGTAAACAATTCTGATTCTGATTGTCCTCTTGAAAACGTATCAAGCCGATAGAAAATACACACTTATGCCAAATAATTGGTTCGCTTTTACTTTACGTACTTTTGAAACAACCACCCGCTAACTAACGCGACGTCAGCGTTCATTTTGCCGCCCAATGTCAAATGATGACGTTACTTGACAACAAGCGGGAAATCAAAAGAAAAATATAGCATAGGGTATGTGTCATTCCTCGGAAATAGTAAACACCTCGATGTTTGTGCGATAAAACGAACACATGAACTTTATATTAGAATATTTAATCTTCAGAAATCTACCAAATATAGACACCTCTCTTCTTGAAATCTAAGAGAAATCTTCCATCAAAGAAGGGCCCAAAACGGGCCCGTTGGCACTCAAAGAGGTACAACGGTGGGCCCGAAATGGGTCTGTTGGAAAACTAAGCTGCTTACATGAGTCAGCGCACGACAAAACCTATAATAAGACATGTGCGCCCAGCGAAGACTCAGATCAGCCTGCGCATCCATATAGTCTAACCAGAGACTTCTCTTGCTGCATGAAGGAGAATTGAGTCCTTAGCTATCCTTAGAGCGCACAACGAAGACTCTGACCAGACTGCGCGGATGCGTAGGCTGATCTGAGTCTTCGTTGGGCGCACATGTCTTATTGTAGGTTTTGTCATGCGCTGGCACAACTAGAAGTGATGGCAAGGATCGCGAATCCATACAATTAACACACAGCTCCCATCAGAGACACCAAAGGGATAGAAGCACAGATATGAAACAACTAGACCCTAATGGAAACATCAATATCGGAAAGCCAAATGGACAGTTACTTTGCCACAAAATTGCCAATTGGCTATCCAAAACAAAATAATATACACACATTCAAAGACAAATCATAGCAAATATAAACCGCGACAGAAGAACCGCCTTGGAACGGTCAGTGAATCGAATTCCACTGGGGGTCTTAAATCGTTTTTACGCGGCCACAATCCTTGCCCTTATTTCCGTCGCGATTTAGACAAATAATTTGTTCAGTCCGCATGAAGGCCTCCCAACTCATCAGTGCAACATCTCCGTGAACAAAAAAAATCAAAGAACCACAGAGATAAAACAACCGGACAGGTGAGGACCGGACAACAAGAAACCACTGAAATGCTGGAGCAAACGAAGGCCAACAGTTAGACTCCGATGGGCCCGACCAGAGACGGAGCATCAGGCACCAACCAACATTACATAAACTTAGATACTCTCTAATACTCAGTAAGCCTTTAGGCTGGAACCGTCATAGAATCTTAGGCCTGACCCACCGGCGTGAAATTAAAGAGGGAAGCAAAGTTGTCAAACGTGTTTGGGTTAACTACAATGCATGCAGTCTGTCGTATAACATTTATGTTGTACCCTATCTTTTTATATCGAAAACAAGATTTTCGAAATTGGGTGGTGAAGTCATTGCATTTGTATATTTGTCTGAATTTAGATACTAAGTCACCATAAATTCGGGTTCCGATAGACCTTGTTGCAGAAGAGATTTAAGTCCAACATTGAATTTTGAAATTAAATCGGAATGACGTCTATAGAATTTTGAAAAGGTTTGCGTAGTTTATGAAACCGATAACCCTGATTAAAAAGTTTAGCAGTTATCAATTTATTACGAGTGTTGAAGTCAGTTGCACTCACAGACACTCTGGCAAATCGAATTATTTGCGAAATATAAACGCCATAGGATGCCGCACGAGGCACATCACCATCCAAGAAAGGAAAACTTACAATATCATTTTCAAAATCATCGCGTTTATCATAAATTTTATAAGAAACAAATCCATCTACAATAGACAGATTTAAATCCAAAAACGGGTCCTCGGTAGCGGAAGATTTGCTTTATATAACTGAAGTTCGTGGGGGTTGGGGTGGTAAATTGGACTGATAAAACTATCGAAATAAGTATTGTCAACATTTAATAACTCATCCAAACATCTAGAAGTCGAACTAAAGGCTATAAGCCCCCAAGTGGAATTCGTTTAACTGACCGTTCCAAGGCGGTTTTTCTGTCGCGGTTTGTTTTTGTTATAGTTTGTTTTTGAGTGTTTGTATCGCATATATTATTTTGTTTTGGATAGCCTAGTGGCCATTTTATGGGAAAGTAACTGTCCTTTTGGATTTTTGCTATTGATGTTTCCGTTAGAGTTTGGTGGTTTATGTTTGTGTTTCTTTCCCTTTGTTGTCTCTGATGGGAGCTGTGGGTTAATTGTATGGATTTCCGGTCATTGCCATCACTTCTATTTGTGCCAGCGCATGACAAAACCTGATCATTGCCTTCACTTCTATTTGTCAATGATTTCAGATTGGTTTTCAACGGAAGGGACATCATGAAGTCTCTTTCATAACAAAACAAGAAAGATAAGCCACAAGGGATGCGCCATTTGTACCCATCGAAATACCCACATCTGGTCTAAATAGCTTAGTACCAAATCTTATGCAAATATTGTCAAGTAGATAGGGGAGCGATTCACACCTTTAAAACCTGCAATAATCCGGCATCGGTAGCTTAGTCGGATGCGCGTCTGACTGGTGATCAGGAGGACGCGGTTCGATACCTGCCGGGATCGGCGACATTCTTTCGTGGAGATTGATCATGAAAGCTTGTCTAAGGTCATTCTCTCCCTTCCGCTGATTCAAAAAGGGCAGCTATCAGTTTCTGGCGAAAGAATGTGCACTGTACTGGTTAACCGCTTACGTATAAGCCTGGCCAGGAAAAGCGTGGAAAGGTAAACTGGCCGGCTCAAAATAACCTAAATAGTGTTAATTGGGCCGTTTAACTCCAACACACATACACACACACACGCGCGCGCGCGCACGCACACACACACACACACACACACACACACACAAAACCTGCAATAAAATACATCACCTAAACTGAAAAGTACAGTGTGTTCTTGCGTCTGGTTAGTAAGTACATGTATTTGAAATAATTACTAATGTGTACTAGGCTTTCACCCTGCAGTAATATACACTGTCTGATGCCCTTCATGGATGTTAAGACGCATTGGGAGAAAGAAAGAAATCACAAGATGCTTCTTTGTGTACATTAATGAATTTAAATGACATTCACAATATTATTGCATACTGAAAATGGAACAAAACGTATCCCAACATGATTTTTGTTTCCATGGTTCTGAAATAAATACAGTCATTGTGTTCAGTATGCACCCCCCCCCCTCCATTAACATTCAGGTCTCCCACAATAGAAGGGAAAACAATGATCATGAATCGATATAAATAAGCCACACCCCCATCAGAGACACCAAAAGGGAAAGAAACGCAAACATGACATAACTAGACCCTAATGGAAACAGCAATGGCGGTTAGCCAAAAGAACAGCTACTTTTCCACAAAATGGCCAATTGGTTATCCAAAATAAAAAGATAAAAGCGATACAAACATTCAAAGGCAAACTTTAACAAAAATAAACCGCGACAGAAGAACCGCCTTAGAACGGCCACTGAAAAGTATTTCCCTTGAAGGAGCTTAAACCAATTTTACGCGGCCGCAATCAAAAATTTATTTCTACCTGCCTTCTGTACAAATATAAACAAAAATACCACCCGTCTATACGATGAAGGACAGTACTTTTAGGATCAATCCACACATTCCCATAGCAGGAGCAGAATTTACGTTGGATATGCCCTTTTAAATTATTAGAATTTGCAAGCACGGAGTACACCGTAGAACAGCATATTGCACCGTTCTCTGGGCCTGACAAATATCCAATTAGACCTCGTCAGTGATTGAAAAATGATTTTAACCATTGTCCTGCTGAGCCCGCATATGCCTTATCTTTCAAACAATGAAGATCCAGGTCAGATGGCTTCTGAAGAAACCATCTGATCAGGATCTTCGTTGTTTGTCATTCAGCTCATGAATTTGTTGCACTAATTTGCATCAATTAATCTGATTGGCTGATAACTTGAAGTGGGTGTGGCATATAAAATATTAAGCAGGTCAAGGGTTAAAATTACACAATGAAATCAATAATCCCAAAACAAGTAGAAAATATAATCTACACTATGATAAAGAACGGGGAGACATTTTACTGCCGCCATCCCATTCCATGACCCCAACTGCAGTGAAGTTGATTATGCTCCATAAAATATTTTTTTCTGCACTGGAAACGTGTTTTTGACGTCATTCTCTCATGGTGACACAAGTAAATTGATGTGCGATCAGTATATTGAAAGACGCGAACAATAGGCATTCTCAATGTATCCATTACGATCATTTATCCGCGTAACACAGTACATTGTTTTTCATAACTACAAAACAGTAAAAAAAAAATGTTTTAATGAAACTTGTGACAGTTTTCTTACTGATTTGCCACACACACATTGTAGGTGCTCGTTAGAACCGCCTTACTTAGGTGGTTCTAACGAAAACCCCAAAATAAAGTTTACCCCTTGAAATCCCGATTTTCCCCATATAAACGGGGGTTGAGTAGAGTGTTCATCACTCGTACTTACATGTACTTCTGGTAATTACAAATTCATGTATTAAGGCCAAAATGACAGTTGAATTAGCAATGTATCATGTTTAGAATTTACTGATTTACACGACATAAAACCCAAACATGTTGGTAAGTTATTGCTATTTTATTGCAGATCCTTAAACCGCAGTGTCTGCGTGACAACACGTGATGGAATAGTTAAGTGAGTTTAGAAGTTATTCTTACCGTGAAGTTCTTACAACATTTAACGTCCATAAAACACTTATTAGTTCAGTCATAAAGATTTGAAAGATTGACTTCATGAAAACGCGAGATAACGCGAGAAAAGAAGTCCAAAATATTCTGTTGGGATGTCCTTACCTTTACTATAACACACTCGTGTTCCCATCTCCAAAATGGCGACTTTTCTGATGAAAATCCGTGATAATTTTCTATTTTTTATTGCAAATGTAGGTTGTGGGTGCTCGTTAGAGCCGCCTCATTGAGGCGGCTCTAACGATCACCCACATTCTATGTCTTGGAGCAGAAATAAGAAAAATAATGCATACCCCGGTAAACCCCAGTTTTCTCTGTACAGAGTGGGGTTTAAGGGTTGTTCATTTCACGGACTTGTTTTCGCGATGCACCTCAAGACTGCAATAGTTTGTAATGTATTCGCTATTTCTTCCACCTTAATTCGCCCATCAGAGCACACCAGATCCCGTATTTTGATACACATTTCTTCATCGATGACATCAAATGGGCGTTCAGACCTGGTTTCGTCTTCTAAAGACATCTACCGTGTTTGAAATCCCCAACCCAGATTTTACTTGTGCATATGATGGTGCAGAAGACCCATATACATGTATATTGGTCAACTTGCAATATATTTCCTGACCTGTTTAATAGCAACACGGTACGCAAATTTCGACGAAAACTTGCTTTTGCACCGCTAGCCATGTTTGACGTTCAATATCTTATGCGTGAATGACACAATAAAGGTGCAATTTTGCCTTCATGCCTAAAACATGTATTGAAACAAGGCTTGAAAATCTTGGTTGCCCCGGTCAACTGGGAATGGGATAGACTGGTTACTTATTGGCTTGCCATCGTATTTCTGCTCCAAGACATAGGTTATTGGTACTCAATAATGAGCAACCACAACCTACATTTGGACAATGATAAGAATATTATCGCAAATTTTGAGATATGAATGAATGCACTATCAGGTCAAAAGCCTAGTATGGCATATCTAACTACATTGTAAATTTAACATTTTGTACTGTTCCGAAATCACTTGCCTTTCTGTATGAAGACGCTGGGTATCAACGAGCATTCAAAATAAGTCATAGTGAGCAAGAGTACTGATCGAAACGTTTGGCAACTATGATCTGCGGTTGGCCAGAATGATCTGAGTCTTTTTGCACGGTGAGTCTGAAGAAAACGAACACCTTCTGGTACTGGTTATCTAAAAGTGTGTTTATTTCAAATTACATTTTGAACTGCGTGGTCCGAACAGCTTTGTGACAATGAAGGTGTGTTCCAAAACAGGTGCACTTTTAGCTATCATTACGAGTTTGATATAGTGTTTTCTTTCTTATCTCCCCAAAAGTTACTTTTCTGATGAAAAATAGTGATACTTTTCTTATTTATACTTCCAACAAAGGTTGTGGGTACTCGCTAGATCCGCGTCAATGAGGCGGTTCTAACGAGTAACCACAACCAATATATTGTAGCAGAAATAAGGAAAATAATGTATACCCATGTAAACCCAAACTTTCTGTATATAAAATGGGATTTAAAGGGGTGTTCATTGCACGGACTCGTAAACTGTTTACAAGACTGAGGGTGGGAAAGGGGGAATTAGCCCTAGCACCATGTCAGAATAATCCGCATGATACCTCGTTCTGTTAGCTGAAGAATTTCCTAGGGACTCAAGAACGATTTTTTTTTCCTTTTATTATTATTATTTTATTTTTTTATTATTTCTATTTGTCGTATTATTCTGTATTCAGGTGCCTAACAATATGTTGGGGGAACTTGTAACATTCCCATTACCTGTGTCCCTCTAACAAAGGGATCCCTTTATAATGCTGGATATATAAATCTTTTTAGGACAATTACCTCTTTTTAAGGTGTTTATTTCGCTTTTGATAGTGTGTGTTTGAGTTTTACGTCACATCCTCAGCTACGATCATACGGACCTCGGTTTAAAGAAGCCCGGGATCGAACCCATGACGCCTGGTTTATGAGGCGAGTACATGTAGCATAACCACTACACCACGGAGGCTTCATTCGCTTATGCTAGATGGTTTAATATATTTCTAAAGATGTTTAATAACACATAAAACATAAAATATCTAGACCTCTGATATTGAATCTGGGCAGATTAATTACTAACCAATGATTAATCACTCTGTTTTTTTTAGCAAAATGTTTTGCTTGCTTTCATTGTGAACTCGATAAAATTATAAACTATGTACTTTTGTAAAACCATAAAACATAATATATATTCTAAATCAAACCACTACATGTCGGTTGTCTTGATTGGTAAGAAAAGGTCACGGAGGAAAGGCCACAATGAAATAACGCAACCGTTTTAAGTCCCCTAAAGAAAGTAAGCGACATGAAGTTATACACACAGAAACATCACGAAAACACACCGGTATAAGCCTGACCCCTTGAACCCCACTCTATATTGTAAACTGGGGTTCGCAAGGGTATCTTATTTTTCCTATTTCTGCTCTAAAATATAGATTGTGGGTACTCGTTAGAGCCGTCTTGATGAGAAAAACTTAATGATTTAATTGAATGATCATTTCATAGGGAAGCCCCCCCCCCCCCTCTATATTGCATGTAATGTAAGAAATGCTTTTTTCACTTCTGAAGAGCATAAAATTATACCTAATGGTCATGTCAGAAAGTGTGTGAAGCTCTTGCCTTTCTACTTGACACTAATTACATAAAATTTGGCACTAAGTTGTTTAGACAATTGTGGGTCTTCCGATCGGTGCGAATTGCGCACCCCTTGTTGCTGATCTTTTCTTGTTTTTATTATGAAAGAGACTCCATGGTGTCCCTTTCCGTTGAAAACCAACCTGAAATCATTCAAGCCTTTAGCTCGATTTCTAGATATTTGGATGATGTATTAAATGTTGACAATACCTATTTCGATGGTTTGATCAGTAAAATTTACCCTCCCTCCACCAGAACTTCAGTTTAATAAAGCAATGTCTTCTGATACCGAGGCCCCGTTTTTGGATTTACATCTATCTATTGTAGATGGGTTGGTTTCCAGCAAAATGTATGATAAACGCGATGAGTTTGATTTTGAGATTGCAAATTGGATGGTGATGTTCCTCGTGCGGTAACCTGTTGCGGTTATATTTCGCAAATAATTATATTTGCAAGAGTGTCGAGTCATGTAACTGACTTCAACTCTCGCACTAAATTGTTAACTACAATACTTCTTAATCAGGGTTATCGGAGCCATAAACTAGGCAAAGCCCATCATGAAATCACGCCTATATAATTTTGGCCCCTTCAAACCCCAGTTTTATAAAGTAAAACTGGGGTTTACATGTGTATACATTTTTTCTTATTGCTGCTCAAAAATATAGATTTTGGTACTCGTTAGAACCCCCTCGTCGAGGCGGTTCTAACGAGTACCCACGATCTATGTTTTGAGCAGAAATATGAAAAATATAACGATTTTTACCTGGGAAATTTCATTTTTGGTGGTCAAATTTTACCAATATACTTGAATAGGCATGTTTTCGTAATGCTTTTCAAAATTTTATAGACGTCATTCCGATTTATATTCAAAATTCAATGTTGGACTCAAATCTCTTCTGCAACAAGGTCTATCGGAACACGAATTTTATGGCAAACTTAGTATATAAATTCAGAAAAATATGTAATTGCAATGACTTCAGCACCCAATTTCGTAAAATCATTCTTCGATATAAAAAGATTGGGTACAACATAAAATTTTAGTGCTATACGACAGACTGCATCCGTGGTATTTTGACAACGTTGCTTATCTCTTTAATTGCACGCCGGTGGGTCAGTCAGGCCTGAGATTCTATGACAGTTCCAGCGTAAAAGCTTACTGAGAATTAGACAGAATTTAATTTTATGTAATGTTGGTTGCTGCCCGATGCTCTGTCTCTGGTCGGGCCCATCGGAGTCTAACTGTTGGTTTTCTTTTGCTCCAGCATAGCAGTTTTTTCTTGCTGTCGAATCATCAACGTTGTTTCATCTCTGTGGTTGTTTGATTTTTTTTTGTTCTCGGAGATGTTGCATGAGTAAGGAGGCCTTCATGCGGACTGAACACATTATTTGTTTAAATCGCGACGGAAGTGAGGTCGAGGATTGCAGCTGCGATTTACCCCCCCCCCTCCCCCCCCCACCCACCCCCCCCCCCCCCCCGCCCCCAGTGGAATTTGTTTCACTGACCGTTCCAAGGCGGTCCTTCCGTCGCGGTTTATTTTTGTTATGGTTTGTCTTTGAGTGTGTGTTTCGCTTTGGATAGCCAGTTGGCCATTTTGTGGGAAAGTAATGTCCTTTTGGCTTTCCGGGGCCAACTTTGGCCACGAGGCTATAATTTCAACAATCTTGGAAAAGGTTCACAAGCTTAAGCTTCATACCAAATATCAAAGGCATGGGCCTTCTGGTTTCAGACAAGAAGATTTTTTAAAGATCTTTCCATTATAAGCATAGTGGATCCCGGGGCGGGGCCATTTTTGGCCCCAGGAATACAGTTTGAATAATCTTAGTTGAGGTCTACTAGTTGAAGCCACATACCAAATATCAAAGACCTGTGCCTTCTGGTTTCAGACACGAAGAGTTTTAAATGTTTTTTTTTCTCTTATAAGTCTTGCTCATTCCAGCAGAACGGTTTAAGCCATTTTGGTAGGGTCACCCAATGAACATTCCTATGAAGTGATTTCAAAATCCATCGACTGGTTAAGGAGGAGAAGTCGTTTCAAGGAATTTTTCAATTGTTAGCTCTGGCGGCATCTTATTCATCCGAGCAGAACGGTTTGAGCAAATGTAGTACAGAGTCACCCAGAGAACATTCCTGTGAAATTATTTCAAAATCCTTTCACTGGTTAAGCAGGTGAAGTCGCTCAAACGTTTTTTTTTTCTTCTATTTTTAGCCGTGGCGGCCATCGTGTTCATCCGAGCGGAACAGTTTGAGCAATTTTGGTAGAGGGTCACCCAAGAACTATATCAAAATTGGCCCAGTGATTTAGGATTTAGGAGATGTCATTAAAATAAACAAAAAAAACATGTTGATGACTAACGACCCACGACACACAACGGACGACGGACGACGGACGCCGGACACATGCTGATCACAATAACTCACCTTGAGCACCTTGTGCTCAGGTGAGCTAAACTATTGATCCATTTAACAAGGTTCAAATCACTATGTTTACATTTAAGTGCATATGCAGAAAACTCCTATAGTGAACAATAGGGACGAGTTATTGTTCATAATCAAATGAATACATTGACTCGAGCGTAGTCAGTGACTTAAAAACAAGAGGGCCCAATGGCCCTATATCGCTCACCTGTGTACAAGAAAATCATTAGTGTAGGAGACCACTTGACATTGCTACATACTAAATATCTAAGCTCAGGCAAAGCGGTGTCCATGCTTATAAACCCTAATGGTTTCATTGGGTGACAGGGCTTGAGATGTAATTTCATCTCAATGTCTGGTAAAAGTCCCACAAAATTGGAAGAGACATCTCCAAAATGACCTATACAGTGTTGTCGGGGATGTAAAACCTCAAATCAAACAAAATCTGTGCCTTATGGTTTTCGAGAAAAAGATTTTTTTAAGTTTTTTTACAGTATAAGTCTATAGAAGCTAATGAGCCCTGGGGCTTGGCCAATTTTGACCCAAAGGGCACGGTTGGCAGGATTTATGTAGGCGACCATTTTGTGTTGCTATATACTAAATTTCTAAGGTTTTCTAAGGTCTGTACTTCAAGGTTTCAAAGAAGATGTTTGAAGCTTTTTCCATTATAAGTTTGTTGGAGTTAAGGGGCCACAGGGTTTGGACCCCAGGGGCATGATTGGCAGGATTCCTGTAGGTGACCACTCGACATTGCTACATGCTAAATACCTAAGCTCTGGGACTTACGGTTTCAGAGAAGAAGATTTTTGAAGATTTTTTTCCCCATTTTAAGTTTGTTTTTTTTTTCTTTTTTTTTCATTATAAGGGCCATGTGGTTTCAGAGAAGAAGATTTTTGAAGTTTCTCCAATTGTAAGTCTATGGAAGCTAAAGAACCCTGGGGTGGGGCCAATTTGGATCCCAGGGGCATAACTGGCAGGATTTATGTAGGTGGCCACTTGACATTGCTACATACTAAAAATCTAAGCTCTGGGCCTTATGGTTTCATAGAAGAAGATTTTTTATTTTTTTTTTCCATTTTAAGTCTATTGGAGGTGATGAGCTCGGGTGTGGCCAATTTTGACCCCAGGGGCAGGGTTAACAGGATTTATGTAGATGGCTATTTTATGTTGCTAGATACTAAATATCTAAGTTCTGTGCTTCACAGTTTCTGAGAAGAAGATTTTTGAAGCTTTTTTCCATTATGAGTCTATGGGAGCTAAGGGGCCCCGGGGCGTGCCCCATCTGGACCCGAGGGGCATGATTAGCAGGAAATATGTAGGTGACCACTTGCCGTTGCTACATGCTAAATATCTAAGCTCTGGGCCCTGTGGTTTCAGAGAAGAAGATTTTTGCAGTTTTTTTTCCATTATGAGTCTATGGGAGTTAAAGGGGTCCCAGGGTGTGGCCCATTTGGACCCCAGAGGCATGATTGGCAGGATTTATGTAGGTGACCACTTGTCATTGCTACATGGTAAATAACTAAGCTATGGGCCCTGTGTTTTCAGAGAAGAAGATTTTTGAAGTTTTTTTTTTGCCATTATGAGTCTATGGGAGCTAAGGGGCCCCGGGGCGTGGCCCATTTGGACCGCACGGGCATGATTGGCAGGATTTATGTAGGTGACCACTTGCCATTGCTACATGCTAAATATCTAAGCTCTGGGCCCTGTGGTTTCAGAGAAGAAGATTTTTGAAGTTTTTTCCAATATGAGCCTATAGGAGCTAAGGGGCCCCGGGGCGTGGCCCTTTTGGACCCAAGGGGCATGATTTGCAGGAATTATGTAGGTGACCACTTGCCGTTGCTACCTGCTTAATATCTAAGCTCTGGGTGCTGTGTTTTCAGAGAAGAAGATGTTTTAAGCTTTTTTTTTAAATATGAGTCTATGGGAGCAAAGGGGCCCCGGCGCGTGGCCCATTTGGACCCCAGGGGCATGATTGGCAGGAATTAGGTATGTGACCACTTGCCGTTGGTACATGCTAAATATCTAAACTCTGGGCCCTGTGGTTTCAGAGAAGAAGATTTATGAAGCTTTTTTCTATTATGAGTCTATAGGAGCTAAAGGGCCCCGGGGCGTGGCCCGTTTGGACCCCAGGGGCATGATTGGCAGGAATTATGTAGGTGACCACTTGTCGTTGCTACATGCTAAATATCTAAGCTCTGGGCCCTGTGGTTTCTTAGAAGAAGATTTTTGAAGCTTTTTTTTTCCACTATGAGTCTATGTGAGCTAAGGGGCCCCGGGGCGTGGCCCATTTGGACCCTAGTGGCCTGATTGGCAGGATTTATGTAGGTGACCACTTGCCGTTGCTACATGCCAAATACCTCAGCTCTGGGCACTGTGGTTTGAGAGAAGAAGATTTTTGAAGCTTTTTTCCATTATGAGTCTATAGGAGCTAAAGGGCCCCGGGGCGTCGCCCGTTTGGACCCCAGGGGCAATATTGGCAGGAATTATATAGGTGACCACTTGCCGTTGCTACCCTGCTAAATATCTAAGCTCTGGGCCCTGTGGTTTCCGAGAAGAAGATTTTTGAAGCTTTTTGTTCCATTATGAGTCTATGTGAGCGAAGGGGCCCCGGGGCGTCGCCCATTTGGAACCCAGGGGCATGATTGGCAGGAATTATGTAGGTGACCACTGGCCGTTGCTACATGCTAAATATCTAAGCTCTGGGCCCTGTGGTTTCAGAGAAGAAGATATTTTAATTTTTCCCATTGTAAGTCTATGGGAGCTATATGTTGCCATGGCAACCAGAATTCCAATCTGAACATCCCAAAAACCTTATGCAGCCTTTCCCCCTACCTGATGATGCTTCTCATGAAATTTGATCAAGATTGACCATGGGGTATTAGAGATATACTTATTTGAAATTGTTTACGGACGCACGCACGGACGGACGGACGCACGGACGCACGACGGACGACGGACAAAAAGTGATCACAAAAGCTCACCTTGTCACTACGTGACAGGTGAGCTAATAAGCCATGGTTCTCTTCAGTATTATTAGACGGATGGCGACGTTATAACGACAACCATTACTAAAACACGCCTATATAAATACATTGTAACCTTAATCGCCGAAAAAATGAAAATTTTAAGATGAAAAATTGTTTTTTTTTTTTTTTTCCTATTTCTGCTCAAAATATAGATTGTGGGCACTCGTTAGAACCGCCTCCCCGAGACGGTTCTAACGAGTACCCACAATATAGATTTTAGAGCAGAAATAAGAAAAAAAGTTTTTCCCTATAAACCCCAGTTTTACTATATAAAGTGGGGTTCAAGGGGGTCAAAATTATATAGGCGTGTTTTCGTGATGGAAGAGCACTTCCGTTGTTTATAAGAAAACTGCGAGCAATTGTATACTTGTCTCAATTTTAGCCCACAAACCAGTATCTTTCATCGCATATTAGATGACAAATTAAGTAATGCAAATATAAGTAACTGAGGAACATGTAATTTATTTAACGTTTACTCAAACGTCGCTCAGCACCAATGTAATTCATATTCGATTGAAGTTCAATGGATCACTCTCTTGTTTGATTTGAGGTTAAACGTCCCCGTCAACACTATATACATGTGGGTCCTTTTGGAGTTGTTGCTTCCAATTTCATGGGACTTTTACCCGACGTTGAGATGAAATGACACCTCAAGCCCTGTCGCCCAATGAAACCAATAGGGTTTATAAGCATGGACGGAAGTCCCACAGAATTCGAAGCACCGCTTTTCCTGGGCAGGCATAGATCCTCAAAGCGATTTACCTGTACTCGTGTGCGGTCGGTTTCAGCTCTCGTGGAAGCATCATGGAGCCCATCTGTTTCTTTAAGCCCCGATGGGCGGAGGCCAAACTCATTTCTTAAACAATGGGCCTGAAAAGGAAAGACCGACCGGGACGGTCAGAAGTAAACCGATCAGGTTAAGGGATATGGGCGTCAACTCTAGAGTTTATTAGAATTCTATCCTCACTAAGTCTTTCAATTCCAATGCAGTTTCTCCCACTTACTTCAAAAATTGTGTATTCCTACGATTTACATGTCTTTTCACTATTTTTATACGACTGCACCCATAATTAAGCGGAAATAGCGACTCGACATTGCGACGTTATGGAAACAAACCCGTGTAATTAATACTCCTGTAAAACTCACAGAGACTGCCCCCGCCCATCGGGGCTTGAAGAAATAGATGGGCTGCATGATGCTTCCACGCAGAGCTGAAACCGGCCCGCACACGAGTACCGGTAAACTGCTTAGAGGATCTAAGCCTGCCCAGGCAAATCGGTGCGAGTCGGCCCGTCCATGCTTATAATCCCTACTGGTTTCATTGGGCGACAGGGCTTGAGATGTCTTTTCATCTCAATGTCGGGTAAAAGTCCCACAGAATTCGAAGTAACGTCTCCAATATGACCTTAACAGTGTTGACGGGGACTTTAAACCTCAAATCAAACAAATCAAAACAAAACTCACAGAGAAAAGTGGAGATAAGAAAGGAATACATTAGTTTGGTATGTTAGCCCAAATTATGCCGGGGTTGTGGATACTCATTCGAATCGCCTACATGAAGCGGTTCATACGAGCACCATAATCTATATTTGGAGCGGAAAATAAGAAATATCATAATACCAGTACAGGAAATGATCAAAATGTTACATTTACCTTACATCTCCCATCCAAGACACCATTTGAAATATAAATAAATGAATAAATAACAAATAAATAAATAAAAAATACGACAACTAATCGATGGAAACAAACCCTGTGAAAATTCTCTATCTGAGATTACTGCACATACGTAGCAGGTTAATGCTCCATTGCTCATAGCATATTTATAGCATATTAATGTTTTCGTAACGTGTGCAATAAAGAAAACAGAAACATGATTTTGAGTGCTGGTACATCTTTTCTAACAAGTCCATCTAATAAAAACACCACTAAACTCAACTTTGTGTACAGCAAACTTTGGTTAACTGGGGTATACATTATTTTCTTATTTCTGTTCCGAGACTATTCTGCCTTAGCCTTGACGTTGAAGAAAAACAATTTAAGACGTTGCAGATAGTTAACCCGTTTATTGATGACGAAAACATCGATGAATACCAATGTGTCCATACGTCATCCAATATAGGTGTGTGTGAGTACACGTATATGGTAAATGACTGAAAATATAGGGAAAAGTCTGTTACTTGACTATACAAGCACATTAAAGACATAATTTTGACTTTAAAGTACAAGCACTAATTTTTTTGTTTGTTTGATTTGAGGTTTAACGTCCCCGTTAACACTGTAAAGGTCATTTTGGAGACGTTGCTTCCAATTTTGTGGGACTTTTACCCGACATTGAGATGAAATGACATCTCAAGCCCTGTCGCCCAATGAAACCAATAGGGTTTATTAGCATGGACGGTCCGCCTCTCACCGCGGTTCCTGGACAGGCTTAGATCCTCTAAGCGGTTTACCAGTACTAGTGTGCGGGCCGGATTAAGCTCTGCGTGGAAGCATCATGCAGCCCATATATTTCTTCAAGCCCCTATGGGCGGGGCTTACAAGCATTAAATATCCACAAAGGAAATGTAACAGTGAAGACAAGCAGACATAAATCTGAATGACTCTAAACAGACAATACTGCAGGATTACTAAAAAATTGGCTGTAATCAGATAAATGATACTTGAAGAGTCGCGAAAACTAATTACACATACACATTCGTGCTTATAGACTCTTTCAAATGATGTGCCAGTTCATAACAGACTACCTGGGAGTAGAGACTGTTGGCAGATCTACCAAACTGCTTACTTACACTGTGAGGGGGGCTTTTGACTTAGGTAATTTTGACTGAATTTCAACTTGTGAAACTGCAAATAGCATGCCTTTTTGACGAACAGGAAAAGGTTTTACGAAACACCGAAAACTTGCAATTTGTATAAAACACGGTACCAATTTCAATGCTTCCCTCCAACAACTAGGTACACCACAGCCTCCAAGACAATATGACGAGTAAAAAGACACACTACATGTATATGTACTTGTACCAATACATGTAATATGGAGAAGCTGTAGTTCCAGCACACTCCCCGTCTGATATTGTAAATATCACTTTTACATGGTGTCAGAAGCCGCAACAAAATTATTAGATTTATACTGCCTTGGATGCTGCTGAGTATTGCTAGCAAAAATGTTATAATGTCAATTCTTAAGAACAAAACACGTGTTATACTCGATGATTCTCTTACATTTTGAGATAACACCTCACACAAAATAAAATGGCATTTAATAAACCCAGACAGGATCCCTACCACTCAAACTAACTGACAGAAACCCTTAAATTTAAATCCCATTATTATTGTCCTTGGAGTTTTGTGGGCTGAAGAGCAACACAATCTCAACCACAGGCCTTATATACAGAACTGGTTTGCCATCTCTGATGATTTTAACTTCACATTTGCGCACATAACCATCGTCACTCGGGAAGACCCTAACCACTCTAGCAATAGGCCAACTTGTGCGTCCGACATCACTGTCTCTCATTAATACAACATCTCCAGCCTGAACATTAGTCCTTTCATTTAACCACTTCTTTCTTGGTTGTAAAGTCTGCAGAAATTCACGTTTCCATCTCAGCCACAATGTATCAGCCAAATGTTGCACCCTTTTCCATTGCGACCAGAACATGTCTTTCACATCCAGTTGGATCTGCTGTTGTTCCATGTCAGATTTGTGAGTCAATAGAGTAGCAGGACACAAAATTTCTGGGAATTCCTGGTCATAAGAAACTGGAACCAATGGTCTAGAATTCACTATTGCTGAAACCTCTGCCATTAAGGTCACTAAGATTTCGAGGGTAAGATTTCTAACATCCAGCAACATCGAATCCAAGATGCGGCGTGCCACACCAATGAGCCGTTCCCATACCCCGCCCATATGGGAGCTATGGGGGTGTTGAAAACCCATGTAACCCCAGTATCATACAGGTACTTCTTTACATGCCCGTCCTCTATATTGATGGCATCTATGCGAAGATCAGCTGTCGCACCAACAAAATTTGTGCCTCTATCAGACCGAAATTGTTTCACTTTGCCGCGAATTGCTACAAATCTCCGAAGGGCATTGATGAATGCCGAGGAAGAAAGATCTTCAATCACTTCTATATGGATAGCACGTACACATAGACAAGTAAATAACACAGCCCACCTCTTTGAATTAGCCGACCCACCTCTTGTGCGACGGGTGGTGACTGACCAAGGTCCGAATACATCCAGGCCAACATATGTGAAGGGTGGTGCTTCTTCCAAGCGGTCTGAGGGTAAATCTGCCATCTTTTGACCTTCAAACTTTCCACGTAACTTTCGACATTTAACACATCTGTAGATAATGGAGGATACAAGCCGTTTCCCACCAGTTATCCAGTGACCACCCGCTCTGATGGCACCCTCAGTGAAGTGACGCCCTTGATGTTGCACTTCTTCATGAAAATGAATGGCAATGAGTTTGGCAATGTGGTGTTTGCCAGGGATAATGACTGGATGTTTCTCTCTTGAAATCAGCACAGGGGCATTCTTGAGTCTTCCACCAACTCTCAAGATATCATCTGATCCTATGAATGGAAGGAGGGAGGCAATGGGGCTACTCTTCGGTATCGGCTTGTTTAACTTGAGAGCCAGAATTTCTTTACCGTAAACCTCCTGTTGAACTTCTCTGATAACGAAATTGGCTGAATCTTCAAAATGTTGTACTGTCTGCCTTTCTTTACAGTTGTGCCAACCATTACACTTGTTCCTACCACCATATGATGCAGCTATGTGGCGTAAACAGGCTACACTCCTCACCAGACGTGTCCACGATGAAAACTTCTCAAAACGCTTCGTACCAAGAGTCGGAGAGGAAACATTCGTCGTCAAAGCCTTTACATTCTTTCGAATCTCGACATCATCATCCGGGCTGATCAAGGGAAAATCAGTCTGATCCTGCATAGCTGTTTCTTTCAATAGAAACTGAGGTCCTGCAAGCCACTTGCTGTCCTGTAGGTTTGACACTTTCAGGCCTCGACTACCATCATCTGCAGGATTCAGATGAGTGGGAACGAAATTCCACTGGTTTGGACTGCAAACTGTTCTGATCTTATCCACACGATTGCTCACGTAAGTATAGAACCTTTTGGACTGGTTATGAATATAACCGAGTACTACCTTACTATCTGTATAGTATTTCACCGCATGCAACTTAATGTCAAGATTCTCTTGGACTGCCTCTGTTATCTCAGACGCTAGCACTGCTGCGCACAACTCAAGCCGTGGAATGGTGTGGCCTCTTACAGGTGCGACTTTTGCCTTCCCCAAAGCAAAACCAATGTGACAACTTCCATCTTCATAGTAGGTAAGTAGATAAGACACTGCTGCAATACCAGCCTCAGAAGCATCTGAAAAGGTATGTAATTCTATGCGCACTGCATCACTCAATGACCGTGCAGAATAACGTCTCGAAAAGTGAACCTGTCGCAGCTGAGGTAGAGAATCTTTCCACACAGACCATCCTTCATACTTTTTTGGGGGTAGGGGCTCGTCCCATTCATGAACTTCACTAAAAACATCCCTAAGGATAACCTTTCCTTGAATTGTTATGGGGGACAGGAAACCAACTGGGTCAAAAAGGCTGTTGATTGTTGACAACATGCCACGTTTAGTGTAAGGCTTGTGTTCTTCGGACACATTGAAGAAAAACGTATCCTTCTCTAAATCCCAGGATAACCCGAGAGTGTGTTGGACTGGCAACTCGTCCTTTGTCAGATCAAGGTGCTTGAGGCTCTTGGCACGTTGTTCTACGGGAAATTCTGTTAACACTTCCTGACTGTTAGAAGCTACTTTATGAAGCTCAAGACCAGCTGTCTGCAGATCGGACTGAGTTCGTTTAAGCAAATCCACAGCTTCCTCAACAGTAGGTAGAGACGTCAGGGCATCATCTACGTAAAAGTCTTTGTTCACAAACTTTTTAACATCAGGGTCTGAGTTTTCGACAGTTCTCCGTAAACCATAAGTCGCGACCGCCGGAGAGGGGCTATTTCCAAACACGTGGACACACATCCTGTACTGAATCAAAGACTTTTCTGGGTCATTATCTTCGTACCACATGAACCTAAGGAAGTTCCGATGCTCCTTATGAACTCTGAAACTGTAAAACATCTGTTGTATGTCCGCTGCTATGGCAATGACCTCTCTACGAAATCTCAACACTATACCCAGCAGGTTGTTGGTCAAGTCTGGCCCTTGCAGTAGTACATCATTCAGTGAGAGCCCATTACATCTAGCTGACGAGTCAAAGACACATCTGATTTCCCCTGGTTTCTGAGGGTGGTAAACGCCGAATACGGGTAAAAACCAGCACTCCTGATCCTTCTCAAGAGGAGGGGCTACCTCAGCATGCCCATTTTTGATAACTTTCTCCATGAAGTTTATAAAATGTTCACGTTTCACAGCATTTTTATGTAAACTAGAGTCGAGAATCTTTGCTCGTCTTACAGCCTGTTCCTTATTGCTTGGTAGAGTAGGCCTGTCTACACGGAAAGGTAAGGGGGCTAACCATCTTCCTTCAGAGTCTTTAACAAAGCCGTCTTCCATCAGTTGAAGAAAGTGTCGATCTTCCACCGAGAGTGAAGGTTTGTTATCATCATGTTTTCTCTCAAACACAGGATCAAATTGATCTAAGGCGCATGTGGACGGTTCCCCCCGAGTGACAATGAATTCACGGGTGCAGGGTTGAAAGTGTGAAGCTCTTCCATTGTGCAAAAGGTAAGTCTTATTTACATTAACGTGATCAGACTTGTGTATTTTGCAGAGACAAGTTTCACCCACTATAACCCACCCTAGCTTCAACTTCTGGGCATAAGGGGATCCCTTAGGCCCGGTAAGTTTTGAACTTACATGATGTGCTTCTGGGAGGTCACGCCCTATCAAAATCAAAGTTGGAGTCTGTGTTTTGAGTGGCGGGATAAAGTCTGCAATGTCCCTCAAGTGACTATGGTAGCGAGCCACTTCAGAGGTAGGTATCTCACCAGGTATATTGGGAATTTCATTACATTCCAATATTGAAGGAAGCTCCATTTTGGAACTACCATCTAATGTTTCAACGACATAGCCATTGGCAATCTGGCCAAATGTTAATTTGGTCCCTGAACAAGACGACATTGTATACTTTACCTGATTTGATTCTATACCAAGCATATGGAAAAAATCTGATCTTGCAAGAGTTTTATTACTTTGATCATCGAGTATAGCATATGTCTCGATAAAACGTTGAGGGTCATCCTTGTGATACACTTTAACTAGTACTATCTTAGAACATGATTTTCCCCCAAACATGTCCCCACAGATTTCTGTGCACTTACTTACTGCCTGTTCTCCTGATATAGGTCTCTCCCCGCCTTGGAATTGCAAATGGGACGCGGACTGCAGATCAGTTTGCAATGGAAAGGAAGGGGGAGGCACAGGGGGACATTCTACATGTGATGGTTTATCAATATGTAGAGCAGATGGATGTCTAGAGCTTTGGCAAGCTGAGCATTTGATTTCTGCCTTGCAGTCTTTGCTTTTATGCTCTACAGAGTCACAACATTTGAAACAGTAACCTTTTTCTTTTAACCACTTTTTACGCTCCTCAAATGACTTCTGCCTGAAAGCCCTACAGTTGTTCAAAGAGTGGTTAGTTTTATGCAAAGGACACCTGTTCTGTTGGTGAGAATTTGTCGTCTAGTTCACCACTTCTGTCTTTCTAGAAATAACATGCTCCTTCTTACGAATATCAGATCTGCTAGCGAATTCTCTGTTCGAAGTGTCATAGCGCAGGCTCGGGTCATTCCTAATTTTACTCATGTCACGCACAAAGGAACAGAACACACTAAATGGCGGAAAAACAACACTGTATTTTTTCTTATAGTTTGACGCATGAGTAACCCACTTTTCCCTCAAGTTGTAAGGGAGTTTGTTAACTATTGGGATAACACCAGACGAAGCATCATAATAACCCAAAATTGAGGAGTATTTAGGGTCTAGCTTTAAAGCTTCTATTTCTGAAAGAAGATCGGCCAAATCGAATAGCTTTTTGCTATCTTTGTTACTCAATGTTGGGAAATTATGAAGCCTCTTCTTTAATGAATCATCAACATTCTCAGGACAACCAAATTTATTGTCGAGGCGTTCCCAAGCCCTTCTTAGCCCTAGATTTGGGTTATTCGCATGAGCAGCTCTGATGTTTAGAACTTGATTCGAAGATTCGGGTCCCAGCCACTTCACCAACAAGTCTAACTCTTCGAATGACGACACGCCCAGATCAACCATTATGTGTTTAAAACTGTTTTTCCATACCATGTAGTTTTCTGGTTTTTCAGTGAATACGCTTAATCGGGACAACAATAAATCTTTCTTCAATAAGAATTTACTGAAATCACTGACTAGATTTGATGAAGTGTCTTGAGTGGGGATAACTGCTGGCGTAAAAGAGGAATATCCTACACGAGACTGTGGAGGTATAATCGCGAGGACCTCATGTATTAACGAGTCTTCCAAGTCTGACGAAGCCAGTGCCCAGTTCATTTACTATTCTGCCTTAGCCTTGACGTTGAAGAAAAACAATTTAAGACGTTGCAGATAGTTAACCCGTTTATTGATGACGAAAACATCGATGAATACCAATGTGTCCATACGTCATCCAATATAGGTGTGTGTGTGAGTACACGTATATGGTAAATGACTGAAAATATAGGGAAAAGTCTGTTACTTGACTATACAAGCACATTAAAGACATAATTTGACTTTAAAGTACAAGCATTAATTTTTTTGTTTGTTTGATTTGAGGTTTAACGTCCCCGTTAACACTGTAAAGGTCATTTTGGAGACGTTGCTTCCAATTTTGTGGGACTTTTACCCGACATTGAGATGAAATGACATCTCAAGCCCTGTCGCCCAATGAAACCAATAGGGTTTATTAGCATGGACGGTCCGCCTCTCACCGCGGTTCCTGGACAGGCTTAGATCCTCTAAGCGGTTTACCAGTACTAGTGTGCGGGCCGGATTAAGCTCTGCGTGGAAGCATCATGCAGCCCATATATTTCTTCAAGCCCCTATGGGCGGGGCTTACAAGCATTAAATATCCACAAAGGAAATGTAACAGTGAAGACAAGCAGACATAAATCTGAATGACTCTAAACAGACAATACTGCAGGATTACTAAAAAATTGGCTGTAATCAGATAAATGATACTTGAAGAGTCGCGAAAACTAATTACACATACACATTCGTGCTTATAGACTCTTTCAAATGATGTGCCAGTTCATAACAGACTACCTGGGAGTAGAGACTGTTGGCAGATCTACCAAACTGCTTACTTACACTGTGAGGGGGGCTTTTGACTTAGGTAATTTTGACTGAATTTCAACTTGTGAAACTGCAAATAGCATGCCTTTTTGACGAACAGGAAAAGGTTTTACGAAACACCGAAAACTTGCAATTTGTATAAAACACGGTACCAATTTCAATGCTTCCCTCCAACAACTAGGTACACCACAGCCTCCAAGACAATATGACGAGTAAAAAGACACACTACATGTATATGTACTTGTACCAATACATGTAATATGGAGAAGCTGTAGTTCCAGCACAGAGACATGGATATATTCGAAAGAATCGCTTCTAACGAGCACCCTCGTCCTATGTTTAGAGTAAAAATTAGAAAACCATTACAAACTGTCGTCAGAAAACTTACCTTTTTCGAGAAATTGTCACACGTATGTATTATTGTAATGTATAGTGAAAAAAATTGAGAAGTCCTTTCTACTTTATTTATAAAAGTTATGTAGACATACTGTGAGAATTCCGATAGGTACGAATTGCGCACCCCTTTGACTGATTTGTTCTTGTCCTGTTATAGAAGTGACTCCATAATGTCCCTTTTCTGTAGAAAAGCATTACGATGTCTAGATATTTAGATGATTTATTAAATATTGACAATACCTACTTCGATGATTCCATCATATTTGCCATTCAGAACTTATACTGAATAAAGTAAATTCTTCTGATACATGTACCAAAGCCACTTTTGGGATTTACATTTATCTGTTCTAGACGGGTATGTTTAAGATAAAGGTGATGATTTTGATATTGCGATTGTAAATTTTCCTTTCTTGAATGGGGTTCCTCGTGCGGCATTCCTACGGCTTTCTTATATCGCAATTAAATTGGTTCGCCGAAGTGTCTAGTCATGTAACTGACTTCAACACAGCTAACTGTTAAACCCTTAATTAGCGGTCGTAAAATGCCGCCCTGTCCTACATCATAGTGTAGTTTATATTCTTTTGTAATATTCTCTTGTCCTTTAGGATCATTTATTGTATTGTGGAATTTTGAAAATAGGTTAGGGTCACCGCTGAGGCGTGAATGACCGAAACTAGCTAGTCTGACCCAGAAAAAAAAACTTGTATACTCCATATTGTACACCGATCATTGCCTTCAACGGGCTTAAATCGATTTTTCGCGGCCGCAATCCTCGCCTTTACTTGCGTCGCGATTTAGACAAATAATGTGTTTTTCTTAACTCATCAGTGCAACTTTCCGAGAACACAAATAGATGAAACAACGGTGAGGACTCGACAGCAAACGAAAACCAGTAGTTAGACTCCGTAAACTTCGCAAAGCCGTTTCTATGTATATAGACGTCATTTCGAATAAGTTTTAAAATTCAATGTTGGTTTTAAATTTTTTCTGCAACAAGGCCTACACGAACCTTATATGTATGGTGACATAATATATGAAGGGACCAGTGCAACAAGGGACCTAAGTCCATTTTTTTCATTATTTCGAGAAGAATGCGAAAAAACACAATTTTTGGCGAAGCTCAAAATAAGTTGATCTTTCTTTCCTACAGTGACACGTTACTTTGAGAAATGTTGAATTTAGGAGATTTTGTGATAATTTCATTGCTTTAAGTGGAAAATTATTGATTTCTGCAGTTTTTTCTGTGCAACAAAGGGCACAACTCCAAATTTCCTAAATCTAAAAATGACAGAAAGAAAGTGTATGACAGTACATCAGAGATAGCAAAGTAGATGATTACGTGCGCAAAGATTATATCTTAACAGAAAAATAGTGAAAATGTGAATGTATCATACATTACGCAGAAATTTCGCAGATTTGCATCGGTTTTAATTACCCAAATGTCCTAACTCCATCTTCAAATTTCAATCCCTCTTAAAATTACTGAAATTACTCTATCGGGCTGAAAATGAATGGTTTCGTATAAAAATATTGCTCATTTTAGCTGAAAGGATGAGATCTGATTTTGGTACATGTAGATAATGAAACTTTGAAATAAACTCGAATAATGAATTCATGGAGTTGGGTCCTGTGTTGCATTAACCTCCAAAATGGAGTTGGGTCCTTTTGTGTCGTTAAAACCTGTTTATTTGGAATTATCTCAGCAATTCCGTGGTCAAAGGGGGCTAATACAATGAAAAATTGGGTTTTCTACATGGTATAATGGTAAACTAGATTTTGCCCTAAAGTGGAAATAGGTCTCTTGTTGTTGCACTGGCCCCTTCATATGAGCCCCGCCAAGCTAATTTGTGTCTTCGAGCATTCCATCATGACAAATTCTAACTGCGCATGCCCAGCCATTCAGAGAGGCCAGGGATATGGCTTTCTGTCTGAAGGTTCCTCTTGATTCACTGCTTGTATAAGCGAGCAGCGATGGTTCTGGCGAGACTGCGCGGATGCGTAGTCTCGCCTGAACCTTCGGTGCTCGCATAGGCGATAAGTACCAAAATCGCTTGACGGGGCCCATATATTAATTCAGAAAAAAAAAAAAATGTTTGTAATGCTTTCAGTGCCCAATTTCGTAAAATTGATCTTCGATATAAAAAGTTTAGGTTACGCTGTACAACATAAACATTTTAAGACAGACTGCATGCATGGTAGTTACATGTAATCAATTCACGGTTGATAACTTTGCTTTCCTCTTAAATTGCACGCCGGCGGGTCGGGCCTGAGACTCTGTAATGGCTCCGGTCTAAACAGAAATGAAGGCAATGATCAGAAATCGAAACAATTATCCCACACCTCCCATCCAAAACACCAAAGGAAAAGAAACAAAAAAAAAAAAACAAAAAAAAAAAAACAAAAAAAACACACACACACACAAAAAACATTAAAATAACTGACCATAATGAACACTTAATAAGCGGAAAGCAAAACCGGTACATAACGAAAACACACCTATACAAATACATTGTAAATTTTTTTCGCCGAAAAAAGGAAAAATTTAAGATGAAAAAATGTGATATTTTTCTTATTTCTGCTGAAAATATAGATTGTGGGTACTCGTTAGAACATTGAGGCGGTTCTAAAGAGTACCCACAATCTATATTTTAGAGCAGAAACAAAAAAATAAGGTTTACCCCTGTAAACCCCAGTTTTACTATATAAAAGTGAGGTTAAAGGGGGTCAAAATTATATAGGCGTAGGGGATCAAAATTATATAGGCGTGTTTCCCTGATGGTTACTTTCCCCACACAATGGCCAAACGGCTTACCAAACTAAAAAAGATATATTTGAAATACACGTATGTAAAGACGAACTTTAACAAGTATAACGACAACAGAAGAACCGCCTTGGAACGGCCCATGAAAAAGAATTTTACATGGGGACTTAAATCGATTTTAAGCAAGGTCCATCGGTGCCTGGTCGGGCCCATGGGAGCATAACTGTTGGTTTTCCCTTGCTCCTGCATTTCAGTTATTTCATGTTGTCGAGTTCTAATCGTTGTTTATTTCTGTATTCATTTGATGTTTTGTTCTCGGAGATGTTGCGCTGATGAGATGGAATTAATATATGCGGATTAAACAAAGTATTTGTGACAACAAGACAGAACCAAGGGCTTAGAGTGTGGTCACGTAAATTAGTTATAAAAAGAATTTACTGACCGTTCCAAAGCGATTCTTCTGTGGTGGTTTCTTATTCTTATGTTGTTATAGTTTATTTTTGCAGTAATGTGCAAATCTAATAGCTTTTTAATTGGATTTTGGATAGGCGTTTGGCCATTTTGTTTGAAATAAGTGTTCTTTAGGTTTTCCGCTGGTAAATTTTTAATTATCATCACGTGAACAAGTCCTTGAAATGAACACCCCCCTAACCCCCACTTTATATAGAGAAAACTGGGGTTTAAGGGGGTAAACAATATTTTCCTTATTTCTGCTCCAAGACATAGGTTGCGGGTACTCGTTAGAACCGCCTCATTCAGGCGGTTCTTACGAGCACCCAAAACCTATGTTTGGTGTATAAATAAGAAAAATGTAACAAATTTTCATCAGAAAAACTACCTTTTTGGTATTTTGAAAAATTCACTATATCACCCGGATGTGTTATCGTAATGTGGTGAAGTCGTTTATATTGTTGTTTCTTACTCTTTGTTATCTTGGACGTGAAGTGTGAGGTAATTGTATCGATCCCCGATCATTGCCCTCACTTCAGTTTTAAAGTACATTTGTATATCAAATACTACATGCGTTCCATTTGCTTGTTGAGCGTGGTATATATTATAAAGTTTCAACACTGAAAGAGGGTTGATTGTTTTTCGGAACGGATACATACTCACGACTTTTTATACAGACGTTGATTTTGGAGAGCAATACATGTAAACATGGCTACCCTTGTTTAATTCACGTTTCTGTTATATTACTTCATTTGGTAAGTTAGAATTGAAATAAGTCTCGAGGGAAACAACCAGTTTGTCTCTGTCATTACTGCCACAACCATAGCTTGTGTATGCTCGTTAGTTAGAACCGACTCATTAAACTTCTAACGAAAATACAAAATCTATGATTTGGGACAACAATAAATGTAACCCATTTGCTTTGTTGTTGCAATAAAATATGATTAAACTAATATATGTAACAATGATAGCCCTTGATAAACCCACTTTTCACCGTTTTATTACTTTATAAAATAAGTAAAAACGCAAATAAGTCTCGAGGAAAAAATAGACAATTATTTTGTGTGCTGTAATTCATCACGGAAACACGCCTATATAATTTTGACCCCCTTGACCCCCACTTTTATATAGTAAAACTGGGGTTCCGGGGGTATACCTTATTTTTTCTTATTTCTGCTCTAAATATAGATTGTGGGTACTCGTTAGAACCGCCTCGATGAGGCGGTTCTAACGAGTGGCCACAATCTATATTTCGAGCAGAAATTAGAAAAATATCACAATTTTTCATCATAAAATTTTCATTTTTCGGCGATGAATGTGGCAATGTATTTGTATAGGCGTAATTGCGTAATGAATATTAGAACCTAGAGTGAACGTTGGGTCCATACAATCGATTTAAACTCTCAAGTTGTTCTTGCTACTGACCGTCCCTAAGGCGGTGGATCCAATGCTGTTAGTTTGAATTCTATATCGGATTTTCCGACGGGGCCCTCCATGTTGTATGTGCTTATGGTTGTGTGTTATTATTTTTAAAAATTGCGGAAAAGGATATTGTGAACGCCTCCGTCCGTCTTTCGGCTGTCCTTAACCACTGACCGGAATGCAACAACATTTGGTACATAGCTTTCGTACATGAAAAGGGCGTGCGACAGCAACGTTAAATTTGGGTACGCCCGGACCTTGCCCCCCCCCCCCCCCCACCAAGTTAGAAAAAGCCTAATAATTGAGAAACTGTTTAGATCCCCATCCCCAAACCATATATATTCTTGTTCCTTATGATAAGACACTTTCAGTTACACTTACCTGGCGGCAACCGGGGGCGCACCGGGGCAATATACCCACCCCCTCAATTTCATTAAAGGCACTATATCTCAGAAACCGTTCAGATCCCCACCCCTAACCCATATACATTCTTGTTCCTTATGATAAGTCTCATTTAGAGACGCCAACTAGGGTCACGCCTGGGTTGCGCTGGGGCCATGCCTCACCCCGCCACTTCATAAAATAGCATATTTCAGAATCCATTCAGATCCCCACCCCTTAACCATATATACCCCTGCACCTTGTGATTAGACGTTGTAAGTGACACCAACCTGGATGTCCCAGGGTCGCGCAGGGAACGTGCTCTACCCCCTCCATTTCATTAAAGGCATTAAAACTCAGAAACCATTCAGATTCCCATCCCCAAACCATATATATTCTTGTTGCTTATGATAAGACGCTTTCAGTGACACCATCCTGGAGCCCCCCACCCGGGGTGCAGCAGGGGCCATGCCCTATCTCTTCCATTTCATTAAAGGCACTCTATCTCAGAAACCGTTCAGATCCCCACCCTAAACGATACACATTCTTCTTCCTTATGCTAAGATGCATTTAGAGATGCCAATTAGGGTGACACTTGGGATGCGCTGGGGCCATTCACCACCCCTCCACTTCATGTAAGGACAGATATTTCAAAAATCATTCAGATCCCCACCCCTAAAGCACATATACTTTTGTTCCTTGTGATAAGATGCTTACCGTGACGCCATCACGCAAAAACGCTCATATAATTCTGACCCCCTCCAATCCCATATTTATATTATAAAATAGAAGTGATGACAATGATCAGGAATTGGTACAATTAACCCACAGCTCCCATAAGAGACACCAAAGGATAAGAAACACAAACATGAAACAACTAGGCCCCAATGGAAACATGAATAGCGGAAAGCCAAAAGGACAGCTAATTTCCCACGAAACGGCCATTTGGCTATCCAAAAGAAATTAATATAAGCGATACACTCATAGACAATCCATAACAAAAATAAACCGCGACCGGAGAACCGCCTTAGAACTGTCAGTGAAACGATTTCCGCTGTTGGGTGGGGGTGGGGGTGGGGGGGGGGGGGTAAATCGATTTTACGTGGCCACAATCCTCTCCGTACTTCCGGCGCGATTCAGATAAATATTTTTTTCAGTCCGCATGAAGGCCTCCTAACTCTGAAATCCTCAGTAAAACTGGAGTCTACAGGGGCAAACCTTATTTTTCTTATTTCTGCTGCAATTTTCAATTGTTGATACTCGTTAAGACCGTCTCGATGAGGCGGTACTAATGTGTACCTATAATCTATATTTTGAGCAGAAATATGAAAATATCACAATTTTACTTCTTGGAATGTCCGGTTTCGGGTGGTAAAATTCACAATTTATTTGTATAGGCGTGTTTTCGCAATTAACCTGTAGGTCCCCGGGGTGCGCGGGGTCCATGCCACACCCCTCAATTTCGTTAAAGACTTTTTATCTCAGAAACCGTTCAGATCCCTCCCCCCTTATCCATATATATTTAAGTTCCTTAAGATGCATTCAATAACAACCAGAGCGTGCGAGAACAGCGTTATATGTGGCTCTGCCAGAAACTTTGGGATTTGCGATGGCGTGCCATCGACTGTGCGCTCTAGATATTATTGATTAATTACTTATTAATTGTGCCTGTTGCACCTTGATCACCTCTTGTGGAGAAGAGGGTGCTGGTTGCTGTGTTGTTTGAGATTTTGTTTTTCGTTCTCCCAATTGTTTGTTACTCTTCCTCTTGGTGTCATTGGTAGGCTGTAACATTACCATAACATACCCGTGCGACATAGTGCATTTTTCACATCTCCAAAAAAGGTTACTTTTCTGATGAAAATCCGTTATATTTTTCTTACAAATACTCAAAACATAGGTTGTGGGTACTCGTAAGAACCGCCTCATTGAGGCGGTTCTAACGAGTACCCACAACCTATGTCTAGGAGCAGAAATAAGGAAAATAATTTATACCCCCGTAAACCACAGATTTCTCTTTATAAAGTGGGTCGTAAGGGTTTTTTTTTATTTCACGGACTTGTTAATGTGATGATACTATATTGTGACTTTTTTCCTGGGCATCTATTTCTATATTTTCCCTGTAATTACTGCCGCAACCTAAATAAGACGATACTGAAGAATATACACAATAAATGATTTGGAGTACGAATAATCAAACAATAATTACCCTTGTTAAACCCTCTTTTCTCTCATAATACGTTAAAATACAAATGCGTTTCTAGGGAAAAAGCCAGATTTTTTTCCACATGTATCATGTAAGGTCAATATGTACATAAAGACCTGTGCTGACAGAAACGACTCCAGTAAGCATGTGAATCAAGTCAGTCTTGCCAGAATACTCACCTTTTACGCTTTGTGTAGTCAGATAAACATCGAAGACTCAGATCAGATTATACTGCGCAGATGCGCAGCCTGATCTGAGTCTCCGCTTTTTGTACATTTCTCATTGTACATGTAGGTTTTGTCGCACGTCGGCTCATAGGTCCTATCATATAAAAACAAGCGAAAAGGTTGCTCATACTTTTATACCTTCACTGGAAAACATGTTTTCATCCGTCGGAGCTTTAAAGTAAGTATCAATAAAAATCCGAGTGCCCACCTGTAATTGTTGGTTTAATTAGAACGTCCTAGATATATAGTCGGCCAGTTAGAAGAAATGCTCATAAAACGCTTTCAAAACGCACGTGATTCGAACACGCGACGATCAATCTCGTTTGCTATATTTTGTGACTATATTTAAAATGAAAACGCACCGTTCTGTTTTACTAGGGTTTCGACTCGTCTTGAATACTATTCGGACTGTAAAGTGAGGTAAGCATTTAGCTCACTTGCTTATAATATCAAATGCCACTGAAACCCATTAGAATAACGTACAGTTTGGATATAATGCTTTCCTTCATTGATATAACACAACCTCGTGACACAGTGAATATTTCCATGTAGTAAGAAATATGTCATGTAAATATATATTTATATATTTTAGGAAAATTCCTTTTTTTTCATAAATTGTGGTTCTCGTTAGAACCGCAACATAAAGCCAGTCGGCCACATGTCTGGACGTACTGAATTAAATAACTTAACATGAACTTGAAGGAGGAGTCCACTAAGCGCTCTTATGTGTTTATTTGCTGTATGATCTAGTCCATTTGCTTTTCTATTGTTCAATGTTCGGCCCCGCCTATCGGGCTTGAAGCAATAGATGGGCTGCATGATGCTTCCACGCAGAGCTGAAACCGACCCGCACACGAGTACTGGTAAACCGCTTAGAGGATCTAAGCCTACCCAGGCAAAGCGGTGCGAGTCGACCCGTCCATGATTATAGACCCTTTTAGTTTCATTGGGCGGCAGGGCTTGAGATGTCATTTCATCTCAATGTTGGGTAAAAGTCCCACAAAATTGGAAACAGCGTCTCCAAAAAGACCTTTACAGTGTTGACGGGGACGTTACACCTCAAAACAAACAAACATCAATGTTCAAAGGCATATATATATTCCCCTAGGTAGTGTTTCTGCATTGAGAAATTCATTAGTTAAATTATAATCAATATTCAGTGATTCCTCATAGATGCAATTTCATATTGATTTAGACGTTTAAATGTTTCGTAAATCTCTCCATTGTCAGTATAAGGTTCTAGCATTGTTGTCGATTAATGTACAGACACACTTTTATGTGCCAGCAGGTCACATTGTAACAATACTAGCAGAGTGCACTGTTTGTTTATTTATTTGTTGTATTGGAGTTTAAAGGCCAAGTCATCAATCATTATGTCATTTTTGAGACGGCCAGTTTACCTATTCAACTTTTCCTGGGCAGGCTTATACCTTAGCCGGTTAACCAGTATAGTGCATAACTGCCCTTCTTGAAACACTGGAAGGGACAGACTGCCCGTAGAAAAGATTTCATGATCAAACTCCACGAAAGAATGTTGCCGGGCCCGGCAGTTATCGTAACCGCATCCCCCTGATCACCAGTCAGATGCGCATGCGACTGAGTTACCGAGTTCGGTAGCAGTGTGTACTGAACACCCTTTAATTTAAATACAGAAAAAAATTGATTTACGGAGGTTTTCATTATAGTCAATGTTTTTACCAAAACATAGACTGTGGGTACGCGCTAGAACTGCCTCGCTGAGCCGGAGCTAACAAGTCAAACATTTGCATATTTGGACTAGAAATACTAACTCATAGAGTTCTTTACCCAGAGATAAAAAAACGCCATTTTATCGCACATGTATGTTATTGTACTGCACTGATGTTATATCATCTTCTCGTGCGAACATATTAGTCAGAACTCACAGGTGGAATATAGACACGGTAGTAGATTGAGTTTTCATCGGGTTTTCATTTGGGATAGCTATCTCGAAAATATAAAAAAAATAATTGTACCACCGCACCTCAGGGGCGACAGACTCTTGGGCAAAACAGCTGTACCAACAACGTCGGTTTCATCGATCTATATTTTCCGAAAAACAAGCGCAGGTCATAATTTTGATAAAATAAAAAACACATCGGGGTATTCCGAACTTTGTGTGCGTTCACAAGCTTTGAGGATTGCCGTCACGCATTGGGTGCTGGCATGTTTATCTGCTCCCCACACACCCTAAACTGTATGACCATTGACATGCTACCTTCCTTTGTCCTCTCTTGAGCTTTGTTAGCTTTCGGCCTGGGTGTTTGGGAAGTCAAACGGCAGTTGGTCTAGAGCGGCCCCAATTAGACATACTATAGCGGATATATGCGTTTTGAACCTCTATCAACAGATTCCTGTCACGCGACATTCTGCTGGGCTGGTGTCAGAAGTCATAGTTGGCTTGCGAATGATGTTCATAACAGCCGGTCTCGTAGTTTTTATTGCCCCAAAACTATACATCCATTTGGCCACAACTGTTTCTGAAAAAAAAAAATAAAAAAAAATATAGAAGTGGAGGCAATGATCAGTAATCGATACAATTAACCCACAGCTCCCATCAGAGACGCCAAAAGGAAAGAAACACAAATATGAAACAACAGACCCCAATGGAAACATCAATAGCGGATAGCCAAAAGGACAGTTACTTTCCCACAAAATGGCCAATAGGCTATCCAAAATAAAATAAAATAAGCGGCGCAAACCCCCAAAGACAAACCATAACAAAAAATAAACCGCGACAGAAGAACCGCCTTGGAACGGTCAGCGGAAACGAATTCCACTCGGGGGCTTAAATCGATTTTACGTGGCCACAGTCCTCGCCCTAACTTCCGTCGCGATTAAGCAAATAATTTTTCAGTCCGCGTGAAGGCCTCCTAACTCATCAGTGCAACATCTCCGTGAACACAAAAATCAAACAACCACAGAGATGAAACAACGGTGAGGACTCGACAGCAAGAAACTACTGAAATGCTGGAGCAAAAGAAAACCAACATTTAGACTCCGATGGGCCCGACCAGAGACAGAGCAAGAAGCCTGTTGTCGACGCTGCTACATGTGTATGTTTTGCGCGCTTTAAGGTTTGACATGTTTCGTACTGTGAAATAGGAGAAATCTGGAGCTCATAGTTGTATATGTCAGTTAAGGAGGCCGGCCTTGATTTCGGTTGCGCAACTTTCTGCGCATTGTCGTCAATCGGCACTGTAACGACATTCTCTTCTTAAGTGGTATTTATATTTTCTTTTCTACTCTAAGACGAAGTAAATTTTCTACGATTGACTGTATTTTCAACGCCCACTGTTTACAATACGCCAACAGTTATCATTTCTGGTAGCTGTCGAAGCAGACAAAGTGAAAGTAGGAGAAATCGAGTGAAGAAACGATCGAATGAATGTGTCGGTTACAACATAACAAGGTCAATGCAGCCAAGAAGGCAGCTCATTTACAATAGCAAGTTTTTTAACTTACTTATTCGTCTTTTTTCTTCTAAGATTTTTTTCCTTTGGACTTAGCACCTTACCTGACATTGGGAAGCCCGAAAGAAAGCGTGCCAACTTTCCAAAATGGCAGTTACAGTTAAATTTGTAAAGTGTATAGATCTAACAAAATTCTAGATTAATACATGTAGTTGTACAGCATGTTGAATGCCATACTATATCTCCTTTAAAGTACAATACATTTGCCTACCTGTTTCACAATTTAATGTTAGTTCTTTGAATGTACCTTTACACACCGCCTGAAGTGTGTTAGACACCGCATGTGTAAACATTTAGTTTGCTGTGACGAAATCATAAATGACAAATGACGTCATTTATGCCGATGGATTGAATCAAAGTCCGCATGTTACTCATTTATTTGACAATTATGACCGATGGAATGAATCAGTTAGTCTACATACTACTGAATTTTATTGTTTTGTTTGTTTGATTTGAGGTTTAAGGTCCCCGTCAACACTGTATAGGGCATTTTGGAGACGCTACTTCCAATACTGTGGGACTTTTACCCGACATTGAGATAAAATGATGAAATGAAATCTCAAGCCCTGCCGTCCAATGAAACCAATAGGGTTTATAACCATGCACGATCCAACTCGCACTGCTTGCATGCTTAGATCCTCTAAGCGGTTTACCAGTACTTGTGTGCGATCGGTTCCAGCTCTGTGTGGAAGCATCGTGTAGCCCATCTCTTTCTTCAAGCCCCTATGGGCGGGGGCCTAAGAATTTTATTGTGGTCGTGAACTGCTGGCAGTCTCTCTCTCTCTGATTCTCTCACACACACACACACACACACACACACACACACACACACACCACACACACACCACACACACACACACACACACACACACACACAACGGTAAGTCCCTTGGTATAACGAAAATACGCTTATAAAAATTTAACCCCCTTAAACCCCACTTTTATACAGTGAATCTGTGGTTTACAGGAGTATACATTATTTTTCTATTTTCTGCTCAAAAACATAGATTGTGGCTACTCGATAGATCCGCCTCCATGAGTTCCAACACTCTATGTTTTGAGCAGAAATATGATTTTCTTTTTCAGTTTAAAACTCTCGCGTTTTGGTGGCAAATTTTTTATATATATGAATAGGCGGAATTGGCTAATGCTAACCAAAACACAGTAAAGTCATTCATAGCTGAGAAAGAGAGACAGAGACAGACGGAGAGAGAGACTGTTCTTGGTCAAAATTCATCAAAATCAGGAACCATAAAAGCTTCACGGTTAAACCCAAAAAGCATTGTAATGGAAACTAGGAATCACAGAATAAAAATTAACGATTTTCACTTTTTCTAGTTTTAAAGCCCTTTCAAGAATATTTCGCTACTTTCGAGCAAATCATTAAATAGAAGTTGGTGTACGAGGGTCCTTCAAAAGGTTTTGTCAAACAGGTTTCCCTTGTTTTATCGTACATGTATGCATTTGTGATAACGCTTCATTGCACTTGTATAGTCTTTCAAATAGCAACCGATAACAGTTTATTTCGAGGCAATTGCTTTTATAATGACCGAGATGTGTCATATTGAATTACATGCAGTCATATACACTGTCCAATTTACGAGTTACATTGTAAAATGTACAGAAAGCCTGAAATTTGCAGCTACATTACATGCCGTATTAGGTTTGACATAGGTTCAAGTGAGATATTTGATTAATTGTGTGGCATATATGAACCTCTTGCCATTTCAAAGCGCACAGTTTATCGGTGGGTCAAAGCTTTTAAAGCTGGTGAATTGTCGGTCAAAGATAATGCCCGTAGAAAAGATTTCATGCGGCCTAAGAAAATCAGAGTTACGGTATATATGTTCTGCACGTCGTCTAATGGTCTTCTATTCATAACTGTGAAATTTCATGAACTTGAATATCTCAAATGATATCAGAGTAATGGAGGGGACACGGAACTATGAGGCGCGGACGGACGGACATTCAAAATTTCGGAGGGTATAAAATAATACCCCACCACTTTTTGAGTGGCGGAGCATAAGAATACAAAAACTGTGACACCCGATTTATTTCTACCTTTGTGCACATGTTTGAGCCACAGAGAAGAGCTGAGAACAAACAATGGAAGTGCAAAGATCAAAAGTGTCCCTGTATTGCCAAGATGTTCAAGTGCTTGACCTTTTGGTCACACAGTCACTGGCCGATTCTTTAAGAACCCTGTACTAAAGAAAGTCAAGGCGTTCTACAAAAAGAAGCATCTAAGCAAAGGTTGGTCAGGCATGCACCTGATCCATAGCAGTGCCTGCTCTCAGAAGTCTGTGGTTGTGAGGTAGTATTTGGCTGCTGAAAAGGTCGAGGTTGAAAATGATCCTCCCTATTCTCCTTACTTGAGCACATGCGACTTTTTTTGTTTCCAAGGCTAAACAAATGCTTTCTGGAAAGAAATGAAAGTCAAGAAGTGCAATTGGCAGCGCGATTTGTCAGTGCCGCCAACAGGTACCAAAGAAGACTACCGAGTATTTTTTTGGCTCGGCTGTTTTCGAAGAAAACGACGAGGTATTGTCATAGCGGGGAACTCATAGAGGGGAACTCATACCAATAGGCGAGGTAAACCTCAAAATATTTTTGGCACAGTTATGCCCCTTTTTCGCCTTAAAATTTTGTTTAACTAAAAGGAACTGCAGCCGAGCGTTGGCACCCGCATGCGGTGCTCTTGTTAGAAATTGGATCAGAAGGTCAAAAAATGCGTTTCGGCAGAGGGGTGGGTTGGGGGAGTTGTACTATGAGGGCCTGCAATAGGGAAAACAAATATAAAATGGAGCATTTAGGAAATTAAACCCCAGTGACAAATCTATTTGAAGGACCCTCGTAAAACGGGAGTACCAAGAAATACGTGCAGAAATCGGGAGTCTCATACGGCATCACGCGAACAAGTCCGTGAAATAACCCCCCCCCCCCCCCCCCAAACCCCACTTTATATAGAGAAAACTGGGGTTTACGGGGATATTCATTTTTTTTCTTATTTCTGTTCCAAGACATAGGTTGTGGGTACTCGTTAGAACTGCCTCAATGAGGCGGTTCCAACGAGCACCCACAATCTATGTTGAAAGCCGAAATAACAAAGATGTTATCATTACGCCCCCGCCATTCGGAGAATACCGGAAGGGCATTAAGTGTTACCCCTGTCCGTTCGTCCGTCCGTTCGTCCGTTCGTTCGTCCGTCCGTTCGTTCGTCCGGGCCATAACTCCTAAACCGTATGGAATATATTCATGAAACTTCACAGTTGCATTCATCACACTGAGACGATGTGTCATGAACAGAGAAGACAACTCTTGCTTTTTTGGTTTTTGAATTATCTGCCCTTGACTTAGTTCCATATAGTAAACCGTGTCCGGGCCATAACTCCTAAACCGTATGGAATATATTTATGAAACTTCACAGGTGCATTCATCACACTGAGACGATGTGTCATGAACAAGGAAGACAACTCCTGCTTGTTTAGTTTTTTAATTATCTGCCCTTGACTTACATCCATATATAGTCAAATGGTATGTCGTGTCCGGGCCATAACTCCTAAACCGTATGGAATATATTCATGAATCTTCACAGGTGCATTCATCCATCACACTTAGACGATGTGTCATGAACAAGGAAGACAACTCTTGCATTTTTGGTTTTTGAATTATCTGCCCTTGACTTAGTACCATATAGTAAACCGTGTCCGGGCCATAACTCCTAAACCGTATGGAATATATTCATGAAACTTCACAGGTTCATTCATCACACTGAGACGATGTGTCATGAACAAGGAAGACAACTCTTGCATGTTTGGTTTTTGAATTATCTGCCCTTGACTTAGTACCAAATAGTAAACCGTGTCCGGGCCATTACTCCTAAACCGTACGGAATATATTCATGAAACTTCACAGGTGCATTCATCACACTGAGATGATGTGTCATGAACAAGGAAGACAACTCTTGCATTTTTTGTTTTTGATTATCTGCCCTTGATGCATATATTTTATGATTGATTTGAAGTACATTTGTAATATTTTTATCCCCTGGCACAACATAGTTGTGAGGGGGGATATAGCATAACTTCACACAAATGTTCCTTATAAAAAAATCTCGAGCGAGTTTGACTTTCAAGGCCATGACCTCAAGGGTAAGGTCACTGTGGCTATTTTTAGAAAAACTTTGTCATCGCTCTAGCGCCTACATTTCTTCCCCAATTTCATTATAACTTCACACAAATGTTCCTTATAAAAAAATCTCAAGGTGTTAGACTTTCAAGGTCATGACGTCAAGGTCAAGGTCACTGTGGCTATTGTTAGAAAAACTTTGTCATCGCTCTAGCGCCTATATTTCTTCACCAATTTCAATATAACTTCACACAAATGTTCCTTATAAAAAAATCTCGAGCGAGTTCGACTTTCAAGGTCATGACCTCAAGGTCAAGGTCACTGTGGCTATTTTTAGAAAAACTTTGTAATCGCTCTAGCGCCTACATTTCTTCACTGATTTCAATATAACTTCACACAAATGTTTCTGATGACAATTTCTCAAGCATGTTTGACTTTCAAGGTCATGACCTGCAGGTCAATGTCACTGTGGCTATTTTTAGAAAAAACTTTGTCATCGCTCCAGCGCCTACATTTCTTCACTGATTTCAATATTACTTCACACAAATGTTTCTTATGACAATATCTAGAGCGAGTTCAACTTTCAAGGTCATAACCTCAAGGTCACTGTGGATATTTTTAGAAAAACTTTGTCATCGCTCTAGCGCCTACATTTCTTAACTGATTTCAATATAACTTCACACAAATGTTCCTTATGACAATACCTTGAGCGAGTTTGACTTTCAAGGTCAAGGTCACTGTGGCTATTTTTAGAAAAACTTTGTCATGGCTCTAGCGTTTACATTTCTTCACCGATTTCGGTATAACTTCACACAAATGTTCCTTATGAAAATATCTCGAGCTATTTCAACTTTCAAGGTCAAGGTCACTATGGCTATTTTTAGAAAAACTTTGTCATCGCTCTACCGCCTACATTTATGATTTTAATATAATTTATGATTGATTTGAAGTACATTTGTAATATTTTTATGAATGGCATTTGGCGGGGGCATCCGTGTCCTATGGACACTTTTTCTAGTTTTTGCCATATATTTATCATTTTCTGACACCATGTTGGACGCCATTGTTTCTAACGGACATGTTTTCCTAATGAGGCACAAACCAGGCGAGAGACCTTCTATTTAAGAGACAGCACACTTAACCACCAGGGATTCTCCCGATATACATGTACCATAATAAAAAATCTTTATTCGTTGTCAAATGTTCGACATTGCATTCAGATATTCCGCTTAAAACACACCTATTTATATTCGGATTTATCAAGGGCAGGAAACTAAAGAAGTCCATTTGGCTGGGCGATGATCTTTGTGCAAAATATGTACATTGTACCTTCTAATGGTAAACAGTAATATGTTAAATTTCGTTCAGGCAGTCATTATACATGAATAAATATAACTGTATTAGATCACTCAGATGTTTCCGTGGCCGAATGGACAAGAGTCGGCTTCTTATTCATAAAATCTCTCACTGCTGTGGGTCGGAACCTCGCTCCACAATTACGAAAATAAATATGTCTGGTGGTATACAAGGAAACAACTGAGTAATCGCCCAAAGGCGTTTTCACGGAATTTTACGATTCAATAAGGTCGGTGGCTATGAAGGAAAAAGTTTGTTAAGAAGGTCACATGGTTTCCCTAGGTGCACTATTTCCCTCACCATTAATTAATGATCGGTTTAAAGTAAGCGAATTAATCTTGACAGGGTCGTAAAACTAAACAATAACGGCATTAAGGCACTTCCTAACTGACGGATTTCACCTACAAACAATAACTGATATGAATATAAAAGTGTATACGAAATGTGAATGCAAAACGCAAGAAAGCGGACGTAGAGCGCAGATGAAATGAGTCCTGACAACACTAGCTGGCCAATTGTCTCTGACCATTTTATGGGAAAGAAACTGTCCTTTTGGCCTCCTGTGTGATGTTTAATTACGACGAAGTTGGTGTTTCTTTCCCTTTGGTGTCTTGGATTGGAGGTGTTAGGTAACTGTAGCGATACCTAATCATTGCTTTTACTTTTGTTTGGCAAATCATATGTAGATGCATGACCTATCTGAGTGACACCTTTGTTTTAATATACAATTAACTTCAAAAAATGAGATAGTGACAAACAAATGACATTTTGCATGAAAAGCGTACTCTTATAACGACACCCCATTTATTATAAACGACCTACTGTTCTTATTTGATAGTTTTTGCAAATCATATTTAGATATATCACCTTTCTTAGTGATCACATCATTGACATAGCAGAAATTCCTTTAATAATTTGAAAAAAAATAATTACATTTTCATATTTTTCAATTTATATTTACTTCTGTAACGACCCACATTTTCTTAGCCTGTTTTCATTTCATAGTTTTGCGGATTACATATAGATACATCACCTAACTACATCTTATTATTATGTCTTAGCTCAGAAGCTATTATATTTTTAGGTGATGTTTTAAAAAAATAAAGTTTTGCCTGTTATGGTAACTTTTGAAACGACCTTTTGTTCTTGAAATTACACTATAGCCCCATCATTTCGTCATATTGCGGCAAATAATAAGCATAAATATCATCTATATGAATGACATTATCATATCAAAAATAGCTATTTTATGTTTGCGACCTTCACGAAAAAGGCGTTTGCCTTATTTTTTACTTTTGAAACGGCCCTCATTCTCTTATATGGCCGGTTACCCCCATTTTTATTTTATGTTTTGGCATGTCATTTCAATATACATAATCTATCTTAGTAAGTCCAAAACCTCTAGGGAAAAAGTTACTTAAATGTTCGCATCTGTGTCAAATTTTAGCGATTTCCCTTTACACCCAAAGCAAATAAATGTGTAAAAATGTGTTACTTTTGGATTGACCCTCACTCTTTCCCAGTCTCGGCGACATGGTATTTCATTACTTTAATCTAAAGTTAAGTTCTTGCTGGATACTATGCTATGATATAAGGAAATCCTCTAGGACAGTAATCTCATAAAACATTAAGGTCGGCCGCCTTGATTGGGACGATTGTTTGATATTCGACCAAGAGTTACTGAGCGCAGTAGTTTTACGTTGCTTATGTCCATTTGACATATATCACTGATGTGTACTAAATCCAGGAAACGGTTACTTATAGCCGTGCTTAATTCTTGACGCTATGATGTCGGTTGAATATCTGTGAAACATGGACTGGACTCATATGCTGGGAAATTGACAGTGTAGACGGTCACGTGGAACGCGGCGTATGATCAGGGTCTGCAATGTTTGCTTAAAGTACGTTTGGTATAAGTATTAAACCAAACATTCAAAGTTCCGTTCAGGACATTTTCCCAGCTTACACTACCAGTGCCGTCAGTGCTTTGATTTATGTCGCTTATTCATTTCAGACTCAGCAATGAAGGGTGTCATTCTATTATTATGTGTAATGAAACTGACACTGGCTACATTGCCCGGATACAGTTCTTTTAGTGAGTATTTAAAATAACAATTTTCATGGTTTGTTTCTTGCAAAATTTATGATTAACGCAATGATTTTGATTTTGATTTTGTACATTTCCTTTTTTGGATGGCGATGTTCCTCGTGCGCCATCCTATGGCGTTTATATTTCGCAATTTATTCGATTAGCTAGAGTGTGTAGTCATGTAACTGACTTCAACACTCGTGATAAATTGTTAACGCCTAAACTTCTTAATCAGCGTTATCGGTACCATAAACTACGAAAAGCCTTTTTCAAAATTTTATAGGCGTCATTAGGGCCCCGCACTGAAAGTGTGGGTGCCCTATAGTAATCACTCTGTCCGTCCGTCTGTCTGTCTGTCCGTCTGTCTGTCTGTCCGTCCACAAATTTCTGATAGCGCTGCCGGGGCCCTAGTCAGTTTCACTGACAGCTCTAGTTCTGATTTAATTTCAAAATTCAATATTGGACTTAAATCTCTTCTGCAACAAGGTCTATCGGAACCCGAATTTTCTGATAACTTAGTATATAGATTCAGAAAAATAAATAACCGCAATGACTTCAGCACCCAATTTCGTAAAATCATTATTCGATATAAAAAATATTGGGTACAGCATAAATGATATACGATAGACGGCATGATGCATTGTAGTTATCCCAATCACGGTTGACAACTTTGCTTCCCTCTTTTATTGCACGCCGGTGTGTCAGGCCTCAGATTCGATGACGGTTCCAACGTAACTTATGTCTGTCTCTGGTCGGGCCCATCGGAGTCTAACTGTTGTTTTTCATTTGCTACAGCATTTCAGTGGTTTCTTGCTGTCGAGTACTCAACGTTGTTTCATCCCTGTGGTTGTTTGATTTTTGTGTTCACGGAGATGTTGCACTGATGAATTAGGAGTACTTCATGCGGACTGAACAAATTATTTGTCTTAATCGCGACGGAAGTCATGGCGAGGATTGTGGCCACGTAAAATCGATTTAAGCCTCCCAGTGGCATTCGTTTCCGCAGACCGTTCCAAGGCGGTTCTTCTGTCGCGGTTTATTTTTGTTATGGTTTGTCTTTGGGTGTTTGTGTCGCCTATATTATTTTATTTTGGATAGCCTATTGGCCATTTTGTGGGAAAGTGACTGTCCTTTTTGCTTTCCGCTATTGATGATTCTTTTAGGGTCTGTTGTTTCCTGTTTGTGTTTCTTTCCCGTTGGTGTCTGTGATGGGAGATGTGGGTTAATTGTATCGATTCCTGATCATTGCCTCCACTTCTACTTTATATAGTATTTCGCATGCTTGCATACGTGTGTGTCTGTGCACGCGTACGTGCCTGCTTGCGTGCGAACCTGCGTGAATGCGTGGTTTGTTTTGTAATATGTGATTTTAGTTATTTTTATAGTATAATGTATGTATTCGATTAGTCGTTATCTGATATAAAAGATAAAATTATTAGGAAAAGGCGTTCTGTTCAGTTTGAAATTTTGCTTCAAGTTCTTATATCTGCATTCTCATTGCATTTACAGAAAACCCCTGTATCCAGCAAAGTTAAAGTGAACCATTGCGAAAACAAGCCTATACAAATACATTGTAACCTTTTTCACCGAAAAAAATGAAAATATTAATGGAAACATTGCTATATTTCTGCTCAAGATATAGATTGTGGGTACCCGTTAGAACCGCCTCGTCGAGGCGGTTCTTACGAATACCCACAGTCTATATTTTAGAGCAGAAATAAGAAAAATAAGGTTTACCCCTGTATACACCATTTTTACTATATAAAAGTGGGGTTGGAGGGGGTCAAAATTATACAGGCGTCTTTTCGTGATGCATCTTTGCTTGTGACCCGATGTTATTCATATTTCAATTAAAGTTACAAAAACATTGCATTCATTTCCTACATGTATTTTTGTATATCGTTATACTGTTTCTAACGAACAACTTAAAGTAAAGTAGGACGCCCATAACATCACAAAAAACGCCTAAATAATTTTGGCTCCCATCAACCCCACTTTTATATAGTAAAACCGGGGTTTATAGGGGTAAACCTTGGTTTCTTATCTGCTCTAAATAATAGATTGTGGGTACTCGTTAGAACCGCCTCGAGGAGGCGGTTCTAACGAGTACTCACAATCTATATTTTCAGCAAAAATAAGAAAAACATCGCACTTTTTCATCTGAAAAGTTACATTTTTGTGGCGGTAAAACGTGTAATGTATTTGAATAGGCGTGTTTTCGTAATGATGCAAATCAGAGAAACTCCCTTTGTCTGAGAGCATGTTAACAAAGTAGAAGTAAAACAAAGATCAGCAATCGATACAAATAGCGCTCGTTTTTGTTTATGCTTCAAAGTTTTCAAGTTCAAAAAGCTCCTTTTAATGTCAAAGTTATTGTTTTCTAACATGATGACCTCCTCTTGAAGAGACTGAAAGACCGACAAATACCCCGCCAGTTTATCACTACTGTAATGTTTAGACATGCATACTGTTATGTTCTTAGCCATTTTCAGATCATTAGTAAGCTTACCAATGAAGTTTTCGTATACTCCGATATCTACTACTAAAGTTAAAATCCAACGGGAACTAGGGAGGGACATCTCTCCGTCCTTGTAAAATAAGACATTTCCATGAATTATCAAATAATCAACTGCAGGATCCGATTCAATCAAAACTAAGCCAAAGCCCAAAATAAGAAGGAATATACGGTCACACGAGCCATTTCAACCTGAAATACACAAAGATCATTACTAGTACGACCTGTAATGGTGGTCGGGAATGATCGGTCCCTAACATGCACGAAAATGACCCCGAAAATAGGTCACCAGGTCACTACTAGGCGTTAAGCATGCGCAAAGAGGTCTTCATAATATTCCTGATGAAACGTAATTATGCGGCGCAGTCGGGCCGCCATTTCCGTAAAATCACAAGGAACTGAAAGGTGTCTCATGACGTATTTCAGAGACCTCTAAAAAATCCGGTCTCTCGTCACGAAGGAGATCGTACCCGAAATGGATCTCTATGAGACTTTTCCTAATCCATCTAGATTTCATTTCTACTATTTCTAAAAAATTTTCAGCGGTGCCCCCCCCCCCCCCCCCCCCCATCTTAGTCGATGGACTACGCCATACACCACCCCTCTTCCAAGGATTTCTAATAGGCTCATGAGAGACTCCGCCTTTCCCAAATCATTGAGGTTCTTCAGTATGTATAGGTCTTCGATGACCTCCCACGACAGATCAGACTGCTCAGTCTTATACATTTCCAGGTGAAGATGTAATTTCCGATAATAATTTATGTGGAAGCGCATAAGGCGCGGCACAGACCTGTCATTGACGGTCGCCTGTAGGACCCCCTGTTTACCCCGGATGATGCTCTTAAGGCAGCGCATATACAAGGTTGATGGCCTTGTTAGCGCGTCAGCCCCATACGAAAGGTTAGAGTTCAAGTGGTATCCTTCAAATACTGCTCAACTTTCTGCCGGCAGCTCTGACACAGTCCCACCTCCGTAATGTAGGCCACCACATTAAGCAGCGTAAACCTCTCCAATATGTTGAAGAGTACGCATGGCTCGTGACCGAGTATACTAAATTCACCCCAAGTCACAAAGTTCGTAAGTTCCGATTTAACTGAACCCGGAAGTTCACACCAATCAATCAAGGCCATACACCTTCAAACCCCACAAGTTCGGGTCGGAATCCAGAGTTAGCCGACATACTTGCCTATTACTTAGTTTGACAAAAGATTCAAAAGACAAGTTAATAAGGGGTTGCTTTCTTGGGTGCGAGTGTAAGTTGTTTGCTACAACAAAACAAAAAAAAACAAAAACAAAAAAAAAAAATTCAGTACCAAATTCCATTACAGTAATTGTTTATTTTTATTATTAACATAATGTTAAGGCAGCTTTATAACACATCAACAAGGCTCTCGAGCAAAGTTTTAACTTTACTCTTTTCCGTTTTAATTCTACGGCATTTCTCTTGTTTGTTTCTGAGGACATTATCTACTTCTTTTTTTCTGACCTTGTACTCGTCAGAGCTCTGTTCAGAGCCACTTAGGTCATTGTTTTCATTGTCTGAAGAGCTGGTATGTTCAGAAGCTGTTTCGTACCCACTACCATTATTTCCCCTATGATTATTTTTGAGGTTGTTTCCCTTGAATTAGGGTCTGCTTGTCTTGTTTTAGCCTAGCTTTCCTAGCTTTAAGCCTGCGGGCAAGCTCGGCCAGTGGAATGTGTTCTTCCTCCTCGGAGTCTGACCTTACCCTCCGGTACTTCTTAGCTAAACAAGCGTCCGGACACTCTGACTCTGAATCAGAGTCGGACGTCGTGGTCTCGTTTTCTGTACCTTTAGGTGTCATGACATAGTGGGCTCGGCGAAATTTTCGCTGGCTCTGGGATTTTGGTATCTCCCACTCGTCTATGTTAGCTAGCCTCATATTTTCAGCACTGCTTTTTAGGATCTCCCCTGTTAATTGATCTCTTAACTCCCAAGTCTTGTCCCCTATTTGCCTTAATATCCTCAAATATGGAGTCCATTTTTTGTCTATTTTGTTGTTTCGTTTGTTTCTTAAGATACACAGGTTGCCCTACTTTGAAGTCTGTTACGGTTTTTGTCGGCAAATTTTGCCTGTCGTCGATGAGCTTGTTTGCGCCTACGATACATTAATACAAAGGCTTGATGAGTTTGTTCTAAGTAGAAGTAAAACAAAGATCAGGGATCGATACAATTAACTTACTCCACCCATCAAAGACACCAAAGGGAAAGAAACATAAACATGAAGCGACCAGACCATAATGGAAACCTAAACAACGGAAGGCCATAAGGACAGTTACTTTCTCATAAAATGGCCAAATGGCCATCCAAAATAAAAAGACACAAGTGATACACACAGTAAGTAACAAACAACAACATAAATACACTACCACAGAAGAACCGCCTTGGAACGGTCAGTGGAAAAAAATCCAACGGGGGGGTGCTTAAATCGATTTTACATGGCCATAATCCTCGCCCTTACCTCTGTCGCGGTAAACACTAATTTTGTTTAGTCCGCATGAAGGCTTCCTGACTCACCATTGTAACATCTCCGAGAGCATACAAATCAAAACACTACAGAGATGAAACAAGGTTGAGGACTCGACAGCATACAACAACAGAATTGCTGTAGCAAAAGAAAACAAACAGTTAGACTCCGAGGAGCCCGATCAAAGACGAAGCACCAGGCGCCAACCAACATAAAGAATACTAAAATAAAATAAAAGTCTGTGAAATAAACACCTGTACAAACCTTGCTTATTAAAGAGAAAATTAGGCTGTACAAGGGTATACATTATATTTCGTATTTCGGCTCCACAACATAGCTTTTGGGTATCCATTAGAACCATGGTTCTAACTAACATCCACAACCTATGTCGGGGAATAAATGCGATAACATATTACAAGTTTTCAGCACAAAAATCAGTTCTGGAAATACGAGGGCAAGTCAATAAGAAACCAGCCTATCCCATTTTCGATTGACATTCATAAGCACATACAACATGCTCCAAAGTCAATTCAGTCCACCACATTGAAAATCAAAAACCAAGCATGATGTCTTACGCGACAATTACACCAAACACCAGTGTGGCCGTTACACAAAAGTGAATGAGATTTATTTTAGAATCACGATAACTAGTCCGTGAAACGAAGTCCCCTCTAAACCCCACTTATACAAAGAAACGCGGAGCTGAAGGAGGTATACATTATCTGCCTTATTTTTGCTTAAAAACATAGATTATGGGCACTCGTTAAAACCGCCTCAGTTCTAACGAGTACCCATAGTCTATGTTGACAGCAGAAATAAGAAAGATATTAACAATTTACCAAATATTTTACATTTCTGGCACCATGTTGGACCCCATTATTTCACATAGACACGTTTTCCTAATGTATCCTTGTATGAATAAAAAAGGATACCCCTTCAAACCTAACCTCATATACAATCGGGGATTACAATGACATGGCTTACATTGACTTCCGGGTGTGGTACATGGTAAATGAACCACCTGAATACATGTATCAATTTCGAAACGCCCATGGCTTATCACACTAAATGTATACGTGCAGTTTTGTTTCAGGTTCGTTTGGCTCTGGAAGGATGTCATACGCTGGATTTAGCCCTGTCGTATATCGTGGAACAATATTGCAAGGAAGTCCAATCCTACTAAGAAGTCTTACAGCTGCAGTTCCAATTGTCTTAACACGTTCATATGCACCTGTAACAAGCGCATCGGTATTACCTACTGCTTCTGTTTCTGGTATTTCTAGTTTTGCTCCTGCTCTGACACCGACGACATACCAAACTACTTCAGCATACTCCTCAATAACAGGCGCACACCCGAGTATGAGCATCGGAGCGGCATCTCCTGGCTTAACCAGTTCACCTGTAACAAGCGCATCGGCATTACCTACTGCTTCGGTTTCTGGTATTTCTGGTTTTGCTCCTGCTCTGACACCGACGACATACCAAACTACATCAGCATACTCCCCAATAACTAGCACACACCAGAGTATGGGCATGGGAGCAGCATCTCCTAGCTTAACCAGTTCTGCTGTATCAGTTCAACCTTATTCAAGAAGCAATGTTATATCATCACCTGCATTGTTAGTAAACTCCTACAGTGCCCCTTCAGTTCCATCGGGAATGAACATCGCAACAGGACCTCCATCAACAAATAGCCTTAATATAGGTAGTACCTACGATTCTATGGCTGTGGCCTCTTTCGGCAATCAGGGTGTTGGATCTGCCACTTCATTTAATGCGGGTATGAGTGGGATAGAAAACGTAGGGCTTGGGAGAGATCTGACCATGGGTGGAAGTCCGAGCCTTTCAACAGGGCCAACAAGTGCTGGAATGCCTGGTTCAGTAGTTCAACAATATCCTAGCTCCATAAGTGCCGGAAATCACGGTATTGTGGATGTCAACAGAGCCGGCGTTAGCTTTGATACACTTGGTGTAACGTCTGGAGCCATTACTAGAGGTACTCCGACAGCTACTGGAGTAAATGGTGGTTATAATAGCTACACCACATTCCAGACACGAAACATTGGTGCTTTATAGAAACATCACGAAAACACGACTATATTATTCTGACCCCTTGAACCCCACTTTTATATAGTAAAACTGGGGTTTACAGGGGTAAACCTTATTTTTCTTAGTTCTGCTCTAAAATATAGATTGTTGGTACTCGTTAGAACCGCCTTAATGCGGCGGTTCTAACGGGTACCCACAATCTAATTTTGAGCAGAAATAAGAAAAATATCACAATTTTCATCTTAAAATTTTCGTTTTTTCGGCAGAAAAGTTTACAATGTATTTGTGGATGTCAACAGAGCCGGCATTAGCTTCGATACACTTGGTGTAACGTCTGGAGTCATTACTGTAGGTACTCCAACAACTACTGGAGTAAATGGTGGTTATAATATCTACACCACATTCCAGACACGAAACACCGGTGCTATATAGAAATTAATTCATAGCAATTTGGTGCGTTTTACTGTACATATTATGGTACACGTAGCTACGAACACGATAACATACTCGCGTGACATAGTATATTCTTTTCTTATCTTCAAAACGGATAAATGTATGGTATTTTACTAATTTATACTCCAAACATAGGTTGTGCTGCTCGTTTGAACCGCCCCATGGAGGTGGTTCTGACGAATACCCACACCCTACAAATAAGAAAAAAAAACTTAACTCCAATTTCCTCTATACAAATGGATTTTTATGTAAGCTCATTTAACGGACTTAATGCGATGATATAGAAATATAGTCGACAGAAGCAAACTGGAAAAAAAAACTATTTTAGCCTTGCAAACATTAGGACCAAAATATATAATACGAGGCAATGCAATACATCCAGTTTATAAACTAGAATTGCGTCCATAGGACACGGATACCCCGGCCTGGATATATGTCTATGCTCGTATAATGATAATTAATCTATAGAAAGTTACTGGCGGTGTTTAAGTTTGGGACACTTTTTTGATAAATGACCTTGACCTTGGTGGTAAGGACCTTGGTTTTGTGTGAGGCAGATTGTCTTATGATGGCCAACATTTCTGCAAAGTAATTTCAAAATCCATCATGAAATAAGAAATTTATTGACTGTGTTTAAGTTTTGGACCCTTTTTTGATTTTGACATCTAAGTATGACCTTGACCTTGGAGGTACAGACCTGGGTTTTGCACGTGACACGTCGTCTTATGATGATTAACATTTCTACAAAGTAATTTCAAAATCCATCCAGAAATAAGAAAGTTATTGGCTGTGTTTAAGTTTCGGACCCTTTTTTAGCTCACCAGAGCCGAAGGCTCCGGGGCAGCTTATAGGATAGGCAGTTGTCCGTAGTTGTCTGCATCTGCGTGGTCTGCGTCTGCGTCAACACTTTCAAACGACATCTCCTCTGAAGCCACTGTGCCGATTTGGCCCAAATTTTATCTGTAGCATTCTTGGGCTGAGGGATTGAAAGTTAGTTTTTTTTATGAAAATCGGCTCATTAGTTTGGTTGCTATGGCAACTTAGAGTTTTCATAGACTTATAATGGGGAAAATTGAAAAATGGCATTTACTGCCAAGCCTCTGCAGATATTTTGACAAAACTGTTCCTTAGGCAATCTACTATCTGCCATATGATTTTAGGCCTACTGCTCATTGGATGCCATGGAAACCAAAATGCAAAAATATTGAAAAAAAAAATACTTAAAAAAGTATCTCCTCAGAAACCATATGATCTAGGAAGCAGAGACTTTATGAAAATATTCACCATATTTGCCTTTACAGGTTCTGTGTGTTTTTTTATGAAATTTGGCCTTTTAGTTTTGTTGCTATGGCAACTTAGAGTTTCCATTGACTTATAATGGGGAAAACTGAAAAATGGCATTTACTGCCAAAGTCCTTGTAGATATTTTGGCAAAACTTACATAGAAATGTTCCTTGAGTAAATTTCTCTTAGCCCTATGCTTTTTTGCCAACCTGGGGCCCCCTAGGTTGTGCCGGGGCCATGCCCCGCCCCTCCACTTCATAAAATGCCTTATATCTCAGAAACCTTAAAGATCCCTACCCCTAAACCATATATATTCTTGTTCCTTATGATAAGATGCATTAAGTGACACCAACCTATGTGTACCCCGGGATGTGCCGCGGACATGCCCCACCCTCTCCACTTCATTAAATGCCATTTATCTCAGAAACCATTGGGATCCCCACCCATAAACCATATATATTCTCATTCCTTATGATAAGTTGCATTCAGTGACACCAACTTAGGGGTCCCCCGGGATGTGCCGGGACCATGTCCAACCCCCTCCACTTCATAAAAGGCCAAATATTCCATAAACCTTACAGATACCCACCCCTAAACCATATATATTCTTGTTCCTTATGATAAGACTGATTCAGTGACACCAACCTAGGGGCCACCCAGGGCACACCCGGGCCATGCTCCACCCCTTGACTTCACAAAAGACCATATATCTGAGAAACTATTCAGAGCCCCAACCCTAAACCATATATATTCTTGTTCCTTGTGATAAGACGCAATCAGTGACACCAGCATGGGGGTCCCCCCCCGGGGTGCCACCGGCCATGCCCCACCCCTTTACTTCATTAAAATCCATATATCTCAGAAACTGTTCAGATCCCCACCCCTTAACCATATATATTCTTGTTCCTTATGATACGACTGCACTTCGTAATAGGCCATATATCTCAGAAACCATTCAATGCCCCATCCTATAATCAAATATATTCTTGTTCATTGTTAATAGACACATTCAGCCATCCCCCTTCGCAGGGGTCATTTCTCATCCTGCCACTCATAAAAGGGCTTCATATCTCAGACACCCCACCGTTTAACCATATATAATCTTGGTCCTTATGATAAGACATATTCAGTGACAACAATCGTTGGCTTTTCTGGGATCTGCCATGCCCGAATCCCTCCATTGGTTAAAAGGCCTTGCATCTCAGGAACCATACATATCCCCACTGCTAAACCATATATGTCTCTGTTTCTTTTGATAAGATGCATTTATTGACACCAACCAGGGCTCCATTTGGTCCATGCCCCGCCCTCTTTACTTTATAAAACACCTAATATTTCAGATACAGTCCACATGGGTGCTCATTTGGGTATGGGGTTTGTTTGGGAGACTTTATATTTTGTATATTAAAATCATATCATGTTATAATACATGTCTGCCATTGGGCAGTGTCCACCTGAGCTCTAGTTTATGAAATTTAGCTCTTTGGTTTGTTTGCTATGCCAAGTTAAGAGTTTCCATTGACTAATAATGGGGAAAATTGAAAAATGACATTAATGTCTTTCAAGATATTTTGCCACACTTCCATAGAAATGTTCCTTTAATAATGTTTCTTTTGGCCTATTTGTTGCCACAGATGAGAAATTGCCAATTGGCTTCTGTTGTCAGGCAACAATACATTCAAGCGACATCAGAATCTGAAGCCACTAGGCTGATTGGATCCAAATTTTATCTGTAGCATCCTTGGGCACAGGGCTTCCATGGTTAATTAAAATACATTGTTGCCAGTGGGCAGTGGCCCCCTGAGCGTTGGTGAGCATTGTGGCCCATGGGCCTCTTGTTTAACTTTGACCTCTAAGTATGACATTGACCTTGGAGGTACGGACCTGGGTTTTGCATGTGACAAATCGACTCATGATGATTAACATTTCTTCAAAGTATTTCAAAATCCATCCAGAGTTAAGAAAGTTATTGACTGCGTTTAAGTTTCGGACGGACGAACGAACGGACGGATGGACAGGGGCAACGCTATATGCCCTTCCTCCATTCTTCGAATGGCGGGGGCATAAAAAACTGTTTATATGGCTCCCATATATACCTCGTTATTTATAAGTAACCAGCCAGTAATTTTTCGCCGGTCAAAGTGATTGCATTTGTCAGATATTTTAATATGCTGTGGAATAAGCACAGTATTCAGTAATCTTCGTGCAAGTACATCAGACGGAATTCACCTGTGCCTAGATTGACTTTGATTTTTGTCCCCCACCGTACATTGATTTAGCTATCTCCCAATTCTTGGCACCCTCACTATCTATTATCATCTTTCATGTATATTTGTCGTGCATGTGGGTGTGCGAGTGAGTGAACTGTCCTACACTGCTGTTACACTATTTTTGTCTATTTCCTCGGATGTCATCTTTGATACTGAGAGAATAAAGAGCTTTTGACTTGACTTGACTTGACTCACTTAATTTGGCCAGGTTCACATCACGAAACACGCCTGTATAATTTTGAACCCACTGAACCCCACTTATATATAGTAAAACTGGGGTTTCTAACGAGTACCCACAATCGATATTTGAGAGCAGAAATAAGAAAAATAAGGCTTATCCCTGTCAACCCCAGTTTTTCTATATAAAAGTGGGGTTCAATGGGGGTCAAAGTTTTAAAGGCTTGTTATGGCAATGATAGTGTTTCAGTTACGGCCCTCTTGATTTATGGTTCGGTTTCTTTCCCTTTGGTTTTTTGGATGGAAGATGTGAGGCAGTTGGATCGATATTTTTTACTTCTACTTTGATTCTATTTTTACAGTAGTTCTGATCAATTGGCTTACCTTTATCCTCCAGAATAACTGGTTTAGCCATACCTATTTCTGACTATCAACCAGTCGAATTGCTTGATATTCTGTATTCGTTCAATTCATAAACTCCATGACAAACACTGTATATTCTGATCGGGTTGCCCTTTTATAAGCCATCTGACCTGGATCTACACCGTTTGTAAAGAAAGAGGTTATCATGTTCAGCATTATATAGGTTTACCAAAATGTAGCTTGTAGGTCACACATGAAGGGACTTCGACGAAATTGCGGCGTTAGGACAAGACATTCGTGTGACATTGTGTAAGTATTCATTTTTTTTTTTTTTCTAAATAAAGTTTTTGATAGTTTTCCTATTTATATTCCAAACATATGTTTGAAGTGCACGTTAGAAACCCACAATCGGAGCAATACTGTATACCCATATAAAGCAAAGTTTTCTCTGTACAAAGTGGGATTTTACAAAAAGAGGTTTTACTGGTGAACACTAGTGTTATTCTCTCTGGATAAGTGGTTTACATGGGTGTTCATTAACTCATTTTGTGCCGGAAACCCCGAACGGGTAGTTGACAAACAGTGCAGGCCAGATCAGAACGCGGCGTCTGATCAGGGCCTACACAGTTTGCAAAACGTTCGGCCAGTTTCAAAATAGATTTTGAAGAAAACACAACCTGGCACCCCTAAACTTTGAAATGGACTCCTGCTATATAAAAGGAGGAAGATTCCATTTGGTACAAAAAGTGTTAAACGGACTTGTTACCATGATGCACGGCTTCAAATAAAAATCAAAAATGAGTTCCTTTAAGAGCAATGAAAACATTCATAAGAAAGAAGATGGATCATACTACGTAGTTTCGGCTAATAAAACCTCATCAGTGACCCTGTAATGATCCGGCAAAGAAAGCCAGAGGAAACATACTGCAATTTTGCGAATTTCGAATAGTCAGTCGATTCAAAGACTGATATAAATCAAAATGGGGTCCAAATAATTAAAAACCTGTCTAGAATACGAGTCTAAACCAATAATTTAGACTGTTTCTTTAGACACTTTGATCAGTTAATTTGGCAGACATACCGAAATGATTGAAGCAGCTGTTGCAGAATCAAACATTACCCGCATTTAAATGCAAAATTTCTCATAACTGTAGGTTGGAGCCTTGCTCGAAAGACATGTCAGACGTCAAGTTCTGCAACGGAAGGTAAACATGTTCCAGAAAGGGCCATCCTTTGGAAGCAAGGAATACACCACAGAACTGGAAAATATGGAGTGTACGTGTTTTCTGGGCCAGACTAGCTAGTTTTAGACAATTGGGCCCCACCAGTGACTCCCAGATATTTTCAAACTTCCACAATGGAATCAATGATCCCAAAGGACTACACTACATGTATTATGTAGGGTAGGGAGACTTTTTACGGCCGCCACACATTCCCGGGCACCAGCTGTTTTGACGCCAAATATGCTCCCGAAAGGGCCATCCTTTGGAAGCGTAGAACTTAAAAAATGTAGAGTGCACATGTTTTCTGGGCCAGACTAGCTAGTAACAAGTTCGGCCAATTAGGCCCCATCAGTGACCCCCAGATATTTTCAAAATTCCACAATGGAATCAATGATTAACTGTCAGCTCCAAATAAGTGAAATAATATTTAAAGGACCGTAAAAGCAAACCAGAAAGAAAAAAAAGAAAATAGGTAACATTAGAAAATAGGTAACAACGATACACTAACGAGCTCGTGAAGATAAAGCATCACGTGAACAAGTTCGTGAAATAAACATCCCTTCATCTAGAGAAAACTGGGGTTTACAGGGGTACACATCAATTTTCTTATTTCTGTTCCAAGACATAGGTCGTGAGTACTCGTAAGAACCGTCTCAATGAAGCGCTTTTAACGAGCACCTACAACCTATGTTTGAAGTATAAAGAAGGAAAAATATTACAGATATTCGCCAGAAAAATAACCATTCATCACGAAAACACGCCTATATAATTTTGACCCCCTCGAACCCCACTTTTATACAGTAAAACTTGGGTTTGCAGGGGTAAAACTTATTTTTCTTATTTCTGCTCTAAATATAGAGTGTGGGTACTCGTTAGTGAGGCGGTTCTAACGAGTGCACACAATCTATATTTTGAGCAGAAATAAGAAAAAATCACAATTTTTCATCTTAAAATATTCATTGTTTTCGGCGATAAGAGTGGCCATGTATTTGTATAGGCGTGTTTGCGTAATGTTTGTGATATAAAGAAATGCAATATGTCTCACGGATGTATTATCGCACTGTGTGCTTTGCGCTTCTGAAATGAATTCGCCCCTTTGGAGCAATTTTATTTCCTATTAACAAGGGCGCCAATTTATTTTAAAAGAGTTGCTTCTCCTTACAGTGTCCCCATAACCCTTAATGGAAAGAGAGATCATTAGTATAAGCAACCTTGCGCGTTTTCAAATCCTGTTGATCTTTCCAATATGTTATATTCTTGTTATGTATCTGTAATTGAAAAGAAGTAAATAAAATATTGCTTAAACTAATGGAAATAATATTCGTTTAGTTCCTGTTAACATTATTTGTTTGTTTAAAATTATGGGTTTACGCCCCTTCAACATTATTTAAGTCAATTTGGAGACATTGCTTCCAATTCTGTGAGACTTTTACCCGATATTGCTACCACTCATCAGGACTTGGAGAAACAGAATGGGCTGCATGGTGCTTCAACGCAGAGCCGAAACCGACCCACATGAGTACTGGTAAACCAATAAGAAGGTCTAAGCCTGCCCAGGCAAAGTGGGGCGAGTCGAACCGTCACGGAAGAAGAACTCTTATTGGTTTGTTTGGGCGGTAGGATTTCTTCTCAATGTCGTTTAAAAGTACCACACAATTGGATGCAGTTTCTCAAAATGACCTAAATACTGTTGACGGGGGTGTAAAACCTCAATTGAAACAAAACCATCACCTAAACATTTTAATATCTGTTGTAACATACCCAGCAGGCACACTTCGCTAGGGCAACGTCAATTCAACGTCGGTGGAACGTGACGTTGCATATACATCATGACGTCCCTACGACGTTGATGTGACGTCACAATTACGTCATGTGTCTGCTTGGATAAACTTTTAACTTCTCCTTCATACTGCCTCACTTTTATTTCTTTCAGTTTTTCTTCCACGATGCATCTGCGCATGCAGATGGGTTTTATTGTTAACCCTTTTGGACCTGCTTAGACTAGTACTCAGTTTCATATTCAAATATACCTAGTTGTGCCCTCTTTAAAAGTAGCGATCATGCTTCAAGCCAAAGTTTTTGTTAGTTTGATTTGAGGTTTTACGTCCCCGTCAACACTGTATAGGTCATTTTGGAGACGTTGCTTCCAATTTTGTGGGACTTTTACCCAACATAGAGATGACATGACATCTCAAGTCCTGTCCCCCAATAAACCAATAGGGTTTATAAGCATAGATGATCCGAATCACACCGCTTTGCCTGAGCAGGCTTAGATTCATTAAGCGGCTTACCAGTACTCGCGTGCGGTCGGTTTCAGCTCTGCGTGGCAGCATCTTGCAGCCCATCTATTTCTTCAAGCCCCGATGGGCGGGGGCCGTCAAACACAAGTAAAACTGAAAACAAGTAAGACTGGAAAGGAGAGACAGAAGAAAATACAGTCGAACTTCAATGGCTCGAACACCTTTGGTACCTCGAAAATCTGTTCGAGACAGGGGTAGTTCGAGCCACTGAGGTTACTGTCAGGAGGCATAACGAGATACTTTTAGACATCTTTTCGGTGGTCTATGATGAATATGGATGCTGTGTGTACTCATTAGAACCGCCTCATCGAGGCGATTCTAATGCGTACACACAGCATACGTTTGCAAGATAAAATACTAAAATCTCCTTGATTATCCCCTTTATTTCTTATGTAGAGGATTTCGCTAGGGGCTCAATAATTGGTTTGACTGATCCATGGTAAACGAGCCATCGGTGTTCGAGCCATCGAAGTTCTACTGTAGAAGTAGGAGACTTGTACAAGTCTAGAACCTACACCTTTTTTCCAATAAACAAGTAGGTTAATTGAAGGGCAATGATAATGTATTGTCTATCAATTAAACACCCATCATTACTGTTAAAAATCATCGTCAATAAAATAAGCAGTCCGCGTGGACAGAAAACATGTCTTATAACGGGCGGTCAGCAAAGACTCAGACCAGTCTTCGCAACTGTTCAGGTTGCTCCGAGCGTTTGTTAACTACATGAGGTTTGTATGGAACACTAGAAAACAATGTACATGTGCCCACTCGTATCGTACTCATAACATGCAAAATTGATTTAATGTCTAAGGAGAAAACGAACACGTTGATTTCTCGTGAGTAGTATAGGGGGCTCTTGAGTGTCAATGGATTCAGAAAATGGTTGACAAAATGGCCGCCATATAAGGAAGTCGGATGACCCTCCATGACCTACTGGGGGTCACCGGATAACTCTCGATGTGGGGTGTGAGGCCTGAATCGCTGGATGACTCTCGATGTGGGGTTTGTGACCTTGGATGACCTTTGTGGAGGGGTTGGCGCGTTTAGTAGAAACGCTCTTGACCACGGGAAGGTAGCGTCACGTCTTAGGGCACGGGGGTCTTCTATATACAGGCTCATCTACAGTGTGTAGGGTGTGACCCTTTCTATGGAATGGCGCTAAGAGTTGTCGTTGACGTCCGAGAATCGTATTTTTTTGGGCCAATGTAACCAACGTACCAGGACTTCTTTTTTTCTTTGTGCGGGGCCGCTGAATGACCTTTGTGGAGAAGGGTGACGCGTTTAGTAGAAACGCCATAAACCACGAAAAGGTAAATTCACGTCCTAGGGCACGGTGGCGCCGACCAATGGCGCTCCACATCCGCTTCGGGTATCTTTCTGCTTGTATTAATTTAGAATAGCGCGTCGGGTAACCAAGAATCGTACTTCATGGCCAACGCACCAATACGTGTACTTCCTATCCACCCAATATTCCGCGATAGCGTCCACTTCGATCCGAGCCATATGGAACCGGATAGGAGGTGGGAAGCTCGAGCCTTTCTTCTTCTTCTTTTGACTTTTATCCTACACGCAAAGCTACCGTTGAAATAAGACGCGAAAACATTTAGCAGACGACAATAAAAATACAGGTATCCGGTAAATAACTCGCATTATTTAGCCTACTCTCTTTGCTGACTCGTCACTAAATGATAACAAAATGGCTAAACACTTTGTTGAATATGTCGGCTGACCCTAGATGACCTTTCAGACCGATGTAGGTCTTCACCTCACTTACCACAAACTATCGGAAAATGGAACTCTCCATACTTATGAGGCGGGGAGGCGGGGAGAGTCCATTGTCATAAATGGGTTATACTATTTATGATAACAGACCGTGAATCGATAATGAGAAAACATTCGCACTGAGTCATTAAATTCGCCACCATTTCAAGCCTAAATATGCTGTTTTTTTATTCAAACTGCGACTACTTTATTTTATTTACATCGCCATTGTGTAACAATATACAAACTGTTTTTTTTTACGATCGGAATGGAATTACAGCCGACCTTTCATTATCTAACAAGTCTTTATATACACGGCACATCTTTGTCATCCTTTAAAAGAAGCTAAACCTTACAAATTCACAACTGGTTAGCAAGACGGAAAAATCCCTCTGTCGTAGATGGGTCGATTTATATTGAAAATTAATTAGAAAAACACTCGCCCATCTTGCACATTGAATTGTCTGCACTCGTCTAAGATGGAAGAACACATTCGGTTTAAATGGGCTTAGGTCAGTTTAATCGTGTTAAGAATATTACGGCTCGTTAAAACTAGCTCGCATTAACCATTTTTCAGTACTTACCCAGGTAAATAATTTTATGAATTCCGATGATCACCATCATTTCTATGTAAAACTTCAGCCGCCACCCGCTCATCTTGCCTTGAAGAAATCGCTTGAGCTGCACGATGCCGAAACCGACCGCACACGATCACTGTTAAAGACTGCCCAGGCAAAACGATGCGACTCAGCCCATATAACCCCTATCGGTTTCATCGGGAGGCAGGGCTTGAGATGCCATTTTATCTTAATGTCTGGTAAAAGTCCCACAAAATTGGAAGCAACGTCTCCAAAATGACCTTTACAGTGTTGACGGATACGTTAAACTTCAAATCCAGCCTAACAACGTTACAACTGGTTATGAAATACTTCAGGAAGACGGAAAATCACGTCTGTCGTAGATAGCTTAATGTACTGGACGAAAAGGTATTGAAATTAATGATAAAAACATTCGCCCATTTCGCACTTTGAATTGTCTGTACTCATCTAAGATGGAAGAACTCATTCGGCTGAAATTGGGTAAGGTCAGTTCCTTTAAAGGCCGTTTAATCATGCATGTTAAGACGAGATGACCTTTATGTAATATAGCAAATATTTCTCAATTTCAATACCACGTTTTCTGCATATGCCTAGTGGTCGTTTTTTGGGGACATTTGCAAACAGTGTAGACTCAGATTAGGCGCGACGTTCGATGTAGGTATGTTCAAATCATGAAATTCGTGTGCTGTTTGAACATGGATTTTGAATTCACAAGACGGGCCTTGCACTGTCTATGTTACTTTGAGCGACGTAACTTTATCGCCCTTAACATAACGTTTCAGATGACGTCAGAGGTCATTGTGTCGCAACCTTATTGTAAAGAAGCCGACATGTTGGTTTGCCGGCCATATTGGAAGTGTTTATATGAAGTCTTTGAGGAGTTTTTGGACGTTTTCGTCAAAATTTGCTGTCGGAAGTGTAAATTATGCAAGAACAGCGATCATCCATGGATGGTTATTTCATTGCATTAACATTTCCTGGGTTCATCGGAAGCTGCTTGATCAGCTATGTAAATTAATTGAAGATGATAGTACAAAGCGAAGAATGAAGAAATGATTTGAAACTTGTGCACCAGCCTTTTCAGACCAAGAGAAAATTAAAGAACACTACTTCTGACCAAATAAACAGTTTCATGGCCAGAACCAGAAGCCTTTGTGGTTTATCATTTGACGTCTCGTCTGAGAATGTAACAATGCCATGCAATAAATTCTGTAATCCACTAGTGTATTGAATATGCACTTCTGTAATCCGCTAGTGTATTTAAAACGCCCGTAGTGTAACATGTACGACATTCTTAGCGACAACGCGTTTACTCAAGGCGGGATGTTGACATTTTTATTAAAAAAAATGTGAATAAAATGCGTTTCAAATGTCATATGCTAGATTCAATCTCGCATTCGTGGTCATGTACTATTGAATTTATTAAACTCGTTGAGGAAAATGGATAAAGGCAGAGCCTCGCATTTTATCCCTTTTCCTCAACTCGTTTAATAAATTCAACTATACATGAACATGCATGTAAGATACTCTATATACTGGAAATTTTACTCCCAAGGATCACACATATACTTTTGGGTTTCTTCAACCTTTAATATGGGCTGTCGTCAAACATTATGCTTCAAGATGTATTTCATGCCCAAATTATGCAGTGATATTGAAAAAAGTGCAGCAAAGTGCACCCCTGATCACAAAGCTATTTCATTGAAAGTTTATCTATTTTCTTATAAGGAATCGGTCATATTTGGCCATTACCTCAGTTGGGCATTTTCCGAGAAAAAAAAAAAAAGAAAAATTGTTGTTGTTTATCTACAGCTGCTTATTAACACTAGAACAATGCATTTTAGGTGGCTTTGTTTTTACCGATGAGAAAGATTGCAGTTTGAACAAGTGTGTGTCGCTGTGTAATGTAGTCAACATTGTGTTGACCTGCTATAAAATACCTATGGGATATTGGCATACTTACCGTAGCTTTCCGTGGTTGTATTCTGAAAAAGAAAGATCGATCCCGGGCTTCTCCAGACTTTCGGATGAGTCTTTAAACCGAGGTCCCGTCTCCGTATGACCTTAGCTGTTGGTGGGACGTAAAACTAAAACTCACTCACTCACTGAAAAAGAAAGGAAAATCCGGTGACAGTTCATTGACAGGGTCAAGTTCGTGTCTGAAAGCACGGACTGTTTTCTTTGTTTTTAAACTCTCTATAATATAAACAGTACAAGGAAATTCATCTTTCAGTTTAATTACTTTAAATTTCTCTCTTTGTCTAATGCTTTCAAAAGAGATCCTGTGTACCTTACAGTTTGCCCGATTTTCGACCAGAACTGTTGGCTGGCGTCCATGGTTGTTTAGGTTGGAAACGCTAGCGGCCCCGAACAAGCATAACACGAGTTATGTTCAAACAGCACGCGAATATCATGATTTGAACATGGTTTTTGCTGTTTGAGCACGGCTTTCTGTTCATCTGACAATGGCTTCAAACAGCAATGCGCATGGGTATTTATGCAAGAACATAGTATATATGTATCACTTTAGTCCGTTTGTCATCTCAAATTCAGTTTTGAAGAGAAGGTCATTTTAAGCGTGTTGCGAACGAACCTTGATCAGGTAGTCAGGAGCAAACACAGCTTGGATCTTTTTGTATTCATCAATTCTACAAGGTTTGGTATGTGGAACTTGTGCTCGATCCAACAACTTCTTAGCTTCACTGGTTTGCATTGGTTTCCTAGAACCGGAGATATATTTCCACGTCTTCTTCCATGTCTGAGAATCATCTTTGTAAGCATTGCATTTTTCAACAACTACAGCTCTAGCTAGGTGGTACATGGGTTCTTCTGTGTTGTTGATGTTAACAACACTTCTTTTCATCTTTATCATATTGTTAGAATCGAAGTAGAGGCCATAGTGTAGTGGTTTTCTACCACTTCCTACAGGGAAAGTAGAAGTAAAACAAAGATCAGGAATCGATACAATTAACTTACTCCACCCATCAAAGACACCAAAGGGAAAGAAACACAAACATTAAGCGACCAGACCATAATGGAAACCTAAAAAAGGAAGGCCATAAGGACAGTTACTTTCCCACAAAATGGCCATATGACCATCCAAAATAAAAATACACAAGTGATACACATAGGGAGTCTTGTATGGGTCACTTCCATTGACATCTGGCCATTATCGATTCTGAAGTCTTCATTGGACTGTAAGACTTTCTCAATTTCTTGTGACAGGGCTTCTCCAGTTAATCAGGACACATCTGTGAAGGGTATGAAGACACCAAATTTCAATCAAGGATGGTAGATACTAACTCGAATTCTGTCATTGCCCTGTGCCGCAGTATGTCTCTTAATGTCGTCCACCAACTGTTTAAACGAGCGTGGAACAAATTCTTGTGGCGATGTCTTCTCAGGAAATTTTCTCATGTCATGTATAAATTGGCTCTAGTTCTGAACCGCCTCCACTCCCTCTGCCTCACTGGTTTCATATTGTAGTATTGTTCATATTCTTCATCTTCATCTTCCGTATCAGAGAAGTCCACCAACTAAGGTCGCTTAGGTATTGTCTCATCATCCGAACTGGATGGAGTTTTTATTCTTTTCCAATGTCTCTTAGGCATGTTGACTGTTTGGTGTTCAAAGCTGAACTATGAAGCTTCAACCTGAAAACCCCATTTAAATACCGACCTCAGGAAAAGTTTTGCAAGAGGAAACGTGATCAACTTGCGTTGATAATCATGATCCCAAATTCTTCCCCAGTGTGCTCGTGAGTTGTATAGTGGGTTGCCCTACACCTTAGGACTCCTAGCGACTTGAGATTATCTCGAATACACTTTAGAACCACCTGAATGTCTCTATGGACCAGAGTGACTCCCAGAGCGGAGGCTTCCCAATGTGAGTAGGTCCCTTTAAAGTAGCCTGAGCGTGGGTACCTTCTACTCTGCTTAGCATATATTCGATATCCTCGCATCTAAGGACTAAGGCGGAAACAGCGCGCATGTATTAAACTAAGACAACACACCAGTAAGCTAGATCACTACCCTGTTTGTAACAAGAAACCAGTTTGTATATATATTCAGCCCAAACCAATTTTCAATGACAATGGTTTGTGATTTGTATATGTAAACTATCTTTCTTTAAATTTAAGAAAAGTAAGACTATGTTCTATGAATTATGTATAAATATATAAACTTGTATATTATTTATTTCGAAAAAAATAGTTGGCCCCATTTGAGCTATAAATAGCAAAATCACAATGGTTTTCATCATTATTATATGTTACTATTTTTAGAATTCCTGTTGGGAAAAACCAATAATGCTTATAACTTTTAAATGCCTTAACTGATTTTCAAAGTTTTTGTTTCAGATTCATCATGACTACCAGCTGTATTCTACCTTTCGAAACGACAGATATAATATTTACATACAACATGTACAACTGTGGAAAAGGCAAAGAATTTACTGAACTCATTCAAGAGAGTTGGTTAAAAGTAAGAATGAAGATTCTGAAGAATGCCATTGCCACTGGTTCTCAAATAACTTTTCAAGATGAAATAATTCGTTTACTGTTGATCATAGATGAACTTCCCAATTTGTGTGATAACAAGCGATTGCATTTTCATAGACATATTTGCTGTTTTCATCTTCAACATCAACCTACACTTAAGGAAGCAAAAAGATGGTTGGTCACATTCTTTAACTTTACCTCACGGGACTTGCGTTATATGTGTGAAAAATTTTATCAACACTTCCTACATGGTAATATATCATCTAGCTTCCTATACAGACTTACGTTTTTGGGATATCTGATACTGAATGAGGAATAAACCAAAGCTCAAGTCAAACAATTATTCTGTAGTCGGGACAATCCAGATCTTATGATATTACCATCGGGATGTTTGAGTTTCAATGACTATTGGTCAAAATATTTAAATGCCAAAGAAGGATATAAAGTGACCTTAGGCAACGAACAGTTGAGAAAAGAACCTAAGATGGTATTGAAGTTCCCAACTAAATATTCAAATTGGATACTTTGTTACATGTGGGTTTACGGCGTCCCGCAAACCCCCATGCTGACAAGACAACCGAGCGTGATCTCTGGCAGGTGTACGGGCAGCTGTGGGGTAAGGCACAAGAAAGATGTTAAATGAATGACATGAATTATTTACAGTATCTACATACAACACTCACTAACACAAAACATCACAATTTGTTGCTTCTGTAGCCAACTCACGACGTCCGCCCCGAAGGCAAAACACTGTTCTGTGCTCGGAACGGGTGACGTGAATACCTACAGAAGCAAACAACAAAAACAACAACAAAAACAAAAAAAAAAGAATCAACACAAAACGCGACTGGCCAGTTTATAACTTGGGGTGAATCCCCCACTCGCGTGACACTTCCTCTCGCGAACTAGTAAAACTAGTCTATCAACATAGTTGATTATCCTAGGATTAGCGATCACGATTGCTGATCAGACGTTTAGTGATCGTCCAAATAAGGTAAGTTGACCTCTTCCATGATCACATTTGTTTACAACGAACAATGATTTAGAAGAATCTGCTTCTATCCTGGTAAGCGCTGATTACGGCGGTCTGTCCGCCCTTGCTGGACCCTAACGCCTAGCGTCGTACCAGTACCTGCTGCTATGAAGCAGGGAGCAGCAGGTCACACATTGTTATGCCTGCAAATTACGATAACGGGACTAGAAACGAGTCACAAAACATACATGCTATATCATGATCCACCTCCCGGAGAAGTAAGAATATGTTCATGCATATACCGTTATTGCGCATGCGCCGACCAGACATACAGGCTGATTAGTGCATGCGACAAATAACCGTACAGCAGAACTCAACTGGACTGTGCATCAAATTATCGGCACCCAGCGCTTGACACAATAATACTCAAAGTTCATGTTTCCTTACTGAGCACTACAGAAATCAATTAATGCTCACTACTACTGAGCATAATACTCATCAAATTTGTGCTCACTACATTATCACAAGTAAGAGGCAATTGAACAGACCACGCCTTTGCGCTACCTGGCCAGCTGCCAATTACAGGAAACATAACAATCTCTATTTCATATCCTTCTCCGCAACACGGCTCACAAATATAGCTATTCACAAATTCAATACATTAATAACAGATAGAAACTACAACAGAAGATTTTCATCTATAATCCACACATTTGTTAGTGTCTCATATGGGCCAACACTGTTTGCCGTAAATTCTCTCTATTTGGTAGGCACCCCGTTACAACCGTCCTCGCGACGCCGATGACGCAGCTGACGTCATCCCCGCCGTTCAGGCCGTTATGACGTGTGGCGACCAAATACTCCCACTTATCATCATCACGTTCTTTATATGTACATACATGCACAAACTGAGTTATCAGACAAAAACGGCATCATTACAAAATGAACTCGTAATTCTTCTTGAACAAAATTATTTCTAATCAACGTGAACATGCTTGTAAAATAAAATTCATTACGGTTCATCATCACGGATAACCCAACAGGCTCTTGTATGAGTTTGCCCTGATGATGAAGATGTGGTTAAACCCGTCTTAAGTTTACGTCCCCTCTACACCTAATATCATATTGGGACGGAACCACGGTTTTCTAACCACAGCTAGTCAAAAGTCATGGATCAAACAAGTGACCCGGTGTTTATTAATTACATTCTACAAAAGGGGTCTAAAAGCCTAAATGAATCTAGAACGAGCGGGTGTCCAAACTTTACGTCTCACCAACATCTAGGGTCAGCATGAGACAGGACCTCACTTAGAGAGACTCATTCTACTACTGGAGAAGCCTGGGATCAATTCTGCGACGTCTAGCTGGCAAAGCTAGTAGCCTAATCACTACAGGCCACAACAGTGAACTCAGAATAGGCTTCAGAAAGTTGGGGTATACTAGAAGTAAACCCCTCCAAAACCTACAAGCATGTTCATACAAAAATAATACTAAACATAGATTTAACATACCTTTCAATATACTTTCTATTTCCCCGTCACAATGTTGCGTTCACTCTTACAACTTGACCTGCTGCTAAAGTGTCCGCTTTTTCCAGGGTTTATATATCTATGAATACTACCGGAAAATCATGCCTTCTCTTATTACCTTGCTCAATTCGTGGCGAGGTGGAGATACCGGCCACAAACGAAGCCAGATAGCAAAATCGAGTAGATAATGGATTTGCGTTCAAATAGTACATTTCCCATAGGAAAAATTGATGAAACGAGCCTATAATCAATGACATGACTCCTGTCAAAACGAACACCCACACAACACGTGACGGGAATAAAAATCATATATGGCACAATTTGGCGGTTGGCGATTTTTAGGCAAATTCTATAGGACTCGGCCTTTTAGCGGCCCCCTGTATTGTAAAAACAGCTCTCTATAAACCACTCATGCATACATCGTATGATATGTGCATGACTTGTTCATGGAGCCGCACAGTTTGCGTACCATATTTCACCTAAAATATTTCACTCGCACCGCCCTACCATATATCTACTAAAAATAATTTAGATGTGCATAAGCACCAGAGAGGTTTCCTATTCCATCTCGTAACAAAGGTTTCCCCTTTTGGAGAAAAAACAATCAGAAATGTTTTTTCTTTGTGTATAGAGATGGAACAGGATGAACCTATCTAAACAAGACAGCTATTTACACAACAACCGTGCGAAGAATTACCTACTAAGGTAGTCTGCCCCCAAATTTTCTTTAGTAAAATTGCTATTAAGCTATGGTGGTTTGCCCCAGAATTTTCCTGCTCCCGACACTCTGTTGTTTGTTAGAAAACGGATATCGTTTTAATCTTACTGGAGGTGGCCTTTCTGGCTTAACTGATTTCATTGGTTTCACAGGTTCTGACATAAATGTGGTACATATAATTTGGTCTGTCTGACATGTCAGTCCTGCAAGGCGCTGTTCTCTCAGCCCTTCTGTCTCCTCACTCTCCTCTAACGTTAGTGTGTGTGGGACGCTAACGTCACCGTCACTTTCGGGTTGCTCTGCAGTTTGAAAACTGCTGTCTTCAAATGAAGACTCGTCGACGTCATTTCTATCATGACTGTCTGTCGACAAAATAGGTTCAGAGACCAGACAATGAGACGTCACAGTCTGACGCTCAACATATTGCTTCAGAATGTTAGCGTGATATGTGTTAACATTTCCATTGACGTCAATTTTATAATCCATTCTGCTTACTACCTCAACCACTTCATAAGGACCTTTCCATTGAAGCAATAATTTATTACTGTCTGTCGGTAGTAACAACAGCACTTTATCGCCGACGTCAAATTTACACGACCTCGCGCCTTTATCATGATAAGCTTTCTGCTTAATCTGAACCTTCTTTAAATTATCACGCGCTAATTTGCATGTCTGCTCTAACCGTTCCCTAAGCTCAATAACGTATTGATACGTCGAAAGAACTTGCTCATCGCGTACCTCTTCAGCCCATAATTCTCTTAATATTGCCATTGGACCTCTGACGTTACGTCCATATAACAACTCAAAAGGGGAGTATCCTAAAGACTCTTGTGGGACTTCCCTTACCGCGAATAATAAAGCTGGAAGATATTTATCCCAATCTTTTGGACGTTCAGCACACATGCGACGTAACATCTGCTTTAACGTAGCGTGGAAACGCTCTATCAGTCCGTTGCAAATTGGGTGTCTCGGACTACACGTTAACTGTTGAAGAGAAAGAAGTCTGCTGACTTCCTTCATTACCTCAGCAGTAAACTGTGATCCACAATCAGTCAACATTTCATCAGGAATGCCAACCCTACTAAACATTTCAATAAGCGCTTCCGCGACACGTTCCGTCTCAATACTCGGTAAAGCTATCGCCTCTGGATACCTTGTCGCATAATCTATCATGGTTAAAATATACCGAGATTTCCTATCAGATCGAGGCTCAATTGGACCAACTATGTCCACTGCCACCCTCTTAAATGGCGTATCAATCAATGGCATTTTTCCTAGAGGTACTTTAGTGACCCGACCTTTCTGAATAGTTCTCTGACAAATATCACAAGATTTACAAAATCTAGCGACATCACCGCAAATACCGGGCCAGTAAAACTCAGTTACAACTCTATCCAATGTCTTCCTAATACCCATATGTCCAGACATAAGCGTTTCATGAGCCAGTTTCAACACCTTTCCTCGGAAACTTTGAGGGACCACAAGTTGGAAAGAGACTTTGTTACCCTTGGTGAACTCCCTATATGCCAAACCTTTTCTCTCAATAAACCTAGTTTCACCTCGGTTTAAACCACGACTCACAGTCTTGTTCCCAGATACAACCCTTTTCCTGATGTTTTCCAAAGTTGGATCATCAACCTGAGCTTGCTTGAAAGCCTCCTTGTCATCGTTAATGATCTGATCGGGAACCTTAAGTTTTCTGTAAGGCTTCTCATCCTGCCTAGTTTGAGACCTAGTTACAGCCGCAGCTGAGAAATGAGACATATCAGGAAGTTTTGATCCATCAATGTTACCGATAACCAAATCGTACAACGTATCATCCATACACAAAGCTTCAGTTTTCCCAGTGAAAAAAAGACAATCAATGTCAATCATTGCCAAAGGATACCTTTGTGTGGATTCATCAATCAACGTAACATTTGATTCCTTTCCTATTAACTGACTATCCGAAATCAAACTTCTCCGAACGACACAGCCTGTACACCCAGTATCTCTTAATACAACCACCTTTTTATTATTAACCAAACCTTGTGCCGTCGGTAACCTTGCCTTTAAGAAGTAACAGACACCTTCCCTAGTTTCCTTACTACACTCCTCCCTATCCGAAATCAAAGGATCACCAACCTTATTTTCAAAAATACTTCCAATCTCATCACCTTTCCTAGTTACTTCCGTTTGACAAAAACTAACTTGGTGTGCTGCGCCACGTGGTGTGCTATTATTTTTACCGCGTCCGCGAAAAGACCCTCTGAAATTACCACGACCACGTGTATAACCACGACCTACATTCTGCGTATTCTCATTCTTAACCTGAGAACCTTGAGTCTCTACGCGCGTGTTAAAATTTTCTTTAACACCGCTATCCCCCACTCCAGTTGCTCCTACCTCTGCGCTATACAATTGTTTCCTGTCGGGGTTCTTAAAACATTTAATTGTTAAATGCCCCTTACCGCATATGCTACACTTGATATCCGGTCTACCACTCGGTTTGTTTGAGTCAACTTTGTCCTGTTTCCCCTGCGCTGCGCCTCTATTATCGCGTTGCCCCTTATTAATGCAACTATATACGCCCCCGCGCGCTTCTGCAAACAAATCTGCCTCCCTAGCCATTTCATCTAAATTACCAAACTGTTTTGGCTTCAGATGTACATACAGTTCTCTATTACATGACTCCAGGAACTGATCCCTTGCCATGAAATCACAGACAGCCGGAAAAGATTTTTCTATCTTTGCCATATTAAGCCATTTTTCTAAATAACTTCTCAGTCTACTACTGAACTGTATGAACGTTTCTGACTTCTCGGGCCTACTATAACGAAACTGCTTCCTAAATCCGCGCTCTGTCATGTCAAAATTCTTTAATAAAGCGTCCTTTAACTTTTCATAATCCGCCGCATCCTCATTTGACAACCGGTCATATACATCAAGTGCGCGCCCTTTAAGCAATGCACTTAAATACGCGGCCCAAACACTCTTATCCCATTTATTAGCCGTAGCATATTTCTCAAACCTAGATAAATAACTATCCATTTTATCTTTACCCTCTTCAAAATAAGGTAACTTAGGATCCCGGGCATGAGCCACCTTCTCAGCTTTTTGCTTTTCAAATTCTAGCTCGAGCTTCGCTCTCTGCATTTCTAACTGATTCCTTAATTCTTGGTGCTGTAGCTCAAACCCATGTTTTATTTTTTCTAAATGGGCCTCACTAATCTCTTTTGCCTCCCTTTCAGTCTTAATGCGTGCCATTTCAAGTTCCTTATTAACATTCAACATAGCTAGTTCATGTGCCCTTTCCTTTTCTTTTTCTGCCCTTTCCTTTTCTTTTTCTGCCCTTTCCTTTTCCTTTTCTTCAGACCTTAACCTTTCCAAATCCCTTTGCTCTTGCCTTTCTGCCCGCTCAATATCCTGCTGCTCTTTAACAAAACCTTGTAACTCCTTCCCCTCATAACCTAAGTCCTTTCCCATTTGCATTAAACGCTCCATTATTGATAACGTAAATCTCACGTTACTATCAAAACCACTATAAACTGATCAGTTATGATCAGTGATGATTGAATGGGCTTAACTAAAACGTTAAGATATGTGTTATACGCGTTAATCTAACTAAAACGTTAGTTATTAAAGCACACGCGATTTGAAATGTCAAATGCTTTCAGCAAAGTATGACGTTGCGTACTAGTAGTCTAATATGACGTCATAAACTGACGACGTTTACAGTAAAATTCTACAATCCGAAGTTTCATCACATTACAAAACTCCGATCATAACAAGTCACCATTAATGTTTCTATTACGTCATACCTAACCTCAAGCCACTGCGTAAATATTAACGCTACCGTTATGTCAACGTCAGTAAATTGTTAACGTCACTACGTCAGAACCATGTGTGGGTAAGATCAATTAGTAGCTTCAATTTAACTTAGTAGAATGTCAGGTAACACAATTAAGTGGGGTCTACTTAAATTTTTCGTTACCAAGAAAAAGTGGGGTTTGCCTTGCCTTCCTGCTCAGAAATTATCGACTTGTCAGTATCCATTCAGTTGAATACATGGGTTTCGCACTTCATCAACGCAGGAAGGAAGATTCAAGTTAATTTCTAAATGTGGCTGTCAATACATTTTTTTTTTTAAATTGATGATTCAGAGTATCAATGTGCTGTTCCACAGCCGGGAACACCAGCTAGAGATCAAATCCCACTTCTGACACCAAATGTTACATGTGGGTTTACGGCGTCCCGCAAACCCCCATGCTGACAAGACAACCGAGCGTGATCTATGGCAGGTGTACGGGCAGCTGTGGGGTAAGGCACAAGAAAGATGTTAAATGAATGACATGAATTATTTACAGTATCTACATACAACACTCACTAACACAAAACATCACAATTTGTTGCTTCTGTAGCCAACTCACGACGTCCGCCCCGAAGGCAAAACACTGTTCTGTGCTCGGAACGGGTGACGTGAATACCTACAGAAGCAAACAACAAAAACAACAACAAAAACAAAAAAAAAAGAATCAACACAAAACGCGACTGGCCAGTTTATAACTTGGGGTGAATCCCCCACTCGCGTGACACTTCCTCTCGCGAACTAGTAAAACTAGTCTATCAACATAGTTGATTATCCTAGGATTAGCGATCACGATTGCTGATCAGACGTTTAGTGATCGTCCAAATAAGGTAAGTTGACCTCTTCCATGATCACATTTGTTTACAACGAACAATGATTTAGAAGAATCTGCTTCTATCCTGGTAAGCGCTGATTACGGCGGTCTGTCCGCCCTTGCTGGACCCTAACGCCTAGCGTCGTACCAGTACCTGCTGCTATGAAGCAGGGAGCAGCAGGTCACACATTGTTATGCCTGCAAATTACGATAACGGGACTAGAAACGAGTCACAAAACATACATGCTATATCATGATCCACCTCCCGGAGAAGTAAGAATATGTTCATGCATATACCGTTATTGCGCATGCGCCGACCAGACATACAGGCTGATTAGTGCATGCGACAAATAACCGTACAGCAGAACTCAACTGGACTGTGCATCAAATTATCGGCACCCAGCGCTTGACACAATAATACTCAAAGTTCATGTTTCCTTACTGAGCACTACAGAAATCAATTAATGCTCACTACTACTGAGCATAATACTCATCAAATTTGTGCTCACTACATTATCACAAGTAAGAGGCAATTGAACAGACCACGCCTTTGCGCTACCTGGCCAGCTGCCAATTACAGGAAACATAACAATCTCTATTTCATATCCTTCTCCGCAACACGGCTCACAAATATAGCTATTCACAAATTCAATACATTAATAACAGATAGAAACTACAACAGAAGATTTTCATCTATAATCCACACATTTGTTAGTGTCTCATATGGGCCAACACTGTTTGCCGTAAATTCTCTCTATTTGGTAGGCACCCCGTTACAACCGTCCTCGCGACGCCGATGACGCAGCTGACGTCATCCCCGCCGTTCAGGCCGTTATGACGTGTGGCGACCAAATACTCCCACTTATCATCATCACGTTCTTTATATGTACATACATGCACAAACTGAGTTATCAGACAAAAACGGCATCATTACAAAATGAACTCGTAATTCTTCTTGAACAAAATTATTTCTAATCAACGTGAACATGCTTGTAAAATAAAATTCATTACGGTTCATCATCACGGATAACCCAACAGGCTCTTGTATGAGTTTGCCCTGATGATGAAGATGTGGTTAAACCCGTCTTAAGTTTACGTCCCCTCTACACCTAATATCATATTGGGACGGAACCACGGTTTTCTAACCACAGCTAGTCAAAAGTCATGGATCAAACAAGTGACCCGGTGTTTATTAATTACATTCTACAAAAGGGGTCTAAAAGCCTAAATGAATCTAGAACGAGCGGGTGTCCAAACTTTACGTCTCACCAACATCTAGGGTCAGCATGAGACAGGACCTCACTTAGAGAGACTCATTCTACTACTGGAGAAGCCTGGGATCAATTCTGCGACGTCTAGCTGGCAAAGCTAGTAGCCTAATCACTACAGGCCACAACAGTGAACTCAGAATAGGCTTCAGAAAGTTGGGGTATACTAGAAGTAAACCCCTCCAAAACCTACAAGCATGTTCATACAAAAATAATACTAAACATAGATTTAACATACCTTTCAATATACTTTCTATTTCCCCGTCACAATGTTGCGTTCACTCTTACAACTTGACCTGCTGCTAAAGTGTCCGCTTTTTCCAGGGTTTATATATCTATGAATACTACCGGAAAATCATGCCTTCTCTTATTACCTTGCTCAATTCGTGGCGAGGTGGAGATACCGGCCACAAACGAAGCCAGATAGCAAAATCGAGTAGATAATGGATTTGCGTTCAAATAGTACATTTCCCATAGGAAAAATTGATGAAACGAGCCTATAATCAATGACATGACTCCTGTCAAAACGAACACCCACACAACACGTGACGGGAATAAAAATCATATATGGCACAATTTGGCGGTTGGCGATTTTTAGGCAAATTCTATAGGACTCGGCCTTTTAGCGGCCCCCTGTATTGTAAAAACAGCTCTCTATAAACCACTCATGCATACATCGTATGATATGTGCATGACTTGTTCATGGAGCCGCACAGTTTGCGTACCATATTTCACCTAAAATATTTCACTCGCACCGCCCTACCATATATCTACTAAAAATAATTTAGATGTGCATAAGCACCAGAGAGGTTTCCTATTCCATCTCGTAACATACTTAACTAGAAATCATGATTAAGACCATCAGAAGAAGTTTACCTCTATCTTTAGATCAAATTCTGCAATTTGATATCTACAGGCTTGCACTTGAACAAACTTTGTCACTGGAACCAGATAATGTAGATTTCTTGAAAACTAAAGATGGTATCCAGATATGGCTGAGAAGAAATTGATACATTTATGTCTTTTCGACAGGAGATGAAACGAACCGCTTGGCTCATGAGTAACATACTGGATGATTCACCCGTGAAACTGGATCAATGGCGTGTGCATGTAGCTAACAACGAGGAGGTGATCAGCTACATCTTCAACATGATGATGGATATTGAAATAGCTTCATCAGAACAACCGATGGACTGCTCGGAAAGCCCTCAGGAGGAACCGTCGGAAACTGATATCAACGATTTGATCAAACAGATGGATTCCTTGACCATATAAATTGACCTGATCGATACACAACCCATCATTATTCCAACAAACAAAATGGAGAAGAAGTGGTTTGATGTACCTCTGACACAAGTGATAAAATTCAAACCTTACAGGAGATTACTACTTTGCATCTACATACTGTTTTCTCATGAAGATATATCTATGGAAGAAATTCAAAAGAAATTAAATGAAAAAGAAACTTTTGAAGATTTCAAGAAGTTGTGGTGGACGTGTGCTAAGTACAAACTGTTAGAAGATTCAGTCATCAGATTTGAGAACTGGAAAAAAATCTGTAGCTGACAATCTAAAGGTGATCAAGTTTCTACATTCGAAGACACGAGGCAAGGTCGATATAAAAGGAGGCGATCTTGAATAGAGTGTCATTCTACTTCTGACTACCACAGTGAAAACTTCAGAAAAATCTCAATCAAGATGGAATACAATAGGGATCCAAGAATAAAGAAATATAGTGATCCTGAAAGTATCTACTGCCATTGCTCAAGTTTATAGAAGTTGATGAAACAACAATATGATATCCATCTTCTACGGACATTGGAAAAATCACTTCTTGATCAAATACTGATGAAAACACCCTATGGGCGTTGCTTCCGATGTAATGCTACGACACACTGGTCACGAGATTGTACACCGGGCTTCAGGCCACCATATGGACAGTGTTACATATGTGGGCGAGGATTGTGGCCACGTAAAATCGATTTAAGCCCCCCAGTGGAAATCTTTCCACTGACCGTTCCAAGCCGGTTCTTCTGTGGCGGTTTGTTTATGGTTTTGTTTGTTACTTACTGTGTATATCACTTGTGTCTTTTGTTATTTTGGCTGGCCATATGGCCATTTTGTGGGAAAGTAACTGTCCTTATGGCCTTCCTTTGTTTAGGTTTCCAGTATGGTCTGGTCGCTTAATATTTGTGTTTCTTTCCCTTTGGTGTCTTTGATGGGTGGAGTAAGTTAATTGTATCGATTCCTGATCTTTGTTTTACTTCTACTTTCCATATCATTGGTCTCGTGAATGTCTACAGAAGCAGTTGACATATGATGAGTTGGACATACCACCTGCATTACCTACTGACACTTCTTAAGAAATATTACCTAGGAATCATCAGGAAAAACAGTCTTGTGTCGAAGAGAAACAGTCTTGTGCCGAGGAGAAACAGACGTCTGCGGAGGGGAAACATTCCCAGACTAGTGTTAAGCAATCAAGAAAAATAAAGAAAACAACTTCTAACACTCGTGGAGTTCAGAAACCAAAGACAAAATAGACATTTGAATAAAACAAAGACATTAGTTATAGTTAAGAAAGATATAGTATTGTATTAAGAATTTTTAAAACACATTAAAAATGTAAAAGTTTACCAGTCTTTGTTTGTTTATTACAAAAGGTTATGCTTTAACAAAATTCATGGGCTAGCCCTGAAAAGGACTGTTCTATGTAGCTAGTAACTTAAACAGTTACTGGCCACGGAATGGTTCTACTATAGCGATCGGTTTAATCGTTAACGATCCAACACCTCTCCGAGCCAGGAACTGCTGAAAAGCCAGTCCGCTTTGCAGTCTCTCCACTTTCTTCCAGTACTCTAAGATTCCTCAGTCGTGGTATATTGTTGTGTTTCCACCTCGGGACGATTCCTTCTGTGGAATACAGCGCGTAACTTCTTAAGCCAAGTCATACTGGAAGCAAATAGAGAGAGAACTTAAATGCAGAAGGGCTTTTTTATAGGCTGAGAGGATTGGCCTACTTTATTCGAAGAACCAATGAAACTGGCTAATGAAATAGCCAATCGTGATCATCCTCAGAGGATTCTTCGTCCAAAGTGTAGCAACGATGATCTATATTTCGCAAGAAAAAAAAACATAAATCATTATAGCAAATACCATACTTGGAAATGTCGTCTGTGATCTAACAAAATCAAAAGGAACTCTTTCAGGAATAAGTGGTGGCCCTGAAAAGGGCCAATTGGTCTACTTAACCTTCAGAGGTTCAGTTTTTGTTCTAGACACTCATCAAATATGGACAAAGTTTCATCTTCAAAAACCCATCATCAGGGTCAGGGCAGTTGTGCTCCTCTCCAACATACTTTATTGTGCAGTAGCACTTACCACATTCTAGATAAGTTGGAGCATCACACTCACTGCAGATACCAGACTTTAGGTATTCATCCATGGTTATTGAAGTATTCAATATCCATGAATGATATCTATATACCAGTAACATATGATTGACCTACTGAAATCGAACAACCGATCAAATTGGCTAAGCCAATCATGATCATCCTTAGAGAATTCTTCGTTTTGGTGTATCAATGATGTTTTTCAACATACAACATCATAGCAAATACCAGACTTAGAAATCTTATGTATGATATAACAATAACAAAGGTATTCATTCAGGAATAAATGGTGGCCCTGAAAAGGGCCGTAGGGTTTTGTTAGTTTATAAAACTAACATTTGCAACATGTTCGTCCTCACCAAGCCGGACATCTTCTAGCCCAGGATTCATATTTTATCCTGGACCCGCTTGTTAAACAGAAGGGAGGCTCTGTAGCTTCATTCCCCCAGTATTCTGTATGTGTGGCAGCAGAGGGCCCAGGCACCTCACTCCCATTGTTCCATTGTTGTCCATGGCCAACTCTGCTGCTTCTTTTTTATGGCTATCATCTTCTTCAGCCTACCGCTTGACTATGTCAAACGAGAGCATCAACTCTCTAACGCCACTCTTCAGTGATTCTGTCTGCTCCTCCAAAGCTTTAAAGTAGATTTCACTGTTGTGAGTCATCTTGTCTTGTACACAGTAGTTCAAAGAAGTAGGCCAATGCATTGGTATTTATTCACTGAACACGGACGTAAAAGAAAGAAATTTTGCAAGTAGGTTAATCCCTCTCCAGGGTATAAAAAGGACTTGACCTTCTTCAGATTTACTGAAAAAAAACAACAACAATGGAACAGTCAATATCACTCAGTCATCTCTTGCAAAATCCAAATCTTTTAACAACACTGTCAATGAATGTTTTGGCAGTGATGCTACCTTACAGCAACAACAATATATGACTATACCAGCTAACCATCTGATCTATATACAGCCTCCAGTGCAACAATCTAAATCTCAACCCAAAGTTGTTGTAGTCTTAGTGAAGAAAATCAGTGAGCTCAAAAATAGAGTCAAACAGTTTGAAGATTGTCCTCAACAACCGTCATCACACGAAATGAATCCTATAAGGATTCGACTCCACTTCAATATCGTCACAAATGAAGATGAACAAGTGATGCAGTCTTTGTCGCCAGCTATTGGACTTGGAGCTGCTACCAAACCCATACGGAAAAAAGAAGGCAGATAAAAATAAGTTACAGATTCAAAACCAAAACAGTCCTTTTCAGGGCTACCTAAAAGTTAAGAAAGAATAACTATAGTGTCATAGTATAAAGTTTAAAACAATTGTATTGCATACAAAATATATCCAGGCACTTTAGCTCAGTGGTCAGAGCACATGCCTCATAAGCAGGAGGTCATAGGTTCGAATCCTATTCGCGCTTATATTTTCACACCAGAGTCTAAGTTCTTTTAAGCTTAGTCCCTATAAATTTCAGGTACTGAAAAGTTATAGCTGCTAGATACCCTCAGTATATGAGCATGACAGTATGAAGTCTTGAGATACAAGGCCAACATAATGTCATTCTGTGGTATCCCTGGACCTCTTGAAAGTCTGTCACATTTCCAAAAACAAACACCAAAAGACTAGGTCATTTTCAACTTTTGCCATGACAAAATTTAAAATTTATAGCGCCCTCCACAAAAGGCGTTATAACTCCCCAACGCTGACAATTGATAGCGCCTTTCATAAAAGGCACTATAATCTTACAGATCCGAAAATTTATAGCACCCTCCACAAAAGACGCTATAATCCCCAAACACTGAAAATTAATACCGCCCTTCACGAAAGTCCACATATCACACAAAACTACACCTAGTCTAGTCAAGTTCAGATCAGTGGTGCCACTTGAGCGCCTTTTTATACGGCCTTTTAATAGCGCCAAACACCAGACAAAAAGGCGCTATATAAAAAGCGCTCAAGTATCGCCCTATACTACTTACGCAGTTTTAATAGGCTAATCCAAAATGTCATATTTCTGCTGAAAATTGTGATGTCCCTTATATAAACTAGATTGAGATGTCGTTGGAGAACGACAAAAATACCCCAAACTCCCACCCAACCCCACCCCACCCCTGCCATGAGCAACAGACAATAAATTGAATTGCAATCCAGCGTTTTTGAGAAAATGAGGAATACGTATAAAATTTCATGTACAAAGGGCCCTGACTCATGTGATACGCATCGGATTTTGACGATGATCGAACTCGTCAGAGGTCTCATAGATTCAATGCCATGTATCAAGTTTTGTGGAAATCGGTAGGTAAACACAGACTGCAGAGTCCAGAAAAGGCTTATTTCCACATTATTTGAAAAACAAAGGGTCGTTACTCCGTCAGATGTTGCCGATGATCGACTCGTCCGAGCTCTCATCGATGCGAAGGTAAGATTGAAATCGGTTGGGAAACACAGACTTTAGATTCCGGAAACGGCTAAAACGGCGATTTCAGCATTATTTGAGGAACCAAGGGCCGTAACTATCACGACACGCGTCGGATTTTGACGACGATCTAACTCATGCGAGGTCTCATGGATGCAAAGCTATGTATGGAGTTTGGTTGAAATCGGTCGAGAAACATTGACCGTATAGTCCGGAAACGGATATTTTCAGCAATATTTGAAGAACAAAGGACCGTAACTCCCGTGATACGCGTTGGCTTTTGTCCATGATCGAACTCGTCCGAGGTCCCATCGATGCAAAGCCATATTTGAAATTTGGTTGAAATCGGTGGGGAAACATAGACTGTAGAGTATGTCGGCATTATTTGAAGAACCAAAGGCTATCATTCCCGTATTACACGTCATATTTTGACGATGATCGAACGCGTGTGAGGTCTCATGGATACAATTGCATGTATCAAGTTTGGTTGAAATCGGTTAGGAAACACAGACTGTAGGGTCTGGAAACGGCTAATTTCAGCATTATTTTAAGAAAAAAAGGGACATCATAAAGTCAGATATATTTCGACTAACCAAATGAACAGAGAGATTTTGTGAGATGAAGCCACACACAATCAACATAAATAATATCATCCGTGTGACATATTACATTCTTACATACCCACAAAGAGGTCATTTTTTCTGATTAAAATTCGTTTAACCTGTACTCGAAAATATAGATTGTGTGTGCTCGTTAGAACCGCCTCATTTATAGAGCAAACGTGTGTTCCTTGTACACCGTCACGTGAACAAGTCCGTAAAATGAACACCTCTTAAACCCCACTTTGTATAAAGAATACTGGGGTTTACGGTGGTATATATATTTTACTTAGTTCTGCTGCAAGACAAAGGTCGTCGTTAAAACCGCCTCATTAAAGCGGTTGTGACGAGTACCCACAACCTATGTTGCGGGTACTCGTTAGGGTTGTGACGAACACGCGCAGCCTATGTTAGACTGGCTACTGTCGTTTTTGTTTTATATCCATCTCTCTCATTCTTTACATTATTTTATCCTGTTCCTCTCTAATCCAATTTCAAGTTACCTTTCCCTGAACAAAAACCCTTTCTTTCTAGTCAAGGGACTGAAGTAAAACAAAATTCTATAAGCTATGCAAGCTTTATGTCCCTTCCAGAAAAAGAAAAAGAAAGAGAGTGAGTCTGGCCTATGTTTGCATTAAAAATAACCAAAATATGGATTTTCATCAGAAAAAGTAGCCATTTTAATGCACTATGTCGCTCGGTGTTTTATCGTTATGCATACTAATTGAGGCGATTCTTTGAGTGCACATGTTAACCCTTATGCGGCTGAATAAATTAGTTTAGCCATACACATTGCTAACTGTCAACCAGTCAAATTACTTGGTATAATACATTCGTTCAATTTACAATCTGCATGACACATAGTGCAAGTGAAAAGCCATCTGATCTGGATCTACACTGTTTGCAAACACTACGTAAACTCGCCTATATAATTTTGACCCCCCCCCCTCTAAACTCTTCTTTTATACAGTAAAACTGGGGTTTACAGGGGTATACATAATTTTCTTATTACTGCTCCAAAACATAGATTGTGGGTACTCGTTAGAACCGCCTCATCGATATTTCAGCAGAAATAAAAAAATCACAATGTTTTGTCTTAAAATATTCGTTTTTTTCGGCTGTAACGTTTACATGCATTTGTATATGCGTGTTTTCGTGATGGGTAGGGTGTCTCGTGTTCAGAGGGATAAGGGTTAACGCTAGGCTTCACCAGATAAATATATATATGACCTGTGCAGCACGAATGTCGCGTTTGTTTGTAATGGAGTTTATCGGCCCAGTCAACACTATTTTAGGTCATTTTTGAGCCGGTCAGTTAACCTATCCACTCTTTCCTGGGCAGGCTTATACGTAAGCGGTTAACCAGCCCATTCATTCGCCAGAAACTGACAACTACCATTCTTGAACCAGCGGAATGGAATATTTTCCACGGTGATTATCTCCTTTTTGCTGATTCACGAAGAGCTGTTGGAAGTTTCTTGTTTGGTTGTTTGTTTTGGAGTTAAAATCCCAGTTAACACTATTTAGGTCATTTTTGAGCCACTCAGTTTACCTATCAACACTTTCCTGGACAGGCTTATACAAAACGGTTAACCAGTACAGTGCACATTCTTTCGCCAGAGACTAACAACTGCCCTTCTTGAATCAGCGGAATGGAGAGAATGACCGAAGAAAAGATTTCATGATCAATCTCCACGAAAGAATGTTGCCGACCCCGGCAGGTATCGAACCCGCGTCCTCCTGATCACCAGTCAGACGCGCATCCGACTGAGCTACCGAGGCCGCCTTGTATGTCGCGTAGCGTAGCATCTAATTCAATGCTTTGCAACTGGCCCAAAATGACTAATAAAATGTATTGCTATAGCCCATGTGGACACCGGGCAAAGAGAGTCGGCACAGGTTATTCGTGTCGCTTTGAAGTCTACAGTCCTGTATTAAGACGGTAATCTGGTAAGCTTTGACAGGGCCCATGTCATGGAATTGTGCTCGAATTTACTAGGCTCGAATGGAAACAGTTTTGTATATTAAGATGCAAAGTGAAGTTTGTTGTTGTTGTTGATTTGAGGTTTAAAGTCCCCGTCAACACTGTATTGGTCATTTTGGAGACGTTGCTTCCAATTTTGTGGGACTTTTACCCGATATTGAGATGAAATGACATCTCAAGCCCCGTCGCCCATCAGGTAAGTCTGTACTCAGAATATTTTTATTCGAGATGGCGGCAACTGCGTTTTATTTACCCTTATCCCGTTTAACACGACAACTCGTACCTTTGCAAAAAGGGCAGATCCAGATCAGATGACAGCTTTTGATCAGGATCTACATTGTTTGTCATGCAGGTAATTTAATTGGATGATAGTCAGAATGGGTATCGCTTAATTTCTATATTCAGAAGGATAAGGGTTAAAGTTTCTTGCAGACCGGCCCCGATAGCTCAGTTGGTTGAGTGACCGCTCCGGGGAACGGGAGGTCACGGGTTCGATCCCGGGCCGCGACATACCAAAGTCGTTAAAAATGGTACTAGCTGCTCCTCGCTTGGCACTCAGATTTACGGGGTAGAGCTAGGACTGGTCGACCCAGTGTCAGGATAATGTGACTGGGTGTGGTAGCATGTAATGTGTCTGGGGCATGATACTTCAGTGAGGCAGCACTATAAAAGTGAGCATTGAGCTCCCTGTCGCAACCAGACACCGTCGTGATATGACTGAAAAATTGTTGAAAGCGACGTTAAACCCGAATTCACACACAAAGTTTCTTGCTACATATCCCTTGAGATGCTTTATCATAAACCGTCAGCTACGAACTCTACGTTTCGTTAACAGCCTCGCCCAGGAGAAGTGTGGATAGGTAAACTGACCGGCTCAAAAATTACCTAACATAGTGTTGACTGGGCCATTAAACTCCAATACAAACAAACGAATTCTACTGGACAAACAATATACATGCATATGAATATCAGTCGCTGTATCTTCACCGTTGACCAGAGTGTATAATCGGTTTAACCCATATATGACAGTGGAATATTCCACCTGATGAGTTTGGGGTCATACATTTCAAATTATAGGGGTGTCAGGTTTGTTTTTGTTTGTGGCAAATTTTACAAAAACGAAAGTTCTTAAAGCAAACAGTGTAGAAACATATCAGAGGCGTTCTGTTGCGTCTGATCTGGCTCTACACTGTTTCGTCGGGGATATTTCAACCAGCACTTAAAGGCAGGCAAACGTTTTACCAGCAGTGATACGACGCATCGATATGGGGTTCTGTTGTAGATGAACGCTTCCAACCCGAGGGATGACAGTGTTGAGTGGAACCGAGGCTACGCCAAGGTTCCGCTCTGCATTACGAAAACACGCCTATACACATACACTGTTAAATTTTCCGCCGTAAAAATGAAAAGTTTAAGATGAAAAATTGTGATGTTTTTTCTTATTTCTGCTCAAAATAGCAGAAATAACAATAAAAGGTTTACCCTAATAAACCCCAGTTTTACTATATAAAAGGGGGATTCAAGCGGGGTCAAAACTATATAGGCATGTTTGCGTGATGACACGGTCATCCCGAGGGTTGGAAACGTTTATCAAAAACAGAACCCCATATTAGGTTCTTTTTTCTTGCATAACACCATCGAACGAAAAGTTCAGTTGTTTCTTTCATGTTTTAATGTCAACGCAATGATCTTATCTTGTTTGCCTAGGTAAGAACATATAAGAATCTCATATGGGTGTGAGGAGTGGTTGAAAAATTCCGCCTCGAGGCTCACTGTCCGGCATCACGAGGCTTGTCGAGTGATGCCGGATAGTGATCCCGAGGGACGGATTTTTCTATTCACCCCTGACACCCATGTAGGATTCTTTTTCCTGCATACCTTCTATTTGTGAGCTTGGATTCGGTTGCCGACGTCCACCATATTGTGATGATAAGAGACGTTGTGACGTCAACGACGGCGCATATTAAGTCGTATTCAACCAGTACATTTATGAAACACGCGAGAATATTAGAATTTTGGTAAGAACACCAGGGTTACAACAGAATTTCTACCCCAAGCTAAAACTATGGATTTCTTGTGCAAGAACAGAATTTCTATCCCAGGCTAAAACCACGGACTATCTGATGTGCATAACTGATGTACACATGACTTGTGAGTGAGTGTTTTAGTTTCACGTCCCACCAACAGCTAAGGTCATACGGAGACGGGACATTGGTTAAAAGACTCATCCGAACGTCTGGAGAAGCCCGGGATCGATCCTGCGACCCCTGGTTTACAAGGCGAGTAACGTAACCACTACACCACGAGGGCTTCTACACCCACATGACTTGTGATTCTGTTACTGTTCTCGAGCAGTTTGAGGATACTAGGCTCTTGCTCTAGATATCTTGCTCTGAAACAACACTGCATCTGATCAGCAACTGCACTGTATGTTAACCCATTTAGTACCCAGAAACCCTTAAAGGGGTATTTGGCAAACAGTGCAGGCCCAGATCAGACGCCGCAGAACGCGGCGTCTGATCAAGGCCTACACTGTTTGTAAAACGTTCAGCCAGTTTCCAAATAGATTTTGAAGAAAACACAACCTGACTACCCTAAATTTTGAAATGGACTCCTGCTATATATAAGGAGGAAGATTCCATTTGGTACAAAAAGGGTTAAATAACAAGAATTTAAGGCATTTAAAGGTTAAACGAATAAGTTCACGTTCAGGATCTTTTAATCTGCACTAAGGGACAATCGATCCACAATTGATTCATCACTTTGATGATCGAAGAAGGTATTTTGTTTTACGAAGCTAATTCATCTGATTTATACTATTGTTATACTAACATATCGGAACTGATCGTTTTAACAAATTGAGAGATCTATACATTGTATGATCAATCTTTCAGATGCATTCCTTACAACGCTTTAAGTATAAAGACATTTCTTCTCATTTTCACTGGGGCCTTGATAGCAGACTTGTTTATTCGGACTTCGTTAACTCGCCCAACTGCGGTAAGAATAAAACAGTTTTTCACCAGCAATGTGTCCCACTTTTTGTAGACAAAAGAGCAGTTTATGAGGATATTTATTATTATTTTTATTTTTTTTTTCTTTGGCTGAAAACAGTTTTGAACAACTGGCCCATTACGAAATCACGCCTATACAAATACATTGTAACCTTTCATCGCCGAAAAAAAAGAAGAAAAACTAAAGATGAAAACTTTTGATATTCATTACGAAAACATGCCTATACATATACATTGTAAACTTTACTGCCGTAAAAACGAACATTTTCAGATGAAATATTGTAGTATTTTTCTTATTTCTGCTCAAAATATAGATCGTGGGTACTCGTTAGAACCGCGTAATCGAGGCGGTTCTAAGGTGTAGCCATAATCTGTATTTTAGAGCAGAAATAAGAAAAATAAGGTTTACCCCTGTATACCCCAGTTTTACTATGTAAAAGTGGGGTTCAAGGGGGTCAAAATTATATAGGCGTGTTTTCGTGATGTTTCTTACTTCTGCTCAAAATATAGACTGTGGGTACTCGTTAGAACCGCCTCATCGAGGCGGTTCTCACGAGTACCCACAATCAATATTTTTGAGCAGGAATAAGATAAATAAGGTTTACCCATGTAAACCCCAGTTTTACTATATAAAAGTGGGATTTAAGGGGGTTAGAATTATATAGGGTTGTTTTCGTGATGCTTGATGTTCAATCACAAAAGGTGTTGATATTTCGGAGCGTCAAAGAAACTTAACCATATCAAAATATATGGTAGCATAATGTCGATACATGTAAATCCGTGTAATGCACACCCTCTAAACCCCCTGTTATATACATGTAACGTTTTTCATTACGAAAACACGCCTATACAAATACACTGTAAACTTTACCGCCGAAAAAACGCAAAATTTCAGATGAAAAATTGTGATATTTTTATTATTTCTGCTCAAAATATAGATTGTGGGTACTCGTTAGAACCGCCTCATCATACATGCGTTTCTGTCTGGTACCAGAAACCAACTTAGGGCAAATTTATACCATCATGCGGTATTTCTAAAAAAGTTAATCCGATCGAGGCAAGGAATACACTACAGAACTGAACATTGTGGCGTGTGCAAATGTATCTGGGCCAGACTAGCTAGTTTCGACCGATTAGGCCTTATCAGTGACCCTCAAATATGTTAAAATTCAATATCCAAATGACCAGAAAATATAATCCTTAATTTGATGTACGGAAGGGGGACTTAACCTTCTTAACGCCGCTCTCGCTCTCTCTCTCTCTCTCTCTCTCTCTCTCTCTCATGCATCCATCTAAAGTATCGCTAGATTCCTGTTGTACTTTTTGGAAAATGTTGCTTTCGCGAATTGTGGATTTTGTTTGTTTTGTTTGATTTGAGGTTTAACGTTCCCGTCAACACTGTTAAGGTCATTTTGGAGACGTTGCTTCCAATTTTGCGGGACTTTTACCCGACATCACAAGCCTGCCGCCCAATGAAACCAATACGGTTTTTAACCATGGACGATCCGACTCGCACCGCATTGCCTGCGCAGGCTTAGATCCACTAAGCAGTTTTCCAGTACTCGTGCGCGGGTCGGTTTCAGCTCTGCGTGGAAGCATAATGCAGCCCATCTATTTCTTCAAGCCCCGACGGAATTGTGGATTTACCTGAGGCTTATAGATTATGAAAGTTCCTGAGGAATGCCTTGTTATACTGTTGCCGCACGAACGAGCAGACACACGCACGCCGAGTATCTAAATAAATAAATAAATGTTTGTGATACTACTACTACTACTACTACTACTACTACTACTAATAATAATAATAATAATAATAATAATAATAATAAGTAACAATGCAAGCTGGAAGAGAGTATACATTTACTTGAATGTATCATCACATAAACACGTCCGTGAAATGAAGAACCCCTTAAACCCCACTTTATAGAGGGAAAACTGGGGTTTACGGGGGTAAACATTATTTTCCGTATTTCTGCTCCAAGACATAGGTTGTGGGTACTCGTTAGAACCGCCTCAATGAGGCGGTTCTAACGAGCACCCAAAACCTATGTTTAGAGTATAAATAAGATAAATATCACAATTATTCATCAGAAAAATTACCTTATTTGAAGGTTTGAAAAATGCACTATATCACACGGATGTGACCCCCCTAAACCCACTTTAAATAGAGAAAACTGTGGTTTACGTGGGTATTCATTATTTTTCTTACTTCTGCTCCAAGACATAGGTACATGTAATGGGCACTCGTTAGAACCGCCTCATTGAGCACCCACAACCTATGTTTGCAGTAAAAATAAGAAAAATATCGCGGATTTTCATGAGAAAAATAGCCATTACGGAGATGTGACAACATGCACTACGACACAAGTTTTTTTATCGTAATGAATATGGCTTCTCAGCCAATCAGGTGCAAGAATTTCAATATTGATTGCAGATTATTGATTTTAGTATGAGGTCGATGGACAAGCTCGTATTCATCACGTGAACAAGTCAATGAAAATAAGAGCCTACGGGGGTATACATTATTTTTCTTATTTCTGCTCTGAGGCATGGGTTGTGGGTACTCGTTAGAACCACTCGATGAGGCGGTTCTAATGAGCACCTACAACCTATATTTTAAGGATAAATAAGAAAACTTTTCATCATTAAAGTAACTATTTTAATTGTGTGAAAAAGCACTATGTCACACGGGTGTGCTATCGTAACAAAACGCAGCAGAAGACAACTTGCATAATGTCATACTGTACGAAGAAAGATACGGGAGCCGCATTAGCCGGCCTCGGTAGCTCAGTCGGATGTGCGTCTGACTGGTGATCAGGACGACGCGGGTTCGATACCTGCCGGGGTCGGCAACATTCTTTAGAGGAGATTGATCATGAAATCTTTTCTACGGTCATTCTCCCCTTCCGCCGATTCAAGAAGGGCAGTTGTCAGTTTCTGGCGAAAGAATGTGCACTGTACTGGTTAACCGCTCCGAGACAAAGTGTGGATAGGTAAACTGAACGGCTAAAAATGACCTAAAATAGTGTTAAACTCCAGGCGGTTCTAACGAGTACCCATAATCTATATTTAAGAGCAGAAATAAGAAAAAAAATCACAATTTTTCATCTTACATTTTTTCATTTTTTCGGCGATAAAGGTTACAGTGTATAAGTATAGGCGTGTTTTTGTAATGAAACAAACGAGATCCGCATCATGTGGATCGATGAGTCGTTTTGGTCCTGTTTCTCCGTGTTTGCACTCCTTTTCTCGTATTGGCCGTCTTTTTCCTGTATTGGCCATTTTTTCCGTATTGACCCTGTTTGTCATCTGTATAGTGCAGGTTGTTGCTGATTAATAATGTAGACTACATGTACCGGAAGTTACTACCGGAACTCTCAGATGTTACAACTGGTTATTTTCTTAGCAAGTCTAAGACTTCCTAGCGACGCTGACCCAACTATTATGTTGTCTGGATCGCAGAACTAAATTGAACCAAAATGCAACAATACTTTGATTATTAGAACAACACAACCATGTTATACATAGCTTTGTTCATGTAATATTTTAACCAAGTCCTATCACGTGAAAAAGTCCGTGAAATGAACATCCCACTAAACCCCACTTTATATAGAGAAACCTGGGGTTTACGGGGTATACATATTTTTCTTATTTCTTTTCCAAGACAAAGGTTGTGGGTACTCGTTAGAACCGCCTCAATGAGGCGGTTCTAACGAGCACCCACGACCAATATTTGCAGTAGAATTAAGAAAAATATCACGGAGTTTCATTAGAAAAGTAGTCATTTTGGAGATGTGAAAAATGCACTTTGTAGCTCGAATGTGTTACCACAATGCATTACAATAACATTCGTGTGGGGTAGTGCCTTCTTTTATACATGCGAAAAGGCTATTGTTATGAGTGAGTGAGTGAGTGTTTGAGTTTTACGTCCCACCAACAGCTAAGGTCATACGGAGACGGGACCTCGGTTTACAGACTCATCCGAAAGTCTGGAGAAGCCCGGGATCGATCCTGCGATCCCTGATTTACAAGGCGAGTAGCGTAACCACTGCACCACAGAGGCTTCTATATTGTTATGATAAACAATTTTATATACATATATAAATTTAATTTTCCAAACACAGGCTTTCGGTGATCGTTAGAACCGCGTCAATTAGGGGGTTCGAACGAGTACCCACAACTTCTGTTTTGATTTTGGGTGCTCTTTAGAACCACCTCATTGAGGCGGTTCGAACGAGTATATACCCATAATCTATGTGTTGGATCAGATATAATAAACATAATGTTTATCCCCGTAAACTTTTGTTTTGTCTTTATAACGTGAGGTTTACAGGATTGTTCATTACATGGACTTATTAACACGAGGTTACCACATCGTTTGACATGCTTAAGCTTACTTTGGCGCTCCCACATATCAACAGGCTCAGGAACCAGGTGTTCAAAACTAATGATTCCGTCTAAAATGACCTTAAAATGTGACCATTAAATATGATAAGATAAGAAGCATCATGAAGCCAATCTATTTCTTCAAGCCCCGATGGACGGGGGCCGTCGAATTCGACAGTATGGCGTGCTAAATGCTTTTGCTAAAAAACGTGAGTAGCTTTTGTTAGATATCGAACAGTCAACAGTTTGGCCGTTGGGCCAATTTGCAACATTGTAAATGTAATAATGGACCGATAATGGATTAAGGCCAGACCTATGGAACGTGTATGCAAAATACGAAAGTATCGTGTTTTCTATCAGTTGTGCAAAATGTTAACTAAAAGGAGAAATAATAACAATCATCAGGATCCATGACGTACTTACCAGAGCCCGCGTCGGGCCCCGCCCACCCGGGCTCCAAGAAATAGACGGGCTGCATGATGCTTCCACGCAGAGCTGAAACCGGCCCGCACACGAGTACTGGTAAACCGCTTAGGGGATCTAAGCCTGCCCAGGCAAAGCGGTGCGAGTCGGACCGTCCATGTTTATAAACCCTATTGGATTCATTGGGTGACAGGGCTTGACGGCCTCCACACATTTCAAGACACCAGCTGTAGTGACGCTAATTATATAACTAGGTACTGAGACATTTCTAATGACGGCTTTAATTTTCTGTAGATATTCAAGGCATTAGATAAATTTAACCCCTGATTCCATACTGATATATAGCTGGTTTTAAGTCTTGTATGTTAAAGTTTAAGGAAAAGGTTCATGTCGACTGATTCGGGATATAACAGAATATCATAAGGATCATTGCGTTCTAACAAAGCCTTGCCATTTGATGCCCAATTTGAACAATTTGGTTTATTTTCGACCTCGCACCGTTGGTCTGCAATTAAAGTTCTTAAAATACAGTTATCATACTTAGTTTGATATAAATTGAGCCAATATTTTATAACTCTAACTTGTCGTCCAATATACAATGGAAAGCGCCCAAGTTCACCATAAAAAGACATGTTATTTATGGACATTTTACATTATGAAACCACTTGCAAATTTAGTGATATACTCTTGCAATATTTTCTGCATTATAGAAGCCCCAAATTTCACTGGCGTAATTGAGGATTGATAAAATAAAAGCATCGAACAAATTAAACATAATATTCGTCGGTACTTTCAAAGGTCTTGTAAAAGCTATAAGCGAGTTCATAGCTTTAAGTTTTTTTTTCCCGCCGGTGTATTTGTAGCTTTCAGAAAAGCGCCACCACTTGACGTATGTAAGACGTCCGATTGATTGATCTTTGTACAAGCGACCATTTACAATGCGCATGTCAGTCGCCTTACATAAATCTAATAAAGCTTCTCCAAAACGTTTGGTTTTTCGGTCCATTGAATACCTGGGTGTGGGCGTGTCGATCTCGCTTTGACAATCGCACGCAGATATATATCTATCGTTTTCAATGACGGTATTCGACTGGTAGGTTTCTTGAAATTTCCGTGAAATTCCACGTAGGAGTGTGGTGCCTAGTTGTAATAGCTGGTCACATGGTCCAATCAAATATTTTATTTTTGTATAGCTCATAAGCGACCGTGGTGCACGAAAGGTTCGACTTTTCCTTCGAATAGAATCGTGCTCCACGATTGCTTATGTATTTGAAAAATAACTTGTATTTGATTGGACCATGTGATCGGCTATTACAAGAAAGACACCACACTCCTGCGTGGAATTTCACGAAAATTTCACGAACCTTCCCAGTCGAATATGGCCAATGTAATCAGGTTTGATAGATGTGCGGGAATTTTGGTCACCTATCCAAAACACCTGGCCATACTGTTGGAAAAAGATAAGTCATCTTCAGTGCATTTGAAAATATCTACATTATACATGTCATGAATGGGCGAACGTCCCGGAGCAATATAAGATATACATATATATCTACCTTCATCAGTAAAAATGTGTTTTTTTTTCAAACTTTAACCATACAACACATTCAGTTTCATTTTTTACTAATTTTATGCCCTGCCTTATATTGTCCTTAATATACACTAAAATTCCACCACCGGCTCGTTTTGCGCGTCGATTCTGGAAACGTTTATATGAATGTGTGCGCTTTGAGTAGCCATTGAATTCTATTTTTTATTTATTATTCGTCCACGTTTCTGGTAAACAGATAATATCATATTTGCTTAAAAAATTAGTAAAATCATCCCTAGACTATAACTAAAGTAAGTTCTTCAAAGTTCCATTAGAGAAACTTTAAATCACTCTCGTGTGACCCCTAATGAATCGGGTCTCTATATATTTTTTGTCAATGTATTTTTTTTTGGTTCAATTTATTTACAGTCTCGGAATCGAACCCACGACTTGTTTCAAGCGTGTTAACCTTTGTCGCCAAAGTATTCAACTTAGTTTCTTTATCGTTCACTTTTACCGTTAAACTGGGAATGGGCGACTGAATAGTATCAAGTTGCCCTAGTTTTTATGCATATTGTCAAGCCGCTGGAGAATCAGGTTCATGACCCAATTATCAGTGTTTCGAGTCCCTGGAGATGTGGGTTGGGGAGGCACGGCCATCATGGGGGAGCCAACACCCACGCCGTACATGCCTGTCATACCGGGTGTATATTGGAATGTGGGTTGTGCATTATATTGTCCTGGTTCAGACGTACCTTGTACCGGGGACGAACCACTGTAACTGATAAAATTCGCCATGAGCACTTATTTGTTCCCCTGTTCAAAACTTTGACATGGTGAATTCTTGTCCTTCTTTCGTTTTTGGTGGAATTTCTCCCAATCAATAATGTCCCGACACGTAAAAATACACGCACGTATGTGACATATCAAAATAAGTCCCTAGAATTGTTTTATTCCACCCATATTTTCGAAAATTTGAGAGCAAATTTTTTTCCACCGCCATTATCTCACGCATGCGCACCTGTTCGATGTTGACCGAGGTGTCATGTAGATAGAATGAATTAAGTGCCACCATTCTTGCTGCCATTATAATATAAATTCACCATCGAATTATGTAAAGAACACCAAATATGGTACGAAATCTTACTACGTGCCGAGTTACCGTTTGAAAAAAAAGCAGCGCGTTGATTTCAGCCATATTCGCAAAACAGTCATACTCGCAAAAAGGCCATGCATTCAAGATGACATTATTACCGGATCAGCGTTACATTGCACCTGGTTGACAAGTAGTACGCGTATGAATATGCGCATAATAAGTTCTGATGAGTATCCGCTTGTGACGTTGTAAAAACCCATGCGATTACAAGGAGCCTGCTCAAACAATGAGAGATAAGATAGAATGCACAAGGACATACGAACATGTTATCCAAAAGAGAATCCTTGTACTCTCCCGCCAGCTATTTATTTATTTATTTTCATTACAGGTTCAGTCATGAAGAGTTTCGTCGTTCTTATTGGTATATTTGCACACACAGTGTCAGCAACACCAATTTTTCCAGGTGGGTACTATACATGTGTTAAAAGAGTCGCTTGCATTCCTGTGTAAATTAACCATAATAAAAAAAAAATAGTGACAATTATATCGAATAAACCCTATATACAGAGCGTGCTGCAGTGCCGGATAGCCTTATCCGCACTGCATAAGCTTCAGATGTTTGGGGGAGGGTGGGGGGGGGGGGGGGGTGCTGTAGCCCAGTAAGGACGCAGTACTAAGCGACGCCACCGCATCCATGCATGGGTTCGAATCACAGTAAACGCAAATATTATTTATCCCCGAGTATATCTACACTATGGCTTTAAAGCCGAAATGTCGATTCCATTGCTGATGAAAATTTGTGGTATTATTCTAATTTATTCTTATAAGTAGTTTAGGTCGTAGTACCAAAGCGTTAATCCAAAATCATTAGTCCATTGACAAAATGGCAAATATCAATGTTCAGATCAACAGATATGGACTCCAGAAGAGTGTAATCAGGCGTTAGAAAAAAATAGAATAACATCACAAATAGAAAAAATGAGGCTGCTCTAACGATTAGCCGGAACCTGTGTTTTACAAGTTTGTTTGTTTGTTTGTATTGGAGTTGAACGGCCCAGTCAACACTATTTAGGTCCATGACATTTTTAGCCAGTCAGTTTACCTATCCACACTTTATACGTAAGCGGTTAACCGGTACAATGAGAAACAAATCAGACAAGTAAGTAATACCCCCGGCAACGCAATTTTTCTGTAAATAAAGTTTAGTTCACGAAGAGTTCATTTCACGGACTATTTTGTGTTTTGAAAATAACATTAGAACATGAAGTTCTCACTACTGACCATCCTAAATCCCAAAGTGGTGGTTCTGATGGTTTTTATTTTTAATGCATCACGTGAACAAGTCCGTGAAATTAAGACCCCCTAAACCCCACTTTATATAGAGAAAACTGGGGTTTAAGGGGGTATACATTATTTTTCTTATTTCTGCTCAAAGACATAGGTTGTGGGTACTCGTTAGAACCGCCTCACTGAGACGGTTCTAACGAGCACCCTCAACATATGTTTTGAACATTTATAACAAAAATATAAAGGATTTTCATCAGAAAAGTAGCCATTTTGGAGATGTGAAAAATGCACCATGTCGCACGGTTGAGTTATCGTAATGTATAATTGTCGGATATTGCAACCGGTTTTTTCATGTTGTATGTGCTCATGGTTGTGTGGTATTTTTATTATTTGTTTAATTTTCATTACCTGAGTCTTTTGCCAGCCTCGTAAGCTCAGTCGGATGTGCGTCTGACTGGTGATCAGAAGGACGCGGGTTCGATACCTGCCGGGGTCGCCAACATTCCTTCGTGGAGATTGATCATAAAATCTTTTCTTTGGCAGTTCTCTCCCTTCCGCTTATTCAAGAAGGGCGGTTGTCAGTTTCTGGCGAAAGAATGCGCACTGTACTGGTTAACCGCTGATGTATACGTCTGTCCAGGAAAAGTGTGGATAAGTTAACTGAATGGCTCAACAAGGACCTAAATAGTGTCGCCTGGGCCGTTAAACCCAATACAAACAAACAAAAACCTGTGCCTGTTGCATCGTGATCACCTTCTGGATAAGTGGGAGCTGGTTGCTAAGCTGTTTGTGGTTCCATTACAAAAACGCCTATACAAATACATTGTAAACTTTACCGCCGAAAAAAACTAACATTTTAAGATGAAACATTGTGATATTTTTTCTTATTTCTACTCTTACATATATATTGTGGGTACTCGTAAGAACCGTCTCGAGCTCAAAATATAGATGATGGGTTCTAACGAGTACCAACACTCTATATTTTAGAGTAGAAATAAGAAAAATAAGATGTACCCCTGTACACCCCAGTTTTACTATATAAAAGTGAGGTTCAAGGGGTCAAAATTATATAGCCGGTTTTCGTGATGGTTTATTCCATTGTTGTTTGTTGTTGTTTTGTTTTGTTTTCTTCATTGTAAACTAATTTTCTTTATGGCGCCACAGGAAAGCGGTAATCTTTGATTATTGCTTTTCCTTGGCATCTATTTCTATGTGTGTGTGTGTGTGTGTGTGTGTGTGTGTGTGCGTCTGTGTGTGTGTGTGTGTGTGTGTGTGTGTGTGTGTGTGTGTGTGTGTGTGTGTGTGTGTGTGTGTGTGTGTGTGCGTCTGTGTGTGTGTGTGTGTGCGTGCGTGCGTGCGTGCGTGCGTGCGTGCGTGTGTGTGTGTGTTAATTGATAAAATCTGTATGTTATCTATGTTTTCTTTAACGTTTTCACTACAAAATGTCGATCATCAGACGATTTGTTTGTTACAGGTTTTACCTCCCCATCAACACCATTTAGATCACATTGGAGGCGTCTATTCCAATTTTGTGGGATTTTTTATCCGACATTGAGCTGAAATGACTTCTCAAGCCCTACTGCCCGAACACATCGCTAGGATTTATTTACAGGAATGGCTTAGACCTTCTCAGCGGTTTACGTGTACTCATCATTACGCAAACACGCCTATACAATTTATCGCCGAAAAAATCAAAATTTTATGATGAAAACTTGTGATGTTTTTTCTTATTTCTGCTCCAAATATAGATAGAAGACACTCGTTAGAACCGCCTCATCGAGGCGGTTCTAACGAGTACCCACAAGCTATTTTTAGAGCAGAAATAAGAAAAATAGGGTATACCCCCGGAAATCCCAGTTTTACTATAGAAAAGTGGGGTTCAAGGGGTCAAAATTATATAGGCGTGTTTTCGTGATGTGTTCGGTTGTTTTCTAGGCGCTTCATCACGAAAACACACCTATATAAATATGATCCCCTTGAAACCCACTTTTATAAAGTAAAACTGGGGTTTAAGGGGGTATACATTATTTTTCTTATTTCTGCTCAAGCACATAGATTGTGGGTACTCGATAGAACCGCCTCGTCGAGGCGGTTCTATCGAGTCCACGCAATCTATCTTTTGAGCAGAAATCAGAAAAAAATATCATAATTTTTCATCTAAAATTTTCTAATTTTTTGCCAAAAAATTGGCAATGTATTTGTATAGGTGTGTTTTCGTAATGTAACGTGCACTCATGTTCGGTCGTTTTCATCCTAAATCCCAAAGTGGTGGTACTGATGGTGTTCGTTGTTAATCCTTATCTTGCTGAATATTCATTTAAGCCACACCCATTTCTGTCTATCAATCAATCAAATTACTCGATGTAATTTATTGCTACACATTCATAAACTGAATGCCATAAAGTGTAGATCCCGATTGCAAAGAAAAAGGTTGTCGTGAACAGCAGGATAAGAGTTAATGTACATTTGTCAGATATATGCCTGTGTCTGTTGCATCGTGACCACCTCTTGTGGGAGAGAGGGGGCTGGTTGCTATGTTGTTTGTGGCTCGTTTTTTTTTTTTTTTTTGTTGTTTGGTTGTTTGCATCACGAAAACACGCCTATATAAATATGAACCCCTTGAACCCCACTTTTATAAAGTAAAACTGGGGTTTAAGGGGGTATACATTATTTTTCTTATTTCTGCTCAAGCACATAAATTGTGGGTACTCGATAGAACCGCCTCGTCGAGGCGGTTCTATCGAGTCCCCGCAATCTATGTTTTGAGCAGAAATAAGAAAAAAAAATCACAATTTTTCATCTTAAAATTTCTTTTTTTTTTTTTTTTTTTTTTTTCCAAAAAATTGGCAAAGTATTTGTATAGGTGTGTTTTCGTAATGTAACGTGCACTCATGTTCGGTCGTTTCCATCCTAAATCCCAAAGTGGTGGTTCTGATGGTGTTCATTTTTAACCCTTATCTTGCTGAATATTCATTTAAGCCACACCCATTTCTGTCTATCAGCCAATCAAATTACTTGATGTAATTTATTGCTACACATTCATAAAGTGAATGCCAAAAAGTGTAGATCCCGATTGCAAACTTCTAAGGTTGTCGTGAACAGCAGGATAAGAGTTAATGTACATTTGTGAGATATATGTCTGTGCCTGTTGCATCGTGACCACCTGTTGTGGGAAAGACGGAGCTGGTTGCTATGTTGTTTGTGGTTTGTTTATTCTATTTTTGTTTGATTGTTTGCTTTGGTTTGTTCCCAACAACTGTTTGTGTCGTGTTTTTTTTTTTTTTTTTTTGTTATGGCTTGTCTTTGAGTGTGTGTATCGCTTTCATTATTTTGTTTTGGATAGCCAATTGGCCATTTTGTGGGAAAGTAACTGTCCTTTTGGCTTCCCGCTAGTGCTGTTTCCATTAAGGTCTGGTTGTTTCGTGTTTGTGTACATTTCTCTTGGTGTCTCATATGGGAGCTGTCGGTTAATTGTATCGAATCCTGATCATTGCCTTCACCTCTATTTCCTATTATGCGGAAGCACCATGCCGTCCAAAACAATGTTTCTAGGGATAGCTAGCCATTCCATTACGCAAACACGCCTATACAAATACATTGTCACCTTTATCGCCGAAAAAATGAAAATTTTAAGATGAAAAATTTTGATATTTTTCTTATTTCTGCTCAAAATATAGATTGTGGGCACTCGTTTAAATAAGAAAAAGAAGGTTTACCTCTGTAAACCCTAGTTTTCCTATATAAAAGTGGGGTTCAATGGGGTCAGATTTATAAAGGCGTGTTTTCCTGATGCATTTAGCACAGTTATCTATGTGATGACTCACGTATATTACCCTGCTTCTTCTATCTTTTGGTGAACTTTATGTCTGTGGATTAAGGTGTCACCGGTTTCTCTTATGTATTCGTTTTTGCCGCCGGCACGATGTATAACATGATATCAATTGCCAAGTCTATTTTGACAGTAAACATGTTTTTACCAAATTAATAAGCATTGTTAGGCATGACAAGCATTTATTATTGTTAAGAGATAAGGACAAAGCCCACAAATGGATCCGTTGCCGTTTTTATTTTTGTCCTCAAACTTTGCCCATTACGCTAACAAGTCCGTGAAATGAACAACCCCTTACACCCCACTTTTTATAGAGAAAACAGGGGTTTACGGGGGTCTAAACTATTTTCCTTATTTCTGCTCCTACACATAGGTTGTTGGTACTCGTTAGAACCGCCTCAATGAGGCGGTTCTAACGATTACCAACAACCTATGTTTGCTTTATAAATAAGGAAATTATCATCGATTTTTATTAGAAAAGTAGCCATTTTGGAGATGTGAAAAAATGCACTATTTCGCATTGGTTTGTTATCGTAATGCTTAGTTCATACGAGGTTGTCGTTAACATTTTATCACCTTTGTTTTCGTATAGCACTTGTCTCATCTTCTCATATTAAATTGGTAAATGGAGGCAATGATCAGGAGTAGATACATTTACATCACACCTACCGTTCAAGACACCAAAGGAAAAGAAATCCCGACCTCCAGCCTGTGATTTTTAATTTTAAACATTCATCGGCCTATGAAAAGAAATCAGTCCTTTAGAATGTACAATTCTGTACTAGAGACAGTGACACTTAGGTGATTGAGTTATTGAATTAGGACTCGGTTGTTTTGTTTTGTTTTTGTCGCCGCAAAACGTTGGTAAAATCATTTTTTATTGCAAGAAATCAGTCGAATTTTCAAAGGGAATCTCGGCGATTATTGTCAGCGATTTCGGGAAACATTTCGCCTAGAAATTTCTCTTTCCCATCACGAAAACACGCCTATATAAATTTGACCCACCGCGAACCAAACTTTTATGTAGAAAAAACTGGGGTTTACAGGGGTAAACATTATTTTTAGCTCACCTGTCACGTAGTGACGAGGTGAGCTTTTGGGATCACTTTTTGTCCGTCGTGCGTGCGTCCGTGCGTCCGTAAACAATTTCAAATAAGTATATCTCCAATACCCCATGGCCAATCTTGATCAAATTTCATGTGAATCATCATCAGGTAGGGGGAAAGGCTGCATTAGGCTTTTGGGCTGATCAGATTGGAATTCTGGTTGCCATGGCAACATATAGCTCCCATAGACTTATAATGGGAAAACATTTAAAAATCTTCTTCTCTGAAACCACATGGCCCAGAGCTTAGATATTAAGCATGTAGCAAGAGCAAGTGGTCAACTACATAATTCCTGCCAATCATGCCCCTCGGTGCCAAATGGGCCACACCCTAGGGCCCCTTCGCTGCCATAGACTAATAATGGAAAAAAAAAACTTCAAAAATCTTCTTCTCTGAAACCACAGGGCCCAGAGCTTAGATATTTAGCATGTAGCAATGGCAAGTGGTCACCTACATAATTCCTGCCAATCATGCCCCTGGGTTCAAAAAGGGCCACGCCCCGGGGCCCCTTCGCTCCCATAGACTCATAATGGAAAAAAGCTTCAAAAATCTTCTTCTCTAAAACCACAGGGCCCAGAGCTTATATATTTAGCATGTAGCAATGGCAGGTGATCACCTACATAATTCCTGCCAATCATGCCCCTGGGTTACAAATGGGCCACGCCCCGGGGCCCCTTCGCTCCCATAGACTCATAATGGAAAAAAAGCTTCAAAAATCTTCTTCTCTGAAACCACAGGGCCCAGAGCTTAGATATTTAGCATGTAGCAATGGCAGGTGGTCACCTACATAATTCCTGCCAATCATGCCCCTGGGTTCAAAAAGGGCCACGCCCCGGGGCCCCTTCGCTCCCATAGACTCATAATGGAAAAAAAGCTTCAAAAATCTTCTTCTCTAAAACCACAGGGCCCAGAGCTTATATATTTAGCATGTAGCAATGGCAGGTGGTCACCTACATAATTCCTGCCAATCATGCCCCTTGGTTCCAAATGGGCCACGCCCCGGGGCCCCTTCGCTCCCATAGACTCATAATGGAAAAAAAGCTTCAAAAATCTTCTTCTCTGAAACCACAGGGCCAAGAGCTTATATATTTAGCATGTAGCAATGGCAGGTGGTCACCTACATAATTCCTGCCAATCATGCCCCTGGGTTCCAAAAGGGCCGCACCCCGGGGCCCCTTCGCTCCCATAGACTCATAATGGAAAAAAAGCTTCAAAAAATCTTCTTCTCTGAAACCACAGGGCCCAGAGCTTAGATATTTAGCATGTAGCAATGGCAAGTGGTCACCTACATAATTCCTGCCAATCATGCCCCTGGGTTCAAAAAGGGCCACGCCCCGGTGCCCCTTCGCTCCCATAGACTCATAATGGAAAAAAAGCTTCAAAAATCTTCTTCTCTAAAACCACAGGGCCCAGAGCTTATATATTTAGCATGTAGCAATGGCAGGTGGTCACCTACATAATTCCTGCCAATCATGCCCCTTGGTTCCAAATGGGCCACGCTCTGGGGCCCCTTCGCTCCCATAGACTCATAATGGAAAAAAAGCTTCAAAAATCTTCTTCTCTGAAACCACAGGGCCAAGAGCTTATATATTTAGCATGTAGCAATGGCAGGTGGTCACCTACATAATTCCTGCCAATCATGCCCCTGGGTTCCAAATGGGCCACGCCCCGGGGCCCCTTCGCTCCCATAGACTCATAATGGAAAAAAAGCTTCAAAAATCTTCTTCTCTGAAACCACAGGGCCCAGAGCTTAGATATTTAGCATGTAGCAATGGCAGGTGGTCACCTACATAATTCCTGCCAATCATGCCCCTGGGTTCAAAAAGGGCCACGCCCCGGGGCCCCTTCGCTCCCATAGACTCATAATGGAAAAAAAGCTTCAAAAATCTTCTTCTCTAAAACCACAGGGCCCAGAGCTTATATATTTAGCATGTAGCAATGGCAGGTGGTCACCTACATAATTCCTGCCAATCATGCCCCTTGGTTCCAAATGGGCCACACCCCGGGGCCCCTTGGCTCCCATAGACTCATAATGGAAAAAAAGCTTCAAAAATCTTCTTCTCTGAAACCACAGGGCCCAGAGCTTATATATTTAGCATGTAGTAACAGCAAGTGGTCACTTTCATAATTCCTGCCAATCATGCCACTCCCATAGGGCCCAGAGCTTAGATATTTAGCATGTAGGAAGGGCAAGTGGTCAACTACATAATTCCTGCCAATCATGCCCCTGGGTTCCAAATGGTCCACGGCCTGGGGCCCCTTCGCTTCCATAGACTCATAATGGAAAAAAGCTTCAAAAATCTTCTTCTCTGAAACTACAGGGCCCAGAGCTTAGATATTTAGCATGTAGCAATGGCAAGTGGTAACCTATATAATTCCTGCCAATCATGCCCCTGGGGTCGAAATTGGCCACACCCCTGGGCCCCTTAGCTTCTATATACTAATAATGGAAAAAAAGGTTCAAAAATCTTCTTCTCTGAAACCACAGGCCCAGAGCTTAGATATTTAGCATGTAGCAACGGCAAGTGGTCACCAACATAATTCCTGCCAATCATGCCCCTGGGTTCCAAATGGGCCACGCCCCGGGGCCCCTTAGCTCCTATAGATTCATAATGAAAAAAAAAGCTTCAAAAATCTTTTTCTCTGAAACCACAGAGCCCAGAGCTTAGAAATTTAGCATGTAGCAACGGCAAGTGGTCACCTACATAATTCCTGCCAATCATGCTCCTGGGGTCCAAACAGGCCACGCCCTGGGGCTACTTAGCTCCTTTAGACTCATAATGGAAAAAAGCTTCAAAAATCTTCTTCTCTGAAACCACAGGGCCCTGAGCTTAGATATTAAGCACATAGCAACGGCAAGTGGTCACCTACATAATTCCTGCCAATCATGCTCCTGGGGTCCAAACAGGCCACGCCCTGGGGCCCCTTAGCTCCTATAGACTCATAATGGAAAAAAGCTTCAAAAATATTCTTCCCTGAAACCACAGGGCCCAGAGCTTAGATATTTAGCACATAGCAACGGCAAGTGGTCACCTACATAATTCCTGCCAATCATGCCTCTGGGTTCCAAATGGGCCAAGCCCCCGGGCCCCTTTGCTCCCATAGACTCAAAATGGAAAAAAAGCTTCAAAAATCTTCTCCTCTGAAACCGCAGGGCCCAGAGCTTAGGTAATTAGCATGTAGCAACGGCAAGTGGTCACCTACATAATTCCTGCCAATCATGCTCCTGGGGTCCAAATTGGCCACGCCCGCGGGCCCCTTAGCTCCCATTGACTCATAATAGAAAAAAACTTCAGAAATCTTCTTCTCTGGAACCACAGGACCCAGAGCTTAGATATTTAGCATGTAGCAACAGCAAGTGGTCACCTACATAATTCCTGCCAATCATGCCCCTGTGGTCAAAACGAGCCACGCCCCGGGGCCCCTTAGCTCCTATAGACTCATAATGGAAAAAATGCTTCAAAAATCTTTTTCTCTGAAACCACAGGGCCCAGAGCTTAGATAATTAGCATGTGGCAATGGCAAGCGGTCACCTCTAGTGGACCCCTACCAAGATTGTTCAAATTATATTGCTGGGGCCAAAAATGCCCCCGCCCCGGGGCCTTTTGGTTTCTCATGGGCATATATAGGGAAAATCTTTAAAACTCTTCTTCTCTGAAACCGCAAGGCCCAGGTCTTTGATATTTGGTATGAAGCTACACCTAGTGGACCGCTACCAAGATTGTTCAAATTATAGTGCTGGGGCCAAAAATGCCCACGCCCGAGACCCTTTGGTTTTACATAGGCTTATATAGGAAAATCTTAAAAAATCTTCTTCTCTGAAACCACATGTCCCAGGTCTTTGATATTTGGTATGAAGCTTCACCTAGTGGACCCCTATCAAGATTGTTCAAATTATACACACTGGTAAAGGCAAGCGCGCAGGGTAAGGAACAAACACACCGGATAAGGAAATTTTTCCGCTCAGGATAAAAAAGAAAATGGCGGATTGGGTATCCCATGTGCAGGTTTGTTGTTGCTCTAGATTTCGTGTTATGGTTACTTATCAATACGGCTGCTCACATTAGCTTCACGGAAGGCACATATTATTCACAGATTTATCTTCGATGGTCCGAATTCGACAGTTACAGCCAGTCAAACGGAGAACCGGACACAGTGGAGCTACTCCACCGCGAAATCTCATTATTTTACATGAAACGCTCTTCTGGGAAGATGGCATGCACTTTTTTGTTGGTTGTAGACATACACATGATAAATCGGACTGTTGCAAATACGATTTAAGGAAAATTTGAAATTAGAAGGCCCACAGTGAGAAATCCTAGTTCAATTTTCAATACAACGCCCACGGGCCAGGAAATGGTTACAACGCATATGATAAGACACAAAATTTTCCGGGGAAAACGGTTGTTGTATGGTCGTAGCACTAGGAAATTTCCATCTCAGATTAGGTTTTCCGATATTAATAATTAGTCCTGCATAGTTTAAAGCACCAATTGTGACCTTTAGGAAACGTTCACAGTTTGTGTGCATTGTCTTGGCATGTGCATTGCTCTGGTTCTAGCAGTATAATCATCCCCTATGAGGGGATAGATGGATTTGGTTCATCGCGATCATGAATTAGAGAAATGATATTTATGTCCATGCAGTATTTGTGGTAGAAAGTTGTATGTTTGTTCTTTGGCTGAAAATAAGATAGATAACTTCGCCAAATTCGTGAGACATACCTATTGCAACGGAAGGTCAGGTGGTTTTTCTCCGGGTACTCCGGTTTTCGCCCACCCCTGATTAACGATCGGCTCGATATGAGTGAAATAATCTTGAAAGGGCCAATACTTTATCTGTATACAAAATACTAAATATGTACAGGCAAGGCTAGGCTGTTATATTTTGAAAGCCATAAAGGTGACAAATTTTGGAATTTTGGTCAAAATCGGTAGTCATGGTAAAAACATACCTTATTTGTGAATGACCAAACATTTTATTGATTTGTTTTTCTTTGAAACTGTATCTTTTCATAAAACTTCACCATACAACATTTATGAAACAAATATTCCGGAGGGGGGGGGGGGGGGGGTGGGGGGTGGGGAGTGGGGATGGGGGGAGGGGGGCAGATATAATTGGAAATCTTAACAGGCCCTTTGTACGCAGTTCGTCGTCGGATATAAGGCAAATATTGTGTTTGATTTGAGGTTTAACGTCCCCGTCAACACTGTAAAGGTCATTTTGGAGACGTTGCTTCCAATTTTGTGGGACACTGAGATGAAACGACATCGCAAGCCCTGCCACCCAATGAAACCAATAGGGTTTATAAGCATGGACGGGTCGACTCGCACTGCTTTGCCTGGGCAGGCTTAGAAGCAGTTACCAGTACTCGTGTGTGGGTCGGTTTCAGCTCTGCGTGGAAGCATCATGCAGCCCATCTATTTCTTAAGCCCCGATGGGCAAGGCAAATATTAAAGTATGTACATGTATTGGTAACTGAATGATTTAATATGCCGGCCTCGGTAGCTCAGTCGGATGCGCGTCTGGCTGGTGATCAGGAGGGCACGGGTTCGACACCTGCCGGGGTCGGCAACATTCTTTCATGGATATTGATCATGAAATCTTTTCTACGGTCATTCTCTCCCTTCCGCTGATTCAAGAAGGGCAGTTGTCAGTTTCTGGCGAAAGAATGTACAGTGTACTGGTTAACCGCTTACGTATAAGCCTGTCCAGGAAAAGTGTGGATAGGTAAACTGACCGGCTCAAAATGACCTGAAATAGTGTTGACTGGGGCGTTAAACTCCAAAACAAACAAACAAACCAATAGGCATTACTGAAAACAAACCTAAAACATTTAAATGTTAATTTGCACATGACATTATATTAGCCTTGTTGTCCTACGCAATATTTTTTACGGACCACATTCTCCTTGGCCGAATTCTCCTAGGTCAAATCGTCCGGGCCAAATCGTCCTAGCTTCATAGTGTGTGTGTATGTGTGTGTGGATTGGGGGGGGGGGGTACATTGCTAGAACCAGAGCAATGCACATGCCAAGACAATGCACACAAACTGTGAACGTTTCCTAAAGGTCACAATTGGAGCTTTAAACTATGTAGAACTAATTATTAACCAGTGCTTCAGCTGAAGTGCACGACCCACCGGATGCTTTTAGCTTTATGAGTGTTACCATATATGGGTATGGCGGCCATTTTGGTCATGTGACCTGGACCTAAAACGGTTCCTTCAATAAATGCGCCTTATCGTAAGGAGCAAAAATATATCTTATACTTTAGTACTGTATTCTGAATCGTTTGCAGGATAAAATGCATTCTCACTTTTCCAATACAAAAGCATATGTGTCAAAGTTTGACCTAGGCACAAAGAAGGTCAAGGTCAACCCAGGGTCACCATTTTAGCAATTTATGATGGGCCTACGTCCCAGATGCTATTTATCAAGTTTCGTGGAAATCTGCCCAGTGGTTCTAGAGAAGACTATTTTTGAAGGGTTTTTACCATATATGGCTTGGCGGCCATTTTGGTCATGTGACCTGGACCCCATGAGCAAATTTTGGTTTCCCCAATCCCATAGAGGCTCCATATGAAATTTGACTTCAATCGGCCCTACGATTTCCGAGGAGAAGCAGTTCGAAAATGGAATGTATTATTTCGCAAGTTCATTGGTAAGATCTCATTGATATCTATCAGTATGCCAAAAATTGTTTAAATATTCCAAGCGGTTAAGTCACTATCACCAATTTTCACAAACGGGTTACGGACGGACAGACAGACCATATATGGCTTGGCGGCCATTTTGGTCATGTGACCTGGACCCCATGAGCAAATTTTGGTTTCCCCCATCCCATAGAGGCTTCATATGATACTTGATTTCAATCGGCCCAACGGTTTCCGAGGAGAAGCAGTTCGAAAATTTTCACATTTTTCGCCTCGGCGAGGCTATACTAAATGGAATGTAATATTTCGCAAATTCATTGGTTAGATCTCATTGATATCTATCAGTATGCCAAAAATTGTTTAAATATTCCAAGCGGTTAAGTCACTATCACCAATTTTCACAAACGGGTTACGGACAGACTGACAGAATGACCGAATGACAGAATGACACGGTGATTTTAGGGCACTCTTAGAAATCAACCGACTTCAGTCGGTTGCTTTTTCTGCGGGTCGTGCAATATCGGAAAACCTAATCTGAGATGGAAATTTCCTAGTGCTACGACCATACAACAACCATTTCCCCCGGAAAATTTTGTGTCTTATCATATGCGTTGTACCCATTTCCTTGCCCATGGGCGTTGTATTGAAAATTGAACTAGGATTTCTCACTGTGGGCCTTCTAATTTCAAATTTTCCTTAAATCGTATTTGCAACAGTCCGATTTATCATGTGTATGTCTACAACCAACAAAAAAGTGCATGCCATCTTCCCAGAAGAGCGTTTCGTGTAAAATAATGAGATTTCGCGGTGGAGTAGCTCCACTGTGTCCGGTTCTCCGTTTGACTGGCTGTAACTGTCGAATTCGGACCATCGAAGATAAATTTGTGAATAATATGTGCCTTCCGTGAAGCTAATGTGAGCAGCCGTATTGATAAGTAACCATAACATGAGATCTACAACAACAACAAACCTGCACATGTGATACCCAATCCGCCATTTTCTTTTTTATCCTGAGCGGAAAAATTTCCTTATCCGGTGTGGTTGTTCCTTACCCTGCGCGCTTGCCTTTACCAGTGTGATTATAGCCCACGGGCCAAAAATGCTCCCGCTCTAGGGCCATTTGGTTTTACATAGACTTATATGGGGAAATTTTTGAAATTTTTTTTTGTCTCTGAATTCACAAGGCCTAGGTCTTTGATATTTGGTATGAAGCTTCATCTAGTGGACCTCTACCAAAATTGTTCAATTATAGCCCTGAGACCAAAAATGCCCCAGCCTTGAGGCCCTTTGCTTTTACATAGACTTAAAAAGGGAAAATCTTTAAAAATCTCCTTCTCTTAAGCCACAAGGCCTAGGTCTTTGATATTTGGTATGAAGCTTAATCTTGTGGACCTCTACCAAGATTGTTCAAATTATAGCCCTGGGGCCAAAAATGCCCCCGCTCCAGGGCCCTTTGGTATTACATAGACTTATATATATATAGGGAAAATCTTGAAAAATCTTCTTCTCTGAAACCAGATAGCCCTGGTCTTTGATATTTGGTATGAAGATTCATCTAGTGGACCTCTACCAAGATTGTTCAAATTATAGCCCTGAGACCAAAAACGCCCCTGTCTCGGGGGCCCTTTGGTTTTACATAGACTTATATAGGGAAAATCTTTAAAAATCTTCTTCTGTGAAACCACAAGGCCTAGGTCTTTGATATTTGGTGTGAAATTTCATCTAGTGGACCTCTATCAAGATTATTCAATTTATAGTCCTGGGCTCAAAAATGCCCCCGCCCCGAGACCCTTTGGTTTTGCATAGACTTATATAGGTAAATCTTTAAAAATCTTCTCTGAAACCACAAGGCCCATGTCTTTGATATTTGGTATGGAGCTTCATCTAGTGGACCTCTACCAAGATTGTTCAAATTATAGCCCCTGCCCTGGGGCCCTTTGGTTTTACATAGACTTATATATAGAGATAATCTTTGGAAATCTTCTTCTCTGAAACAGCAAGGCCTAGGTCTTTGATATTTGGTGTGAAGCTTCATCTAGTGGACCTCTACCAAGTTTGTTTAAATTATAGCTCTGAGGCCAAAAATGTCCCCGCCCCGGGGCCATTTGGTTTTACATAGGCTATGTAGGGAATATCTTTAAAAAATCGTCTCTGAAACCCCAAGGCCCAGATCTTTGATATTTGGTGTGTAGCTTCATCTAGTGGACCTTTGCCAAGATTGTTCAAATTATAGGCTTTGTTGATATTTGGTATGAAGCTTCACCTTTTTAGACCTCCCTCAACATTATGCACATCGTAGCCCTGGGGTCAATAATGGCCCTCCCAGAGGCCCACTTGTTACTTTATCATATGGGTCAGGTGAGCGATCCAGGGCCATCATGGCCCTCTTGTTCTTATTTCTGCTCAAAAATATAGATTATAGGTACTCGTAAGAACCGCTTCGATAAGGCGGTTCTAACAAGTACCCACGATCTATATTCTAAGCAGAAATAAGAAAAATATCACAATTTTACAATTTTTCATCTAAAAATTTTCTTTTTTTTTTCGGCGATAAAGTTGACAATGTTTTTGTATAGGCGTGTTTTCGTAATGTTTTACTTTTTCTCGCTTCTGCCGATTTTTCGCTTGTCCGTTTCTCCGCGAAACCAATAAAAGTAGGTTTTACCGTTGGTTGGTCTGTATTCATTTATTTGAGCCAGCGCATGACATAACCTGCAATAAGACACGTGCGCCCGGCGAAGACTCAGATCAGCCTGCGCATCCATATAGTCTAACCAGAAACTTCTCTTGCTGCATGGAAGAGCATTAGGCCCTTAGCTAATCTCAGAGCGCAATACGAAGCCTATGGGCTGACCTGATTCTTCGTTGGGCACCCATGTCTTATTGTAGGTTTTGTCATGCGCTAGCTCAATTTTATTTATTTATTTATTTATGTGTGAATGGGGGCCCTCATGTCCAGAGCACATATTGTAGAGGAAAAGAAAAACAGGTATTTTTCCCTAAAGATACATCCAATTTCTTGAAGAAAAAAAAAATATATTGCAAACTCTGCTACAGTCAGGTGGTTGAATGGCCATGTGGTCAGTGAGTGCGTGCGAAAGTCTCTCTCTCACTCACTTTCTCTCTCTCTCTCTCTTTCTCTCTCTCTCTCTCTCTCTCTCTCTCTCTGAAATAGGTTAATGCGACTGTATTCATTGATCGTGGTTTGTTTAAGTAACTTTGTTTCATTGTTTGTGTTTTGTTCTTTCAGGTTACCTTAACGTCCCTGGTCCCTACATTCCGCTTGCATCCGCGCCTCTGGCATACGCCCGATCTCCAGGATATTCTGTCATACCTGGGAGTGTACCCTATGCGGGAGGCGCCTATGGAAACCGTTTGACATATTCTGGGCTGGCGAGTCCGGCAACTCCCAGTTTGTATAGCACAAGATCAACTGGATTACTTTCTTCAGGATTCAGTCCGGTATCTACAGGACTTGGAGACATATCTGGCATAGTGCCCGGAGGATCAGTTTCACCAGTTGCCAGTGGTATTGGTCCTAGACTTGGTGGGGGAGTAATTTCATTCCCTCCTCGTAGAACTTTTGGGAGAAGGCCATTTACATCGTCAGCATATGACATAGGATCGACAGGAATTTCTCAAGGAATCAGTATAATGAACCCTATTAACAGTGTTTCAGGTGTAGTTGGTAGTTCTTCGCTGGTTCCTTACAGTGTTCCAGGCGTTGCTGGCAGAACCTCAGTGACGCCCTACAGTGTTCCAGGGGCACTTGGTAGTACCCCACTGGCTCCCTACAGTGTTTCGGGTTTAGCTGGAGGTACCTCACTGTCTGCCCAAGGTCTTCCGGGTGTAGCTGGTAGTTCCCCACTGGTTCCCTACAGTGTTTCGGGTTTAGCTGGAGGTACCTCACTGGCTGCCCAAGGTCTTCCAGGTGTAGTTGGTAGTTCCCCACTGGCTCCCTACAGTGTTTCGGGTTTAGCTGGAGGTACCTCACTGGCTGCCCAAGGTCTTCCAGGTGTAGTTGGTAGTTCCCCACTGGCTCCCTACAGTGTTTCGGGTTTAGCTGGAGGTACCTCCCTGGCTACCCAAGGTCTTTCAGGTGTAGTTGGTAGTTCCCAACTGGCTCCTTACAGTGTTTCGGGTTTAGCTGGAGGTACCACACTGGCTGCCCAAGGTATTTCAGTTGGAAGTACCCCACTGGCTCCCTACAGTGTTTCGGGTTTAGCTGGAGGTACCTCACTGGCTACCCAAAGTCTTCCAGGTGTAGTTGGAAGTACCCAACTGTCTCCCTACAGTGTTTCGGGTTTAGCTGGAGGTACCTCACTGGCAGGTGCACCTGGAAGTGGCCTTACTGCAGGGAGTTACTACCCAGCAGCAAGTCATTTTAGAAATTCTGATTATTTGGCAAATGTTGGTGTAGCAGACTCGAGACTTGGGGGAGCAGCTTTGAACACATTGAACACAGTAAGTGGTCAAAACTACAGATCTTCAATTGGCGACATTACTCCTGAGGTTGGTGTTGGTTCCGGTGGTCGTATCGGTGCAAATGGTATCAGAGAAGCAGCAAGCTTAAATACTATTGGCACACCCGAGCTTGCCAATGCCGGTTCCGTCCAACTGAATGCACAAGAAGTAGCATCTACCCGCATAGTGTAATACCACAGGGAAATGACTTTACATTTATATACTGCAACGTCACAACACATTACGAAAATACGCCTATACAAATACATTGTAAACTTTACCGCCTAAAAATGGAAATTTTAAGATGAAAAAGGTTACATTTTTCTTTTTTCTGCTCAAAATATAGATTGTGGGAACGCGTTAGAACCGCCTCATCGAGGCGGTTCTAACGAGTACCCACAATCTATGTTTTTGAGCATAAATAAGAAAAAAATGTATACCCATGTAAACCCCAGTTCTACTACATAAAAGTGGGGTTTGAGGGGATCAAAATTATATAGGCGTGTTTTGCTTTAAACTTTATTATAATTGCTTCAATGACATGTATATGTAACAGACAAATATATATTATCCAGGATTTGACATTAAGGCAAAGGCTTGTGCAGTGGCCATCTCCTGGTAAATTTATATAGGCGTGTTTTCCTAATGAACAAGTCAACTAGGCAAGAACAAAGTGGGATATGATGTGGTAATCTTTTAATCATTACGAATTCACTTATTCAAGTATATTGAGATATTTGCCACAAAAAAAAAAGAAAATTCAGATAAAAAATCTGATATTTTTCGTATTTCTAGTCCAAACATAGGTTGTGGGTACTCGTTAGAACCGGTTGCTCCTGTAAACCCAAGAAAAGTGTGGATAAGTAACTTGACCAGCTCAAAATGACCTAAAAAGTCTTGACTGGACCGTTAAACCAAAACTGGAACAAACAAAACAAGCAGACTGGGGTGACTACCTTCTCAAAGCGTGAAAACAAGGCTAATATGAAGACACTTTTCGCTTAACGCGTCTCAATTAATCTCACAGGGACCAGAGCAGTCAAAACTGATACTTGTACTGAAAATTGAGCCGGAGCAAATCATTTCCTACAATTTACATATGTGCCCAGCGAAGAATCAGATTAGCATGCGCATCCATATAGTCTAACCAGAGACTGCTTTTGCTGCATGAAGGGGAATCATGCCCTAAGCTATACAGACCCGCAGGCTAATTTGAGTCTTCGTTGGGCGCACATGTAAATTGAAGGAAATTCTATGCCCCTACTAAATTAGTAGTCTGTCATGCAGCTTCCCGCAGATGGTCTCCGTCATGCGAAAAACTGCTTCGGGTTCTTTGGCCACTCTGCTCAGCCACTCAGACTAGCAAAAGTCTTGGAATTTTAGATATAGACACCAGAACGATGCTGATCAGCATGCGCGATTGGCAATTTTATCAACATTCAAATATATAAAAAATTTTATCACCAAAAAATGATTTTTTTTTCAGATATAAAAAATTCTTTGGTATTTCTGCTCGAAACAGAGCTTGTGAATAGTCGTTAGAACCGCCTCGGCGAGGCGGTTCTAATGAGTGCCCACATTCTATGTTGTTCAACAGAAATAAGACCAACTAGAGGTGTCAGTGAAACTGATCAGGGCCCCGGCAGTGCCATCAGAGAATTTGGATTTTTTTCAAAGGGCTATAACACTTAGAGTATTGCAGCTGGAGTTACGTAACTTACCATGTAATCGTGTACTGATATTATGACCTTATATCTGAAGTTTGAAGGTGATGCATTTGACGGTTTGTAAGTTATGAATAGAATACGAAATGGTATTACTGTATGGCAACTGTCAATAACTTCAGCTTCATTTTCATTTGGATATCTTTATTGGTTTTGAAATTAAGATGAAAACAAAAGACGAAAAAAGCAGATTTATTTGTTTTTCAAAAGGCAATAACCCTCAGAGTATTATAGCTACAGTTAAGTAACTTGCCTTGAAATTGTTTAATGTTGTTGTGATCTTACCTTTAAAGGTTGAAAATGATGCGTTTGAAGGTTTGTAAACATGAAAAATGTTGATGGACAGACCGTCAGATGGACAGACAGATGGACGGATGCATGGATGGACGGACGTACAGACGGACAGACAGACAGGGTATTACTATAGGGCAACTGTCAGTAACTACATGTATATGAAGTTTCATTTGGATATCTATAGCGATTTTAAAAAAGAGATGGAAAAAAGACGAAAAAAGCTGAATTTTTCAGTTTTTCAAAGGGCCATAACTCTTAGAGTATTGGAACTACAGTTATGTAACTTGTCCTAAAATTGTGTAATGATAATGAGACCATATATTTAAAGTTTGAAGCTGATAGGTTTGACGGTTTGTAAGTAATTAAGAAAAAAAAACATGAAAAGCTGTTTTTATAAGTTTTTCAAAGGGCCATAACTCTGAGAGTATTAAAGCTACAGTTAGGTAACTTGTCATAAAATTGTGTAATGATGATGAGACCATATATGTAAAGTCTGAAATTGATAGGTTTGACGGTTTGTAAGTTATTAAGAAAAAACATGAAAAATAAGGACATTTTTAAAGTTTTTTCAAAAGGCCATAACCCTGAAAGTATTGTAGCTAGAGTTACATATCTTGACATGAAATTGTGTAATGATACTGTGACCTTATATTTAAAGTTTGAAGTTGATGCGTCTGACGGTTTTTAAGTTATTTAGAAGAATAATAAAAAAATGTGGACGAACAGACGGACGGACGGACAGACAGGGTGATTTCTATATGACACCCGCAAATTTCCTAATAATATATATAAAAGTTGGGTTTAAGGGGGTCAACATTATATAAGCGCGTTTGCGTGATATGTTCGCAAATGCCGTTATCATGGTTTGTCAAGACGCGATTCAAACCTTTAACCCTTATCTTGCTGTTCACGACAACCCCTATCTCAGGAAACAGTGTAGATCCAGATCAGATGGCTTCTTCAGAAGCCATCTGATCTGGATCTACACTGTTTGACATTCACTTTATGGATTTGTAAGGATAAATTACTTCAAGTAATCTGATTGGTTCAGAGTGAGAAATGCGTGCGGCTAAATTGAATATTCAGCAAGAGAAGGGTTAATCGCAGTCGCAGTTGGATGTTTTGTTAGAATTTTCATTAGCAGCTTCGGGGCAGTCAGACAAACTGCCGGGATTTCCAACTGATATTTGAAAGTATTTAATTTTTGATTTTACAATATGGAACTATAGAGTATAGTTTATCTATGTTTTTTTTTTTTATTTTTGTTTTGTTTTGTTTTGTTTTCAACGAGGAAGATGGCGTTCGGGACTTACTATTGGGTCTGATGCAAAATGCGTTCCTCCATAAAAGATGTCACAGTGTTCTTGAAAGGAAGAACCTTCCTGACACAATGTAAAGAAGATGAAATATGTGACACAATTCCCTTACCACTATTGCTTCATATGCCATATAGAAACTATTTTAAAATGAAATTGTAATCATTAAATTTGAAACATTTATTATTTGTTTTTACTTTTAACAATTTTAACCTTTCATTGTTACAGTGGCCTAATACCCTTCGGTAGGCCCCCGCCCTTTGGGGCTTGAAAAAATAAATGTGCTGCATGATGCTTCCACGCAGAGCTGAAACCGACAGCACAAGAATACTGGTAAACCGCTTAGAGGATCTAAGTCTCTGTGAGTCGGACAGGACATACTATCGCATATTTTGACGTTATATAATCCAACGTTACATGCCCAATGTACGGCAAGCAATTTTACTATTTATTATGGAATGAAGATACCTGATATATTATATTAGATATCTTATTTAACATATAAGATATCTGATGTAACAAATAAGATATCTTATATCCTAAACTTGATATCTTATTTAATTCTGCAATTCGGATATCTGATCTGATATATAAGATATCTTATATTTCAAATAAGATAGATATCTTATATTACATATAAGATATCTAATATGATACATAAGATATCTGTTTTGTCAATTAAGATATCTTATTTACCAAAGAATATAAGATATCATATACGCTAAATAAGATATCTTATTTAGCGTATATGATATCTAACTTAACATATAAGATATCTTATCTACGCTTGATAAATAAGATATCTAACATAGTCTATATCTTTTTTTCTTTTTTTTTACTTTTTTCTTTTTTGAGAGAGATAATAAATCCTGTTTGCTTTTGTTTGTATAATTTATGTCCCTCCCTTACAAAAAAATCTTCATATTGTGGAAGTGTTACTTAAACTGCAAACTCTGAGTTATGCCAAGCTCTTGTCGCCTGCCCGCTGCATGTATTTTGACAAAAAAGCAAACACTCTCGCCAGACTGTGCATATGCTCAGTTTGATTTCTGCCCCTTCTTTTCGCACAATTAGTTCAATATTTCTTTGTCACTTTTATCCTTTTTTTTAACCAAATGGAATCTTCCTCCATATATATCGCAGGAGTTCGTTTCGAAATTAAGGTATGATAGGTTGTGTTATCTGAAATTAGCTGACTTTTGGCAAGTAGAGTAGACCCTGATCTGATCTGGGCTTCCACTGTTTGCCCGGTACCCGTTTTGGGGTTTCCGGTACAAAATGGGTTTTTGAATGTTAGGCATATTTGGGGTTAATAACTAAAATATATGATAGATCAATAGTCAACATCTGTGAATTCATTTTTTTTAATTCTTAGCTCAGTGGATTGTGCACTTGCCTCTGATACTAGAGGCCCCCGGTTCGATGCCAGGGAGCGGTGATTATTACGGTGTCCCAACACGCTCCATTGTCATCATTTGCAGGGATGAATGCAAAAAAGTGCACCGTCCTTCGGATCGGGACGTTAACTGGAGGCCCCCTGTGCATGATTACTGATTACTGTGTAGGCTTTCAACCCTGCAACCTGGAGGGTATGTAATGTACACCTTCGAGTAATGGTCAAATGTGACCGCAGTATAAGTGGAAAGAAAGAAAGAAAGACACGAAGAGAATCCATCAGAAAGGTTTACTTTCTGTAACATATAGGAGCTTTGTTTCGTGACGTACTTCCGGTTCTAAAAATAGAACGAGAAAAGCCCTGGCCGTCAACGGCCAGTCATTCTGTCGTATTGCTTCAAGGCAATGGGACAGATAAAGTGTTAATCACAGCGTAAAACAGGGGAATTCTTTTAAACTTTTGGCGAATTCTAATATAAGATAATGGGAGAACTACTGATATGCAGCCAGGTGTGAAATTTCGCATTACCAAAACATGCCTATACATGTATATTTTCTCTCAAAATGTCCGAATAGTGTTAGCATTTTAAGTTCTGCCAATATGTTTGAATAGCGATGGCCGTTTCAATTGACGGTCAGTGTTTTGCGCATGCGCAAGTATGGCGTCATAAACGGAATTCCTAAAACCTCCAATATTCTGTAGCGATTTGGAAAAATCATGTGATCATCCATTCTCTAGTCTTTTTGTGTATCAGTCTACATGCACATCAAACATCTTTGTTTAGTGGCCAACATACGTCATAATAACATCGATAAATTAGATGCCTCCAGCTACTCGCCACGCAAACCAGGGCTCTAGTGATAGATTCAGGGCTTCTCCAGACTTTCGGAAGAGTCTTCAAACCAAGCGCCCCTCTCCATATGACATTAGATGCTGGTGGGGCGTAAAACACACACACACACACACACACACACACACACACACACACACACACACACACACACACACACACACTGACACACACACACACACACACACACACACATCTGTAAATCGAGTCGAAACAATGGTAGCCGACTCCTCTCTTTCCGGGAGATCATTCGCTTTTCTACCAAGCCCGGTACTCGTTAAGATTTTCTGTGCATATATTTTGGCTACCACTACCGACATACCAGCCTTGTTATTTGGAAGGAGAGGGCACCCAACGAAAACGGGGAGTGAGTGAGTGAGTTTTGCGTCTCACCAACATTTAAGGTCATACGGAGACGGGATCTCGGTTTAAAGACTCATCCGAAAGTCTTGAGAAGGCCGGGGTCGATCCTGCGACCCCTGGTTTATAAGACGAGTAGCTTAACCACTGCACCCCGGAGGCTTCTAACGAGAACGGGGAATAAAATCCACGCCACCTCTGCTAACTGCTAATAGCCATACGACACGTGTTATTAGAATATCCGTTGGCAGTTGGGGGGGGGGGACTTCATTTATTTTTTGGTAAAATATATATCTTATATATAAAGGTAAATAAGATATTTTATATATTATATGAGATATCTTTTATAATATATAAGATAACTAATTTACTATATAAGATATCTGATATAGGATATGAGATATCTTATTTACCGAAATATATAAAATATCTGATATGCTAAATAAGATATCCAATATACTAAATAAGATATCTAATATAACGTATAAGATATCTTATATAATATATAAGATATCTTATATAATAAATAAGATATCTTATATAATATATAAGATATCTTATATAATATAAAAGATATCTGATATGTTATATAAAATATCCTATAGGCTATATTAGATATCTCAGTTGGTATATCAGGTATCTTATATAGTAAGATAAATAAGATATATCATATATCATATTAGATATCTTATATACTATATAAGGTATCTTATATCCCATATTAGATATCGAATAAACTTAATAAAATATCTAATATAGCATAAAAGATATCTAATATAACATATCAGATATCTTATATGTTATATAAGATTTCATATTTATTAAATGAGATATCGTATATATAATGACATGGAAATAAGCTTGATACATAGACCCGGCAAGAGAACAGCCCTCTACGGGGTTTACGACCAAGTAAGGCACAACCCGGCCTGCCAAGCAACTTAGACTCTCAAGAATCTTGAATTCTCAAATTAAGAAGTAACTGTTAGTTTACCATCACGTGAACAAAGTAGAAGTAAAACAAAGATCAGGAATCGATACAATTAACTTACTCCACCCATCAAAGACACCAAAGGGAAAGAAATACAAACATGAAGCGACCAGACCATAATGGAAACCTAAACAAAGGAAGGCCATAAGGACAGTTACTCTCCCACAAAATGGCCAAATGGCATCCAAATTAAAAAGACACAAGGGATACACACAGTAAGTACTAAGTAACAAACAACAACACAAATAAACCGCCACAGAAGAACCGCCTTGGAACGGTCAGTGGAAAGAATTCCACTGGGGGGGGGGGGGGCTTAAATCGATTATACATGGCCATAATCCTCGCCCTTCCCTCTGTCGCGGTATACACTAATTTTGTTAAGTCCGCATGAAGGCTTCCTAACTCATCAGTGTAACATCTCCGAGAACATACAAATCAAAAAACTACGGAGATGAAACAAGGTACGGAGCATCAGGCGCCAACCAACATAAAGAATACTAAAATAAAATAAAATCATATTTATGTTTTTACGCTGGAACCGTCATATAATCTTAAGCCCGACCCACCAGTGTGCAATCAAAGAGGGAAGCAAAACTGCCAACCGTGATTGGGTTAACCACCATGCATGCAGTCTGTTTTATAAATTCATGTTGTACCCAATTTTTATATATAGACGAACGATTTTACGAAATTGGGTACCAAAGTCATTACAGGCATGTATTTTTCTAAATTTATGTACTAAGTCACCATAGAATTCGGGTTCCGATAGGCCTTGTTGCAGAAGTGTTTTAAGTCCAACATTGAGTTTTGAAACCAAATGAGAATGACGTCTATAAACTTTAGAAAAGGCTTTACGTAGTTTATGATACCGATACCCCTGATTAAGAAGTTTAGCTGTTAATAATTTATTTCGAGTGTTGAAGTCGGATACATGACTAGACACTTTAGCGAATTGAATTAACTGGCGAAATATAAACCCCGTACGATGTCGCACGAGGAACATCGTCGTCCAAAAAAAGAAAATGTACAAACTCGAAATCAAAATCATCACGTTTATGATAAATTTTGCAAGAAACAAATCCATCTACAATAGATAAATGTAAATCTGTGAAACGAAGATTCCCCTAAACACAACTTTATATAGAGAAAACTAGGGTTTCCGGGATTAACATTGTTTTTCTTCAATGAGCTGGTTCCAACGAGTACCAACAACCTTTGTTCTCACTATAAATAAGAAAAATATCGCGGATTTTCATCAGAAACATAACGAAAACACGCCTATTCAAATTCATTGCAAATTTTACCGCCCAAAAAATAAAAATTTTCAGATTAAAAATTAAGATATTTTTCTTATTTCTGCTCAAAATATAGACTGTGGGTACTCGTTAGATCCGCCTCATCGAGGCGGTTCTAACGAGTACCCACAATCTATATTTGAGAGCAGAAATAAGAAAAATGAGGTATACCCCCGGAAACCCCAGTTTTACTATATAAAAGTGGGGTTGAAGGGGGTCGAACTTATACAGGCGTGTTTTCGTAATGAGTAGCCATTTTGGAGATGAAAAAGAATACCATCACGAAAACACGCATGTATAATTTTTACCCCTTGAACCCCACTTTTATATAGTTTCAGGGGGTATCGAGGCGGTTCTAACGAGTGCCCACAATCTATATTTTGAGAAGAAATAAGAAAAGTATTACAGTTTTTCATCTTAAATCTTTTTTTCGGCGACAAAAGTGGCAATGTATTTGTATAGGCGTGTTTGGGTATTGTGAAGTGCTTTTCAAACTGTGCGGAGGCTCGTCTGCATTTTGTTTCGCAAATAGCCAAATGTTTTCAAGGCATAAAGTTTTCAACGATATGTGTCACTTGAGAATACAAGTTCAAAGTCTTCAGGAACAACTGGGCAATTTGCAACCGTCATTTAAAAGCATTTAGGAACAAGGAAATGAAACCTATTTAATATGAGTTTGGTCAGATGACCTATATGCTCCCCCAACTCCCCCATGTCCATATATGGTATAAGCATTTGAAAACCTATTTTTGTCCGGGACCAATGGTCCCATTACTTTGAAACTTGGTTTGTACATAAGGATCACGGGGCCCATCATATCTTGTGATTACTAGATTACTAGACCTTGACCCACTTTAGGCCATGGTCAAATTTGGTTGCATATGCTTTTGTAAAGCACAAAGTGAATGTTGTGAACTTTAAATTTGTATATGGGCCCCGTCAAGCGATTTGGGTACTTATCGCCTATGCGAGCAGTGAATCAAGAGTAACCTTCAGACAGAAAGCCATACCCCTGGACCCTCTGAATTGCTGGGCATGCGCAGTTTAAATTTGTGATGACGGAATGCTCAAAGACACTAATTTGCTTGGCGGGGCTCATATATGAAAAGAACCAACTAAATGAGTAAATGAAGCTACTTGTGTATCAAAGGTCAATGTTACTTGGACCAGGGTCACTCAGATATGAGCCCCGCCAAGCGACTTTGGGTCTTCGAGCATTCCGTCATGACAAGTTTTAACTGCGCATGCCCAGCCATTCAGAAGGGCCAGGGATATGTTTTTTGTCTGAAGGTTCCTCTTGATTCAATGCTTGTATGAGCGAGCAGCGAAGGTTCTGGCGAGACTGCGCGGATGCGCAGGCTCGCCTGAACCTTCGCTGCTCGCATAGGCGATAAGTACCAAAATCGCTTGACGGGGTCCATATAAAAATTAAAACGTAATATTTTTATAATATGTTTACAAGCATAAAAAAGCCTATTGTAAGGTGCATTGCATTGTTGTGTCAGATAAAACATTCTTGCACACCAGGCAAGGAAATTACCCTGGAATAAATTAATAACTCTTATCCTAGAGTAGGTTATCATTCCCAGATACATGTATGTGATGAAAATCGGAAGTTTCAAAGTCTTTGGTGTGCACTAGTGACATAGAACTGCCGTCGCGTAAAACGAAATGTAAGCATAAACAAGAGGACCATGATGGTCCTGTATCGCTCACCTGAATCTATTCATCACCTTGTTTTTGATCCCAAATGACCCATATTCAAACATATTCCAGATTTTATAAAAGTAAACATTCTTGGCAAGTTTCATGAAGCTTGAACCAAACATGCAGTCTCAAGTATGATTTGACCAATTTTGTTTGTTTGATTTGAGGTTTATACTATTTAGGTCATTTTGGAGACGTTGCTTCCAATTTTATGGGACTTTTATCCGACATTGAGATGAAAGGCCCGCCCCTTCATGTCTGACAGCATTTATATTTCTGCAGCCTGAAGGTTGATTTCAATCATTTCTAATCTTTAGCATGCTTATGATGGGGAAATTATGAAATAAAAGTAGGTAGAGTGATGACAATGTGTTTTCTAAAAATAGCCAAAAGAACTTTGACCATGATCCAAACATCCTGAAAGTCTGAATTGCTTGAGATACTGTTTTATCATACAGAATATTTGTTTAAAGTTATAATAACCACTAAAAGGCGGGAAAACCCTGATGGGGTAGCCTGACAAACAGCATAGGCCCAGATCAGGCGTCGCAGAACGTGGCATCTGATCAGGGGCTGCACTGTTTGCTTACAGCATTTTCTGTCAAATAAAATACCCCTTCTGACCAAGGTATTACAAAAAGAAGACAATTCTGAGCAAGTTTGATGATGATTGGATTAAAACTGTGGCCTCAAGAGTGTTAACAGGGTTTTTCTATGATTTAACCTACTGACCTACTTTTTGACCCCACATGACCCATATTCGAATCTGACCTATATATTGTCAAGATGATCATTCTGAGCGAGTTTGATGATAATTAGACTAAAATTAAGTCTCTAGAGTGTAAACTAGGTTTTTCTACGATTTGACCTACTTTTGACCCCACATGACCCATATTCGAATTTGACTTAGATATTGTAGAGATGATCATTCTGAGCAAGTTTGATGATGATTTGACCAAAACTGTGGCCTCTAGTGTTTACAAGGTTTTTCTATGATTTGACCTACTGACCTACTTTTTGACCCGACATGACACATATTCGAACTTGACCGAGATATTGTCAGGATGATCATTCTGAGCAAGTTTGATGATGATTGGACCACAATTGTGGCATCTAGAGTGTTAACACGGTTTTTCTATGATTTGACCTACTGACTTATTTTTTTTGGCCGACATGACCCATAATCGAACTTGACCGAGATATTGTCAGGATGATCATTCTGAGCAAGTTTGAGGACGATTGGACTAAAACTGTGCCCTCTAGAGTGTTAACAAGGTTTTTCTGTGGTTTGACCTACTGACCTACTTTTTGACCCAAAAGGACCCATATTCGAACGTGACCGAGAAATTGTCAGGATGATCATTCTGAGTAAGTTTGAGGATGACTGGACCAAAACTTTGGCCTCTAGAGTGTTAACAAGGTTTTCCTATGATCTGACCTACTGACCTACTTTTTGACCTAAAATGACCCATATTAAAACTTGACAGAGATATTGTCAGGATAAACATTCTGACCAAGCATGAGGAAGATTGCACCAAAAATGTGGCCTCTAGAGTGTTAACAAGGTTTTTCTATGATTTTACCTACTGACCTACTTTTTGACCCGACATGACCCATACTCAAACTTGACCGAGATATTGTCAGGATGATCATTCTGAGTTTGAGGATGATTGGACCAAAACTGTGGCCTCTAGAGTGCTAACAAGGGTTTTCTGTGGTTTGACCTACTGACCTACTTTTTGACCCGACATGACCCATATTCGAACTTGACCAGATATTACCAAGATGATCATCCTGAGCAAGTTTGAGGATGATTGGACCAAAATTGTGGACTCTAGAGTGTTAACAAGGTTTTCCTTTGATTTGACATGGTGACCTACTTTTTGATCCGTCATGACCCATAATCGAACTTGACCGAGATATTGTCAGGATGATGACCTGAGCAAGTTTGAGGACGATTTGACCAAAAATTGTGGCCTCTAGAGTGCTAACAAGGGTTTTCTGTGGTTTGACCTACTGACCTACTTTTTGACCCGACATGAGCCATATTCGAACTTAGTCAAGATATTATCAAGATGATCATCCTGAGAAAGTTTGAGGATGATTGGACTAAAATTGTGGCCTCTAGAGTGTTAACAAGGTTTTCCTTTGATTTGACCTGGTGACCTACTTTTTGACCCGACATGACCCATATTCGAACTTGACCGACATATTGTCATGATGATCATTCTGACCAAGTTTGATGATGATTGGATCAAAACCTCTAGAGTGTTAACAAGAAAAGTTTACGCATGCAAGACGAACGACGCACGACGATCGACGCACAACGACACCGGACATCTCACAGTCACAAAAGCTCACCATGACCTTCGGTCAGGTGAGCTAAAAATGAGCCAGCGCACGACAAAATATATAATTAGACGTGCGCCCATCGAAGACTCAGATCAGCCTGCACATCCATACATTCTAAACAGTGACTTCTCCTGCTGCATGAAGGAGCACTGGGCCCTTAGCTATCCTTAGAGCGCATAACGAAGACTCTGATCAGAATGCGCGGATGCGCAGGATGATCTGAGTCTTCGTTTGGCGCGCATGTCTTATTGTAGGTATTGTCATGCGCTGGCTCAAATAATAATAATAATTTATAATGAATGTGAGATAAACATAAAAAACCCTCCCCATTACTTCTGTCCGACATCATGTCACACTGTTACCCTACTAGAGGGATTTGTCTATTCAACACTCACACCCATGCAAGATTCTTATATTGTATAAACACGTGATCCAAATGTGACATCCTTTACCCACAAGCCCGAACTGAGCCTAATGGTTCTGAATGATATACAAAATGATAAAAACAGTGTCGGTCATGTCCAAACGAGCGTTTGGGAATGTGAAGTCCGCAGATATGAACTAGAAGCAAATATGATGTTGTAGCCTAAAACCCTGGCAAATAAACCTGTTGTTGGGATATAGGCGGATATAAGCGATTGAATAATCACAGAGGATGTTTTTTTTTGGATTTAACAGCCCGATCAACAAAGTTAGAGACCTTGTTTCCTGGACTAACTTATATTTACTGTACACATATTCGTAATTAACTTACAGCCGTCTATCTTTAAACAGGGGAAGGAAATACTAAAATAGAAACCATCACGTGGACAAGTCCGTGAAATTAACACCCCCTTACACCCCACTTTGTATAGAGAAAATTGGGGTTTACGGGGGTAAACATATTTTTTCTTATTTTTACTCCAAGACATAGGTTGTGGGTACTCGTTAGAACCGCCTCAATGAGGCGGTTCTAACGAGCACCCGCAACCTATGTTTGCAGCATACATAAAAAATATCATGGATTTTCATCCGAAAAGTAGCCATTTTGGAGATGTGAAAAATGCACACTGTCACACGGGTGTGTTAGCGTAATGCCATTCCGAAAGCAGTCTCAATGACGGTAAGAAAACAAAGCCGTGCGAAAGCGATTTGTTTTTATTAAAAATGTGAGATTTGTTTTAATCTGTGTTCAAACCACAGGTTGACGGTGAGGGCTCGTTAAGGTCGCCTCAGTGAGGTTGCTTTAATGTGTACCCACAACCTATGCCATGCAGCATAAATAAGAAAAAATAATGCACGCCCAAGCAAACCGCAGTTTTATCTATTTAAATGTAGATTTGGATTATTATTCATTACACGGATTTGTTAACGTGGTGAACACGTGTTTTTATTTCCAGTAATTTACAAATGTCCATCTTGGAGTAGACTTGCTCCCGTCTAACTGGTAATACGTTTTAACATTTTAAATAAACAATTTCCCACCATAAGCATAGACAAAGGGTTTCTCACTGTCATGAGTTTCTAACAGGTAAGGGAGATAATATGTGAAGAAAAATAGTCAAGGAGGGGTATGTTTTCTTAGTTAGAATTCTTCAAGCCAGGCTAATCTTGGAGCAGCAGAAGAGATAAAAAGACTGCAGAGACGATTCCGTACCTAGTCTCTTTGTAAATCAAATGATGAAATCTGCGTTATAAACATCATTGTCTCCCGTCTCATACATTACGATAACACACCAGTGCGACATAGTGCATTTTTTACATCTCAAAAATTGCTACTTTTCTGATGAACATCCGTGATATTTTTCTCATTTATACTGCAAACATAGGTTGTGATGCTCAGAAATAAGAAAAAATGTGTACCCCCGTAAACCCCAGTTTTCACTATATAAAGTGAGGTTTAGGGGGTGTTCATTTCACGGACTTGTTCACATGATTAATACGTCGAAAACTTGGATTTGCAAGGGCATTCATAATTCCCTTTAAATCTTGGAGCAGCGGAAGAGATAAAATGATTGCAGTAAAGATTTCGTGACTGGTCTCTATGAAGTTTACATAATCAAATCTCATAAATACATTGAAAACTTGGATTCACAAGGGCATGCGCAATTCCCTTTAATCCTAACAAATCATAGACCGTGGATAGGCGGTTCTATCGAGCACAAACAATATTTGTTTAGAGCAGAAATAAGGCACATGTCAGAAACGAATTGTCATTTGAACATTTAATGAAAGAAAGCACCGCGGTGTCACACGGATGTGTTCCATCAATCCTCCTCATGAGATTTTATGATTCGCTTTACTTAACTGAAGTTCTGGGAGGCGGGGATTTGACTAATCAAACCATTGAAATAGGTATTGTCAATATCTAATAAATCATCCAAATATCTAGAAGTCGAGCAAAAGGCGTCGATGATTTCTGGTTTGTTTTCAACGGGAAGGGCCATAATGAAAAGTAGAAGTAAAACAAAAATCAGGAATTGATACAATTAACTTACTCCATCCATAAAAGACACCAAAGGGAAAGAAATACAAACATTAAGCGACCAGACCATAATGGAAACCTAAACAAAGCAAGGCCATAAGGACAGTTACTTTCCCACAAAATGGCCATATGGCCATCCAAAACCAAAAGACACAAGTGATACACACAGCAAGTAACAAACAACAACATAAATAAATCGCCACAGAAGAGCCGCCTTGGAACGGTCAGTGGAAGATTTCCACTGGGGGGCTTAAATCGATTTTACGTGGCCACAATCCTCGCCCTTACTTCCGTTGAACTCTGTTTCATAACAAAACAAGAACAAGTCAGCCACATGGGGTGCGCAATTCGTACCCATCGGAATACCCACCGTTTGTCTAATTAACTTAGTACCACATTTTATGTAAATATTATCATGTAGAAAGGTGAGAGCTTCACATTCTTTCTGACGTGACCATAAAGTATAATTTTATATGCTCTTCAGAAGTCAAAAAAGGCATTTCCTACATTACATGCAAGATGAAGGGAACATTCACTATGAAATGTCCATTCAGTTAAATCATTTAGTTTTTCTTTTATACGATTATGAAGCAGTGCAGTGTAAAGGGTGGCAAAGTCATAAGAAGTGAGACTTGAAGCACACAAATGTCGGGATTTCAATTTATTTAAACTCCATTAGAATTTGTTACATACCAAAACGGAGTTCTCCCTGATCTTCCAAAGACTTGTCGCAATACTTAATCACACGTTTTCTGATGGCAGCAAAATATGAAATCAATAATTTTGAATGTTCAGTGGTGGTACATGAGCTTTAATTTGCAATAAATCGTGCTTTGTATGGTCTTTTATAAAGTTTAGGTAACCAATATGGCATAGGAATTTTGTGTTGGCCTTGTCCAATACAGACAGTAAACGTCTCTGATGAGAGCGGTGGGTTAATTGTAACGATTCCTGATTATTGCATTCACTTCAAATTTGTGAAATTTGTGACTGAATGACAAATGTCTTCATCAACTACAGCCCTTTCTACAGCCAAAGGCTGCAGTTCATAGGCCTTAACAACCGAGCTCTTTCTGAAGAGTGTTTACATAGTAGAGCCGTCAAACAACGACGAAATTGTTAGCGGCCCAAAACAAACTTCTTATGGAATTCTTGAATACATAGTTTAAGGTAACGTAATATGGAAGTAAAGGCAATGATCAGGAATCGATACAATTCACCCACAGCTCTCATCAGAGACACCAAAGGGAAAGAAACACAAACATGGAACAACAAACCCTAATGGAAACATAAATAGGGGAAAGCTAAAAGGACAGTTACTTTCCCACTAAAATGGCCAATTGGCGCCTTAGGTTTAGTGAGTTTAAAAACCCATCTACAATATAGTAAATACATGGTTAGTATCTTTAATAATCAAATATAATCGGTGAGCCTTAGACAATTTTAAAGGAGCTCGCCCCATAAAATTGTCACGGCGAACCGATTATAATTATTATTAAAGTATTTAGTTTATACCGCAATTCAAAACAATCAAGTGTTTAGCAAAATTAAGCAAACAAATACACTAGACAATGCAGTATGTTAAACAACATTCAGTGCAGTGGCGCGCACACGTAGTACCACGTGACGTCAGATAGCGCAAAGTGTCTGACGTCACCGCGTCACAGAGACGCAGGAAATAACATGGACGCTCGAATAAATGTTTCTCAGCGGTTAACATTTTGTATTAAAAACTGCAAATAAATAGTTTATTTTAGCTTTAGAAATTATTTCGAGGTTGAGATGCAACTGCAGTAGCAGTGCGTAATCATTCCAACGGACCATTCAAAACAGGAAAGCCCGAGAAGGTATGAATTTAGCTGAAATTTCTGAAATTCTGTTTAAATAAATATTGCAAAGATTATAACTTGCTGTTTCGTTGTTTTCTCGTGTAGAAAATGTTGCCTGTTATTGTTTACGCAAAGTTTGTTTATGCAAATTAGGGACCTGAAAAGGAGGTCTGGCCTATAAACGGCCACTAGACGTATTGTAGGTCAGTAGAAAGTATTATAGGTCACTACTGATTATAGCGTGCAGTTATTCGAACCCCTTTATTAGGTTACTTGAATTCCTGATTGCGGTATAAAGATTAATGTAAATCCCAAAATGGGTTATCGTATAGAAATGAAGACAATGAGCAGGAATCGATACAATTAAAACACACCTTCCACCAGAGAAACGAAAGGGAAAGAAACACAAACATCTAACAACCAAACCCCAACGGAAACTCCAACAGCGGAAAGCCAAAAGGACAGTTACTTTCCCACAGGATGGCCAATTGGCTATCCAAAACAAAAAGATATAAGCGACACACACACTTAAAGACAAACCATAACAAAAATCGCGATAGAAGAACCATCTTTGAAAGGTCAATGAAAAGAATTTCACTGCGTGTGTGTGTGGGGGGGGGGGGAGGTTTAATCGAATTTACGCGGCCGCAGTCCTCGCCCTTAATTTCGTCGTGGTTTAAACAAATACAGCACGAAGGAACTAAAATATAAACCAATAAACGGACTCAAGTTGGCCAAAATTTGACAATATTTAATAAATCATCCAGTTTCAATAATTTCAGATTAGATAATAACGGAAAAGGACTTCCTGAGGCCCTTTTTTATACTCAAACAAGAAAACGTCAGCCGCAATGGATTCGTTCCAATCGGAATACCAACAAGTTGTCTAAATGACTAGGATAACCCTTTTATAGAACATATTTAACTTCACTACAGCTGGTGTGTGGGAATATGTGGCGGCGGTAAAACGTCTCCCTGCCCTACATCATAGTGTAGATTATATTTACTTGTCCTTTGGGATCATTGATTCCATTGTGGAATTTTGAAAATATCTGAGGGTCACTGATGAGGCCTAATTGGCCGAAACTAGCTAGTCTGACCCAGAAAACATGTACACTCCATATTTTCACTTCTGTGGTGTATTCCTTGCTTTGATAGGATAAACCTTTTATAGAACATATTTACTATCTAATCTTATAAAAATATTGCCAAGTCGAAGATGAGAGTTTCACACACTTTCTGCTTTGACCAAAGTGTGTAATTTTTATACTTCTTCAGAAGTTAAACAGTTTACTCTTACGTAAGTATACTCTTAACAGAAAATCTTTGTTCCGAGTTCATAAGAACCATTTTGGAATATTGAGCAATTGTACCCAGTTGGAATATTCTGACGTTGTTTTGGACAACTGTACCCAATACGAAGTCAATGTACTTACAAAATACCGACGGAAGCTGCACGGATCGTCCCAAGAGCAACTAAACGTGTCCCTACCGATGGTTGCTGTACCAAAACTGGTTGGGAAACATTAAAGTCTAGAAAGCAAAAACACAAACTTCAGATGATTTTCAAAACAAAAAACCTTCAGATTTATCGACTACGCAATGCTACAGAATTAGTGCTATACACTGTACTACAATTCTTTCTCGCCATCTGTCATTCGCGAAAGGCGAAATACGGGTATGTAATTGTCCTTCCATCGATTTCTCCAACCGGAAGTAACTGCAACAGCATGAATTTCTCCGAAATATTACCTTTGCTGGAACAGACTTGGACACATTTATCATGCAAAACTTAGGACAAACTGCAGTTCCTTACATCAGCATCACTTCTCTTAAATATTTTAATAGCCCCCTTATGTGCTTGTGACTCAACAGAAGATACGCATTACTTCATTCTTATTTGCAATTCTCACATAAACCATTGACAAGTGAGTTAGTGTTTGAGTTTTACGCCTGACCGACAGCTAAGGTCATACGGAGCGGGGACTTCGGTTTGAAGACTCATCCGAAAGTTTGAAGAAGCCAATGATCGATCTTGCAAGGCGAGTAACATAATAACTACACCACGGAGGCTTTTAAACCATAGAGAAGCTTTACTCGATACCGCCAGCGATTTGTCGCACCACACTTAATTTGTTGCTCTGAAATTCTAAAGAGGAGTAAATCGTTCGAAGTACGTTGACTGAAAGGTCATGCGTAATGTTCTGAGCTTTTACCTTTGACAAAATGCATTGTGTTGGAACAAAACGCCTCTGGCGCCTGCAACAGATTATTTAATTCATAAGGAAGGCTGAAACGCATATCCATGAAATAAAGTATTAAACGTCTTGTTTACAAGTTAAATCGCATACGATTATTGTCTTGACTTTAAGGAAAGTGGGCCTAAAAGTCAAGCGACTTTCTCCTAAATCTTATTCGCACATCGTTGTACTTTGAATGTTTGTATGTGCTTGAAGATATTAGCTGTACAAATAAAATACAGTTTAAACCATGATTGTGTATTTGTCTGTTGATTACCATCGATTGTTCTGGTTTTCTGAGCATCAACCGTTCAGACTGCCTCAGACAGCCGCGGGTTAAATGAGTCATTAAAGCATATAAAGGGAAACTGAATGCAAAAATACCCATTCTGCAAAAGGTTTGTGCCAGTTGTGTTTTGAGCCTTTAATCAGACACTTCAAGTGCATACTGGTTTCGTCGTGTATCTTGGGTCTCTTTGGCGTCCAAATCAATAATATTAGCTTACAGTGGAGCAAACCCTGCTATCTTTGCAGCAGTTAAGGGCAGAGGAGAAATGTTCTTACACTTCCCTGTTTTATCATTCTGCCCTGTTTGTTTGTGTCCAGATTTTACGTCCCCATCAACACTATTTAGTTCGTTTTGCAGACGTTGCTTTCGATTTTGTGGGTCTTTTACCCGTCAATGAGATAACATGACATTTCAAGTCCTACCGCCCAAGGAAACCGCGAGGGCTTAAGGAGTGTATCGATAAGCACTTCTCGTTCTGGGCAGGCTTAGGCTTTGGGATCATTGAGTGCATTTTTAATCATTTTGAAAATAGAGTTCTGCTTAAGCCGGTGCTAGAGGACGTGGCCGGTGTTGCACATTTAAGTACTGGTCATGAACAGACTCAATAAACCGAGTCTGCTGTTTCCGTTTACTTGGTGTATTCTTTGTTTTCAAAGGTGCCTTTGTTCTCAAAGGATTTAACTGTTCAGAACTTATTTATCTTCCCTGCAGCTGGCGTTGCGCCGTGTGGCGGCTGTAAAACATCTCTCCGTACATCTTCATAACGCGGATTATATTTTCTGGTCCACTGGAATCATTGAGTGCATTTTGAATCATTCTGCTTAAGCCGGCCCTAGGAGGCGTGACCAGTGTTGCACATTTGAGTACTTGTCATGAACAGACTCTGCTTGGTGTATTCTTTGCTTTCAAAGGAACTAACTGTTCCGAACATTTTAGACCTGAGCGGTTTACAAGCACACAGAATAGAAGTGAAGGCAATGATCTGGAATAGATACATTTAGCCCAAACCTCCCATCAAAGGCACCAAAAGTCGGTTTCAGCTCTGCGCAACTTATTTTATTTCTCAAAGCCCCGATGGGTATGGCGCTTTTCTTCCCTACACTTCATTTTAATTTTCTACTCTTCTACTATCATTTCTATCTCTTAGACTACACAAAACTACCCTAAAGGGTTTACGAATCGTTAAGCCCCGTAACAATCAATCAATCAATCAATCAAGAGCATACCTGTAAAAAATAGAACAGTTTGTAGTAATACGTTTGTCAACTAAGTTCCTTTTTTTCAGAAAAAAAAATCAAATTATCAGAAAATCACAGTCAATACCGACTCAATTTAAAATTGAAATTGACAGATAACTTTGTGGTATGAATTTTCATCGGTATTTACCGCCACATGTAATGGCTATTTTTGTAACAAACCGAGTTTAAAAAGACATTCTACAAAATATCGAAATTCGCTACAGGTATATTTCTTATTCTTTTTCATAAAGAAATAATTTGACCTTTCTTTTTACAAAATGCAAATCCTTATTATTAAGCATGGTTGTAAGATATTGAAAATGTCAAATGTTTTTGGTTCATGGTCAATAGCCTTCATCTGTCTGCGTGAAATGTTCATCTGCACTTATGCAATGAAAAGGCAAGATATCACTTGAATAAAACATGAACAAATGCCTGTTAAGAGCTTTCCGTTTAGTCTGCCAAAAGTAATCTCTTTGGGTTATACTGTGCCAGGGAAGGCTGTACCGTTTCTTTTTTCCTAAGAATTAATCGCATGTATTGTCGATAGATAAAGTTAGTACATTTCCTATGGAAAGCCTTGGGTCCACAGAAACCTCATGCGGACAGAGAAAGCCCGGACTTGCCTCAATTCATGTGCACCATCAAGTTAACGGGTAACTGCTGCCATAAATAAATAAATAACATAAATAAAAAATTATTGTGCGTAAATGTGTTAAGCTATTTCTTCAATTAATGTTATTCCATTGATCATTGACTGAAATATTGTATATTAAATTTTATTTTGTGACAAGATAAAATTCTATCCGTCAAACTCTGTATCTTTCGCTGGCTTGATGTGGCTTTTTTCCGGCTACATTTGTGTAGCACTTTGCTGTAAAAACATCGTTTATCTGCACATTGAAGCAAATTTGAGGGGCATTTTATTATCAAAAGCGTCTTAGCAATATTAAGATGATCCACACTTGCGGTATTTTTTTTATTTTATACTCGGAAGGGAAAAGAACATGTGAGAAAATACTAATCCATTATTATTGTCTCTGTAGCAGCCCGGAACTACGTTTTGTTGATAAGGCACATGCATGTTCCTATTCAAATCATAAAGTGTGTCTGGTTGGCGTTTTCCACCCAGTCAGCACAATTTTGGTCCGATAGAACTGGTCAGCTAACTTTTCGACGCTTCTCCTGGGCAGTGCGCATTCTTTCACTAGAAACTCACATCTATCCTTCGTGTACGTGTGATGGACATTTGAGCGTAAAACTCAAAAGGTCATAGTAAACTTTTGAACTTTTTTTTCAAGTATAAAGAAATAAACGGATTATATGTAACTGGAACATGTAAATACATGTAATGTTCACCAATACAAAAAGCTTCTTTTATTTGTCATCAGTAGTATTAACTCAAACAAAAAAAAAAACAGATCATTTTAGTCAGTCGCTCGAATTTGTTTCAGCATAAAATATGGGTTTTTCTGTGGAAGAAATAAAAACATGGTCAAAAAAGTACAAAAAGACGGAAAGAATGCGCTCGTACAGACTGGACCCGGCTCTGAAAACAGGCGGTAATCAATGGCGATGTGCATTTCATACCTGTGATTTCGCAGAAAAAAATGAAACACTCAAATCCACAGGAAGGGCAAGCAACGGAATGAACCATATCGGATCTAGAGCCAAGAAGACAGCAGCAGATAAAACTAGTATTAAGCCGTCAACAATCATACGGAGCGAAATTCAGACTTTTTGTAAAAAAACGTTATAACCTAATGAAGAGCTTTGCAAAACAAGTGTACAGAGTTCGTCGGAAGACGTATTCGCCAGTATCCGAGAGAAAGGAGATACATCTGGCACTTTCCAGCATGGGCAGGAAGACCAGCAATGGAAGTTGTTTTTATGTCAATAATTCAGAAGAAGGATTGATTATGTTTGCCACTTACATAAACATAGAATGTCTATTTTCTGTAAAAGAACTTTTTTATGGATGGAATATTCAAGTGCTGCCCTCGGTCTTCCCAACAGCTGTATACGATACTTGGATTCAGCAAATGGAATTATGTTCCACTGGTGTGTGTCCTTTTGTTTGGGAAGTCAGATGTTAACAGAAATGGTCAGAAATGGTCGGTCTAGTACCATCAGCTTATGTAATGGCAAGAATCTGGCACTGAATATGTTCTGTTAGAAGCAAGGAATACACTGTAGAGCTGAAAAGTATGAAGTGTATAAGTATTTGGCCTGACTAGCTAGTTGTGGCCAATAAGGCCTCATGAGTGACCCTCAAATATTTTTTTTAAAATCCACAATGGAATCAAGGTCCCTGTAGTCTTTATGGTAATCTTCTGGCTGCCAATGAGATTTATAATAGGCGGAGCTTCGTATTCATGAGCAGTCGCTCGTCAGTAATTATATGCGAGCACATGATATACTTAGTTGGAACATGGAGTAGAACAGATGCTTAAAAAAATAACAAAATAACCAAACCAGAGGACTTGTCATTGCAACTACAGTCCCAGTGGACAAGAAAATAAAAACTAGATCTACACTATGATGAAGCCAGAAATCATTCATGTGAACTTTGAGTTTACAGTCATGTATGTGATACGCAAACTGTTTTATGGTGTGACTATAAAGTGTAGTCGTTTCCACTGATGGCTATCCTGGTGTCGTATAATACAGGTTTTAGGTCTAAGGCGCAATTACAAAGGGCGCTCAGAGCTTGGAAAGTGGGTCTGTAGTGGGTTCTTAATCTTGGTATTTGTTTTTCTCCGGCTGAGGAAGAGAACATAATTGTTGAAGATTACATGTCAGACATTCCCAGCGACAGCAAATGTGAAAAGTGTATGGACTACTTGACAGAAACCTACATTATCGCAGAGTCAAAGTTCCTCCGCCCCGCGCAGCTTTGTGCTGAAGTTCCAACAGAGAACAAGCGTACAAACAACGGACCTGAATCGTTCCATCCCTTTTTTATAGAGCAGTTCTACTGTGGGCACCCCGGGATATACACATTGTTAAAGCATTCAAGCAAGATAATGAACATGAGCTTACACTAGTGTGCCAGTGTCAAAAGCTGAGAAGAAGAGAAACAAGTTTGCCTGTGAATTGTATTGGAAATACACGGATGGGGGAATCACCAGAGAGGGGAAAACATCTGGACTCTGGGCTAAAGGGCCTATAGGAATGTGTAAATGACTTTTGGTACTGGACAAACGTGTAAATAATATTTTAGAGAGCTTGTACAATGATTTATCATGTTGATGCTAAAATAACACACCCTCAGTACTAAAGTCCTGCTGCCACCTCCTTGGAAACGGGCTAAGTTCGACTCGTAATCAAACTGAACAATCTTTTACCCGACTAACGGAAGGGGCATCCATTCACAGATAAACAGGTAATCCGCTCACAAGGTATATTTTTCATTTCGCTCAAATGTCCACTTTTTTGCCACTCAAATGTCCATTTTTCCGCTAAAATATCCTTTCAGTTTGCTCAAATGCCCTTCGCCGTGCCCTCTTTAAATAATCGGAGCGAAGCTAAAATGAACATATAGAGAGATTTCATTACTCATCTCAACGAACGAATGCTACCAAGATCGGCCAGGTAATAAGGTACGAAATAAACAGAGTTTACATTTGTTTTTCTTTTCTTTAGATTGATATAAAAAAAATATCAAACCGACAATTACCCTATGCCGCATAATAAAGCAGAAGTAAAACAAAGATCAAGAATCGATACAATTAACTTACTCCACCCATCAAAGACACCAACGGGAAAGAAACACAAACATGAAGCGACCAGGCCATAATGGAAACCTAAACAAAGGAAGGCCATAAGGACAGTTACTTTCTCACAAAATGGCCACCTAACATAAAAAGGACACAAGTGATACACACAGTAAGTAACAAACAACAACATTAATAAACCGCCACAGAAGAACCGCCTTGGAACGGTCAGTGGAAAGAATTCCACTGGGGGGGGGGGGGGCTTTAATCGATTTTACATGGCCATAATCCTCGCCCTTACCTCTGTCGCGATATACACTAGTTTTGTTTAGTCCGCATGACGGCTTACTAACTCATCAGTGTAACATCTCCGAGAACATACAAATAAAAAAAAACTACAGAGGTGAAACAATGTTGAGGACTCGACAGCATGGCCATAATCCTCGCCCTTACCTCTGTCGTGGTATACCCCAATTTTGTTTAGTCGGCATGACGGCTTCCTAACTCATCAGTGTAACATCTCCGAGAACATACAAATAAAAAAACTACAGAGATAAAACAAGGTTGATGACTCGACAGCATAGAACAACAGAATTGCTGGAGCAAAAGAAAACCAACAGTAAGACTCCGAGTTACCTTCTTTAAATAAAGTCGTATATTATTATTATTATTATTTAATAGTATTATTAATAGTATTTAGTAAAATATGACCAAAAATGGAGATGAAGAATGACAATGTCAATTTTGTTCCGATTTGCTGTTTCTTAATAGAAAAGGGAACACCTTCAGGGGTGGCAGATCCTGCAAAAATATTTTGTCTCCCGTGTCAATAGGGGTCAACTCTTAAAGGTAAGAGTTTGCTTCTGAGGAGCAGATTCTTTCCTTTATGCTTAGACCCTTTTTCAATGAAACAGGGCTTCAAGAAAAGCTAACAGGAAGTTCCGAAAGTTGTCTCCCTTTGAACATTGGCAGAAAAATCTGTCAGGTGTTCCCATTCGCCTTCAAACCTGGAGTAGTGTGTTCGCTTGTACCTGATATGAGATTTTGTTCTGCCGCCATTTAGGTTTTCTTCTTGTAAATATGACCAAACGATTTTCCTAGTAGGAATGCCAATTCTATATCTTCAGAAAGATAATTTTTCGAGTTGTAGGAAATATAGAAAAAAAAAACTTTGCATTTATAGAAACAAATGATCTTGATTTAATTCATAAGTTATTTTGAACCATAGTCACATTTCCGAGGCGATTTCCTATAGTAACTAATATAGAAAGATGAGTATGCAATTTGACGATAAAATGCCCCTTTTTTCAACGGAGTATTATGTAAAACATATCCACTAAAAGGAGAAGGCAGGACGATGAACAGTAATTTGATAATTTAATGTTTTAAAAATGGCAAAACTGGGTGGTAAAATAAACTGTCCTATGTATACCTGCCGTTTATATACTGAGGAAGCGGTTCATTGCCTAGAACCATTCTTGTCTTTTCGCATCACGTGAACAAGTCCGTGAAATGAACACCCCAGTACACCCCACTTTATATGGAGAAAACTGGGGTGTAAGGGGGTATACATTATTTTTCTTATTTCTTCTCCAAAACATAGGTTGTGGGTACTCGTTAGAACCGCCTCAATGAGGCGGTTCTAACGAGCCCCCACAACCTATGTTTGCAGTATTAAAAAGAAAAATATCACGGATTTTCATCAGAAAAGTAGCCATTTTGAAAATAAGAAAAATGCACTATGCCGCACGGGTGTGTTATCGTAATGGGTTATTGAGCTATACGCTCTTGATGCATCTCAACAATCATTCTGACATGTACTTTCTGCACGAATAGTCAAGTTGAATACGGAGAAACACGTACAGGCTTTTCACAGTTTGAGTCAAGGCTGGTTATCTCGTATCTCAATTGTTTGCTATAGAAGTATCTGACAAAGTTTTGTCCTTTTGGCCTGTCTAATTGTTGCTTCATTTATTGTACCATATGCTATAGTCTTACATAATCAGTTAAACAATGAGTTCATTTTCTGATAGGGTGAGAAAACCCTGAGCAACAGTTCTTCCTGTTGGAAGATTTGTGAAACAGTAAGCCGTCTTTATTTTTCATAAGTTTTCACCGTTATGACCATGTACCAAAGTATAAGCTTATAATTGCATGGTTTTAACAAACATTATTTGTTTAAACCACGAAAGAAGTAAGGGCGAGGATAGCGGCCGCGTAAAATCGATTTAACCACCAGTGAAATACTTTTCACTGACCGTTCCAAGGCGGTTCTCCTGTCGCGGATTATTTTTGTTATGGATTGTCTTTGAATGTGTGTATCGCTTATATCATTTTTGTTTTGGAAAGCAATTGGCCATTTTCTGGGAAAGTAACTGTCCTTTTGGCTTTCCGCTATTGATGTTTCCATTAAGGTCTAGTTATCTCATGTCCGTGCTTCTTTCCCTTTGGTGTCTCTGCTGGGAGGTGTGGGTTAATTGTATCGATTCCTTATTATCGCCTTTACTTCTGTTTGACAAAAACACTGTCTGCTTTTAACTGTAGTAGATGCGCCTGCTTTTCTGATCATCTGGCAAGTGTTGGCTGACCAACGGAGCTCCAAAAGCTGTGCATGTCACCAGAAACGCGCGCTTCTACCCTATCTAAATGTTTGTTGAAAGCAAATACTAACAGTACTATGAAGAAAATCAAGCAGATAACCCCTATCTTTCTTTTCGTTCATTAGTACATGGCATTTTCAATGACAACCATTGCTAAATCGGCTAAAACATTTAACCATGCATGCGTCCATCCCATGTTAAATAGGTGTGTTTGTGTGTGCATTGTTTATTCTCATTTTAGCAACAAGCTTTACAAACAGCTCTACAACTGATACAGTACAAAATGAAAAATAAAGTCAGGAAACACTAGTTTCACAAATGTCATCCTAAAGTAACAAGGTTTAGAAATATTTAAATCTGTCACTCAAATGTTGCACTGTATTGATAATCGAAGTATTAGTTTTCGTAAAACCAGGTAAGCAGGGGATGGAGTGATAATATAGTTATGGTCATTTCATTTACGATTGGCAAGACGGCGCTGTCGTTTGCACCTGTTTGGTTTGTGTTTGTTTTGGAGTTTAACGGCCCAGTGAACACTATTTAGGTCATTTTTGAGCCGGCCAGTTTACCTATCCACACTTTTCCTAGGCGTTAGCGGTTAACCAGTACAGTGCACATTCTTTCGACAGAAACAGACAACTGTCCTTCTTGAATCAGGGGTAGGGAGTGAATGGCCGTAGAAATGATTAACTTCTACGTGGTAAAACTGGGGTTTACAGGGGTATTTCTGCTCAAATAAAATGTATATTGTGTGTATTTGTTAGAACCCCCTCGCCGAGTCGGTTCTAAGCAGTTCCCATAATATATTTTATAATCAGAAATATTAAATCTATTTTATGATCAGAATATTTGAATAGAATAGAATAGACTGGGTCGCATGGTTGCATTATCTCGCATGGCCATGTTTTAGGGCTATTGCCAGTAGCGCTTTTACGTTAAAATGGCTACTGGTAGAGATTTAACGTAAAATCGCTATTGCCAGTTGGCTTGCAGAATTATTTCATTCTGGTTATTACTATTATGGCAGTAAAACTGCATTTTATCTGTATAAATCTTAGCTGTGTTTTATAAAGCAAGTTTAGTACCTGGTGAATCACATCTCGAAAACACGCATGTATAGTTCTGACCCCCTGGAACCCCACTATTTAAGAAATAGATCCGCTCTAACTGTGATTTGCTGAGTAATACATCACAGTTTGGAGGTCAGTTGTAAAGTAGACAAATCACGAGCGCGTAGCGCGCGTGATTTGTCTACTTACAACAGACCGACAAACTGTGATTTATTACTCAATAAATCACAAAGTAGAGCTGATCTATTTCGATTCTAACACGCTAAAAATCGACAATAATGCTCTTGTTTCATTCAAATTCTCACAACTTTTCGCCATTGTTAGAAGAAATCCCGCTAAAATTATCGACTGAAACACATTCATTTATATCCTTTTCTAACGTTTTCGATGCGAAAATATGATGTTACACCGTCTAACGTCAAGGAAATCGACAAGTGACGTCATAAATTTGCAGTTTTTAATGACGTTACTCGTCACGCTCTCCCTTGTCGTGATTTGTTGTAGAATAAAACACAGTTATTTTCCATTGCCTATATGGCGCGCTGTGTTAGAATATATAGTAAAACTGGAGTTTGCGGGGTCGGACCTTGTTCTTCTTGTTTCTGCTCTAGGGTGTGGATTGTGGATGCTCGTTGGGGCCGCTTCGATGAGGCGGTTCTGACGAGTGCCAACGGTCTGTGTTTTGGGCATGAATTGGGGTAGATATCGCAGTTTCTCATCTAAAAAAATTCGAATTTTCGGGGGTAGGGTTTGCGGTGTGTTTGTATAGGCGTGTTTTCGTAATGAATTCTAGCGTCGTTTACAGTTTGAAGAGTTCGTATGTACTTTTTTGCTTTTTAGTCTTGTTCTGCGCCAAGTAAGAATATTGTGGGCTTGGGCCGAGTTCACTCTTGGGTAGGACCTTTTCCAATCAAGGGAGGACGCGGCTTTAGGTTCTTCATCATCCTGATAGATCGGCCGCAGGGTGGACGTGTCAGCGGGCATCTCAGCCGGGGCAGTGGGGTATGCTGTCTAGACATTGGGTCTGCCACATGTTCTCTGCCCTCGGCGACGCCGTCTAGTTGGCGATACGTGTATTGTGTGGTCGAACGAAGAATGATTTATGTAATTAATCTGAAAATCTTAATATCTTACGCATTGTCGTATGTTGTACACGATTCCATGACATTTGCTCGCAAGACAATTGCCGACAACACAGTTGCTCACAATACAATTGCTCACAAGACAACTGCTCACAACATTAATGGAAAATAGGAAAATTGCTCACAGCACTATTTTTTCATTATTTTATTTTTATTTTGAAAGTAGAAGTAAAACAAAGATCAGGAATCGATACAATAACTTACACTACCCATCAAAGACACCAAAGGGAATGAAACACAAACATTAAGCGACCAGACCATAATGGAAACCTAAATAAAGGAAGGACAGTTACTTTCCCACAAAATGGCCATATGGCCATCCAAAATAAAAAGACACAAGTGATACACACAGTAAGTAACAAACAACAACATAAATAAACCGCCACAGAAGAACCGCCTTGGAACGGTCAGTGAACAGATTTCCACTGGGGGGCTTAAATCGATTTTACGTGGCCACAATCCTCGCCCTTACTTCCGTCTTTTAATTCATATTTTCTATAGTTTAAGGGAACCATTTCTTCCTGAAAGTATTATGTAACATTTATTCCGCTGGATTTCAACTAATTAGTGATAACTAAAACATCAGTAGTTGGATGAAATGATAGCCAACCAATCACTTAACTATTATGAGCAGTAGTCAGCTTAAATTATCAATATTGTATATTAAGCAGCTTGAGTTTGATTGATTGATTGATTTGAGGTTTAATGTCCCCGTCAACACTATATAGGTCATTTTTGGAGACGTTGCTTCCCATTTTGTGGGATTTTTACCCGACATTGAGATGAAATGACATCTGAAAGCCCGGTCGCCCAATTAAACCAACAAAGTTTATAAGCATGGACGGTCCAACTCGCACGACCTTGCCTGGGCAGGCTTAGATTATCTAAGCGGTTTACCAGTACTCTTGTGCGGTGGGTTTCAGCTCTGCGTGGAAGCATCATGCAGTCCATCTATTTCTTCAAGCCCCGATGGGCGGGGACCGTTAAGCAGCTTGATAAATATACTCACCATTAATCAAAATTAACCATTATTTATTTATTTATTAATTTATTTTTTGTTTCCAAAGTTTTAGAAAAAAAATCATTTGATCTCCTTAATCAATTAAATGTGAGCTTTTTTACATATATCAGCTAGAATAGGTGATATGGTTCAATTTAATTTCTTAGAAATATTAATAAGCTAACACTAACTAGTTGAAATCCAATTATCACTAATTAGTTGATATCCGAAAGAAAAAATAGTTCCCATAATTATAGATGATATAAAAATAAAATCATGAAAAAATGTGTTGTGAGCAAGTGTCCTATTTCTCATTAAGGTTGTGGCCAATTGTCTTTATAGCAATTGTCTTGTGAGCAAGAGTCTTGTGGGCAATTGTCTTGTCAGCAAATGTCTGCGCACCGTTGTACACATGATCTTAGCATGTATTGTATAGAAAATGTTGTGATAGTCTACAGAATGACAGGGTTAATCTTTTACATTGTAACTTTGTTTAGTTGTACATATGTAAATGTATGTTAACCATGATGACACTCCATATTTTTCACTTCTGTGGTGTATTCCTTGCTTCCAAAGGATAACCTTTTTATAGAACATACTTAACTTCACTACAGCTGGTGTGTGGGAATGTGTGGCGGCGGTAAAACGTCTCCCTCCCCTACATCATGGTGTAGATTATATTTTCTTGTCCTTTGGGATCATTGATTCCATTGTGGAATTTTGAAAATATCTGAGGGTCACTGATGAGGCCTAATTGGCCGAAACTAGCTAGTCTGGCCCAGAAAACATGTACACTCTGTATTTTTAACTTCTTTGGTGTATTCCTTGCTTCCAAAGGATAACTTTTTTATAGAACATATTTAACTTCACTACAGCTGGTGTGTGGGAATGTGTGGCGGCGGTTAAACGTGTCCCTGCCCTACACCATAGTGTAGATTATATTTTCTTGTCCTTTGGGATCATTGATTCCATTGTGGAATTTTGAAAATATCCGAGGGTCACTGATGAGGCCTAATTGGCCGAAACTAGCTAGTCTGGCCAAGAAAACATGTACACTCCATATTTTTCACTTCTGAGGTGTATTCCTTGCTTCTCGTGTGTTGAAAACATCCGAATTTTCACTCGTGCTTCGCACTCGTGAAAATTATTATGTTTTCACCACACTTGATGAAATATTTTTGGTATCCACCTAAAAAAAGTAAATATCCTCTTTATCATTATTTTATTTTCGGTGTTTCATTTCATGCAATATAGCAATAAGATATTGTCGAAAGATATTTTGGCTATATCAATTTAACTGTTAATAGCGGTTTTACATTAAAATGGCTATTGTCAGTTACTGGCAATAGCAATTTTGACGTAAAACCGCTATTGACAGTTATAAAATAGCTATTGCCAGTTATCTGGCAATAGCAATTTTAACGTAAAATCGCTATTGCCAGTTAACCGTCAGTAGCCACTTCGATTATATAATTGTGGTACATACGGCCTAGATATCCTGAAAATTTTCTTTCTATGGTGATACAATTTCAATTTATTTGAACAGGCGTGTTTCTGTAATGAAAGTGAACAAATGCTGTTAATATAAACGGAGTGGCTATTGACAGTCGACTGGCAATAGCCAAAACACGTTAAAATGGCTAGTGACAGTCGACTGGCAATAGCCAAAATACGTTAAAATGGCTAGTGACAGTCGACTGGCAATAGCCAAAATACGTTGAAATGGCTAGTGCCAGTCGACTGGCAATAGCCATTTTAACGTGTTTTGGCTATTACAAGTCGACTGTCGCTAAGGAATTTTAACTTTTTTGGCTATTACCAGTCGCCCTTTAATGTAAGTTTGCATCAAGTTAAACTCTTAGATGCTGTCGATTTTCTCAGCAAACACAGTAACAGAAACGCGCTGATCACACAAGAATTCCTCAGTCTGTCAGAAATTAAGTCCGAATAGCTCGTGGAACGTGATAGCTCAGTGGTTAGTGCACTTGCCTCTGATGCTAGAGGTCCCGGGTTCGATCCCCGGCAGCGGCGATAAAATTTCGGTGTCCGAACATGCTCCATTGGCATCATTTGCAGGGATGAATGTCATAAAGTGCACCGTCCTTCGGATCGGGACGTTAAATGGAGGCCCCCTGTGCAGGGAGAACCATCCCCTGTGCAGGTTAAAGATCCCTACCGTAATAACATGATTACTGTGTAGGTAGGCTTTCATCCTGCAAAACCTGGAGTGTATGTAATATACAACTGCGGTAATAGTCAAATGTGACCGACGCAGTATCAGAAGATAGATAGATAGAATACAATTTATATAGAGGAAAGGAGGGGGGTTGTTCAGGGTAAACGTTGTTCCTTTTCATATCGAATTGACTGCATTTTATTCATATGGCAGGGTTTGTGAGCAGACACCTACAAACAACAGCATTTATGTAATAAGAGGGCGAAAGCGAAATATTCTGTGCAAGGAATTCTGCCCCGGCATCATTAGCGGACGAGAACACAAAAAGTGTCATTATGGTGAACGGACAAGATCCCACTGGAACAAAAGCCCACTAGGGCAAAAAGCCCATTGGACACTATACCACTGGACAATGGCACACTGCTAAACTGCAGGGAGGTCAATTTTGTTTGTTTGATTTGAGTTTTAACGTCCCCGTCAACGCTGTATAGGTCATTTTGAAACATTACTTCCAATTTTGTGTTACTTTTACCCGACATTGAGATGAAATGACATGTATCCAACTTTGGGCGACCGCCGATCCGATTTGGCTGTAATACTGATAGCGGCGAAATGTAAAGAAATATATAGCGACACTTTAGTTTTTATTTAAAAAAAGAAATGTGTAAATAATTACAAAAGTTTTGCTGGAAAATTTGAATATGCTGATATTGTTTTCATTTTTTTTTTTTTTTTTTTTTTTTTGACAAATGCTTAACCTTTTAATGATTGTTTTAGGTGCCTATCGAAGTGATTAAAATATAAAGTAAAATGTCTATTTCTCTCCTAGGGTTTATTAACAAAACTTAGAAAAAAGAGATTTAAATACCATGCTTGGAAATTTTTGCTGAAAGAAAACGTAGTGCTAATAATTATGATCAATTTATTTTTTTTTTTTTTTTCAAAACTACTATGTTTTGTTAGTAGTGGTATTCGTTTTTTTTTTCTCTCTCTCCTTCAAAAATTCTGATTCGGACATTATCGGAAGACGACGGAAAATATCAAGTTATCGGAGGGACCAGGCCTTCATAAATGGCGTGTTCAAAGGCATGCCAATTCTCTTTTCTTTAATCAGTGGAGCAGAAAAATATTATGATTGCAGTTTGCATGATAATTATGATGAATCCTTTGTGTCTTTTTGGGTTCACACAACTTACCTTTTTATAATGAAATATCTTCCTTGTACGGAAAGACTTTCCTAGGGTTTGCAGAATGTGTTCGAATCAGTCATGGTAAACAACCAATCGGTGTTCGAGCTAGTGATGTATCACTTGTTACGAGCCAGGCGTAGCAGAAAGAAAAAGCAAACAAGCCTTTTGGAAAAATTTAACAAAATTTATTTACATGTTAACTTAATCCTGTAGAAGTAAGAAAATTAAATGTACTTAGCTCTGTTATGAAATATCCTGAATGAATTTATTTTCCTTGATCCCACAGAATTCACAGTCCAAAATGAAAAGTAATATCCTTTAACAATCCAACACAGAATTTAGAAATAACTTTTCTTCTAAGCCCAAACTTGAAACTCCAAAGTCTGACTCAATGAGAAAAATCAAGCTCTTTTATAGACCCTAAGATTTCTCTAGAACATTCCAGAGGGCTGTGGAATAAGATGAGGTAATTCTCTTAAAATAATGCAACCCAGAACTTTCTGGAAGGTTCTGAAGTACTTTTCCTTGTAAACATGTTGTTTACAAAACTGAAATTAATCTGTGACTCAGTTTTCTAGAATCTTCTATAAGAAGATTAACAAGATAATTATAGCACTATTAGGTCAACACTGGGGTGAAAGTGGGAATCAGAAAAATAAATGCTTATGCATAACACACTGTATATGATTTTTTGCATGTATTACCAAAACATACCTATGTAATTTTGACCCCCTTAAACCCCACTTTTATATAATAGAACTGGGGTTTAAAGGGGTTCATATTATTTTACTTATTAATCGGCTCTGAGTCATACATGTTGTGTACTCGTTACTTGCCGAGGCGATTCTAATGAGTTCCCACAATCTATGTTTTTTAGAAGAATTATGAAAAAAATATGAATAGGCGTGTTTTCGAAATGTATGGCATAAACAGGTTTCCTTTCTCATGACATTTCATAATGCTTGCATATAATTGATGGACCAGTAAAGGCCCAGATCAGATACGCCATATGCTCTGGGTCTGGACTTTTTGCGTATATCAACAAAAAGGACGTCAGTATCATATATTTTATGGGTTATTTTTTATACAGAACCTCTGATCTAGATCTCCTTATTAGAAAAAATATGATATATGAGCCTGCGCATGACAAAACCTGCAATAGGACCGTTGTGACCAGCAAACCTCAGATCAGCGCGCAGTCTGATAAGAGTCTTTGCTGTTCGAATGCGTCTTCTAAGGTATCCGGATTAGCCAGAGACTGGCCAATATGAATGTATATACAGGTTGATCTCAGCCTTTGCTGGTTGTACTAATCTTATTGTAGGTTTTGTCATGCACAGGCTCATATGTTTTGTGAAAGAACTACTTTAACCCTTAAGATGCCAAGATATTCACATTTTATATCGTCTGCTTCATACTTGCAAAGTTTCGAAAACATTTAACATGCATGCAATCAGTGTATATCCCAATCAGACTGCTCCTCAAGTAGCAGTCTGCTCTAGGTTACAATGTTTTGCAACGAACCAGCTGACAACAAAGCCAACTAGAATTGTTGTGACTGGTGTCTTAAGGTTTAAGTAAATTTATGATTCAAACTGTTTATTGCTCTATCCAGGACAAGCACTAATCGCCTATTCTTTACCCCTAAGGGATAGGTAAATAACCCTTTTAACCCGAATTTCTGAAGTTCTGATTAATTAGGAATTGATCATAAATAATGATTTCAAATACACATGTAATTCTATATACGTTTACAAGTTTTATCTTTTCATGTTGCTTTTTCGATTTTGAAAGATCATTTTTTTTACCAAATTTTAGTACAAGACATGCAAATTGTCCTTTGTTCGCAAATTTGTTTAATGAATCAAATATTATGAAATTAAGGCGCCTATGGTAAATTTCTACAAATAATTCTGGATACATTTAAAATAGGTCCTCGATAGCAATACATTCATTTATAATCACGACGAATTAGCATGATTCAGAAAGTCTGTCTGTATCTTCTTTGTGCGTGTGTATGTGTTATGTGTGGGTGTCTTCGTGGTTTACCGTATACATTCAGCCTGTGTTCCAAATAATAGTGTTTGCTTGTAATTATTCCAACCTCATATAACATGCTTATCATGTACTGAAGGACTCGAATAAACTTGTTATATAATTCTCTGTACTGGGCCCGAGTATAATTCGCTTACTTGCTGTTCAGAGTGTGCATTTTGAGCCTAATTTGGATCTACACTGTTTGCATACTAGGTATATTAACCGGTATACAGGGTTGGAAGGTTTAAGGTTCTGCGATCAGCTTTTGTACTATTTTGGTCATATTGAACCTGTCACTATCTATCCACATTTTTTTCGGCGCAGGCTTGTAGATATATTATGAGTACTGGTACCCCATAACATGTTTAGTAAAAGGCGCTTCAATATATATATATTATAAGGCGCTTCTAATGAGTGTCCACATCATGTAAAAAAGTCCGTGTCATAATCACCCTCCCTAAACCCCTCTTTTAATAGAGAAAATTGATGATGGGTAAACATTTTTTTTTATTCCTGCTCCAATACATAGGTTTGGGTACTCGTAAGAACCGCCTGAGTAAGTCTGAGATGGGTCTTCACTGTTTGTTCACTGTTAGTAAAGGCATATCCTTCCCAACATTACGAAAACGCGCCTATACAAATACATTAAAGTTTTAAGGTAACAATTGTGATATTTTTAATTATTTCAGCTCAAAAATAGATTGTAGGTACTCGTTAGAACAGCCTCATTAAGGGGTTCTAACGAGTACCCACAATCTATATTTTAGAGCAGAAATAAGAAAAATAAAGTTTATCCCTGTAAACCCCAGTTTTACCGTGACTATTTTCGCCGAATCACGGACGAAATCCCCCGGACAAATCCCACTCTCCGCGTTTTTGTAAAGGCGGGCAAAATCTCCCCATCATTTGTTTATGTGGACAAAATCCCCCTGGGCATAACCCCCTGCCATAGTTCCTTCATAGTTGTATGACGAGTATTTAATAAGCCGTGAAGCTTGATTAGTTTCACACGCCCGGATCACAGGTAATTCATTTGTTGTGATGGTTAACGTCCCCGTCAACACAGTATAGGTCATTTTGGAGACGTTGTTTCATTTTTTTTTTGTTACAATGAGATGAACTGACATCTCAAGCCCTGCCGCCCAATGAAACCAATAGGGTTAATATGCATATTGTTTCAGTCGAAACACAGATTGTGGGTATTCGTTAGAACTGCCTCACTCAGTTTCCAAAATCTATGTTATGAGAAAAAGGTAAACCCATGTAAATCTAACTGTCTCTGTATAACCTTATACGGACGTGTTAGTACTGCTTAACCGTTGATGATGGACACAAATTAGGACCGCCTCGATGCGACGCAATACCCATGTATGTAGCAGGAAACAAGAATGTATGTTGCAGGAATCAGGAAAGAAAATCTTAATTCTAACACAGCGCGCCTATATAGGCAATGGAAATGAACTGTGAATTATTATGCAACAAATCACAGCTCAGAAGAGCGTGATAGGTGACGTCATTAAAAACTCCAAATTTATTACGTCACTAGTCGATTTCCTTGACGTTAGACGGTGTAACGTCATTTTCTCGCATCGAAAACGTTAGAAAAGGATATAAATGCATGTGTTCCAGTCGACAATTTTAGCGGGATTTCTTCTAACAATGGCGAAAAGTTGTGAGATTTTTAAGGAAACAACAACATTATTGCCGATTTTCAGCCTGTTAGAATCGAAATAGATCAGCTCTAGCCAGTGATTTGTTGGGTAATAAATCACAGTTTGTCGGTCAGTTGTAAGTAGACAAATCACGCGCGCTACGCGCTTGTGATTTGTCTACTTTACAACTGACCTCCAAACTGTGATTTATTACCCAACAAATCACAGCTAGAGCTGATCTATTTCTTAAACAAACTCCATTTTTATCTCTAGAACTAGCATCTTTCAGCTGAAATTTGAGTATTTTTTTTTCAGTCTAAACATAGATTGGGATTACTCGGTAGAAACGCCTCAATCAGTTACAATGTATTAAAAAATCTATATTATAATCAAAGACTATAGGAGATTGAGGTATGCCCCTGTAAAGTCCATATTTTTCGGTATAAAGTGTTGTTAACAGGGGTGGGGGCCCTCATAAGGACCTGTTAGCTGATTTACTGCTAAAAACCGTTGAGGATGGACAAACATTAGAACCGCCTCGGAGCGGCGCAGTATATGTTTGTCTACCCAGGATCATAGTGTATATGAAATATGACCTGCTCGTAAAAATAGTAACAATCGCATGTTATAAATAAACAAAACTAAAAACAAAAACAAGAAGCAACTGGCAATAGCTAAAATACGTTAAAATGGCTAGTGCCAGTCGACTGGCAATAGCCCAAATACGTTGAAATTGCTATTGCCAGTCGACTGTCAATAGCCATTTTAACGTGTTTTGACTATTGCCAGTCGACTGGCAATAGCCATTTTAACGTGTTTTGGCTATTGCCAGTCGACTGGCAATAGACCTTTCCTAATATATATTTTTTTCCAAATCACAAATTGAGCGCCGCCAGAAAACTACTTGAAAGGAGCACATCGCCGCAGAAACGATTCCATGATCATTCTTTGCCGCAAAAGAATGGCACAGTGTGCACTCGGCTTGGATCGAACCTGCGACCTCTTGATAATACATGTAAGTCGAGTACATTGGACGGAGCATCAGCACCGAAGGGATATAATGTCTAGTTTGAAAAAAAAGAAAAAAAAAAAAAAACAATACATTTTAAATTGATCTTCTTATTTAATAATTTACAATAAATCTAGAATATACAGTTGTCCATGTCCGTGTGATAATCGTTGTCCATTTGGCTTGGCAGTCGTTCCGGTAATTAATAATAATATCCACCCTTCTTCCTTCCTGAAACGAAGAAAAATGAAGAAAGCATGAAAGTTGCATGTATCATGGACCATGCGCATGATTTAAATTGTGGTTTGATTAACTTGTGATAAATTGAATCTTGCATTCGTGCCCATCTGTTATTAAATCGTTGAGCCTCGCATTTTTTTCCGTTTAATAAATTCAATAAAACATGAGCACTCATGTAAGATCCTCTTTATATGATGAAATGATAAAATATCATACTATAAAGTACTATAACATATTTTATTCTTGATGGGTAACACTGAGACCGACATTTTCCCGAGCCGTTAGGCTCAAATAACGAATTTGTTATTCTGGAAAGCTTTTTGACGACATTTTGTACATTGCTGCAATGTTTTCTTTTGTAGGTGACGGCATGTTTTCAGCTGGCATCATCACGTGATCAAGTCCGTGAAATGAGCACCCCCTTACACCCCACTTTATATAGAGAAAATTGGGGCTTACGGGGGTAAACAATATTTTTCTTATTTCTGCTCCAAGACATAGGTTGTGGGTACTCGTTAGAACCGCCTCATTGAGGCGGTTCTAACGAGTACCCACAACCTATGTTTGCAGTATAAATAAGAAAAATATCACAGCTTTTCGTCAGAAAAGTAGCCATTTTGGTGATATAAAAATTGCACTATATTGCACGGGTGTGTTATCGTAATGTCATCAAAAGTGCCCTTCTTCACGGACTACGTTTATCACTGTGCTTGGAGGAAAAGTGTTTACGCCATGTTAGAATGAGAGACAAAAAAGTGCCGAATTAATGATATGCTATCACATCACGATAACAAGTCCTTGAAATTTGTGCCCCCTAACCCCAATGTATATACAGAAAACTGCGGTTTACGGGGATTTATATTATTTTTTTATTATTTCTACTCCAAGACAGGTTGTGGGTGCTCGTTAGAACCGCCTCATTGCTCCAAGACATAGGTTGTGGGTACTCGTTAGAACCGCCTCAATGAGGCGGTTCTAACGAGCACCCGATACCTATGTGTGCGTTATAAATAATTAAAATATCACAGACTTCCATAAAAAAGTAGCCATTTTTAGATGATATCGCACGGGTGTGTTTTACATCAGGTTATTTGCTTATATTTCTTTTCAATTGTTCAGTATATCCAAGATGGCGGACAACGTAATTTAACGGAGGCAAGCCCGAGAGGGTTTATATATTTTTGTATACGGGGTATACCATCCATCATGATAAGATAAGATAAGATAAGTTTATTGAAAAGCAATAGGCCATTCAAGCCCTTGTGCCATGTTGTTTACATAGTAAACATATATAATATACATAATGGCAAACAGCGTGGTAAGCATGCAAAATGAATATGTTATAATTCGTACATCTGGTTAAATACATGTCGGAGAGATTGCCTGTACCAAAAATGGTGCCAACGATCGTAGAACCGATTTCAACTCATACATTAGATACATATAGGAATCGATTTCGTTCTTTCTACTTCTAATCTATGTGAGGAAACACGAAATTTACATAAAGTTACCCTGAACTTTCTAATTGATATTACATCGAAGTACTGATTGAACTCAAACTTTGCTATGCTTCTGTAAAATAAGGCTCTGGAGGAATGATTTATTTCCATTTCTGTATAAAATTGTCTTCTAATCTCTGTTTGGCGGCAGATAAAATATATTTACATCACCAACGTTTTGCTGCAACCAGACTTTGCTCTTAAAGGAACTCATTTTTGATTTTGATTTTCCTTCACTGCAGCTGGTGTTGTGCCGTGTGGCGGCCGTAAAACGTCTCCCCGTACATCAACCATAGTGCAGTTTATATTTTACTTTTGGTCCTTTGAGATCAGCGTGAATATTCTGAGAAATCAGAAATAAATTATTGGTTTAGACTCATATTCTAGACAGGCTTTTCATTATTTGGACCCCATTTTGATTTATATCAGTCTTTGAATCGACTGCCTTTTCGAAATTCGCAAAATTGCAGTATGTTTCCTCTGGCTTTCTTTGCCGGATCATTACAGGGTCACTGATGAGGCTTTATTAGCCGAAACTACGTAGTATGACCCATCTTCTTTCTTATGAATGTTTTCATTGCTCTTAAATGAACTCATTTTTTTTATTTATTTAATAGCCGAAACTACGTAGTATGACCCATCTCCTTTCTTATGAATGTTTTCATTGCTCTTAAAGGAACTCATTTTTGATTTTTATTCATAAAAACCTAAATGTGACAGTAATTTCTTCACTAAGAGTGCCCAATTTGATTTTCTGCCATCCACTTCAATATCAGATAGCATAGTTTAAATATATACTGTATGTATTTATTTTCTTCCGTATTAACAATTTTAACCAGTATTTTAAAATTATGAGGTATCTTCTTGTTTGATAGTTTATTCTTCATTACGATAACACACCCGTGAGACATAGTGCATTTTTTCACATCTCTAAAATGGCTACTTTTCGGATGAAAATCAACGATATCTTTCTTATTTATACTGCAAACATAGGTTGTGGATGCTCGTTAGAACCGCCTCATTGAGGCGGTTCTAACGAGTACCCACAACCTATGTCTTGGAGTAAAAATAAGAAAAATAATGTTTACCCCCGTAAACCCTAGTTTTCTCTATATAAAATGGGGTGTAAGGGGGTGTTCATTTCACGGACTTGTTCACGTGATGTCCAAGTTCGCCGTAAATAAAAGTATTTTGTGTCGTCTTTTGAACCCCCAATAATCGCTTACAAAATTGAACATGCACACGCTCAATATGGTATGCCTTACATTACGATAACAAATCCGTGTGAAATAGTGCATTTTTCATACCTCCAAAAAGGCAATTTTTCTGATGAAAATTTGTCATATTTTTCTTATTTATACTAAGAACATAGATTTTGGGTACTCGTTAGAACCGCCTCGTTGAGGCGGTTCTAACGAGTACCCACAACCTATGTTTTGGAGCAGAAATAAGGGAAATAATGTTTACCCCCGTAAACCCCAGTTTTCTCTATATAAGGTGGGGTTTAGGGGGGTCTTTATTTCACGGACTTGTTCACGTGATGAAAAATCCCCAAACTTCAGCTGAATAATTCAAAATTGGTGATACAAGTTTGTCAAATAGATCCAAGGTTTGTTTTGGAGGAATATCTGTAAATTTATAAAGGTAACTATTGAGTTTAAATATTGCTTTTTGAGCTTGTCCCGCAAGAGTCATTTGAGTATTCGAGAAAGAGCCATCTGACGAAAAACAATACCCAGGTATTAAAATGTACTGACTATCTCTAAATCGGTATTATTATAAGAGAAATGCAAATTCCGAGGGAGAATCCCTCCTTTTCGGAACACCATTACTTTTGTTGTATTCGTATTAACAGTTAATCTCCACTTTTGGCAATATGTGTGTAATGCGTATAAACCAGTCTGTAATCCTTCAGCAGTTTCAGATAAAAGTGTTGTATCATTCGCATAGAGAAGCAAAAACAGTTTGACCTGATGTATATCTACCCCCTGCGCCCCATTTAGATAGAATTCATCTTCAATGTCGTTCAAATACATGGAAAAAAGAAATGGTGAAAGACCCTCATCGTGTCTTACTCCAAGGTAACATTCAAATTCTTCACTTAATCTATTGTTGTATTTAACCGTCGATTTGACATTTTCATACATACTTCTTATGATATTTAAAACTTTCCCCCTAACCCCTAACTTTATCAGTTTGTGCCATAAAATGTCTCTGTTAATATAATCAAATGCTTTTGTCAGGTCTACGAAGGCACAATATAGTTTCTTTCCCTGATTGATGACATGCGTTAATAATCCATGCAGTGTAAATATATTATCTACTGTACCAATTTTTGATCTGAACCCAGCTTGTGCTTTAATATATATTTGATAAATCTCAGCCTAATCGGTCAGTCTGTCATTTAGAATTCCAGTAAACAATTTTCCATGTGTACTCAATAATGTAATACCCCTATAGTTTTCCACCTCATTAACAGAACCTTTTTGTGAATGGCACTATATAACCATCGGTCCAACATTTAGGGAAATACCCACTATCAAAAATTACATTAAACAACTTTGCTAAGTACTTTAGTAAAATTTCTACCCCATGAATAAAACAAGAGGACCAAGCTGGTCCTGTATCGCTCACCTGAGCTAACAGATTCAAAGTTTCAGGAAGTGCCAAGTAGAATGTAACTCTATGATAAATAGGCTGACCTCACCAGTTTTCAAACTCATTCAAGCTTTTATTCCTGACTTGCTAAGAAGATCCGATATAAACAGATGGGGTTATGGCGATGACAAGTTAAAAAATAAGCAATTAACTGCTGCAATCAACAAATGTTACTCTGTGACAAATAGGCAAACCTCACGAGTGTTCAAACTCCTCTGAGCTTTTCTGCCTGACTTATTTCTTTGTAAGTTTCACAAAGATCTGATCAAAACTGAAGGGGGAAGCAGTGCTAACAAGGTCTAAAATAGGCATTTTAAGCAATCAAAGGCATGTAACTCTATGATAAATGTGCTGACTTGACCAGTATTAAAACTCATCCCAGGTTTTATTTCCAGCCACCTTACATATAAGTTTAATAACGATCCGATCAAAACTGAAGGGGCTACGGTGATGACAAGGTCAAAATTTGGCATTTTTAGCAATCAAAGGGATGTTACTCTAAAATAAATGGGCCGACTTGGCCAGTTTTCGAACTAATCCGAGGTTTTATCCCAAGCCACCTTATATATAAGTTTCAGAAAAATCTGATCAAAACTGAAGGGGCTACAGTGATGACAATGTCAAAAATCAACATTTTCAGCCATCAAAGGGACATAACTCTATGATAAATGGGCTGACTTGGCCTGTTTTCTAACTCATCCGAGATTTTATCCCCAGCCACCTTATATATAAGTTTCAGAAAGATCTGATCAAAACTGAAGGGGCTATGGTGATGACCAGGTCAAAAATCGGCATTTTCAGCACTCATAGGGACGTAAATCTATGATCAATAGGCCACCTTGGCCGGTATTCGAACTCATCCAAGGTTTTATCCCCAGCCACCTTACATATAAGTTTCAGAAAGATCCGATCAAAACTGAAAGGGCTACGGTGATGACAAGGTCAAAAATCGTCATTTTCAGCAATCAAAGGGACGTTACTCTGTGATAAATGGACCAACTTGGCCGGTTTTCGAACTCATCCGAGCTTTTATCCCCAGTAACCTCAAATATAAGTTTCAGAAAGATCCGATCAAAACTGAAGGGGCTATGGTGATGACAAGTTCAAAAATCGGCATTTTCAGCAATCAAATGGACGTAAATCTATGATAAATGGGGCGATTTTCAGCAATCAAAGGGACGTTTCTCTGTGATAAATGGACCAACTTGGCCGGTTTTCGAACTCATCCAAGCTTTTATCCCCAGCCACCTTACATTTAAGTTTCAGAAAGATCCGATCAAAACTGAAGGGGCTATAGTGATGACAAGGTCAAAAATCGGCATTTTCAGCAATCAAAGGGACGTAAATCTATGATAAATGGGCCAACTTGGCCGGTATTCGAACTCATCCTAGGTTTTATCCCCAGTCACCTTACATATAAGTTTCAGAAAGATCCAATCAAAACTGAAGGGGCTACGGTGATGACAAGGTCAAAAATCGACATTTTCAGCCATCAAAGGGACATAACTATATAGTAAATGGGGCGACTTGGCTGGTTTTCTAACTCATCCGAGGTTTTATACCCAGCCACCTTAAATATAAGTTTCAGAAAGATCCGATCAAAACTAAAGGGGCTACAGTGATAACAAGGTCAAAAATCAACATTTTCAGCATTCAAAGGGACCTAACTCTATGATAAATAGGCCACCTTGGCCCGTATTCGACCTCATCCAAGGTTTTATCCCCAGCCATCTTACATATAAGTTTCAGAAAGATCCGATCAAAACTGAAAGGGCTACTGTGATGACAAGGTCAAAAATCGTCATTTTCAGCAATCAAAGGGACGTTTCTCTGTGATAAATGGACAAACTTGGCCGGTTTTCGAACACATCCGAGATTTTATCCCCAGCCACGTTACATATAAGTTTCAGAAAGATTCGATCAAAACTGAAAGGGCTGCGGTGATGACAAGGTAAACAAGAGGACCAAGCTGGTCCTGTATCGCTCACCTGAGCTAACAGATTCAAAGTTTCAGGAAGTGCCAAGTAGAATGTAACTCTATGATAAATAGGCTGACCTCACCAGTTTTCAAACTCATTCAAGCTTTTATTCCTGACTTGCTAAGAAGATTCGATATAAACAGATGGGGTTATGGTGATGACAAGTTAAAAAATAAGCAATTAACTGCTGCAATCAACAAATGTTACTCTGTGACAAATAGGCAAACCTCGCGAGTGTTCAAACTCCTCCGAGCTTTTCTGCCCGACTTATTTCTTTGTAAGTTTCACAAAGATCTGATCAAAACTGAAGGGGGAAGCAGTGCTAACAAGGTCTAAAATAGGCATTTTAAGCAATCAAAGGCATGTAACTCTATGATAAATGTGCTGACTTGACCAGTATTAAAACTAATCCCAGGTTTTATTTCCAGCCACCTTACATATAAGTTTAAGAACGATCTGATCAAAACTGAAGGGGCTACGGTGATGACAAGGTCAAAATTTGGCATTTTTAGCAATCAAAGGGATGTTACTCTAAAATAAATGGGCCGACTTGGCCAGTTTTCGAACTCATCCGAGGTTTTATCCCAAGCCACCTTATATATAAGTTTCAGAAAAATCCGATCAAAACTGAAGGGGCTACAGTGATGACAATGTCAAAAATCAATATTTTCAGCCATCAAAGGGACATAACTCTATGATAAATGGGCTGACTTGGCCTGTTTTCTAACTTGTCCGAGATTTTATCCCCAGCCACCTTATATATAAGTTTCAGAAAGATCTGATCAAAACTGAAGGGGCTATGGTGATGACCAGGTCAAAAATCGGCATTTTCAGCAATCAAAGGGACGTAAATCTATGATCAATAGGCCACCTTGGCCGGTATTCGAACTCATCCAAGGTTTTATCCCCAGCCACCTTACATATAAGTTTAAAAAAGATCCGATTAAAACTGAAAGGGCTACGGTGATGACAAGGTCAAAAATCGTAATTTTCAGCAATCAAAGGGACGTTACTCTGTGATAAATGGACCAACTTGGCCGGTTTTCGAACTCATCCAAGTTTTTATCCCCAGCCACCTAACATATAAGTTTCAGAAAGATCCGATCAAAACTGAAGGGGCTATGGTGATGACAAGTTCAAAAATCGGCATTTTCAGCAATCAAATGGACGTAAATCTATGATAATTGGGGCGATTTTCAGCAATCAAAGGGACGTTTCTCTGTGATAAATGGACCAACTTGGCCGGTTTTCGAACTCATCCAAGTTTTTATCCCCAGCCACCTTACATATAAGTTTCAGAAAGATCCGATCAAAGCTGAAGGGGCTATGGTGATGACAATGTCAAAAATGGGCATTTTCAGCAATCAAAGGGACGTAAATCTATGATAAATGGGCCAACTCGGCCGGTATTCGAACTCATCCTAGGTTTTATCCCCAGTCACCTTACATATAAGTTTCAGAAAGAGCCAATCAAAACTGAAGGGGCTACGGTGATGACAAGGTCAAAAATCGACATTTTCAGCCATCAAAGGGACATAACTATATAGTAAATGGGGCGACTTGGCTGGTTTTCTAACTCATACGAGGTTTTATACCCAGCAACCTTACATATAAGTTTCAGAAAGATCCGATCAAAACTAAAGGGGCTACAGTGATAACAAGGTCAAAAATCAACATTTTCAGCAATCAAAGGGACCTAACTCTATGATAAATAGGCCACCTTGGCCCGTATTCGACCTCATCCAAGGTTTTATCCCCAGCCACCTTACATATAAGTTTCAGAAAGATCCGATCAAAACTGAAAGGGCTACTGTGATGACAAGGTCAAAAATCGTCATTTTCAGCAATCAAAGGGACGTTTCTCTGTGATAAATGGACAAACTTGGCCGGTTTTCGAACTCATCCGAGATTTTATCCCCAGCCACGTTACATATAAGTTTCAGAAAGATTCGATCAAAACTGAAAGGGCTACGGTGATGACAAGGTAAAAAATCAGCATTTTCAGCAATCAAAGGGACGTTACTCTAAGATAAATGGGCCGACTTGGTCTGTTTTCGAACTCATCCAAGTTTTTACCCCCAGCCACCTTACATATAAGTTTCAGAAAGATCCCATCAAAACTGAAGGGGCTATGGTGATGACAAACTAAAAATCGGCATTTTCAGCAATCAAAGGGACGTAAATCTATGATAAATGGGCCAACTTGGCCGGTATTCGAACTCATCCAAGGTTTTATCCCCAGCCATCTTACATATAAGTTTCAGAAAGATCTGATCAAAACTGAAAGGGCTACGGTGATGACAAGGTCAAAAATCGTCATTTTCAGCAATCAAAGGGACGTTACTCTGTGATAAATGGACCAACTAGGCCGGTTTTCGAACTCATCCAAGTTTTTATCCCCAGCCACCTTACATACAAGTTTCGGAAAGATCCGAACAAAACTGAAGGGGCTACGGTGATGACAAGGTCAAATATCTGCATTTTCAGCAATCAAAGGGACTTAACTCTATAATCAATAGGCCGAATTGGCCGGTTTTCGAACTCATCCGAGCTTTTATCCCCAGTAACCTTAAATATAAGTTTCAGAAAGATCCGATCAAAACTGAAGGGGCTATTGTGATGACAAGGTCAAAAATCGGCATTTTCAGCAATCAAAGGGACGTAACTCTATCATTAATGGGCCGACTTGGCCGGTTTTCGAACTCATCCGAGCTTTTATCCTCAGCCACCTTACATATAAGTTTCAGAAAGATCCGATCAAAACTGAAGGTGCTACGGTGATGACAAGCATTTTCCATTGTAAGTCTATGGGAAATTGGAATTGCCATAGCAACCAAAATTTTCAATCAATTTTGATAAAAAGCTAAATTCTTCGTTGCCCCACCCAAGGCATGCTACAGATAAGAAATGATTGAGATCAGCCTGCAGGCTGCAGAGATATAACTGGTCAAAGGTGGTGACGGACAGACGACGGACGACGGACGGCGGATGACCAGTTATACTAAAAGCTCCCCTGGAGCCTTCGGCCCAGGTGAGCTAAAAATCAGCATTTTCAGCAATCAAAGGGACGTTACTCTAAGATAAATGGGCCGGCTTGGTCTGTTTTCGAACTCATCCAAGTTTTAACCCCCAGCCACCTTAAATATAAGTTTCAGAAAGAGCCCATCAAAACTGAAGGGGCTATGGTGATGACAAAGTAAAAATCGGCATTTTCAGCAATCAAAGGGACGTAAATCTATGATAAATGCGCCAACTTGGCCGGTATTCGAACTCATCCAAGGTTTTATCCCCAGCCATCTTACATATAAGTTTCAGAAAATTCCGATCAAAACTGAAAGGGCTAAGGTGATGACAAGGTCAAAAATCGTCATTTTCAGCAATCAAAGGGACGTTACTCTGTAATAAATGGACCAACTAGACCGGTTTTCGAACTCATCCAAGTTTTTATCCCCAGCCACCTTACATATAAGTTGCGGAAAGCTCCGAACAAAACTGAAGGGGCTACGGTGATGACAAGGTCAAATATCTGCATTTTCAGCAATCAAAGGGACGTAACTCTATAATCAATAGGCCGAATTGGCCGGTTTTCGAACTCATCCGAGCTTTTATCCCCAGTAACCTTAAATATAAGTTTCAGAAAGATCCGATCAAAACTGAAGGGGCTATTGTGATGACAAGGTCAAAAATCGGCATTTTCAGCAATCAAAGGGACGTAACTCTATCATTAATGGGCCGACTTGGCCGGTTTTCGAACTCATCCGAGCTTTTATCCTCAGCCACCTTACATATAAGTTTCAGAAAGATCCGATCAAAACTGAAGGTGCTACGGTGATGACAAGCATTTTCCATTGTAAGTCTATGGGAAATTGGAATTGCCATAGCAACCAAAGTTTTCAATCAATTTTGATAAAAAGCTAAATTCTTCGTTGCCCCACCCAAGGCATGCTACAGATAAGTAATGATTGAGATCAGCCTGCAGGCTGCAGAGATATAACTGGTCAAAGGTGGTGACGGACAGACGACGGACGACGGACGACGGACGGCGGATGACCAGTTATACTGAAAGCTCCCCTGGAGCCTTCGGCCCAGGTGAGCTAAAAAATCATTTAATACTCGATCCGGTCCTCCACTCCTCCCTGAATGCAAACTTTTAATGGCATTAATAATTTCTTGTTCGGAAATTTGTACATCTAGGTCTGCAAACATAATCTGTACTTCGGAGTTAAAAAAATTAAAATAACTTAGAAATTTCTGTGCTGAAAGCGTATTTGGACGGTTTATATTTTGAGAATCTTTTCAGAAGTTTCCAATATTCTTTTGCATCATGTAAACAAGTCCGTGTAATGAAAACCCCTCCAAACCCCACTTTATAAAGAAAAAAACTAGGGTTAACAGGGGTATACAGTTTTTCTTATTTCTGCTCTAAGACATAGGTTGTGGGTGCGCTAACGGTTCTAACGAGTACCCACAACCTATGTGCAGAATACAGACAAGAAAAATATCACAAATTGTCACCTGGAAACCCACCATTTGAAGATATGAAAGAAATGTACCATGTCGCACAGCTGTGTTAGCGGAATGTGGAAAATAATTGCCCTCGCGTTGTCCAATCAAATGCTTGCATTTTTATAACAAAGTTTTATGTTTTCTTTCATGGACGTAGAAAAGTGGGGTAATGGTTTCATGTCAAATCACGGGAACTAAACTGTACTGGTAATATTCAAGGTTCGACAATTTAAAAATAATAATAATAAAACACCCTAAAAAGGGCCATATATGTTTTTATTTTATTTTCTTCTCTTTTTTGTGGTTTAGGAAACGAAAATCATTTCTCAACTTGAATTCCCACGCACATTGTGCAATTTAATTACTGTATTTTCAAATGTGTAAATATGTAAACAAATGATTTGCAGATTTTCGTTATTTAGCGTAGTATAGAATAAAAATGACTCAAAGCATGTTCCCTGTTAACTTCTATATAACTTATCGGACACAGGTAAATTATTGGATAATATTTCTGCCACATGAGGCATCATTTTTTTTTTCGACCGATTAATAACAGTTTACTTTTTTATCCCTTCACACCGATTTATCGCGTGTATAAACGTGTAACATCGCTGTTATTTAGTGAATATATGTAACGTCCTGTAATAAAAATATTATCTCGATCATTTTATACATTTCGAGTGATTTGATTGGTTGAGACGAAAGTCTTATACTTCGAAAAATTCCACGGGCAAGAAACCACTGTACGTAAAACCTGTCTTGTCATGATTATAATAATCATATTTTTTTATCCTTTTCATTCTATTCATTCCATTTTAATACATTGTACTCATACTTCAAGAATTTAAAAAACAGCACTGTGCTGTTGTAGCTATACCAATAGATATACAATGTTTCTGTTTAGCTTCAATTATCATTATTATTACGATTGTCATTTTTTACTATTATTATTATCATTATAATTACCATTATAATCTTTTATCATATGCTTTGTCAGTGTTGAATGTAAGCCATGCGACCAGTCTTCTTCCTCTGCACCTTAAGCCGCGTGTCAAATGGCCAATATCAAGCGGCAAAAAGAAAGAGCACTATTGAATCACTTTTCGCTCTTGAGCAAGGTATAAAAATCATGATTTGCAGTCGTATTGACACTGATGTTTATACATTTTCAGCTCAATTTTCGACCACCCTTTGAAATTTCAAAACAGGCAGTGCTTCATTTTCTATGGCGGGGCACCGGCAGTCCAAAACCATTTGCTTTTGTTGGACAAACTGCCACGATTTGCAGCCCAGGAGCACTTAACCTATGTCTTGTTGTGGAGCAGTTGAGTTCTGTCCGCTTGACCATGGCAGACATAAAAAGCCTTAACCTTAACGAACGAACGAACGAACGAGCAAGAAACTCAGAACTATTTCACAAAGAGCACGTTTAGAACCCGCGCGTTACATGATTATATATGCGCTGACGTCAAAAGCGTTCGATTAAAACATCACGTGAACAAGTCCGTGATATGAAGACCCCCCTAAACCCCACTTTATATAGAGAAAACTGGGTTTAAGGGGGTATTCATTATTTTTCTTATTTCTGCTCCAAGACATAGGTTGTGGGTACTCGTTAGAACCGCCTCATTGAGGCGGTTCTAACGAGCACCCACAACCTATGTTTGCAGTATAAATAAGAAAATTATCATGGAATTTCATCAGAAAAGTAGCCATTTTGAAGGTGTGAAAAATGCACTATGTCGCACGGGTGTGTTATCGTAATGAGATGAAAAAAAACGCAACTGAAAATGTAAAGACAACTAAATTAACAGAGTGTCTATTGCCAGACGTCCGGCAATAGCAGAAACTCGGTAAAATGTTATTGACAGACGTCTGAGTTTTATGTTTGTCTTTTTTTCTGACAGAAACCGAAGATAGTAGAATCCGTTGAACATTTTTTTCTTATATCATACTACTCTGTGTCTTTGTGTCTTGTTTTGTTTCCTTTTCCCCCCTACGGCCTAAAGTGATATTTTGAAGTCATTCCGAAGTCGGATAAGCTTGTTTCTGCTTTTTACTCAAGATTCTTGGTTGAATGTCTGTAGAAAACAGAAGGAAAGAATAACTGAAACGTGCTAATTAAGGTTTTCAAAGCAGAATTGGTCTTAATTTTAGGTGGTCTGAATAGCGTAATTTCACTCATGTTTCTCAGTTGTTTTGTTTACCGAGATGCTATGTAAATAAAAGAGTAAGTCTGCCCTGATCTTTTTTTGCTGTGTCGTTTGTTGGTATTGGAGTACAACAGCCCAGTCAACACTATTTAGGGCATATCGAATCAGTCTGTTTATCTATACACACTTTTCCTATGCATGCTTATATGTAAGTCGTTAACCGGTACATGGCGCAGTAACGGCCCAGTCAATACTATTTAGGTCATATTGAGCCGGACTGTTTACCTATACACACTTTTCCTGATCAGGCTTATACGTAAGCGGTTAACCAGTACAGTTCACAGCCTTTCGCCAGAAAACTGACAACTGTCCTTCTTGAATCAGCGGAAGGGAGAAAATGACAGTAGAAACGATTTCATGAACAATCTCAACGAAAGAATGTTACATACCCTGCCAGGTATCCAACCTGTTAGCTCTTATTTCCTATATGCATTTTTTTTACTAAAACACACAGGTTCTTTTCATATGTGAAGGCAGTGGATACTTTAATCAGTCACTGCCTTCACTCAGTCTGACCAGTCTTCGCTGAGACGATGTGTAAACTCCGACGCATAAACCGAGCATAAAGCCTTTCGGACTGAATGCAGTTCGTGAGTGATTCGCCGGTGTTTAATTAAGAAATGAATTTTATTCATCTGCTGTTCATGGAAGTATGAACGCAGTGGGTCGTGTGCAAAGTAAACTTTGCTGGCGACCCGCTGTCAATCATACTTTCATGAAAAGCAGAAAAAATAAGTTTATTTTTTATATTTACATTCTTTGCCCCTCATCATTGGGCGAAAAAATGCTTATAGGGCAATTTTTTAAAACTGAAAAACATTAACACGACTTCTTTCTACAAAGAGCGGAACAGCTTTGACGGCACCACCGCCCGCAAAGAACCATGATTTAGACTAACGTCACTTGACGTCACTGAAAAACATGCGTTCATGGAAGTATGAACTACATTGTTTTCTACAGGTTTACATTAGCCTTTACACTGGAAATGTAAATAGACATGCACATCGATACAATCCACAAAAAATGAAATTCATCCATGTAGTAATAACGCCTGGGTTACTTGCGCCGTCCTGACGCCGTCCGTGTCGAGTTTGTTGACCCCGGTGAAAGGCGAAAGTCGTTATATGATAGGCTGGGGCTCTTTTCATAAATGACCGCTCTTGAGGAATAATCTCTTTTTGGTTATCTTTAGACCACCTCATCGAGGTGGCTCTAACAAGTATTTTTTTATCAATTATGAACCGAGAATGCATCATTACGGTTACACATCTGTGCATGAAAGTGCATTTTTACTTCTCCAAAGTGTTTTTTTTCTTATGCAAATCCATGATATTTTTCCTACTTACACTGCGAACACAAGTTGTTGGTGATCGTTAGAACTGCCTCATTAAGTCGGTTCTTAGAACTGCCTCAATAAGGCGGCTCTAACGAGTACCAACAACCTATGTCTTATAGTAGTTTTTGTTTGTTTGATTTGAGGTTTAACATCCCCGTCAACACTGTAAAGGTCATTTTGGAGACGTTGCTTCCAAATTTGTGGGACTTTTACCCGACATTGAGATGAAATGACTTCTCAAGCCCTGTCGCCCAATGGAACCCATAGGGTTATCAGCATGGACGGTCCGCCTCACACCGCGGTTCCTGGACAGGCTTAGATCATCTAAGCGGTTTACCAGTACTAGTGTGCGGGTCGGATTCAGCTCTGCGTGGAAGCATCATGCAGCCCATATATTTCTTCAAGCCCCTATGGGCGGGGGCCTTTCTTGTAGTAGTAATAAGAAAAATAATTTTTAACCCCGTAAACCCCATTTTTTTCTACATAAAGTGGGGTTTAGAGAGGGGGTGGGGCTGTTCATTTAACGGACAAGTTCACGTGATGCAAACGAGCATTCAAACTGCGTTGGGGGTTTAACGACACATTAGCACTAGTGGGTCATTTTGTGCCGTCTGCCAGAGAAAGAGACAAAATATATAGGCAAGTAACATGAAGTAGAAAGCCCGCCCCCCCCGCCCATCGGGGCTTGAAGAAATAGGTGGGCTGCATGATGCTTCCACGCAGAGCTGATACCGACCCGCACACGAGTACTGGTAAACCGTTTAGAGGATCTAAGCCTGCCCAGTCAAAGCGACGCGAGTCGGATCGACCATGCTTATAAACCCTATTGGTTGCATTGGGCGACAGGGCTTGATATGTCATTTCATCTCAATGTCGGATAAAAATCCCACAAATTGGAAGCAGCGACTCCCAAATGACCTATACAGTGTTGACGGGGACGTTAAACCTCAAATCAAACAAAACAAACAAAATAGTGTAGTAGAGCATGGCAGTGAGGGACAAGGGTGAAAAAAGAAAATAATTGAAAGCAGAGAAACAGAAGAAATAACAGTTCCGCTCTACCCGAAAGAGGGCCATGCTAAACTGAAAGCCAGTATCAGTTTGACACCCCAGTACTACAAGAGACTCACCCTCCCCTCACTCATTCACCACCCTCAAAGCTGTTCCGATAGGAAATAAGAATGTATTGTTAACCCTTAAAAATCTTTCACTATAAAGAAGGTGCTCTTTACATGGATTAATTAATTGACTATCCTGTATTGTTTGGAGGCCATCCGTATTAACACTGAGGTTTCAATGGTGCATTACGCAAACACGCCTACACAAATACATTGCCACCTTTATCGCCGAAAAAAAGAAAATTTTATGACGATAAAATTGTGATATTTTTCTTATTTCTGCTCAAAATATAGATTTGGGGCACTCGTTAGAACCGAGTACCCACAATCTATATTTTAGAGCAGAAATAAGAAAAATAAGGTATACCCCGGGAAACCCCAGTTTACTATATAAAAGTGGGGTTCATGAGGTCAATATTATATAGGCGTGTTTTCGTGATGTCGGCTTATTCAAGTAATTTCGTATTGTCCTAATTACAGGCCAATACGAAATTACTTGATTAATAACATTATTAGAACTTCGATGGCTCGAACACCGATGGCTCGTTCACCATGGATGTGTCGAACCCATTCTTGAGCCCCTAGCGAAATCCTCTACATAAGAAAAAGTGGAGGATAATTAAGAAGATTTTAGTCTTTTATCTTGCAAATGTATGCTGTGTGTACTCATTAGAATCGCCTCGATGAGGCGATTCTAATGAGTACACACAGCATACATTTTCATTATAGAACATCGAAAAGATGTCTAAAAGTATCTCGTTATGCCTTCTGACAGTAACCCTCAGTGGCTCGAACTACCCCTGTCTCGAACAGATTTTCATGGTCCCAAAGGTGTTCGAGCCATTGAAGTTCGACTGTAGTATCAAAACGATGGCAATAGCGTACCGTATCCATATCGCCTTCCTCCGAAAAAAGCAGCGCCACCTCCATATGGTCCTCGAATGTATCTGCCTCTCATAAAACCATATGGACCCACAGCACCAAACCGTCCTCCGTACACCCCACCCATGTACCGGTTCATTCCAATGCCACCAACTGCACCCATTCCGTAGATTCCACCCATGCTCCCACCAATGTACGGGTTCACTCCAATGCCACCAACTGCACCCATTCCGTAGATTCCACCCATGCTCCCACCAATGTACGGGTTCACTCCAATGCCATCAACTGCACCCATTCCGTAGATTCCACCCATGCTCCCACCAATGTACGGGTTCACTCCAATGCCACCAATTGCACCCGTTCCGTAGATTCCACCCATGCTTCCACCAATGTACGGGTTGTACACTCCACCACTAATTCCGCCATAACGGATCGCTCCAACGCCTCCAATTGCACCCGCTGCACCCATTCCGTAGATTCCACCAATGTTCGGATTGTACATTCCCCCAGAACGGTATATTCCCATGCTTCCTCCACCATACGGCGTTATATAGGGTGGGATTGTGGCGGCAGCAAGCGCAATCAAGGCGGACAAAAGAACGAATGTATTCATGTCGCTGCCTTTTTTGTTCTGAAAATAAATAGATACATCACGTGAACAAGTCCATGAAATGAAGACCCCGCTAAACCCCACTTTATATGCAGAAAACTGGGGTTTACGGGGGTAAACATTAGTTTCTTTATTTCTGTTCCAAGACGTAGAAGACATGGGTTGTGGGTACTCGTTAGACCCGCCTCATTGAGGCGGTTCTAACGGGCACACACAACCTATGTGTTAGAACCGACAGAAAACTGGGGTTTACGGGGGTAAACATTAGTTTCTTTATTTCTGTTCCAAGACGTAGAAGACATGGGTTGTGGGTACTCGTTAGACCCGCCTCAATGAGGCGGTTCTAACGGGCACACACAACCTATGCTTGGAGCATTTATAAGAAAAATAGCACGGATTTTCATCAGATTAGTGGCCATTTTGGAGATGTGAAAATGCACTATGTCGCACGGGTGAGTTATCGTAATGAATGAATAAATAAATAAGTAAATAAATTATTATAATTAAATACGGAATTTAATCCTCATCAGGATCAATTGTTCAACACTAACGCTGTCATATGGTTTTAACTCGGATCAAATACTTATACTTAGGGGATAACTGTTTTCAAAATTGTGATTTGGGGAGGTAAATCGGAGGTTTTACGGTCGGAAATTTCGTTTTACGGCGACGCGTCAGCGGAGCCGTAAAACGTAATTTGCGACCGTAAAACCGACGATTTACCTCCCCAAATCACAATTTTGCAATACAGTTATCCCCATTCTAATGCACTTCTACGGTTGTTTTGTTAAAAACTGTATTATTTTGCATAAAACGGCTAGCGCTGTGAGCAGTGTAAAACCAAATGCCAGCCAATGAAAAGCGACGTTACGCGATGACGTCGGGTTTCCGACAGTATATCGCAGAATATACTGTCGCAAATTTTTGACGCTATCCAATCAGACGTCGCGTTACATACGCAAGTGCATTAGAATTAGTCTTATATTCTTGCAGAAAAAAAATTGTTCGCGCGGGCTGCAGACATTCTTTAGCCAAAACAATCCCCTGTGGTACTTGCTAGAACAAGTTACATTTTGACTACCAGCGATGACTAGCTATGCTTTGAAGACATGGAACCACGTCTAAAATACTTGCATTTGGCAGGTCAATTGCCACTTCAACTCTATTCGAAATTTTACCACCACAAAATTAAAATTTTCAGATGAAAAGTTCTGCTATTTCGTATATTTCTGCTCAGAACATGGCCCGTGAGAACTCGTCTAGTCGTTTCAAACGAATACCCACAACCTGCGTTTTTGAGCAGAAATTAACAAAATGTTCACGCATATAAACCCAAATTTCACTGCATACATCACGAAAACACGCCTATATAATTTTTACCCCCTTGAATCCCACTTTTATATAGTAAAACTGGGGTTTCCGGGGGTATACCTTATTTTTCTTATTTCTGCTCTAAAATATAGATTGTTGGTACTAGTTAGAACCGCCTCACCTTATTTTTCTTATTTCTGCTCTAAAATATAGATTGTTGGTACTAGTTAGAACCGCCTCGTTGAGGCGGTTCTAACGAGTGCCCACAATCTATATTTTGAGCAGAAATAAGAAAAATATCACAATTTTTCATCATAAAATTTTCATGTTTTCGGCGATGAAGGTGGCAATGTATTTGTTTTGGCGTGTTTGCGTAATGAAAAGCTTGGTTTAAGGGGGTCAAAATAATATAGACGCATTTTCATTATGGGTCGGACTGAGCTTCAAAACTTCGCTAATTACGCAGGGTGATCAGACATTGCTGAACGCACATGATCATAACATTTTTCCCCCTTCGTGCAGTGCATATCTTACAGGTTTTTGCATTCAAGTTGAAACAAATGTTGATGTCAAAAATAAAAATAAAACCAGTGCTTCAGCTGAAGTGCACGACCCGCCGGATGCTTTTAGCTTTATGAGTGTTACCATATATGGGTATGGCGGCCATTTTGGTCATGTGACCTTGACCTAAAACGGTTCCCCCAATAAATGCGCCTTATCGTAAGGAGCAAAAATATATCTTATTATTTAGTACTGTATTCTGAATCGTTTGCAGGATAAAATGCATCATTCTCACATTTCCAATACAAAAGCATATGTGTCAAAGTTTGACCTAGGCACAAAGAAGGTCAAGGTCAACCCAGGGTCACCATTTTAGCACTTTATGATGGGCCTACGTTCCAGATGCTATTTATCAAGTTTCGTGGAAATCTGCCCAGCGGTTCTGGAGAAGACTATTTTTGAAGGATTTTTACCATATATGGCTTGGCGGCCATTTTGGTCATGTGACCTGGACTCCATGAGCAAATTTTGGTTTCCCCCATCCCATAGAGGCTTCATATGAAATTTGACTTCAATCGGCCCAACGGTTTCCGAGGAGAAGCAGTTCGAAAATTTTCACATTTTCGCCTCGGCGAGGCTATACTAAATGGAATGTAATGTTTCGCAAGTTCATTGGTTAGATCTCATTGATATCTATCAGTATGCCAAAAATTGTTTAAATATTCCAAGCGGTTAAGTCACTATCACCAATTTTCACAAACGGGTTACGGACGGACAGACAGACTGACAGACTGACAGAATGACAGAATGACACGGTGATTTTAGGGCACTCTTAGAAAATCAACCGACTTCAGTCGGTCGCTTTTTCTGCGGGTCGTGCAATCTGCGGAATTTCTAAGTATGCATGCTGGTGATAATAACTGTCGATCATCACGTGGACAAGTCCGTGAAATGAAGACCCCCTATATCCCACTTTATATAGAGAAAACTGGGATTTACGGGGGTATATATTATTGTTCTTATTTTTGCTGCAAGGCATATGTTGTGGGTACTCGTTCAATGTTGCGGTTCTAGCAAAATATCAGGGATTTTCATCAGAAACGTAGCCATTTTGGATATGTGAAAAAAAAAAATGAAATACAGTAGAACTTCGATGGCTCGAACACTGATGGCTCGTTTACCATGGCTGAGTCGAACTCATTCTTGAGCCCCTAGGGAAATCCTCTACATAAGAAAAAGTGGGGGATAATTTAGGAGATTTTAGTCTTTTATCTTGCAAATGTATGCTGTGTCTACTCATTAGAATCGCCTCGATGAGGCGATTCTAATGAGTACACACAGCATACATATTCATTATAGAACACCGAAAAGATGTCTAAAAATATCTCGTTCTTCCTCCTGACAGTAACCTCAGTGGCTCGAACTACTCCTGTCTCGAACAGATTTTCGAGGTCCCAAAGGTGTTCGAGCCATAGAAGTTCGACTGTACTTGTATATTACAGGTTAGTGTTCTACGCTGTTTCAACACTATTTCAATGTTGAGTCACAGGATGTATTTATATTTCAAAAACGCCCCTATATATATATCATGCCGCCTTGAACCCCACTTTTATGCAGCAAAACTGTGGTTTACAGGGGTAAACAAATATAGATTGTGCGTACACGTTAGAACCTGAGGCGCTTCTAACGAGTACCCACAACCTATATTTTGAGCAGAACTAAGAAAAATATCAAGTTTTCATCTTAAAAATTTCTTCGGCTGTTAAGTTATCAATGTATTTGTATAGGCGAGTTTTCGTAATGAATTGGATATATTTCTGCTCATGTCAAGAAAACATCACGAAATCTTATTGAGTAATGTGTACGCTGGTGAACATAGCATACTGCTTGAACTTGTGATGGGTGAATATTAATAAACCACCACGTTAACAAGTTCGTGAAACGAGCTCCCCTGTTTAGCCCCACTTTATATGGAGAAAACTGGGTTTTACAGAAGTATTCTTTAATTTTCGTATTTTCTGCTCCAAAACATAGGTTGTGGGTACTCGTTAGAACCGCCTCAATAGCGCGGTTCTCACGAGAACCTACAGCCTATGTCTTGGGTAAAAATAAGAAAAATGCCACAAATTTACATCAGCAAAATAACCGTTTTGGACACATAAAATAATGTCCATGCACCACTTGAACAAGTCCGTGAAATGAATACCCCCTAAACCATACTTAATATTGAGAAAAATGGGATTTATTGGGGTATATATGATTTTCCTTATTTCTGCTCCAAGACATAGGTTGTAGGTACTCGTTAGAACCGCATCAATGGGGCGGTTCTAACGAGCACCCACAACCTTAGTTTGCTGTATAAATAAGAAACATATCATGGATTTTCTTCAGTAAATTTACCATTTTGGAGATGTGAAAAAATGCACTATGTTTCACGGCTGTGATATCGTAATGGTCTATAGTATGTGATACGAGTATCATAATGCAAAGCTAAACTCTAATGACCGTCTCAAGCAGGTCGCTCTTTTGCAGTTTCCTATATCATTACGAAAACACGCCATTACGAATGCATGCCTATACAAATACATTGTAACCTTTATCGCCGAAAAAATGAAAATTTTAAGATGAAAAATTGTGATCTTTTTCTCATTTCTGCTAAAAAAGTAGGCTGTGGGTACTCGTTAGAACCGCCTCATAGAGGCGGCTATAACGAGTACCCACAAACTCTATTTTGAAGCAGAAATGCGAAAAATAAGGTTTACCCCTGCAAAACCCATTTTACTATATAAAAGTGGAGTCCGAGGGGGTCAAAATTATATAGGCGTGTTTTCGTAATGTTTTTTCAAATATATTGAAAATTTATCACTAAAAAAATTCAGACAAAACTTTCTGATATTTTTCATATTTATGCCCAAAACATAGATTGCCTGTATTCTTTGGATTCGCCTCGTCGAACATAGATTGTAGGCACTCGTTATAACCTCCTTGACGAGGCGGTTTTAAAGAATGCCCAAATCTATGTTTTTGAGCAGAAATAATAAAAATAGTGTATACCCCTTCAAAGCCCATTTTTAGATAGGCGTGTTTTCGTGATGGTCCATTAGTATTGTGTGTTGGAGTACAGCGTGTTGTGTGTGCTTATTGTGCCTGTAATAGACTTGAGATGTAGGTTTTCCTTAGTCGTGGCTTTCCATGTTCGAGGTCATCACGAAAGCACGCCTTTATCATTCTGACCCTTTGAACCCCACTTTCTTATAGTGAAATTGGGGATTACGGGGGTAAACCATATTTCTTTTAATTCTGCACTGAAATAAAGATTGTGGTACTCGATAAGGCGGTCCTAACGTGTAACAACAATCTATATTTTGAGATGAAAAATATCACAATTTTTCCTCTTAAAATTTTAGGAAGTCGGTGGTAAATTTACAATGTATTTGTATAGGCGTGATGTATGCTCTGCTTTGTGTGATGTCGAATATTTCAAATGTGCATGCCCATACACAATATTTGTGTGGCTTTGCAGAGACCGTCATGGCGGAGTGCAATTATCTCCCTGTGACTAAAACAGAATATCAAAATGTTTGATATGTATATACATTACGAAAACACGCCTATACAAATACATTGCCACCTTTTTCGCCGAAAAAATGAAAAGTTTATGATGAAAAATTGTGATATTTTTCTTATTGCTGCTCCAAATATAGATTACGGATACTCGTTAGAACCGCCTCATCGAGGGGTTCTAACGAGTACCCACAATCTATATTTTAGAGAAGAAATAAAAACAATAAGGTATACCCCCGGGAACCCCAATTTTACTATATAAAAGTGGGGTTCAAGGGGGTCAAAGTTTTATAGGCGTGTTTTCATGATGTATTTTTATCATGACTGTCCACATTTTTTCTCAGAAATATAAATGCCTGTCAGCACAATAATTATTCTGTTGTCACGAACAGAATTGTATTCAGAGCTCGGGGTAACAAAAATGTTTTATTGTGGAAATTGCATTGATAACATTTTGATGACAAGACAGCTTTTTGAAAACAGTTTTTTAAACATCAAAACCATTTGTGGCGAAACCATTACATTTTTAATTATCCGATGCCCTGACTACATGTACCATTCCCGGTGCAGTCTGACTGGGGCACGATTCTTCGTTTTGAATTTCTGATGAACAAAACTGGGCCAGACACCAGGCTTAAAAAGCACGAGCCCTCTCACATTCAAAAGTTGTTCATGACTCCGCTTAGCTCACAACAATCAATCACCTACTGTTAGGTGAATAGCCGAGTGTTTGAGCTTTAGGATACACTGTATTCTGATTTCCTATCTTGTTTTGTTTTGTTTTCTTTGTTCGATTTGAGGTTTAACGTCTCCGTCAACACTTTAAAGGTCATTTTGGAGACGTTGCTTCCAATTTTGTGGGACTTTTACCCGACATTGAGATGAAATGACATCTCAAGCCCTGTCGCCCAATGAACGCAATAGGGTTTATTAGTATGGGCGGTCCGCCTCGCACAGGCTTAGATTCTCTAAGCGGTTTACCAGTACTAGTGTGCGGGCCCGATTCAGCTCTGCGTGGAAGCATCGTGCAGCCCATATATTTCTTCAAGTCCCTATGGGCGGGGTCGTCAATCAACTTCGTACTGTTAGGTGAATAGCCGAGTGTTTGAGCTTTAGGATACATTGTATTCTTGTTTGGTTTTGTAGGTGCATATCAAACAATTCAGGTGTAGCGTTGTCACCACAAAAAAATGTGTTGTGTGCACGCATTAGAATCGCCTTGATAAGGCGATTCTAATGCGTGCACACAACATACATTTTATAGAATTTTCAAAAGAATCGTATGCATTATGTTTCCTGGCCTGGCACTATTATTAACCCTAAGTAGATCGAACTACCCTACATGAAACAATGTCATTGCCCGTAAGGTTTTCATTACGTAAACACACCTTTATGATATTGACCCACTTGAACCCCACTTTTATATAGTAAACTGAGGTAAACCTTATTTTTCTTATTTCTGCTCTAAAATATAGATTGTATGTACTCGTTAGAACCGCCTCGATGAGGCGGTTCTAACGAGTACCCATAATCTATATTTTGAGCAGAATTAAGAAAAATATCACAATTTTCCGTCTTAATATTTTCGTTTTTTCGGCGGTTAAGTTTACAATGTATTTGTTTAGGCGTGTTTTCGTAATGTCAAGCAATTGGAGGGGTTTCTAGTTAGCAGTCAAACTTTTACCATAGGCTTACAGTTTTGTGGTGCAAGCACGTGAACAAGTCCGTAAAATGAAGAACCCCCTAAACCCCACATAAAATAGAGGAAACTGGGATTTACAGGGTATACATTGTCTCTTATTTCTGCTCCAAATCACAGGTTGTGGGCACTCGTTAGAACCGCCTCAAGGGTCTAACGAGTTTTCCTTAGAAAAGTGGCCATTTTGGAGATGTGAAAAAAGGACTACGTCGCACGGATGTCTTATCGTTATCTCTCTCTCTCTCTCTCTCTCTCTCTCTCTCTCTCTCTCTCTCTCTCTCTCTCTCTCTCTCTCTCTCTATGTCGTTTGACGTTCCTGCTGTATAATATTGTTGGTATTGTAAGAACCATCGCAATGAGATGAGTTCTAACGTGTACAATTAATCTATATTTTTGAGTAAAAATGAAGAAAAAAATAAAACCATTGAAAACCACACTTTTCTAGATGGCGTTTATTGGAGTGTTCATAACCCGTGCTTGAACTTGAAGGACAAGCATCGAACTATCGCGCATTTGTTCCTTGCAAAAATAATTGTCATACGTCGCGAGTGTTTTCCGAGCACATAAAGTTCAACACTCTTTGCGACTCATTACATTAAACTGAAACTTTCAATACGATAACCTACCCGTACGACACAGTGCATTTTTCACATCTCCAAAATGGAATTTTTCTGATGAAAATCCTTGATATTTTTCCTTTTAATGATCAAAACAGGTGTTCTGCGCTCGATATAGGTTGCGTGTGCTTGTTAGAACCGCCTCATTGAGGCGGTTCTAACGAGTACCCACAACCTATGTATTGGAGCAGAAATAAGAAAAAATAATGAATACCCCGTAAACCCCAGTTTTCTCTTTGTAAAGTGGGATTTAGGGGGGTCTTCATTTCACGGACTTGTTCACGTGATGTGAATAAGGGAACACATTTAGTATGCCACACAAGTTTTTATCCACGTTGACGCCTTCATCGGAAATATTGATCGATTGTTTTGGGTTTAACCCTTTTTGTACCAAATGGATGGCCCCCGTCATAGGGGCTTGAAGGAATATATGGGCTGCATGATGCTTCTACGCAGAGCTGAATCCGGCCCGCACACTAGTACTGGTAAACCGCTTAGAGGATCTAAGCCTGTCCTGGAACCGCGGTGCGAGGCGGACCGTCCATGCTAATAAACCCTATTGGTTTCATTGGGCGACAGGGCTTGAGATGTCATTTCATCTCAATGTCGGGTAAAAGTCCCACAAAATTGGAAGCAACGTCTCCAAAATGACCTTTACAGTGTTGACGGGGACGTTAAACCACAAATCAACCAACCAACCAAATGGAATCTTCCTACTTATATATACCAGGAGTCCATTTCAAAATTAAGGGCTGTCAGGTTGTGTTTTCTTCAAAATTTATCTTGACTTTTCGCAAATAGTGTGGGGCCTGATCAGACGCCGCGTTCTGCGGCGTCTGATCTGGGCCTACTCTGTTTGCCAGGGTACCCGTTTTGGGGTTTCCGCAACAAAATGGGTCAACGACATTTCAACCATTGCGGGTCACTTTATGTCGTCTACCAGACAAAGGATTAAAGAGATCGAAGAGGCGGTAGAGATAAAAATGTGGGGCAGAGACGAAAGAGGAAAAGGTATGGAAGTGTAGTAACAAAAGAAATTACAACATTCCCCCTCTACCCTTACCTGCTGCATGTCCAACTGTAATCCCATTACGATAACGCACCCGTACGACATAGTGCATTTTTTCACATTTCCAAAATGGCCATTTTTCTGATGAAAATTCGTGATATTTTTTTTACAAATACTGCAAACATAGGTTGTGGGTGCTCGTTAGAACCGCCTCATTGAGGCGGTTCTAACGAGTACCCACAACCTATGTCTTGGAGCAAAAATAAGAAAAATAATGTATACCCCCGTAAACCCCAGTTTTCTCTATATAAAGTGGGGTAAAGGGGGGTCTTCATTTCACGGACTTGTTCACGTGATGATGTCCAACTGTAATCCAATATCAGCTGTACGCCCCAGTGAGATTCACTGGAAATAACTCGCCAAAAAAAAAAAAATAAATAAAAAAATTATCATGAAAAATTAAAAAGGCAATAATAATAATAATAGCAATGTATTAAACGAGAACTGATCTTACCCTCTTCGATCCTAGGTCAAAGTTTCATTGGCAGTTTTTGTATGAGGTTAACTGTTTATATATACATGAACTGATTATTTTTAACCAACCACAATCTGTTTCAATCTGGAAAAAAAAACATGGTCATCTAATGCTTCAAAATGATTAATTAATATTAATGTTCTTACACTTTGAAGTCATTACGATCAACATGTTTAATGTAAGTTCCAACGACTCCCAAAAAAATTGATAGGTTCTAACACACCGTAAACATGTTAAGTCGGGACACAATAAAACCAGTAAAATGACATGCTTATAAATATGTTCTGGGCAAAGTGGGAATCGTTACAATTCCGGAATTGCCCTGCGCAAAGTAGGAATTCTCACATTGCGCAACAATTCCGGAATTGTACCGGTACCATTCTACAATTGCGCAAGGGATTGGGGGTTAACTTATCGACTATTTGTCAAAATGAACTTATACCATTTTAGACGGGAAACCAGGAAACCCACCTATATAATTTTGACCCCCTCGAACCCCACTTTTATTTAGTAAAACTGGGGTTTACAGCGGTAAACTTTATTTTTCTTATTTCTGCTTAAAATATAGATTGTGGGTACTGCCTCATCGCTCTTAAATATAGATTGTGGGTACCCGTTAGAACCGCCTCATCGAGGCGGTGCTAATGGGTACCAACAATCTATATTTTAAGCAGAAATAAGAAAAACAGCACAACTTTTCATCTTAAATTTTTTGTTTTTCCGGCGGTAAAGTTTACAATATACAGTCCAACCTGTATTAAGCAAGTGTGTAATGGATAACCAATATGTGCTTGCCTAAGACAGGTGCTTGCTTAATACAGGCAAATTTAAACATATTTGTCTTCTTTGGGGAACCAAATTCATGCTTGCTTAAGACAGGTTGCTTGCTTAATAGATGTGGCCACTGTGACAGGTTTTACTGTACTTGTATAAGCATGCTTTTGTAATGATACATTCAATGCCAAACAGCGCAGTAACAGACCAGACATAACGAAAACGCAGAAGGACATCATTTTAACAAATACGTGTGATAAACACACTCTATACCCAAATTCAAATAGAGAAAAGTGGAGTTTACAGGAATACACAATATTTTGCTTATTTCTGCTCCAAGACATAATTTGTTGGTACTCTTTAGAACCGCCTCAGTGAGATAGTTCTAACGAACACTTTGTACTCGTAAGAACCGCCTCAGTGGGGCAGTTCTAACGAGCACCTAGAACATATGTTTGGATTATAAATAAGAAAAATATCCCATTTGTTTCCTCAGAAAAAAATTCGTTTTTGAGATATGAAGGAATGCTTTATTTCACACGTATGTGTAATTGTTATGTGACTAGGACCTGCACGGAAACATTTGTTGTCAATATTCTAAACACACACACACACACACACACACACACACACACACACACACACACACACACACACAAAAAAAAAAAAAAGAAAACAATAAACAGAAAAAACTGACACCCCTAAATTTCCGCAAAGTGTGTATCACGGTAATAAGTCCGTGAAATGAACTGCCTCTAAACCCAACTTTATATTGAGAAAACTGGGGTTTAAGTGGGTTCATATTGTTTTTCTTATTACAGCTCCAAGACATAGGCTGTGGTATTCGTTATAACCGTCTCATTGAGGCAGTTTTGTTTTGTTTGTTTGATTTGAGATTTAACGTCCCCGTCAACACTGTGCAGGTCATTTTGGAGACGTTGCTTCCAATTTTGTGGGACTTTTACCCGACATTGAGATGAAATGACATCTCAAGCCCTGTCGCCCAATGAAACCAATAGGGTTTATTAGCATGGGCCGCGGTTCCTGGACAGGCTTAGATCCTCTAAGCGGTTTACCAGTACTAGTGTGCGGGCCGGATTCAGCTCTGCGTGGAAGCATCATGCAGCCCATATATTTCGTCAAGCCCCTATGGGCGGGTGCCATCATTGAGGCAGTTCTAATGAGTAACCACAGCCTATGTTTGCAGTAGAAATAAGAAAAATATCACAGATTCCATCATTCCATCAGAAAAGCAACCCATCACGAAAACACGCCTATATAATTCTAACCCCCTTGAACCCCACTTTCATATGGTAAAACTGGGGTTTACAGGGGTAAACCATATTTTTCTAATTTCTGCTATAAAATATAGATTGTGGGTACTCGTTAGAACCGCCTCGATGAGGCGGTTCTAACGAGTGCCCACAATCTATACTTTGAGCAAGCATAAGAAAAATATCACAATTTTTCATCTTTAAATTTTCATTTTTTTCAGCGATAAAGGTGGCAATGTATTTGTATAGACGTGTTTGCGTAATAATTTTTGAGATGTGAAAAAAGGCACTATGTCACGCGTGTATGTTATCGAAATGGGCGATACTATTCAGTTAACCCACTGTATGCTTGTGGACTCTTCCATTGCTATATAATTGACTAGTCCATTTGTCATTCAAGGGGTGCCTGACCTATTTTTTCGTTCTTGTTCTATTTGTGATAGGAAATTCTGTTAGCGTTCTGCGGCGTCTGATCTGGGTCTGCACTGTTTGCCAAGGAACCCCTTTAGGGGTTTCCCGCAGGCAATGGGTAAAACCCATGTATTCATAGCGGCCCATTTTCGGGACATTGGCTAATAATGTTGACCCAGATCAGACGGGCGGCGTCTGAACTGGGTCTATAGTATTTGCCTTATCTACATACATTCTTTGAAAAACGTACCACAAAATAAATCTGATACTCCTATAATTTGAAATTGGCGACTCCTTACTTTTTAGGTGCAAGATTCCATTGTCGTATATGGGTGATACTTTGCGAACAGTTACTTAATAGGATTTTACTTAGTACAATGACATTAATGCGGTGGTGTATCAATCGTAAAAATCGTAAAATAAGGCAAATTGTATGGCTCTGATATATGTTCATATTTGAAATTCTGTCCGTGAATAGAAGTTCATTTCCGCTGTTAGTTATGATTTGACAGGTGGTCTTTTTTTTTTATTACGTGAGCACATCCGTGTGAAGTAGTTTATTCTTGCTAAGAAAATCCATAGTTAAGCTTGGAATAGAATATAAGAATCTTATATGGGTGTGAGGGGGGGGGGGGGGGGTGGAAAAATCCGTCCCGAGGGACACTGTCCGGCATCACGAGGCTTGCCGAGTGATGCCGGACAGTGAGCCCGAGGGACGGATGTATTCCACCCCTCACACCCATATTGGATTCTTTTTCTTGCATACCTTTCTATTGCGAAGTTTTAATGCTGCTGTCACTTCGGTTACCGACGTCCCCCATTTTGGAATGTTTAGTGACGTCACGCATGACGACACCGCGCATGAGACTGTAATCAACCAGTGCATTTATCAAGTGCGATTATATTCGATTTGGGGTCGGAACACCAGGGTCAGAACATAAATTTCTATCCCAGGGTAAAATCACGGATTTCCTTATCTAGTGTGCAAGGAATTCTGTTCTAACCCTGGTGTTCTTACCTAAAATCGAATATTCTCGCGTGTTTGATAAATGCACTGGTATATACGCCGTGGTTAGGGTTGACGTCACAGCACGTAACGTATGCATCACTGTAGTGACATCGCAATATGGCGGACGTCGGGATCCTATATGAATGCAGTATTAAAAATCCACGCTCAGAAATGGAGGCATGCAACATGGGTGTGAGGGGTGGATAGGAAAAATCCGTCTCTCGGGATGCCGGATAGTAACCCACGGGACGGATTTTTCCACTCACCCCTCACACCCATATAAGATTCTTATATTCTATCATGGGTTTCTATCATATCTACAAAAAGTTGATATTTCTGATGAAAATTTGTTTGTACTCCAAGCACTTGTTACAACCGCTGAGAACACACAACCTTTATCTTAAAGCAAATGAAAAAAAAATAAAAAAGATAAAAAGTTTAACCTGTAAACAACATCTGTCACTATATAAAATGGGATAAAAGCCCATCTATTTCTTCAAGCCCCGATGGGCGGTGTGCCGGTGTGTGTGTGTGTGTGCGTGCGTGCGTGCGTGCGTGCGTGTGTGTGTGTGTGTTCAGTTCTTTTCGACCCTTATACTGCCAAACCTGACCTTTGCAGTAATCATATTCCAATATTTTTGTCTTTTATTCCGATAAATTAAAGGTTTGACATTCACTATGAATGAGAACATAAAATTGCTATCTCACCTCTACAATCTCTATGGGCTGCAGGATGCTTCAACGCAGAGCTGAATACGACCCGCACACGAGTACTGGCAAACCGCTTAGAGGATCTAAGCCTGCCCAGGCAAGGCGGTGCGCACGAGTCGGACCGTCCATGCTTATAAACCCTATTTGTTTTATTTGGCGACAGGGCTTGAGATGTCATTTCATCTCAGTGTCGGGTAAAAGTCCCACAAAATTGGAAGCAACGTCTCCAAAATGACCGTTACAGTGTTGACGGGGACGTTACACCTCAAATCAAACAAACCAAAAACCTTTTATCTCTATGGTCTATGGTGCTTAAAACTAAAATGCGACTCTCACTTTTTAAAAAAAAGAAAAGAAAATAAAAAAGAAAGAAAGAAAACCCCTTCCGAATCTTACGGGAAATGCTCCATACGATCTGACTTTCTGCACTATGTACATCCCTCTACGCAAGGGGTTTGATATTCTCAGAGAAGCAAACAGGGAGACAGGCATGTTGCTCGTCTTATTCGAAGCCCTAAATTACTGGTCGCATTACGAGAACAACAATTATATACTTCTGACCCTCTTCAAAAAAGAAGTGAAGGCAATGATCAGGAATCGATACAGTTAAACCACAGCTCCCATCAGAGACACCAAAGGGAAAGAAACACAAACATGTTTCATGTTTGTGTTTCTTTCTCTGCGGCGTCTGATCTGGGCCTGCAACAGACCCTAATGGAAACATCAATAGCTGAAAGCCAAAAGGATAGTTACTTTCCCACAAAATGGCCAATTGGCCACCAAAACAAAATAATATAAGCGATACAAACACTCAAAGACAAACCATAACAGAAAAAATAAACCACGACAGAAGAACCGCCTTGGAACGGTCGGTGACACGTATTCCACTGGGGGGGGGGGGGGGGGGGGGCTTCAATCGATTTCACTTGGCAACACTGATCGCCCATACTCCTGTCGCGATTCAGTCCGCATGATGGCCACTCATCGGTGTAACATCTCCGTGAACACAAAAAAATCAAACAACCACAGGGATGAATCAACGGTGAGGACTCGACAGCAAGAAAACACTGAAATGCTGGAGCAAAAGAAAACCAACAATGTTATGAAAAAAGTTATATTCGGCTATGGGAAACTTTACTTGGGGCTCATCGAGGCCACCTATTGCGTACACACAACATTAGCCGGGGTCGGCGACATTCTTTCGTGGAGATTGATCATGAAATCTCTCTCCCTTCCGCCAGTTTTCAGTTTCTGGCGAAAGAATGCGCACTGTACTGGTTTACCTCTTACGTATAAACCTGCCCAGGAAAAGTGTGGATAAGTAAACTAACCCGCTCAAAATGACTTAAAATAGTGTTGACTGGGCCGTTAAACTCCAATAAAAACAAACAAACCAACAACATACATTAACACGATAACATTTAATTTAAAAATAAGTCCCTGAAACATCTGGAGAAATGGGAAATGACTTTGGACCCAAGAACTCCCTGGACGAAGCCATTGTCAACACACCCATCTACGTTCGAGTTAACCCTTTTTGTATCAAATGGAATCTTCCTCATTATATATAGCAGGAGTTCATTTCATAGGGGTGTCAGGTTGTGTTTTCATCAAAATTTATTTGGAAAATGACTGAACGTTTAGCAAACAGTGGAGGCCCTGATCAGACGCCGCGTTCTGCGGCGTCTGATCTGGGCCTGCACTATTTGTAAGGGTACCCGTTTAGGGTTTCCGGTACTAAATGGGTTATACACTATTTAGGTCATTTTGGAGACGTTGCTTCTTTTACCCGGCATACTGCTTAACTATGAAATCCAAAATTCTGGTATTTGTGCTTGAAATGTGAGTAGCATTTGAAATGTACATTGTTCTTAGCAAGTATATATGTATACGTACTTTCCACACTAAACAAACATTTTTTAACGATAGTGCTCGTTTGAACAACTGACTTCGGATGTCACAACATTATTGAATTCTTTCAGTGATGAGTATGGTCGACAGAATGTACATGTATTTAGAACTTTTTTTTTCTGACGCCGAAATCCAGTTTATTCAGACTGAACATCAGACTCCATATCCAAATTTATACATTACGGAAACACGCCTATTCAAGTACATTGAAAAACAAAACAAGAATTTTCACATGGAATATTGTGATATTTTTCATATTTCTGCTCAAAATATAGATTGAGAGTACACGTTCAATCTATATTTTAGGGCTGCAATAGGAAAAAATAAGGTTTCACCTGTAAACCACAGTTTTCCTATATAAAACTGGGGTTCAAGGGGGTCAAAATGCATAGGCATGTTTTCGTGATGAAAGCGTTATATTGAATTATGTATATTTCCTGATATGTACTAAGAAATTAAAGAAAATTTTGTAAAACAAACACACCACAGAGAAAGCCGCGTCTAATCTGGGTCTGCATTATTTGCCAGTGTCCTTTATTTATTTATTTTTTTTTTTGGGGGGGGGGGGGGGGGGGGTGGGGATGATAGGCGTGTGTGTGTGTGGTGGGGGGTCTTTAAGTTAACGCAAATACGACTTGGAAATATATTTAGGTATATATTTAGTGAGAGTCAAATCGTGAGAGGAATAAAAAAAAAATACTGACAAACAAAAAAAAAAAAAAAACGCAAAAACCAACTTCGTGTAATTGATTTGATATATACATGTATTACACCACAATTGCTTTGTAATTGATTTGCTATATATTAAATGAAAAGGAAACACCTGCCGGTGATCTCTCTACAGCGTTTACTTCCTGAATGATTTTAATGCATTATGATGGGTCTGCCAACGCATGTACATGTACAGTTAAGCTCAAGAAGAACATAACCATTTTCGCGTTTTGTCCGCGTGGCACACGCGCATTACGCGCGTGTAAAATTTTCTTGTTTTAATACGCGGTTCTTCGCGTTCATACGCGATTGCAACGCGTTTAATATCAGCCAATGAAAGTGATTATTCAAAACGCGTTAGGTAAACTCAATACGCGTTTCTCTGCGAGAGAATTCCAACCAATAAGAATAAGACAGGTAAGTGCAGATAAAACGCGTGAATGCGAAAGAGCACGGGCCAATCAAAATCCTCTAAACTCGTATGTTTGACCAATATTCTTTATTTTATTTTTTAATTCGTTCATAAATTTATGGCGGTATCGATTTCTCTTATCAGTTGTGATTTCTTCGGATAAACACACACAATAACATTTACATTTAAAGACATACTTTTGATTGCATAACACCCTAATGTCTGGCAGTTTAGAGATAATAAACACTCGGGATATTCTGAGGTAGGGGACCAAGAGGGTAATCATTTATCCTTGGATATTTGTTTGACAAGTCACGTCTATGTACTTGTTTGTGGGCGCTCATCAGAACCGCCTTGAAATGGATGTTTATGGTGTTTCTTACACATCTCGAAACACACCTATACAAATTTGACCCCACTATACCCCACTTTGAAATAGTAAAATTGGAATTAAAGGGGCAACGGGGTATATATTATTCTACTTGTTTCTGCACAAAATGTAGATTGTGGGTACTCGTCAGAACAGCCTCGCCGAATCGGTTCTAACGAGTACAACAACCTGTTTTGTGCGGAAATATTAAAAAAAACGGAAAATGTTCAGTTTTGGTGGTAAAAAATCAACAGATTTGTATAGGCGTATTTTCGCAATGAAGTACCAAAAATCTCTGTTTGGAACAAAGAAAAAGAAATAAATATATAAGTAAATAAATAAAATTTTGGAAAAGGTAAAGGCTGAAATACACACATTTCCTAAAGTTTATAAAGTTTAGCACCAAATGGCAAACAGTGCAGACCCAGTTCGGCAAACAGTGCAGACGCAGTTCAGACGCAGAAAAACTTGGCGTCTGATCAGGGCCTTTATTGTTTCCAAAAGCCTCAGACAATTTTATAATATTTTTTAAGACAACACAACCTCATACTCTTAAATATTGAAATTGTCTCGTGCTATTTACAAGGTGGAAGATTCAATTTGGCGCCAATTGGCAAAAAGTACAAACTCAGATCAAACGCAACATAACTATGCGTCTGATCAGGACCTACATTGTTTGCAAAATGTTCAGGCATTTTTTTCCAAATTATAAATTTTGAAGAAATGGGTAAAAATGGTAATGGTAAAAAAGACCAAGGTCAGACGCAGCAGACGTTGGCGTCTGATCAGGGCCTAGATTATAAAACATTATAAAATGTTCAGTCATTTCCCGAATAAATTTCGAAAAAAAAAACCTGCTTCTCCTATATTTTGAAATGGACTAATGTTATGTACAAGGGGGGAAATTCCATTCGGTAAAACAAATGTGTTAATGATACAAAATAAATGAAAATTACAACAATAAATAATTAAATAAATGAGCTGCTTCTGTTAGTGACTGAGTAGGAATTCTTTCGGAAATTTTGAAGACAACACAACCTCACACACTTGAATTTTGAAATTGTCTTGTGCTATTTACAAGGTGGAAAATGCCATTTGGCGCAAATTAGCAAAATGTGCAGACAAAGATCATACGCAACAGAAAATGGCACCTGATCGGGGCCTACATTGTTTCAAAAAGCTTCAGATATTTTCAAAATAAATTTTGAAGAAAATACAACCTCACACTCTTAAATTTTTAAAATGATCTTGTGCTTTTTACAAGATGAAAGATCCTATTTGACGCCAAATGGGGAAAAAGTGCAGATCCAAATCAGACATAGCAGAAGTAAGCCTCTGATCAGAACCTACTTTGCCAAAATATACATAATAAAGAAAACACAACCCCAGACCCTTTAATCATGTTTGAAATGGATTTGTTCTTTTAACTAGGTGGAAGATTCCATTTTTCGCCAAATGGCAAACAGCATGCAGACCCAGATCAGACGCAGTAGACGTAGGGATCTGATCAGGGCCTACATTTTATGCAAAGGGTTCAGGCATTTCCAAATAAATTTCGAAGAAAACGCAACTTTATTCTCCTCCGAGTTACATGTAATTAAACAAAATAAATGAAAATTACAAAAAATTAAAAAATGGGCCGCTTCTGTGCGTGTAAGAATATTAATTATTTCGGACAAATAAATGAGGATAATAAGGTGTTGTTTTAAACAGCTATCTTTTTAGCCCCGAGTGGGTGTCATAAAACTTTTGGTCAATAAACATCCTGCATTTTGACATTCAACTTCAATCACTATGCAGTACCTGTATTTTACCCTTTACCCCCAGGCAAATGTAAATGGATAATTGACTAGTCCGCCTCTCGGAAAAATTCAGATTTATTATGTTTAAACTGAAAAAAAAAAATCTGGAATAAGGAAAATTTAAAGATATAGAAAAAGGAAATAAAAAAGAACGATAAGTGTGAAATAGTTTCGCAGTATTGATTGGTTGCTTTGAAACGCGAAGCAGTCTGTGAATGTGCACTATCTGCGCTTTCGACACTCAGGTTTGATTGGCTGGTCAACAATCGCGATTTACACGCAATATCGCGTTATTCATAAAAGCAATTGATTGGCTAAAATGCCATTCGCAAGTGAAACGCGTGAATCACGAGTGCGAATCTCGCGCGATAGAAATGCGAAACAAATGCGTGTGCGCTGGAAAGCTTCACGCAAGCGGAACTGTACATTCTAACTAAAGGGCATGTGCGACCAGCGATGACAAAGATCGCTCCTACCGGAAGAGTCCCAGTGTCATTAACCAAGTTTGTACCAGAAACCCCAAACCGGGTACCCTGGCAAACAGTGCAGGCCCAGATCAGACGCCGCGCTCTGCGGTGTCTGATCAGGGACTACACTGTTTGCAAAAGTTAAGCCATTTTCCAAATACATTTTGAAGAAAACACAACCTGACACCCCTAAATTTTGAAATAGACTCCTGCTATATATTAGAATGAAGATTCCATTTGGTACTAAAAAGGTTAATAAGGAAAGATTCTGACCTCGCTACAATTATGTATAGCCGATCCACGTGACTTTGCTCGGCCCCGCCCATTGGGGCTTGAAGAAATGAATGGTCTGCTTGATGCTTCCAGGCAGAGCTGAAACCGACCGCACACGAGTTCTGGTAAACCGCTCAGAGGATCTAAGCTTGCCCAGGCAAAGCGGTGCGAATCGGACCGTCCATGCTTATAAACCCTATTGGTTTCATTGGGCGACAGGGCTTGAGAAGTCATTTCATCTCAATGTCGGGTAAAAGTCCCACAAAATTGGAAGCACCGTCTCCAAAATGACCTATACAGTGTTGACGGGGACGTTAAACCTCAAACCAAACAAAACTTCTCGTGTTGGACTACACGAGTTTGTCGAAATGTAGTAAATGGGCAACTTTGTCGACATTGGAAACCAGAAAAATATTATTACTCACAATAAAATGTTGAACAAAAACTATTTTTTACAACAGGGGGCTACTCTACATGGAAAGCATTTGCCACCGACTGGGAAAAACAGCGACTACCATACGTAAAAGGAAATACTATATTGTCTGTGGCGGATAGTTTGCATTACGCACATGCGTAACACGCAAATTGCAATAATCAGTTTTTTTCCTACTTTTTATTGTTGTGCGTCATACTATTTTTGCTGGTTACATCTTTGTGGAGAAAGTTGCCGAGTCACTGCAGTGTGACACAGTGTCTCAAAACAATAAAGATTCTGATAAAAAGTTGTGACAGAATTCTAATAAATGCCCACAACCTACGTTTTGGAGCAGGAACACGGATAATAATGTAAATCCCTGTAAACCGGTTTACGGGGCGTTCAACTCACGGACGTGTTAAAATGATGGACTGGAATGTTTTTATCAAAGAAAAAAAGAAACTTCAGTGAGTGAGTGTTGAGTTTACGTCCCACCAACAGCTAAGGTCATACGGAGACGGGACCTCGAAAGTCTGAAAAAAAAAGAAAAGAAACTTCAGGCGGATAGTGAAGGCTAAGATAAGACTAAACGCCTATATAATTTTGACCCCTTGAACCCCACTTTTATATATTAAAACTGGGATTTACAGGGCCGGTAAACTTTATTTATCTTATTTCTGTTCTAAAATACAGATTGTGGGTACTCGTTAGAACCGCCTCTATGAGGCGGTTCTAACGAGTACCTATAATCTGTATTTTGAGCAGAAATCAGAAAAATATCATTTTTTTTACTCTATAAATTTCCGATTTTTCGGCGGTAAAATTTAAAATGTATTTGTAAAGGCATGTTTTCGTAATAGAAATGTGCAGGTTGATCTGGACATACAGTCAAATAATTCCCATTATCCCCCCCACCCCCCATCCCCGTTCAGTTCACTGGTCGCTCTTGCCACCCCACCATTTACCGTTTAAACCAGCTGATGGTACAACGTAACATTTAATAATATAATAATAATAAGATGAAGAAATGACCCAACCCCACAACCCCACTTTATATAGAGAAAATTGGGATAAACTGGCGAAAACATTATTTTCTTATTTCTGCTCCAATACATAGGCTGTGGTTACTCATTAGAACTGCCACAATGAGGCGGTTCTAACGACCAAACCAAAACCTATATTAAGAGTATAAATGGGCCCCGCCAAGCGATTTTAGTACTTATCGCCTATGCGAGCAGCGAAGCTTCAGGCGAGCCTGCGCATCCGCGCAGTCTCGCCAGAACCTTCGCTGCTCGCTCATACAAGCAGTGAATCAAGAGGAACCTTCAGACAGAAAGCCATATCCCTGGCCCCTCTGAATGGCTGGGCATGCGCAGTTAAAATTTGTCATGACGGAATGCTCGAAGACCCAAATTCGCTTGGCGGGGCTCAAATAAGAAACAAAATATGAAAAATATGCATCAGAAAAATGACTGTTTTGGAGGTATGACAGAATGCAGTATGTCACACAGATGTGTTATTGTAATGATTCACTATGGGAATGACGCAAGGCTTGTACAAATCTACTTCAAAGCCTGCATTACATGTCTGTGAATTGCCTTTACCACCGAAAAAAAAAACACTAAAATTTTCCTATGAAAAATTGTGATATTTTTCTTATTTTTGTTAAAAATAAATATTGTCGGTACTCGAGGCGGTTCTAACGAGTACCCAAACTCTATATTTTAGAGCAGAAATAAGACAAATACGGTTTACCCCTGTAAACCCCAGTTTTACTGTATAAAAGTGGGGTTCAAGGGCGTCAAAGTTATAAAGACATGTTGTGTGATGTTGTCTCGTCAGAGCCTTTGCTGCTCGCGAGCCAATGGGAAAAATATCCTTTTGTCACGACCTTGCTCTATTGCTGACAATGATAACAAGTGAAATGAACATCCCGCTAAACCCCACTCTAGTTGTCCGTACGAACGTAAGTCTGTACGTCAAGCATTGTAGTACTATTCTTGTATCTGCAACTTCTCATTTGATATAAGACATTGAAACTTGCAACACAGTTCAGACATGCATTTAAAATGTGTGTAATGAAACTAGATTCTGATCTAGCCCCTTATTGCAGAATTATGTCCCCTTGAACGACTTAATTAAACATTTGGCCATGCATATGTGTAGCATATGAGTTTAAATAGTACTGTTCGTGTATCTGCAACTCTTTCTACAGTATTTGATGCGGACACTGTACTATCAGCATACTTCAGACATGCATTGCACATGTGCATTAAGGAAATAGAATTCTGATTCTGATACAATCCCAGATTGCTGAAAAATGTCACCTTGAACGACGAAGCATTTTCTAGTATATGAGGTAAAATAGTACTGTTCGTGTCTCCGCAACTCCAACAATATTTGATGAAGGACATTGAACCGGCGTTCAGACATACATTGTATATGTGCCCAAAGGAACAGGATTCTGATCCAGCCCCATATAACAGAAGTATGTCCCTTTGAACGACTTAAACCATTTTGGCCATATGAGTAGCATACGAGATTAAATAGTACTGTTCTTGTCTCCATGACTCCTACAGTGTTTGGTGCATGGCATCACAGTTCAGACATGCATTTAACAAGTGCATAAATGAAAAATGATTCTCATCCATCTGTTTGTTTTTTTTTTCAGAATCATGTCCCCTTGAACGACTTAAACATTTAGCCATATGTCTCTTGGAAAATGTTGCAGTATCTAGTTTAGTTAGAAATTGTGCCTGTCTACTCAATAGGTCTGGAAAGAGGCGTTTGGAAGGGGAAGACATCATCTTTAGTAACTGACTTTTTTTTTTTTGGCTTGCTTTTTTCCACTTTGAAGTGTGAAATAATTTTGTAAGGAACTTAAAAAATAAAAAAAAAAAAAAAAAAAAATAGCGGACACCCTAAGGAACGGGATACTGGCAAACAATGTAGGACCAGATCGGTTATCGCAGAACGAGGCGTCTGAACACTCGTGAAATCTGGGTCGGACTTGATTCGCCGTGTTCCGGATCTTCCGGAATATCCAGAAGACTCTCGATAAATCAAGTGACAAATTGTCTTCTTCTTGTCGCCATATTGAATCACATGATCCTCCCAATCACCCCTGCTTTTGAAAAGCAGGTTTGGAAGAGCCTTCCGGACGATCTTGGGCGCCACTTGATTTAAAGTTCTCCACTTCACATGATTCTGGACATCGAGCACGACCCCGGTTACGCCTGTCAGATAATCGGCGCCTAAGGAAGCTAAAATTTAGGAACCCTGGAAGGGACATGCAATTTATTTTAATATGTTGTATGAACAAGATAATAGCTTGTGCGCAGAAGATGTTATCTTGTGCGAACGACATAATATATTGTGCGCACAAATTATCATCTTATGCGCACAAGATAATATATTGCTCGCACAACTTAAAATCGTGTGCGCACAAAATATTATCTTGTTTGGCCAACATAGATCTTGTGCACACAACTTATTATCTTGTTCGCACAACATATTATCTTGTTTGCACAACAGAGATTTCGTGCAGACAACATAATATCTTGTGCGCACAAGATATTAGCTTCTTCGCACAACTTAATACCTTATGCAAACAACATAATATCTTGTGCGCACAAGATATATTCTTGTGCGCACAAAACAATATCTTGTTCGCAGAACTTATATCTTATTTGCACAATATAGTAGCACAATTTAATCAGACGCATTAGATTATATATTGTCCGCACAAGATTTATGTTGTTCAAACAGGATAATATAATGTGCGAACAAGAAAATGTCCTGTGCGCACTAGATATTAAGTTGTGCGAACAAGATATCATGTTGTGCTATCTTGTGCGCAAAAAATATATATTATGTTGTCTGATAATAATAATAATCGCACATATTTAAAACAATGCATGTCCCGTTAGTGTCGTGTATAAAAAGCGCATTATTTTATTTCGTATAGCGTTATTGATCAACCAACTGACCTTACATCGATAAAAATAGTACAGGACTATTAATTACCGTAATCTTGGTTTTCTAAAACTAGTCTCTTGGACAACAGCATGATTCCAGTTCTTTGTTTTATAACTTTATAAAAAATAGAACTTTCTACACACACACTGACAGTGGTCTGATATAACATGTAAACCAAAATCAGGTCAAAGAGCCTATATCTCTTAGAGATGTTTACATTTAGCCTTTGATGAAGAGTTTTCGTCATATTTACGTCTCAAGATCTGCAAGGATAACAAAAGTTATACATGGTACAGTCAGATCGATGCACTATGTAATGGATCCCGGGATCACGGGCAAACTGTAGTTAAACCCTTCGGCAGGTTTTACAATTTGACATACAGTTTAATTAAAAAAAAAGTTTTATTATTTAACATTAATATTAACGAATTGTGTTCGGAAACACGAGCTGGTGTTTATGAAACGCTATAATCCCAACTTCTTGACGCTAACACAACTCGCCCCTAACAGTTATTGACGAGATTTCATGAAAGAAAATCGATTTAAATGAATAAATTTTCAAAGGGCAATAACTCAGGAGAGGGGCATCATCCTGATGGGAAAAATATAAATCTTTTTTTTTTTCATGAGGAATCAGTATATGAAATTACAAAAACACTAGCATGCGTGGTTTTCAAGTTATCCGATGCACACATTACGATAACTCACCCGTACGATATAGTGCATTTTTCACGTCTCCAAAATGGCTACTTTTCTGATGAAAATCCTTGATATTTGTCTTATAAATGCTCAAAACATAGGTTGTGGGTGCTCGATAGAACCGCCTCATTGAGGCGGTTCTAACGAGTACCAACAACCTATCTCTCGGAGTAGAAATAAAAAACAATGTATACCCCCGTAAACCCCAGTTTTCGCTATATAAAGTGGGGTTTAGGGGGGGGGTCTTTATTTCACGGACTTGTTCACGTGATGCAAGAAAGCAATACTATTAAATGCCCAGCAATTGCAAATGGCCATAACTCCAACAAAATTTATTTAAAATTATTGAAAAATTACATGTAAACAGGTAATCTCCTCCTCAGTCCCAATCAGTACACCAAGTATCAAGGCTCTAGCTCAAATACTTTTTCAGATATCTGCTAACAATATTCCTATGTAATTAACTCGAAAGGGAAATAATTCGAAAAGGGGAGATAATTCGGACATGAAAAAATATGGTCAACTTTTTTTTCATTGGGAGTCCATAAATGAAATTTCAAAACACTAGCATACATGGTTTTCAAATTACCCTAAGCAAAAGAAAGCAAAACAATTTTAAAAATGCCCAGAAATTGCAAAAGGCCATAACTCTAACAAAATGTATTTAAATTGTTTGAAAATTTAGAACTGAAAGCTATAAAATTGAAACTTTGTGCCCATACGGACAGATGGCTGATGTATCGTTTATGCCAGAATATGCTACGAAAACACACCCTTCGACATAATGCATTCTTTCAGATTTCAAAAACATTTATTTATTTTTTTTTATGACAATTTGTGATATATAATTTATTTCTACTCAAACCACAGGTAAGTGGTGCTCGAAAGGCGGTTCTAAAGATTTCCAACAACTTATGTCTAGAAGGAAAAATTAAAAAGAATGTATACCCCTTTAAGCATCAGTATTCTCTACATACAGTGGGGGTTTACGTGGGTGTTCATAACACTTACTTGTTAACTTGATATAAGGGCCTATATCTCTTAGATCTCAATTTTTCATGAATGAAAACATTTTATCGCACTTTTATCAAGATCTGGATTACAACGTTAAACATGTTGTATGAAAAGGTTAACCTTTGGAAGCAAGGAATACTCTACAGAACTGAAAAGTATGGATTGCACAGTTTTCTGGGCCAGACTAGCTAGTTTCGGCCAATTATGCCTCATCGGTGACCCCAAATATGTTTAAAATTCCGCAATGGAATCGATGATCCAAAAGGACAAAAAAATATAAAGTACAATATGATGGAAGGCAGGGAGACTTTTAAATACGTTCTATAAAAGGGTTATCCTTTGGAAGCAAGGAATACACCACAGAACTGAAATATATGGAGTGTAAAAGTTTTCTGGGCCAGACTAGCTAGTTTCGGCCAATTAGGCCTCATCAGTGACCCTCAGATATTTTCAAAATTCCACAATGGAATCAATGATCCCAAAGGACAAGAAAATATAATCTACACTATGATGTAGGGCAGGGAGACGTTTTACCGCCGCAACACATTCCCACACACCAGCTGTAGTGAAGCTAAATACGTTCTATAAAAGTGTTATCCTTTGGAAGCAAGGAATACACCACAGAACTGAAATATATGGAGTGTACAATTTTTTTTTGGCCAGACTAGCTAGTTTCGGCCAATTAGGCCTCATCAGTGACCCTCAGATATTTCCAAAATTCCACAATGGAATCAATGATCCCAAAGGACAAGAAAATATAATCTACACTATGATGTTGGGCAGGGAGACGTTTTACCGCCGCCACACATTCCCACACATTAAAGTCTGATACACACAAAGACAATGGGTGAATGTATTTCGTATAGCGAAATCAGGGTCAAGGGCACATAAATCTCGGAGTTAAACACTTGATAGGTTTAACAGTTTGTCATATACATATATAACGGAAAATTGATAGGGTTTATAATTGCCCATGAATGGAACTCACTCTTCCGATAGAGTTGCTGCGGGGCTAAGGTCAGGTCCTCTGACAGCTCTAATTCATTTCATTTCACCCTCATATTGAAAGTAAATATATGGGAACAAAAACATCCGCAACTAAATGCTGAACAAATTTTGATAAATACATATATATGTGTTTGTAGGTTGTCAACAAAGCCAAATATCTAGGTACTTCCATACGCTCAGACCTCTCCAGGAACAATATGTAAACAATATTGTCAAAAACAAAAATATATGTTTTCAACAACTTCCTCAGACAACACATGCGGGACTGTCGTTGCCGTGCTACAAGACGCTGTTGCGTCCGGTTGTAGAGTGTACTGTGTATGGGACGCACGTCCAAATACCAATATCAACAGACTCGAAATGGTTGGACGGCGTGGAGCACGCTTCGTAAAAGGGGACTTTGACAGAACAAGCAGCATTACAACAGCGTAGACATCAGTTACATGACGTAATTGTGAGGTCACATCAACGTCGATACAACGTCATGACGATTATGCAACGTCACGTCTACGTCGACGTTGATTAGACGTTGCCCTAGCGACGTGTGCTTGCTGGGTGATGTTCGCCAGAATAGTGCAGGTTGCTGTCTCAACTGCGCCGTTCCTGATCCCAGTTACAGTGACCAGTGGGCATGACAACCGATTTCTGGTCCCACACTGAACAGCTAATGCCCACGTAAATTCCTTCAGCCTCAGTACCATAAGAATATGGAACCAGTTACCACAGCAGGTTGTCTAAGCGCCCAACTAAATGGTATTCTGCTGCTGCTGCTGTCATGTAAATAGCAGCCATGCCGTTTTCAACCTGTACATAGATTGTTTTAACCTGCACCACAGTCCGATTTTGGACGTCACATGCACTCAAGTAAAAATACCCGGATGTACCGAGGGATTAACAGAAGAAGAAGAAGAAAAAGGGGAAAGAAGAAGAATAATTGGATATTAGCTTCATTGTTAATAATTTATTTAAATTTAGTATTAAGGGAAATGGTCACACCTGGCAGACTTTCCGCCATTTTTCAAAGGGAGATAACTTTCGTGACTTCCGGTTCGCTTTTCCATAAGCCTTATTCCATTGAAAATGGGGTCTATTCTTAAAGAAAAGAAGTCCCTCAGGAGAAAGCGTTTCCTTTAAGAGTTGACCCCTATTGACATGAAAGACAAAAATACTTTTTGCAGGAGTTGCCTCCCCTGAAGGTGTTCCCAGTCCCCGTAAACAGCAGGTAGCAGTAACAGATTGTGTACCTTTGGTGGTTATGGTGTAACTTGTTGTTGTTTTTCAGTTTCCCCGTGTCGCGGGTCGTCAGCTGGTGGGGTCCCTGGGAAAGAATCCATTCTGGCACAACACCGTAGCCGTTCGGTGATACCCCTATTCCCCGTTGCCGGTGAACAGGGAGACCATCGCTCGGCTCCAGCCCTAATGGTGTAACGTAGTCATGCAAAGGATATATATAAAAGATTTTGAAGCAAAGGACAATGTTTACTATGCAACCTTTTATTATTTACATGAACATATGATTAGAACAATTAATATTTCTCTTCAGCCAGCCGTACAAAGTCGATTCCCGTTCCTCCGATATGCTGCACACTGATATTTCCTAGTAGTACATTTTCTTGCCTGAAAACAAAATTAAACTCGCGTTATTTATATTTTAGATGGAATATAAAGGCTCTGATCAAAATGCGTTTATGCAAATTGTAATCTTCAATTGTCTCATAATATGATATTATGATATAGGTATTGCTTTGTCAGCTCATACATGTATGACAGGACATTTCAATGTACACACCCGTCTGATAAAGCGCAGTCTAATGCATTAACGTATGTAACGCAACGTCTGATTGGATAACGCCAAAATTTTGCGATATATAATAAACTGTCGGAAATTCGGCGGTTTGATGTAAAGTCGCTTTCCATTGGGTAGAATTTAGTTTTATGCGGCTCACAGCGCTTGCCACTTTGAGCAAAAACAGTACATATTTTAAATAAAACAACTTAATACATGTAAGTGTATTAGCACGGGGATAACTGTATTGAAAATTGCCATTTGGGGAGATAAATCGGTGGTTTTACGGTCACTAATTCCTTTTTAAGGCTCCGCTAACGCCGACCGTAAAACCGCCGATCTTTCTCCTCAAATGACAATTTTGAATACCTTTATCCCCTTATTCTATGGACGTTTTTATGACCACGTGTGAAAAATGTCTTATTTCTGCTGCAAACATAGACGGTAAGTGCTTGTTAGAACCGCATCGATGAGGCGGCTCCAATTAATAACCACAAACGTTATTTTTGGCAAAAAAAGGGAAATAGCAAATGCCATTGTAAACTCAAGTTTCACTACATGGTGTGGGCTTTGAGTGTGTGTTTCGCTTACACTATTTTGTTTTGAATCGCCAGTTGGCCATTTTGTGGGTAAGTAACTGTCCTTTTGGCTTTCCGCTATTGATGTTTCAATTCGGGTCTAGCTTTTTTCATTTTTTTTTTCATGTTTTTGTTTCTTTCCCTTTGGTGTTCCTGCTGGGAGCTGTGGTTTAATTGTATCGATATCTGATATTTGCCTTCACTTTTTTTACATGAACAGATTTGGCACTCATTATTTTGGCCAATTAGGCTGCATCACTCTGAAAACAGCACACCGTGGAATCCGCGCAATTAATCGTGTTTGAAACATTTCTGTAGTTTGTCCATATTATTATTATTCATTTGTCAGCACGTTTTGGAAGAAAGCGCAAGCAAATGCTGGTAAAATTTCTGTGTGCATCTTTCAGACAAACAAACAAACAAAAAAAAGAACACTCACAATTTGTGCTGTAAAGTATCTGTATCTTGTTACTATTCTGCTATACCTATAGATGGTCGGGATCTATTTGGATTTTCTTGTTAAATTTCTTATTGAATTTGTTTGAACAAATGCGATGTTTTACCAGTGAATATGGGGCAACGAGCAGCTCTAATCAGCACAAGCCTACAGGATTAAAAAGCTGTCGACACCGCATTCGGTGGTTTTATGTTAGTTATATTTTCCGGGTATCAAAGCCACCTCATAAGAAAAAGGTTATAATTACACAATCTACGAGACTATAATTGGCCCCGCCCATCAGGGCTTGAAGAAATAGATGGGCTGCATGATGTTTCCACGCATAGCTGAAACCAACCGCACACGATACTGGTAAACCCGGCAAAGCGGTGCGAGTCGGACAGTCCATACTTATAAGCCCTATTGGTTTCATTGGACGACAGGTCTTGAGATGTCATTTCATCTGAATGTCGGGTAAAGGTCCCACAGAATTGGAAAATTCAAAATGACATATACAGTGTAGGCGGGGACGTCAAACCTAGAATCAAACAAACAAACTAGACTATATAAAGTGCTATGGAGTATTTTTGCTATATGGGCCCCGTCAAGCGATTTTGGTACTTATCGCCTATGCGAGCACCGAAGGTTCAGGCGAGCCTGCGCATCCGCGCAGTCTCGCCAGAACCTTCGCTGCTCGCTCATACAAGCAGTGAATCAAGAGGAACCTTCAGCCAGAACGCCATATCCCTGGCCCCTCTGAATGACTGGGCATGCGCAGTTAAAATTTGTCATGACGGAATGCTCGAAGACACAAATTCGCTTGGCGGGGCTCATATGATGAGTTAAACCAGTTTCAACCTGAGTGAACTATATCACCATCCGATATTTTTTTTACTATTGAACAGTTCTATTGGACAGTCAGTGGTCTACATAAAATACGTTTGCGTTCTTGGAACCCATCTTTGAACCTCGGCATATCCAAAACAGTGTTTTAAAGTACCAAGCGAAAACACTGCTTATGTGTTCTTTCCGAAAGCTGAACACCTTTGGTCCGGCCGAGGATCCCAACCCGGCTGCCGGATTGGAAAGCAAACACTCTACCACGTCGCCATAAACGCCGGCTTGTACTGCAAGCAGTATATACACTATGACATTCACCGCCTCCACATTGAAATTCGTCCTCGAATTTCTGGGATTCCCAGAATCCCGTGAAATGATACTCAGGGAGTTCTAATGCTCAAGTGGGTTATTTACGATGGCCGCCAAATGTAACAGATGAAAAGAAAACATGCCAAAATCATTTGACTCGGCTGAGAATCGAACCCGGGCCGCTGGATTGGAAATCAAACACTCTACTACGTCGCTATAAAAGCCGACTTGAACCGCAAGACAGGACAAGTGTGTTTATTACATCGTTGTGTTTTCATACTATTAAAATCATAATAATGATTGAAAAGTTGTGTTTTTTATCGTAACGTATCACATCTCTTAAAAAATTCATTGGCCTCTTATACACTGTATTCTGTGGATTGGGTAATAAACAGTTATTTCATGGTAGCTTGGAGTAAAGTGAAAACTCGATACTGTGGACGACCCGGTGCACTCTTATTGTCCTTGGCCTTCGGCCTCGGGAAATAGTGCATCAGGTCGTCCACAGCATCTCGGGAAAATAGTTTAGACCATACTCCAAACAGCCATGAAATAACTGTATATTATCGCATTGGAGACCAGCAACAGATCGCAGTGCGCATGTGCACGTAGTTCCGTCACATCCGTTGCTTTTCGCATAGTATAGAGAAGATTATTCTAGACATACATGTACATGTATTAGTTCAATATTCAGACTCAGTTGAACTTTGTCTTGTTTCTAATGCAATAATTGCCCATTTCTCGTGTCTTTCTACAAATGAACTACCACATGCAAAACCAGTACATTAAAATTCCGCTATTAAGACCAGCTAAAATTAGAACCACTTCTGCTTTTAGAAGTATATTTGTAAGGTTTCAGCTGTTCTTTCTTAACATTATCAACACAGGTGTCCTCCATTAAAGGACCACCTTTGGAACTGTTCAAAACTGGTCTTGAATACATACCACTTTTGCACTGTCCCAAACGTGGTCTTAATATGAGAATTTTATTATAATTATCACAAAGGCTAACAAAAAGGACACAAATGAGCCCGGCCATTGCTGCTCGTAGCCATGTTTAACGGCCCTTTCAAGATTATTTTACTTATTTCGATGTGGACGAGCCCCTAAATAGCCTCTTGTTAAATATAATACGTCTTCCCTTAGCAGATGTCTGGAAATGCCAGTGATAAAAGCGAAGTGTCACTTTCTCGTGTTTCAACTCGAATAGTTCTCCAATTTTTGACGATATACAACCTGATGTTCTATATTCACAAATGTGTTGCAGACTGGTTACCGCCTACATTGGTTTAATGCCACATAAAATTGATTCACTTTACAATTCAGTATTAGATGTTTAAAGGCTGCGTTGTTCATCCATTGACAATCATTGAAACCAGTTTAAGTTGATAGGCCAACCCAGTGAAAGAAAGGAAACAGTTAAGTTTTCAGGACTGTCACAGTTTCTTTAACCAAGACTTTTACCTTTCGAAAAAATAATATATGGGTTTCAGCCAGAACTTTATGGTACTAAGGCCTATAAACTACAGCCTTTACTGTAGAGAAGGCTTTAGTTGATGACCACATTTGTTATTCAGCCACCAAGTTTGCTGTCTGTGTTACAGAAGGCCAAGACAAGCTTCCTACGTTATATTGGTTACCTAAACTTCATGAAAGACCATACAAAGCACGGTTTATTGCAAATTCAAGCTCTAGTACCACCAATGAACTCTCCAAATTATCAACTTTCGTTTTAGTGTCATCAAAATCATGTGATAAAATATTGCGACAAAGTCTTTGAAAGATCAGGTAGAAATCTGTTTTGGTCTATAAAACATTCTAACGAAGTTTTAAATAAATTGAAATGCAGACGTTTTTGTGCTTCAAGTCTGTGTACTTAAGATTTTTCCACCCTTTACACTACACTACCTCATAATTTTATGAAAGAAAAACTTAATGATTCATTTGAATTGACATTTCATAGGGAAGATTCCCTCTATCTTAAATGCTATGTTAGAAATGATTATTTTCACTTCTGAAGAGCATAAAAATTATACTTTATGGTCATGATAGAAAGTGTGTGAAGCTCTCACCTTTCTACTTGAAAAGATTTACATAAGATTTGGTACTATTTTTTTTTTTTTTTTTTGGTTTTGGTTTTACGGCCCTTTCAAGATTATTTCACTCATATCGAGCCGATCGTTAATCAGAGGTGGGCGAAAATCGGAGTACCTGACTAAGTTATTTAGACAAGTTGTGGATATTCCGAAAAGTTACTATCTGCGCACCCCCTTGAGGCTGATCTGTTTTTGTTTTGTTATGAGAGAGACTTCATGCTGTCCCTTTCTGCTGAAAAACAATCTGAAATCATTGAAGCTTTTAGCTCGACTTCTAGATATTTGGATTATTTGTTGAATATAGACAATACCTATTTCGATGGTTTGATCAGTCCCATTTACCCCCAAGAACCTTAGTTTCCTCTGATACCGAGGCCGGTTTTTGGATTTACATCTATCTTTTGTAGATGGGTTTGTTTCCTGCAAAATTTATGATTAACGCGATTTGATTTTTTTGTGTTCACGGAGATGTTGCACTGATGGGTTTGGAGGCCATCATGCGGACTGAACAAATTATTTGTCTAAATCGCGTCGGAAGTAAGGACAAGGATTGTGGCCACGTAAAATCGATTTAAGCAACCCCAACCCCCACCCCCTCTCCCCAGTGGAATTCGTTTCACTGAACGTTTCAAGTCGTTTCTTCTGTCGCTGTTTATTTTTGTTATGGTTTGTCTTTGAGTGTTTGTATCGCATATATTATTTTGTTTTGGATAGTCAATTGGCAATCTTATGGGAAAGTAACTGTCGTTTTGGCTTTACATTATTGATGTTACCATTAGGGTCTGTTGTTTCATGTTTTTGTTTCTTTCCCTTCGGTGTCTCTAATGTCAGCTGTTTCGATTCCTGACCATTGCTTTCACTTCTATTCTGCATTCATTTTCAGTGCACTCTCCATGTTTGACGTTTTGCCGTATTTACCCGACACACCAACTCCTTATCATGCATTAGGTAATGTGTTGCGGCCTTGAAAAGTCTCCCCGCCTTTCATCATAGTGTAGTTTATATTTTCTCGTTCTTTTGGATCAGTGATTCCATCGTGGAAGTTTAAAAATATTTGAGGGTCAGTGTTGATGCCTAATTTCTCACAACTAGCACGTCTGACCATGATATGAACAATCCAATGGCTCTTGAGCCTCTAACCTTGAATAAAATGATCAACAACACCACCTGTATATCAATAAATCTCAAAGTGTATGAAAACATCGAAACTTATCAATTTTCTACTGATAGCCCCCGTTTTTAACTAAAAGTAAGTATAAATATGGACATGGTCTTGAACTCTTAATTGTGTCATCTCGATCCGACGCATTTTTCCTTACTCAAACAAATTATTTTCCTTCAAACCGATTATCGTTTAATAGTGGACTGCTTTCTCAATCAGGGATATAGGCCACAACTTTGAGAAACTCACCTTTACAGAAGAAAATTTGACATTGTTAGCTTTTTGCACAAACAAGCAGTCTTTGGCTCGATAGCCAATTCCGCTTTCTATTACTTTCTTGTTCGTGTTTTGCTACAAGCAATCTGATTGGACGGCGTTTTCTTGCGTCATGTTCCCGCATAGTGTCCAATCAGATTGCAGGTATAGCAAAGCAGTGCTAGAAAGCCGAAGTTGTTAACGGATCGAAGAATGATTGTTTGTGCGAAAAGTAAAGATGCAGTTAGCACTCCGCTATCGAACGGTAGTCAGGTTGAAGGAAAATAATATGTTTAAGTTTGAAAAAAAAAAAAAAAAAACGTCGGGGCGAGATCACCCAAGTTGGAGTTCAAACCCATGTCCATATTTATACACAGTTAAATGGGAACTATCAGAAGAAAATTAATATTCTTCAATGTGTTCATACATTTTGAGGTTTGTTGCGATACACGTTGTGAATTTGATCAATGTTTGAGGCTCAAGTGCCAGTGGAACGAACCAAACTTTTCAGTTCTTGGTGCATTCCTTGCTTCCAAAGGATAACCCTGTCACAGAATATATGTATATACGTACACTTGACTACAAGTTGATGTGCCAAAACATAGTTTGATGAGTTGCAAACGGTATTCTGTGGAGTCTCAAATGGGCTTTAATGGTTTGTTAAGGCATATCTGTCCAAATACATGCGTTAAATACGGTACGCATGTAATTCAATTAATACCACTCTATTAATCTTGTAATATACAGGGAAAGAAATGGCATCTCCTAGTGACAAGTCACCTTACCGACAAAATAAAAAACATGTTAGAGGGTAAACGGCTCATACCTTTGGAAACAACAAACTCGTTTAGTATGACTATCGGCAATACAAGCAAGCGCACGTAATTTAAACATTCAACCATTGTGTGGCCAATGAAGCCAGTTGTTGCAAAATAATCAGTTTTCGTTGTTAGCATGAGCCTTAAATAGCATCTGGGCAATATAAAGAGTATTAAGATGAATGGGTACACCTGCAGACTGTTCGGACATTTTTGAAAGGCAGACAACTTTAGGGACTTCCTTTTCGATTTTCTGTAAATCGTGCCCAAATGAAAAAGGGGTCTACTCTAAAAGGGAAGAATGTGCACCTCTTTTAAGAGTTGGCCCCAGTTGACATTGGAAACAAAAGTAATTTGAAAGATGTACCTGCCCTGAATGTGTATCATTTCTTCCCCTTAAATGACACATCTTGCTACATGTACAGTGGGTATATTTTGTCGTGTAATGGCTCATATTTGTTAATTGATCCTGGAAATTAACATTAATACTTACGCCTGTAGTAGCCCGGGTACATCATGCCCATACCGCCCATGTTTCCCATGCCATACATGCCATATGTTCCCATGCCGTACGGGTACATCATGCCCATTCCGCCCATACCGCCCATGCTGCCCATGCCATACATGCCATATGCTCCCATGCCGTACATCGGGTACATCATTCCCATTCCGCCCATACCCATTCCGCCCATGCCTATTCCGCTCATGCCATACATGTTATAATATGGGCTCATGTAGTATGTGCCTTGTGCTGTGGCTAACAGCGCGAAAAGAACTACCACGAGTATTTTCATTCTCTGGCTTCTGAAAAGACAATGCAATGGATAAACCATCAGGAAAACACGCCTATATAATTTTGACCACCTTGAACCCCACTTTTATATAGTAAAACTGTGGTTTAGAAGGGTAAACCTTATTTTTCTTATTTCTTTTGAGCAGAAATAAGAATAGTATCAAATTTTTTCAGCATAAAATTCGTGTATTGTCGGCGGTAAAATTGGCATTGTATTTTATAGGCGTGTTTTCGTAATGACTGTGAGTTGTAACCATTATCATGTTAAATTAACTAACATAGCCATACCTTTTTCTGTCTACCAGCCAATCAAGTTACTTGATATAGGATATTCGTTAAACTAGAAATGGTGTTAAACACAATGCCCCCAACCATATGCTTGCCCCTAAATGCCCAATTTTCCAAGGGCCATAACAAAATGCATGTGTGAGTGTGCACATGCATGAATGTGTGAGTACATGCATGCATGAGTATGCATGTGTGCATGCATGCATGTGTGAGTGCATGCATGTATTTGTGTATACATGCCTGCATAAATGCATATGTGCATGCATGAGTGTATGTGCGCATACATGTGTGCTTACATGCATGCATGAGTGTGTGCATTTATACATGCATGCATGAGCAGTGCATGCACATACATGTGCATGTATTTAAGTGCAATAAGTATTGAAAGGGGCATAATCCGGACGAGAAATAAATACGCGTCTCCTAATTTTCCATGAGGAATCCATATATGAAATTTCAAAAGCCTAGCATACACGGCCAAGCATCACTAAGCATATAGAGGTACAATGTAAAAATACCCCAAGTGACAAAGGGCCAGAACTCATTAAGTATTTTTCGAAATTTAGTCAAAAGTTAATCAGGTCATGTACTCACCACCACCAATCTATTCACCAACTTTCAAGGCTCTAGCTCTTATAGTTATTGAGATATTTTCCTGACAAGATTTTATCCCAAAAAAAATCAAAGGGCAATTACTCTTGAAAGGGGCATAATCTGGACGAGAAAAAAAATACGCGTCCCCTAATTTTCCATGAGGAATCCAGATAATTTCAAAAGCCTAGCATACACGGTTCTTTAGTTATGCTATGCATCAAAGACAAACGAAGCAGAAGCAAAATGTCCCTCCGGTTGTTTGATTTTTGTGTTCACGGTGATATTGCACTGGTGGGACAGGGGGCTTCGTGCGAACTGAGCAAATTATTTGTCTAAATCGCGACGGAAATAAGGGCCATGATTGTGGTCACGTAAAATTGATTTAAGCCCCCTAGTGGAATTCGTTTCGCTGACCGTTCCAAGGCGGTTCTCCTGTCGCGGTTTATTTTTGTTATGGTTTGTCTCGCTTTTATTATTTTGTTTTGGATAGCCAATTGGCCATTTTGTGAGAAAGTAACTGTCCTTTTGGCTTTCCGCTATTGATGTTTCCATTAGGGTCTAGTTGTTTCATGTTTGTGTTTCTTTCCCTTTTGGTGTCTCTGACGGGAGCTGTGGGTTAATTGTATCGATTCCTTGCCTTCACTTCTATTTTATACGTTCACGTTACGTGTCCACAACCCTTAGTTCACAAGTAATTTGTTCAGTCCTCGTGATGGGTTTCTCAATCACCGATGCAACATCTTCGAAATGAAACACAGATAAGGATATCATTAAGGGGAATGGGAACACCAGGCGGATTTTGCGCAATTTTCAAAGGGAGTCAACTTTCGGGACTTCCTCTTCGCTTTTCTATTAGCCCTGACTCACTGAAAAAGGAGCAAATTCTTTTCTTTAAGAGCTGACCCCTATTGGCATGGCAGACAAAAGTACTTTTGCAGTAGTTGCCTCCCCTGAAGGTGTATCCATTCCCCTTTGATTTTCATATTAGGTTTAACGTCCCCGTCAACCATGTAAAGGTCATTTTGGAGACGTCGCTTCCAATTTTCGGGACTTTTACCCCACATTGAGATGAAATGATATCTCAAGCCCTGCCGCCCAATGAAACCAATAGGGTTTCTAAGCATGGTCGGTCCGACTCGCACCGCTTTACCTGGGATGGCTTAGATCCTCTAAGTAGTTTACCAGTACTCGTGTGCGGGTCGGTTTCCGCTCTGCGTGGAAGCATCATACAGCGCATCTATTTCTTTAAGCCCCGCTTGGCGGGGGTGGGGGGGTGGGGTGGTATCCATTCCCCTTAAAAAGCAGAAAAGCTGAATCAGAAGAAAACCAAGAGCTGAACTTCCTAGGGCCCGATCAGAGACGGAGCATCACGCACCTAAGGGCTTACTGTAAACGTCTTTAGGTCGGAGCCGTCATGGTGTCGGAAGCTCGATCAACGGCGTGCAAATAAAGAGGGGGGTTGCCAGCCGTGATTGGGATGCAGTCTATCAATATCGAAAAATGAGTTTTACCAAATTGAGTACTGAAATCAAGGCAAGCATATATGAGCCGGTGCATGAGAAAACCTACAATAAGACCCGTGCTATGGTGGAAGACACAGTTCAGCCGGCCGGTCAGGTCAGCCTGGTCGGAACATTCCCTGGTTGTCTTATATATAGTCCAGAGGTTATAGAAGCCTCATGCGAACAGCGAAGACTCTGATCGAACAGCGGAAGCGCAGTCTGATCTTAGTCTTAGCTGGTCGCACAGGTCTTATTGTAGATTTTGTCGTGCGCTGGCTCATATTTTAACAAAGTTTTATACTGAGTCACGATAAAATGTCGGTTCAGATAGACCTTTTTGTATGACCATTTTATTTATTAGGTATTTACCACAGCTATCTGGCATCTAACACACGAAATACGATTATACATGTAACTGCAGCACTAGGCATGGCTAGCACAAACAATACTCTATCACAAAGTGATGAACCATCGTACAATTGATACTTTCAGTATTTCGCGTTTAAAACAACTCCTCGAAAGCCATAGCAAATGCCGATCTTACCTGTGTAATACAACCGTCATACCACACTCGTCCTCACTACATTCTGATAGTTTTAGTTCACCAGAGCCGAAGGCTCCGGCGGAGCTTATAGGACAGGCAGTTGTCCGTCGTCGTGATGTGACGTCTTCTTACGTCAATATTTTCAAACGACTTCTCCTCTGAAGCCACTGGGCCGATTGAACCCAAATTTCATCTGTATGGAATAAATTTTTTGTGTTTTTAATGAAAATCGGCGCTTTAGTTTGGTTGCTGTGGCAAAATAGAGTTTCCATAGACTTATAGTGAGGAAAATAGAAAAGTGGCATTGAATGCTAAACCATTGCAGATATTTTGACATTTTTATAGAAATGTTCCTTGGTGCAAACCTGAGGGTCCACCAGGATGTGCAGGGGCCATGCCCCATCCCCTCCACTTCTTAAAAGGCCATATATCTCAGAAACCATTCAGATCCCAACCCCAAAACCATATATACTTTTGTTCCATATGATAAGACGCATTCAGTGAAACCAACCTGGGGGTCCCCTGGGTGTGCTTGGGCCACGACCACTTCGTAAAATGTTCAATATCTCAGAAACCTTTCAGATCCACAAACCTAAACCATAATTTTTATTTTCCTTATGACAATAAACATTCACTGGTACCAACTTAGGGGTCTCCCGGGATGCGCTGGGGCTATGCCCCACCCCTCCACTTCTCAAAAGGCTAAATGTCTGAGAAACTGTTCAGAGCCCCACCCCTAAATCATATATATTCAAGTTCCTAATGATCAGAAACATTCAGTGACACCAACCTGGGGATCCCCCGGGTTGCTCAGGGTCATGCCCCACCCCTCCACTTCATAAAATGCCATATTTCTCAGAAACCGTACAGATCTACACCACTTAATCATATATATTCGTGTTCCTTATGATAAGACACATTCAGTAACACCAACCTAGGGGTCTCCCGGGGTGCGCCGGGGCCATGCCCCACCCCTCCACAAAAGCCAAATATCTTAGAAACTGTATCAGAACCCCCTAAACCATATATATATTCATATTCCTTATGATAAGACACATTCAGTGACACCATCCTGGGGGTGCCCCGAGTCATGCCCCACCCCTCCACTTCTTACAAAGCCATATATCTCAGAAACCGTTCAGATCCACAACCCTAAACCGTATATATTCTTGTTCTTTATGGTAAAGAGCATTCAGTCACACCAACTTGGGAGTCATTTTTATGCAGGGGCAACGTGCTGGGGCCATGCCCGACCCACCACTTTATCTCAGGAACCATACAGATCCCCGCCCCTAAACCATATATATTCTTGTTCCTTATGATATGACACATTCTGTGATACCAACCAGGGCTCGATTGCGTTCATGCTCTACCCCCTCTCCTTCATAAAATGCCTAATATTTCAGATAGAGAGTCCACATGGGTGCTCATTTGGGTATCGGGTTTCGTTTGAGAGACTTTATAATCGTAGATTAAAGTCATACCATGTTAAAATACATGGCTGCCAGTGGGCAGTGCCCACCTAAGCTCTGATGAGCATAGTGGCCCAAAGGCCTCTTGTTTGCTAAACGGACTAGAACTGGCTCCGAACGGAGTTGACGTAGCAGCAGCCTTTAACGACCTGTTTATGAACGTCATGAACTGGCTCGGACGGGAAAGGTGCTTCAAAACTTTGAGCCCGCCCAAAACATTTTGCCGTGCATTCCGTTCTGCAGTCAGACGGAGTGAAAACGTACTTAAACGAGGTGACCGTACTTAAAACGAGATGGGGGTACTTTGAACGGAACAGTCGTACTTAAATCCTATTTGGGTCGTGTTACGACGTAGTGCAGTCGTGTTCCAACAGCAGTAGGTGTTGAAAGAGATCGATTCGGAATTCCATAGGCATCGGGACAGGATGTGAATGCAATTAGGTATTTGGGACGAGATGAGGACGTAGTCAGAACAAGATGAACCTTTTATGACCTAGGTGGTCGAGTTAAAAATCCATTGGGATCATTGAGTTCGTTTAGATTCATTCTGAAAATGGAGTTCTGCTTAAACCAGTGCTAGGAGACGTGGCCGGTTTTGCTAACACGTTTCAGTACTGGTCATGAACAGACTCAATAAAACCGAGTTGTTTTGTGAATTATTTGCTTCCAAAGGATCTACCTATTCAGAAATTATTGACCGTAATTGAGACGGGGTAAAAGTAGTTGCAAGCGCATCTAAAACGTCCTAAACGGGCTTGGACTGCTTGGAATCGGTATTCGCATTATATGTCCGATCTGAAATTGTGGACAGGATACAGACAGGCTGGGCGTATTGAGGACTTCTAATGATTGATATAGAATCGTATTTCAGGCACAATTGGGCAAAACTTACACGTTATACCACTGCAACCTTCCGTTTAACGATTTTGGACGGGCGAAGAACTAGTTTGGTATGAAATCGCGTTAACTTATATCGATTGCTATCAGTAAGTGAGCTCAATTAGCAAAATTAGGTTTTAATACATTTGGTCCTCCTTGGTGAATACTACCGGCTTCTCACTATAAACGATAGATCTGGACTAAGATTATAAAATATTTTTCAGTTGAGTATGACATTTGTTCAGCTCATATTTTTTTTAAATACCAGTCTCTAGCATTCCAACATTTGTAAGCAGGACTTGTAACATTCTCTGCTGAACTGAGGAGGACAATAATTCATATGTTTATATTTTAATTTCTATGAACATTACAAATTATGATAAATCGAATTGAGCATGAATCTAGAGCCAAGGCCTTCAAGAAATGCTCAGAGTCACTTTTAAACCAATTTCCACGCAAAAATAGAAACACCCATTACTTGCTACAAAATAGGAGTAAAAACAGTAATCAGAAATAGATAAAATTTCATTTCGCCTTCCATCAAAGACACCAAAGTTAAAGAAGCCTCAACATATACCAACCCCTCCGTAATTAGACCATCACACGCAGAAAGCCAAAAGAAAAAGGAAAGGAACTATATAAACAGTAAAGGAACCATATAAGCCTTGCTTTCGTTCTGATCCTTTGTATGTATTTATTTTTGTTTGTATGTTGTATTATTTTGTGAACTTAATGAATAAAATATGTTGAAACCAACAGAAAAAGAAAAAATTATCTCTCACAAAATATCCAAAACAGCTATCCCAAATAAAAATAAGATATTTTAAGCAGTACACACATTCAAAGAAAACAAAATGATATTAATAAACCGCATTCTAACACAGCGCGCCTATATAGGCAATGGAAAATAACTGTGTTTTATTCTACAACATATCACGACAAGGAAGAGCGTGGCGAGTGACGTCATTAAAAACTGCCGATTGATGACGTCACTAGTCGATTTCCTTGACGTTAGACGGTGTAACGTCATTTTCTCGCATCGAAAACGTTTGAAAAGTATATAAATGCGTGTTTTTCAGTCGATAATTTTAGTGGGATTTCTAATAACAATGGCGAAAAGTTGTGAGATTTTGAAGGAAACAACAACATTATTGCCGATTTTCGGCCTGTTAGAATCGAAATAGATCAGCTCTAGTTTGTGATTTGTTGAGTAATAAATCACAGTTTGTCGGTCAGTTGTAAGTAGACAAATCACGCGCGCTACGCGCTCGTGATTTGATCTACTTTACAACTGACCTCCAAACTGTGATTTATTACTCAACAAATCACAGCTAGAGCTGATCTATTTCTTAAATAAAAGAAACGCGTTGAAACGACCAATACATTAAAGAAGTCCAATGCGCTCGGTTTCATCCATTTCAAGTAGCCGACCTTAAGTTGGTTTTATTCACTACCACCTTATTATTTGGGCCCCGTCAAGCGATTTTGGTTCTTATCGCCTATACGAGCAGCGAAGGTTCAGGCGAGCCTGCGCATCCGCGCACTCTCGCCAGAACCTTCGCTACTCGCTCATACAAGCAGTGAATCAAGAGGAACCTTCAGACAGAAAGCCATATCCTTGGCCCCTCTGAAAGGCTGGGCATGTACAGTTAAAATTTGTCATGACGGAATGCTCGAAGACACAAATTCGCTTGGCGGGGCTCATTTGATCATATCCAAATTCTGAGCCTAGACAATAATGTGTGATGCACAAGAATGGTCATTGTATGTGCCTTGGTCAAACCATAATGCATATTTTATTCATGTAGAGTCGCAAGGTCGTTTAGTTTGTTTTGTTTGATTTGAGGTTTAACGTCCCCGTCAACACTGTAAAGGTCATTTTGGAGACGTTGCTTCCAATTTTGTGGGACTTTTACCCGACATTGAGATGAAATGACATCTCAAGCCCTGTCGCCCAATGAAACCAATAGGGTTTATTAGCATGGACGGTCCGCCTTGCACAGCGGTTCCTGGACAGGCTTAGATACTCTAAGCGGTTTACCAGTACTAGTGTGCGGGCCGGATTCAGCTCTGCGTGGAAGCATCATGCAGCCCATGTATTTCTTCAAGCCCCTATGGGCGGGGGCCGAAGGTCGTTTAGTAGTATTTAACATCATAATTGAAACAGACAGTCAAAGTAAATATCTCACGGAAACATACATGTGAAAGCGACTCGCATTCCTTTTCAAAAACACTATTGTCATATTTGAAATATAAACTGTCAAACTGTTAACGATACGCTAATTAACGACAGTTTTGGTTTAAACGAGATGAAATAATGATTATTTTTCACGAAAACATATATATTTCTACTCTTAAGCATACTGAAAGATTACATAAAGAGAATCATTTTACTGAATAGAAGTGAAGACAATAATCAGGAATCGATACACTTAATCCATACCTCCCATCAGTGACACCAAAGGGAAAGAGGCACAAACATGAAATAACTAGACCCAAATTGAAACATCAATAGCGTAAACGGAAAGTTGCATGTAAACTGCACGAAAAAAGTCCCATTCGTTTCAAAATTATGCTCATTTTATCTGATACGTACCTATTGTCCACTTAGGGTAGCCACAAGCCCCCGCCAAGCCGCCCATCGGGGCTATGCTTCCACGCAGAGCTGGAACTGACCGCTAACAAGTACTGGTAAACCGCTTGGATGATCTAAGCCTGCTCATCCAAAGCGGTGCGAGTCGGACTGTCCATGCTTACAAACTCTTTTGGTTTCATTGGTGGACAGGGCTTGAGATGTCATTTCATCTCAGTGTTGGGTAAAAGTCCCAAAAAATTGGAAGCAACGTGACCTATGCAGTGTTGACGGGGACATTAAACCTCAAATCAAACAAAAAACAAAGACTAAGGTCACTTTCATTAATATTATCAGGTGGCTAAGTTATTTATAAAACACCAGATATATTAATTGTTAAAAAGTTCAAATAATTTAAAGTCAACTGTGACATCATAGGATACTTCATGAATATAAATGCGACAGTTTGAAGGTGTTCTCGCCACTTGAAATATTTACGACTTCAATATTATTTGTCTTTGAGTGAGTGTATCGCTTATATTTGTTTGTTTTGGACAGCCAACTGGCCATTTTGTGGGAAAGTAGCTGTCTTTTTGGCTTGCTGCTCTTGATGTTTCCATTAGGGTCTAGTTGTTTTATGTTTGTTTTTCTTTCCCTTTGGTGTCTCTGGTGGGAGTTGTGCGTTACTCGTATCGATTCCTGGTCATTGCATCCACTTCTATTAGTCAGATTGCAAAATCTCAGACACTAATGAAGATAATTGTATCCGGTTACCAGATTTCACTTACCTGAAGCAATGTGTTTTTATTTCTTAATGATAAATGACCTTTAAGAATGGAAATCAGTTAGCAATAAATCTAAATACAAATTGTCATATTGTGTCCCTACAGCTCAGTATCCTAGTATTTAGAGAGCCCACATCATGAAAACACTCTATATAATACTGACCCCTTGAACCCTACTTTTATAATTTAAAACTTGGGTTGACATAGGTTAACCTTATTATTCTTATTTCTGTTATAAAATATAGATTGTGGGTTCTCGTTAGAGCCGTCTAGATCTTACTTGTGAGCAGAAATAAGACAAATATCTGCTCTGCTGAAAAAAAAGAAAAATATCACATATTGTTCAATTAAAATTCCATTTTTTTCTGCGCTATAATTTACAATGAAGTTGTACAGACGTGCTTTCCTAATGGGATCTACACTTACCTACCACGGAACACCGATGTTTCCAATAAGGCTTCTGTCTGTATCGGGCTGCAATCGGCCCCAAGTCATGTCTATTTATACACCTGGGCCGCGCCGTCTAACTTCACGGGTCATCAGGGAGTCTGCAATTTGGCTAACAACTACAAAACATCTGTTAGCCTACAAACGTGCACTCTCTCCAGCCTGTTCGATGCAATGACAAACTGCACATAAACTAACGAGACGGCGCGTGTATACATACTGACCAGCCTGCGGACTGAGTAATGTTTCGCCATGCATCGGCTTTATTGTCAAATTAAATTGGTCGGAGACATTCCAGTTTCATAATGTACCTATTCAATTAAAAAACGCAATAAATTTAAATAAGAACATTTTTTGTGAGTAATTGTACACAAAATCATAATAATTTATTTTTCAGTGGCAAGCAGAAAAACCTATCAACTGTTTCTAGATACATAACGCAGTCATAGGGCCGGTTTTCTTCTGCCGGTACCGCCACACAATAACCCCTAAGCTTATTACTCATACATGCAGACTTACAATATCTCTATAAGGTTACATTCTGCATCTTCTGAACAGATTTCCTGTTCAACTCTTGATGCCGTCGATAATCGACAGGGTCCAGTTGTTCGAAGCATCGTTGGATAACGAGCTCGTTAGTGGGCAGATTGTTAATTGTTTTAGCAAGTTTAATATTTAAATTTTTGGTATTTTTGCTGAAAAAATGTAAGCAGCTCACATTTTTCAGCAAAAATAGTAGCATATTTGCCACAATAAATGATATAAGTTTTAACGATATGTTAACTAACGACATCGTTAGTTTTGAAAAACTGGCCCAAGACCTTTAAATTTGTTTTCTGCTGCTTCTATTAACTGCAATGGAGCAGACAATACGAATGTGTTTCGTAATAATCATATTATTAGATTATCCCAACTTAAATCTCCATTTTTTCGATAAAAACACCAATCCGTTAAAATAGAAGTGAACGCAATGATCAGGAATCGATACAATTAACCCACTGCTCCCAGAGACACCAAGGTAAAGAAACACAAACATGAAACAACTAGACCCTTATGGAAACATCACTAGCGGAAAGCCAAAAGGACAGTTACTTTCCCACAAAATGGCCAATTGGCTATCCAAAGCAAAATAATATAAGCGATACACGCACTTAAAGACAAGCCATAACAAAAATAAACCACGACAGAAGAATCGCCTTGGAACGGTCATATTAAACTACGTGTATGGTGCTGTATGCATTTATGTACTGTGTAGACGATTTTCTGTTGTTGACCTTTCACATTTAGACTGAATGTCAGCAGAATTAATATACGTTATAAACTGACGTGCTGAAAAATATGGAATATAATATGTTGAACAGACCAGTCGTATGTTAAAACGCGATTCAATGATTACAACTGTAGACTGAAAACGCCTAAAAAATGACAAGTTCCTTTACAGCCACTGTTAACGTCCAGGTCATTCGTTAGTGCATATTTCTAAACACACACGACGATATGAATTCTACGGTTAGATTTGAAATCAAGATGTCAAAAGACATAAAACATGAATAAAATTGATCAAACCATTACAGACGCCTTTTACACTTGGTTTAACGCCAAGATTTATCATATAGGTGTAATAGCCGTAGTTCTCGCGGCGCCATTGTAAAACAGTAACTATTAATAAAAAAAATATGCGCCTTTAAAACAATTAATAACAGACTGAAGTCACGGTCGAAAATATTATTGAATCGATGCTTGAAATTCGTATGTCTGTATTACGTATTCTGCACACCGAGGCGAATACATTCTACGATAGTTCTTATGAAAATCACAATACGCAGCTCTCTAAAAAGAGTATCCAGTAAATATGCTCTTCGTTCTTACATCGATTCTGAAAATAATCACAAAAAAAATTCTTTTATGAATAAAAGGAATAGATTTTATTGATTTGCCTAAATAATATCATCAGCGATTTGTCAATTCTTACTTATTTTCAAAATGAAACGTCCATGATTTTATATATACATGTAGTTCTGCTCCATCTATCATTGTAATGCCCCCGCGAATGTCAATGTCAAACTAAAAGATCAAATGTGAAGAATATGCCCTATTAGTTCGTTTCTGGTCCATAACATTAAAATCCTTATGTAGATTTTTTTATTGAAATTTGAACCATTGTAAGACAATATGTCGCACCCAAAACCCAGGTCAAACGTTAAAAAATAGGGCCAGTTTTTCGTATCCATTCCATGACTTTGTTATTTGGGTGCATTTTCAAATGTATAGACTCAGTGTACTGCTATCCAGAAGGAGACCATATTAATAGACATTTTTCACGAAGACCGAATTAGGACTTCGAAGATCGAGAACTGAGTTTACACGCTGGGATGTTCTCAGCAATACCTTTAAGTATAAGTTATCTGTAATAAAAGGCGTTTCTAGCAAAACGAAGAAGGCAATGTATTTTGCCCACACTGACAGTTTTGAATTCACATGAGACGAAGTCTCCAGATACTTGCCTAAGGCGCAGTCTCCAGAGAACTGACCAGAGGCAAAGTTTCCACTGGACTCAACTTAAGCCTCACCAACTAGTCCTGAGGTGAATATCCAGACTCCTTATCGAGTAGAAGTCTCCAGGGAAGTGATAAAAAGCGGGGTCTGCAGGGAAGTATTATGAGGCGTAGTCCGCGGGGGAACTCACCTCAGGTGAAGTCTCTAGGGAACTCCATTACGAAAACACACCTATTTAAATACACTGCAAATGTTACCACCGAAAAATGATTTTTTTTTTCAGATGAAAAATTGTTTTTATTTTCTTATTTCAGCTCAAAAGATAGATTGTGGGTACACGTTAGAACCGCCTCTAGGTACACGTTAGAACCGTCTCGTAGAGGCGTTCTAACGAGTGCCCACAACCTATATTTTAGCGCAGAAATAACAAAAAAACCAGCTTTACTTTATAAAAGAGATGTTCAATGGGTTCAAATTTATACAGGCGTGTTTTCGTGCTGTCACATGGGCGAGGGCTCCATGGAACTTTTGTTTAAATTTAGATTTAATGTCCCCGCTAAATCTATTTCATTCAGTTTGAGATTTAACTTCGTTTTTTTTTTTTTTGAACTTTTATCCGACATTGAGATGAAATGACATCTCAAGTCCTGTCGTAGGGCTTATATGAATTGAGCGGTCCGACTCGCACCACTTTGACTGCAGAAGCTGTGTGCTAAGCGGTTTACCATTATTCATGTGCCGTCAGTTTCACGTCTGCGCGGAAGCACCATGCAGCCGAATCTATTTCCGACGGGCGGGACCTATGCTCCAGGGAAATAACATAAGGTGAAGTCTCGATGTAAGACAAATGTATCTCCGGAACACGCATAAGCAAGGTCTGAAAGCAATATACATTAGACATTTATTTATTTATCTATCTTTTTTTTTCATTTTACGTCCCTTACAAGATTATTTCACTCAGGTCGAGCCGATCGTTTAAGTTTAAAGAAAACCGAAGTACTCGGGGGGGGGGGGATAACCGACATGTGACCTTAGCGAGGTTCGAATCAACAGCGGTGAGAGACTAAATGATAAAACTGACAGCAAGCAAAACCTGCAGGCATCTTATCTGGGATGAAGTCTATAGGGACCTCAAATGAGCGATGTATGTATAGGGTACTTTTATTTTGCGAGGTCTCCTCTGAATCCAGCTGAGAAAAAGTAGCATCAGTATCGGAAGTTACGTGAAAGATAGTTGCTTTGGAATGAAGTTTTGTTTGTTTGTTTGATTTGAGGTTTGACGTCCCAGTCAACACTGTAAAGGTCATTTTGGAGACGTTGCTTCCAATTTTGTGGGACTTTTACGCGACACTGGGATGAAGTGACATCTCAAGCCCTGCCGCCCAATGAAACGAATAGGGTTAATAAGCATAGACGGGTCCGACTCGCACCGTTTTGACTGGACAGGCTTAGATCCTCTAAGCGGTTTACCAGTACTCGTGTGTGGGTCGGATTCAGCTCTGCAAAATACAGCCCATCTATTTCTTAAAGCCCCGATGGGTGGGGGCCGAATTCACCTAAGTAGAATCTCAAGGTTACGCATCTTGTTACGAGCCAGGCAGCCCCCAATTTCTGTTACGAGCCAGGTGTAGCAGAAAGATAATGCAAACAAGCCTTTTGGAAATAAAAAAAATCCAGTTTTTTATACACTCGCAGAATTCTGTGGAGCATTCCTGAGGGCTGTGGAATAAGATTAGGTAAAATTCTAAAACATAATGTAAACCCTAACTTTCCGGATGATGCCATACTCTTTCCTCTTGTCAAGAAGTTATTTTCCAACTGAAATTAGTCTGTTACTCATTTTTTTCAGATTGTTCTTTAATAAGCAGGTAATTTATCTCACTTGGATTCGCCAGGGAACTGAAATGAGGCAAAATCTGAAGAGAACTCGCCTGAACGTTTTACAATGGAACTCACCTGATTCGACAACAAAGAAAAATGAACCTGGGTCTCTTTGACCTATTGTTCGTTTGTTTCAGTTATGCTGACTCAACAATAAAACCACTCTGTGACAGTAAAATCAATAAAAAGGGAGAGAAAAAAGGGAATGGAATGGAGTTTTGTTTGTTTGTCTGTCAACACTATAAAGGTCATTTTTGAGACGTTGAGTCCAATTTTGTCGGATTTTTCCCGACATTGAGATGAAATGACATCTCAAGCCCTGCCACCCAATTGAGTGTTTAGAGTTTTACGTCCCACCAACAGCTAAGGTCATACGGAGACGGGACCTCGGTTTAAAGACTCATCCGAAAGTCTGGAGAAGCCCGGGATCGATCCTGCGATCCCTGGTTTACAAGGCGAGTAGCGTAACCACTACACCACGGAGGCTTCTGCCACCCAATTGAACCAATAGGGTTATATGCATCACAGGTCAGACTCGCACCTCTTTTCCCGGGCAGGCTAAGAACCTCTTAGCAGTTTACTAGTACCCATGTGCGGTCGATTTCAGCTCTGCGTGGCAGCATCATGTAGCCAAATCCATTTCTTCAAGCCCCGATGGGCGGGGGCCAAAATGTAATAAAGCAGTCGAATGTATACATGTTTTACACGGCTGTGGAAAAATCCATTTTCTATCGTGCAATAAACCAGTGAAGCATGCTACATAATACCATTATTATTTGCTTTGTTTTACTAACATTCTTCGGTCGCCGGCTGACTTTGATTCACTATGAAAGGAAGCATATTCTCTCCTTTAAGATTACGATCCTAGAAAACAAACAGCAAATACAAATCACAGTAAAAGTGCTGACAGCGAAGATTCTGCACATATTATTATGATTAGTATACTGATCTTTCATCTTGTCGACCGGACAGGTCACCATTACGAAATACATCTATGCAAATATAGCGTAAATTTTAACACCCAAACCCGAACGTGTTCAGATGCAAAATTTCAATGTTTCCCTATTTTGGCGCAAAACACAAACTTTGAGTACTTTTTTAAACCGCCTCGATTAAGCGGTTCTCACGTGTTCCTTCAGCAAAAAAAAAAAAAAAATAAGGTAAACCCCCAGTTTATATTTTCTTGTTACCTGGGATCATTTATTTCATTGCGGAGTTTTGAACATATTTGAGGATCATTGATGACACTTGTTTGTAGGGTTAGGTCTAAACATTAACCCTTAAGATGCCAGTCACAACAACTGTCGTATGCTCTGTCGTACGTTGGTTACTTCTCAGGTTGACGATCGGCTCTTTATTAGGAAAATATTCTTGAAAGGGCCGTAGAAATAATAATAAAACAATTCGTCAGTGGCTTTTATTCAGCTAGATACGCATTTTAGATATAGGAACATATAACGTTGAGATGATCCCAGCTGATAAAGTCCATTTCCATCTCCTACGTCCTTTCTCCGTCCTAGTGAAAAATGTCTAATACTGTGCATTTAAAAATAATTCCGATTTCAGAATACGAAATATAATTTCTAAAGGTCCGAACTAGAGATTGCCTTCTTATATCGATTTCAATAAGTGTAGGGCAAAAGAATACTGCTAGCTTGAATGAATTCGGTTGCGAGAGTACAACACTGATTAACCTATTCTGGCTACCCGTGTTAACTAGAATTCAAGGGGTTGACTTATAGTAAACCATGGAGTTCACTATTATTTATTAAAGGAGTTAGGTAAAAGTAACACCTGGTTTTCCCATAGTTAACTTTGACGTCTAGGTGTACAGAATGGCGTAAACAGTACAGTACCATCACGAAAACACGACTAGAATTTTTACCCCCTTGGACCCAACTTTTATGTAGAAAAATGGGGTTTACAGGTGTATGCCTAATTTTTCCTATTTCTGCTCTAAAATATAGATTGTGGGTACTCGTTAGAACCGCCTCGATGAGGCGGTTCAAACGAATACCCACAACCTATATTTTGAGGAGAAATAAGAAAATCAGAAAAATGTCCGTTTTTGTCGGCGATAAAGTTTACAATGTATTTGTATAGGCTTGTTTTCGTAATGGTTGCTCATAATTTCCCTTAACGACTGAATCACACATCTATTACTCCAAAACCCAAAGCGTCTTTACGTCGCCTTCAACAGACACCCATACATCAACATGTAATCAAGCAAATATTTTCGACATAAACTCTATTCCATTTCATCAAGTTTAGTGGGGAGAGGGGTTTTGAGGTCCTTTTATTATTATTATTATTATTTTAATTTATTTATTTATTTATTCATATTATTTTTTTTATTTTTTTTTTTTTGTACGCGTAGGAGTCGAACGTTTGTCAGAGACCGTAAATCCCCTGTGAAAAACAAACTGGCCTGCTTGCTTCCGAGACACGTTTGGACTACAAGGGAACAATAAAAGATCAGTGTCCCACGAAGGTTAACAGGAGTAGGTAATGATTGTAAATTTACGCAACGGAAAGGTCTGCAACGGAAGGTCAGATATTTTTTTTCTCCGGGTGCTCCGGTTTTCGCCCATCTTTAATTAATGATCGGCTCGAATCAGAGAAATAATCATCAAAGGGACTTAAAGTCGAAACAAATAAATAAATAGATAAATAAATAAATAAAATAAAATAACAGGTACAAAATAAATCCACGTTATACTCTTGTAAGATATAAGTGAGTTCTAAAGTGATTTACAATTACTTTCTTACCTTTGCTAATAAGAGTATATTTAGGGCGCTTGCTAAGGACCTTTAATACATGTATTATGTCTGAGTAACACACCATGTTAACAAGTACGTGCATTGAACAACCCTCTAAACCCCACTTAAATTAGCCAAAACTGGGGTTTACAGGATGTATATTAGTTTTCTTTTTCTGTTCCAATACATAGGCTGTGGGTACTGAACCGCCTTATTGATGCGGTTCTGACGAGGACCCACAACCTATGTTTGGAGCCTTAACCCATATATGCCTAGTGGCCCTTTTTTTGGGACGTTGGCAAACAGTGTAGACCCAGATCAGACGCCGCATAACGCGGCGTCTGATCTGGGTCTACACTGTTTGCTCAAAGAACATACATTTTTGTACAACTTACATTAAACAAAACAAATCTGACACCCCTATAATTGAAAATGGACAACTCCAAATTTATAAGATGGAAGATTCCATTGTCATATATGGGTTAATAAGAAAAATATAACGATCTTTCATCAGAAAAGTCAGCATTTTGGAGTTATGAAAGAATGCACTATACACACGGGTGCTTTGCGAAATAAGAAGAAAAAAGAGACAGAATCGTCAGGTGCTGTTGTTCAAGTCATCGATAGCTTAACAAGCTAAGTAATTACCAAGGCGTCAAATGTTCAGTCGAAAGAGGATCTTACATGAGTGCTCATGTAAAATTGAACTTATTAAACGAGTTGAGGAAAAGGCATAAAATGCGAGGCTTAGACGACCATTTTATCCCTTTTCCCCAACGATTTCAATAAACAAAAAAAAATAATACATGAGCACTAATCCAAAAGTATATTTATTATATGACATTTAAAACGCATTTTATTCGCTATTTTCAAGGACGTCGTACATGCAACGTTACGGGGCGTATCTAACTAATTTGCATATTTAATCCACAAGTGGATGATGTGGCGTTAGTACATTCTCAGAAAAGTCATATGATATAGTACAATATCAGTTGTCGCAGATAAGATTAAATTATTCAAGGTCGGACTTGATTCGTCGTCTTTTGGGTCTTCCTGGGTATCCGGAAGGTCCCCGATAAATCAAGTGACCTTTGGCAGAAAGAATCTTCCAGTATAAAAATACAGCAACAGTGTTCTTAAAACATTTTTGGCGAAAATGAAAGCATTTCATAAATATTTAACATTATATTATAGCAAAATATATGTTAAATTGAAAGTTATGTAAAATTATGCAGCTAAAATACAAAGAGCAACTACGTTGGGATTAAGCTACCTTTGTAACCAAAAATACAGCCGAACACCTTTGGTAGCTCCAAAGTGACGCCATCGGTCTACCATTCTGGGGTACTGAACAGTATCCAATATGACGGTCGTGGCTTAAACGCGTGACCTGCGAATGTACAAGTCACATATGTCTCTTCTAAGTGTTTAGTAATGAGAAACATGACTCTTTTTATGATTTGTTGATAACATGAATTGTTTTTCATTCATCAGTAGACGCCTCCGTGGTGAAGTGATTATGCTACTCGGCTTGTAAACCAGGGATCGCAGGATCGATCTAGGGCTTCTCCAGACTTTCTGATGAGTCTTTAAACCGAGGTCCCGTCTCCGTATGACCTTAGTTGTTGGTGATATGTAAAACTCAAACACTCACTCACTCTTTTTGGGGGCAGGTATCGTTCTTAGTCGCAAATGTCATTTTAATGGTAACTATACAATTGACAAGAAGCTCGATCTTGTTTCAACGAAGGTCCTAGGACCTATTTATAGTTATGCTGTCATGGCAATCTATAAATTAGGAACCATACGTGTTCCTATGACAATATTTATACGCGTGTCATTGGTAGCTACCAAAGACAGTACCTACTTTAGTTCGAGTCGAAGCTGATCCAAATGTAATAACGCACTTTACTTACATTTGCAAAATATTCAAGCGAAGTAATGTGGGCCGAAACAGTTTATAGTGAAAAACACAATTATAAAAGCTGATGATTTATTTTAAAATCGAGAAAATTGCATATGTATATTTTTTATGATTCCATTTGTGCAATTGAATTAAATATGTCGAGATTCTGCTCAACATTATCAAAATGTAATGCATTTAGGGTCTTTTCTGCTCCTGTCCGCCGTATTGAATCACGTGATCCTCCCATTCACCCCTATGTTTTAAAAGGAGATTTGGAAGAGCCTTCCTAACAATTTTCGGTGTCCCTTGATTTAAAATGCTCTAGTTCTGAAGATTATTGCGGTCGAATCAAGCACAACCCTGGTGTTGTCATTATATGTCAGACCAGAAGATTCGGTAGCGTGCCAAATGACCATATGTGTGTTATCGATAGAATCACTAAGTTTAAATTTTTGTTGATAGAACATTCCAGTTTAGTTCCCCCAGCCAATCTCATCTGCGGCTACTATACGTTTGCTGATAAATTTGATTGGCTTTGGCAAATGCATTATCACACATGGGCGGGTAAATGGAAAACGCGACAAGTCGCATGGAAAACTGTCTCCGGGCTTTGCGACCAGTTAACGAACTCGTAAGTGGTCAAAATGTTAACAAGGTAGGAATTAACCTATATACTAGAATGGCAATGGAATATTCCACCTAATGAGTTTGGAGTGGTCCCCTTCCAGTTTCAGGGGTGTCAGATTTGTTTTGTGTGAGTTAAGTTTTACAAAAATGTACGAACGTTAAGCAACTGTAAAGATTCAGATCAGCAGCGTCTGAACTTGTCTACACTGTTTGCCAATGTTCAAAAAAACGGGCCGCTATGCATTTATAGATCACCTACAATAATACCAAAAGTCTTGATTTGAACATGTGTGTATATATGGAGTGATGGCTCACTTGAAGGTGTATTTGCCGGGTCTGGAGGTCCCGTGTTCGATCCGCTGTAGCAGACGTATTATTTCAGTGTTCAAAAATGTTCCACTGGTACCATAAATGCTGAGATGGCTGTTGTTTAGTGAGCCCTGTGTAAATAGAGACATCCCCTGTGCAGACTTAAATCCTAACCCTAATTACACGAATTCTGTATTATTTAGGAATGCATAGACATTGAATAGGTCTACTCTGGCTATAGCTGATAAGCCAGATGTAGATTGCCTGCGGTACATGTACAAAATCTGCAAGCTTCAGAGTCAATACACTATATCTAGGGTTACATTGGGGTTAACTGCCTTTATTACATAGTAAACTCCATTTCTGGAGAGAAAATGTGAGAAACATTCAAGCACATTAATTGCGCTGCGTACCAACGCAGCGCCATTTGTAATGAGTTTGAGACACGGACTTAGTAGTCATGAAACTTGACTTTTCAATGATGTAAGCGAATTGTCAGTTACAGGAGTTCGCGTTATTGATAAAATTAAAACACTTTTTTAACAATTTTAATTTGCTACTATATTCAATTATACATTTAAAATCTGAATTTTTGCCATTCGAATTCTATTTTTGATACATTCTGGATTTTTAATAACGAACTATGTTTTTTGTTTTAATCATCGAAAGGGTATTCGGTTTTGATTATTATTTTATTTTCAGTCAGTACAGTCCTGAATATACTCCTGATATTTCATTGTTGAATTATCCCAAAATTAAAATTCATTGTTTGAAATGGATGACAGAAGTCTATGTGTGTTTAAAATAGATGACAGTGCTTCTACACAGAATGCTACAATCTACGGTTTAAACGTATCCCTTTCGATTCCAATGATTGTTTACTGCGCAATATTTAAGCCTGTTACTACAGCAAAGGCTAACCCTTTCAACCCTGAAGCCCGGCACAGATACTAATGCAAACATGAAGATCCTGATGAGATGGCGCATAATGAGCCACCTTATAAGAATATATAACTTGCTATCCTGATGACTCTTTTAAGCTAGATACTATATAAAGTAGAATGGACGTGCCCAAAGTCAGTGATCGTAGAGCCCACGCCGAAAACTCAGGGGTGGAAGGGTTGAAGGGTAAATAAATCAAAGCACTGACAGCACTGATAGGTCGAGTATCCCTTGGTGTAGATTGAAAAAAAAAAATGGCCCTGAAGGGGAACTTGAACTGTTTCGTTTAACCCTTGACCCTAAGCAAACAGTGTAGACCCTGAACAGACACCGCGTTCTGATATGGGTCTACACTGTTTGCAAAACCCAACACATGATTTCAGTCCAGATTCTACAGATAATTCTCTAAGATGTAAATAAGGCGGCTTTTTTATTTTTTTTTTATTTGAGGTTTAACGTCCCCGTCAACACTGTAAAGGTCATTTTGGAGACGTTGCTTCCAATTTTGTGGGATGTGTACCCGACACTGAGATGAAATAACATCTCAAGCCATGTCGACCAATGAAACCAATAGGGTTTATAAGCATGGACTGTCCGACTTGCACTGCTTTACAGGCTTAGTTCCTCTAAGTGGTTTACCAGTCCTCGTGTGGGGTCGGATTTCAGCTCTGCGTGGTAGCATCATGCAGCCCATCTATTTCTTCAAGCCCCGATGGACGGGGGCCGCCCGACATTGAGATGAAAAGACAACGCAAGACCTGCCACCCAATTAAACCAATAGGGTTTATAAGCATGGATGGGTCGACTCACACCGCCTCGCCCGGGCAGGCTTATATCCTCTTAGCGGTTTACCAGTACTCGTGTGCGTGTCGGTTTCAGCTCTGCGTGGAAGCATCTGGCCGCCCATCTATTTCTTCAAGCCCCGATGGGCGGGGGGCGGTTTTTTTTTTTTGTAAATGATCCCTACCTTGATTTCCTAAAAAACACGCCTATATAATTTTGACCCCCTTAAACTCCACTTTTATATAGTGAAACTGGAGTTAACGGTGACACTAATTATTTGTTCTTATTTCTGATTAAAATAGCTTGTAGATGCCCGTTAGAACTGCCTCACCGAGGCGGTTCTAACGAGTAATCACAATCTATATTTTAAACAGAAATATGATAAATATCAGAGTTTCTTCTATCTGAAAATTTTCAGTTTTTTTTTGACGGTAAAATTTTCAATGTATTTGAATAGGTGTTCTTTGGTAAAGAGTGATAGTCACGTAGCGCAACGTTTAAAGTGTTGTGCTTAGTAACTTTGTAAAAGTGTTTTTGTGTGGGTCTGGGAGGGGTTGAATTAACAGTGATTTCCGACATTGTTGGTTACTTCCCATCAGGCACATGACGTAATTGTGACGTCATATCAGTCCAATTTTCCATTGCATAATGAACGCTTTAAATACTGTAGTTTAAAATCAGTATGAGAATATCAATAAACCAGCAGGCACACGTCGCAAGGGCAACGTCAACTCTATGTCGGTGCAATGTCACGACGTTGCACCGACGTAGATGTGACGTTGCATTAAAGTCATGACACGGTGCATCGTGACATTGACATTTGACCGTTGACCTCGAAAATTTATAGTGTTCATCATCGCTCCACGGGAAACATTTGTGGAATGTTTGATACTTCAATGATGTAGCTTTGTCTTTTATCCTGTTCACAATGTTTTTCATGTCAAGTCCATTGTTAACTTGGCATTTGACCCTTGACCTTGAAAATCAATAGGATTTATTCTCTCTCCATGGGGAACATTTATGGAAGGCATGATGCTTCTCCGATGATGGCATTGTCTTTAATCCTGTTCACAAGTTTTCGGACACACGGACTCTCACACAAACACCCACACACGGACGTATGGTCTCGATCGCAACTTTGTTGCGAGGGGATAATAACGAACAATCATGTAATGTGTCATTGACTGGTGACAGATAGATCTCAAAGCTATAATTCTGAAGTCATTCAAAATTCCTTAAGTATTATGTTGCTTATTTGCGGCGAAATGCTCTTTATGACCTGCTCGCGATGTTTCATACTCTTGTTCCACCTTCTGTACTGCCCGCAATTGGGAATGGCCTTAGAAAACCTTTCCTATAATGAATCGGTAAGAAAAGGCTCATTCTCATGTATTAGGTCCAACCCTTTAAAGACATGTACAATTATGAAATCTTTTAATGAAATTAAAGGTAAACTAGATAGATCGCGCAGTCGATGGTATACCATCGCAATTACCCGCTTTTTCTATGAAAAACACTAATGACTATGTATTAGCTATCCAAAACTACATATAAGTTAAAAAAGTTGCGAAGAACATTCTAACTGATAAGCAAAGTTTCAGGAGTGTAACTCTTATAGTTTAGAAGATATGGCAAAGTCATACTTTTTTACCTTTGACCTTGGGATCATGTTGAGGTCCACCAAAATTATCCCAATTTATCCTATATTCCAACGGCCATCTAATATCCAAGTTTCAGAAGTGTAACACCAATAGTTTAGAAGATATGGCAAAGTCATACTTTTTGACTTTTGACCTGTGGGTCATGTTGAGGTCGAGGTCACACCAAAAGTATCCCAATTTATTCTATATTCAAAGGGATATCCAATAACCAAAGTTTCAGAAGTGTAACTCCAATAGTTTAGAAGATATGGCAAAATCATACTTTTTGACCTTTGACCTTGGGGTCATGTTGAGAACAAGGCCACACCAAAAGTAGCCCAATATATTCTATATTCCAAGGGCCGTCCAATAACTAAAGTTTCAGAAGTGTAACTCCGATAGTTTTGAAGATATGACAAAGTCATACTTTTTTACCTTTGTCCTTGGGGTCATGTTGAGGTCAAGGTCACACCAAAAGTAGCCCAATTTATTCTATATTCCAAGGGTCATCCAATAACCAAAGTTCCAGAAGTGAAACTCCAATAGTTTAGAAGATATGGCAAAATAATACTTTTTGACCATTGACCTTAGGGCCATGTTGAGGTCAAGGTCACGCCAAAAGTAGCCCAGTGCCATCTACATTCCATGTATTAGCCACAGGCAAAGTTTGAAAAATGTATCTTAACAGGTTTCAGAGGAGACCCATTCCATAGAAACTCGACGGACACACACACACATACATACATACAAACATACATACAGACAGACCCCCGGACTGATAGACACTCGACTCTGACACGAAAACAATATACCCGATTTTTTTCGATAAAGCGGGTATAAAAAAAGTGTTTTCCGCAGCGCTTCCTCCTTTGCTCCAACATGGAGCAATTTTTTACTTGTATTCTTTCATTTGTCTTTGCATCTGTACCATGAAATTGTGTGGCTTTGGTGTGTAAAATGCTTTAACAATGGTTCCAAAAAGATAGGCCCGGGGGAAATGTAACAGTGAGAATATGTTTCTGTATAGTCATAAGCCACACATGCAGGCAGAGACTTTTATTCTTTTCCCCAAACCGAATGTAGAGTATGAAAAATGTAGGTTTAAAAGATTAAGTAAAGGAATAGCCTAGGATTGATTGGACTGATAGATTAAAATGGAAACATTTGATATAGATTTTTTTTCTTGTAATATCAACATGTTTCATCAATATACAACCGTCTTTGAACCTATGTATATTTAATGCCTGGCAGATGTTACCTAGTAGGCACACAATATCGAATTAACATCGATTCGATGTTGAATAGACCTTTATACGACGTTGATGTAACGGTGTATGCCGACTGGGTATGCTTCTATATATCGAACAGCCATCATACCTGGATGTCAGTATTAACCCTTAAGCTGTCGAGAAACACTACATCTGAAAATGCTGTCTGCTTATGTTGTCTGCTTAATCTTCTTGTAAACTTTACATACATACAAAACGTGTGGACCCAGATCAGACTGCTACCCTACTGCTCCTAAGGGAGCAGTCTGGCATGGGTCCACACTGTTTCAAAAATGATTTTTAATTTTAGTAATCGGAAGACGACAAAGCAGACGACAATTTACTTGATTGGCAATGTGGTTTTATAGGTAAAGTAGAAGTAAAACAATGATCAGGAATCGATACAATTAGCTTACTCCACCCAACAAAGACACCAAAGGGGAAAAAACACAAACATGAAGCGACCAGACCATAATGGAACCTAAACAAAGGAAGGCCATAAGGACAGTTACTTTCCACAAAATGGCCAAATGGCCATCCAAAATAAAAAGACACAAGTGATACACACAGTAAGTCACAAACAACAACATAAATAAACCGCCACAGAAGAACCGCCTTGGAACGGTCAGTGGAAAGAAAACCATTTATCATTATCATTGCATTTTAAGAGTTTTATGCTTAACAGTTTTTAAGCCCAGTCCCGCAAACAACTTGACAAATATAGTTATGTAAAATTACCCTCTTTTACATGAGCATAGGACAGCACAAGTACTAGTAGTCCCTTATTATCTGCTTCCTCCGTTTTACTGAATACCATCCATACCTTATAGTATTAGGTCTTTCTCGTTGGTTCTTGGACGAACCCGGGCTCTCAGAGCTGCATAGTAGTCATTGAGAGTCACAGATTCAAGATGAAGCAAAGAGCCATCCAGAAACATTCCATAAGCTTACATCGTATGATAGTTTCTTAAACTTGCAAGCTCATATTCAGCGGATGCCAGGTAGTTATAGATATCAGATATGCCCACATGTGGCAGAACAGAAATGACACTACCCCTGTAGGCTTGTCTTGATTAGGAAGACTTGTTCCATCCGGTTGCAATAAATTATAGTTAAATATGTTAGCCCTGTCTTCAACCAAGCCATCAGTGTCTACTTCTAGCTTCAGTTCCAAACAGTTCTCATACCACTGCACTAAATCTGCATTATTTTATCACCAAACTTTCAAATTTTGCTGTAGATCTTACACAGAATTGCTTTTGAAATTTGCACAATCTGTTTTTGGTGCGATTGTCTCACAATCGCACCAGAGGGAACACTTAAGCTGAAATCTGATCGCTAATGCAAACGGTCGAAGAACCACCAAAATTCTCCGTGAGAAAACAGTGTTCCATATTCAAAACAGGTTGAAAAGTTTCACAATAGCCTTTCAGTTAAACTCAATATTATAATTTGTATGTTCAGCATCATGAACGCACATATCCAACTGTTTATTTTTCAATGATTGTTTTTTTTTTTTTTTTTTTTTAATTTTTGTTGTTTTTGTTTTCAAAATAATTCTTATCAATGAAAAGCATTGATGTCGTATCCGTGGAAGAATACAAGGCAGGCCAATGGTAAAACCTGTCACAACCGCGGTAACAGTATGCCTAAGATGCCGCCAGTAAACAATTCTGATTCTGAACGAGACGTTTCGCGACATAGACGTTTCCCCAAAACCGGTCTCAAAACGGGAATGGAAGCTGATTACCCGATCCGGAAAATCCCTTCCTTCTGGTTTAAATATATTTTATTTAATAAGAATCCTTCATAGATCAGTACAATTAACCAATTTTATCCTTCCTCAGTGTAGTTAACCCATTTTGTACCGGAAATTCAAAACTGGTAATCGGCAAACATTGCAGACCAAGATCAGGTACCACAGAACGCAGCGCCTTCAGGGCCTTCACTGATTGTTTACGAAAGGTTCAGCCATTTTTCAGATAAATGTTGAAGAAGCCGCAACCTGAAACCCCTAAGGGTTGGAATGGACTTGTGCTACACTGATAAAACGCTGATGATTCTATTCAGTATAAAATGGGCTAAAAGTTCGCGATGAGGTCGATTATGTAATTATATACATCATTTAACGGAATCTCCGAGCTTAGCGGTTTGGGCTGGTCCATGTCCAATTATAGGGTAGTCAGGTTTTTACTGTTAGCAGTAATATGCACTTTCTGCAAACGGTTGATACCAAGATGAAACGCCGCTCTTTGTGGCGTTTGATTTGGGTCTGCAATGTTTGTAAAATGCCCCCAAAAAGACGTTAGGGTTATATGGGTTAATGGGGTGTTTATATCAATAACAAGGAATAATGTTATTTTGGGTTTCAGTTCCCAGCACGAAAACACACCAATATCATTTTGATCCCCTTAAACCCCACTTTTATATAGTAAAACCGGGGTTTACAGGTTATATATTATTATTCATTTTGCCCAAAACATAGATTTCGGGTACTCATTTGAACCGCTTCGCTGAGACGGTTCTTACGTGTAACCACAATCTATATTTTGGGCAGAAATAAGGAAAATATTACAATTTTCCATCAGAAAATTTTCAGTTTTTGGTGGTAAAATTTTCAGTATAATTAGATAGGCATGTTTCCTTACGTAACGATTAAGACTCTGCGCCCTACACAAGGCCACGGAGGCTGTGTGAACATAAAGATATTATAACCTTACAGCCGGCCTCGCTAGCGGAGTCGGATGCACGTCTGACTGATGATCGGTAGGTTCGATCCTGCCGGGGTCGGCAACATTCTTTCGTGAGGATTGATCATGAAATTATTTCTTGAGTAATTCTCTCCCTTCCGCTGATTCAAGAGGGGCAGTCGTAAGTTCCTGGCAAAAGTATGTGCACCGTACTTATTAACCGCTTACGTATAAGCTTGTCCAGACGGCCCCCGCCCATCGGGGCTTGAAGAAATAGATGAGCTGCATGATGCTTCCACGCAGAGCTGAAACCGACCACACACGAGGACTGGTAAACCGCAGGGACGTAAAACCTCAAATCAAAGAAACAGATAAGCCTGTCCAGGAAAAAGTGTGGACAGGTAAACTGATGAGCTAGAATTGACTTAACTAGTATTGAATGGGCCGTTAAACCCCAATCAAATTTATTCAGCTGGAATACTTGCAAGTAACGGTAAAGAAATATAACTTTTTTTATGTTTTTTTTTTTTTCGAAAATCTTTAATAATATAAAGGAACAAGAATATCATTGAAAACAATTGCGGTGACCAAACAGTCCCTTTATATCATGTGTAGTAAATGCCGTCTGTAAAGATTTATGCTCTGGAAAAACAACAACAACAAAAAACAACAACAAACAAACAAAAAAAATCACGCAAAATCCACCAAATGTCACAGACAATCGCACCATCAGCTCTGTCAGTGCTTTGATTACTAACTGATCTTAAAACAACCATTTTTGCCTTATTTGCTGGCTCCCAGCTTACACTTTATCAATACTGGAAAAACAGGTAATCAGAACTCCAGACCTGGTTACCTGTTTTCCCAACACTGACAACCTTCAGACTAGGAACCAGCAAATAATGCAAATAAAGTCAGATCCTTGTGTAAATCATGGTAGAACTAAGGCCGTGGGTTGCGGCCATGCACATTCGATCTTTTTTGCTCTTTATTTTTCTTCTTCAGATAATTATCCGTTTGGTCATTTTTATGGAAAACGGCTGCCCCTTGTAATGTTACTATAGATGAGTTTAGGCCAATCAGCTTCCTTGGTAACGCTTGCGCATGGCAGTCTTATTTGGCAAACAGAAATCAATCGAGCGCGCGTGTGTACAGTAAACTAAGGAAACAAATGTTTTTTTAAGCACAGTGTTTATCATTTCATGCACAACATTAATAAACTTCTATACTTCAGTTCACAATCTTTTGAATTTTAAATTGTGATTTCAACTGTATTTATTGATGAACATTGACGTATACAGTACCACTCGAAAAGGACTAAAATAGGCTATGCCTACGTCCAATCCAATGGTACATATATATGTATTCCTCTGTGTTTATGTATGTAACCATGAAATTTCTAATAAATAAATTACTAATAAATAAAGAATTCTTTTGAATCGCAACAGCACTTAGCAAAGGTCCGAATTATCTGAGCTTATAGGTTATGTACATGCTATTTGTTGTTCATCACTTGTCTTATATATTAAAAAAATACTTGTTTAATTTTCATACCCTCAGATAGTCTTGAATAAATCTTTGACTTGTCTTGACTTGCAACTACATTTATAATAATGTCAATAATCAAACATTCTAATGCACTTGCGTATGTAACGCGACGTCTGATTGGATAACGTCAAAAAATTGCGACAATATATTTTGCGATATACTGTCGGAAACCCGACGTCATCGCGTACCGTCGCTTTTCATTGGCTGGCATTTGGTTTTACGCAGCTCACATCGATTGCCGCCTTATGCAAAAGAGTACAATTTTTAGGTTCACAACCGAAAACGTGCATTTGAGTGGGCATAACTGTATTGAAAATTGTCATTTGGGGAGGTAAATCGTCGGTTTTACGGTCGCAAATTACGTTTTACGGCTCCGCTAACGCAACGCCGTAAAACGAAATTTCGGGACGTTAAACCTCAAATCAATCAATCAAAAAAACAAACGACCGTAAAACCTCCGATTTATCTCCCCAAATGACAATTTTCAGTACAGTTATCCCCTAAATTATTACAATAATTATACTTACTACTACTTCATCTTTTAGTTTTCTACTGCTAGTGCTAGTTTACAACAAACACTGGTTTATCATTATTATTATTGTTATTATTATTATTTACGTGTTGAAAATAAATTGGATAAAATCTTGCTCATATTGTATGTATGAAAGATAAATTTGATAATAATAATAATAATGGTAATGTATAAGTATAAACACGCACGGCATTAATATACTCGTGTTGTTCTTGGTGCTGAAAAGGAGGGTGCTAAGTAAAAAGAAACCGGCCTCTGCTGATTGCACTTGTAGGTTTGTAATATTCATAAGGCTGTGCCCACTGATCAATCATTGTCGAATTCAACTCTGTCAAACTTTACTCTGTTAAATTCAACAAAGTTTTCCACAAACATGATCAAACTACCAGTTTAGATATTCAATCTATCGAATTCAACAAAGACACAGAAAAACGAAGCAAACAAAACAAGACAACCAATTGTGTTGGATTTGATACTGCAAATTCAGTGTTAATGTCGAAAAAGTCAAGTAATTCTAGCTTATAACTTTACAACTGCACGGTTTTATTAATAAAATGTAATTGTTCCTTTCCAAAATAGTACAGTCCAATCAATACCGAGTAACTACATATGTCACTTTCTTGTCTAAATAGGAAAAAAGTGTTAAAAACCAGTGCTTCAGCTGAAGTGCACGACCCACCGGATGCTTTTAGCTTTATGAGTGTTACCATATATGGGTATGGCGGCCATTATGGTCATGTGACCTGGACCTAAAACGGTTCCCCCAATAAATGCGCCTTATCGTAAGGAGCAAAAATATATCTTATACTTTAGTACTGTATTCTGAATCGTTTGCAGGATAAAATGCATTCTCACTTTTCCAATACAAAAGCATATGCTGTTTATTAAGTTTCGTGGAAATCTGCCCAGTGGTTCTGGAGAAGAATATTTTTGAAGGGTTTTTACCATATATGGCTTGGCGGCCATTTTGGTCATGTGACCTGGACCCCATGAGCAAATTTTGGTTTCGCCCATCCCATAGAAGCTCCATATGAAATTTGACTTCAATCGGCCCAACGGTTTCCGAGGAGAAGCAGTTCGAAATTTTTCACATTTTTCGCCTCTGCGAGGCTATACTAAATGGAATGTAATATTTCGCAAGTTCATTGGTTAGATCTCATTGATATCTATCAGTATGCCAAAAATTGTTTAAATATTCCAAGCCGTTAAGTCACTATCACAAATTTTCACAAACGGGTTACGGATGGACAGACAGACAGACCATATATGGCTTGGCGGCCATTTTGGTCATGTGAGCTGGACCCCATGAGCAAATTTTGGTTAGCCCCATCCCATAGAGGCACCATATGAAATTTGACTTCAATCGGCCCAACGGTTTCCGAGGAGAAGCAGTTCGAAAATTTTCACATTTTTCGCCTCGGCGAGGCTATACTAAATGGGATGTAATATTTGCCAAATTCATTGGTTAGATCACATTAATATCTATCAGTATGCAAAAATTGTTTAAATATTCCAAGCGGTTAAGCCCCTTCACCAATTTTCACAAACGTGTTACGGATTTTTCACCTCGGCGAGGCTATACTGAATGAAATGTAATATTTCGCAAGTTCATTGGTTAGATCTAATTGATATCTATCAGTATGCCAAAAATTGTTTAAATTTTCCAAGCGGTTAAGTCACTATCACCAATTTTCACAAACGGGTTACGGACGGACAGACAGACAGACCATATATGGCTTGGCGGCCATTTTGGTCATGTGACCTGGACCCCTTGAGCAAAGTTTGGTTTCCCCCATCCCATAGAGGCTCCGTATGAAATTTGACTTCAATCGGCCCAACGGTTTCCGACGGGAAGCAGTTCGAAAATTTTCACATTTTTCGCCTCGGCGAGGCTAAACTAAATGGAATGTAATATTTCGCAAGTGGATTGCTTAGATTTCATCGATAACTATCAGTATGTCCCAAATTGTTTAAATATTCCAAGCGGTTAGGGCACTATCAACAAATTTCAAAATTTTCACGGGTTACGGATTTTTTGCCTCGGCGAGGCTTAACTAAATAGAATGTAATATTTCGAAAGTGTATTGGTTAGATCTCATTTATATCTATCAATATGCCAATTTTTTTTTAAATATTCCAAGCGGTTAAGTCACTATCACCAATTTTCACAAACAGGTTACGGACGGACAGACAGACAGACCATATATGGCTTGGCGGCCATTTTGGTCATGTGACCTGGACCCCATTAGCAAATTTTGGTTTCCCCCATCCCATAGAGGCTCCATATGAAATTTGACTTCAATCGGCTAAACGGTTTCCGAGGAGAAGCAGTTCGAAAATTTTCACATTTTTCGCCTCGGCGAGGCTATACTAAATGGAATGTAATATTTCGCAAGTTCATTGGTTAGATCTCATTGATATCTATCAGTATGCCAAAAATTGTTTAAATATTCCAAGCGGTTAAGTCACTATCCCCATTTTTCACAAACGGGTTACGGATGGACAGACAGACTGACAGACTGACAGAATGACCGATTGACCGAATGACAGAATGACACGGTGATTTTAGGGCACTCTTTGAAATCAACCGACTTCAGTCGGTCGCTTTTTCTGCGGGTCGTGCAATCGTCAGTTTCTCTGTCGCTGTAATTGCACGCGGCGTATCACGTTGCCTCTGATCTCCGAAGTCGGAAATTCGATTGTATGGCGGATATAGGGGATTGTATAAGTCTTTGCAGATAATTGGACGACCAACGAAGTCACAGCTCAGTCTGAACACAGCTCAACGAAGATAAGCATCCGTGCAATCTTTTCAGTGTCTTCGATGATTGCACGAGCCTTACAAAGCAGCACGGATCATTCATATCACAACAGAGATAAGCAAACCTCCAGTTGCACATGTTGATATGTCTATGCAGTTAAATGAACGCTCAGCGAAGAGGCAGCTCAGCCTGCACATCCTCCGTGCAGTATGATCAGTATTCGTAGATAATGTACGCCATCTTTTAGCAAAACAGTGCTATTCAAAGTTATATAAGCGAAAACACTAGCCTGTGCCTCCGAGCAGTCAAATCAGAGTCTTACAAAGCCGCTGGGATAAGCGAAATACCAGTTATGTATGTTGATTGGCATCTACGCAGGTAGCTTAACGACCAGCGAAGACGTAGATCGGCATGCGCATCCGTGCAGTGTGACCAGTATAAGCCGATCATATGCCCCTTCTGTAGCCACGGTAAAGTGAGACAAGCGAAAAAAAACATGCCTAGCAGTGCATTTTGATCTGAGTCTTTGTTGCACAAGTTTTATGATAAGTTTTGACGCGCGCTAGTTCATATACGATCAATGAACAAACTTGGTTTAGATATATGTAGAATGACATGCCATGGAGAACATGACACCGGTGATTTGCATTACATATAGACCAAAACCACCCAGTTAATTTGTCGTTTGTGAAATTATTCTTTTACCCGCAACTGGGGATAGTGATGTGCCGCTAACGACAGAACAATGATACATCACTCCATTTTCAATTTCAAGGGTGTACGATTTATCTTATTCATTTTCAGAACACTGTATAAGTTTTAGAAAAGAGTAGAACACGATCAGGCGCTGTCATTTGTGCGTTGGTCTGCGTTATTTGACAGAACCCTTTTTCGGTGCCCCATGGTCATTGTTGCTTAATCAACTTTCCTCAGTACTTTGTAGTCCCTTGAAAATTATCGGATCGTCTTGAAACTTAAATATAAAGTAAGTCAAAATAAAAGATCGGATGAGTTCTACAACTGGCGATGTCAGCTTATTACTCGTAGAGTTATGTCCCATTCATTGCTAAAAATGCCCATTTTTGGACCCTGGTATCACATATTGGGTTAAAATAAATGTATTTACACTGATATGAAGGCATCAATCTGATTAAAATCCGATCTCGCCGGCGTACACAGTTCAGCTTAGATCGGATCGCAATCAGATTGATGAAGGCATTTTTGCCAAAATTTGATGCTTTATGCGTGTTTTATGTCTTTCGCAAACACTCTTGTCATTACATCTGCATACTGATATGACAGGGGTAGTGTTTGCTTTTATTTTGACAAATTGTCAGAACCTGATACACAGACATAGTAAATGTACCTCTTAGTGTCACATTCAGCTCACTACCAAAGGTAAAGACTGATGTGGTATTCATGTGAAGTGTGGGGGGGGGGGGAGGAGGAGGATTCAAAGTGAAGAGTCGCACCGGTTAATACACAGCTTAAAACAATTAAAGGCGGAAACCTTTAAGCCTGTACTTGACAATTTTCAAACTCAAGGAAAGGCACTATTTAAAAGTAACATCTCTTAACAATGTTCATGCAAACGACAAGAAGCACGGCTCACGTGCAAAGCAAGAAGGTGAGCTACAGCATGGATAGGGGAGACCGGGGCTAGCACGGCCCTGTTTTTAGAAAACGTTCATTTTTAATGACTCTTACAGCTAGGTCTTAGAAAACTATATATGTAAGTTAAGGTACAATGTAGCCGTACTAGCCCCCGTATAGGGTATTATTTAAGTCAAAGAGACCGTGCAAGTTCGGCCACCCAACGGGAAAAGTTCGTCTCACAGTAACTGTCCTGAACTCTTAATATATTTCCCAGAACTAACCTATAGGGAGGAAAGAAATGTAAATATATAACGCATCTGTCATCTGATCATATAGTTTCAATTCTGTAATTAAACCATAAACTTTCCTCCTATTTGAGAAAAGAAGAGGAGACCGGGGCTAGTTCGGCCCCATTTTTGAAAACGTTGACTTTTGGAATGACTATTATACAGCTGGGTCTTCGAAAACTGTGTATTCGAGTAAGGCCGGTATATGCCTTCTTATGTCTCTTTCCGATAAAGGCTTTTTTTGTCTTAGGTGATAGTGGCCGAACTTGCCCCGATTTAAAAGGCCGAACTTTCCCCTGACAGACTTTGCAGAAACATCACGTGAACTAATCCTTTTAGGGTGTTGCAAAGGAAATAAATAATGCATCAAATTAAAGCGCATTATCGTACCGTAATAAATGTATAGAAATTAAATCGGAATTATAACACTTCTTAAGAAAAATAAAAACTATAATTGCTATGGAAAATTTTCTCAGCATGCACGAAAACGAGATTTCTGTTCCAAAATCTATGTCATATTCTTCAAGGCGGTCATTATGTATTGACGTAGATAAAATTGTCATAGATGACTTAAAATTATGATCCCAGCTCTTTAACCTGGTTGACATGCTAAATGTAGCCATATGCCGGACATGCCCCGAGGCCGGACTGGCCCCGGTATCCCCTATCCCTATAAAACGGCTGAAATTCGGTATGGACCGATCCCTTAAAAATTTGAGATTGGGTCAGAAACATGTCAGTCCTTCGGTTATGCGTTATTTTGGGCTTCATGGTGACTTCATATGACATTAGGATGTTCTTGGAGGAAGTTGAGGTCGCTCAAGCTGTCACTTTGCTTGAAAGTGGGAACACCCAAAGGATCGTTGCTGAACGCTTTGATGTTTGTTTTTGTTTGATTTGAGGTTTAACGTCCCCGTCAACACTGTATAGGTCATTTTGGAGACGTTGCTTTCAATTTTGTAGGACTTTTATCCGACATCGAAATGAAATGACATCTCAAGCCCTGTCGCCCAATGAAACCATAGGGTATACACGCCGTGACGGTACGACTGCACCGCTTTGCCTGGACAGACTTAGATGCTCTAAGCGGTTTACCAGTACTCGTGTGCGGCCGGTTTCAGCTCTGTGTTGATACATAATGCAGCCCATCTATTTCTTCAAGCCCCGAACGCTTTGATGTATAGATAAGTATTGTTGCCAGGCCATGCAGACAATACAAGAAGACGGACGAGTTTACTAGACGAGAAGGGCAAGGCCGACACCGCATGACGTCACAAAAGGAAGATCAATATCTTCGAAATCAAGCGCAACGAAATCGGCAGTACACGGCAAGAAGGCTACAAATCGATTTCCAGCATGAAATTGGTCAAAGGATATCCGATCAAACAATACGTAACAGGTTACATGAAGGTGATCTGAGGGCCAGACGTCCGGCAAGAGGGCCTATTCTCACCAGGCAACATCGTGCACATCGATATGAGTTGGCCCAAGAACATCAAAACTGGCGATTGCAAGACTGGCGTACAGTTCTGTTCACGGATGAAAGCAGATTTCACCTGAATGCGATTGATCGACGTTTTCGAGTCTAGAGACTATCGGGAGAACGATACGAGAATAGAAGTAGAGGCAATGATCAGGAATCGATACAATTAACCCACATCTCCCACCAGAGACACCAAAGGGGAAGAAACACAAACATGAAACAACAGACCCCAACGGAAACACAAACAGCGGAAAGCCAACAGGACAGTTGCTTTTCCACAAAATGGCCAAAGGGCTATCCAAAACAAACTGATATAAGCGACACAAACACCCAAAGACAAACCACAACAAAAATAAACCGCGACAGAAGAGCCGCCTTGGAGCGGTCAGCGGAAACTAATTCCACTGGGGGGGGGGGGGGGGCTTAAATCGATTTTACGTGGCCACAATCCTCGCCCTTACTTCCGTCGCGATTAAGAGGACTGCAACATTGTGGAAACTGGAAATAGACAGATATGGAGAGGGGTCAGTGATGGTATGGGGTGGAATTTCTTATGAAGGCCGAACGGACTTGTACATGATAAATGGAGGTACATTGACTGCATTACTGTAACGAGAAACAATTCTAGATCCTATTGTTAGGCCTTTCGCTAGGGCAATCGGTGACAATGTCATTCTGATGCAGGATAATGCGCGCCCCGATACTGCTAGAGTGTGCATGGATTACCTTAATCGTGAGCCTATTAAAGTAATGGACTGGCCGGCACGTTCTCCTGACTTAAACCCAATAGAACATATGTGGGCCATTCTTTACAGACGTATCTCACATGGCGATTATCCACCAATGACCATTCAAGAGCTCATAAACATCCTTTGACACGAGTGGGCAACAATAGCTTTACAACCTGTTCATAAATTGGTTCGTAGCATGCCTCGGCGATGCCAGGAGTGTTGTGCTGCTCGAGGTGGTCATACACATTACTGACAGGAAAAATACACTGGTTTGCGCATGTCTATGGCACTTGAAATAATCTGACGTAAAGATGGCGATTTCTCAAACATTTATTCCAGGCTACAGATCGTGATTAGTGAACTGGTTGCAAATGCTTGCCATTAACATGTTGCAGATAAAGTTATTCATCTTTCTGAAACGTTGTCTCATCATCATTATCCAACATCTTTATACCATGAAGAAATATGTGTTTGCTCCTTTAATTGTTTGAGCAGTGTAATTTAAATACAAGTTCATTTTCAGTGATTGGATGAAAAACTTCCTTCATATATGCCATAGCAAAGCAGAATTTCTGTTTCCCCTTTCTTGCAGAGCATAGTTTGCAGTGATTGGTTGTTGCCAGCGCGTGGCAAAGTTCTGGATATTCCTCGACACTTTGTAGATTAACGGAAATCTTTCAGTTTCATTTTTCGGCGGGTAACACGTTTTTTTTTCTTTTGGTTTAATTTGTTCAACCCATTTTATAAAATGTAATCTTCCACCTTCTTCGCCTCAGTCTATTTTGAAAATGCGGTTCAGGTTCAGTTGACTATACAGATTAATTGAAAGTGGGAGAAGGTTTTGCAAACAATGAAGGCCAAGATCAGACGCGGCACCGCGTCTTATCTGGGCCTTCACTGTTTGCCAGTGGCCTATGTTTGATTTCCCGTATAAAATGTTTTTTTTTTTTTTTCAGAAAAACACTGAAATGCCTGGATTAAGATGTGCGGGCTCTTGTATGCTCTTGGCATACAGAACTAGGCTCGGCACAAACCGTCATAGAACCGCGCAGCCTGATCTGGGAACTTAATTGTTGTAGGGGTGTGATGGGGGTGGGGGGAGGGGCGGCTTTTTCTCATCATGGCGTCTAGCTGATATCTGGTTTATTTTGCCAATTAGGACTACCATTGCAGTGATATTCTGACAAATTATGACATGTGCCTGCCAAATTGCTTGAATTTGCGATTTGGCTGCAGGGAGACCGACATGCATTTCAGTCCCATACAAGCTCGGTAATGAAGGAACGAAAAGACCTTTCGGTTTATCATGTAACGCTTGCTGCAAGAATATTTAATCTTATTGGATATAGACACGTTTGGATTTTCCTTAAAGGGTGCATTCCACAATTTCGCAAATCTGAACCTTGGCAAAAAATGTAATTATTTGGGTGTAGAGCTAGATCCCAGTCTGTAAATACTTGTTACTGGAGATTTTGGCAAAATCTAAAATATTATGTTTGTCAGTGAAAGAAAGGCCACATGACCTTATAATCAGTAAACGGTGTGTGAGATACGAAAGTGTAGATATCTGTCTTGTGCCGGCTTTAATGCTGTCAAAAACTGGAACTTACTTTTGGTGAAAATTCAGCGAAATCAACATGGCTTACAGGTATTCATTTCTACATATAATAAATAGTCTGTAGGTGATTTGTCCAATTATCATGTGTTCCAGGGCAGGGTATTACCGCAGGGACTTGTAGCAATATAGTGTATAGTCTCTTATGCACTGAATACCTACACAATATACAAATTCTTTAAAAAAATGCTACAAGTCCCTGTGGGTATTACCATGGAGTTCAGGACTGACATTTTTGGAGATGGGTGGGGTATTATTCATGTAAGTGCAAACGCATATTTTCATAGATTGCAGTGAGTCTTAAGCTGATTAAATTATTGTTTTGGTATGTTTGCAATTAGTTGATGTGGTACCTAATAGACATGTACTGTAAAATTTTATTTGTTTGCATTTCATTTTTGGGACGTTCATGTAGACGTCGAAATAGGCATAAAAACTGTAGAATGCGGAAACCAAAAGTAGAAACTTCGATTGTGATCTCACAATAAAAAATCTGTAATTGATTCCGTTTGTTCATTCCAATAGATGTAGAATAGAGTGAGTGAGTGAGCGTTCGAGTTTTACGCCCCACCAACAGCTAAGGTCATACGGAGACGGGACCTCGGTTTAAAGATTCCTCCGAAAGTCTGGAGAAGCCCGGGATCGATCCTGCGACCCCTGGTTTACAAGGCGAGTAGCGTAACCACTAGACCACAGATGCTTCTGGTTGTAGATTAAAATACTAGAAAATTAATAAGGTATTACATACGGAACCCGGGAAGGGACATGCTGTTTTGTTTTGTTTTAATTTTTAAGTTGTCTGGTCAAGATAATATTTTGTGCGCACAAGATAATATATTGTCCGCACAACGAAATACCATGTTCGCAAAACTTTATTATCTTGTCTGCACAACATATTTTTTTGTTCGCACAACATATTATCTTGGGTGCACAACATATTATCTTGTGCGCACAAAATAATATCTTGTTGACACAACGTATTATCTTGTGCCCACAACATATTATCTTGTGCGCACAAAATAATATCTTGTTCACACAACGTATTATCTTGTGCCCACAACATATTTTATCTTGTTAACACAACATATTATCTTGTGCGCACAAAATACTATCTTGTTCACACAACATATATTGTTTGCACAACATATTATCTTGTCCACACAACATAATATCTTGTTCGCGCAACATACTATCTTGTTTGCACAACATATTATCTTATGCGCACAAAATAATATCTTATCCACACAACATATTATCTTGTTTGCTCAAAATATTATCTTGTTCGCACAACATAATATCTAGTGCATATAAAATAATATCTTGTTTACACAACATATTATCTTGTTTACACAATATATTATCTTATGCGCACAAAATAATATCTTGTTCACACAAAATATTATCTTGTTTGCACAAAACATTATATTGTTAGCACAACATATTATCTTGTGCGCACAAAATAATATCTTGTTCACACAATGCATCTTGTTTGCACAACATATTATCTTGTTCGCAAAACCTAAAATTTGTTTGCATAGCATATTATCTGAATATGTTGAGCAAAAAAGTTAAGTTGTTGTGCGAACAAGATATTATGTGGTGCAGACAAAATAATAAGATGTGCGAACAAAATATTATGTTGTGCGCACAAGATAATATCTTGTGCGCTACAAGATAATATCTTGTGCGCTTAAGATATTTTCTTGTGCAGACATATCTTATGGGTGCAATATATTATCTTGTGCAGGCTGCTTAATAAATAAAACTAGCACCCGTTTTCGCAGTGAGCATTATTTAATTATTTAACCTCGATTCTTTTTCGATCTGTGCATAAACATTTGGAATGATTATTAGATATATAGCAATGTCCGATAGCATTGTCTGTGTTCCCTTGACCTGCTACTTTGATAATCGGCATCTTTTCAAACACTGTAGATCTAGATCAGAAGCCCTCGGTTGATCTATAATGTCATTCATGTTGCAAATTTAATCTGCTGAATTACGGTAACCGGTACATTTTCATACAGTTGATCCAGATTAGAAGCCATCTGATCCAGATCTAAAGTTTGCACATTTGAATGAATACATCATATCAAGTAGTTCGATCGGTTGATAATCATTAATGAATGTGGCAAACCCCACACCAGATAAGGAAATCCTAGCCTGGGATGGAAGTTCTGTTCTTACCCTACTTTACTTATGTAGTTTGCCTGGGTAAGAACACCAGGGAAAGAACAGAATTTCTATCCTTGGCTAAAACCACGGGTTTCCTTGTCTGGGGTGCAAGAAACGGCTCTCTGTAGTTTGTAAAAAGGTGGCGTGAGTAGCTAATACCAGATACTGATAAAATAGACAATTAGTGTGGGTTCTGTGTAGATACCATAACGAAAACACGCCAATACAAATACACTGTTAAACGTTACCACAAAAAACACTAAAATTTCAAGATAAAAATTTTTGATATTTTTCTTATTTCTGCTCAAAATATAGATTGTGGGTACTCATTAGAACCGCCTCATAGAGGCGGTTCTAAAGTGTACCCACAATCTATATTTTAGAGCAGAAAGAGTACCCACAATCTATATTTTAGAGCAGAAATAAGAAAAAAATTATATTAGGCGGTTCTAAAGAGTACCCACAATCTATATTTTAGAGCAGAAATAAGAAACATAGAGTACCTACAATCTATATTTTAGAGCAGAAATAAGGAAAATAAAGTTTACCCCTCTAAACCCCAGTTTTACTATATAAAAGTGGGGTTCAAGGGGGTCAAAATCATATAGACATGTTTTCGTGATGACAGATTTTGACGAGTCTGCTTTCACTGTACTACTTCCACTACATACGGCGGGTAGTTTCCTTGCACAGCGTTTATACTGCAACCGAACAACCGCTATGGGTTGATCTGCTGTAAAGCTCCCAGAGGAGGGGCTGGGGCTTCAGGCTATAAGATATAAGGGACTATAACATATTTCAATATGCAGGTCTTTATTGTATATTTAAACGTTTTGCACAAAATATATCTGATGTAATAGTCGTTAGTTCGGTCCGTATTCAATATTTGATATGCACAGAGATCAGGAATAACCCTCTAATCGACAGAGACTATTCTGGAACAGACAGCAAATCAATGCGTTAATACTTCTTTGCACTACCAAGGTTCATTTTCTCCTGACACGTAAGAAGACGTGCTTTGAAAATGCAGTCTTTCAGTCATGCTTGTCGTTTAGATGGTTAACTTTAGTAAGCAAAAATCCTAGCAGTAGTACCGGCGTCTGTAATACCATGGCATCCTTTTCCCTGAAAAAAAAGGAACGCGATGGTCACGTTATAGAGGATATTTGATTTTTTTCAGTGTAAGATCGATTTTTATTTCACCGAATGAACAGCAAAAGTAGTATTTTCACGAGTGGCGTATTTTTATTCACCGAATGAACATCAAAAGTATTATTTTCACGAGTGGCGTAGCCACTCATGAAAATACAACATTGGTGTTCATAAGTGAAATAAACATTTATCTTACACTATAAAAATCAAATTTTCTGTTTCTTTCATGCTTTAAACTGTAATTTGTAACGCATTTTTCAAAGCAACAGCCATCATCACAGAGATTAAACTTCTATCAGGGCGATTTCGCGTTGATTTAGAGGTGTTTAGCTTGTTAACTCGGTAACTGAAAGTTTGCACCCGAAAAAAAGCTTAGAATGTTACCTTTTCCAATGGTTTGTTTGAAATTTGAGTTGAGGAAAGGGGACAAAATGAGAGACTAGCAAAATCGAAAGAAAGTAATTACACACGAAACCCTGCAACTTTACTGAAGTAATGCATCTTTGTGATATATGCCAGCCTAATTGCTGGTTGGACTTCAATCACTGATCGCGAGTGCTCTACCACAGCGCTTAGCGAACTACACTCGCTATTATCTTCTAAAACACAATTTTCTCTTTATAAAGTAGGGTTAACAAGGGTATTTTTTGCAAATGGTCTAGTTTGAAGTTTCTTCTAGACTACTTACACATTCTTGGATAATACATCCTCCAATAACCTGAAAAAATCATAATCGCGTTAAATATAGGCAATCAGTACAGCAATGTCAGTCCAATGGTAAAATGTTTCATGCAAAGTTATTGCAAGTGCAAAAACAATTAGCCGGTACATGATTGATTGATTGATTGATTGATTGATTGGGTTTAACGCCACATCAACCCTCATTTTGTGTCGTTTCCCAAGAGAAAGGGAGGAAAGAAATAGAAGAGCTGGTAGAGCAGATGAAAGCGAGGGACAGAGGAGAAAAAAAGGAAAATGTATGGAAATGAAGAAATAGAATAAATAACACCACTCGCCCTCTACCCTCACCTGCTACAAGGAAAGCAGACCTTGTCCAGCTGTAAGCTAATAATATCAGTTTGACGCCCCAGTGACGCAAGATACACGTCAAATTTGCCTGCCCAACAACCCCCAATGATAAAAATCTACAAAAAGTCTAGCGATAAGTTGCGCATCCGCGAAGTCTGACGAGAGTCTTCACCATTTCGCGTTTACGCCCCCGCCAGTCTGGACATGGAGACATGGTTCTTCCGCGCAGAGCTGAGATCGACCCAACTTGAGTGCTGGTAAACTGGGTAGGTATAAGCCTTCCAAGAAAATGTGGTGCGACTCTGACTGCTTAAACCATAGCAGTTTCTTTCGGTGGTAGAGCTTGAGAAGTTATTTCAGTGTCGGGTAAAAAGTGCCTAAAATTGTAACCGTCGTCTCCAAAATGACCTAAATAATGTTGTCGGGGTCGTAAAACGTTTTGCTAAGAACAAGAAGCGAATACTCTTACTAGCCTCCTTCATGCTTAAGCTGATCCGAGTCTTCATTTGTCGCATGAGCATTCTTATCACGAGAACACGCCTACATGTATATAATTCCCCCTATTCTATAGTAAAACTGGGGTTTACGCGTGTAAATAGTATTCCTGTTGTTTCTGTTCAAAACATACTAAAAATATCAGTAATTTTAGATTAAAAATTTTCTTTTTTGATGGTAAAATGTTACCAATATATTTGAGTATATATATAGGCGTAATGTGAATCTTCACTATAGTTGCATAAGCATTCTACAGCGTTTGTGCTATCTAAAAAACAACAAGCGAATACTCTGGTTAGACTGGTTGATGCACTGGCTGATTAGTCTTTACCTGTAACATATGTCCTATCATTGTGTTGTTGTGTTTTCCAGTTAATGTCTTTACACAATTCGGGTTTATATGCACCGCCATGGTTTAACATTACGGCAACACAGCCATGATTTCACATCGCAAAATGGATATTTCTTTATATTTTCCTTTTTTCATAATCCAGAAATAGGCTGCTAATGCTTGTTGGACCGCCTCATTGAGGCGGTTCTTACGAGTACCCACAGCCTATGTCTTGGAACAGAAATAGGAAACATAACGGTTTCTCTTGTTAGCCCATTCAGTACCAGAAACCCCTATAGGGGTACCTTGGCAAACAGTGCAGGCCCAGATCAAACGTCGCAGAATGCGGCGTCTGATCAGGACTTCCACTGTTTGCTAAAAATTAAGTCATTTTCCAAACATATTTTGATGAAAACACAACCTGACACCCCTAAATTTTAAAATGGACTCATGCTATATATAAGGTGGAAGATTCCATTTGGTACGAAAAGAGTTACGCCTCGCCCATCGGGGCTTGAAGAAATATATGGGCTGCATGATGCTTCCACGCAGAGCTGAATCCGACCCGCACACGAGTATTGGTAAACCGCTTAGAGGATCTAAGCCTGCCCAGGCAAAGCGGTGCGCACTAGTCGGACCGCCCATGCTTATAAACTCTATGGGTTTCATTGGGCGACAGGGCTTGAGATGTCATTTCATCTCAATGTCGGGTAAAAGTCCCACTAAATTGGAAGCAATGTCTCCAACATGACCTTTACAGTGTTGACGGGGACGTTAAACCTCAAATCAAACAAACAATCAAACAAACGAAAAGGGTTAAATAGAAGAAAACGCAACGTTTTCTCTCTTAAAATAGAAATGAAGGCAATGATCAGGAATCGATACAATAACAAACCCCCCCCCCCCCCCCCCCCCCCGCGCATCAGAGACACCATAGGGAAAGAAGCACAAACATGAAATAACGAAACCCTAATGAAAACATCACTAGAGAAAAGCCAACAGCCAAAAATGGCAAAATAGCCTGTCAATATAAAAACATGTAGCAATAGAACTATAATGAACATAAACCACGACAAGGGAACCGCAGTGGAACAGTCAGTAAAACGTCTTTCACTGGGTAACTTAAATATGTTCTGGAAAGGATTAACCCTTTTTGTACCACATGGAATCCTCCTTCTCATATATAGCAGGAGTCCATTTTAACATTTAGGGAAGCCAGGTTGTGTTTTCATCAAAATATATTTGGAAAATGGCTGAACTTTTAGCAAACAGTGGAGGTCCTGATCAGACGCCGCGTTCTGTGGCGTCTGATCTGGGCCTGCACTGTTCGCCAGGATACCCGTTTTGGGGTTTCTGGTACTAAATGGGTTCTAAATGGGTTAAATCAATTTTACGTGGCAACAATCCTCGCCCTTTGTTCTGTCGTAGTTTTGCCAAATGAGCCTCGCCAAGCGAATTTGTGTCTTCGAGCATTCCGTCATGCCAAATTTTAACTGCGCATGCCCAGCCATTCAGAGGGGCCAGGGATATGACTTTCTGTCTGAAGGTTCCTCTTGATTCACTGCTTGTATGAGCGAGCAGCAAAGGTTCTGGCGAGACTGCGCGGATGCGCAGGCTCGCCTGAACCTTCGCTGCTCGAATAGGCGATTAGAACCAAAATCGCTTGACGGGGCCCAATTTGTTCAGTCCGCATGAAGGCTTTCCAACTCAACAGTGTTACATATCCAAGAACAGAAAACTCAAACGACTACAGAGATTAAACAACAATGAAGACTCGACAGCATGAAATAACCGAAACTCTGGAGCAAAGCAAACAAGAAGTTAGACTCTGGTCTAGTCTAGTTTGCTTAATATATAGTGAGGCCTGGAGGGGTAATGATTACACAGACGTTAAATGATATAGTAGAGGTACAATATCTAATGCACGTGTATATATGTAAGTGCCCCCGCCCATCGGAGCTTGGAGAAATAGATCGGGCTATATGGTGCTTCCGCGCAGAGCTGAAACTGACCGAACTTGAGCACCGGTAAATTGTTTGGGCTAAGCCTGTACAGGAAATCTGGTGCAAATTGGACCGCTCCTTCAACCCTAGTGGTGTCTATGGGCGGTAGGGCCTGAGATGTCATTTTATATCAATGTCGGGTAAAAAATCACAAAAGCGTCGGAAGCAGCGTCTCCAAAGTGACATACATAGTGTTGTAGTGGACGTAAATATGTTCTACAAAAGGGCTATCCTTTGGAAGCAAGGAATACGCCACAGAACTGAAAAATATGGAGTGTACATGCTTTCTGGACCAGGCTAGCTAGTTTCGGCCAATAAGGCCTCATCAGTGACCCTCAGATATTTTCAACACTCCACAATGGAATCAATGATCCCAAAGGACAAAAAAATATAATCTACACTATGATGCATGGCAGGGAGACGTTTTACCGCCGCCACACATTCCCACACACCAGCTGTAGTGAAGTTAAATATGTTCTTTAAAAGGGTTATCCTTTGGAAGCAAGGAATACACCGCAGAACTGAAAAATATGGAGTGTATATGCTTTCTGGGCCAGACTAGCTAGTTTCGGGCAATAAAACCTCATTTCAAAAATACAAAATATATTACTTCCAGCTAACATAATATGGGCCCCGTCAAGCGATTTTGGTACTTATCGTCTATGCGAGCAGCGAAGGTTCAGGCAAGCAGTGAATCAAGAGGAACCTTCAGAAAGAAAGCCATATCCCTGGCCCCTCTGAGTGGCTGGGCATGCGCAGTTAAAATTTATGATGACGGAATGCTCGAAGACACAAATTCGCTTGGCGGGGCTCATATCATACTCAAAATAAGGCTACTCTTAAGGGGAATGGATACACCTTCAGGGGAGTGAACTCCTATAAAAATATTTTTGCATCCCGTGCCATGAGGGGTTAACTTTTGGAGAAAAGAATATGCTTCTAAAGAACAAATTCTTTTCTCTAAGAGCAGACCCCTTTTTCCGTGGGACGGAGTTTTATAGAAAAGCAAACATGAAGTCCCGAAAGTTGTCTCCTTTTAAAAATGGCGGAAAAATCAGCCAGATGTACCCATTCCCCTTAAAGGAAAGAATTTGTTCCCACAGGAAAGATTTTTCTTCCTCCTCCCATGGGAAGCAAATTCTTGTCTTTACGAGGAGCGCTTTAACTATGGAAGTAAAACATTTTATGTTTAGGACATAACATAACATGACTTTAGAGGATAATTTTTCCATATTAACAACGTCTGCTTTGTCGTCTGCCGGTTACTTTCAAAGCCATTTTTACAAACAGTGTGGACCCAGATCAGACTTAGGAGCAGTCTGATCTGGGTTCACACTGATTGCCTGAGTGAAAAAATATTTGAAAAGTTTGCAAGAAGATTCAGCAGACGACAAAATCAGGCGACATTTTCAGACGTATTTGTGTTAATGATTTTCAAATCCAGAAAATGTTTGAATGTATATGGACAGAGTCAGCCTCCTTAACTTGATACAAGTTATAGCCAGGATGTACTTACGTCTGTAGTAGCAGGGATTCATGTAGCCCATTCCGCCCATGCCGGCCATGCCCATACCGCCCATGCCGATTCCGCCCATGCCGATTCCGCCCATGCCAATTCCGCCCATGCCAATTCCGCCCATGCCGCCCATGCCTATTCCGCCCATGCCGCTCATGCCAATTCCACCCATGCCGCCCATGCCGATTCCGCCCATGCCGCCCATGCCAATTCCGCCCATGCCAATTCCGCCCATGCCAATTCCGCCCATTCCGGCCATGCCCATGCCGCTCATGCCGCCACCGTAACCATAGATGGTAGCATGGGTTACGAGTATTAGGGCAAACAAAACCAGTATGATTCGCTTCATTTTTAGCTTTGTAGCACTGAAATGAAAAAAAAAAAAAAGTTAATTCGATTTAATTGAAACTTACACTGAGCTTACATACCCGCAAATACAAAACATCGTGCTAAAATCGTACCCAGCGATACGACATTGCTCTGTCAGTCCAACGTTGGCCCGGTCTGCTCAGCTGGATGAACAATCCCTTATTACATTTTAGTTGCGATTTACTGTGATTTCTCTGTGAATTATATAGAGTTTATTTTTAGTCTCGTTTTTTTCGATTACGGTAAAATAATTCACAGATGTTCTAAGGCTTCCGCGTAAAAACGAGTGAGCGATAGCGAACGAGTTTTTTGCACGATAGCCTTAGAACACGAGTGAATTATTTCTCCGTAATCAATCAAAACATCACAATAAACTGTTTATTATATTTCCAATCATGCTTTACCTTTGAACTTACGAATTCAACCATTCTGATTTCCAACCAAAATAGTTCCATTCGGGGCATAGATTTCAGGAGGCGTGGTTTAGTTTGAAAATTAGTCGCCATCTTGTTTTCATTTAAACGCAAAAATCTTCCTGTGCTTGAAATACAGATGCAACTATGTCATGAAAGTAGAACTGTGTTATCAAGAAAATCAGACTTTATCTTCGTGTTGCAGGTCTTTCCTCAAAAACGTCAAATTGACACGAAAATGAAAGTCCGATTTCTATGATTTTGTTGTTGTTGTTTATCTACAAAGCATTTTAACGCTGCTTATTTAATTTAATTTAATTTGAGGTTTAACGTCCCCGTCAACACTGTAAAGGTCATTTTGGAGACGTTGCTTCCAATTTTGTGGGACTTTTACCCGACATTGAGATGAAATGACATCTCAAGCCCTGTCGCCCAATGAAACCAATAGGGTTTATTAGCATGGACGGTTCGCCTCGCACCGCGGTTCCTGGAAGGCTTAGATCCTCTAAGCGGTTTACCAGTACTAGTGTGCGGGCCGGATTCAGCTCTGCGTGGAAGCATCATGCAGCCCATATATTTTTTCAAGCCCCTATGGGCAACGCTGCTTAAAAACACTAGATTTTATCAGATTTTCCACCAAACGGCAACTATTGTTATTATTGTTACAAACGACGTTAGCAACGTCGCCTAGCAATTATGACCTTAAAAACGTTCGAAATGAAACTAGAGACACAAGTGGGCAAGAATCGCTCACCTGGATGAGGCTGATGATATATTACCTTGTGCCTTGGTTATATCAGATCTCATTGACATTAACAATTATGAATCTGCATGTTATCTTGATGCTCTGATCAAGTTTCTGAACAGTTTAGTCTGAATTAAGATTCATGTAAAGATGATGTTGATGCAGAGTGGCAGTGTATAGTTTGGCAGGCCAGCGCTATCGTTTTCACCTGCCTTTGGCATGTTCTGTTATCAGAGAAATAAACCAAGTCAACCAATCATGTGAATACAGGTGTAACACAAACAAAGCTATGGTGTATATGGCCGCGTGCAAAAAAGCCACAATACCGAATTGTCTTGTGGACTCAGCGAGTTTGACATATACTGACAACACTTGAGCTGCCCCTCCCTGTAAATCTTATGTGCAATTACTATACAGGTGCTTTGAAGAATTTTAAGATGGCCGCCATCTAGGATATCATAATGCAACCATGTTAACAGTTCTGAACCTCAATGGCACTCAAATTCCTCACGCCAATTTCAACTCAATGCAACCGACCATTCTGTAGCAGATCTGAAAATTTTCAAGATGGCCAAAATGGCAGCCATCTGGGATATCAGAACAGAATGGTACTAAGTAGTCTTAATCCCAATGTCACCCAACGCCTTCCATCAAGTTTCGGCTCATTTCAACTTGATGTGGTTTGAAGATTGTCAAGCTGGACAACATGGAAGCCATCTTAAATAACAATTCTGAATCTCCATGCTGACCCAATGCCTCCAATCAAGTTTCAGCTCAATCCATTGATTGATTGATTGATTGATTGATTGATTGATTGATTGATTGATTTGAAGTTTAACGTCCCCGTCAACACTGTAAAGGTCATTTTGGAGACGTCGCTTCCAATTTTGTGGGACTTTTGTCCGACATTGAGATGAAATGACATCTCAAGCCCTGTCGCCCAATGAAACCAGTAGGGTTTATAAGCATGGACTCACACCGCATTGCCTGGGCAGGCTTAGATCCTCTAAGCGGTTTACCAGTACTCGTGTGTGGGTCGGTTTCAGCTCTGCGTGGAAGCATCATGCAGCCCATCTATTTCTTCAAGTCCCGATAGGCGGGGGCTATTCAGCTCCATCCAACCTTTGGTTCAGGAGGAGATGTAGTTTGAAGAATTTCAAGATGGCTACCATGGTGGTCATCATGTATATCGGATTGGAAAATTTTTGGCAAATCCGAATTTCCATGATGTGTCAATGCCTCCACCACGTTTCAGCTTGATCTGACCTCTGGTTCGGGAGGAGGTGCCTTTTGAAGAATTTCAAGATGGCCTCCGTGTGTAGTCATCTTGGATATCGGAACAGAACAAGTTTAGCAAATCGGAATCTCCATGTCGCCCGAATGCCTTCCATTAAGTTTCAGCTCAGTCCAACCCTTGGTTCGGGAATATAAGAATCCAATATGGGGTTCTGTTGTAGATGAGCGTTTCCAACCCGAGGGATGACCGTGCTGAGCGGAACCGAGGCTACCCTCAGCTCAGCACGGTCATCCTGAGGGTTGGAAACGCCCATCTACAACAGAACCCCATATTGGATTCTTTTTCTTGCACAACACCTCCGGTTAGTTTTGACAGCTCGCAAATGTATATTGTTTACAAAATAAAAGTAGTGCGGAAGTAGTTCCGGCAGTTGAATAAAATTGAAGCGCATTTATGTTAGTTGCCTGGGTCGGAACACCAGGGTCAGAACATAAATTTCTATCCCAGGGTAAAATCACGGATTTCCTTGTCTGGTGTGCAAGAAGAGATGTTATTTCAAGAATTTCAGGATGGCCGCCATAGTGACCATCTTGGATATCGGAACAGAACAATTTTAGCAAAACGGAATCGCCATTTCACCCTGACGCCTTCTATGAAGTTTCAACTTGATACAGCAAATCTGAATATCCATGTCATACTGATGACAGCACAACTGGACCTTTGGTTCAGGAGGGGATGTCGTTTGAAGAATTTCAAGATGACCACTTGGATATCGGAACGATGAGGTTTTAGCAAATTTGAATCTCCATGTCATCCCGATGCCTCCCATCAAGTTTCAGCTCAATTCGACCTTTGGTTTTGGAGGAGATTTCGTTTGACGAAAAACCAGATGGCCTCCATGGCAGCCATTTTGGATATCTGAACGGAAGGATTTTAGCAAATCTGAATCTCCATATCACTTTGTTGCCTCCGATCAAGTTTCATCTCAATTCAACCTTTGGTTCGGGAGGAGATGTCGTTTGGAGAATTTCAAGATGGCCGCCATGCCGCTCATCTTGGATATCAGAACGGAGCGATTTTAGCAAAGCTGAATATCTACAGACGAACTTCAATGGCTCGAACACCTTTGGGACAACGAAAATCTGTTCGAGACAGGGGTAGTTCGAGCCACTGAAAGTTACTATTAGGAGGCATAACGATATACTTTGGGACATCTTGTCGGTGTTCTAGAATAAAACTGTATGTCAATAAAATGTATGCTGTGTGTACTCATTAGAATCGCCTCAATGAGGCGATTCTAATGAGTACACACAACATACATTTGCAAGATAAAATACTAAAATCTCCACAATTATCCCCCACTGTTTCTTATGTAGAGGAATTTCCTAGGGGCTCAAGAACGGATTCGACTCAGCCATGGTAAACGAGCCATCGGTGTTCGAGTCATCGAAGTTCTACTGTATGTCCCCCGATGCCTCACATTCAGTTTCAGCTGAATTCGACCTTTAGCTCGGGAGGAGATGCCGTTTGAAGAATTTCGAGATGGCAGCCATGGTGGCCCATGATCCTGATAAGCGGAACGGAACGATTTTAGCAAATCTGAATCTCCATGCCACCCCAAAGCCCCTCACCAAGTTTCAGCTCAATTCGACCTTTAGCTCGGGAGGAGATGCCGTTTGAAGGATTTCGAGATGGCAACCATGGTGGCCCATGATCCTGATAAGCGGAACGGAACTATTTTACCAAATCTGAATCTCCATGCCACCCCAAAGCCCCTCATCAAGTTTCAGCTCAATTCGACCTTTGGTTCGGGAGGAGATGTCGTTTGAAGAATTTCAAGATGGCCGTCATCTTGGAAATCCGAACAAACCGTTTTAACATATCTGAATCTCCATGTCACCTCGATGTCCCCCATCAAGTTTCAGCTCAATTCTACCTTTGGTTCGGGAGGAGATGTCGTTTGAAGAATTTCAAAATGGCCGCCATGGTTCATATCTGAACGGAAGGAATTGAGCAAATCTGAATCTCCATGTCACCAGGATGCCTCCAATCAGCTCAATTCATTTTTTTTTTTTTTTTTTTTTGCTCTGTGTTTTCTAACAAAATTTCCTCCATCTATAATCAAACTGGTATGAGAGAACAGCACACCACACAACCTTCACTGTACGCAAAGGCCCATGTTACTCTAAGTGGTAAGACGCAAAGCATATTAACCCATATATGCCTGGCGGCCTTTTACTGGGACATTGACAAACAGTGTAGACCCAGATCAGACGCCGCAGGACGCGGCGTCTGATCTGGGTCTGCCCTGTTTGCTTAAAGAACATCAATGTTTGTAAAATTTGCCACAAACAAAAACAAGCCTGACACCCCTATAATTGGAAATGGATCACTCCAAACTTACTAGGTGGAAGATTACATTGTCATATATGGGTTAATGTTAACTATTTAAACCATTACGTAGTCAGATGCGCACCGAGGTTGCGAATTCGCTCGTCGGCGGGACCGCAACATTCGTCCGTGAATATAATCTACGGTGATTGTTTAAAAGGGGCAGTTGACAGTTTCAACCCTGAAACAGTTTCCGTTTGGGCCTTTCCAGGAAATATTTGCTTATTTAAAATTATAACGTCGGTGCAACGTCATTACACTGCATTGACCTCTTGCTTAGGTACCATGTGCTCGGTGGGATGAACACACTTTATAAATGAGTCAGCACATGAGATATGGGCCTTTATCACAAATGCAATCAGCACAGACCCAGGCAAGCCTGTCTGCGCTGGTTCGTCATGCAAGCGGATATTTGTTTTAGTAGGCTGCGCACAAGCATCAAGTTGACAAATGTAAATTTGAAGGTGATAAGGTCCTGCCCTCGTGCGTCAGCCTTTAATCACCATTGACTCATTTGACCTATTTTCATTACATATTCTTGCATTTGAGGTCTATTAATGGCTTTTTTTTTTTGTTGTTGTTTTTTGTTTTGTGTTTTGTTTTTTAAGTGTAAAAACTGGGGAAGCCTTCCTTTAAAGGTCATATACAAAGGTATAGAAATCCATTAAAAAGACATTGATTCAAGAAATCGAGGGGCGAAAAAACGCATCAAATTATCTTTACCAGTTTCCAAGATATTACAATTTGAAGTGTGAAAAGAGCAACTTCAGACTGTCTTTGATTTTGTTTGTTTGATTTGAGGTTCAACGTCCGCGTCATCATTGACATTTCAAGCCCTGTCGCCCAATGAAACAAATAAGGTTTATAAGCATGGACGGTCCGACACTCTCACCGCTTTGCCTGTGCAGGCTTAGATCCTCTTAAGCGGTTACCAGTACTCGTGTGCGGGTCGGATTCAGCTCTGCGTGGAAGCATTATGCAGCCCATCTATTTCTTCAAGCCCCGACAGGCGGGGGCCGATTCAGACTGTCTTGTCAATATTCATGAGGTATTCTATGATGTCACAGATGCACCTTAACTTTTTTAAATATTTTTAAATATGGAAATACCTTGTGTTTTATAGTCCTCAGGTACTGTATAACCACATATTTGAATTATTGAAACTGATCTCAACTGATATACTAAACCATATATTTTTTCCTATTTTCAATTGCAAACCTTAAATTCAAACTTTAAGTGTTTTTTTAAATAATCTAAATTCCAGTTTCTGTATTTGTAAGTGGGTGAAATAACACATAGAACTTACTGATCTGTTTAAAAGAAATGAAAATAAAACAAACAAAAAAACACTTACTAGTTTAAATGAAATTTCGAATGAAATGGTAGTTTTAAACCTTTTAAAAATATATTTTAGATGTAAATTTAAGTTTGAATTTAGAAATCAAATTTCTCATTTCTATCCTAAATTATGAGCAACATACACAGTAGTTAAAGAGCATCAGGAAACTGCATTAGGCAACTGCAAAATGGAAAGTATGGCAGTCTAAAATTATTTTAAAAGGTTTAAAGCCAAATTGACATCACAGAATACTGTTTTGTGGGTTAAAATCAAAGAAATTCAAGGGAGGTTACTCTTAGAGGAAAACAGGTATGTATCAAATGTAAATGAGCATAACTTTAGAACGAATGGGATTTTTTTTTTCAAGGGGTTTTCAATAAAATGGCCTCTTCGCGTTTGCTTTCACCCTGCTTCATACTTTTTTTTTTAATTTCTTTTTAATTGCTCTTTAAAAAGGAAACTTAATTCGTGTTAAAATAAGTGAGGAAACACATGTAAAAGGGTCTTTAGCGTTCTTCAAATGCACGTGTACAGTCAACTTATACGTCAATCCACTTGTCTAATACTACCTTAAAATCAGTACTAAACGCATGCGAACAGCTAAAGCCTCGCCGGAGGCTTTGCGGGATGCCTATGTCATAATTAATACAAAAACACGCCTATTCCAGTATATTGGTAAACGTTTACCACCAAAACTCGGGAAATTGCTGATAAAAATCCTGATATTTTTCACATTTCTGATCTAAACCTAGATTGTTGGTTTCATGACACTTCAACCCTTGTGGGTCATTTTGTGTCGTCTCCCCAAAAGATACCGGACCCGATAGCTCAGTGGTAGATCGTCCGCTTCGGAATCGGGAGGTTGCGTGTTCGATCCCCAGCCGCGCCATACCAAAGGCGTAAAAATGGTACTAGGAGCTCACTTGGCTGATGCTCGCATTATCAGGGGGTAGTCGTAGGAAGATGAATGAAGACAGGTTAGTATTTGCTACTTGTTTATGGCTACTATGTTTGTCGCAATAAAAGCTCTATTTTATGTCATTTGTTCTAATAATCGACGTTAATAAAGCTTCTTTATAAATTGATTATCCTGTATTACACCAGGTCAGCCAATATTCAAAAATCAGAATATAATGTTATTAATCAAATAATTTCGTATTGGCCCAGGTACAGGTCCGAGGTCTGCTGTATTGGCCCGAGGCCAACGGCCGAGGGCCAATGCAGCTGACCAAGGACCTGTAACTGGGTCAATGCGAAATTACTTGTTTAATGACAATTTTATTAATTGACACAATTAAAAAAAAATGATTATTGATTTGTTGACCTCACTTGACCTCAGTTAATATTGGATGACCTGGTGTTAATACGGATGACCTCAGATCAATACAGGTTAGTCAATTAATAGTCGAGAATCATGTTTTTAATTGCGTCAATTAATAAAATTGTCATTAATCAAGTAATTTCGTATTGGCCAAAATACAGGTCCTCGGTCAGCAGTATTGGCCTCGGCCTTCAGCTTCGTGCCAATTCAGCAGACCTCGGACCTGTAACTGGGCCAATACGAAATTATTTGATTAATAGCATTAAATTATGCTTATAAGAGACAGAAGAGACAGTAGAGGTGGAGAAAGTGAGGGGCAGGGGAGAAAAGGAAAATGAATGATAGTATAGAAACAGAAGAAATAACAACACCCCGCTTCTACACTTATCTGCTGCAAGGACAGCCTGCCTTGCCCTACGGTCAGCAAATATCAGTGGGATGCCCCAGTGACGCAAGATACACGTCACCTTTACCTCACCCAACCACCCAAAACATAGAGTGTGGGAACTCGTTCCTATGTTTTAAAAACTTAGCTAAGATGCGTTGCATGTACTGCACAATGGGTGGGATAAGGAGGTCGAAAAAATGAGGGTAAGATATAAAGGATCTTACACGAGTTGTAAATTAAAATGTAATTTATGAAACGGGCCTTCGGCGAGTTTAATAAATTCATATGAAATGACCACCAGTGTAAGATTTTGTTTATCATATAACTTTTAAACCGGATCAATTCACACCGAAGCAGCTTAAATGAAAGCATAGGGTTGTCACGGGGTGCGTCATGACATTACGCGCAAGTAATCATGACAATGCCGAAAAAGATGAAGTCAAGCGATAATCTAAGTAGGTAATGCCAGATATATGAACGACCCTCGTATATTTGCGTATTTCATATCTCTAGAAGTAGCTTTTTTCATATCAAAATATTTGATATTTCTTTTAATTCTATACCAAATATAGATTGTTGGTGCTCGTTAGAACCGCCCTTGATGAAGCGGTTCTATCTGGTACCAACACTGTTTTTTTTTTGTTTTTTTTTTACATAAAACAATATGGAAAATGATGAACACCCATGTAAGTCCCAATTTTTTTAGAGGGGCTTCATTGCACGGACTCGTTAACGTAATGAAATTGGATTTCTGCAATGCGTCTTACAATTTGCTATGTGTGCGGGTGCAGTTTGTTGGCATGTAGGCTAGATTGTCAATCGTCTACTGACTGAAATTTTCTTTACATATTTCAGATTAGTTGGCTATTTATTTCCTGAATCGCCATCTTCTTAATTTAACAGTGATAATAAACATCCTTGTGGACACGACCACGTCTATCCGGAAACAAAGGGGTTAACGCGGGTATACATTACTTTTTTTTCTTGCACACCTCGGTTTAATGTTCTGAAAAAAGGTGATCATTTGGAAGCAAGGATCACAGCACAGAACTGAAAACCATGGAGCGTACAAGATATTTTCTGGGCCGGACCAGCTAGTTTCGGCCATTTAAGCCTGGGATAGAAATTATGTTCTTATCCTGGTGTTCTTACACAGGCAAGCTACATAAATATAGTGCACAAAAATAAAACGGTAAATAAAAAAAAATGAAAAATGTTCGGTGGTGTTGTGCAAGAAAAAGTATCTAATATGGGGTTCCGTAGTAGATGGACACCCTAAACCCTCGTGATGACCGTGCAAGCCGGAACTCCGCACGGACCTCCCTCGGGTTAGAAACGCCCATCTGCAACAGAACCCCATGTCAGATACTTAAGTTATTCTTACTCAAAAACATTTATAATTGTTTTGGGCACTCTTTTATAACGCCTCATCACAGGACAGATAGTCAGTCGACGTCATATAGAAACTAAAATTAAAAATTCCTTTATATCTTAAGATTAGTTGATTAAATTATATGAAGACTTTTGTCAGGAATTCACTCTGGCTTCCAATTTTGCCATCTTAAACATGCGTTGGTCAGGATAAACCGCCGCAAGAAAACATTTTTCATAGACAGTGGTCACCTGTCAAAACCTCATCCTGTCAACGCAAAGGTAATGTATAAAATATGATTGCTCCTAAATGTTTAGCAGAGCAGCTGATAAATTCGTCATGAAAACATGCCTATATGATTCTGGAAACCCGCTTTTATATTGAAAGACTGGGGTTTGCAGTTTGTTATTTCTGCTATAAAATAAAAATTGCAGGCTTTTATATTGAAAGACTGGGGTTTGCAGTTTGTTATTTCTGCTCTAAAATATAGATTGCAGGTACTCGTTAGAGCTGCCCCGCCTCATCGAGGCGGTTCTAACGAGTACTAACAATCTATATTTTGAGCAGAAATAAGAAAAATATCGCAATTTTTCTTCTTACAATTTAGTTTTTTTCCGGCGGAAAAATTCGCACTGTATTTGTTGTTTTCGTAACGTATACTGATCTTACCTGTATGTGTAATTTCCGGTGTTTCTTGGAAGGGCTTCGTTAATGGGCTGCTGTCTGTCTGAAGATTTGTTTATTTATACCCCTTAGCGGCGTCCTCTGCATGCACACCTTACCACAGAATCTTTGAATTGCAGAGACCGTTTCATATACCGGCCTGATCCGACGCTATCAATTTCAGGGATATCAAGTCTAACTACATGAAAATATGGCCATGCAACCAACTGCGCATGTCCTTCCAGGCATTACGTTCGCTGATCAGTATGATAACTCCAAAGTGTCATTAAATACCATTTGTCATGCGCCAAAATTGTGTTGCCCTGAAATGCCAGTTATATAACTGATCTTTTCAATTAGTAGATGTCATTATTTGCGGTATGAGTTTTTTTTTTTTTTTGTTTATAAACCCACGCCCTTCCAGTTCTGTAAACCGAAATAGAAAAGACAGACCAAGATGACGATGCATGATTGTCATTTAATCAGGAAACATTCTTTTTACAAAGGCATTTGTATTTTGTTGCTTTGGCATGAACCGATACTTGTAACAACGAAACTGTCCGATTTCAATATATCAAAACATAAAAATCCATTTTGAAGACTCATGGATGAAAGGGCTACGTTCATATTAACAGGAAACTTAACATTTATTGCAGTTTAGATACATTTGGAAATAAACTCATAAAATGGTTCAACAATGCATGCATAAAAAATGTATAAAATTAGAAGCAACGTGACGCCATGTCATATAAGGACATCTGCAATGATGGTGCATTTTTGGTCTTCATCACGAACGCCAATATAAATTTGACCCCCTTTGAACCCCACTTTTTATAGTAAATCTGGGGTTTACAGGGGTAAACTTATTTTTTCTTATTTATGCTCTAAAATATAGGTTGTGGGTACTCGTAAGAACCGCCTCATGAGGCGGTTCTAACGTGTACCCACAATCTATATTTTGAGCAGACATAAGAAAAATATCACCATTTTTCATCTAAATAATTTCGATTATTCGGCGGTGAAAGTTACAATGTATTTGTATAGGCGTATTTTCGTAACGTTAGTTTTAATGAACATGACAAATAAATACTGCCGCATTAAAATAACGCAGGCTATCTTTATCTGCCAGTTGAAGAGGTTACCGCTTAATTTCGTTTATCATAAGTTAAACAAAAACGTATTACTTTCAGCAAGGAATGTAGATACTGATAATATGCTATGTTCTGTGGCGTCTCACCTTGCGTTAACCCATCCAGCATCAGTCAACGTCGGACCGACAGCAATACGACGTTATCACGTTCATTGATGTTTGTTTGTTTATTTTAAGGTTTAACGTCCCCGATAACACCGTGTAGGTCATTTTGGAGACGTTGCTACCAATTCTGTGGGACTTTTACCCGATACTGAGATGACATGTCATCTCAAGCCCTGCCGTCCAATGAAGCCAATAGGGTTTTAAAGCACGGGCGGTCCGACTCGCGCAGGCTTAGATCCTCTAAGTGGTTTACCCGTACTCGTGTGCGGTCGATTTCAGCTCTGCGTTGAAGCATCATGAGGCCAATTTATTTCTTCAAGGCCCGATTGGCGGGGGCCTTCACGTTCATTGAAGTATAAATTACGTCGAGTCACGAGCAAAGTTTAAGTGAACCCCTTTCGGGCTCACTTACTTTGCTAGTGACCCAGTATGATTCAAACTTCATGAACGTTAAAACATTACTATAATGGTATTAATCAAGCAAAGGTACAGGTCCCGAGGTCTGCTGCATTTGCCCGAGGCCGAAGGCCGAGGGCCAATGCAACTAACTGAGGACCTGTAACTGGGTCAATGCGAAAGTACTTGATTAATGACAATTTTATTAATTGACACAATTAAAAAAAAAACATGATTATTGTTTTTTAACCTCACTTGACTTCACTTAATATTGGTTGACCTGTTGTTAAAACAGATGACCTCCGATCAATACAGGATAGTCAATTAATAAATTCATTTAATAAATAGCAAACACATTTGAAACACTATATTTAATTGTAATATACTTGCAGTCAGATCTTGATATCCAAACAAATACCCGTGATACATGTGATTGTACTGACTCCAAGTACCTGGGTATACAGGGTATTTTTCGTATTTCTGCTCAATGCTTAGATTGTGAGCACTGGTTAGAACCGCCCCACCGAGACGGTTCTAGCGAGTACGCACAGTCTATGTTTTAAACAGAAATGTGAAAAGTATAAGATTGTTTATCAAAAAAGTTTCCTTTTTGTGGTAAAAAATCGAATAAATTTAAATAGGCTTGTTAATTAATATGAAAAACAAAAGTGGTCGCAATGATCAGGAATCGATATAATTAACCCACAGCTCCCATCATAGACACCAAAGGGACAGAAACACAAACATGAAACAACAGACCCTAATGGAAACATCAATAGCGGAAAAGGAAAGTTACTTTCCCACAAAATGCCCAATAGGCTATCCAAAATAAAATAATATAAGCGACACAAACACCCAAAGACAAACCATAACAAAAATAAACCGCGACAAAAGAACCGCCTTGGAACGGTCAGCGGAAACAAATTCCACTGGGAGCATTATTTGGGCCCTTTTTCTCATCTGAGTTACTATGATCTTTGGTACTGATAAATAGAACAATGTCAAACTTAGGGTCATTTTATAAACTATTGTAGCAGTTAAAATTTCACCTTGTTCAAAATAGGTCAATATCAAACTAAGGTCATCATTGGAACACATTTGGTTGTACTCAATTACATAAAGCTACATGCTAAGTTTGAGGGCAGTTGACCGAGAGGTTCTGGAGAAGACTGTTGGTGGTTTTATAGAGGATGTTACATGAGTGCTCGGCAACGTTCGCATTTTATCCCTTTTCCTCAACTCGTTTAATAAATTCAATAATACATGAGCACGAATGCAAGATTCTGTTTATCATATGACATTTAAAACGCATTTTATTCACGATTGTTTTACAAAAATGTCAATATTCCGCCCTTAGTAAACGTGACGTCGTTAAGGACGTCTTACATGCAACGTTATGGAATGTATCTAACTAATTTGTATATTTAATCTAGTGGATTAACAAATTTATTACATGGCGTTATTACACTCTCAGACGCGACGTCATATGATAAATCATATTTTGGCATGGCGTCTATCTTTGTCAGGAGACCTGAACCATTTGAATAAATTTTCGTTCTGACACTGCCAGGAAGCTACATATAAAAATGTCCTTTGAAATGACAATGAACTGGCAAGCCATGTGACATGGGACAAAGGTCATCACATGACCTTGATTTTTTAAGCGGAATGGGGACACCTGGCAGATTTTTCCACCATTTTTCAAAGGGAGACAACTTTCCGGACGTCCTGTTCGCTTTTCTATAAGCCGTGCCCCACTGACAAAGGGGTCTACTCTTGACCCCTATTGACATGGGAGACAAAACTAATTTTGTAGGAGTTGCCTCCCCCGAAGGTGTATCCATTCCCCTTACATTCATAGACACTCATGTTTACCTCTTCTCACTGCATAAAGCACAATCGTTTTCGAAAAATGCATTGTTCATACCATTTCGTCATTAAAAAGCCTAGAGAACTAAATCTAACCTTGCTGCACACTTGGCAAGGGACAAGAAGTGTCATTATATTCCAAGAGAAATCTGGTACTACTCAGGCACCTAAATAGAAGTGGAGCCAATGATCAGGAATCGATACAACTACCCAACACCTCCCATCAGAGACACCAAGGGAAAGAAATACTAAACTAAAATGAAAACATCACACGCGGATAAACAAAAAGCCAAAAGTGAACTTTTCCCAAGAATTGACAAAACGGCTATCCAAAGCAATGCATACATACATACAAAATTAAACTATAACAAAAGTCAACCGCGAGAGAAGAACCACCTTGGAACGGTCAGAAAAAGTATTTCACTTTGAAGGCTTAAATCGATTTTACATGGCCATAATCCTCCCCTTTAGACAAATAATTTGTTCAGTCCGCAGGAAGGCTCTCTTTATGCCCCCAACTTCGAAGAAGTTGTGGGGGCATATTGGTTTTGCCCTGTTCGTCCGTCCGTCCTTCCGTCCTTCCGTCCTTACGTCCGTCCCACTTTTTACTGCATAGCATAACTTTAGAACCATGGGTGCTAGGTTTTTGAAATTTCATATATGGATTCCTCATGAAAAAATAATTGACCAGTGTTTTTTTTCTCGTCAGGATTATGCCCCTTTTTTGAGTTATGCCCCTTTGCAAAAAATACTATGAAATCTTGTAAGCAAGATATCTCAAAAACTGTTTGAGCTATTGCCCTGAAACTTTACATGCTGGTTGGGGATGATGAGTAGATGAACTGATTAACTTTTGAAAAAAATCCGAAATTTTTTTCTTGAGTTATGGCCCTTTGAAATTTTTCGCGTTTTAAGTTTGTAAGCAAGATATCTAAAAAAACTATTTGAGGTTTTTCCCCGAAACTTCACAGACTTGTCGGGGATGATGAGTAGATGAACTGATCAACTTTTGAAAAAAATCCGATTTTTTTTTCTTGAGTTATGGCCCTTAGATTTTTTTCGTGTTTTCAGCTTGTAAGCAAGATATCTCAATAATTGTTTGAGCGATTGCCCTGCAACTTTACAAGCTGGTTTGGGATGATGTGTAGATGAACTGATTAACTGTTGAAAAAAAATCCTATATTTTTTTCTTGAGTTATGGCCCTTTGAAATTTTTCGCGTTTTAAGTTTGTAAGCAAGATATCTCAAAAACTATATGAGGTTTTTCCCCAAAACTTCACAGACTGGTTGGGTATGATGAGTAGATGAACTGATTAACTTTTGAAAAAAATCCAATTTTTTTTTCTTGAGTTATGGCCCTTTGATTTTTTTCGTGTTTTCAGCTTGTAAGCAAGATATCTCAAAAATTGTTTGAGCTATTGCCCTGAAACTTTACAGGCTGGTTGGGGATGATGAGTAGATGAACTGATTAACTTTTGAAAAAAATCCGAAATTTTTTTCTTGAGTTATGGCCCTTTGAAATTTTTCGCGTTTTGGCGTCCTTCCGTCCTTCCGTCCTTACGTCCGTCCCACTTTTTACTGCATAGCATAACTTTAGAACCATGGGTGCTAGGTTTTTGAAATTTCATATATGGATTCCTCATGAAAAAATAATTGACCCGTGTTTTTTTTTTCTCGTCAGGATTATGCCCCTTTTTTGAGTTATGCCCCTTTGCAAAAAATACTATGAAATCTTGTAAGCAAGATATCTCTAAAATTGTTTGAGCTATTGCCCTGAAACTTTATATGCTGGTTGGGGATGATGAGTAGATGAACTGATTAACTTTTGAAAAAAATCCGAAATTTTTTTCTTGAGTTATGGCCCTTTGAAATTTTTCGCGTTTTAAGTTTGTAAGCAAGATATCTAAAAAAACTATTTGAGGTTTTTCCCCGAAACTTCACAGACTTGTCGGGGATGATGAGTAGATGAACTGATCAACTTTTGAAAAAAATCCGATTTTTTTTTCTTGAGTTATGGCCCTTAGATTTTTTTCGTGTTTTCAGCTTGTAAGCAAGATATCTCAATAATTGTTTGAGCGATTGCCCTGCAACTTTACAAGCTGGTTCGGGATGATGTGTAGATGAACTGATTAACTGTTGAAAAAAAAATCCTATATTTTTTTCTTGAGTTATGGCCCTTTGAAATTTTTCGCGTTTTAAGTTTGTAAGCAAGATATCTCAAAAACTATATGAGGTTTTTCCCCAAAACTTCACAGACTGGTTGGGTATGATGAGTAGATGAACTGATTAACTTTTGAAAAAAATCCAATTTTTTTTTCTTGAGTTATGGCCCTTTGATTTTTTTCGTGTTTTCAGCTTGTAAGCAAGATATCTCAAAAATTGTTTGAGCTATTGCCCTGAAACTTTACAGGCTGGTTGGGGATGATGAGTAGATGAACTGATTAACTTTTGAAAAAAATCCGAAATTTTTTTCTTGAGTTATGGCCCTTTGAAATTTTTCGCGTTTTGGCATATTGGTTTTGCCCTGTTCGTCCGTCCGTCCTTCCGTCCTTCCGTCCTTACGTCCGTCCCACTTTTTACTGCATAGCATAACTTTAGAACCATGGGTGCTAGGTTTTTGAAATTTCATATATGGATTCCTCATGAAAAAATAATTGACCCGTGTTTTTTTTCTCGTCAGGATTATGCCCCTTTTTTGAGTTATGCCCCTTTGCAAAAAATACTATGAAATCTTGTAAGCAAGATATCTCAAAAACTGTTTGAGCTATTGCCCTGAAACTTTACATGCTGGTTGGGGATGATGAGTAGATGAACTGATTAACTTTTGAAAAAAATCCGAAATTTTTTTCTTGCGTTATGGCCCTTTGAAATTTTTCGCGTTTTAAGTTTGTAAGCAAGATATCTAAAAAACTATTTGAGGTTTTTCCCCGAAACTTCACAGACTTGTCGGGGATGATGAGTAGATGAACTGATCAACTTTTGAAAAAAATCCGATTTTTTTTCTTGAGTTATGGCCCTTAGATTTTTTTCGTGTTTTCAGCTTGTAAGCAAGATATCTCAATAATTGTTTGAGCGATTGCCCTGCAACTTTACAAGCTGGTTTGGGATGATGTGTAGATGAACTGATTAACTGTTGAAAAAAAATCCTATATTTTTTTCTTGAGTTATGGCCCTTTGAAATTTTTCGCGTTTTAAGTTTGTAAGCAAGATATCTCAAAAACTATATGAGGTTTTTCCCCAAAACTTCACAGACTGGTTGGGTATGATGAGTAGATGAACTGATTAACTTTTGAAAAAAATCCAATTTTTTTTTTCTTGAGTTATGGCCCTTTGATTTTTTTCGTGTTTTCAGCTTGTAAGCAAGATATCTCAAAAATTGTTTGAGCTATTGCCCTGAAACTTTACAGGCTGGTTGGGGATGATGAGTAGATGAACTGATTAACTTTTGAAAAAAATCCGAAATTTTTTTCTTGAGTTATGGCCCTTTGAAATTTTTCGCGTTTTAAGTTGTAAGCAAGATATCTAAAAAACTATTTTAGGTTTTTCCCCGAAACTTCACAGACTGGTCAGGGATGATGAGTAGATGATTAACTACAGCTTTTCTTGTGTAATTTCAGCATTACAGCCACATAAAAACAAGATATCTCAATTACTGTTAGGGACAAGCAGTGTTAGGGTCAAGCAGTTGGGGGCATTGTGTTTCATAAACACTGGCTCTAGTTCTCATGAGTGCCACAACTCCGAGACAACTACAGAGATGAAACAAAAATGATGACTGGACGGCATGAAATAACTGAAATGCTGGAGCGAAAGAAAATAAACAGTTTGACTTCGGTGGGCCCGACATGAGACAGAGCAGCAGGACCAACCGACATTACATAAAATAAATCAAATGTAAAATAGATGTGGAGGCAATGATCAGGAATCGATACAATTAACCCACGTCTCCCATCAGAGACACTTAAGGGAAAGAAACACAAACATGAAATAACTAGATCCTAATGGAAAGATCAATAGCGGAAAGCCAAACGGACAGTTACTCTCCCACTATATGGCCAATAAGCGACCCAAGACGAAACTTAAGCGATACATTCACTCAAAGACAAAACATAACAAAACTTAACCGTGCCAGAAGAACCTATAACGCTGGAGTCGTCATAGAATCCGAGGCTAGAACCGCCGAAATTGGCTCAGCCGTTTTAGAGACAATATCATTTGAAATATCAATGGACCTGCAATCCAAGAGACCCTTGGGCCAAGGTTGCAGAAAGACCATGATTTTGACCTTTGGCATTCATAGCCTATTCTTATGTCATAGACCAGAATATGTTTTTTTAATGATACATGTACATCGATTTACCCTTTTCCCATTATTAAAATAGAAGTAGAAGCAATGATCAGGAATCGATACAATTAACCCACAGCTCCCATCAGAAACACCAAAGGGAAAGAAACACAAACATGAAGCAACATACCCCAAGGGAAACACCGACAGCGGAAAGCCAAAAGGACAGTTACTGTCCCACAAAATGGCCTAAAAGGCTATATAAAAAAATAATATTGGCGACGCAAACACCCAAAGACAAACCATAACAAAAATAATCCGCGACAGACGAACCGCCTTGGAACGGTCAGCGGAAACGAATTCCACAAGCCTAGGGAACCAAATTTGACCTTTGCGTGAGTGAGTGAGTGAGTGTTTGAGTTTTACGTCCTACCAACAGCTAAGGTCATACGGAGACGGGACCTCGGTTAAAAGACTCATCCGAAAGTCTGGAGAAGTCCGGGATCGAACCTGTGACCTCTGGTTTACAAGGCGAGTAGCATAACCACTACACCACGACGGCTTCTTTGACCTATACGTAAAGTTAAACAAGGACGACCTAGGGTCATCATTTTCACTTGAAATTTTAACGGAAATATGTTTGGGTTCCAGCAGACAAGGCTCCAAGCAACTTCATCTTTGTTTGACGGTTGAATTATTTTAATTTAATGAAATAGGTACTGATCGGCACAAAGCCTATGAAGTGACTTCGCAAAACGAGATATCTATTGTCTATATAGTCCAATGTAAAGGAACAACAAGACAAGCTTCCTATCTAAGCTTTATAAACGTCCAAATAAAGCGAGGTTTATGACTAATTCATTTGCCATCGCCCTCGTCCATCGGGGTTCGGAGAAATAGTTTGGGCTGCATGATGCTTCCACGCAGAGCTGAATCTGACCACACATGAGTATTGGTAAACCGCTTAGAAGGACCAAGCATGCAAAGGCAAAGCGGTGTGAGTCAGATCGTCCAATGCATGTAAGACTTCTGGTTTCATTGGGCGCCAGGGCTTGAGATGTCATTTCACCTCGGTGTCGGGTAAAAGTCCCACAAAATTGGAAGCAACGTCTCCAAAATGACCTCAATAGTGTTGACGGGGACGTTAAACCCCAATTCAAAGAAACAAAACAAAACCCAATTAATTTGCTTGTATCACTACTGAACTTACCAAATTATAAACTTCATGCCCTTAAGCTATCATATTTCATTTAGGTACTGTATAAAGGTCAGGAAAAATGTTTTGGTCAAAAAATATTATATACCTACTGACGTCTTAAGTATTTCGCGCGTCTGGTTTGTTTATATATGATTTTTCAACACTCTATATTGTATCAACCAGAAACTAATGAATTTAACTGAGACTACTTTCCAAGATAGTTACTCTTTATTTTGAGTTTGATTTCTTTTGAATATCGCTAATCCTTATTATGAGGGAATGGTAAGTCAAATTTATTTTGCTTATTTACAGTTATACAATCAGATCCCAAATTCTTCCCACAATATCACTAGGAAAAGAAGTCGAAACATTGAGTGACGACAGTAAACAAAACAGACAACAGGTAAAGCGAGTCAGCAGCTCTTTCCCAAACAGGTGGTGACTCAGAATCTCCAAACCTAACTAAAAAGGAGCAATATACATAATGGGAGCAATAAGCAGAATCAACAACATGACATACATTAAAATGAAAGGACAAGCGTAACTAAAATGAACAACCAAAAAGGGGGAAGAATCAGAATCATCAACATAACAACATATATGACTAGGGAAAGAAACAGAGCCACCAACACAAAACATGAATGAACCACAGCAAAAGCACCGACTTGGAGTTATTAAGCTAATTCTTCTGATACCGAGACTACGTAAAGCCCTGGCGCATCGTGGCTTGGGGAAATAGGTTGGGTTGCATGATGCTTCCTCGCAGAGCTGAAACATACCGCACTTGAGTACAGGTAACCAATAAGAAGGTCTAAATATTTTCTAAAACGAGTGTTCTATGAAAGGAATGTTGTAAGCTTGACAAAGCAAAGTGATGCGAGTCGGACCTTCCATGCAGATGAACACTATTGATTTGATTGGGCAGCATGGCTTGAGATGTCACACTATTTCAGCGTTGGGTAAGTGTTCCACAAAAGTGGTAGTATCGTCTCCAAATGACCTATAAAGTGTTGTCGGAAACGTTATACCCAACAAAACCTGTGTCACGATTTTAGATATTACAGTTTATCAATCTAAGACGGGTCAGTACCATCCAAAATCTATGACAAATGCCATGATTTTGGTTCCAACATTGTTAATTTTCCCTTTTTATACGTTGGTGTACCTCGCACCACTTCTACTGGTGGCTCATTACGAAACCACGCTTATTCAAAATCATTGTACATTTTACTGCCGAGAAAACGAAACATTGTGTATTGTTTTCTTGTTTCTGCTCAAAGAATAGACTGTCGGTACACGTTAGAACCGCCTTAATGAGACGGTTCTAACGAGAACCCATAATCTATATTTTATAGCAGACAAAAGAAAAATGTTTCCCCCCCTGTAACCCCCAGTTTTACTTTATAAAACTGTGGTGCAGGGTTTAAAGAATATATAGGCGTATACTCATGATGTTACATATAAGGTTGCTGGGGTGTCTAGTCATTCGATTGATTTCAATGCTCGTAATAAATTTTTAACAGCCAACATTTTATAATAGGGGTATCAGTGCCATAAACGGCGGAGGCCTTTTGTCAATTTATCGCAGACACTGAATTAAATTCGAAATATATTTCCGTATAAAGGACGCGTCTCCAACAATGCTTGTCGGAACCTGTATTTTATGGTGACTTAGAATAAAATTTTCTAAACAGAATGTTGTCTGCTCCATTTAAGGGGAATGGGAACACCTGGCACATTTTTCCGCCATTTTTCAAAGGGAGACAACTTTCGGGACTTCCTGTTCGCTTTTCTATAAGCCCTGTTGTACTGAAAAAGGGGTCTACTCTTAACGGAAAGAATTTGCTCCTCTGGAGCAAATTCTTTCCTTTAAGAGTTGACCCCTATTGACATGGGAGACAAAAATACTTTGGCAGGAGTTACGTCCCCTGAAGGTGTTCCCATTCCCCTTAAGAAACTCATTATGCGATACAAACGAAAAGGTTTTTATGCAGATGTGATGCAGCAGTCGGCATGCATGGTGGTTAACCCAATCACGTTTAACACGTTTGATGTCTTCTTTAATTTCCCGCCGGTTGGTCGGGGTTCAGACTTTATATAGCCCCTACATAAATAAGTTCTGAATAGTTAGATCCTTTGGAAGCAAATACACCAAATAAACGAAAATAGCAGACTCGGTTTTATTGAGTATGTTCATGACCAGTACTGAAATGTGCAACAACGGTCACGCCCTATAGCGACGGTTTAAGCAGAACTGTACTTTCAAAATGATTCTAAATGAACTCAATGATACCAGAGGACCAGAAAATAAAATCTGCACTATGGTGGATGTACGGGGAGACATTTTACGGCGCCACACGGCACAACACCAGCTGCAGTGAAGATAAATAAGTTCTAAATAGTAAGATCCTTTGGAAGCGAAGAATAATCAAATAAACGAAAATAACAGACTCGATTTTATTGATTCTGTTCATGACCAGTACTGAATATTTGGTTGGGTTGGCCTGGATACTTATTCTGTTTCCTGGTACATAGGGGCTCAACTTGCTCAAGTGTCCGGTGATTTTGCTGAAGCCCCTGGTGTCTTCAATGGTCTCTGTGCGTTGCAAATGTCATGCCGCATCCTTGCTCCACCGCAGCCGTTTCGTTGATTTTAATTGTTGCCAATGAGAACACATTTATGACGAGGAGACATCCACGTGAACCGAACAACGGACAAAATCGTATAAACCGCGGCTGAAGATCCGCTCCACTCCCGGTAATTATGACGATACTTTTCTTCCGGTTTCATTTGATTTGTGTGCTGTTCAATTTTAAATGTTTTGATACTTTTGTTCCGGTTTCATTTGATTTGTGTGCTGTTCAATTTTAAATGTTTTCATTTCAACAAATATAAATGCGTATACAAATTATTGTTGAGGTAACGCAGGACTTCCGCACATCGGGGCTCGAAGAAATAGATTAAGCTGCATCGTGCTTCTACGCAAAGCTGGAACCGATACCGAGGGCCAATGCAACTAACTGAGGACCTGTAACTGGGTCAATGCGAAAGTACTTGATTAATGACAATTTTATTAATTGACACAATTAAAAAAATCATGATTATTGTTTTTTAACCTCACTTGACTTCACTTAATATTGGTTGACCTGTTGTTAAAACAGATGACCTCCGATCAATACAGGATAGTCAATTAATAAATTCATTTAATAAATAGCAAACACATTTGAAACACTATATTTAATTGTAATATACTTGCAGTCAGATCTTGATATCCAAACAAATACCCGTGATACATGTGATTGTACTGACTCCAAGTACCTGGGTATACAGGGTATTTTTCGTATTTCTGCTCAATGCTTAGATTGTGAGCACTGGTTAGAACCGCCCCACCGAGACGGTTCTAGCGAGTACGCACAGTCTATGTTTTAAACAGAAATGTGAAAAGTATAAGATTGTTTATCAAAAAAGTTTCCTTTTTGTGGTAAAAAATCGAATAAATTTAAATAGGCTTGTTAATTAATATGAAAAACAAAAGTGGTCGCAATGATCAGGAATCGATATAATTAACCCACAGCTCCCATCATAGACACCAAAGGGACAGAAACACAAACATGAAACAACAGACCCTAATGGAAACATCAATAGCGGAAAAGGAAAGTTACTTTCCCACAAAATGCCCAATAGGCTATCCAAAATAAAATAATATAAGCGACACAAACACCCAAAGACAAACCATAACAAAAATAAACCGCGACAAAAGAACCGCCTTGGAACGGTCAGCGGAAACAAATTCCACTGGGAGCATTATTTGGACCCTTTTTCTCATCTGAGTTACTATGATCTTTGGTACTGATAAATAGAACAATGTCAAACTTAGGGTCATTTTATAAACTATTGTAGCAGTTAAAATTTCACCTTGTCCAAAATAGGTCAATATCAAACTAAGGTCATCATTGGAACACATTTGGTTGTACTCAATTACATAAAGCTACATGCTAAGTTTGAGGGCAGTTGACCGAGAGGTTCTGGAGAAGACTGTTGGTGGTTTTATAGAGGATGTTACATGAGTGCTCGGCAACCTTCGCATTTTATCCCTTTTCCTCAACTCGTTTAATAAATTCAATAATACATGAGCACGAATGCAAGATTCTGTTTATCATATGACATTTAAAACGCATTTTATTCACGATTGTTTTACAAAAATGTCAATATTCCGCCATTAGTAAACGTGACGTCGTTAAGGACGTCTTACATGCAACGTTATGGAATGTATCTAACTAATTTGTATATTTAATCTAGTGGATTAACAAATTTATTACATGGCGTTATTACACTCTCAGACGCGACGTCATATGATAAATCATATTTTGGCATGGCGTCTATCTTTGTCAGGAGACCTGAACCATTTGAATAAATTTTCGTTCTGACACTGCCAGGAAGCTACATATAAAAATGTCCTTTGAAATGACAATGAACTGGCAAGCCATGTGACATGGGACAAAGGTCATCACATGACCTTGATTTTTTAAGCGGAATGGGGACACCTGGCAGATTTTTCCACCATTTTTCAAAGGGAGACAACTTTCCGGACGTCCTGTTCGCTTTTCTATAAGCCGTGCCCCACTGACAAAGGGGTCTACTCTTAAAGGAAAGAATTTGCTCCTCGGGAGCAAATTCTTACCTTTAAGAGTTGACCCCTATTGACATGGGAGACAAAACTAATTTTGTAGGAGTTGCCTCCCCCGAAGGTGTATCCATTCCCCTTACATTCATAGACACTCATGTTTACCTCTTCTCACTGCATAAAGCACAATCGTTTTCGAAAAATACATTGTTCATACCATTTCGTCATTAAAAAGCCTAGAGAACTAAATCTAACCTTGCTGCACACTTGGCAAGGGACAAGAAGTGTCATTATATTCCAAGAGAAATCTGGTACTACTCAGGCATCTAAATAGAAGTGGAGCCAATGATCAGGAATCGATACAACTACCCAACACCTCCCATCAGAGACACCAAGGGAAAGAAATACTAAACTAAAATGAAAACATCACACGCGGAAAAACAAAAAGCCAAAAGTGAACTTTTCCCCAGAATTGACAAAACGGCTATCCAAAGCAATGCATACATACATACAAAATTAAACTATAACAAAAGTCAACCGCGAGAGAAGAACCACCTTGGAACGGTCAGAAAAAGTATTTCACTTTGAAGGCTTAAATCGATTTTACATGGCCATAATCCTCCCCTTTAGACAAATAATTTGTTCAGTCCGCAGGAAGGCTCTCTTTCTCATGAGTGCCACAACTCCGAGACAACTACAGAGATGAAACAAAAATGATGACTGGACGGCATGAAATAACTGAAATGCTGGAGCGAAAGAAAATAAACAGTTTGACTTCGGTGGGCCCGACATGAGACAGAGCAGCAGGACCAACCGACATTACATAAAATAAATCAAATGTAAAATAGATGTGGAGGCAATGATCAGGAATCGATACAATTAACCCACGTCTCCCATCAGAGACACTTAAGGGAAAGAAACACAAACATGAAATAACTAGATCCTAATGGAAAGATCAATAGCGGAAAGCCAAACGGACAGTTACTCTCCCACTATATGGCCAATAAGCGATCCAAGACGAAACTTAAGCGATACATTCACTCAAAGACAAAACATAACAAAACTTAACCGTGCCAGAAGAACCTATAACGCTGGAGTCGTCATAGAATCCGAGGCTAGAACCGCCGAAATTGGCTCAGCCGTTTTAGAGACAATATCATTTGAAATATCAATGGACCTGCAATCCAAGAGACCCTTGGGCCAAGGTTGCAGAAAGACCATGATTTTGACCTTTGGCATTCATAGCCTATTCTTATGTCATAGACCAGAATATGTTTTTTTAATGATACATGTACATCGATTTACCCTTTTCCCATTATTAAAATAGAAGTAGAAGCAATGATCAGGAATCGATACAATTAACCCACAGCTCCCATCAGAAACACCAAAGGGAAAGAAACACAAACATGAAGCAACATACCCCAAGGGAAACACCGACAGCGGAAAGCCAAAAGGACAGTTACTGTCCCACAAAATGGCCTAAAAGGCTATATAAAAAATAATATTGGCGACGCAAACACCCAAAGACAAACCATAACAAAAATAATCCGCGACAGACGAACCGCCTTGGAACGGTCAGCGGAAACGAATTCCACAAGCCTAGGGAACCAAATTTGACCTTTGCGTGAGTGAGTGAGTGAGTGAGTGAGTGAGTGTTTGAGTTTTACGTCCTACCAACAGCTAAGGTCATACGGAGACGGGACCTCGGTTAAAAGACTCATCCGAAAGTCTGGAGAAGTCCGGGATCGAACCTGTGACCTCTGGTTTACAAGGCGAGTAGCATAACCACTACACCACGACGGCTTCTTTGACCTATACGTAAAGTTAAACAAGGACGACCTAGGGTCATCATTTTCACTTGAAATTTTAACGGAAATATGTTTGGGTTCCAGCAGACAAGGCTCCAAGCAACTTCATCTTTGTTTGACGGTTGAATTATTTTAATTTAATGAAATAGGTACTGATCGGCACAAAGCCTATGAAGTGACTTCGCAAAACGAGATATCTATTGTCTATATAGTCCAATGTAAAGGAACAACAAGACAAGCTTCCTATCTAAGCTTTATAAACGTCCAAATAAAGCGAGGTTTATGACTAATTCATTTGCCATCGCCCTCGTCCATCGGGGTTCGGAGAAATAGTTTGGGCTGCATGATGCTTCCACGCAGAGCTGAATCTGACCACACATGAGTATTGGTAAACCGCTTAGAAGGACCAAGCATGCAAAGGCAAAGCGGTGTGAGTCAGATCGTCCAATGCATGTAAGACTTCTGGTTTCATTGGGCGCCAGGGCTTGAGATGTCATTTCACCTCGGTGTCGGGTAAAAGTCCCACAAAATTGGAAGCAACGTCTCCAAAATGACCTCAATAGTGTTGACGGGGACGTTAAACCCCAATTCAAAGAAACAAAACAAAACCCAATTAATTTGCTTGTATCACTACTGAACTTACCAAATTATAAACTTCATGCCCTTAAGCTATCATATTTCATTTAGGTACTGTATAAAGGTCAGGAAAAATGTTTTGGTCAAAAAATATTATATACCTACTGACGTCTTAAGTATTTCGCGCGTCTGGTTTGTTTATATATGATTTTTCAACACTCTATATTGTATCAACCAGAAACTAATGAATTTAACTGAGACTACTTTCCAAGATAGTTACTCTTTATTTTGAGTTTGATTTCTTTTGAATATCGCTAATCCTTATTATCAGGGAATGGTAAGTCAAATTTATTTTGCTTATTTACAGTTATACAATCAGATCCCAAATTCTTCCCACAATATCACTAGGAAAAGAAGTCGAAACATGGAGTGACGACAGTAAACAAAACAGACAACAGGTAAAGCGAGTCAGCAGCTCTTTCCCAAACAGGTGGTGACTCAGAATCTCCAAACCTAACTAAAAAGGAGCAATATACATAATGGGAGCAATAAGCAGAATCAACAACATGACATACATTAAAATGAAAGGACAAGCGTAACTAAAATGAACAACCAAAAAGGGGGAAGAATCAGAATCATCAACATAACAACATATATGACTAGGGAAAGAAACAGAGCCACCAACACCAAACATAAATGAACCACAGCAAAAGCACCGACTTGGAGTTATTAAGCTAATTCTTCTGATACCGAGACTACGTAAAGCCCTGGCGCATCGTGGCTTGGGGAAATAGGTTGGGTTGCATGATGCTTCCTCGCAGAGCTGAAACATACCGCACTTGAGTACAGGTAACCAATAAGAAGGTCTAAATATTTTCTAAAACGAGTGTTCTATGAAAGGAATGTTGTAAGCTTGACAAAGCAAAGTGATGCGAGTCGGACCTTCCATGCAGATGAACACTATTGATTTGATTGGGCAGCATGGCTTGAGATGTCACACTATTTCAGCGTTGGGTAAGTGTTCCACAAAAGTGGTAGTATCGTCTCCAAATGACCTATAAAGTGTTGGCGGAAACGTTATACCCAACAAAACCTGTGTCACGATTTTAGATATTACAGTTTATCAATCTAAGACGGGTCAGTATCATCCAAAATCTATGACAAATGCCATGATTTTGGTTCCAACATTGTTAATTTTCACTTTTTATACGTTGGTGTACCTCGCACCACTTCTACTGGTGGCTCATTACGAAACCACGCTTATTCAAAATCATTGTACATTTTACTGCCGAGAAAACGAAACATTGTGTATTGTTTTCTTGTTTCTGCTCAAAGAATAGACTGTCGGTACACGTTAGAACCGCCTTAATGAGACGGTTCTAACGAGAACCCATAATCTATATTTTATAGCAGACAAAAGAAAAATGTTTCCCCCCCTGTAACCCCCAGTTTTACTTTATAAAACTGTGGTGCAGGGTTTAAAGAATATATAGGCGTATACTCATGATGTTACATATAAGGTTGCTGGGGTGTCTAGTCATTCGATTGATTTCAATGCTCGTAATAAATTTTTAACAGCCAACATTTTATAATAGGGGTATCAGTGCCATAAACGGCGGAGGCCTTTTGTCAATTTATCGCAGACACTGAATTAAATTCGAAATATATTTCCGTATAAAGGACGCGTCTCCAACAATGCTTGTCGGAACCTGTATTTTATGGTGACTTAGAATAAAATTTTCTAAACAAAATGTTGTCTGCTCCATTTAAGGGGAATGGGAACACCTGGCACATTTTTCCGCCATTTTTCAAAGGGAGACAACTTTCGGGACTTCCTGTTCGCTTTTCTATAAGCCCTGTTGTACTGAAAAAGGGGTCTACTCTTAACGGAAAGAATTTGCTCCTCTGGAGCAAATTCTTTCCTTTAAGAGTTGACCCCTATTGACATGGGAGACAAAAATACTTTGGCAGGAGTTACGTCCCCTGAAGGTGTTCCCATTCCCCTTAAGAAACTCATTATGCGATACAAGCGAAAAGGTTTTTATGCAGATGTGATGCAGCAGTCGGCATGCATGGTGGTTAACCCAATCACGTTTAACACGTTTGATGTCTTCTTTAATTTCCCGCCGGTTGGTCGGGGTTCAGACTTTATATAGCCCCTACATAAATAAGTTCTGAATAGTTAGATCCTTTGGAAGCAAATACACCAAATAAACGAAAATAGCAGACTCGGTTTTATTGAGTATGTTCATGACCAGTACTGAAATGTGCAACAACGGTCACGCCCTATAGCGACGGTTTAAGCAGAACTGTACTTTCAAAATGATTCTAAATGAACTCAATGATACCAGAGGACCAGAAAATAAAATCTGCACTATGGTGGATGTACGGGGAGACATTTTACGGCGCCACACGGCACAACACCAGCTGCAGTGAAGATAAATAAGTTCTAAATAGTAAGATCCTTTGGAAGCGAAGAATAATCAAATAAACGAAAATAACAGACTCGATTTTATTGATTCTGTTCATGACCAGTACTGAATATTTGGTTGGGTTGGCCTGGATACTTATTCTGTTTCCTGGTACATAGGGGCTCAACTTGCTCAAGTGTCCGGTGATTTTGCTGAAGCCCCTGGTGTCTTCAATGGTCTCTGTGCGTTGCAAATGTCATGCCGCATCCTTGCTCCACCGCAGCCGTTTCGTTGATTTTAATTGTTGCCAATGAGAACACATTTATGACGAGGAGACATCCACGTGAACCGAACAACGGACAAAATCGTATAAACCGCGGCTGAAGATCCGCTCCACTCCCGGTAATTATGACGATACTTTTGTTCCGGTTTCATTTGATTTGTGTGCTGTTCAATTTTAAATGTTTTCATTTCAACAAATATAAATGCGTATACAAATTATTGTTGAGGTAACGCAGGACTTCCGCACATCGGGGCTCGAAGAAATAGATTAGGCTGCATCGTGCTTCTACGCAAAGCTGGAACCGATACGCTTGTGAAAACTGATAAACCGTTTAGAAGGCCTATGCCTGCCGAAGCAATATGGTGCCTGTCGGACCATATATGTATATAAACCCTATTGATTTCATTGGGCAGCATGGCTTCCACAAGAACGAGGTTTGTGGCCCCGTAAAATCGTGTTAAGCCCCCACCCACCCCAACCCCCTGGTAAAATACTATTTACTGGTTGTTCCTTCTGTCGTGGTTTATTATTGTAATAGTTCGTCTTTGCATTATGTTTTGACACCACATGTATCTTTTATTTTGGATAACCGTTCAACGTCATGTTGAGGCAAAGTAACTGTTCTTCTGGCTTTCCGCTTGTGAAGTTTAACATTATATTGAAGTTTTGAATTGTATCGATTCCTGATCATTGACTTAATTTCTTGTCTTCAAACACCGTTTCATCACAATGTCGGGTACAAGTCCCACAAACTTCGAAGCCACGTCTCCAAAATTACCTAAATAGTGTTGACGGGGCATAAATATTTAAATCAAACGAACAAACAAACAAACAAGGTATCTGAGTTGTAACCCTGCTTACTCGTTTTAACTCCTGTGATTTTGTTGTATTTAACGTGCGTTTGTCCGCCTTTCCCTTCCTGAAGTATTAAATTTGAGCCAGCGCACGACAAAACCTACAATAAGACATGTGCGCCCATCGAAGACTCAGATCAGCCTGTGCATCCATATGATCTAACCACAGACTTCTATTGCTGCCTGGAGGAGCATTGGGTCCTTAGCTATCCTGAACCATGTATCTCGTCAACATCATCAATATACCTGAAATATAAACCAGACGCACAATATCAAATGTTACTGTCTAACAGTCTTTGTAATACATTCTGCAATACATGAATGCTGACAAGGAAGGTCAAGCTCGTTTGAGGTAACGAATGACAAGATACACAGAACTACTGGAAATGTCATATATGTAATAAATGACGCATACAAATTATTATATGTAGAAAGTAAAATCGACATGACAATCTATATCCACCAAACTGATGGTGCAAAAGAACATGCATTTACATCTTTGAATACGCCTTCGCCTTAAACCGAAAAGGCGGGGCGTACAAACCGCCACTGAAGATAAGAAAATTCGGTGGATCTTACATGATGAATATTTAATATATATAATTATATATTCTATAATCTTTTGACTTCAAAACATACCAAAAGCATGGGTAGGTGTCAGGGGAGGATGGTGGGAAATCAAAAGTTGCAAAAAGTAGTGTCACGACTTCTGTCAATGATGACTGAATCAAATCTGACCTTGAAATCTATCCACCGAATTTACCTAGACTGGCTAACAAAACATAGAGTAGCGACTAGCGAAGCATTACAAATACGCTTATCGAATCAATAAGACTTATTTGTAATACATTCTGCAATACATGAATGTTGACAAGGAAGGTCAAGCTCGTTTGAGGTTTTGTTTGAGTGTTTGATTTGAGGTTTAACGTCCCCATCAACACTGTAAAGGTCATTTTGGAGACATTGCTTCCAATTTTGTGGGACTTTTACCCGACTCTGAGATGAAATGACATCTCAAGCCCTGTCGCCCAATGAAACCAATAGGGTTTATAAGCATAGCATGGACGGTCCGACACTCACACCGCTTTGCATGGGCAGGCTTAGATCCTCTAAGCTGTTTACCAGTACTCGTGTGTGGGTCGGATTCAGCTCTGCGTGGAAGCATCATGCAGCCCATATATTTCTTCAAGCCCCGATGGGCGGCCTCGTTTGAGGTAACAAATGACAAGATATACAGAACTTGTGGAAATGTCAGTTATGTAATAAATGACGCATACAAATTATTATATATGGAGAAAGTAAAATCGACATGACAATCTATATCCACCAAACTTATGGTGCAAAAGAACATGCATTTACATCTTTGAATACGCCTTCGCCTTAAACCGAAAAGATGGGGCGTACAAACCGCCACAAGCAACAAGCTAGCCAAGCAACCTCCGCCAGCATGTAGCTGCCTATCTCAAACTCCATAATATCACTGCTATTGGTTCGAGCCTCCCTATGGTCACATATGAGATGCAAAGGCCAGGGCCCAGCTGTTTAAGCATCGTTAGCTTAACGAGCTCGTTAGTGGTCACATTGTTAAATGTTCTGGCAAGTTCAATATCTAAAATTTGAATATTTTTGCTGAAAAAATGTGAGCAGCTTTTGCAAATGCAAAAGCTGCTCACATTTTTTTCAGTAAAAATATTGGCCTATTTGCCATAATAAATGATCAAAGTTTTAACGATATGTTAACTAACGAAGTCATTAGTCGTAAGTTTTGAACAACTACCCCCAGGTGTTTTTGCTCCCGGTATGTATGTTTATGTCATGTTAATCATACCACGTCCTGATTAACGATCGGCTTGAAATAAGTAAGCTAATCTTGAAAGGGCCGTAAAACCAACAGAAAACAAAAAAATATTCCATGAACTCAATCTACTAAAAACCAAAGATATGCTAAAGGTGGTTAACTTGCTATATATACAATTTTTACATTCATTTTGCAAATCATGTTTTGAAATTCTTGTTCTACAAACCCAAAATTTATACATATACAATGACAATTGAGAAGGGACTTTCTCACTGGATTTGAGAAAAAATGTAATCACTTTATCACACCAACCTGAACAAACAGTGCAGATCTAGATCAGGATACCAATAAAAAAATCATCTCTTTATGTTATGTATAAATTTACATTTTCTCTAAATGTTTAAAAGGTTTTGGGTTTTGTTGGTTTTCTTTTGCTCCAGCATTTCAGTGTTTTCTTACCGTTGTTTTATCTCTGTGGTTGTATGATTTTTTGTGTTCAGGGAGATTTTGCACTGATGAGTTAGGAGGCCACCATGCGGACTGAACAAATAATGTGTCTAAATCGCGACGGAAGTCCCCCCAACCCCCAGTGGAATATGTTTCAGTGACCGTTCAAAGGCGGTTCTACTGTCGCGGTTTATTTTTTGTTATGGTATTTTTAGTGTTTGCATTGCTTATATTATTTTGTTTTTGATAGCCTTTTGGCCATTTTGTGGGAAAGTAACTGTCATTTTAGCTGTCCGCTGTTGATGTTTCCATTAGGGTCTGTTGTTTTACGTTTGTGTTTCTTTCCCTTTGGTGTCTCTGATGGGAGCTGTGGGTTAATTGTATCGATTCCACTTCTATTTTTATACCTGGCAGGTTGACAACATTCTTTTGTGGAGATGATTGTGATTTTTTTTACCAAAATAGTGTTGACTTGGCAGTTGAACTAGAATCAAATACAAGTGAAAAATGTGTCTATGAAAGTTACAAAAACACACAAGAAATGAAAAATATATTTTGTAAAGTAAACAAACACTGTTTGAGATGCACAAATCGCATTTCTTTCCATTACTGAAATTTAACTGTTGAAATATACTTGAACAGCAAATGGGTGTCTGTGTGTGTTATTAAGTTACATGTACTTTTATAAGGATTTAGGATTTAATTTTCGTGTTCATAGGCAATCACAATAGGATTGGTAATGTAAGGTATAGACAGACATCTTTTTTATTCCTCCATTTGGCCACAATATCGTTGTCTGATTTTGAGCACATAACCAAAACATGATAAAACCAGGCTACGTCAGGCAAGTTGTGAGCATTTCTGTAGCAATTATGGCATCAGCTAAATATGAAAGAGTCTTAATCACACTTGCCTTACACGGCAGCTGAATCAGATTTCAGAGAATGTCACAATCATTGTACATGTACATGGAATAATCTTAAGGTGATGGACTGACAGTTCCAATCAAAACATCTTAGTATATCGTAAGACTGATTACCACAACACGACCTTGGAAATAACGCTGTTTTAAGATGGAAACCGAAAATATATACAGGCAGATTACATGTATATACAAAACAACCATAAATGGTGAATTTCTAAATATGCTATAGAGTTTTGTTTTGATATGACATTGTTGTTTAACAAATACAGTTTCCCAATGATCAGAGAGCGACATAATTAACCCACAGCTCCCATCAGAGACACCAAAGAAACACAAACATAAAATAACTAGTCCCTAATGGAAACATCAATAGCGGAAAGCCAAAAGGATAGTTACTTTCCCACAAAATGGCCAATTGGCTATCCAAAACAAAAAAGCGATACACACACTCAAAAACAAACCATAAAAAATACAGAAGAACCTGCTTTTTTTAAGCTAACTTTGCTTCCCTCTTTAATTGCACGCCGGTGGGTCAGGCCTCATATACTAAGACGGTTCCAGAGTAAAGGCTTACTGAGAATAAGAGCGATCTAATTCAATGTAACGTTGGTTGGTGCCTGATACTCTGTCTCTGGTTGGGCCTATCGGAGTCTAACTGTTGGTCTTCGTTTGCTCCGGCATTTCAGTGGTTTCTGTCTGTCGAGTCCTTACTGTTGTTTCATCTCTGTGGTTGTTTGATTTGTATTATCACGGAGGTGTTGCACTGATGAGTTAGGAGGCCTTCATGCGGACTGAACAATTTTTTTGTCTCAATCGCGACGGAAATAAGGGCGTGGATTGATGCCATGTAAAATCGATTTAAGCCCCCAGTGGAATTAGTTTCCGCTGACCGTTCCAAGGCGGTTCTTCTGTCGCGGTTTATTTTTGTTATGGTTTGTCTTTGGGTGTTTGTGTCGCTTATATTGTTTTATTTTGGATAGCTTTTAGAGATCTAATTCTATGTAATGTTGCTTTTGTGCTTAATGCTCTGTCTCTGGTCGGGCCCATCGGAGTCTAATTGTTGGTTTTCTTTTGCTCCAGCATTTTAGTGTTTTCTTGTTGTCGAGTCCTCAACGTTGTTTCATCTATGTGGTTGTTTGATTTTTTTTTGTGTTCACGGAGATGCTGCACTGATGAGTTAGGAGGCCATCATGCGGACTGAACAAATAACTTGTCTAAATCGCAACGGAAGTAAGGGCGAGGTTTGTGGCCACATCGATTTAAGCCCCCAGTGGAATTCATTTCCGCTGACCGTTCCAAGGCGGTTCTTCTGTCGCGGTTTATTTTTGTTATGGTTTGTCTTTGGGTGTTTGTGTCGCTTGTATTATTTTATTTTGGATAGCCTTTTGACCATTTTGTGGGAAAGTAACTGTCCTTTTGGCTTTCCGCTATTGGTGTTTCCATTAGGGTCTGCTGTTCATGTTTGTGTTTCTTTCCCCTTGGTGTCTCTGATGGGAGCTGTGGGTTAATTGTATGTATTCCTGATCATTGCCCCCGCTTCTGTTTTGTAATATCTCGCATAGACCAACCCCGTTTATCTTGGTCTTTGTAATGTCACGCATAGACCAACCCCGTCTATATTGGCGCACGGCGTCTTCTGTGTTTGCGAATGAAGCTGGGTTCGATTCTACACGAGTTCAACACTTTGCTCACCGGAAGTCACATGACATTATGGAATTTTCCGTCGATGAATTCTCACGAGCAATAAAAGATCAAAGCCTGATCCAAACTTGGTATGCAATGCAATAATGATAACTTATATGGTATGACACAATGACCTGATACTTGTTCATTTGTTCTTTCATTCTTCTTTCTCTCCGTATAGGCCAGTATCAAATTTCAAGTAACTATAAAAGTTAGACACCTCAAACTAGGTATGCAATACCATAATGATGACTTTTATCATGTAAGAAACAATTTGCTTTCTTGTATGCCAATTTTAAAGTTTTCGACAAAGATTTCTCAGGAACTACTAAAGCTTAATGTCTCAAGGATTGACTGATTGATTGATTCGGGGTTTCATCCTCCCCGTCAACACTATCTAGATCATTTTGGAGGCGTTGCTTCCAATTTTGAGGGACATTTACCCGACATTGAGATGAAATGTCATCTCAAACCCTGCCGCCAAAATGAAACCAAAAGGGTTTATATGCATGGACGGTCAGACTCGCACCGTTTTACTTGGGCAGGCTTATACCTGATGCTCTGTATCTGGTCGGGCCCATCGGAGTCTGTTTGTTTTCTTTTGCTCCAGCATTTCAGTGGTTTCTTGCTGTCGAGTCCTCACCGTTGTTTCATCTCAGTGGTTGTTTGATTTTTGTGTTCACGGAGGTGTTGCACTGATGAGTTAGGAGGTCTTCATGCGGACTGAACAAATTATTTGTCTAAATCGCGACGGAAGTAAGGGCGAGGATTGTGGCCACGTAAAATCGATTTAAGCCCCCTAAGTGGAATTGGTTTCCGCTGACCGTTCCAAGGCGGTTCTTCTGTCGCGGTTTATTTTGGTTATGGTTTGTCTTTGGGTGTTTGTGTCGCTTATATTATTTTATTTTGGATAGCCGATTGACCATATTGTAGGAAAGTAACTGTCCTTTTGGCTTTGCGCTATTGATGTTTCCATAATGGTCTGTTGTTTCATGTTGGTGTTTCTTTCCCTTTGGTGTCACTGATGGGAGCTGTGGGTAAATTGTATCGATTCCTGACCATTGCCTCCACTTCTATTTAAAGCCTGTAAGCGGTTTATGAGTACTTGTGTGCGCGGTCTGTTTCAGCTCTGCCTCGAAGCATAGTGCAGCCCTAGCTATTTCTACAAGCCCCAATGGGAGGGGGCGAAGCTTTGTAATGTTTATAGCTTATAGTGTATAAGAGGCAATGGGCTTTCTTGGTTATTCTGTGCATGTGTCTTTCCAAACTTTTTTTCTCTCCGTTTAGGGTAGTGTAAAACTTTTCTCAGCTCTCACGTATAAAACTTAGAAGCCTCAAACTTGGTATGCAATGTAAATATAATGACTTATATTGTGTAAGAGACAATGGACTTTCACAGCCTATTTTTTCGTTTGTTCTTTCATTCTTTTTCTCTCCATATAGACCAGTGTTAAATGTTTCACCAAAGGTTTCGCAAGAACAATAAAATCTAGAAGCCTAACACTTGGTATGAAATGCAGTCCTTGATGATTTTTGGTTAATTGTATCGATTCCTGATCATTGCCTTCACTTCTGTTTTTTATGATTACTTACTAAATAGACGTTTTAAAAAATAATTTTATGTAATGTTGGTTGGTAGGGCCCATCGGAGTCTAACGATTGGTCTTCTTTTGCTCCGGCATTTCAGTTATTTCATGTTGTCGAGTCCTCACCGTTGTTTCATCTCTCTGATTGTTAAATTTTTGTGTCCTCGGAGATGTTGCACTGATGAGATAGAAAACTGTCATAAGGACTGAATAAAATATTTGTCTAAATCGCGTCGGAGTGCGGCCGCGTAAAAGCGATATTTTTATATAAGAGGCAATTGCCCTTCTCAGCTTATTTGTTCATTTATACTTTTATTATTCTGTCTGTCTATATATACCGATGTTAAATTACTGTCAAATTATGCTCAGAAACTATAAAAGCTAGAAGCCTAAGAAATGTTTTCTGTATATTGATAATAAAACTATATTGTCTGCTACACAATTATATTCTTTTTCAGCATATTAGTTTATTCGTATATAGACCAGTTTGTTAAATTTTTCATCAAATATTTCTTTGGAATTTAAAAGCTAGAAGCTTGAAATTTGAATGAAATAATAATGACATATCTTGTAAGAGAAAATTGGCTATCTCAGATTATTTGCTCTCTATCTCTCTCAGCGGTGATTTGTTGTTCATAGATTACTCAGGACTAAACGATCTAGAAGCCACAATCTCGATATGCAATGTAATCATGGTGACATATCGTGTAAGGGACAATGGAGATTCATGCCTTTTAAGTTCATCTGTTTTTTTTTTTGTTTTTTTTTTATTATTATTATTTTTTTTTTCTCTCTTTAGAGACACCGGTCCCGATAGCTCAGTTGGTAGAGTGTCCGTTCCGGGGAACGGGAGGTCTCGGGTTCGATCCCGGGCCGCGACATACCAAAGTCGTTAAAAATGGTACTAGCTGCTCCTCGCTTGGCACTCAGATTTACGGGGTAGAGCTAGAACTGGTCGATCCATCGTCAGGATAATGTGACTGGGTGTGGTATCATGTAATGTGTCTGGGACATGATACTTCAGTGAGGCAGCACTATAAACGTGAGCATTGAGCTCCCTGTCGCAACCAGACACCGTCGTGATATGACTGAAAAATTGTTGAAAGCGACGTTAAACCCGAATTCACACACACACACACTCTTTAGAGACAACTATAGTTCGAACAATTTGATAATGCAAGGAATAAATTAGTCAATGTTATCGCCTAATACTTCGGCTTTCCTAAACATCTCGTGAATTTTCGGCAGCACGTGAATAGCGACCCATTTATAGTATTTCAAAACGCAGTGAGTCGTGACTGCACTTTTAATTCTGGACTAGTCCGTGTTTTAGGTAAGTCGCCTTCGGTTTGGGATTTTACATTGGGCGATATAGTTTTACTAAGATTCGAACTGCATCATATTAACGACTTGGCCACGGCTTTTACATAATGTCATTATCAAGAAAAACGTATCTATAATTTTAAAATCTCGTGAAAAAAAATCCGAAACTTGCTCCCCCTGAAACCTGGAATAGTCTTTTCACGCTTGAACGTTGACCTCTAAATGGTCGTTGATAAACTATGCCAACCTCTATGTATTGAATAACAATACCGCCATCTTCGCAAAATGACGAAGATAAATATATGCATTCAGTCAGGTATAGAGTTCCCCAGTCTCAGGTCAATTTGTGCGAACTATACAATATCTTTTTGTCAAAGAATTCCCAAGAACTATAATAGGTAGAGGCCTCAAACTTGGAATAAAATGATAATATTTTCCACGTAAGAAACTGTGTTTGTTATCTGTACGTCCATTTTTTCCCTCCAAAATGGCAAGTCAAAGATTTCTCAAGAGCTGTCAAAGCTAGGACTCTCACATTTGGTGTTCTATGCAATGGTGATGACAAACCATGCACGAAACTATGGGCTTTCTGACTGATCAAGAGGGGTTGTGTTGTTGTTTTTTTTTCATCTGTTTTTATCCATTTTCTTTAGATACAACTACAGTGTTATTTTTTGTAATAGAATTCCCAAGAAGTATAAAAGGTAGAAGCCTCAAAATTTGTTCTTTCATTCTCCAGCGAGGCGGTTCTAACTATTACCCGCAATCTATATTTTAGAGCAGAAATAAGAAAAATAATATATACCCCTGTAAAGCCCAGTTTTACAATATATAAGTGTAGCCCCGCCCATTGGGGCTTGAAGAAATAGATCGGCTGCATGATGCTTCCACGCAGAGCTGAAACCGACCCGCACACGCGTACTGGTAAACCGCTTAGAGGATCTAAGCCTGCCCAGGCAATGCGGTGCGAGTCCATGCTTATAAACCCTATTGGTTTCATTGGGCGGCAGGGCTTGAGATGTCATTTCATCCCAATGTCGGGTAAAAGTCCCACAAAATTGGAAGCAACGCGTTGACGGGGGCGTTAAACATCGATCAAACAAACAAACAAACAATATAAAAGTGGGGTTCAAGTGGGGTCAAAATTATATTGGCGTGTTTTCGTGATGGCAGATTTATACGTAGTACTTTTAATAACAAATAAAAACAATCGTATATCAACAGGGAGTCAATACGTGACACAAGAACAATTTGATTTTAGAACAGATATATTAGGTATTATTCGTATACTTATTAATGTTTTTTTTTCTCTGTTTCATATGTGTATTATTTTTATAAGCTTATTCTATAAGTAAAAGAAACTATTTTGCTGGATACAGTCATTTACATTGATTTGATATCAAAATGATGTCGATGATGACGATTTCGGTATCACTTGATCAAAAAGGTCAATGATTATATCAGAAGGTAGAATAAGAAAGGGTCTGATAATGTCGTACATGTATTTAGTGCGGCTGACTTCCAAATAGGAAAATAATGGTACATCTTGAAAGAGCTGTTGCTAATTGTTCATGTAAAAGCAGTTTTGAAAATTGTTCTTCCCGCAAATTGGATAGTTTTTGTTTGTTTGCTTATTTTGGTTTGCATTTGACGACCAAGTCCATAGTTTTAGCTCACAAGAGCCGAAAGCTCCGGAGAAGCTTATAGGATAGGCAGTTGTCCGTCGTCGTCTGCGCCTGCGTCGTCTGCGTCCGTCAACACTTTCAAATGACAACTCATCTGAAGACACTTGGCCGATTGGGCCCAAATTTTATCTCTGGCATCCTTGGGCTGGGGGTTTGAAAGTGTATATTTTTATGAAAATCGGCCCATTAGTTTGTTTGCTATGGAAACTATAAGACTTATAGAGGGAAAATTGAAAAACGGAATTTAATGCCAAACCTCTGCAGATATAATCAATCTACTATCTGCCATATTATTTAAGGCCTACTGCTCATTTTTATTGGTTGCCATGGAAACAAAAAAGCAAAAAATAGAAGAAATAAAAAATATTTAAAAAATCATCACCCCAGAAACAATACACTCTAGGCGGCAGAGATTTTATGAAAATATTCACCATATTTGCCTTTACAAGTTTTGTGTTTTTATTTCTATTTTATTTTTTTATGAAATTCGGCTCGGTTTGGTTGCTATGGCAACTTAGATTTTCCATAGACTTATATAATGGGGAAATTGAAAAATGGCGTTAACTACCAAACCTTTGCCGATATTTTGACACAACTTTCATAGAAATGTACCTTAATCAATCTACCATATGATTTTGGGCCAATTGCTCATTTTACTGGTTGCCATGGCAACCAAAATGTAAAACATAGAAAAAATAAATACTTAAAAAATCATATCCTCAGAAACCATAAGCTCTTTGAGCCTGAGATTTTAGTTTGGTTGCTATGGCAACTTAGATTTTCCATGAACTTATAATGGGGAAAATTGAAAAATGGCATTTACTGCCAAGCCTTTGCAGATATTCTGACACAGCTTTCATAGAAATGTTCCTTAAGCTATCTGCCTCCTGCCATACGATTTTAGGCCTATTGCTAATTTTAGCCGTTGCCATGGAAACCAAAAATAATGATAAAAATAAATACATAAAAAAATATATCCTCAGAAACCATATGCTCTATGAGACTGAGAGTTAACGGAAATTTTCACCATATTTGCCTTTACAGGTTTTGTGTGTTTTTTTTAATGAAATTTGGCTCTTTAGTTTGGTTGCTATGGCAACTTAGCGTTTCCATTGTCTTATAAGGGGGAAAATTGAAAAATGGCATTTACTGCCACGCCTTTGCAGATATGTTGACAAAAACTTTCATAGAAATGTTCCTGAAGTAATCTACCATCTGCTATTTGATTTTAGGTCTATCGCTCATTTTTACTGGTTGCCATGTAAACCAAAATGAAAAAAAATAAATAAATAAAAAAGTAGAAAAAAACAAATACTTAAACAATCATCTCCTAAGAAACCGTATGCTCTATGAGGCTGAGTTTTTATGGAAATATTCACCATATTTACCTATTCAGATTTCGAGTTTTTTTATGAAATTCGGCTCTTTAGTTTGATTGCTATGGGAACTTTGAGTTTCCATTGACTTATAATTTTCAATTTTAAATGGGGAAAATTGAAAAATGGAATCTACTGCTACGCCTTTCCAGATATTTCGAAATCACTTTCCCAGAAATATTTGTAAACAATCATCTATCTGCCGTATGATTTTAAGCCAACCTGTCACTTTTATCGGTTTCAATGGAAACCGAAATGCACCCAATATAGAATAAAAACCTACTTAAAAATGGTCTTCACCCAAACCATATGCTCTTTGAGGCTGAGAGTATATAAATCAGCGAATAACAGTTGAAAAGAGTTCATTTACAATCACCACTAAAGAATGTTGCCAACCAGGCAGCATCAAACCCGTATCCTCCTAGTAACAAAACAGACGCGTACCATACTGAGCTACTGAGGCTATAGGGCGGATGCACAGTTGATACCGACTGCACATTAGTACTGGTAAACCCTTTATAGGATCTAAGCCTGCTCAGGCAAAGCGCTGTGAGTCGGACCGTCCATGCTTATAAACCCTATAATTTCATTGGGCGATAGAACGTAAGATGTCATTTCATCTCAATGTCGGGTAAATCCCCACAAAATTGGAAGCAACGTCTCCAAATTGACCTATACAGTGTCGATGGGGACGATAAACCTTAAATCAATCAATCAATCAAAATATCAATTACTTAATGCGTAGATGCATTGTCATGGCAAAATATCTTCCATGCCGTCTCTACCTTAATGATCCTAAATATTGGGACAGATTGACCTTAGCAAACAGTACATACCTACATCAGACTGCTCTTGAAGGAGCAGTCCGATCAGGGTCTACACCGTTTGCCATTCCATCTGCACCTTTTGAACTCCTTGCTGGATCATGAAACTTTGTTAAACATCTAGGAGAATTACAGCAAGTCCTCCAGGTGTGCGATTTTTTTTTTTTTTTATTTTTTTTTTTTTTATTTATTTTTAGGACTGTTTCGGTATTTAACTGTTTGTTCGGAAGAATTCACTAGGAACTTAACACCTTCAAGGGAGGCAACTCCTGCAAAGGTATTTTTGTCTCACATGTCAGTAAGGAGCAACTCTTACAGTAACGAATTTGCTCCGGAGGAGCGCATTCTTTCCTTTATAAGTAGACCCCTTTTTCAGAGAGACAGGGCTTATAGAAAAGTGATCTGGAAGTCCCGAAAGTTGTCTCCCTTTGAAAAGTGTCAGAAAAATTTGCTAAGTAATCCCATTCCCCTTAACAAAGAGTTCAACTCAACCTGGGTAAACGATACATTGGTGTTCGAGTCTGTGAATGTATATTGTCGTTTGTTTCAGGCGAAAACTAGATTTACATTAGACATTCGATGGCTCGAAGACCGAAGGCTCCGTCGAACCAGTTTTTGAGTCCTAGATAATTCCTCTACATAAGAAGTAGTGCAGGATAATTAAGGATATTTTTGACTATGTTACAAATGTATGGTGTGCACTCACAGAGTCTCATGAGTTTACGTAGCATATATTTTTATTGTAGAACACCGAACAGATGTCCCAAAATTAACCCCGTTATGCCTCCTGTTAGTAACCCTCAGTGGCTCTGGAACAGATTTTCGTGGTCCCAAAGGTGTTCGAGCCAATGAAGTTCGACTGCATTTCTTTCCTCGTAAGAACCGCACATATAACTGAGCATTCATAAATCTATATCTACATGCTCAGTGTCACCCGCGCTTAGAGAAACTGATTGGGCTGCATCCATGAGTACCGGTACTGGTAAACCGCTTAGAAGTAAAAAGCCAGCCCAGACAAAGTGATGCCAGTCCATGCATATGGACCCTATTAGTTCAATTTGGCGACAGGGATTGAGATGTCATTTCATCTCAATGTCGGGTAAAAGTCCCACACAATTGGAAGCAACGTCTACAAAATGACCTAAATAATGTTGACGGGGACATTAATTCTCAAATCAAACAAACAAACAAATATGCTCAGTGCATGTATAGTTAACTAATGGGACGCAAGTTTGGTAATACGTCAATTAATACATTTCCTCCTATGATCATCAACTGTCAGGTTTTATCACGGTCGATAACGCCGGTGGAAAGGGCCTCTGACTCTATGACATTTACTGAAACTTTCCAGTATTGTGTGTTGATACCAGATGCTCTGTCTCTGGTTGGGCTCATCGGAATCCAACTGTTGGTTATCTTTTGCTCCAGGACTTTCAGCCTAGTCCTCATCGTTCTTTCATCTCTGTATCCACATACAGACTGAACAAATTATTTGGTCTTAACCATGACAGAACGACAGAACCTAGGGCGAAGATTTTCCTGCCCCCGTAGAGTATTTTGGCCATTTTGTGTGAAAGTAACTGTCCTTTTAGTATGTGCTTTCCACGTGTGAGGTTTTTCATCATGGGAAGTTGTTTTATGTTTGTGTGTCTTTCCCCTTGATGTCTTTGATGGGGTGGGGGTCTGGGGATAAGCGCTAATTGCCTCGATTCTTGATCATTGCCTTCACTGATGCTTGTCCTCCAATATGATTGGCCGACAGCGACGTTATGACGTTCTTCTGCTGTCAAAGGAAACTAAATGCAATTGATTTTTTTTTTCATCACGAAAATACGCCTATTCAAATACATTGCACATTTTGCCGCCGAAAAAATGAAAATTTTCAGATGAAAATTTGTGATATTTTTCTTATTTCTGCACAACATATAGATTGATGGTACGCGTTAGAACCGCCTCTGTAAACTCCTGTTCTACTATATCCTCCAATGAGAGCAAGAAGATGCTATCTGCCTTATATATCTTTGCATTGATAGCACCATCTTGCTCTCATGGAACGATATAAAAGTGGATATTTACTTTTTTGAGATGAATACCAAAACTATTTCATTCAGTGTGTTGAAAATTCTGATGTTTTCAACACACGAGATGAAATATTTTTGATATTTAGCGGAAAAAAACTTCGTAATTTTCTTTTTATCTTATAATATTATATGACACTTACTGTAATTGATCAATCGGATCTTACATCACAATTTTTGACTTGGTTATGACGTCACAACTGTCAACAGATCGCCATTTTGAATACAGCATTTTTTACAGTACAAAGAGTGTTTTTGAAGATATTTTTAAAAAAATATTATATTGGTAACCTATATGAATTTTGACGAGAAAATTAGCTCGGGCTGCTACTGTGTAATAACACGATCATGTTATTTTTCACACTGTGAAAATTCACACTCTGAAAATATCACTTTTATTTGTTTCAGATATGCATTGATTTCACTGCTATGTATAAAATAAAGGTGGGTTTCAAGGGTGTCAGAATTATATAGCCGTCTTTTCGTGATTGTTTCAGTTTAAGCCGTAAATTCAGATTTTTTCTGTCATATAATGGATGGAAAATACTGTAAATATAAGTAAAAAAGATAATTTATTTAGAATTCATTGAGGCATTAAGACAGCAAAGTTTATGGGGTTTTTACTTACTCTGCTCGTGATCTAGTGTTGTGAAGAAGTTCACTTAAACTTTGCTTGAGACTTGATGTTATCCATACTTCAGTGAACGTTAATAATCATCAAGAAAACACGCCTATATAACTTTGACCCCCTTGAATCCCTCTTTTATATGGTTAAACTGGCGTTTACAGGGGTAAATCTTATTTTTCTTATTTCTGCTCTAAAACATAGATTGTGTGTACTCGTTAGAACCGCCTTTAAGTTTTGAGCAGAAATAAGAAAAATATCGCAATTTTTCATCATCAGATTTTTGTTGTTGTTTCTTTTCGGCGGTACAACTTACTCTGTATTTGTATAGGCGTGGTTTCGTAATGCACTTAATTTCTTACAGTTTCTCAGACATTTGCATCTGACGATTTCATTGGGGTAAAACTGTAGTTTATTTTTGTTATATACGACTATAGCCATGGGTCACAAAAGTGTTTCAGCTTTATATAAAAACGAAACAAAGTAATCATGCAATGCTTTATACAACATTATTCAAAATATATTATGAAAATGAAAAGTATTATGAACAGTATTTTATTATGTTAGATCTCGTCTAGGCTCACCATCCAACACTAGTCCTCCAAGTGGTTGCCATTTTATCCTCTTTTGCCATCTGGAATAAAAGAAAGTTCAGTAAAAACTTAGTACGCTGACACATGCGTGTGTTTCAAGTAGAAACCATCATGGTGTTCCGGGGGAGACAGAGAAATCCGAGGCAACCCGAGAATCCGGCGTTTGCAGAGCTTTCTACCTGACCGCTGGACCCAAAGGTTGAGATTTTCTGTTCTCATCGACCGACTATGATCGATTTATTTTCTGGATAACCTGGATATGGAAGCTTGATTGCAGGCCTTTTCCTTTATGAAAGCTTGAAAAGTAAGAGGACCATGATGGTTCTATATCGCTCACCTGAGCTAATATATTCAAAATATCACACAATTACAGTGGAATTTCCACTGCGATCACCTCTGAGTGGTCACATGTTAATGTCCATTTTATTCTCCTCCCCCACCCGCAGGCTTTTTTCCTATATATTTTACCTCTGATTACTGATCACCTCCATCCTCCAATGGGCCATAATAATTAATAATTTTCTGACCTAATTCCCTCTGTAAAACAGTCAAAAGCGCGGAGGATCAGGAATTCCGTCGACAAAGAAATCTAAAGTGTCAAAGCAAATATCACGTAAATCGCGTTTCGCATGAAAACTCACAAAAAAGATTTTGTTTATTTGTTTTGGAGTTGAACGGAACAGTCAATACTATTTTAGGTCATTTTTGAGCAGGTCAGTTTACCTATTCACCATTTCCCTGGGCAGGCTTATACGTAAGCGATTAACCAATATAGTGCACATTATTTTGCCAGATTCTGACAACTGCCCTTCTTGAATCAGCGGCAGGGAGAGAACGACCGTAGAAAAGATTTCATGACCAATCTCCACGAAAGAATGCTGCCGATCACAGAACGTATCAAACCCGCGTCCTCCTGGTCACCAGTCAGACGCGCATCCGACTGAGGTACAGAGGCCAGCAAAAACCAAAACGTTTTAAAGGTTGTGTTAGGTATACGCTACATATATCGAAATGCCACGTATGATTTTGAAACATTCAAAGCAAACATAGCTGGGTCACGGATGTAGCCATATATAGCAGTATGTATTCGTTTTCACTACGTTTTATCACAATTACTGTCGTTCTGTAAAAGTAGAACCTAGCACTCAATATGTGACAGTGAGACTGTGGCCTATGTAGTCGTATATAGTCGTATATAATACGTTTTCACTAGTTATGCTGCGTGTCTTCTTTTTTTTGTTTTTCATTCTGCTACAGTTTTAAAAACACGTATGAAAACCTAGTCCTCAATACGTGGCAGTGTGACTGTGGCCGCAGTCCCCCAGTTTTACTGCATATATCAAAACGAAGCAGACCGGCATTAATCGTAGTAAAACGCAGTGAAAACGCAATACGGCTATATATTGTTACATACGTGACACCAGCCCCCACCCATCGGGGCTTGAATAAATAGATGGGCTGCATGATGCTTCCACGCAGAGCTGAAACCGACCCGTACACGAGTACTGGTAAACCGCTTAGAGGATCTAAGCCTGCCCAGGCAATGCGGTGCGAGTCCATGCTTAAAAACCTTATTGGTTTCATTGGGCGACAGGGCTTGAGAAGTCATTTCATCTCAATGTCGGGTAAAAGTACCACAAAATTGGAAGTAACGTCTCCAAAATGACCTTTACCTTAACGGGGACGTCCAATAGGGTGGAGGTAGACCGAGGCTGTGGGGGTCAAGGTTTTATTTTCCGTACTCATAGAGGGTAAGGGGCATAGGTTGACGCTTGACTTGTGAGCGGGGGTCAGATTTTGCTTTTAAACTGTGAGAAAAAAAAACACCCAACCCCTCCGGCTGGTAAATAATGACTGTTTCCTCATTTGCAGGGATGAGTGCCAAAACGTGTACGGTGCTTTGGATCGGGGCGTTATCTTGAGGCACTCTTTCTTTCTACTGATTCTGCGATCGGTCACATTTGACCATTACTCGCAGGTGTACATTACATACACTCCATGTTTTGCAAGATGAAAGCCTACACAGTAATCATATAATTACGGTAGGGGTCTTTAACCTGCACAGGGGATGGTTCTCCCTGCACAGAGGCCCTCAGTTAACGTCTCGATCCGAAGGACGGTGCACTTGTGGCATTCATCCCTGCAAATGATGTCAAGGAGCATGTTCGGACACCGCAATTTTATTACCGCCTCCGGAAATCGAACCGGGGGCCTCTAGCACTAATGGCAAGTGCACTAACCACTGAGCTACCACGCTCCCTCTGTGCAGGATGAACCATCCCCTGTGCATGTAAAAGATGCCTAGGCTTTCATCCTGCAAATCTGGGACCAGTTGTTCAAAACTAACGACGGCGTTAGTTAACGTATCGTTAAAACTTTGATCATTAAATATGGCAAATATGCTAATATTTTTGCTGAAAAAATGTGAGCAGCTTTTGCAGATGCAAAAGCTGCTCACATTTTTTCAGCAAAAATACCAAAATTTTCGATATTGTACTTGCTAGAACAGTAAACAATATGGCCACTAACGAGCTCGTTAAGCTAATGATGCTTTGAACAACTGGGCCCTGGAGTGTATGCAAGGTACAACTAACGAACATTCCCACGAAGGTGTAGGCAGTATACGAAGAAAGAAAACGTTTGGCATGTGCTTTTTGCCCTGTCAAAAATGTAGCCTGCTTTTGCGAGGATTTTACTGCAGAAAGAACATGGCATTTAGGTAGTCATGTCTGTATACAATTAATATTCGGTAGGTGCTCTGTCAAATTATCAACTGGTCCCGGCAAGGAAATGGCCATGGAGTTCAGGATAATCTCTGGGAAACTACGCTGTTTCATTAAATTGGCCGGAGTCAAATATGGGTGGAGTACTGTTTACAACTTCGCTACAGGTCAGCTACGGGTCGTGCAATAGCTCCTAAACGTACACGTTTGGTGTTTTTAAACATGTTAAAGTTATACTATGTAATTAAATTATGGCAATTTTGCCTCGCGAGCTATTTATTTTGCATTGGAAAATCTGCTTGGTTACGCCTCGTCGATATTTATCAAAATATTCCAAACGGTTGACAAGTACAATGTAACGCATCCGTAATGACTGGTTTTGAAAATGTCGTCCCGGTGAGCCTGTTTATCAAACTATGTGGCGTTAGGCAATCTCATTGGCTAGAGCATGTCAATATACATCCGCACGCCAATATTATAAAAATATTCCTTGTGGTTTAAAAGTTATATGTCTGTAATCAGTGTAAACTTGGTCTCAACGAGGCTATTGATGAAGAAATCTGGCTTTAGAGAATATCGTTGGTTAGATCTTGTCAATATACATCTGCATGCCAAAAATTATGAAAAAATATACCAGTTTGATAGTTATACGCCCATGCCAGTAAGTGATAATTTTGCCTCGGTGAGGCTATTTTTCCAACTACCTGGCTTGAGACAACCTAAGTGTTTAGATCTTTTCAATATCATCAGCACGCCAGAAATTATCAAAAAAGTCCTTGTGGTTTAAAAGGTATATGTCTGTAATCAGTTTGTGAAAACTTTGCCTGGGCGAGGCTATTTATGAAGAAATCTGCCTTTAGACAAAATCATTGGTTCGGTCTTGTCATTATACATCTGCACACCAAAACGTATCAAGACATTACTACCGGTTTGGAAGTTATACGCCCGTATCAGATAGCGTAAATTATGCCCTGGCAAGGCTATTTATAAAGAATTTAGGCACGAGACAACCCCATTGGTTGATCTTTTCATGATTTATCTGCATGCCAAACGTTATGAAAATATTCCAAGTGGTTTAAAAGTTATATTCCGGAATCATTTTTTAATATATTGCCTCGGCGAGGCCGTTTATAAAGTAATCTAGCATAAGACAATCTCTTGGGTTAGGCTTTGTTAGTATCTATCCGTATGCCAAAAATATTAAAATATTCCAAGCGGGTTGAAGTTAACAGCGATTTTTACAAACTGACCACGGAGGTACGGACGGCCGTAATAAGTCGACCTCGCCAACTTTGCTACGGGTGGTGCAATTTTATCACAGTGTATCTTATTAAAGTAGGTTAACCCATTTAGTTCCATATACCCCAAAACGGATACCCTGGCACACAGTGCAGGCCCAGATCAGACGCCGCAGAACGCGGCGTCTGATCAGGGTCTACACTGTTTGCAAAAAAAGTTCAACCATTTCCCCATTAATTTTGGTCCCCATTAATTTTGAAGAAATCACAACCCGACACCCCTAAATCTTGAAATGAACTCCTGCTGAAATGAACTCCTCCATAAGAAGGAAGATTCCATTTGGTACAAAAAGTGTTAAAGATGGCTGCTCACGAAGGGGCTCATGAGATGGCTATTCCAACCCACAAAGCTTCCGCAATCGCCGACTGATCCACCGAGAAGCCTTTCTCTGGACCTTCTCAGGCTGCTGTATCTGAATTCCAACGTGCGGGTACCAAACGGGTGGGTCCGAGTACTATCAACAAAAATGAATTTTATTTAAGCAGGAAAAGTATTGTTTTGAAAACAATGTAGGTGCCGAATGTCCGTACCATGTATCAGTACGATTATTTTTCTTCTTTACAATAGATTCTTTACGCATTTTCTTTCCGTACTTTTTGTTTTGCACCGCACATCGGAGCTCGGAGAAATAGATTGGGCTGCATAATGTTTCCAAGCACCCGTACTGACTTACAAGATCATTTACTGATAAGTCTCAGGCAGGAATCGTCTGTGGGTCCGATTCCGTGGTAGTGACCATAGTGACATGCTAGTCATCGTGGTTACCACAGAACCCGGCCCAGTCGTGCGTCAGTGGCCTAAATAGTAAGAGCGCTGTTACCGCTGTGGGTTCGAGCCTCGCCTGAGTCACATGTAAGTCGCCAAGTTCTGCAACGGAAGGTCAGTTTTTTGTTGTTGTTTTTTTGTGTGTATTTTTGTTGTTGTTGTTTTTCTCCGGGCACTCTGGATTTCGCCGTACTCTGATTTACAGTATGCTCGAAATAAGTGAAATAACCTTAAACCTAAAAAAAAAGAAAAGTGAGAATAAATAAATAAATAAATATACCAGCTCATAGATGATTCTTGTGAGACTGTCTGGACTCATTTGCAGTATAGGCAGTACCTACTCAGCTTGGTTGTTGTTGTTTTTCATTTCATTTTATCGTTTGCCTTTGACATAAAAAGAATCGTTTATCGGGTGTACGGTACGGTTCGAAGGCGGACTTCTCGATTGTTTGTCCTTCCCTTTCAAGTTACAGATCACTGAACTATCATTAATTACAAGTGAAGGCAATGATCGGGAATCGATACACCTATCTCCCACCTCCCACGGAAATACACCCGAACATGAAGTAGCTAGACCCAATGAAAACACTTGCGGGTTGCCAAAAACACAGTTACTTTCCCACAAAATGACCAGATGGCTATCCAAAATAAAAAGACAGAAGCAAGACACACATGCAAAGACAAACTATAACAAATAGTAAATCACGACAGAAGAACCACATTGTTCCAACGCGGTCTCCTGTCGTGGTTTACTATTTGTAATAGTCAGTTAAAAGCAAAAACAGATCACTTGGTGAGGGTGGTTGTGTGTGTGTGTGTGTGTGTGTGTGTGTGTGTGTGTGTGTGTGTGTGTGTGTGTGTGTGTGTGTGTGTGTGTGTGTGTGTGTGTGTGTGTGTGTTGGGGGGGCTTAAGTTGTTTTTTACATGGCCTAATGGCCATAATCATCGCCCTTGGTATACCTAGTTTGTAATATGGCAGTGTGATACTGGTTATCTTATTTATAGAGCATTTAAATGTATACATACATCCAAACTTCCTTCTTTTAAACCATGGTTTTCTATAGCCCCAAGGGCGATAACCTCCATGCATTGCTCCTCCCATCATTCCTCTGCCATGCATTCCGTGCATTCCATGCATTCCATGCATTCCAGGATAACCAATTCCCCCGTGCATCATGCCACCTCTTGCCCCATAAATTCCACCTCCTCCTGGGTAAAATCCTCCTGCCATCCTTCCGCCTCTAAATCCATAAATTCCTCCTCCGCTGGGACTAAAACCACCATACAACATTCCTCCCCTTTGCCCATAGATACCACCGCCTCCTGGATACATCATTCCACCTCTGTATCCATACATCCCACCCGCGCCTGGATACATCATTCCTCCGCCGAACATGCTTCCTGGCCCTCCCATTCCGTAGGCGCCAATTCCTCTCATACCCATACCGTAGTTGCCCATACCATATCCAGTATTGCCACCAAAACCTGGTTGATATCCCATCATACTACCACCACGGTAGCCATAGAGACCAGTATTGTAAATGGCACAAACGACAGACAGAACAGATGCGAAAACAAATAATACTTTCATTCTGGAACTTGATCTGAATAACAAAAATGAACACAAAGCGAGAAATAAATTTAATGTACAAGAAATGCCTTTGCGAGCGGAGGCGTACGGTGGATCACATGCTTATCAGATGTGAAAATATCATCCTTTTCCTGGAAATATCAAAATCAAATCAGAAGATTACATCACCGCACTGCAAACAAGATGGCCTTTTTTATTCCAACCTGCAATACGATGCTCGTGAGTGATAGAAAAGTGAGCAAAAGTTTCATTTTTTTCAGCGGATCAGCTAATACGACGGTGTTGTCAATATGATATCATCGCGAAAAGGCGCCTATAAAATTCTGGCGTCTTTGAACTCAACCCTTATATAGCGAAACTGGGGTTTGCAGGGATAAACCATGTTTTCTTAATTCTGGTCTAAAATATAGATTGGGGATACACGTTAGAACCGCCTCAACAAAATATAGATTGTGGCGGTTCTAAAGTGTATCCACAATCTATAGTTTGAGCAGAAATAAGGAAAATAACACGATATTTTATCTTAAAATAGTCGTGTTTTTTTTTTTTTTGTTTTTTTTGTTTTTTTTTTTTTTTTGTTTTGTTTTTTTTAGTTGTTGTTTGTTTGTTTTTTTTTTTTTTTTTTTGTTGTTGTTTTTTTTTTTCGGTGGTAAAATTACTATGTATTTGTATAGGCGTGTTTCCGTAATGCCACATTATTGTTGCTCGAGGTAATCAGTTGAAATACATCTGGATCTCCAACTCTGGACTCCATTTCAGATCCTCTCTGCAATCGAGACATGACGTACGGTCGGCGCCTGTACCGCGAAATATCATCAGACAATGACAGTACCGGACATTAACTGCCCACAAACACACACACACACACACACACACACACACACACACACACACACACACACACACACACACACACACACACACAAACGGTCCCCGCCCATCGGGGCTTGAAGAAATATATGGGCTGCAAGATGCTTTCTCGCAGAGCTGAATCCGACCCACACACGTGTACTGGTAAACCGCTTAGAGGATCTAAGCCTGTCCAGGCAATGCGGTGTGAGTGTCGGACCGTCCATGCTGATAAACCCTATTGGTTTCATTGGGCTACAGGGCTTGAGATGTCATTTCATCTCAATGTCGGGTAAAAGTCCCACAAAATTCGAAGCACGTCTCAAAAATGACCTTTACAGTGTTGACGATGACGTTAAACCTCAAATCAAACAAACAAAACACACACACAAAACCTCAACCAAAGATCAGTGTCACCTATTCATTCTGATAACTCATTCGTGTGCATAGGTCGTGGGTGTTCATTTGAACCGCCTGCGGTTCTAACGAGTACCCACATTCTATCTTTTTCAGCCCGCAAATTACGGAAAAGTAATATATACCCCTGTAAACCCACATTGTCTCTGTATAGAGAGGAGTTTAGAGGGATGTTCATTACATGGACGTGTTAACTTGGGGCAATGCAGATTTTCATACCAAACGATGCTGTTGTTCGTTGACATATTGTTAAAACTTTAAACGATTATTATAGCAAATATGCCAATATCTTACATTTTTTCAGCAATACTACCAGATAATTAGAAATTTTACTTGCTAGAACAGGTAACTTTATGACCACTGCTAACATTGAACCCCGATGTGCGTAACCTGTAATATCACGCAAACACACCTATATAATTTGACCTTTTCAATATAGTAAAATTAGGGTTTATAAGGGTATACATTAAAATGCTTATTTCTGCTCAAAAACATCAATTGTGGATACTCGTAAGAACCGCCTTGCTGAGGCGGTTGTAACGAGTACCCGCAATCTATGTTTAGAGCAAACGTGAAAATATGAGGACTGTTTTATCTGATTTTTTGTGTATGTGGTAAAATGTTCAAAATATTTGAATAGGCGCATTTTCGTAGTGTTCCCTTAAATCCTATAAAATCATAATTGAGCAACATTATGAGAAAGTCAGTCTTCGGGGTTTGCGACGAAGTAAGTGTCAAGCCGATCTGTTCAGCTACACAGACTGGCAAGATCTTTGACGATTCAGATATAATCAAAGCGCTAAGAGCACTGTTGAGACGATTTTTTCTGAGCTTTGATGGCGGTCCTGAAGAATTGGGCAAATTCCCGTATTTAAAGAAATGTGTCTAAACTGTTTGTCAGTGTCCTAACACATGACGCGCTCAGTCAATGTTTTACTATAAGCTTTCTTATTCACAGCACTTTGACCTCATAGCTACAAGAATAACGCGACTATTGTTTTCTATAAATAACCATTACCTGGATTTCGCACAAACTAGAGATAGTCACGTGGGCATTAGCGCTGAAGAGCTGCTGTGCTTTGTTAATTTAGGTTGATTAATAAACATTTGACTGAAAAATCAGCAATGAGCCGCGTGTCGAGAAAATTTGTTTTTATTATTATTATTAATATTATTAATATTATTATTATTATTGGGCTTAAGCGTCCACGCCAACACGATTTAGGTGATTTCGGAGACGTTGCTTCCAATTTCGCGGGGCTTTTACCCAACGCTGAGATGAAATGACATCTCAAGCCCTGTCGTCCAATGAATCCAAAATGCTCATATGCATTGGACTGTCAGGCTCACACCACTTTGTCTGGGCAGGCATAGTCCGTCTAGGCGGTTAACCAGTACTCATGTGTGGTCGGTTTCAGCTCTGTGTGAAAGCATCGTGCAGCCTAATTAATTATCTTAACAAAATGGTTAACTCTGTTTTGGAGCCCCTTACCCACCACCACTTCCCACCCCCGACTTAGTAACTTTAGGTCGCTTGACATACAATCGACCGGAATATAAAAGATTTGTTTGATTTTGTTTGATTTGAGATTTAACGTCCCCGTCAACAATGAAAATGTCATTTTGGAGACGTTGCCTCCAATTGTGTGGGACTTTTACCCGACATTGAGATGAAATGACATCTCAAGTCGTACCGCCCAATGAAACCAATAGGTTTTATAAGCACGGACGGTTCGACACTCCCACCGCTTTGCATGGGCAGGCTTAGATCCTCTAAGCGGTTTTCTAGTACTCGTGTGCGGGTCGGTTTCAGCTCTGCGTGGAAGCATCATGCAGCTCATGTATTTCTTCAAGCCCCGATGGGCGAGGCCGAGGTACGAGTATACTCATTACGATAACACACCCGTGCGCCTTAGTGCATTTTCACACCTCCAAAATGGCTATAAACTTTTATCATGAAAATCCGTGATATTTTTCTTATTCATACTGTAAATATAGGTTGTGTGTGCTCGTTAGAACCGCCTCATTAAGGCGGTTCTAACGAGTACCCGCAACCATTATCTTGGAGAAGTAATAAGAAAAATAATGTATACCCCCGTAAACCCCAGTTCTGTATAAAGTGGGATCAGGTGTTCGTTTTACGGACTTGTTCACGTGATGTTAATTCACGGGCTGTTGCCGGAAAACTAAAATACAGCACTCGACTGGCGCAGTAGTAATGGAATTAAACATTCATTCAAACATTATAATAATAAAACTTACCAGGAGGTAGAAACTGGAGTCTGCTAGTGTTCACTGCTGGACTGCGGGTTTCTTATATAACAAACATCATTATAAAAACTTTTGAAAAAAGCAAACTTCAACCACAAAAACTGACATGTCAGACAAACAAGCTGAACTAAAAAAGTCACTTAACATGAACATAAATGGCTACAGCGGGGTAGATAATCACATCATTTGATGTTAATTCTAAACTATATCCTTACAGCTTCATAAAATAATGATTATGTTGTGTGTACACGATGGAATCGCCTCTGCGAGGCGATTCCATCGTGTGCATACACCATGTGTTTTGACTGAGAAATGGACGTAGTTATTAAAAATGTGTAATTATTCTCCCATCACTTGACTCTGTATCAAAACAATGCAGGAAGGCGATATGAGTGGACATTGACATTTGACACCAATCAAGTTTCTTTGCAACAAGATATTAATTAATTAATGATCGATTCGTCTAATCTTTAACATGCCGAAATATATGCACAAAAGGTTAGTTGTCAGTTTCTATGACGAAAGAAATGCGCACCGCTTTGAATGTGGTTAGGTAGACTTTGGCCTACATCATAGTGTAGATTATATTTTCTTGTCCTTTGGGATCATTGATTCCATTGTGGAATTTTGAAAATATCTGAGGGTCACTGATGAGGCCTAATTGGCCGAAACTAGCTAGTCTGGCCCAGAAAACATGTACACTCCATATTTTTCACTTCTGTGGTGTATTCCTTGCTTCCAAAGGATAACCCTTTTATAGAACATATTGATATAACCTTATAAGTGTTGACCATGCCGCAGTTAAACAAATCAAAACTCTGACATCTGTGGCATATGTCAAAAAAAAGTGTGTGAAATTCTTCATATGTATGTTTGTTTGTTTGCTTTGGGGTTTAACGTCCTCATCAACACTATTTAGGTCATTTCGGAAACGTCTCCAATTTTGCGCGACTTTTACCCGACACTGAGATGAAATGAAAGCAAAACTCGCACCACTTTTTGGAGCAGAAGTAAGAAAATAGCGCATACGTGGGGACCCCCCCCCCCCCCTCACACACACACACACACGATCAATGCATAATAAAGAACCAACATATCACACTGCGTGTCTTTGTGCCACCTCAATGAGGCGATTTAATCATTACGAAAACACACCTATACAAATACATTATAAACTTAACCGCCGAAAAAATGAAAATGTTATATGAAAAATTGTGGCATTTTTCTTATTTCTGCTCAAAATTTAGATTGCGGGTACTTGTTAGAACCGCCTCATCGAGGCGGTTCTAACGAGTACCCACACTCTATATTTCAGGGCAGAAATAAGAAAAATAAGGCTTACCCCTGTAAACCCCAGTTTTACCATATAAAAAGTGGGATTCAAGGGGATCAAAACTATATAGGCGTGTGTTCGTGATGGAGTAAACACAAACACACAAAAAAAACAACTTTATTTTATAAAGCTCGAAATGATACGGATATATTTACATCATTTTGCATCAGATCCTGGTTCTGACGTTTTAAACCTTTTCTCACATACAATAAAATTTGCCCCGTACATAAAGCCAACAGGACAAATAACATTACTTGCTGATCTGAGCAGACAAATGGCCTCATTAAATTTTGTTTTATTATTTTGAGCATTTTAAATTTCATGCTGAAGTTTGTCGAGCATGATCGGTTTTTTTTTTTATTATTTTTTACCTGAACTGGCTAGAAATTGTTTATATCAAATATCAATGTTTCCAAGTTATGTGTTCATGCTATGTCCGAGTAATGCACAACCCTACATCCCACAGTACATAGAGGAAAAGTGGGGTTTACAGGGGTGTACCTTAGTTTCCTTATTTTTATTCAGAGTACTCGTTAGCACCGCCTCAATGAGAGGGGCTATATATATAGAGGATATTTACTTTTTTGAGGTGGATACCAAAATATTTCATCGAGTGTGTTGAAAACATCATAATTTTCACGAGTGCGAAGCACGAGTGAAAATTCGGATGTTTTCAACACACGACAATCACAAGTGAAATGATACGATATCTTGAACAAGCATTATTCAGTTTTTTTTTGTTTTGTTTTTTTTTTGTTTTTTTTTTTAAATTTTCTACTTCGCAGTGGTTTCAAGCAATGCATATCTGAAACAAATAAAAATGGTATCAATCACAAGTTAAATGATGTAGGCCTATCATTTCACTTGTGATTGATACCATTTATATCATTTCACTGTAGCGTGCCGGAACTACTTTTTGTTTACGTTCTGGTCGAGAAAAAAAAAAAGATAATTTTTTTCCTTTTATTTACTAAGAATAATAATTCCTTATACCGTTAGAATATATTTTAAAGTGTGGCATTAAAATTGAATGGACAGGCGCCATATCTGACAACAGCAGCGCTGTGATTTTGAACAACACACATCTCGGGCACAATTTAAAGGCTCCCTCACAGATTTAGGCTTAGCTGTCTTTGTTACAAATGGTCTACGGACAAGACTTACCAGTTCACTGAATGGCTGAGTAAGAGTTTGTGCGAGGAAGTCGTTTCTAGGGAAATTTGTGCTGAAATCAGCGGGTTTTTTTTTTTTTCTCAACGTGAAAAACCGATCGCGAACGACTGCGACACATGTTCGATTAGACACTGTGCATGTCTTTTAGAGCCTTCAAAAATAAAATGGATTTCAAATAAACACAACGCATTCTGCAATAGGCCTATACCTTGAAAAGCATTCTTTGAACTAAAATGGCGATTTGTTTATGCTTTGAAACTGACAGTTGTTACGTCATCTAGCCAGTTCAAAATTATGACGTCACCGTCTCGGGTCGATCAAGTAGGGCCTACCGTAAGTGTCCTACTAAATTATAAAATAAAAAGAGCATTAACTTTTATCGGCGGATACTAAAAAGTATTTCATCTAGTGTGTTGAAAACATCAATTGATGTAGTAATCAAAAACGTGGGGTCTGTATTATCTTAACTGAAACCGCGTATATGTATTTCACGTGTTTGACTTCAAACACTAAAATGCTTTCAGTTGGGCGTTCATTGGCTGCAACAGCTTTATTCATATTTACGAATGAATATCGTATCAAATAGGCTAGTGTTCGACTTAGTTGTTTATTTATTTTTTGTTGTTTTTTTTTTTTTTTTTGTTTTTTTTTTGTTTGGTGTTTTTGTTTTTCGTTTTTATCAAATTTAAAATAAAATGTGAAAAGTCCATCTTATAAAATCAAAATGTTTATAACCCTGTAGGATGACTCCTTTACCATCACGAAAGCACGCCTAATTTAATTTTGACCCCCCCCCCCCCCACACACACACACACACACACCCACACCCATGAACAACACTTTTATATGATAAAACCGAGCTTTACAGTACAGGGGTAAATTTTATTTTTTTTTATTTCTCTATAAGGCGGTTCTAACGTGAACCCACAATCTATATTTTGAGCATTCTTAAAATCTTCATTTATTCGGCGATGAAATTTACTATGTATTTTTATAGGCATGTTTTCGTAATGTAAAAAGTTGGCGGAGCTTCTCATCCACAACTTTCTCGCTGGATGTGGTGATCAAAATCAAAAAGCTATCTCAATAAAATCTACTTCAGGCACTATAAGGATGAAACAAAATTTATCTCTGCGGTCCCACTTTTAACCATATAGCTAAAGGATGTCCTGATGATATATACTCTGTCAAAAAAGTAACTTTACCAATTTCCGGGTAAATTCCAGTAGCTACATGTATCTGGTAATCATTCAGCTAAAGATGGCTGTAAACATGCGAATCGGACGTTAAGCTACAAAATGCATCAATTTGCATTTGTCCACACTATTCTGCTCAACAGTTGTCTTGCAATATAAGCGTAGATTGGGTTTGCAGGGAATTTGTCATTGCGCATACGCAGATGATCATTTTGGGTCTGAGATGAAAGATCGTGTCCATTTCACAGCGAAACTCACTTTACCTTTTCAATATTTCATGATCCTGCACAAAAACCAAGGCTTTATTTTGCAAAATTCTCAGATTATCTCCCGTTCAGTTAAAAGTATAGCATATTTCAAACTGTTGTTATTTCTCGTATCCCTGTCATTCAATTTTTGAAATTTCGTTAAAAAGCGCTTTGTTACCACCATTACTGTTAACCATGATGGAAAATAATGTAGAATATTATAATCTTATATGGGTGTGAGGGGTGAATGGAAAAATCCGTCCCGAGGGTCACTGTCCGGCATCACGAGGCTTTTTCTATCCACCCCTCACACCCATATAGGATTCTTTTTCTTGCAAAGCTTCCATTTCTTAGTGCTGATATCCGCCATATTGTGATGACAGTACAGGAATGTTTAGTGACGTCACGTAACGTGGTGTGACGTCAACCTTAACGACGGCGCATACGAGGTCGCAATCAACCAGTGCATTTATCAAACACGCAATTATTTTCGATTTTGGGTAGGAACACTAGGGTCAGAACATAAATTTCTATCCCAGCTTAAAATCACGGATTGCTTGTCTATCATGTGGCATGCAGCACTACCAATTGCGATTGTCTATGGAGTTCCAATTGAAAGCAACGTTTTGCACACACCTTCAAAGAATTGAAAGCCTATACGTGATCGCCTGTTTCTCTTAGCAAATGGAACTAAGGTTCCAAATCTTTTGTAAATAGACATACAGGATATCTAATAAAATTTTACATGTATCAAATTTTAGAAAACTTGTGCAAAGTGTTTTTTTTATGGTGTTAAATCTTGGCTTTTTGTAATGATTTATTCTGCGAAATTGTCACAGTGGCCCCGTGGGTGTTTCAAACGATAGCCCAGGCTGATGAGTTTACATAAACAAAGACGATTTAGGCTGTTGCATTAAAATGAGTCCTCTAACCAAAACATAACAAATTTTGTGTGTTTTTCATTTGTAGTAACTATTGTAAAGAAGCAAGATACAAGATACAAGATATTTATTACGAATTTTCGGCTCACATAGGAGCATATACAGATGTATCATAATGTAACTATACTAACAAATGAATAATCTAGGAAAGAGTTCCAAATGACAGATCCTCAAAAGAACAATAGAACAAGACATAAATGACCTGTATGATTTAGAAAAGGTTGCTTTTCATAAACCTGTATCAACCTATTCCCCCGGTATGTTTTCACTGGTGCATTCATTTTTAACAAGGTGCCCACCATAAGCCCCCGAACAAAGTGGCCCAGAGCATTGTAAAGAAGCAATAATATGTATAGGAACTTTTTGACCGAGTATATTTTCGTGAGGAAAACATATAGCCATATTGGTACCTGCGAAATAAAAACCGATACCGCAGATTTGGAATCAGTTTTTCAAAACTAACGATGTCGTTACTTAAACTGTGACAAAAAAAAAAAAAAAAAAAAAATGCTAAAATAATGTTGCAAAAAATGGGAGTAGCTTTTGCATTTTTCATTTTCAAGGAAACCTACCGGATTATTGGATGTTGATTACATTTCGAATACACGCCTATGCAAATACATTGTAACCTTTATCGCCAAAAACATTATGATGAAAAATTGTGATATTTTTCTTATTTCTGCTCAAAATATAGATTGTGGGTACTCCTTAGAACAGCCTCATCGAGGCGCTTCTAACGAATACCGACAATCTATATTTTCGACTAGAAATAAGAAAAATAAGGGTTACCCCTGCAAACCCCAGTTTTACTATATAAAAGTGGGGTTCAAGGGGGTCAAGATTATATAGCCGTGTTTTCGTGATGAACATTTGACAACAAATGTTAACGATGCTTTGAATAACTAAGACCTCGAGAAAAGGCATACATACGGTTATACAGTAAAATTCCGCTTTTAAGACCACCTAATGTTAAGACTAAATCTGCTATTAAAAGCTTTATGATAAGGTTTCAGTTATTCTTTCTTTGTGTTTTCTACACCCAGTGTCTTCTAATAGGAGACCACGTTTGGGACTGTTCGAAAGTGGTCTTTATGATCACTTTCAAACAGTCGAAAAGATGGTTTTAATATAGGAATTTAACTGTATATTTTGTAGCGTTTTCCTTAAAACTTGCTACCCTGTAGGGTATGTCATCGTAAGTGGGCTTGTCCTTGTACTTTAACCCTTTTTGTACCAAACTGTATCTTCCACCTTATATATAGCAGTCGGCCATTCAAATTTAGGGGTGTCAGGTTGTGTTTTCTTCAGAAACTATTTGGATAATGGCTGAAATTTTTGCAAACTGTGTGGGTCCTGATCAGACGCCGCATTATGCGGCGTCTGATCTGGGCCTGCACTGTTTGCCAACTACTCGTTTTGGGGTTTCTGGTCCAAAATGGGTCAATAAACAAAAATACTATTGGATCCTATAGACTCACGACGTTAACAAAACGTGAACCAATGTTGTTGCATCGTTTTTTCAACATTGAGGGTCTGCTGAGTAGCTTTGGCCTCGCCCATCGGTGATTGAGAAATATACGGGCTGCATGTTGCTTCAACGCAGGGCTAAATCTGACCACACATGAGTACTGGTAAACCGCTTAGAAGGACTAAGCCTGTCCAGGCAAAGTGGTGTGAGTCTGTTCGTCCGATGCATATAAGCCTTTTGGTTTCGTTGGGTGGCAGGGCTTGAGATGTCATTTCATCTCAGTGTCGGGTAAAAGTCCCACAAAATTGGAAGCAACGCTTCCAAAAATGACCTAAATACTGTTGACGGGTATGGGGCGCCCCATTACTATTTATTCCCTATTTATAGATATACATAATTATTTATGGATATCCATAATTCGAGTTAAGGATATCCATAATTATTTATGGATATCCATAATTCAAATTAATGATATCAAGGATGTCCATAATATAGAATGATTTATGAATATCCATTTTGTTTGTTTAATTTGAGGTTTAACGTCCCCGTCAACACTGTAACGGTCATTTTGGAGACGTTGCTTCCAATTTTGTGGGGCTTTTACCCGACATTGAGATGAAATGACATCTCGAGCCCTCTCGCCCAATGAAACCAATAGGGTTTATTAGCATGGACGGTCCGCCTCGCACCGCAGTTCCTGGACAGGCTTAGATCCTCTAAGCGGTTTACCAGTACTAGTGTGCGGGCCGGATTCAGCTCTGCGTGGAAGCATCATGCAGCCCATATATTTCTTCAAGCCCCTATGGGCGGGGGCTTATGAATATCCATATTTCGGTCCATTTATTGATATCCATAACTCGATTTATGGATATCCATAATTCGTCTTGGCAAATAAATACAATAAATAATGACTGAAACCAAAGGCTTTTGTGGTGAATTATGGATATCCATAATTCAGTCCGATTTATAGATATCCATAATTCGATTTATGGATATGTATATTTCGAATTATGGATATCCATTATACGGTTGATTTATGGATATCCATAATTCGAATTATGGTTATCCATAAATAGAGTTATGGATATCTATAAATATGGCTTAAATAGTAAAACGGAACCCTATAGACGGGGACGTTTTTTTTTTATTTTGGTTTGAGTTTACGGCCCTTTCAAGATTATTTCACTCATATCGAGCCGATCGTTAATCAGAGGTGGGCGAAAACCGGAGTACCTGGAGAAAAACCACCTGACCTTCCGTTGCAGAACTTGGCGTCTCACATGTGGCCCGAGCGAGGCTCGAACCTACGGCGGTGAGAGACCTAATGACTAAGAGTCAGCGCTCTTATCTGCTAGGCCACGGAGGCCCGTAGGCGGGGACGTTAAACCTCAATTATTGCTGGGGAGCTACGAGTGGATTGCGAAGGGTAATCAGTCAAGTTCGACACTAAGTAAACAACTCATTACATTTTTTAGTTCAAACATAAGTTTATTTGTCACAGAATATTTCTTTGATCAAACATTCTGAATTGATGTAAATATGCTATGATGGAAAACGTTTGGGACACAAATACAGCATAACCCCATTACAGAGCTATATACTGCTGACTAGCAACCAAATAAATTACTTGATGAACTGTTTTCGTTTTAACCCATTTAGTACCAGAAACCCCAAAACGGGTACCATGGCAAACAGTACAGGCTCAGATCAGGGCCTACACTGTTTGCTAAAAGTTCAGTCATTTTCCAAATAAATTTTGATGAAAACACAACCTGACACCCCTAAATTTTGAAATTGACTCCTGCTATATATAACGAGGAATATTCCATTTGGTACAAAAAGGGTTAACTCACAAACAGCACGGCAAACAGCGTAGCTCACGATCCGATTTGACTTGGATCTACACTGTTTGCAATGGTAGACGTGTTCGAGCAGGATGAGGAATAATCATCCATCCTGCCTTCCAGATCTTACCCCCTGTGATTATCATTACGAAAACATGCCTATTCAAATACATTGAAACTTTTGTCACCAAAAATGAAAATAAATTTTCAGATAAAAATTCTGATATTTTTCGTATTTCTGCTCAAAACATAGATTGTGGGTACTCGTTAGAATCGCCTGGGCGAGGCGGTTCTAACGAGTGCCGACAATATATGTCTTTGAGCAAAAAATAAGAAAATTAATGTATACCCCTGTTAACACCAGTTTGACAATACAAACAAGAGCACCGCATGCGGGTGCCAACGCTCGTCTGCAGTTTCTTTTAGAAAACCAAAGTTCTAAGTCAAACAAGAGCAAAGAATTGCAAGATGGAGTTATAAAACTTGTAGGGAATGTAGCTCTTGTGATGGTGAGTATGTGTATGAAGTTTCATGAAGGTAGGCCAAATACTTTTGGAAATATGGTCAAGGTTAAGGTTTTCGGTTAAATTTTCGAAAAATAGGTCAAAGTTCAAAGATCAAGGTCACAGATCAAAAAGTGTGGTATCACTGAAAAGGTCTTGTCCAAAGGAACATTCATGTGAAGTTTGAAGGCTCTGTTGTGAATAGTATTAAAATGAGAGCAAAAAAAATGTGTTTCAGAAAAAAATTGGAAAAGGGGAGATAATTCAGCCAACAATGTTGTAATGGTCCTTGGTAAAAATGTAGCTCTTGTGATGATGAGTGTGTGTATGAAGTTTCATGAGGCTAGGTCTAATACTTTTTATGTTATAGCCAAGGTTAAGTTTTTTTGGAACGACGACGCCAGACGACGACAACGAAGACGCCGGAGTGATGACAATAGCACGAAAGTTTTTTTTTTTTTTCAAAAAAACAGACGAGCTAAAAAGGGGTTTCAGGGGGTCAAAAATATATAGGTGCATTTTCGTGATGGAAATTTGAAATCCAATTTTCATGGAATGAGACGTCATGATGATGATGATGATGATGATGATGATGATGATGATGATGATGATGATGTAAACGGGTTTAGGCTGTCAGCACAACTCGCAGACTTGCGATTTAAAGGTTAATACATTCTGAAGAAAAAGTCACCTAAGTGCATTGAGGTAAATGGGGACTATATTGAATTATTACAATTTTACTTTTATGTCGTTCTCTGAACCTTTGATCCTCTCGCGTCTATGAAATAAATTAAAAATAAAAACTTCATTATATCAGCATGAGGAAAAGTATTTTTCAGGTCTCTAAAATATCCTTTTTTTATTCTTAATCTTAAAATAATTCAGTATCCTTCGCCGTAAGGGTCTAGGGCTCGTTGAGTTTCAATAAGTACTCTTAATTTATGTTTCTTACAAAAAAAGGAGGATATTATATATCCTTGTATTCCCCCTATTTGCCCCCGCCCGGGGCTTGGAGAAATAGATGGGCTGCATGATGCGTCCACACAGAGCTGAAAACAACCGCACACGAGTACTGGTAAACCGCTTAGAAGGTCTAAGCCTGCACAGGCAAAGTGATGCGAGGATACCCGTCCATGCACATAAACCCTATTGTTTCATTTGACGGCAGAATTTGAGATGTATTTTCATCTCAATGTCGGGTAAAAGTTCCACAAAATTGGAAGCAACGTCTCCAAAAACGTCTAAATAGTGTTGATGGGTACGTTAAACCACAAATCAAACAAACAAACAAGTTCCCCCAAAATTTAGCTAACCTTTAACCCATTTAGTACCAGAAACCCCAAAACGGGTACCCTGGCAAACAGTGCAGGCCCAGATCAGACGCCGCAGAACGCGGCGTCTGATCAGGGCCTCCATTGTTTGCTAAAAGTTCAGTCATTTTCCAAATAAATTTTGATGAAAACACAATCTGACATCCCTAAATTTTGAAATGAACTCCTGCTATATATACATAAGGAGGAAGATTCCATTTGGTACAAAAACGGTTAAGCAATATTAGTAGATCTACATCTTATGTATACATTATTTGTATATGCATCGAAAGATCGTCTTCGGTTATCCGCTAACACTCACTTCATTACGATAACACACTTCTGCGACAGTGCTTTTTTCACATCTCCAAAATGGCTACTTTTCTGATGACAATCCGTGATATTTTTTTTATTTTACAAACATAGGAAGTGGATGCTCGTTAGAACCGCCACATTGAGGCTGTTCTAACGGGTAGCAACAACCTATGTCTTGGAGCAAAAATGAGAAAAAAAATAATAGAAACCGCCTTAAACCCCAGTTTCTCTATATAATGTAGTGTTTGGGGGCTGTTCATTTTACGGACTTGTTCACGTGATGTTACTCGTAAAGCTTGGTCTTTGTCTGTTACTGGAAAAAGAACATGCACTATTAAGTTTCTATTTACATGTACCACTCATTGGACGTCCCCGCCCATCGGGGCTTGGCGAGCAGAGCTCACTTGAGTCTTGGTAGACCGCTTAGAAGGTCTAAGCCTGCCCAGGCAAAGTGGTGCAAGTCTGCTTATAAACAATAGCGGTTTCTTAAGGCGGTAGGGCTTAAGATGTCCTTTTACCTCAGTGACGGGTGAAAGTCCCACAATATCGGAAGCCACGTTTCAAAAAATGACCTAAATAACGTTGATTGGGACACAAATCCGCCACACAACAATAGCTCATTTTCATTTGATCTGAGTGTGTCCAGGCAAAGGCTATTAACTGGCAATTCCGAACTAGCCATATGTATTTACAAGGACAAGACAAGATACGTACGTTCATTTCATTTCTTAAAGACCACCTTTGAACAGTCCCAAAGGTTATCTTAGCATATGAATTGTCCTGTATGACGACTGAATATAGACTGAATTAATGATATCCTATCACGAAAATGCGCTTATTTAAGAAATGAAATTTATTTTTCTGCAGTTCATGGAAGTATGAACGCAGTGGGTCGCGTGCAAAGTAAATGAACCCCGAAGGGGTTCATGTAAACTTTGCTAGCGACCCACTGTCGTTCATACTTTCATGAAAAGCAGAAAAATTAAGTTTATTTTTTATATTTACATTATTTGCCCCTCATCACTGGGCGAAAAAAATGGTTGTAGGGCATACTTTTAAAGCTGAAAAACATTTACACGCTGTTTTTCTACAAAGAGCGGAGCAGCGGTGACGTCATCAACGCCCGTAGAGAACAATGGTTTAGAATGACGTCACTTAACGTCACGGAACATCATGTGATTCGATGCGTTCATGGAAGTATGAACGCAATTGTTTTCTATAGGTTTACATTAGACTTTACACTGGAAATGTAAATATATAATTTTGACCCCCTTGAACCCCACTTTTATATAGTACAACTGGTGTTTACAGGGGTAAAACCTTTTTTTTTCTTATTTCTGTTCTAAAATGTAGATTGTGGGTACTCGTTAGAACCGCATCGATGATGCGGTTCTAACGAGTACGCACATTTTAACGAGTACGCAATATCTATATTTTGCTCTAAAATATAGATTGTGGGTACTCGTTAGAACCGCCTCGATGAGGCGGTTCTAACGAGTACGCACAATCTATATTTTGAGCAGAAATAAGTAAAATATCACACTTATTCATCTTAAAGTTTCGTCTTTCGGCGGTAAAGTTTGCAATGCATTTGTAAAGGCGTGTTTTCATAATGGATATCCATAATTTGAATGATGGATGTTTTCTACCTACAATGTTCTCTGGTCAGGGACCACCTGTTGGAATTTTACTGTATATAGACCACACACCAGTCAGTAGTGGGCTCTAAAGTGCAAGCAGAGGCATTGCCCTTGTGCGCTCCGAAAGGTCATGCAAGGTCGCTATACTAAACAACAATCGGCCAATCAATCATGTCGCCGTAACTCGTCAAAACGTATACGTCCACCAAATTTAAGCGATTCAATTCATCATTCCATTAGATAATGGACTAGTTCGTTTAAGGTTTTTAACTGTTATTTTTGCTAATCATTCTGTTTTGATACTTTACATTCTATTCACTTTTGATTCATCATCATTGGAATGTATAATGAGTCAATAAACGATAAACAACAATGAAAACCAGGCACGTAAACGAGTGCACGCAATACCCACATCTTTAGGACAAACGCCCCGTATGTCCCTACGTCCCGTACAATGGTTTCTGTGCGATATCTTTAGAAAAGATTGGTGGATTGGATTCATGGCTCAGCACGTTAACAAGTCCGTTATTTGATTGTTTGAACTGTTTGTTACGTCCCCGTTAACACTATTTATCCCATTATGGATTCGTTGTATCAAATTTTGGGGGACTTTTACCCGACATTTTGGTGGAATGACATCTCAAGCTCTACCGTCCAAACAAATGAAAAGGGTTTATATGCAGGGACCGCTCAACTCATACCATTTAGTTTTTTCTAATTTATTTTAGTTCGATGGGGGTGAAAGCTTCAAGCTTAATGAATCGCTCTCGAACACTCATTCCGGGTGTTGTCATGCGCGCGTGAGAGAGGGAAAGGCAGTGGCTCTTACACCATTGCTACCCATTTACATTTGGGTGGAGTTGGCAGTGTCATTACGTGTCTTGCCCAAGGATACACCTCGATACCGGTGTCCCGGATTCGAACGCACAACCTCTCGATCATAAGTCGAACGTGTTATCCACTGTGCTATCGAGGCTGACATTTGCCTTGCCAGGCGCGGTTACTTCTCCAAGCCCCGATGGGCAGGGGCCAAACAAGTCCGTGTAATAAATACCCCTGTAAGCTCCACTTCGTATAGAAACTTGGATTCTTTATCTCTTAGAACTTATTTTAACCCTTATTCTGCTGTTCACGACAACCCCTGCCTTTTGTAGACAGTAATGAGTGGGTGTTTTGAGTTTTACGTCCCACCAACAGCTAAGGTCATACGGAGGCGGGACCTCAAAAACTCATCCGGAAGTCTGGAGAAGCCCGGGATCGATCCTGCGACCCCTGGGTTACAAGGCGAGTAGCGTAACCATTACACCGTGGAGGCTTCCTTTGCAGACAGTAATCTCAAGTACAAGAAAAAGATATAACTCCAAATGGTCCGGCCCCCGCCCATCGGGGCTTGAAGAAATAGATGGGCTACATGATGCTTCCAAGCGGAGCTGAAACCGACCGTACACGAGTACTGGTCAACCACTCAGAGGATCGAAGCCTACAAAGGCAAGGCGGTGCTAGTCAGACCGTCCATGCTTATAAACCCTAATGGTTTCATTGGGCGACAGGGCTTGAGATATCATTTCATCTTAATGTCGGGTAAAAGTCCTACAAAATTGGAAGCAACGTGTCCAAAATGACCTATATAGTGTTGACGGGGACGTTAAACCTCAAATCAAACAAAAACAAACAAATTTAAAAATGGACAGATGGCCGGAGAGGCTGACGCCAGGCACCTTAACCTGTACACTGCACTTACTCAGATGCCCATCTTTCAATGTATCAAGTTCCATTTATTTCCCTTTCATACTTTCAGGACAAAAAATAAGAAGGGATGTAATTCCCTAAATACTGATGACAGGGTTATGGTTCTTGCATTCCGCGACATCTTGCATTTATGGACATCTATCAATGTAACAGTTTTCATTTTATTCCCTTCTATACGTTCAGAGATATGCTCTGGACAAGCTTTTCACAGCAAAATATTAAGAAGGGAAGTAACTCTGTAAACATTGCTGACATGGTTATGGATCATGTATTCTGCGATTCCCCTTACGGCCCTCTATAAGTGTTTCAAGTTTCACGTAATTACCTTTAATTCTTTGCGAGACATGCTCCGTAAAAGCTTCATATTGCAAACATTAGAAAGGGACATAACTCTGTAAATACTTGATATAGAATTGGATTTTAGCATTTTCTCTGATTGCTGTCGTCCTGTACATTCAGAGATATGCTCCGGAAAAGCTATTCACTTCAAAAATTAAGTGGGAGGTAACTCCGTAAATACTTGTGACACGGTCATGGTTCTGGCATCATGACCCTCTATCAGTGAATCAAGTTCCACTAAATTACATTTTATACTTTTAGAGGAATGGTCTGGATAAAAGTGTGACGGACGAATGGACGGTCAGATGGACGGGCACAGTGGCGACTATATGCTCTGCTTTCGGGGGAGCATAACAAAATGAATTAGACACCTCTATAATTGGAAATGGGTGACTCTAAAAAGATAATATTTCGTTTTCAATAGAACCGACTGCGCCCACACACACCCCACCCATCCCCAACCCATACTGAATTCTGACGTCACCATAATCGCCGGATTACTGAAAAAAAAACTGAGAGAAGAATTATGCGACAGTCCAAGATTCATACCAGCATCAACATCTATCCAGTATGGCAGGAATCTTTGCTGGTCGGTCTTTTTGGTCCAAAAGTAGCTCAGGTTTCGGAGTCTAACTGTTGGCGTTGTTTCATCTCGTGGTTGTTTGATTTTTGTGTTCTCAGAGATGTTGGTTGCACTGATGAGTCAGGAAGCCTTCATGTGGACTGAACATATTAATTGTCAAAATCGCAACGGAAGTCAGAACGAGGATTGTGGCCACGTAAAATTGATTTAAGCCCACAGTGAAATACGTTTTTTTTCACTAACCGTCCCAAGACGGTTCTTCTGTCGCGGTTTACTTTTGTTATACTTTGTCTTTGAATGTGTGTATCATTTATATCTTTTTTGTTTCAGATGGCCAAGTGACCATTTATTGGGAGAGTAACTGTCATTTGGAGTTCCGCTATTTATGTTTCCATTATGGTCTAGTTATTTCATGTTTTGTGTTTCATTCCCTTTGCTGTCTCTGATGGGAGGTGTGGGTTAATTGTAACGATTCCTGATCATTGCCCTCACTTCCATTTTGAAAGCTCGTGCTCCCGCCCGCACTCACACACAACAAAAATGAAAAAAGAATAAAGAAAGAAAGGAAACACGAAGGCTCAGATCAGACTGTGCAGGCGGATTTGTAACTGGTGTACGCACAGATTTTCGACTGTCAGCTCGACATTTAGACGCAGACGGCATATTCTTGTTTTCAGCGAAAATAATGAACAAAATTAGATTGCCCTATGCTCTAAAATTATCAGCCACGCTTACACATCACGAAAACATGCCTATATAATTCTGACCCCCCTCCCTTGAACCCCATTTTTATATCGTAAAACTGGGGTTTACTGGGGTAAACCTTATATTTCTTATTTCTGCTCAAAAATATAGATTGTGGGTACTCGTTAGAACCGCCTCATCGATGCGGTTCTCACGAGTACCCACAATCTACATTTTGAGCAAAAATAAGAACAATATAACAATTTTTCTTCTGAAAATTGTCTTTTTTCCTCGTTAAATTTACAACATATTTGAAAAGGCGTTTTTTCGTAATGAGGGTTGAGCATCCTTACATCACGATAATACTCCCGTGTGACGTAGAACTTTGAAACACTAAATATCTGGTGAAAATTCGTGACATTTTTTCTTGTTTATACTGCATATGTTGCGGGTGCTCGTTAGAACCACCTCATTGAGTCGGTTCTAACGAGTACCCACAACCTATGTCTTGGAGCAGAAAATAAGAAATATAGTATATCCCCTTGTAAACCCCAGTTTTCTCTACATAAATTGGGTTTAAGGGGTGTTCATTTCACGGTCTTGGTCACGTGATGAGATCGTGTGGACATTGTAAACCCTTATCTTGCTGAATATTCATCTAAGCCGCACCCATTTCTGTCTATCAACCAATCAAATTACTTGATGTACTTTATTGCTACAAATTCATAAAATGAATGCCAAACAGTGTAGATCCTGATCGGATGGCTTCTTCTAATGGATACTTCTTTTGTGTCGCATTGGCTAAAAAGCAGGTCACAGGTTTGATACACGTCGTGGAGTTGCTGGTGTATTTGATTTCCAGTCAACTCTCTGATCTGTATGTAATACTAAATCGGCTTTCCGTTGAGCAAACTGCAGCCACCTCTAATGGCTATTTAATCTGAATCTCCAAATGCCTTTGTAACCATGAAATATTTTCTCGGAATGATAAATGCTGTCCAGCAAAAGTGTGACTGGCTTAACTGACTGGCTCGATATCACTTTAATAGTGTTGACTGGGCCGTTGAACCCCAGAACAAATACAAATTCATTAAAATGAATTTATTACCATGTTGTCATTTATTTGCAATGCGAATGTACTACAGATGCGTATAGCTACACCCAAACGTAGAACCATCTGTTTTAGCTCACCAGAGCCGAAGGATGGGTAGTTGTCCGCCGTCGGCGTCGTCTTCGTCTGCGTCGTTTGGCGCCAACACTTTCAAACGACATCTCTGCAGCCACTTGGCCGATCCAGCCCAAATTTCATCTGTAGCATCCTTGGGCTGGTTATTTTTATGAATATCGGCTCATTTGTTTGGTTGCTATGGCAACTTAGAGTTTCCATAGACATATAATGGGGGAAAATAGAAAAATGCCATTTACTGCCAAGCCTTTGTAGTTATTTTGACAAAACTTTTATAGACGTATTTCTGACGTGAACTTCTTTCAGCCATATGCTTTTATGCCAACCTAGGGTCCCCCAGGGAGTGCCTGCGCCATGCCCCACCGCCTCCACTTCATAAAAGGCCATATAGCTCAGAAACTATTCAGATCCCCAACCCTAAACCATATATATTCTTGTTCCTTATGATAAGACACATTCAGTGATACCAACCTAGGAGTCTCCCGAGATGCGCCGGACCATGCTCCACCCCTCCACTTCATAAGATGCCATATATCTCAGAAGCCGTTCAGATCCCACTCCTAACGCATGCATATTTGTGTTCCTTGTGATAAGATTCATTCAATCTCTTCAATCTGTGGTCTCTTTGTGCTAGGGCAATGTGCTGATGCCATGGCCCGCTCCTCCACTTCATAAAAGGCCATATATCTCAGACACCATTAAACTCCCCACCCCATAATCACACATGTTCTTGTTCCTTATGATTAGACCCATTCAGTCACACCGCCTTGTGGGTCCACAGGGGCCGTTCCTTTTCCATCCACATCATAAAAGGGCCAAATATATCAGAAACAGCTCAGATTCTAATGATCCAAATGATAAGACACATTCAGTGGCAACAATCTTGGCGCAGCGAATACGAGAGGAAAATGGGCGAAATCGGCCCTCGGACTGATATGGAAGTCTCGGGCTGATATGGGGTATGATATGACAAATGCCATATGATATTCTCTATGTATATGCACCTTATTGTTCAGACAGATACACTACAACATGTACATTAGGATAATAGTGCATTCTTTCAGATCTTAAAACGGTGACTTATCTGAGGAAAATGTGTGGTATTTTCTTATTTGTACTCCAATATATAGTGTGTTGGTTTTCATTAGAACCACCTAGATGAGGCGGTTCTAACGACTACCCACAATCTATGTCTTGAAGTAGGAATAAGGAAAATAATGTATACCCCTGTAAAAGCCCAGTTTTCTCTATATGAACATCACGTGAACAGGTCCGTGAAATGAACACCCCATAAACCCTATTTCACATGGAGACAAGGTAGTTTACTAGGCTATACATTATTTTTCTTATTTCTGCTGCATGACATAGGTCGTGGGTACTCGTTAGAATCCTCTCAATGAGGCGGATCTAACGAGCACCCACAACCTATGTTTACAGTATAAATAAGAAAAAATATCACGGATTTTAATCAGAAAAGTAGCCTTTTTAGAGATTTGAAAAAAAAATGCACTATATCGTACGGGTGTGTTATCGTGATGGGGGGGGGGGGGGGGGTAGAGGGGTGGTAAATATCCTTGCAACCCCTTCTTTGTATAGGCAAAGTAGGAATGGCTCGGGGTAGAAATTACACGTATTAGTATCATTATTTTGCACCCATAACGACAACACGCCTATCCAAGTGCATTGTAAACTTTACCGCCGAAAAAATAGAAAATTTTATGTTGAAAAATTGTGATATTTATCTTTTTGCTGCTCAAGATATAGATTGTGGTACTCGTTAGAACCGCCTCGATGAGGCGGTTCTAACGAGTACCCACAATCTATACTTTACAGCAGAAATAAGAAAGATTAGGGTTACCTCTGTAAACCCTAGTTTTACTGTATGTTGGGTTTGAGGGCGTCAAAATCATATAGGCGTGTTTTCATGATGAATTTTGCTCTAAAATGTCCACAATTAATATTTTGAAGCCAAAAGAGGAAATATATCGCAGAGAATATCAGGTTTTAGAAACAAGAAAGAAATCATTATCTCTCTGAAGATCGCCCTTCATACAACGGTGATTTCCTTCTTTATGACCATCACATCTATCTGCATCAGCGGACTGTCCTTGCCTTTTTGTTAGACAATGAGTTATAACTTTAATAGAATAGCACACCCGTGTGAAATAGTACAATTTTCACATCTCAATAACGTATTTTTCATCATTAAAATTGTCAGATTTTCTTATTTCCGCTACAAGCATTGTTTGTGCTTGTTACAGGTACCCACAAACTATTTCAAACATAAATTGTTGATGCTCGCTAGAACCGCCTCAGTGAGGCGGCTCTTAGGAGTATCCACAACATGCGAAGTATCACGAATACACGCCCGTATAATTTTGACCCCATCAAATCCCATTTGTATGTAGTAAAATTGGGGTTAACAGGGATCATATTAAACCTTATTTTTTCTTCTTTCTGCTCAAAAAATGGTTTGTGGGTACACGATAGAACTATATTTTGATCAGAAATAAGAAAAATATCACAATTTTTCATCTTAAAATAGTCGTTTTCTTGGTGGTAAAGTTTACAATGCATTTGTATAGGCACGTTTTCGTAATGAAAAAAAAAAAAAATAACGCATACCTCTATAAAGCCCAGTTGTCTCTAAATAAAGTGGGGTTCACGGGGATTCTGTTTACGGACGCATTAACATGATGAGGTCATTCTGGGACTTTTTCACCGACATGGAGGCAAGAAAGAGACATGAAAGAGAAAGAACACCAGGGCGTCACGGAAATCATCACGAATACACACCTATATAATTTTGACACCCTCGAACCCCACTTTTATATAGTACAACTAGGGTTTACAGGGGTAAACCTTATTTTTCTTATTTCTGCTCTAAAATATAGATTGTGGGTAATCGTTAGACCCGCCTCGATGAGGCGGTTCTAACAAGTACCCGCAATCTAAATTTTGAGCAGTCACAAGAAAACTATCACAATTTTTCATCTTTAAATTTTCATGGTTTCGGCGATAAAGGTTACAATGTATTTCTATAGGCGTTTTTTCGTAAAGTGTACCAGGATCCGGGATTTTTAAAAAAGGTGGTTCAACATTGGTAACAACATTTTTAAATCGCTCCTATAAATATCCAATAGTTTGGACACAATAAGTGAGTTCGATCGAGCCCTCAACCCCCACCTTGACCCCCCCACCACACACACACACACAATTCCTTTAGCACGTAAGAAGACCCTTAAATAATGTGGCGGTTCTAATGAGTACCTACAATCACTGTTTTAAGCAAGAAAAAAGAATGTAATCTAAAACTTTTTTTTTCTATATAAACTACAGCAAAATCCCGCTATTAAGACCAGATAAAATTAGTACTGATTCTGCTTAAAAGCATATTTATACGGTGTCGGCTCTTCTCTCTTAACACTTTCTACACCCAGTGTCCTCTAGTAAAGGACAACATTTGGAACTGTTCAAAAGTGGTCTTAAAGACCACTTTTAAACATCCCCAAAGGTGGTCTTAATATTGGAAATTCACTGTATATTCATTGTGCTGGCTTGTTCACCTAAATGCAACTTCCTTGCCATAAATCACACAGGCAGGGAAAAAAACTGCAAATGTCAAAGAAATCGTAGCGATGTCTTGTTTTTAATGTCTTTTGACACGTTTGATGGAAAACAATACAGCAATTAATGTGTATTTGTTTTATTTGTTATTAAGATCTAGTTATCAATAACTGAAATGAAGACTATTAATCGATGTTTTGTAAAATACGTGTATTTTGTGGTTACAAAACAAATTTCCGTCATTATGACAATACAAATTAATACAAGAGTCAATGCGGCAGTGAACAGCAGGTATTTGCGACCAGATCCGTGCCATCGCAGGTTGCATGAGTCATCTATAGGCCATGGGACATTCACAAATAGAACATGGACAGATGAGCAGGCTGATCTGAACTTTAGTTGGTCGCACACGTCGTCTTGTTATCTTTGATTGACCGCGACTCATTTAATCATGCGCGCGCAACTAGCGGAAGCACGTGAAAGTCTTTGCCACACTGTACAACCGGACAGTCGCCAAAATCGGAAGCGGCATTAAACTGTTCACTTCTAATTGTATTCTTACCCACGCTATTCTTTCGTGGAGATTGGTCATGAAATCGTTAAACCTCAAATCAACCAACCAACGTATTAGCCTGCCCAGGAAAAGTATGGATAGGTAAACTGACCGGCTAAAAATGACCTAAAATTGGGTTGACTGGGTCAATCAATCAATCTTACCCACAATGTATGACCGGACAGTCAACAAATCGGAAGCGGCATAAGACTGTACACCTAAAATCACCAGCGCACAGTGAAGGAGCGTACGGTGCGATGAACTTTTTGTCTCTGCTCTGTATAGTGAATAAATCCTTGTCGCTAGGTCGGGTACGTTTTGACACTTTTTGTTTTTGTGTGTGTTTTAAATCTAGTTGTTGTCGGGGTACCTATACAAAACCGGTCCCGATAGGTCAGTTGGTAGAGTGTCCGCTCCGGGGAACGGGAGGTCACGGGTTCGATCCCGGGCCGCGACATACCAAAGTCGTTAAGAATGGTACTAGCTGCTCCTCGCTTGGCACTCAGATTTACGGGGTAGAGCTAGGACTGGTCGGCCCAGTGTAAGGATAATGTGACTGGGAGCTCCCTGTCGCAACCAGACACCATCGTGATATGACTGAAAAATTGTTGAAAGCGACGTTAAACCCGAATTTACACACACTATACAAAACACAATCATCAGTAAACAAACGAATAGATGACGTGTTATAATCAGGAAGATAATTAATAAATATCAAGAAAATGACCGGTCCAAGTACATAACCTTGTGGGACACCAGACAAAACAGGGACTGGATCCGACGCTTGGCCATCAAGTACAACTTGTTGTGTGCGTCCAGAGAGCCATGAGCTAATCCACTTCAGCGTAGATCCTCTTATCCCATAATGATCCAATTTGTACAATAGCCTCCTGTGAGGTACCTTGTCGAAGGCCTTGGCAAAATCATGATAATCATGGCCAATATTAATGGCTCATCCAGATTGCTCACTATGTAGTGGTAAAATTAAACTAGTTGAGTTTCACAAGACTATCGGCTTCGGAAACCGTGTTGACAGTCCGCAAGAATGCTTTCAGAGGCTAGGTGATTGTTGATGTTGCTTATTAATATATGCTCTAGGGTTTTGCAACAGATACGCGTGAGCGACACAGGTCTGTAACTTGCAGCATCATATTTTTCTCCTTTATTAAAGACAGGGGTTACGTTTGCTTGTCGCCAGTCACCTAGTACAGTGCCCTGAGCAAGTGATTCATTGAAAATAAAGGTCAACAGGGGAGATATTTCAGCACTACATTCCTTAAGCACCCTGATATGCAGACCATCAGGCCCAGATGCTATATGTAAGTTGAGCTTTTCCAACAGTTTTGTGACCCCACTTGGGGTCAACTGTTATGTCCTCCATAGAGGGGAATGGGCTTTTACCTTTTGATGATACCTCACCGTCAGCTTCACGTGTAAAACAGAAGTGGAGGCAATGATCGGGAATCGATATAATTAACCCATAGCTCCCATCAGAGACACCAAAGGGAAAGAAACACAAACATGAAACAACAGACCCTAATGGAAACATCAATAGCGGAAAGCCAAAAGGACAGTTACTTTCCCACAAAATGGCCAAAAGGCTATCCAAAATAAAATAATATAAGCGACACAAACACCTAAAGACAGACCATAACAAAAATTAACCGTGACAGAAGAACCGACTTGGAACGGTCAGCGGAGATGAATTCCACTGGGGGACTTAAACCGATTTTACGTTGCCACAATCGTCGCCCTTACTTCCGTCGCGATTAAGACAAATAATTTGTTCAGTCCGCATGAAGGCCTCCTAACTCATCAATGCAACATCTCCGTGAACACAAAAATCAAACAACCACAGAGATGAAACAACGGTGAGGACTCGACAGCAAGAAATCACTTAAATGCTAGAGCAAAAGAAAACGAACAGTTAGACTCCGATGGGCCCGACCGTAGACAGAGCATAAGGTACCAACCAGCATAAGCCTTTACGCTGGAACCGTCATAGAATCTGAGGCCTGACCCTCCGGCGTGCAATTAAAGAGGGAAGCAAAGTTGTCAACCGTGATATGGGTTAACTACCATGCATGCAGTCTGTCGTATAACATTTATGTTGTACCCGATCTTTTTATATCGTAGAATGATTTTACGAAATAGGGTGCTGAAGTCATTGCGGTTATATACTTTTTCTGAATTTATATACTAAGTCACCATAAAATTCGATTTCCGGTAGACCTTGTTGCAGAAGAGATATAAGTCGAAATTAAATCAGAATGACGTCTATAAAATTTTGAAAAGGATTTGCATAGTTTATGGTACCCATAACAATGATTAAGAAGTTTAGCCGTTAACAATCTATTACGAGTGTTGAAGTCAGTTACATGACTATACACTCTGGCAAATCAAATAAATTACGAAATATAAACGCCATAGGATGGCGCACGAGGAACATCACCGTCCAGAAAAAGGAAATTTACAATCTCAAAATTAAAATCATCGCGTTTATCATAAATTTTGCAGGATAAAAACCAATCTACAATAGACAGATGTAAATCCAAAAACGGGGCCTCGGCAACAGAAGAGTTTGCTTTATTTAACTGAAGTTCTGGGGGTGGGGGGTGGTTTGGTAAATTTGACTGATCAAACCCTCGAAATAGGTATTATCAATATTTAATATTTAATAAATCATTAATATTTAATAAATCATCTTCAATTAATAAACGCCGATTGAAACTGCTTATCACATGTATTTTCCTTGTCGCGCGATTCAATTTTCAAAATTCCATTCCATTTTCCCTAAGTGAGGTGATCCAAAATGATTCTTTTGTCAGGGACTTTACAAATGACCAAATTTTCTTAGCTTTTCCATTCTTCTGTTGGCCCTCGGGATCAATATTTTCATCATCAAAGGCAAAAATGCTAGAAACATGCTTCCAATATGCATCTCTAATTACCTTTTGTACATGTACTCTGAACCTTTTGTAATGGTTCTTCACGTCTGGATTGTTAGACTTACGAGCACGGAAGTACATTCTATCACACCTTCTGATTAGGTGTTTGATCGTGTTGTCGATCAATGGTACACTATGCTTTGTTTTGGTCATTTTTAATGGTGTGTACCTTTCCATGGCCGTCGTGAGCTCGGTCTTAAAACTGACCCACAAGTCATTTACTGACATGCGAGAGAGGTCAAAGGAAAGGTAGGAATCCCTAAATCCAGGGGTGTCCAAATCAGTTTTCCTTGTAGCAAAACAAAAGTGTCCTGTAGCAAAAAGTAATCGAAGTTTCAAAACGAGAGGCCCATTGGCCACTATGAGTGGTCATTTGATTTTTAACATATACAGTCTTGGTCATGAGACAACAATCCCGCGAATACAATATTTCATTGTCTCATTCCACAGAGGCTCTTCATGTAATTTAGTTTCAATAAGCACAGCAGTTTCAGTATAGAAAGAAAATAACAATACTAAATCTAAGTCATCCAGGACAAAGGTCAATAAATAACCATGAGCTTTGGAATTGATAAACGTCCATTTAGCTGATTGCAAATATCAATTCTGATGCCACATGCTACAATAAAATCAGAAAATGATCCACTGTTTTACTTTTTTTTTCATTCAAATGGCTAAGTTACGAAATTTGACCTTGACGTAAAACAGGTCAGGGTTAACCAAAGGCCTTTATCTGAACAACTTGGTAGGGCCCAAGTCCCTTATTCTATATTCCAAGTCTGAAGGTCATCGGTCATTGGCTTCCAGAGGAGAATATTTTTAACTGTTTTTTTTTTTTTTTATTTATTTTATTTTTGCCATATAAGGGCATGCATATGGTGGCTGTATGGATCATGTGACCGTGTCCTTACGAACAAACTTTCGACCCCCTTCTCATAGAGGATCCACATGTAATTTGGTATCCATCAACCCAATGCCCCACATGTAATTTTGGTTTCAATCAACACAGCCGTTTAAGTGGAGAAGCAGATAACGAGAAACGTAGAAAATTCACGAAAACCAGGTTTTCCTTACCAAGTATCATGAAATTATTTCTAATGGTTACCAAGTTACAGCCAGAAATGAATTACATCCATGGATAAGGGGAGATAATTAAAAAATGAAGAAAAATATTCTTTCTTTCACAAGACACTCGACAATGACCTGTTCTAATGACCTGTTCTATAAGCAGAGTTGTCATTAGTGAACGGGACATCCCGCACTTACCTGTTCTACAATCCTACCAAGTCACATTAACATACTTCAAACGGTTAAGGAGTTATGCTCTAGAAACGAAAAAGAAGTAAAACCTAAAACAAAAGCGGACTTGTCATTCTTGCACGTGACACTCTGTACTGACTTGTTCTAAAATCCTACCATGTAACGTTAAAATATTTCAAACGGTTGCGGAGTTATACTCCGGAAACGAAAATTGAGTAAAAATATGGATAAGGGGAGATAATTCGAACAGGAAATCAAGCAGCGTTGTCATTCTTGTACGAGACACACCGCACTGACCTTTTCTTTAATCCTACCAAGTACCATTAAATATTTCAAACGGTTGCGGAGTTGCGCTGCGGAAACGAAAATGAAGTGAAAAATATGGATCAGGGGAAGACTAGCAGAGTTGTCATTCTCGGTAACGAATTGTTGACACCCGCCTGACAACCCGCCCGCCCGCCCGCCGACGTATATCATATTAATAACCAGAGTTTTCTTGGTTAAAAATACTGAATCTGAGCCATCCAGAACAAAGGTCAGTAAATGACCTTGACCTTTGGGATTGCTAAACGTCCATTCAGCCGATTTTGTCGTGCTTTAATAGCTCGCCTATTACATAGTAACAAAGTGAGCTTTGTGATCAAATTTTGTTCGTCGTCAGTGCAATCGAGTTTGCTGTTGATTCCGACCACCAAAAACAGAGAATTTCAGCCAATTTCGGCAAAATGAAATGGCCCGTGAACGTAAAATTCAGTCAAGATGGCCATATTATTTTTGCCCTGCCTTGTAGGTTTACAGTGCCAGTATTGTTGTATTATTTGTTTTTTTTTTTTGTTTTGTTTTTTTTTTGTTTTTTGTTTTTTTTACTTACTGTAAATGAGAATCTCTCTACAGGATAAAATTGATTGAGGCCAGACAGGGAATTTACAAAATGATCGCAAGTTTTTGCAAATTTGCATTCAAATCGCAAACACAGCCTTTGCATTTTTCGGCCCGCCAGTTGCCAAAAAATGCGAAAATGCGACAATGTTGTTTTTGTGTTTGCCTTTTCGGCACTCCATGGGGTACCTGCCTGTTGTCCCATTCAATATCACCACAACTGAAGTCCCCTCCTACCAATATGTGGGCATTACCATTTGATATTATCCTAGCCAAGGATGTATTAAAAGCCTCAAGATAATCTGGGTCAATCTGATCTGCTGGACGGTAAAAAGATCCAAGGTACAGATTCTACATCCAATAATATTCAACTTACACCAAACTATTTCACAGTCCGTGTCCAACTCCGGAATTTCTGTGCAGAGCAGGTCCCTTTTGAATGCCACGAAGACACCACCATGGACATCTCCAACTCTGTCTTTCCGGATGGCCTCAAATGAATCTGGGAAAATCTCTGAGTTTTTAATATCTTGGGTGAACCAAGAGTCATTCCCCAAAATGATGTCTGCTTTAGCTGAGTCGATAACAGTGTGAAGTTCAGTCCTTTTATTCTTAATTGACTGACAATTCATAATCAAAATTCTGAGGGGGTGGTTGAGGACCGCTTTTTTTTGGTCCTCGGCTTAGCTCCTTTTTGTTGCTGCACAATTGGTGAAGAAGCTGCATTGGGTGAGCCAATATTGTCTGGTATCGGACTATCAGGTTCGGACAGGGATGATAATGGATCAAATCTATTGTGAGTGTCTAAAGCTGCGGAATCACCAAATAGCGATGTGGAAAAGTTAGGCATTCCACATTTCAAGCAATCCCATGCCATGCTTGTAGTCAATGGACTAGAATAAATGTTATACATAGTTGAAGACATGCCTTCACATCCTATATGATACCAGGCATTACAAGTATCACAACAAATTCCTCGGTCATCCCATCCAACGCTTTCAGTACAGAGCCCGCATGGGAAATGTGTACTGTTATTCCGGGAATTCGGACCTGGATTTGTTTCAACATCCCAAGCATTTCCTATCATCACTGTGAATATATATAAGTAACAGAGTTTCTTTGAGCCAGGAAATTCCTTAAACCTAAAAGATTTCTTTAGAACTGATACTGTGCACAACTGGGGTACATGAAACAAAAGGTTATGCTGAGGCAAAAAAAAAAAATAGGTGTGTTTCAGGTTTCCCGACCCTACCTAAGTTTTAGGCCCGACCCTAAATTTTTTATTGCCAAAAAAAAATAAAAAATTGCGGGGCGAAACGACTCGGAACTACGCGAGCGGTTGCGTGCGGTTTATTTGTTCTAATTCGGTCAGTTTCCGAGAGTTTTGGTGTTTACTACTACTATTTCCGCAGAAATGCTATATACAGTGTATAAACAAAATAAAAAATTAAGATAAAAAAAAAATTAAATCGACCTTCCCCACCTAATTTTTTTCAAGCTGAAACCTGAAACACACCTATTTTTTTTTTTTGGCCTGATTAGCTGTTGTACCTCTAAAGTCTGTGTAAACAGGATAAAAGTCAACTGGAATTTCCTGTAGGCCTTGTCCACTGCTGTCAAAAAATGAAACAAAACGTGTTGCCAACAGCAAGCAACACACCCCAAATAGGATGTCAAATGCAAAATGACTCATCATGGATGGTTTGAGTCGTGACTTCCTGGGGTATGAAGGGCATAAAGTACTGTGAGTGTCTTGGAAAATCTCCTCTGGTGGGCAATACGAAAATGATTTTTAACCTATATTTTGTAGTTATTGTTTACCTATTTGTCCAATCTGCGAACCGGAACTAAATTAAGTGCCGGTGACTGGTGCAAGGTAGAAAAATAACAGTACAAAAATGACCGGGGTATGCGATTTACAAGCTACCAAACAAAAAGCTAAAGCTGAAAAAGAAGACTCGATGCAATAAATAAGTTAAGTTAAGGTAAATAGCTAAACAACTCATCCAGGATAGTCCTAATTATTCCAAAAAATCCACTGAAGATAGTTTTATAATTTTGGATAAGGTAGAGTAATTATCCTTTAAACATTTTAGACACTTGCGCTTGCTCTAAAATGAAACTCACAGAAATGACTTCCTCCTTTTAACATTTTAGCCACATTAGCATCCAGGATATATCGATGTCGGCGCCACGTCTCCACGCAGCGCCGACAACGATGTTACGCTGCTCTCAACCAAAATGAGTTTTACAGAAATGACTTTCTTCTTTTAAACATTTTAGACACAGTAGCATGATAGCATCCAAGATAGATCGACGTCGAAGCTACGTCTCCATGCAGCTCCGACGCCAATGCCACACTGCTCCCAGATCAAAATGATTTTTACAAAAATGACTATCTTCTTTTAAACATTTTAGACGCAGCAGCATCCAGGATACGTCGACGTCGCGTCTCTACGCAGCGCCGACACCAATGCCACGCTGCTCTCGAACCAAAATGAATTTCACAGAAACGACTTCCTCCTTTGATCATGTCCCATGATAATGGTAGAGTACAATACCATTATCTTCTTTAATCTAAATGGGCCAACCCACGACAAAACCTGCAATAAATCGACCAGTGAAGCCTCCAAATGTAGCAAATGTTCTCGTTTATCCCTAGAAGGCTCGGAGGCTGCAGTTAGACACATGCCAATAGCGAAGACTCTGATACGAATGTACAGCCTCAAATGACGTTTCGCTGGTCACACAAATCTTATTGTATGCTTTCTCGTGCATTGGCTCAATGTAAAGTTTCTGCCCACATATTGTAGAATGTTTGACATCGCAGAGAATCCTACAAAGTAGATTTTCATTGTGACAAGTGTTGTATGTCTTATAGAAACATTATCATAAATCTTAAAAGGAAACACCTCTCTTTCCGGTCCAAAAGCTTCGCCGTAACAACGGTATCAGAAGAACATTCTGTAGCTACTAGCACGGTCTGTAAAATAAATCAGACCTTTTAAGGGACATACAATTACTTTGAATGATTAGCTGTATAACTGTTCAGTGCAAGGATCACAATTCAAATCAACATTCAAAAAAATAATAATATGAATTCATTTTAATTAAAGATATTACTACAAGAAGTCCCATGCTCCATCTGATCTACTACAAAAGTAAACAGCAGTCCTTCACCCGAAAAATAGTCCTTTTCACATTTTAGGGTAAGTCCTTTTCGCGAAGAGGACGGTCGGGTATAAGAGCCAAGGCCGCGCCGGGCCGGGCCGAGCCGCCGAGCCAAAAATGCCGATCTGAAGATTTTATATTTCGTCTCTTGTTATAATTAAGGTATATATATATATAGATTGATACATTTTTAGTTTCAAATACGGGAAATATTTTCGAGAGAGACTTGCAAATCAAGTAAGCAAACGAGTGCAATTGCATGAGTTTGTTTATAAGATTTGCAAGTTTCGAGGGAAATATTCCTGTATTCAAAAGCTAAAGATGTATTAATGCTTATATAACATTTATTAAATCGGCCGTTTTTGGCCTTTCTAACGTCTAAAACTGACGTAATTAGCGCTGTCATGTGACGTATTTTGTCCCGATTTAGGCGCGTCATAGCGCATGATGACTTTCGAAAGGAAATATATCCCCGCCCGAAAGGAATATTTTCCCTGCAGGAAAATATCATTTTTATTTCCTCTAAAAAGTACTTAAAATAGCAGCAAAAATGTAATATATTGTAGTCAGTTGGGTATCATATGATTATAAATAACACATTTGATAACGGCACGAAGGTTGATCTCTCTTCATTGTTTAATGTTCTTGTAATAACCGTTTTTCCGAAATCGAGGGGTATAAAAGCCAAGGCCGGTTAAAATGATAATATTTCTTAAGTTCTTGCAAATTTACAGGTAAAGGTACTTCTTTTTGTCCTGAAAATATTTGAATTTGATTATTTTCATCCTTTGACAATAGAAAAATATAACAAACATATAAGACTGCCTTAAATTATCAATTTTCTTATTTTCTAATTGTTTCTATTTTTAGATTGACTTAATTAAAGAAAACGACCGAAAAGGACCGAAAGAGAAGAAAGTTTTGTTTACTGCTAGCTGGAATTAAAGAAAAATAAAAAAAAATAACATTTTGTCTTTATCATTTTTATTAGACTGACTCCAGACGTTTTTGTTTTATATCCATCTCTCTCATTCTTTACATGGTTGTATCTTGTTCCTCTTTAATCCAATTTCATGTTACCTTTCTCTGAAAAAAAAACGACAGGTAACATGCGTAGAAGGCTCTGAAATATGATCCACCTCCAAAATATTTAGATAAAATCTGGAAGTAATTAGGATGCTATAAAACAGCCATTTAGTAATAACACAGATCCTTATCTCTGAATGTTCCCTGAATTCTGTTGGAACCCTTCACTGACCCATTCACAACTAGACAGAGAGAATTAAAATGTAAACTGTGTGATTTGGTTGAACAAGGGCCCGGTTAATTTTATAGTGTTGAAAACTGTATATCGTCTGCTTAGTGCAATAACGGTGTAACTGCCATTATGACATAATGGCAGTTACACCGTCATTGCACTCTGCTTTGTGCAATAACGGTGTAACTGTCATTATGACACCGTTATTGCACTAAGCAGACGAGTTACCGGACCGCATCCAAGATGAACTCCAATAAGTAGCTAACACCCACTACAAAGCAGAAAGTTACCAGGGAAACAAAACAAGAGTTGTCAGAAGACAACATAGCTCGCCTTTGGGGGCCTAAGTTGGATGGGGCAAGTTATCAAAGATGATTTTTTTTGTAACAGCCCAATAGACTGCAGCAATAGGTGGTACCGCTTAGAACCACTGAAGAAGAAATTTTGTTAAAAGTTTTTTTATTTGAAAAAAAAAAATCCAGTTTTGCAGGTTTTGCCAAAAAAAAAGCCATTTTCTTATGTAAAAGAGCTAAAGAGGCTGAAGCAAATGAAAGAGAACCAAAAAGTACAGCCTGTTATGCAAAAGCCACAGTGACCCTGAGCCAAGGACCCTGAAGGTCGAACTTGCTTGAGATATTATCAAATGCAACATTTGTGTGACTTAAAAAATACATAAATAAATGCGATGACAAAGTTTTCTAATAATAGGCACAGTGACCTTGACCTTGATCCTGAAAGTCGAACTCGCTCGAGATATTATCATATGCAACATTTGTGTGTAGTTATATTAAAATCCATCAAAAAATGTAGGTGCTAGAGCAATGACAAAGTTTTTCTAAAAATAGCCACAGTGACCTTGAGCCCTGGACCCTGAAAGTCCAACTCACTACAGATATCATCATACCCAACAAGTGTGTGAAGTTATATTAAAAACCATCAATAAATGCAGGGGCTAGAGCAATGACAAAGTTTTTTCTAAAAAATAGCCACAGTGACCTTGACCTTCAGCTCCGGACCCTGGAAGTCGAATTTGCTCGAGATATCATCATTCCTAACATTCGTATGAAGTTATATTAAAATTCATCAATAAAGGTAGGAACTAGAGCCATGACTAAGTTTTTCTAAAAATAGCCACAGTGACCTTGACCTTGAGCCCTGGACCCTGAAATGCAAACTCACTAAAGATATCATCATACCCAACATGTGTGTGAAGTTATAGTAAAATCCATCAATAAATGCAGGCGCTAGAGCAATGACAAAGTTTATTTCTAAAAATAGGCACAGTGACCTTGACCTTCAGCCCCAGACCCTTAAAGTCAAACTTGCTCGAGATATTATCATACCCAACATTTGTGTGAAGTTATATTAAAATCCGTCAATAAATGTAGGCACTAGAGTCATGACTAAGTTTTTTCTAAAAATAGCCACAGTGACCTTGACCTTGAGCCCTGGACCCTGAAAGTAGAATTCGTTAGAGATATCATCCTACCCAATATGTGTGTGAAGTTATAGTAAAATCCATCAATAAATGCAGGGGCTAGAGCAATGACAATGTTTTTCTAAAAAAAAAAACACAGTGACCTTGACCTTTAGCCCCGGACCCTGAAAGTCGAACTTGCTCGAGATATCATCATACCCAACATTTGTGTGAAGTTATATTAAAATCCATCAATAAATGTAGGCACTAGAGCCATGACAAAGTGTTTTCTAAAAATAGCCACAGTGACCTTGATCTTGAGCCCCGGACCCTAAAAGTTGAACACGCTTGAGATATCATTATACCCAACCTTTGAGTGAAGTTATATTAAATTCCAGCAATACATGTAAGCGCTAGAGCGATGACAAGATTTTCTAAAAATAGCCACAGTGACCTTGACCTTGAGCCCCAGTCTTTGCCCTTGAGCCCCGTACCCTGAAAGTCAAAGTCGCTTGAGATATCATACGCAACATGTGTGTGAAGTTATATGAAAATCCATCAATAAATGAAAGCACTAGAGGAATGACAAAGTTTTTCTAAAAATAGCTACATGGACCTTGACCTTGAGCCCCGGACCCTGAAAGTCGAACTCCCTGTTATTTTAAAAGGAAATAAAAAAAAATTATCCTCCACCGGGATTTGAACCCACAACCCTTTGATTCAGAGTCCTGAGCTCTATCCACTACACTGAACAGAGCTTACAGGTAACCTTTAACATTGGGAAATAAGGGAGGTAATACAGAGCAAATAATTAACATCTTAAAAAAGGCCAATTTAAGCAAAAAAAAAAAAACAAAAAAACTTAACATTTCATTTAACCCTTACTCTCATGCACTGTAAGCAGACAGTGCAAAAAACCCTGTGCAGACACTGCACTTTGTGGTCTCTGATCTGGGTCAACAAACAAAAGCAAACAAGTCCCTGATCAGACACCATATATACTGTGACATCTGATCTGGTTCTACAAACAGAAACAAACAGTGTAGAGCCTGATCAGATGCCACATAAAGCGGCTACTGATCTGGGTCTACATGGTTTGGCAAACCCAACACATGATTCCATTCCAGATTTATAATTAACCCTAATACGCAACACGGTAACCCACAGCACTAAGGATACCGGGACTATGTTTCTACAACTTGGACTTTAACACTGAAGAGGGTGTATACTTAGGAACTTTGGTTCGATTGACAAACTATTGACTCGAAGATAGTTCATTGAATGTAATACGAGTAGAAAAAAAAGAAAATCAAATTTGTGTGGTTCATCCAGTTGTATACTGGATGCTCATCAGATTCCAAAGAATGCAGCATCAGATCTGAGATTACATGTATATAGAAATTGTTTCTTTACATGCGCGACGCGATAAGAAGGAATGTGCTTGTATGTCCATCCGTATGTCTTTTCATCTAATTACTGATTGATAAACTGAGTATTAACACTTGACAATATCATTCCTTCACATTTGGCAAAAAATCGTATTTCGGGAAGATGGATGTTTTGTTTGCTTCTTTTGGAGTTAACAATCCAGTCGATACTATTTAGATCATATCGGTCCGGCCAGTTTACCTATTGATGCTTTCCCTGGGCTGGATTATCCTGCCCAGGAAAAGTGTAACCTGGAATAATTTGGTAAGCTATTAACCAGTACAGTGCACATACTTTTGCCAGAAACTGACAATTGTCCCACTTAAATTAGCTGAAGGGAGAGAATGACTGTAAAAAATCATGATCAATCTCTATAAAAGAATTTTGCCAACCCGGCAGGTATCGAACCCATGTCCTCCTGATCACCAGTCAGATACGCACCCAGATATGAGTGGTTTGAGGTTGCTAATGGGCTAAATCTGCCATTTTATGCCCCCGCCACGAAGTGGGGAGGGGCATATAATTTTATCCTTGTCCATGTGTACGTCTTTTATATGTATGTCTATACGTCACATTTTGAAGTACTTTTCTTGTCTCCGCAACTCCACCTACAGTATTTGATGCAGGGCATTCAGACACGACTTGAACATGTGCATAAAGGAAACAGGATTCTGATCCATCCCCTTATTGCAGAATTATGTCCTCCTGAACGACTTACAACATTTTGTCCATATTTGTAGCATAGGAGATTAAATAGTACTGTTCGTGTCTCCAAAATTTCTCCAACAGTATTTGATGTAGGGCTTTGAAACTTGCAATGCAGTTCAGATATTTATTGAACATGTAAATAAAGGAAACAGGATTCTGAACCAGCCTCTTATTGCAGAATTATGTCCCCTTGAACTACTTACTGATTTTGGACATGTGGGTAGCATACGCAGTTAGATAATACTGTTCCTGTCTCATCAACTCCTTCCACACTTCAGACATGCATTGAACATGAGCCTAAAGGAAACAGGATTCTGATCTAGCCCTAATTGCAGAATTATAATTATGCCCTTGAACAACTATGTCATTCAAATTACTCGGCTAGTGAGGCAAATGGCGGGGGCATTCATACGCGTTTAGTGATTTAGTGCAACCTTATCATGACAGGGGTTTGGCCACAATTTCTCACATCAGTAACGGTACCCCCACTGTAATAAAAATAATAATATTTAACTTCAGAAAATTACATATACACAAAAAAAAAATTAAAAGAACAGTTTGATATTTAATATTAAAAATTTCGGGCTGAAAATAATATATATATTTTGTTTATGTGTGTTGGTTTGTTTGAGGTTTTATGTCCCAATCAACACTATTTAGGTAATTATGAAGACGTTGCTTCCAATTTGATGCGACCGGGATGAAATGACATCTCTAGCCCAACTGACGTCAAAAAGGGACAGTCCGACCTGTACAACTTTTACTGGGCATGCTTATGTTATCGATCCATGGTGCCCTATATTTTGTTTTGGTCATTTTCGTTGGTATAAACCTTTCCATTGCCGTGGTTAATTCGGACTTAAAACTGACCCACATGTCATTAACTGACATGTGCGAGAGGTCAGAGGAAAGGAACGAATCCTTAAATCGCGCCAAATGGTCTCGCAGACCACCCATATCCGCACGTTTGTAGAGAAAAACTTTACGCGGGGCTTGTCTGATTCGTTTAGCTTTTATGTCATACTCAACAAGAACTATGTCATTATCAGCTTTGCCAATCGGGGGCATCCCCTTAACTCGGCTTACTGTGGATGGAAAATTTGTAAACAATAAATGAAGGGTCTTTTCTTGTCGGGTGGGTATGTTAACAACTTGGGCCAGGCATTGTTCTTTAATTATGTCCAAAAGTTGTTGCTGTGTCTGCCTTTAAGGCACCCCATGATGCACCTGCATGTTGCTCCATTCAATGTCACCACAATTGCAGTCTCCGCCAACCGAAATAAGGGCATTTGCATTTGCCATTATCTTAGACAAAGATGGATTAAAAGCCTCAAGATATTCTGGGTCAATATGATCTGGTGGGCGATAAAAAGAACCAAGGTACAAATTCCTACATCCAATGATGTTCAATTTACACCAAACTAGTTCACAGTTGGTGTCCAACTCCGGAGTTTCTGTACAGAGTAGGTCTCTCTTGAAAGCCACGAAGACACCTCCATGTGCATCCCCAACTCTGTCTTTCCGGATGGCCTCAAAGGATTCAGGAAAAATTTCAGAGTTTTTAATTTCTGGGGTTAACCAAGACTAATTGCCCAAAATGATATCTGGTTTCGCCGAGTCGATAATTGTATGAATCAGAATCAGAATCAGAATTGTTACTGGTGACACGTCAAATGACATTCATACACCAGGACCTGTGATATGGGAAGTTAGTCCCTAGCTCTAACCAAAGAGGTAAACTTAGCTACACAATCCTCAGCACCTTCAGCCGTCGAAATGATTGAATCGGGAAGGGGATTCCAATCTCTAATGGTTCGGGGGAAGAACGATTCTTTATAAATGTCCGTTCTTGCAGTAAGGGTCTGAAACGTCATTGAATGGTGCTTTCTACAGTGCCTAGCTGGGGGAACAAGGTCATCTGTTGGAATGCTGGCAGCACCCTTTAGATCTTTGTATAAGAGTATGAGCCTACTGTCTCTTCTCCTTTTCTTGAGAGACTCCCATCTTAATTTTCCCAGAATTCCAGTCATGCTCCCAGTTTCAAAGCAGTAATTTCCAATTACAAATCTAGCGGCTCTATTCTGAACTTTTTCAATTTCTTCATTGAGGACCACTCCGCTTGGGTCCCAGATGCAACTACCATATTCCAAGATTGGACGAACAAGTCCCTTGTATGCTGTCTCTTTCACATCCTGGGGACACTGATGAAGATTTCGCCTCAGGAAACCAAGTGTTCTATTCGCCTTTGTACACATGTTGCTAATGTGTGTATTCCATCTCAAATCATGAGTGATTGTCACACCAAGGTATTTAATGGAATTCACATTTTCGAGGACCGTTCCCTCTAAAGTGCAAGAAGCCTCAACTTTATTAGATCTCTTCCTAGTAATCTACATAATATTGCATTTAACTGGCTGAAATCTCATGCCCCATTTTCGGGCCCAACATCCTAATCTATCTATGTCAGCCTGAAGTTTCATTGAGTCATCTGTATCTCTAATTTCCCGGTAACAGACACAGTCGTCTGCGAACAGTCTTATTTCTGAGTCAATGTCAGCGGAAATATCATTGATGTACAGGGAGAACAAAACAGGACCAAGAACAGTCCCTTGCGGGACTCCAGACAAAACTGGTGCCCATACTGAAGATTCACCATTAACAACAACCCGTTGTTTTCTGTAGCAAAGGAAGGAATCTATCCATTTTAGAGTCTTTCCTCCAATTCCATAACCAAATAATTTGGATTTAAGTAGTTCATGCGGTGGGGTGTCAAAAGCCTTCTCGAAGTCCAGAATAAATGTGTCCACCTGCCCCCTTTTGTCCAGGATTTTTGCCCAATCATTAATAACCGTGCTCAACTGGGTTTCGCAACTATGCCTTTTCCTAAATGCATGTTGTCTGTCTGACAAAAGTTTATGTTCATCTAAGTGGGCCATGATGTTTGAGCAAACTATGTGTTCAAGCAATTTACATAGAACACAGGTCAGTGACACCGGGCGATAATTACGAGCAAGAGCCCTGTCCCCTTTTTTGAAAAGTGGACTGATGTTCGCTAGGAGCCATTCTTTGGGAATTTCACCCGTATCAAGAGATTGTTGGAAAAGATGAGCAAAAACTGGACCTAACTCGTTTGCTAGTTCCTTTAGGACTCTAGGATGAAGCTCATCAGGCCCTAAAGCTTTAGAAGGGTGCAAGCCTTTAAGTAACTTGATCACTCCTGCCGAGGATACAACAATATTTTCCATGAAAGGGGCCGATCTTTCAGTCAAAGGAACCTCGTTGAACTCAGTTTTATTAAATGCATCATTGAATTGACCAACCAATTCCTCTGCCCTTTCAGAGTCCGATTCAGCGACCCCGTTCCCTCCTCTTTTATTAAGGGGTGGGATACGTTGCCTATCTTTCTTCTGGCTATTGATATATCTGTAGAAGTCTCTGGGATTTGCCTTTACATCACCTACCAAGTTATTTACATACAGACCATGCTGATTTTTTTTATATCAGTTTTGATTTCTCGTCTCAAGTTTTCAAATTTTGCTCTGTGTTTACCACTTCCCAACTTTTTTGCCTTAGCATGAATCTTATTTCTCCTCCGAATTTTTCTTCTTATTTCTGGTGTGATCCAGGGAATTGAAGATACCGACCTGCTAGTTTTTTTTTTTTTTGGGGGGGGGGGGGGGGGGGGGGGGGGATATGATTTTCGGACGAAGCTTGAATGAAAGACTTTATCAAATCAAAGTTCTCCTGGACAGACCGAGCGTCTGAATGACCATTAAAGTATTTCTCTCTTGCAAATTTTATGGCATCCTTCCTCATAGTTTCATAGTAACCCTTTTGATATAAGTACACCTTTCTACGAGGTTTCTTTATAGGTGGTATGAAGATTTTCAAAAATTCAGAGACAATATCATGATCACTTAGTTTGTCCGGGGATTGAATATCCCCAAACTGTCCTGGCAAAGTTGTAAGAATCAAATCCAAAGTGTTTCTATCTCGAGTAGGGAAGTCAACAACCTGTTCCATGCCATGATCATTCATGATGTCAACCAACACCTGTCTCTCTGACGGACTCAGCATTGTGCCTTGTTTGCTGAGCCTATCTGGCCAAACAATCTCTCTGAAGTTGAAGTCACCTAGGACATGTACTGCGGGAAGTTTTTTACCCTTATTCTGAGACTTAATGCGATCAAGCTGATCTTTATATAACATGAAGTTTTCGACAGTGTCGTTAGGTGGTCGATACCAACTTGCAATAAAGTGGGAAGTTTTGTTTGCAAAAACCTTAACCCAAACAGATTCTGAATCGTTTTCCAGTTCCATGAATGGCATATGAGAGATGTCTCTGTGAACGAGCAACATCACCCCGCCGCCATGGGTGTTTCTATCTTTTCTATAGACACTGTATTCGCAAGATTCAGTGAAAAGCTCTGAGATCATTTTTGAACTGTCAATCTTTGTTTCCTGAATAGCCACAATATGTGGTTGGTGAGTATCAAGGAAAGCTAAAAGTTCAAGTATCTTTCCTCTTAAACCGTTAATGTTAATACTGCAAAGTTTCAAACCATTTACAAAATTCGGCTTTCTCATGTCAGTGGTCGGAGATTTAACTCCTTTCTCCTTTGTCAGAGGTTCAAATTTATTTCTTTCTTCCAGTTCTATAGGTTCGCTGAAGAAAAAAAACTCGCACTTCGGGCATATCCACGAACAACTCGAGTTTACCAGTTTGTCATACTCGGCATCTGAAAGGAAAGCGCAATCAGTGTAGATCCACATTTTCACACTGGTCACATTGAACGGCCTTATGTTCATTCAGAACGTCACTGATGAAGTTCAAGTGTAGATGCTTTTCGGTATTTCTGTGCTTTTTCGGTAAATTTATGGACCGTATTTCGCTCAAAAATAGAATCCGACATTTGCATATGCGCAGAATTTGTTTGTTGACAAAATGGAAAGCTGTCAGAATCTTGAGGGATTATCATTTGATAATTTCATTCAAAATGGAGTAATATACTTGCGGGGGATTAAAAGAGAAGGGATGATGGATTAATACTAATGTCGGCCTCCTTGCTGATGGCGACAAGTTCGTCTGAAGGCGCCATCAACACGATTACATGTCCGACATGCGATTTTACTGCTGCCGGTTCCCGGCGTACAATTTGTCCGAAATGTGGGAGTTTTTACAGTCGTGAAGCCGCTGAGAAACCGGAACCCAGAAGACTGACACGGAAAAAAAAATGTAAATTTATTATTGTTCTTTTATCTGTAGTAGGGGGTAAAAGATCTGTAAAGAAAAATCCAGTCGAGTGCCAGGGATCAGAATTGTTACTGGTGACCACAGGTAAAAGATGCGGTGAACTGTCTCCCCCCCCCCCCCCCCCCCCCCCCCCCCCCCCCAAAAAAAAACATATACAGCCCAGAAACATCTGTAGAAACTGTTTTTCCATCAAAATGTGACTGATAGTCCATTTTGTACTTTTTTCCTGATATACTATAATGTGTATATTATCTATAATATACACATTAGTATATCAGGAAAAAAGTACAAAATGGACTATCAGTCACATTTTGATGATAGATAATATACACATTAGTATATCAGGAAAAAAGGTCCCTGGACAATTCGGCCCATAACAAAATCGGCCCATGACAAAATCGGCCCATAACAAATTCGGCCCATACAAAATCGGCCCATAGCATTTTAATGATGGTATAATTACTATGTTTGCATAAAATTGGTTTGCTTGCACGGCCAAATCAGTACCATATAAGTCGAAAAATGGGATTAACGAAAACGAAAGCAAGAAACAAAGAAAGAATTAAAGACACGCAGTAGGAGACATGCATTTTGAAAACACGCCTTTATACTACCACATAGTAAATTTTACCGCCCAAAAAATTAAAATTTTCGGATAAAATTTGTGATATTTTTCTCATTTCTGACCAAAATATAGATTGAGGGTACACGTTAAAACCGCCTCATCGAGGCGGTTCTAACGACTACCAACAATATATTCTAGAGCAGAAATAAGAAAAAAAACTAGAAAAAGTGTCCATAGGACAGGGATGCCCTGCCAAATGCCATTCATGAAACGGATTACTATATGAAACTAAATCAAGGGCAGATCATTCAAAAACCAAAAATGCAAGAGTTGTCTTCCTTGTTCATGACACAACGTCTCAGTGTGATGAATGCACTGTGAAGTTTCATGAGTATATTCCATACGGTTTAGGAGTTATGGCCCGGACACGATGTCGGGTCAGACAAACGAACGGACGAACGGACGGACAGGGGTAACACTTAATGCCCTTTCCACCATTCTTCGAATGGCGGGGACATAATAAGGTTTTCCCCTGTAAACCCCAGTTTTACTATATAAAAGTGGGTCCGGGGGGGGGGGGGGCAGAATTGTATAGGTGTGTTTTCGTGATGAACTTATGGCTGATTGACACGTGCCTCACTAATTACTGAGTAATATGCTAATCGTTCTGTTTGTTACTCTAAGGCACGTGCCGATAAAGGTAACAACGTAAAGTGCTTAATGATCATTCTGCATACCGACATGTGCCAACGATGGCCCGGACACGGTTTACTATATGGAACTAAGTCAAGGGCAGCTAATTCAAAAACCAAAAATGCAAGAGTTGTCTTCCTTGTTCATGACACATCGTCTCAGTGTGATGAATGCACCTGTGAAGTTTCATGAATATATTCCATACGGTTTAGGAGTTATGGCCCGGACACGATGTCGGGTCAGACAAACGAACGGACGAACGAACAGACGAACGGACGGACAGGGGTAACACTTAATGCCCTTTCCACCATTCTTCGAATGGCGGGGACATAATAAGGTTTTCCCCTGTAAACCCCAGTTTTACTATATAAAAGTGGGTCCGGGGGGGTGCAGAATTGTATAGGTGTGTTTTCGTGATGAACTTATGGCTGATTGACACGTGCCTCACTAATTACTGAATAATATGATAATCGTTCTGTTTGTTACTCTAAGGCACGTGCCGATAAAGGTAACAACGTAAAGTGCTTAATGATCATTCTGCATACCGACATGTGCCAACGATATAAACAAATAAACAATGACCCCAGAACTACAATTTCCAAGTTCATAAATATACATTCTTTTCTAAATAAATAAACACACCTTCTTTTATATTATTTGTATTTCTTATCTTACATTACAAAGTTTGCATTGCGAGGAGACTCATTTCTGAGGCAGGTAATTATTGAAAATAATGATACAAATTTATGCGGAGCGGTGAAAAGGGGTATAAAAAGGGTATAAAAATTGTATATATACACATATTTATCATAATTAACTATATCTTTCATTTTGTTTAATTCTGGCTGATAATTGACCCTATAAGAGCATTGAAATCATTTATGGGCCGAAATTGCTATGGGCCGATTTTGTCATGGGCCGATTTTGACATGGGCCGATTTTGTTATGGGCCGAAATGACCCGGAACCGGAAAAAAGTACAAAATGGACTATCAGTCACATTTTGATGGAAAATGTAGAAACTGTTTTTCCATCAAAATGTGACTGATAGTCCATTTTGTACTTTTTTTCCTGATATACTAATGTGTATATTATCTATAATTAGTCCATTTTGTACTTTTTTCCTGATATACTAATGTGTATATTATCTATAATATACACATTAGTATATCAGGAAAAAAGTACAAAATGGACTATCAGTCACATTTTGATGGAAAAACAGTTTCTACAGATGTTTCTGGGCTGTATATGTTTTTTTTTTCGGGGGGGGGGGGGGGGGGGGGGGGGAGACAGTTCACCGCATCTTTTACCTGTGCTGGTGACACGTCAAATGACATTCATACACCAGGACCTGTGATGTGGGAAGTTAGTCCCCAGCTCTAACCAAAGAGGTAAATTTAGCTACACAATCATCAGCACCTTTAGCTGTCGAAATAATCAAATCGGGAAGGGCATTCCAATCTCTAATGGTTCTGGGGAAGAACGACTCTTTATAAATGTCAGTTCTTGCGCTAAGGGTCTGAAACGCCAACGAATGGTGATTTCTACCGTGTCTAGCTCGGTCCATAGAAATACCAAAACGCACCTGTATTTACCAAAACGCACTGCCAATATTGGATTTTTCTATGTAGGGTAGGGTGAATTAGAGGATTAGACACTTAGAAACAAATATATCTATATCTATATATAATATATATTTAGGATATAAATAAATATAGGCGTTTATACATATTATACATTCGAGCCAGGGCTCAGCAGTTCCTACCAAAACGCTACCAAAACGCACTGTCAACTGGATTTTTCTAAGAACGCCACTCTGATGCGGAAAAAGTATTTCCGAATGCCCCAGTTTTTATTGGTCTCAGTGGGCCCCGACAGGTGTACAAGACCAGGGTCATAGTCCCAGGAATGCAGTCTGATCCATCATGTTAACAAGTCTGTGTAATAAGCACCCCTCTAAACACCACATTATACGCTGATAACTGCAGTTTACAGGGGTAGACACTTTTTTCTTATTTCCGTGCTCCAAGACATAGGTTGTGGGTACTCGTCAGAATCAACTCAACGAGCGGTTTTAACGAACACCCCCGATCTATATTTGGAGTATAAATAAGAAAAAAACACGTCCAAAAATTCAAGGCTCATTCTGATGCGCACCTGACTGATAATCATGAGGACGATCTGGCGAGTAAAAGTGTGGCTATGTAAACTGACCGGCTTAACAATGACCTAATATAGTTTTGACTGGGCCGTTAAAATCCAATACAAACAAAATGAAGGCCCGATGTTGCTTAGTTACATTGCGATAAACGGAACGCAACTCGGCCTAAACAATGATGTGCATTATAGATACATTATCCCAGCTAGCAAAAAATAGCGGGCTAACGTCGGGCAGACAGCGATACGACACTGTCGGCCCGACGTTGGCTCAACATGCTTTGCTGGCTGGGATATCTACAGCCCATAAGGAGCATCTGAGTATTAAAGTTCAAGATAAAAGGTAAGCTTACCAATGCACATCAAATCCCAATATTGGCAGTGCGTTTTGGTATATACAGATGAAATTCCACTGACATCTTTACACCATTCAAGTAAGAGAACGCAACTTGACAAAAACAAAATTTTACCAAAACGCACTAGAAATATCAGTTTATGTGCATTATAGATACATTATCTTCAACCAAAAATGAACATCTGAGTATCAAAGTTCAAAATAAAAGGTTCACGTTATTAAAGGAACCAATAACCCTCTAATATATAGTGGCCATTTACGAATAAAAAATGGGCCGGGGCACAGCATTTCTTACCATTTACATGTGTGCCCAGCGAAAACTCAGAAAAGCCTGCGCATGTGCGCAGTCTGATCAGTCTTTGTTGTGCGCAAAGCTTGGGCAGCTAAGGGCCAAAATGCTCCTTCATGCAGAAGTCTCTGGTCAGGCGTATACTATATAGATGCGCAGGGCGCACGTGTAGATTGTAGGAAATGCTGTGCCCTCGCTAAAATGTTAACATGTATATTAATTTATCAATATATTATTATTATATATTTCTAATCCTCTTTTGAAAAACTGCTGAATATCCCTCTAGCATACATAGAAAAATCCAATATCGACAGTGTGTTTTGATAGCGTTTTGGTAGGAACTGCTGTGCCCTGGCTCAAATGTTAATATTATATCAAATTATCTATCTATATATTTGTATATATTTATGTATTATATGTAGATATATATATTTGTTTCTAGGTGTCTAATCCTCTTAACAAATGCTGAATTCACCCTACCCTACATAGAAAAATCCAATATTGGCAGTGCGTTTGGGTAAATACAGGTGCGTTTTGGTGTTTTGGTGCGTTTTGGTATTTCTATGGACCCTGTCTAGCTGGGGGAACAAGGTCATCTGTTGGAATGCTGGCAGCACCCTTAAGACCTTTGTATAAAAGGATTAGCCTACTGTCTTTTCTCCTTTTCTTGAGAGACTCCCATTTTAATTTTCCAAGTATTCCAGTCATGCTCCCAGTTTCAAAGCAGTAATTGCCTGTTACAAATCTAGCAGCTCTATTCTGAACTTTCTCAATTTCATCGTTAAGGACCACTCCACTGGGGTCCCAGATACAACTACCATATTCCAAGATTGGGCGAACAAGACCTCTATATGCTGCCTCTTTTACATCCTGAGGGCACTGATGAAGATTTCGCCTCCGGAAACCAAGCGTTCTATTTGCCTTAGTACACATGTTGCTAATATGAGTATTCCATCTCAAGTTGTGTGAGATTGTCACTCCAAGGTATTTAATGGAGTCCACATTCTCGAGGACCGTTCCCTCTAAGGTGTAAGAAGCCTCAACTTTATTAGATCTCTTCCTAGTTATCTGCATAATATTGCATTTAACTGGCTGAAATCTCATGCCCCATTTACGTGCCCAACATCCTAATCTATCTATGTCAGCCTGAAGTTTCAATGAGTCATCTGAATCTCTAATTTCCCGGTAACAAACACAGTCATCTGCGAACAGTCTTATGTCTGAGTCAATGTCAGTGGAAATATCATTGATGTACAGGGAGAACAAAAGTGGACCAAGAACGGTCCCTTGCGGGACTCCAGACAAAACTGGAGCCCACTCCGAAGATTCACCATTAACAACAACCCGCCGTTTTCTGTGGCAAAGAAAGGAATCTATCCATTTGAGGGTCTTTCCCCCAATTCCATAACCAAATAACTTAGATTTAAGTAGTTCATGAGGAGGGGTGTCAAAAGCCTTCTCGAAGTCCAGAATGAATGTGTCCACCTGCCACTTTGTCCAAGATTTTTGCCCAGTCATTAATAACTGTGCTTAGCTGAGTTTCACAACTTTGCCTTTTCCTAAATGCATGTTGTCTGTCTGACAAAAAGTTTATGTTCGTCCAAGTGGGCCATGATGTTCGAGCAGACTATATGTTCCAGTAATTTACACAGAACACAAGTCAGAGACACAGGGCGATAATTACGGGCAAGAGCCCTATCTCCTTTTTTAAAGAGTGGACAGATGTTTGCTAAGAGCCATTCTTTGGGGATTTCACCCGTAACAAGAGACTGTTGAAACAAGTGTGCAAAAACTGGACCCAACTCATTTGCTAGTTCCTTCAGGACTCTAGGATGAAACTCATCAGGTCCTAAGGCCTTACTGGGGTTTAAGCCTTGAAGTAATTTGATCACTCCTGCAGCTGTCACAACGATATTATTCATGAATGGGGCCGATCTTCCAGTCAATGGAACCTCCGTGAACTCAGTTTTATTAAACGCATCATTGAATTGACCAACTAGTTCCTCTGCCCTTTCAGTCTGATTCAGCAACCCCGTCCCCTTCCCTTTTATTAAGGGGCAGGATACCTTGCCTGTCTTTCTTCTGGCTATTAATATATCTGTAAAAGTCTCTGGGATTTGCCTTTACATCACCTACCAAGTTATTCACATACAAATCATGCTGATTTTTTTATATCAAACTTGATTTCACGTCTCAAGTTTTCAAATTTTGTCCGGAGTTTACCACTTCCCATCTTTTTTGCCTTTGCATGAATCTTATTCCTTCTGCGAATTTTCCTTCTTATCTCTGGAGTGATCCAGGGAATAGAAGATACAGACCTACTAGTTTTTGAGGGGATATGATTTTCGGCCGAAGTATGAATGAAAGAAGTTTTCAAATCAAAATTCTCCTGTACAGACCGAGCATCTGAATGACCATTAAAGTAATTCTCCTCTGCAAATCTGAGTGCATCCTTCCTCATACTTTCATAGTCACCTTTCTGATATGAGAACACCTTCCTTCGAGGTTTCTTTATTGGTTGGATGTGAATTTTTAAATATCCGGAGACAACATCGTGGTCACTTAGTTTATCTGGGGAATGAATGTCTTCGAATTGTCCTGGCAAAGTCGTAAGGATCAGATCCAATGTGTTCTTATCACGAGTTGGGAAGTTAATAATTTGTTCAAGACCATGATCGTTCATAATGTCAATTAATATTTGTCCTTCCGCCTGACTCAGCATTGTGCCCTGTTTGCTGAGCCTGTCGGACCAAGCAATGTCTCTGAAGTTGAGGTCACCTAGAACATGTACAGCCGGGAGTTTTTTACCCTTATGCTGCAATTTAATGCAATCCAGTTGGTCTTTAAACAACTGGAAGTTTTCGATTGTACCATTTGGTGGTCGATACCAACTTGCTACGAAGTGGGAAGTTTTATTTGCAAAATTGATTGAACCCACGACCCTTAAACCAAGCGAGCGACAAGACCCTTGGATTACAAAGCGAGCAACAAAACCACTACGGCACAAGGCTAAAAGGTTCCGACCAGTTAGACTGCTCAGTTATGACTATGCACTCTATATACCTATATGTCACATTGTTGGAAAAAGAACATGGCGTCGCTCGACCGGGACTCGAGGCCCTGGGTTTGAGTCCCGGTCGAGCTGCGCCATGTTCTTTTTCGAGCCACAGGATCGACCTGCTACATTTATATATATAAATTTATTAAGGCCATACATGTACTACTATGATGCAGTCCGGTAACATTGCGCACATAAAAAAATGATCGCCGCATATAACTTTTTCCCAGCCATCACACAAAATCCGCAATCAAAAACATAGAAACACTTCCCTATCAAGTATATGCAATGAAAATTTGTCTCTGAAATTTTCAGCAGGCAGGGCAAGAGGTACCCCTTGAAATCGTACTGCCAATTTTGTCGCCCAACATTGCGCAAGTCAGGATTACTGAGCTATTTAAACACAAGGGTGTGTGCAAATAACTTGTCGATTAGGTCTTTTTCAATGTTGTCATATGCAGAAAGATTGAATACAAAACCATTGTGCCTTTGATTAGTTTTAAACCAAATCTTGACTTTGGCAATCCTCGGATTTTGCGTTTTATGAGAAAATTGAAAAATGCCGTGAAACATGCAAGCCCATCTTATTCTGGCTAAGTTAAACTTAAAGCAGATCCACTCATAATAGTGAAACTGTTTATGAGGGATACAGTTACTGAAATTCAGAATGCAGGGTGCGCACAATAAACGGCAGCGCAATGTTACCGGACTCTACTGTACTTGTTGTTGTTGTATATCTATAAGACATTTTATCGCTGCCTATGATCTCCTGATACTACTACACTACAAGTTTCGCCTTATCTTCATCTTCCAATAAGGCAAAAAAAAAAAAAAATACCTGTGTTTCCTATTACATGGCAAGAAAAAATAGGGTCGGTAGGTAGGCATTTCTTTTTTTTTTTCATACACTTAGATTTTTTTTTCATACACTAAGATTAGACTGATCTAGAAAGAGCATTTTGTTCAGGGTCGATATTGTTCACAGATTATCCTTCCTCTAAGCTCATTAGTCAAGAAATAGTTCAGTCCGAATCATAAATTTTTGCCTTCTTACATTCCCTTCTTCTGCTTGGTCAAAAGTGCTCAAGGTCGTCCCCTTTTTTGGTTCTAGTTGAAATTGCACCCAAATGTTGCGCATAGAAAGGGTATGGGTATACAGTTGTTTGTCTTTTGATTTGAGGTTAACGTCCAAGTCAACACTGTATAGGTCATTTTAAAGACATTGCTTCCAATTTTGTGGGACTTTACCTGACATTTACATGAAATGACATTTCAAGGCCTGTCACCCAATGAAACCAATAGGGTTTATAAGCATGGACGGTCCGACTCGTACTGCTTTGCCTGGGCAGGCTTCTTTCCCTTTGGTGTCTTTGATGGGTGGAGTAAGTTAATTGTATCGATTCCTGATCTTTGTTTTACTTCTACTTTAGATCCTCTTAAGCGGTTTACCAGTATTCATGAGCAGTTGGTTTCTGCTCTGCGTGGAAGCATCATGCAGCCTATCTATTTCTTCAAGCCCCGATGGGTGGGGGCCAGTACACAAGTTGTATCTTATCAAGTCCCATCAATATATCTCAAACAAAAGGAGTATTGCAGTTAATGCAATCACAAGATTATATTGTCAGGGGAGTTAACTGAAATACCATGACACCTACAGTTGTGGTTCTTGCACATACCAGACCTTCGTAACCTTGAGTACAACTGTGCCAAATTAAATCAATATATCTCAAGGGGTTTGAGAGTTTTGGCAATCACAAGGTAAATATTGTCAGGGGAGATAACAAAAATTATTGTGCACCCAGAGTTGTGGTTCTTGCTCATGACATGTCTTCTTGACCTCATGTACAACTATATCAAGTACCATCAATATATTTCAAAGGGTATAGGAGTTATGGCGAGGCATGTCACATGTCACATGTCACAAGGACGAGGTTGTGACTGCGGACGGACAGATGGACAGACAGACAGACGCCAGGCTGACTGCTATATCCTACTTTTTGGTCTGGGTATAAAAATGCTGGTGAAATATCACGCCATATTTTCCCAGGCATACTAACATGTTAATGTAGTCAAAGATTGATGTACCTATCAAGTTTGTTATTTCTGTCCAACTTTTAAGTGCGTAATATGGTTGTTAGCAGGTGTCCTTTGAAACGCATGATAAATGTGAGCTTGCAAAGATCAAAAGTGTCCGCTTATTATGGCCAGTACCGAGATTATTTTTTTTTACCAAAACAACCGCCCAAGGGCTAATTTCAGCATAAAAATGCGGTGGTGCTTAAAATCTGCATGTAATTAATTTTATCTTCTTTTTTTTTTGGGGGGGGGGGGTCTTTCTTTCTCATGAATAGGCTGCCCATGCCAGCAACCTGATCAGTTTCTTCGCTGTCGGGGCCCTTATCTTTGAATTCTTATGAACAGTAAAGACTGACCAGTCTGCGGATTCAGTTCATAACTCGGGAGGCATTTTCTAAAGAAGAGTTGAACAGTCTGACCCTAGCACTCATTAGCTTACGCGAACACAGAAGCTGCTCCATATACAAGAAGTTAAAATTCTCTTATATATTTACATGCAAATGAGCCGGCGCACAGCTAAAAAAGTTTTCCTCTAACGAAGGATCAGATCAGCCTGTGAATCTGGCCAAATTCTTTGCTTGTTAGTCTTTTGAAATGCTCGAGGTCATAGAAGGTGTGTGTAAAGAGCAAAGGTTGATCAGACTGCGCAAGCTGATCTGCGTTTCACCAGCCGCACAGATTTGTTTTTCCTTCAAGTCGCATGCAAAAACCGCGGGAAAATTTGCTCTGACTGCAACAGCAGCACATGCTTAAATGATGGCGGGAAATACGACGAACGCTAGAAAATTAAGTGCGACCAGAAAAGACACGGGTCAGCCTGCGCATCAGCCTGCGTTATTTATGATTATTGAAGCGTCGACTAACAACATCGTACATATGTCTAGCTGCCGCAGCAGTTGTGAAAATGAGTTTCGGATAATTCTTATTGTCACAATAGACTTCAAAGGAAAGTAATTAGATCGCAGATAGTAGTCGTACAGCGGTAGCCGTTGGCTATGTTAGTCCGTTACATTCTGTTGCCATACTTACGGCCAGCAACGCTGCGAAGTTGTCCGATATTACCGAAATTAACCGAAAGTGCCAAAAATGATTTTTGCGGCCGCGGAAACCGGGAAAAAAGATTAGGGTCGGTCGGGTTACCGGAAACACAGGTATTTTTTATTTTGGCCCAATGCGCTGGATTCCTCTGGAACATTCTCGTGCATATGCGTTTTGTAGATGTAAGGACCACGGTGTGGGTTAAAAAATGGATAAAAACATAGTTCTCCAGGGCCTGACAAATCCAAAATTTTTCATTTGCCCACCGGGCAGGTAAAATAATTTTGCGCTTGCCCAGCTCAAAATCCTACTTGCCCAGGATTTTGGAACTCAAAGTGGGGTTGGATGGGGATGGGGGTGGGGGGGGGGGGTAATGGTGACGATGATGACGACCAATATTTATAAATATAATCCAAGGTTTCTGTCAGGTTTCAAGCACAACCACTTTCCATTAGGGTCTAGTTATTTCATGTTAGTGTTTATTTCCCTTTGGTGTCTCTGATGGGAGCTCAGGGTTAATTGTATCGATTCCTGATCATTGCATTCACTTCTATTTATTTCCTTATGTGCGGTAATACGGTAGAAAATACTGTTGTTGTCACAGCCAATAACGGTACCTTTCAAGTTAATTGCTGACATAATACCTTAACCGATTACCAATTTAAGATAAAGTTATATAAACTCATTTAGCTTGACACGCACGATAAACACGAGCTGCAGCCGATATAGATCTACTCAAAAGATCAGAGGTGTCAGGGCAGCGAGATAAAAGATTAAAATAATGCAGTTTATTTAGCTTGGATTTAATGATCGAACCAGAAGACGAACCCACTCTGTCACAAACGAACCCAAACGTTCACACCCACCCTACAAGCAAGTTCAATGCAATCATCATTTCCGCCATCCAAATCGTCGTCCACAACATCACTCCCATTTTTCAGCACGCGATCGGTAAATGACGTCATCCGACCCCAGCAACACCGCACGTGTTTAACGTCATTGTTGTATTTTAATGGGGCCTATCTCTTTCATAAAAAAATGTTTGGAACCGGTAAAAAATATTTTCTCGATAGCTAAACCCCCAGGTATTAGACTTCCTGCCTGGCCGTGGCCCTGGGGGCTCAATTCCCACTGGGCACGTTGCTGCTGTGGTCAATGTGCCCACTGGGAAGAGCTAAAGGAAGTACCACCCGTTTGCCGTGGGTGGCGTCCTGTAAGCCGGAAGAAGGGATCCTGGAGGTTGAGGGTTACCTGGGGTGGCGGTGCGTCAGGTGCCCAACACGCCTCTTTGGCCTGGCTTTTCGGTGTAGACGGGTGGCCGTGCGGTCCGGCACGGTCAATCGGCTGGTCACGCCGAGCCCTAGAGATACCGCTTTGCTTTCTCTTCAACTCTTTTTGTATCTTTCCTGATACCAACCATATGCCCATTTACCTTACCCTTTTCTGTCTTTTTATCTCTAGAAGGCGGTGGCCTAACGGATCAATCGTGTAGGCATTTTGTTTATACGAGTATATCTCACGTGTATCTCTAACACCTGCGAGTTGGATAACCACTCCAGGATGGTGTTCCCTTGTAGGGCTCCACGGAGGGCGGAGAGCACTTGGGACGAAACTAGAATTTTTTTCTTATGGCTCCTGGAAAAAAACATAACCGCAGATCACCTAACCGCAAATCACCTAACCACAACGCACCTAAACGTAAAAAACAAGAGGATTCATCCGAATCGGATGAACACAGTCAAAAATCCAGTCAGCAGTCTAGTCAACAATCTAGTCAGCAGTCTGCTGAACCAAATTTTGACAATGTTCCGCGTTTCTTGGCCGTTACGTCGCTTGACGATACACGAACTGTATCTAGCCTGTCCCCCTTCGTCATCGAGAAAAGTATTCTCTCCATTGCCGGACACCCTAAGAGTATCAAACAACTCAAATCGGGTGATCTTCTCTTGGAAGTCGAGAGAAAACAGCAAGTGGTAAGCCTGCTAAACACCAACAAACTCTTTGATCTAAAAGTTAAAGTCTCTTTACATAACACGCTCAATTCATCTAAGGGAGTGATTCGCAGCCCAGAACTGCGTCCTTGTTCAGATGAAGAGATAGTCGATAACTTGAAAGATCAGGGAGTTGTTGGTGTTCGTAACATTCAAGTTCGTAGAAATGGTGTACTAAAACCAACAGCAACTTATGTGTTGACTTTTAATACACCAATTCTAACCAAGAAGATCAAAGTCGCATATCTTTCCATTAACGTAGAGGTATACATCCCAAACCCTCTTAGATGTTACTCTTGTCAGGCTTTTGGCCATCACGAAAGCAGATGTCAGAGAAAAAAACTCTGTCCTAATTGTGGTGAAGAAAAGCATGTTGATAATCACCTCAACTGCAAAAATGAACCCAAATGCGTAAATTGTGATGGCAAACATGCTGTTTTCTCCCGAGACTGTCCGGCATGGAAAAAAGAAAAAGAAATTACTCACCGTCAAGTACCAAAGGGGGATAACATTCCCGGAAGCGCGGAAGATTGTCGAAGAGCGATACATAACACCAACCACCAGTTTCGCCAGCATCACAAAGGGTGCTGGTGTAAAATGTACCAGCTCCGCAACACAGACTGCTGAATCATACATAGCTGAACTGAAAAAATCTGGTGCATGGAGTAAACCCACTCCAGCACCACAAAGTTCAACCAATTTATCAAATGGCGCAATTCAGGTTGCTCCGGTTCGGTCGACAGCGACCGTACCGAAGCCAGCGCCGAATGCAAAAGAGAAACCCGACTCAGGTCGAACTAATAAGGGGTCGCAAGATCCGATCAAAAAACATCAATTGTCTCAAAAACAAACAGACAGACAACGTAAAATGGAAAGAGACAATATAAAATTTCAGAACAGATTCGGATCTTTGAGTGACAGTGATATGGAGTTGACTGAAACTCCATCATCACCAAGTGGCAATAACAGATCGAGGTCTGCCACACCACGAGCTGGTGGTAGCAGATCTATATCACCAATTGCACCTCCATAATAGTTTCTAGTCTTTAAATATCCCTCCTTAAAATGGATTTAAAACACAAAATAATACAATGGAATTGTCGAGGTCTTAAATCGAATTATAATGAACTCTTATTACTTATTTCGCTACTAACCCCATCGGTGTTTTGTTTGCAAGAAACTTTTTTAAAAACTGATGACAACGTAGATGTCAGGGGTTTCAATACATACAACTATATCTATTCTGATGGTAACAAACCATCTGGTGGCAGCTCAATTTTTGTTAAATCATGTTTACCACAAAGAGGGATCAAATTAAAAACAGACCTACAAGCTGTAGCAGTATCGGTTTCTCTGGATAAAGAAACTACAATTTGCTCTCTATATATCCCACCCTCATTTGCTTTAAAGCCCGAACATCTTGACTCATTGCTGAGTCAACTTCCATCGCCATATCTTTTAGTTGGCGACTTCAATGGTCACAATATTCTATGGGGCTGTAAAGATATCAATAACAGAGGAGCACTTGTCGAAGATTTTATTGCAAAGAGCGATCTTTGCTTGATGAATGATAAATCTTATACTTACCTTCACCCTGCGACAGGTCATTTGTCTTCTTTAGATCTCTCTTTGTGTCACCCATCTCTCTTCTTGGACTATGGCTGGTCTGTTCATGATGATCAGTGCGGAAGTGATCACTTCCCTGTTATAATTGAGAGCGTAAACGAACCAGATGAAGACTGTAACCAGAAGTGGAAAATGAATAAAGCCGACTAAGAATTATTCCATAATTTATGTGAAGAAGAGTTAACAGTTGATAACTTAAATGAATCATCCGACATTGTTCCTGATTTCACGGATACACTTATTAATATATCAGAACAATGCATTCCAAAGACCTCCACAAATACTAAGAAAAGCAAGCCTTGGTTTAATAATGACTGTAAAGAAGCTATTAAAAAGCGTAAACAGGCTCTAAATAAGTTCTGCAAAAGTCCCACTTCAGAAAAGCTAAACGACGTATAAGTTTTTAGAGCTAAAGCTCGGCGAACAATCCGAGCTTCAAAACGAAAGTCATGGAACGAATATGTCTCCAAATTGAACTACAAAACCCCCATTAAAAAGGTTTGGGATATGGTACGAAAAATTTCAGGAAAAACAAAGTCCTCTAGTTTTACACATTTAAATACTGAATTTGACACAATAGCTTCAACAAAAAAAGATATTTCAGATACCCTTGGTAGCACATTCTTGAATAATTCATCATCGCGTAATTATTCTGACACTTTTAGAAATTTCAAAAAGGACCAGGAGAAAAGAAAACTTAACTTCAAATCCCTTAATCACGAAGAATACAACACACCTTTTAACTTATCCGAACTAGTTGAAGCCATTGAAAAATCACATGATACGGCAACCGGCCCCGATGAAATTCATTATCAGATGCTTAAGCATCTGCCAAAAAGTTCTCTTAGAACACTTTTAGATATCTTTAATAATATTTGGGAAACGGGGGTCTGTCCTGAGAGCTGGCGTGTAGCTACAGTTGTACCAATTCCGAAACCAGGGAAAGATCATGCAGAACCTACAAATTATCGTCCGATAGCTTTGACAAGTTGTTTGTGTAAAACATTGGAGAGAATGATAAACAAGAGATTAGTCTGGTACTTAGAGTCCAACAACCTCATTTCAGAATATCAATCGGGTTTTCGTTCGGAACGCAGTACCAATGACAATTTAATAAGACTAGAAACATTTATACGAGATGCTTTTATTAACAAAGAACACGTAGTAGCTGTCTTTTTCGACTTGGAGAAAGCATATGATACAACATGGCGTTATGGTATATTGAAAGATCTCCATAACATTGGCTTAAGAGGAAAACTTCCCAGTTTTATTGAAAGCTTTTTAGGGGAGCGCATGTTTCAGGTGCGTGTGGGGTCTACCCTGTCAGATTTCTATGATCAAGAACAGGGTGTCCCACAGGGTAGTATTCTTTCAACTACGCTATTTAACATCAAAATAAACAATATTGTACAATGTTTGGACGACAAAACTGATTGTTCCTTGTATGTTGACGATTTCTGTATATGTTACCGTTCAAAAAATATGAAAACAATTGAACGAAAGTTGCAACAAAATTTAAAACGAATAGAAGAATGGACTGATAAAAATGGTTTCAAGTTCTCCAAGTCGAAAACGCAGTGTGTTCATTTTTGTAAACTACGGAAGAAACACGAACATCCTTCCTTGTTTTTATACGGATCACAAATTCCTGTTGTTGAAGAAGCCAAATTTCTTGGGGTCATATTTGATCAAAAGTTATCTTTTATTCCCCATATTAAATATCTTAAAGCGAAATGCTTAAAAGCTTTGAATATTTTGAAAGTTTTAGCCCATACAAGTTGGGGAGCAGATCGGTATACTTTATTACATCTTTACCGGTCTTTAATAAGATCTAAATTAGATTATGGGTCTGTTGTTTATGGTTCTGCCAGAAAGTCCTATTTAAAATCATTGGATACTATCCATCACCAAGGCCTTCGTCTGGCTATGGGAGCCTTTCGTACTTCTCCCGTATTAAGCCTTTATGTAGAAGCAGGTGAACCATCTTTAACTTCGCGCAGAGAGAAACTTTCTCTTCAGTATGCTATTAGAATTGCTGCTAATCCATCTAACCCGGCATCCAAAATTTCATTTCCACCTCAATTTATAGATAAGTATGAAACTAAACCCACAGCAATCAAACCTTTTGGATTACGAATTTTACCACTGCTGGAAATTCAGGCATCGACCTTAAAAATATTCAAAAACATGAAACGGCCGAAGTTCCATTTTGGTGTATTAAAAAACCTTCTATTCTGTTTGACTTACATGATGGCAAAAAATCCGAATCAAATCCAATACTTCTCAAACAAAACTTTCAGGTACTGCAGTCACGTTACAATGATTACCAGCAAGTCTATACTGATGGTTCCAAAGAAGGAGATAAAGTTGGTTGTGCGTATGTTTCTAAAGATACGCACAAAACCATGCGCCTTCCAGATGGTTCATCTATTTTTACAGCTGAAGCCAAAGCAATAGACCTAGCTTTAGATTTTATCAGTTCTTCAACATTTCAAAAAGTAATTATATTTTCTGATTCACTTTCTGTGCTTAAGGCTTTAGACCATTCATCATCTAAAAATCCTCAAATTCAAAAATTGATCGAAAAACATCATGAAATTTCTAAAACACACCAAATCTTGTTTTGTTGGCTTCCGAGCCATATTGGCATTGTCGGCAATGAATATGCTGACAAGAAAGCAAAGGAATCGCTCAGTCTTGATCCATCTATTTTTAAAATTCCTTTTAATAATTTTAAACCATTTATCAACAGATACATCTTGTCGGAATGGCAAGGCGAATGGGACCGTGCAATAAATAACAAACTCCATGCCATTAAACCTGTCGTTAGTACAAAATGCTCTCCTCCACAGTTTTCCAGAAAAGAGGACGTAGTATTAACACGACTGCGCATCGGCCATACTAGAGTTACTCATTCTTATATTTTGAATGGTGATGATCAGCCTTCTTGTGTAGGTTGTGATCAGCCATTCACTGTGAAACATATCTTAATTGACTGTGTTGACTTTTCACCCTCACGTTTTTTATATTTCAAAGCCGACACTTTGCAACAACTGTTTCGAGATGTACCTGTTGATTACATTATTTTATTCTTAAAAGAAATTGGTCTTTTTCATAAGATTTAACTGTTTCAGATTTTTATACATTATCATACTGACTTGTTACTTTTAATATCGTCATAATTATTCATGCCATTTAACCATTAACCGACTGACGCTTATGACCCACCAAGAGGGTTGACGCGTCGTTAAACACGAAATCATCATCATCATCTCGATAGCTAAACGGTTGTGGATAGAGGCGCGACTAATCCGTGGTTACCAACATTAAAACATTCTACTTTTTTCCGCCAGCGTCTGCTATAGGAGGTTTTAGGAATTCCGTTTATGACGCCATTCTTGCGCATGCGCAAAGCACTGGCCGTCAATTGAAACGGCCATCGCTTTTCAAATGTATTGGCGAAACTTAAAGTGCTATCAATATTCAGACATTTTGAGAGAAATATACCCGTTTACATTGAAATAATTCCTCAAGAAGGAAAGAATGATATTTTTTGCGTTTATTACTGAAATTTATTCATCCTGGATCCGTTTTTAATTGTCGAAAATCTCTTCGTGAATGACCCGTGTCAATGGCTTGATATATCGTTATTCACGAAAGCTTACTAACAAAATAAGATTTTTACGCAACTGTTCATTTTATTCGCTATCCAAGTATAGCTATCACATACGGACAGAATCTTGATCCACCCATCCATCTATCCCCCCTCTCTCTCTCCCCGGGTCTCTCTCTCTCTCTCTATTTCCCCATCCATCCATCTATCTATTGAGAAAACTGTGCAACGATCTGTCCACATGTGCAATTAAAAAAAAAAACAAACCAAAAAAAACAAAAAAACAATTCAACGATCTGTCTTGAAATGTAGTTAAAAATGTCCAGCGATCTCTCTCTCTCTCTCTGTTCAATTTTAATAAATTGAAGATTCCAGGTTTTGTTTTCTTCAAAAGTTATTTGGAAAATGGCTAAACCTTTTGCAGACAGTGAAGGCCCTGATTAGACGCCGCATTCTGGGCCTGCACTGTTTGCCACTTACCCCTTTTGGGGTTTCCGGTACCAAATGGGTTAATGTAAGGGCTGGGCAGGTTGAACAAATCTACAAATCTACCAGATTTTACTGTAAACTCTTGCACTTGCGAAGGAGTGTTTCATTCTCGTGCACTGAAAGGGTGTTTTATGTTTGTTTCGAATTTAATGTTCCAATCCCACTGAGTCTTGATGGGTTCGAGGCTCGAGCACTGGGCAAATGTCATTTTATTAAGCAACGCCGTATTATCGCCAACGCAACGTTCTGACGTTTCATCGACGTTGCAAAGTCAAATTCAATGCATCGCTTTGGTGTTGGTTTGGTGTAGACACGACGTTGTTGACACGTTGACATAGAGTTATTAAACGACAAACTGTAATTTACATTTACCTACGCTCGCTAAGAGAGAGAGAGAGAGAGAGAGAGAGAGAGAGAGAGAGAGAGAGAGAGAAAGAGAGAGAGAGAGACCCTGTTGGGTCGGAATTTGCCATCATTAAAACATGCCTATGCGACTTGACCCACTAAACCCCTACGTTTATATAGTAAAACTGGGGTTTACAGGGGTAACCATTATTTTTCTTAATTCTGCTCAAAAAGGTAGATTCTGGGTGCTCGATAAAACCGCATCGACGAGGCGGTTCTATCGAGTCCCCGCAATCAATGTTTTGAGCACAATTAAGAAAATTATCACAATTTTTCATCTTAAAATTTCCATTTTTTGCCCCAAAAAATTGATAATGTATTTGTATAGGCATGTTTTCGTGATGCGAAATTTCACACCTGGCAGCATAAAAGTGTTTCTCTCATTATCTTACATTAGAATTCGTCAAAAGTTTAAAAGAATTCCAATGTTTCACGCTGTAATTAACATATCATCTGTCCCACTGCACGAAGCAATACGACAGAATGAGTGGCCGTTGACGGCCAGGGCTTTTCCCGTTCTAGTTTTAGAACCGGAAGTACGTTACGAAAAAAGCTCCTATTTGGCGCCAAAACATAACCATTCACGAGGTAGTAGAATAGTCCGTTTTTATGCCCCCAACTTTGAAAAAGTTGGAGGGGCATATTGCTTCTACCTCGTTCGTCCGTTCGTCCGTTCGTCTGTTCGTCCGTTCGTCCGTTCGTCCGTTCGTCCGTCCGTTACGCTTTTGATGCATAGCATAACTAAAGAACCGTGTATGCTAGGGTTTTGAAATTTCATATATGGATTCCTCATGGAAAATTAGCTGACGCGTATTTTTTTTCTAGTCCGGATTATGCCCCCTTCAAGAGTTATTGCCCTTTGAAATTTTTTTAATAAAATCTTGTCAGCAAGATATCTCAAAAACTATTGGAGCTAGAGCCTTGAAAGTTGGTGATTATATTGGTGGTGATGAGTAGATGAACTGATTAACTTTTGACAAAATTCTGAAAAATACTTTTTGAGTTATGGCCCTTTGTCATTTTGGTAATTTGTGCCCATTGTAATGTATGCTAAAAGTGATGCATAGCATAACTTTAGAACCGTGTATGCTGGGGTTTTGAAATTTCATATATGGATTCCTCATGGAAAATTAGCTGACGCGTATTTTTTTTCTTGTCCGGATTATGCCCCTTTTAAGAGTTATTGCCCTTTGAATTTTTTTAATGAAATTTTGTCAGCAAGATATCTCAAAAATTGTTGGAGCTAGAGCCTTGAAAGTTGGTGAATATATTGGTGGTGATGAGTAGATGAACTGATTAACTTTTGACGAAATTCCGAAAAATACTTTGTGAGTTATGGCCCTTTGTCATTTTGGTAATTTGTGCCCATTGTAATGTATGCTAAAAGTGATGCAAAGCATATCTTTAGAACCGTGTATGCTAGGGTTTTGAAATTTCATATATGGATTCCTGATGGAAAATTAGCTGATGCGTATTTTTTTTCTCGTCCGGATTATGCCCCTTTTAAGAGTTATTGCCCTTTGAATTTTTTTTAATAAAATCTTGTCAGCAAGATATCTCAAAAACTATTGGAGCTAGAGCCCTGAAAGTTGGTGAATAGATTGGTGGTGATGAGTAGATGAACTGATTAACTTTTGACAAAATTCTGAAAAATACTTTGTGAGTTATGGCCCTTTGTTATTTTGGTAATTTGTGCCCATTGTAATGTATGCTAAAAGTGATGCATAGCATAACTAAAGAACCGTGTATTCTAGGGTTTTGAAATTTCATATATGGATTCCTCATGGAAAATTAGCTGACACATATTTTTTTTCTTGTCCGGATTATGCCCCTTTTAAGAGTTATTGCCCTTTGAAATTTTTTTAATAAAATTTTGTCAGCAAGATTTCTCAAAAACTATTGGAGCTAGAGCCTTGAAAGTTGGTGAATAGATTGGTGGTGATGAGTAGATGAACTGATTAACTTTTGACGAAATTCCGAAAAATACTTTGTGAGTTATGGCCCTTCGTCATTTTGGTAATTTGTGCCCATTGTAATGTATGCTAAAAGTGATGCATAGCATATCTTTAGAACCGTGTATGCTAGGGTTTTGAAATTTCATATATGGATTCCTCATGGAAAATTAGCTGACGCGTATTTTTTTTCTCGTTCTGATTATGCCCCTTTTAAGAGTTATTGCCCTTTGAAATTTTTTTAATAAAATCTTGTCAGCAAGATATCTCAAAAATTATTGGAGCTAGAGCCTTGAAAGTTGGTGAATAGATTGGTGGTGATGAGTAGATGAACTGATTAACTTATGACAAAATTCCGAAAAATACTTTGTGAGTTATGGCCCTTTGTCATTTTGGTAATTTGTGAAAAACTTTGTCATCGTTCTAGCGCCTACATTTCTTCACCAATTTCAATATAACTTCACACAAATGTTCCTTATAAAACAAACTCGAGCGAGTTCGACTTTCAAGGTCATGACCTCAAGGTCAAGGTCACTGTGGCTGTTTTTAGAAAAACTTTGTCATCGCTCTTACGCCTACATTTCTTCACAAATTTCAATATAACTTCACACAAATGTTCCTTATAAAAAATCTCGAGCGAGTTCGACTTCAAAGTCACGACCTCAAGGTCAAGGTCACTGTGGCTATTTTTAGAAAAACTTTGTCATCGCTCTAGCGCCTTCATTTCTTCACCAATTTCAATGTAACTTCACACAAATGTTTCTTATGACAATATCTCAGCGAGTTCGACTTTCAAGGTCATGACCTCAAGGTCAAGGTCACTGTGGCTATTTTTAGAAAAACTTTGTCATCGCTCTAGTGCCTACATTTCTTCACCAATTTCAATATAACTTCACACAAATATTCCTTATAAAAAATCTCGAGCGAGTTCGACTTCAAAGTCATGACCTCAAGGTCAAGGTCATTGTGGCTATTTTTAGAAAAACTTTGTCATCGCTCTAGGGCCTACATTTCTTCACCAATTTCAATATAACTTCACACAAATGTTTCTTATGACAATATCTCAGCGAGTTTGACTTTCAAGGTCATGACCTCAAGGTCAAGGTCACTGTGGCTATTTTAAGAAAAACTTTGTCATCACTCTAGGGCCTACATTTCTTCACTTATTTCAATATAACTTCAAACAAATGTGCCTTATGACAATATCTTGAGTGAGGTCGACTTTCAAGGTCATGACCTCAAGGTCAAGGACACTGTGGCTATTTTTAGAAAAACTTTGTCATTGCTCTAGCGCCTACATTTCTTCACTGATTTCAATATAACTTCACACAAATGTTCCTTATGACAAACTCGAGTGTGTTCGACTTTCAGGGTCATGACCTCAAGGTCAAGGTCACTGTAGCTATTTTTAGAAAAAATTGTCATCGCTCTAGCGCCTACATTTCTTCACCGATTTCAATATAACTTCACACAAATGTTCCTTATGACAATATCTCTAGCGAGTTCCACTTTCAAGGTCAAGGTCACTGTGGCTATTTTTAGAAAAACCTTTGTCAATGCTCTAGCACTTACATTTCTTCACCGATTTCAATATAACTTCACACAAATGTTCCTTATGACAATATCTCAAGCCATTTCAACTTTCAAGGTCAAGGTCACAATGGCTATTTTTAGAAAAACTTTGCTATCGCTCCAGCGCCTACATTTCTTCACCGATTTTAATATAACTTCACACAAATGATCCTGATGACAATACCTTGAGCGAGTTTGACTTTCAAGGTCAAGGTCACTGTGGCTATTTTTAGAAAACCTTTTTCATTGCTCTAGCGCTTACATTTTTTCACCAATTTCAAAATCGATTCACACAAATGTTCCTTATGACAATATCTGTAGCGAGTTCCATTTTCAAGGTCAAGGTCACTGTGACTATTTTTAGAAAAACTTTGTCAATACTCTAGCGCTTACATTTCTTCACCAATTTCAATATAATTTCACACAAATGTTCCTTAAGACAATATCTCGAGCGATTTCGACTTTCAAGGTCAAGGTCACTGTGGCTATTTTTTGAAAAAAAACTGTCATCGCCCTAGCGACTACATTTCTTCACTGATTTCAATATAACTTCACACAAATGTTCCTTATGATAATACCTCGAGTGAGTTTGACTTTCAAGGTCAAGGTCACTGTGGCTATTTTTAGAAAAACTTTGACATGGCTCTAGCGCTTACATTTCTTCACCGATTTCAGTATAACTTCACACAAATGTTCCTTTTGACAATATCTCGAACTATTTCGACTTTCAAGGTCAAGGTCACTGGGGCTATTTTCAGAAAATCTTTGTCATCCTCTAGTGCCTACATTTATTGATGGATGTTAATAGAACTTCACACAAATGTTTCTTATGGTATTATCTCGAGTTGCTTGGTCATGACCTCAAGGTCAAGGTCACTATGGCTATTTTTAGAAAAACTTTGTCATTGCTCTACCGCCTACATATATGATTTTAATCTAACTTCACACAAAAGATGCTTATGATAATATCTTGAGCAAGATCTACTTCGCGGCCATGGCCTCAAGTCAAGGTCCCTATGACTATTTTTAGAGAAATATTGTCATCACTCTAGAACCTACATTTATGGATGGATTTTTAAACAAACTTTACACAAATGTTGCATATGATAATATCTCAAGCAAGTTGGACTTTTGCCATTTCAGTGTTTTCCACACACGAAGTTGTCTTGTGCAAGGGGATTTGTATCGCATGCGATGCCTTGTTTTTTTTTAATAAAATCTTGTCAGCAAGTCCATATCTTGAGAACTATTAGAGCTTCATTAATCATTCTTGGTACAAACTTGCATCCAGGCATTGCAACTTCAACGCAAGCATCCATATCTGACATTGACCTATATTTCATGGTTCAGTGACTTCGTGAATTATTGCGACCACCCTGACTTTCACCATTTCTCGAAAACTATTAAAGCTTTTTAAATTATAATTGGTACAAACTTGCATCTAGGAATTCCAACTGCAACGCAAGCATCCATATTTGACTTTTACCCATATTTCATGGTTCACTGACTTTGTGAATTATTGCGACCACCCTGACTTTCTATCTAATTTAAGAGTCCATTTCTCAAGATCTATTAGAGCTTCAGTATTTGTATTTGGTACAAGCTTGCATTTAGGAATTGAAACTTCAATGCAAGTATCCATTTCTGACCTTGACCTACATTTTATGGTTCACTGACTTTGTAAAATAGTGTGACAACCCTAAATTTGACCCTGATGTAAGAGTCTGTTTTTAAGAGTTACTTAGTACATGCTTGCAACTAGGAGTCAAATTTTTATGCAGGCATCCATGTTTGACCTTGACCTAGATTTCATGGTTTGGTGACTTTGCGCCCCCACAGGCGCGACATAGCCTTCGGGGGAATTCTTGTTGTATGTTTTTGAGTCTTTAACAATATTTGTTAAATATTTTGCCAGCTAAGGTCAAGCAAAGGTTGGGGGCATTGTGTTTTACAAACACCATTTCTAGTTACTACCGTAAGATGTAGCAAATGTTCTTAGGAGCTATTAAATCATTTTCACATTGATTGTGGATTAAATTTTATGGCAGGGATAAACGCAAATTAGAGACAATCTTATTTTCACACCTTGTCAAGCTTATCGATAGCGCTGGCGGTACACAATACACCAGAAATGAAAGACACGCACCGCCAGGCAATCTAGTTTAATTGGTAATTATATGACAGGGATTAACTGAACCGTTATAAAAACATGGATGGTTTCGTCTCTGAATTGCCGACAAGCGGGAATTATTGTGATTTACTTAATGTTCTAGTTTTACTGTATTTAAGGACTCAAAAGACTGCCGATTGTAGACAATTTTTTTTGCACTTGCCCGACCGGGCGTCGAAAGATCAAAGTGCACCTGCCCGGCGCGATTTCGGACTTGTCCCGGTCGGCCGGGCAATGGATTTGTCAGCCCCTGAGTTCTCTGTGGGGCTAGGGAGCTGCTGCGCCTATTCTTGACTTAAAGACATCTAGGGAAGGCGCTGTGGTACAGTGGTAAGCTCTGCAGGCAGGCTGTTCCAGAGGCGGATACTGGAAGGGTAGAAGGAATACTTGTAGGCGTTGATGCTGCAGTATGGTACTAGGAATCTATTGGCATGCCCTCTGGTGTAAGTACCTGCAGGGATCAGTAGTGACACTGCCTGGCTATCAAGAAGCTGGTTGATGATTCTGTATAGCATGATGGTCTTGGTCTGTTGGCGGCGGGTCTGTAGTTGTTCCCAACCTAGATCTTCCATCATAACTGTCATGCTGCATGTGCGCCTGTAGTCGCTGTGACAGAATCTTGCTGCGCAACGTTGAACGGCTTCCAGCTTCTTGATGTTGGACTTGGTGGGCAGTTTCCAAACAGAGGATCCATACTCCAGCTGGGGGCGCACCAACGTCTTGTAGCAGATGGCTTTAACATCCTTGGGACATGCAGATGGATTTCTTTGCAGGAAGGACACAGTGTTGTTGGCCTTCTTGGTGAACGCAGCCACATGTTGATTCCAGGATTGGGAACTGTCGATGGTGACGCCCAGATATTTGGCTTTGTTTGTCTGCTGGAGAGTCTGGCCGTGGATCTTGTAGTCGCTATTGATGACTTTCACGTGTTGGTTATGCGTATAACCTCACATTTATCAGGGTTAAACTTCATTTGCCAGTCACGCTCCCACTGTTGTAGTTGATCTAGGTCCTCTTGCAGTGCTGTGGCATCTTCGTCGGAATCTATAGTTTGGTAAAGCAGGCAGTCAGCAGCAAAGAGGCACGCTGTTGATCTGACTTTGCTGGGGAGGTCATTGATGTATATAAAAAACAACAAGGGACCGAGAACCGTTCCCCGGGGGTACTCCTGAAGTAACAGGCGAGGCTGAAGAAGTTTTTCCATCGAGCACCACTTGTGGGGGTTCTACCTTGCAGTAAAATCTTAATCCATTCCAGGGTTCCCCCCCCCCCCCCCCCCCCGTATACCGTAGTGATGTAACTTTCTGGCTAAGCGTTCGTGCGCTACTTTTTCGAACGCTTTCGAAAAATCCAGTAGAATGGCGTCAATTTGTTGGAGGTTGTTCAATCCATAAGCAAGGTTCTGGATCGTATTGATCAGCTGCGTCTCACAGGATCTTCTTTTCCTAAAGCGATGTTGTTGGTCGGAGAGGATCTTCTTCTCGTCGAGGAATTTCATGATGTGGCTGTGGACAATATGTTCCATGACCTTGGATGAGACTGACATTAGGGAGACAGGTCTGTAGTTGGAAGGTTTGCTCTTATCCCCTTTCTTGAATAATGGAGTAACAAAAGCGCCTTTCCAATTGTCTGGTGTCTGTCCTGGGTCGTGCAGGGCCTGGTAAATAAGAGACAGTGCTGGGGCTATAGAGGATGCCATTTCCTTCAGAAATATAGATGATATGTGGTCAGGTCCTGTTGCCTTGTGCGGGTTGAGGCCCTGTAGTACCTTCTGGACTCCTTTCACAGAAAATTGCAGGGGAGGAACTGATGCTGCAAGACCTGGTTCAAGATCTGGGAAGCTTGTCATGTCCGCGGTTGTATACTCTGAGGAAAACTGGTTGTTCAGATTCTCAGCCTGGTATCGCGCTTCAGAGCAGCTCACTCCATCTTTCTTCAAGGGTGCAATGCCGGAACTATCACTTTTCATGCTCTTGCAATAGGAGTACAGCTTCTTATTGTTGGAGCCGGGGCCACTGACCATGTCTCGGACATACGCACTCCTGGGGTCTCTGCGTGTAGTCTGGTGGTCGCTCTGTATCTCCTTGTATCGGATCCAGTCAGTTTGTAGCTTGGATCTTTTGGCTCTCTTGTAGGACCTCTTCTTCCTTCTTTCTAGACCTCTTCACTTGTCTGTTACACCATGGCTGGTTTAGTCGTGTCGAGGTCATTTTGGTAGGGACGAAGGCATTCACAGTCTCTGTGCACTTCTGCTTGAAAAGTGACCATAAAGTATTAACTGTTTTGAATGTGTCGTAGGCGCTTGTGAAGTTGGCGGAGAATTCATCAAGTTCCTTTTTCATGGCAGCTTTGTTGGCTTTTTTCCATAGGTAAATCCTACGCTGAACTGGTTTCTGTCTTTGGAGAATAATGCCTGTATCCACTAGTACCATGTCATGGTCACTAAGGCCAGGCAAAGGAACGCATCGGTCTGTGAGGGTCGGTCTGTTGGTACAGAAGACGTCGAGCGTGTTCTCCAGTCTAGTAGGGAAATCTATCAACTGTTCACAACCCATGTCGTTGACGGTGTCTATGAAGATTTGGTTGATGGGCACCGAGTACTGATGACCATTGATAGAGCCTGAGGTCCAGTTCACATCAGAAAGGTTGGCATTAGGGCTGGCTAATCGGAGCTGAAAAGATACATGTAATCGATTATCAGTCCTGTCATTGCGATCAATAATCATTTAGTAATCGCTAAGATTTTTGTCAGTATTTTACGTCTGGCTTTCTGTCTGAGCATGACTCTTACCATACGTTGCACTTTACCATATTTATATTTGAACAGACAGGCCTGAGCAAACAGTGTAGACCCAGATGAGACGCTGCACTGTTTGCCACTCATCCAGCTATTTTAGGCATAACTTTGGGAAGTAAATTGTACCTATCAAATAATCAATTAAAAGCAAATCAGAGACGATAATCATTTTTGTGGAATTTATCGATCGATTTTACGATTAATCGTGGCAGCCTTAGCTGGCATCACCGCCTATCCACATAACATTGTCCCTATATTGGGAGTGAAGGTTATTTATTGCACGGCACAATTCCTGAGTGCCTTAAGTATATTCTGCAACCAACATGGCTGAAATAGCACAGAATGCACCTGAAAAAAAGGAATTATGAATTTGAGCATTTTGCAAAGGTCTCGGAGATTTTTTTCTATTATGTATGTAACACATTTTGTACCAAGTGGAATTTTCCTCCTTATAAATAGCAGGAGTTCGTTTCAAAATTTAGAGGTGTCAGGTTGGGTTTTCATCAAAATTGATTTTTGGGCCCACTCATCAGGGCTTGAAGAAATAGATGGGCTGCATGATGCATCCACACAGAGCTTAAGTCGACTCCACACGAGTACTGGTAAACCACTTTGAGGATCTAAGCCTGCCAAGGCAAAGTAGTGCGAGTCGGACCGTCCATGTTTGTAAACCCTTTTGGTTTTATTGGGCGACAGGGCTTGAGAAGTCATTTCATCTCAGTGTGGGGTAAAAGTCCCACAAAATTGGAAGCCACACCTTCAAAATGACCTATACAGTGTGGACGAGGATGTTAAACCTCAAATCAAACAAAACCCAAAAAAATCAAAATTGATTTGGAAAATGACTGAACTTTTCGCAAACATTGGAGGCCCTTATCAGACGCCGCAGAATGCGGTTTCTGATCTGGGCCTGCACTGTTTGCCAGGGTACCAATTTTTCGGGTTTCCGGTACAAAATGAGTTACATTCCCATTAATAGTGTAATTCGATAGATTTTCTGTGATAGTCAACTGTACTATCATAGAACAGAACAGAAACCCTATTTGCAGTGTGTTTATATGGAGGCAGACGGTTTCCGCCAACCAGGGGGGATGGTAATCCATGTCCGATTTCAAAGGGAAATAATTTGTGCATGCGCAATGAAATGTAAACAAAGTCACGTCAAAACATTGGATCCATCTATACATGCTATATGGAGGAAGATTCTATTTGGTACAAAATGGGTTAATTTTCCTTGCCTTATCTGAAGCTATGGATGTGTATTAAATAGATATACAGTGAAATTCCTATATTAAGACCAACTTTGGGACTGTTCAAAAGTGGTCTTATATCTTTAAGACCACTTTTGAACAGCCCCAAAGGTAGTAGCTGAACAGAGGACACTGTACGCAGAAAACACAAAGTAAGAATAATTGCAACCCACAAAATAAGCTTTTTAATGCAGAATTAGTCTTAATTTTAGGTAGTCTTAATAGCAGAATTTCACTGTATATATGTATATATTCTGCTAAGTTTGCTGAATTTACTTTTCAGAGAGAGAAGGAATCTTCTGGGAGACGTGGTTTACAAAGCATTGCAAATTTCTTTAATCTCAATCCCAGCAATAATGTTGCTAAGGAGAAGAATGGATTTTCCAGTGTTTTGTCCAGCTCTGAATCATCGTCGGACAGTATAAGCAACAAGAATTCAGAGTTACCACCCATTGATTCTCGAGGGAGATTGATAGCCAGTACTTCAAATTCAAGGAGTCCAACACCTCTGTATGGGCAAGATCATGTTCCAAGTACCTCAAACCTTAAGTCACATAAATCTAAGTCATCTAAGCAAGGGGACTTTAAAAGTAAAGGAGAACATTTAACGATTTCTATTAAGGGAAGTGATGGTTCTGTTCATGGTACTGGAGTTACCTCCCCAGGATTAAGCCCAACTGCTTCAGATAGAGTTCTATACCCTGTACGGACAAAAACTTCAAGTCAGCTAAGGTGAGTTCTTTGAAAGAGAAAAAATGATGTTTTTGTCACAATATCAAGTATGGCACAATATTAGGAGTCCTATTTTCCGTCTGTTCATCCATCCATTTGTCAATTCATTTATGACTCTGTCAACATATGAAGAGGCCCAAATCAAACTCATGACTCCTGATTTGTGAAGCGAGTAGCTTAACCACTACCATGAGGAGGTTCACTGTGAAGTGTCAGCGACCCAGATAAGGGACATATTTTATGCAAATTTTTAAGGCAGATATGCAAGTACATGTATATTGATATCAATGTGTACCATTTACGCATAAGTTTTTCAGGATACTCAATTCAACTTTTTTACCCCAAGTATTTTTGTTTACCTCTGAAAAAATCCAAAAATCGCCATTTAGTTACCAATTGTTGTTATCCCAAAGTGTACTCGATTAGCAAGTTACCACAAAATAGAACAACGAAAAACAGAACGTTTAGCACCTTGGTCATTGCAATCTGGGACATTTCTCACTGCATGGTTCATTAAGATTTGATGGGTAGATGCAGACAAAGAACAAAACAGATATGGATATGGCAGGGTGTTTGATATTTGGCCCCTAGTCAGTATGCACTGTGATTAAAGGGCGGGTTAGCCTATGGTATGACGGAAAGGTTGGGGATGGGTCTGGGAGGGGCTAGGGTATGCATAACAGGAGGGCATGACAGTGATAATAAAAGGCCTCAGATTCTATGACGGTTCCAGCATAAAGGCTCGCTGAGAACTAGAGCGATCTAGTTTAATGTAACGTTGGTTGGTGCCTGATACTCTGTTCCTTCCTGGTTGGGCCCATCTGAGTCTTACTGTCGGTTTTCTTTTGCTCCGGCATTTCAGTGGTTTCTTGCTGTCAAATCCTCGCCGTTGTCTCACCTCTGTGGTTGTTTGATTATTTGTGTTCACACAGATGTTGCACTGATGAGTTAGGAGGCCTTCATGCGGACTGAACAAATCATTTGTCTTAATTGCGACGGAAGTAAGGACGAGGATTGTGGCCACGTAAAATTGATTTAAGCCCCCTAGCGGAATTCATTTCCGCTGACTGTTCCAAGGCGGTTTTTCTGTCACGGTTTATTTTTGTTATGCTTTGTCTTTGGGTGTTTATGTGGCTTGTATTATTTTATTTTGGATAGCCTATTGGCCATTTTGTGGGAAAGTAACTGTCCTTTTGGCTTTACGCTGTTGATGTTTCCATTAGGGTCTGTTGTTTCATGTTTGTGTTTCTTTCTCATTGGTGTCTCTGATGGGAGCTGTGGGTTAATTGGATCGATTCCTGATCATTGCCTCCACTTCTATTTTTTCATTGTGATTAATCATAACCAGTTTCATTTGAATATATTGCATGGTTTTAGAACTGTGACCAGTGTAAAAGTTCTGTTACAGACACAGGCTCATATCTAGGGATCTTGTTTGAAACAAGAAAACCCACGTCTTTGATATTTGGTATGTACCTTCACCCAGTGGACCTCTACCAAGATTGTTAAAGTTATGGACCTTTGGTCAAAAATAGCTTCAGCACAGTTGTCACTTGTTTTTCATAGGCTTACATAGGGAACAAATTATAAAAATCTCCTTGTGTGAAAAATATAGCATTGCTCATCATCAGTGGGCCTCTGTGGCCTAGTGGATAAGGGTGCTGCCTCTTAATCATTAGGTCTCTGAGCAAAGCTCAGGTCACATGTGAGTCGTGATGTTCTCCATTGTGAGGTGGCATTTCTCAATGTACTCGGATTTTCTCCCACCTCTGATTAACGATCAGCTAAAATAAGTGAAATAATTTCGGAAGGGCTGTAAAACCACAAATTAAAAAATTAAATAACAAAAAAATCCTTATACATGTACCATACTCCATTGGGTAATTTAGTATTCTATATAGGACCACTATGACAGTATTTGATATTAAATTTATACATGTTCTAAGAATTTAACACAAACTCTGTGTATGATTTAAATCCATTAGCTAAATTGAGCGATATAGGACCATCATAGTTTGCTTCTTTTGTACTGTGATGAGGAATAAGTTTAGCTCTGTGCACAACAGATAAGTATATCCAATCAAAACCTCTCAAATATGCATGTAAATTTCCATTTAGGGAAGCCCTACTTTGTTAAGGATACATGTATCTTTGTCTTCACAGGGATGATGTACGACTGGCTAGAGAGACAGGTCAATGGAAGGGTGTGCAAGAATTTTATTCCACCACGTTCCACTCATTCGTAGAAATAAATGCTGCATTTAAAGTAAGTACATACCAACCACGAGAAAATATTCCACCCTGTTCAGCAAATGAGGAATAAGGTCAGTCTGTGGCACATTGACAGAATCATGCAAAAAATGCCTACCATATTTAGCCTAAATATTCAGACACCTCATCTCGATAGCATCTTTGTTGTAAAATTCTACTACCCAACCCAATTTTGTGTCTAAAAATAGCTCAATGAGTGGCAAACTGTAGATCCTCATGAGATGCCGCATTTTGCAGCCTCATCTGGGTTTATGGTGTTTGCTCATGCCTGTCTGTCCGAATAGATATGGGAAATACAATGTACAATAAGAGAGTGGAAACAGCATAGACTCAGATCTTTTATATCTTTTAGTGTGTTTGAGTTTTACATTCCTACAACAGCTAAGGTCATGCGGAGATGGTACCTCAGTTTAAAGACTCATCCGAAAGTCTGGAGAAGCCCAGAATCGAACCCATATGTCTGGTTTATGAGGCAAGCAGCTTATCCTATACACCAAGGAAGCTTCTGTTTTTATGCCTTTGTCTACATGTATGTAATCTATACATTTTTGGGATCTTTCTTTAACCCATTGAGTACCAGAAACCCAGTGTTTCAGATTGGCGTCGGCCATTGGCCGAAAAAAGGGGTACCTTGGTAAACAGTGCAGGCCCAGATCAGACGCCGCAGAATGTGGCGTCTGATCCGGGCCACCACTGTTTGCTAAAAGTTCTAATTAATTTTGAAGAAAACACAACCTGACACCCCTTAATTTTTAAATGAACTCCTGCTACAGTCAAACTTCGATGGGTCGAACTCGGTAGGCTCGAACACCACATTTGGGTCGAACTGACTTTTCAGTCCCGGCAAAATCCCTATTCATTTTAACTAAACATGCCACTCTTGGCTCAAACCACGATGGCTCGAACCCTCGAACTCTAAGCTTGGTCCCTAGAGTGCATTTTCTATGTAAAACCCCACCGATGGCTCGCACTAATTACCTTTTTAAAAATTCAAATTGTATCGATCAAGTCACGCAGGCGCATGATCAGTATCATAAGAGGCTTTGATATTGACAAAACATCTTGCCGAAACAGCTGTGTACATAACACAGGTGTACTTGATCGGCGCAATCCCTTCGATCAACAGGTCAAGAGATTAATGTTGAGAAGGTGTCAAATTAGTTTATTGTAAACACCTATAATAACCCAGGGCTAATGAGGCGGCATAAGGAAATTAAAGCTGGCTAAATATTTTTCTCAAATTAAAATTTCACACTCACATTGAGTAAAACCTGCCAAAATTAGTCTTTGCCTTAAAATACGGACCAAAAATACGTCTCATCATTCACTCCTGCAGTCATGTCAGAGAGTACGTCAGCTTTCGAGCAATCTGGTGAAGGACCCTGCAACGGGGGGATACCCAGATCGGAGGTTTCTGCTGGCACTGCCGAGCAATCTGGTGAAGGAGGTGGCTTAAATTATGACCGATAAATGTACCGGAAGTCACAAAAATCGCCGCAGCTATGATAAAAAATCATAGTACACAAAGATGGATCTTGCCGAGTTGGACTCCAATGGCTCGAACTACCGATGGCTCGAACTACCGATGGCTCGAATGTTTTTTGGTGGTCCCGGCGAGTTCGAGCCATCGTAGTTCGACTGTATATACAAGGAGGAAGATTCCATGTGGTACTAAAAGGGTTAAACCAAACATGTTAAATAATGACCAGTGTTAGTTCAGATGCAAATGTCAGTGCATCAAGGCACAGGATCTATACTGCATACAACCATCATGAAAACACGCCTATATAATTTTGACCCCCTTAACCCTTTTTGTACCAAATGGAATCTTCCTCCTTATATATATAGCAGGACTTCATTTCAATCTTTAGGGGTGTCAGGTTGTGTTTTAATGAAAATTTATTTGGAAAATGGCTGAACGTTTAGCAAATAGTGTAGGCCCTGATCAGATGCCACGTTCTGGGTCGTCTGATCTGGGCCTGCTCTGTTTGTCAGGCTACATGTTTTGGTGTTTCTGGTACTAATTGGGTTAAAGTACACTTTTATATAGTAAAACTGGGTTCTGCAGGAGTAAACATTACTTTTCTTTTTTCTAGTCAAAACATAGATTGTGGGTACTCGTTAGAAATGCCTCACCAAAGCAGTTCTAACAAGTTCACACAACCTATGTTTTGAGCAAAAGATGAAAGATATCCAATTTGTTTTATCTGAAAATTGTAAATTTTTTGGTGGTTTTAATAGGCATGTTTTCGCAATGGAAAGCAAAAGTTACATGTATGTTATGGTTTATATGGGTTTTTATCAAAACATAGATTGTGGGTACTCATTAGATAGCCACTTAGATCACCCACTCCATGTTCTTGTCTTTAGAAAGACAAAATAAATGTGCCATAATATGCCATATTCATGTTAGAATTGGCCATTTCTACAGGCAAGAAATGTCATTACATGTATTTTTCATAGGCTTCAGGGAAAAATGCTCAAAGTGCTCAAGGTGTGCCATTATGATCAGCCAGTGTTCATTGTATGTCACTTTTTGTGCTGTGTGCTTCATCAACATTTACCTTGTTTATCATCTAGTGGTCATAGTTTTGCTTCAAACTTTACCCGATGTTAACTTGGTCAATATTAAATACGGGTCATGTTGGGTCAAAAACAAGGTCACGAGGTCAATTTGCTTTAAAACCTTGTTCAACCTCTAGAGGCCACTGTATAGCTTCAATTTTCGTGAAACTATACTATTCACAAAAAGTAGGAGATATTCATGTTCCTTCGAGCCCATCAGCCTAAACTTTAGAAATAATCAAATATCGGGTATACATGTACCATGTCAATTGACTATCATCTGTGTATATTCTGTCTTTGAGCAGTATGATATTTATGCTTGAGTGGCGCAGCACGGGGCAATGAATTGTACATCGGGTAGTATGTGAATTTTAACATTAGCGACAAACAGGTTTATTGATGCAAGATTTCGATAAAACTTCCTGTATAGAATGTTTAAGTGTTGTATGAAACTACTTCATAAACAAATTCGTTATTAGAACCATGATTTGCCTAATGGAGGCTCAACGTTGGCATGCTCCAGACCGGAAGTATGCAGTTGCAGACAGCAAATGTTATGGACATGTCACAGTCCGCTGTCAGTCAACTATGGGCACGCTATCGTGGGACAGGAGCAGTAGGGGATTTGCAGAGAAGTGGACACCCAAAGAGTACTAATGGACGCGATGACCTCCTTGTTGTCAACCAAGCATTACGCAACCGGAGACTAATGTCATCAAATTTTCAGCAATACCTGCACCGTGTAAGAGGGGTTAATTTCTCTAGACAAACAATCCGAAATCGCCTTCACTCGAGTGACCTTATGGCACGGCGTCCGCAAGTTGTACTGCCTTTGAAAGCTAGGCACAATAGAGCACGTTTTGCATGGTGTACACAGCGCAGACATTGGAACATTAATCAGTGGTCTCAAGTTATGTTCAGTGGTGAATCCCAATCCCAATTTAACTTGGACTTTTGTGATGGTCGTAGAAGAGTCTGGCCTCATACTGATGAGCATTGTACAGACCCGGCTAAAGTTGCTCATGACCGATATGGAGCAGGGTCTGTTATGGTATGGGGTGAGATCACCATGACTGGAAAAGCAGACTTACATGTGTGCCAAGACAGAGTTACACTACTGTACTATCGTGATAACGTGTTGATTCCGCACGTGATACTGTTTGCTGGATGCATGGTCGTGGATTCATCTTTCAGGACGACAACGCTAGTGCTCATCGGGCACCCGTCGTCATTGTGTACTTTTCAGACAATACCATGGCCTGCGATGAGTTCAGACTTAACTCCCATTGAACACGCGTGGAACATCCTCTGGAAACGAGTCCAAAGCCACAGTCCCCCTCCAAGGACCCTGGGTGAGCTTTGTGCAGCACTTCAAGAAGAGTGGCGAAGCATCCCTCAGTTCACGATTCGTAGACTACCCGGGTAATAGACATTTCCGAGAATCTAATCTTATGCTCCGCCTACTTGGATACTGTTGCTACGTCCCACAAGCTTTGCAGCCAATATGGCGGAAACAAAGAAAGTCTGTGTAGATCTCGGAGGAGATTTATCAAGTATTCCGGACAATATTGGCGTTTCTTACTTACCGAGACATAAAACTTTGACAAAAATAAATAAATACATAAATAAATAAATAAAAAATAAAAAAAACAGCCTAACCAAAGGGCTAAGGAACTATAAAATAATTATGTGCATAATTTCAAAATATTCAGCCTGGAAAACTATCTCCAAGTTACCGCGAAGTGTTTGCGTTTGATGCGGAAAACGAAAGCACACACACACACACACACACACTCATTCAATCAAACAAACAAACAAACAAACAAAACTTAATTATAAAGTATATGCTCCTCATTTCATTATATAATAATTCCGCACCGAGGGCACAATATAATGCAACCGAGAGTGGTGCCAATCATATACACTAACCCTCTCATGCAATACGCATTAACTCTAGATTTACTGATCCCTCAAAGCCCCCGTTCATAGGGGCTTGAAGAAATATATGGGCTGCATGATGCTTCCACGCAGAGCTGAATTCCGCCCGCACATTAGTACTGGTAAACCGCTTAGAGGATCTAAGCCTGTCCAGGAACCGCGGTGCGAGGCGGACCGTCCATGCTAATAAACCCTATTGGTTTCATTGGGCGACAGGGCTTGAGATGTCATTTCATCTCAATGTCGGGTAAAAGTCCCACAAAATTGGAAGCAACGTCTCCAAAATGACCTTTACAGTGTTGACGGGGACGTTAAACCTCAAATCAAACAAACAATACTGATCCCTAATCAGAGAACAAAATGTAGACCAGCAGCCCACTCATCAACCTCAAGACCAGAGATCATGCTATGAGCATATACTACATGAGCCAACACACCCACCGCATCAGTCTGCTTAACTACTCACTAAGACAGGAGAGTTCGCGCACCTCTCTTTGAAAAGCCAGCAGACTATAGAAGGGCAGCTGCAATCCGCGAGGGCCCCAGTCAGACTGCGCAAATGCGCAGGCTGATCCCAGTTCTTGTTGCCCGCATTTATAAGCCTCAACGCTAGCCCCGCAGCACGCCAACCATACAATATTTGTGACTTAGCTGCAGTCTGAGGAGAAAAATCTGTAAATAAAGATAAAACTCCAGTCGAGTGCCCCGACCGGGGATTGAACCCACGAAAATTGGGTTACAAAGCGAGCGACACAACCACCAGGCCCGGACCAACCAGACCAGTCAGTTATGTATATTTATTATGGTCGTACAACATGTACTACATTCTTCCATACTACAGAGAGACATTCGTTTCAAATGTTTAGGAGATACTAATGTAATAATATCACATTTCCAGCTTCTTTTGACTCGGCCGCATCTTCCCCGCCCCTGGGCTCAAACGGTTATCATCGTGGCACAAGGCACCATTGTAGCAGGAGGAGGAAAAAATCTGTTAAGAAAAATCCAGTCGAGCTCCGACCGGGGACTGAACCCACGACCTGGGGTTACAAAGCGAGTGACACAACGACCAGGCCAAAAGGCCCGGAGCAGTTAGACCGGTCACTTATGCACTCTATATGTATATACAAATATACATGTTTGTTTGTTTGATTTGAGGTTTAACGTCCCCGTCAACACTGTAAATGTCACTTTGGAGACGTTTCCAATTTTGGGGGCATTTTACCCGACCTTGAGATGAAATGACATCTCAAGCCCTGCCGCCCAATGAAACCAATAGGGTTATATATAATTAGCATTGACGGGCCGACTCGCACCGCTTTTCCTGGGCAGGCTGAGATCCTGTAAGCGGTCCACCAGTAGTCGTGTGCGAGTCGGTTTCAGCTCTGCGTGGAATCATCATGCAACCCATCTATTTCTTCAAGCCCCGATGGGCGGGGGCCATCATATATACATGTACATGTTTATCTCAATATTGCCGTACTACAAAATGACAATTGTTTGATGGTCCGAATAATAAACTTCCCATACAACCCCATTACCCTGAAATGCCCTTCCCCACTACCGTGTTTCTTTGTTTGTGGGAGAAAATGGCCGTTAGTTACCAACACAGCGGCACTAAATAAAATCGATTTTTTCGATTGGATGAAACAGCGCTCTTGATTGACAGCTCGGAAACGTCTATTGGAAGTAAGTGACAATGATGCATTGCCTGCTGTGACAATGGAGGTGGTCCAACACATTATTGAGGGCTTGTGAAAAATGACGTTGGCGCTTAGAAGATTGGTCGCTGTGTCATAACAACGTGATCATTAGAATAAATATGTGGTTCAATTTATGGATATTTGATAGTTCTTTGAATTAAATGCATCTTGGCCAGGTTACATTTTATTTATTTCCCGATATTCAGCCTGAAAGTAAAATATCCCCTACTTTTTGTGAACAGTATATAGTGTTTGTCTTTATGATAACTTGGTCAGGTTGGAATATGGGTTATGTCAGGTCAAAAACTAGGTCACAAGATCAAATTGCTTTCAAACCTTATTCATCCTCTAGAGACCACAGTTTTGCTTCAGTCTTCATGAAACTAAACCAAAATACTTGTCTTGAAGATATCTTCGTCAAGTTTGAATATTGGTCATGTCAGGTCAAAAACAAGGACACCAGGTCAAATTGCTTGTAAACCCTGTTCATCCCTAGATGCACAATTTTGCTTCAGTCTTCATGAAACTATACCAGAATGGTTGACTTGATGATGTCTTGCTAAGGTTTGAATTAGGGTCATGTGTGATTAAAATCCAGGTCACCAGGTCAAATATCTTAAAAAAAGAACTTGTTAAACTTCTAGAGGCCACAGTTTTGCTTCAATTTTCATGAAATTGCATCAGAATGTTTGCCTTGATGATATTGTGATCAAGTTTTTGTTTGTTTGATTTGAGGTTTAACATCCCCGTCAACACTGTAAAGGTCATTTTGGAGACGTTGCTTCCAATTTTGTGGGACTTTTACCCGACATTGAGATGAAATGACATCCCAAGCCCCGCTGCTCAATGAAACCAATAGGGTTTATGAGCATGGACGGTCTGACACTCCCACCGCTTTGCCTGAGCAGGCTTGGATCCTCTAAGCGGTTTACCAGTACAGTGCAGGTCAGTTTCAGCTCTGCGTGGAAGCATCATGCAGCCCATATATTTCTTCAAGCCCCGATGGACGGGGGCCAATTGTGATCGAGTTAGAATATCAGTCATATCAGGTAAAAAACTAGGTCAATAGGTCAAATTGCTTAAGAACCTAGACCCACTACTGACTAGAGGCCACAGTTTTACTTTAAGTTTCATGAAATTATATTGATAAGAACGTTTGTCTTTATGACATGAGAAGACCAAAGTTAGAAGATGGATGGCGTTGGAATATGGGTCATATCGGGTCAAATCTCGGTCATTAGGTCTAATTTCTTTAAATCTGTTTTTGCACTTTAGAGGCTTCAACTGACTCAGTTGAGTGATGAAAGGCCATCTTGGGCTTTTATTTACTGACATTTTGATTTTAAATAAGGATCATTATTAATTGACTATCCTTTATTGTTCGGATGTCATCCGTATTAACATTGTGGTAAAAAATAAAAAATCATGTTTTTAATGGTGTCAGTTAATAAAATTGTCAGTATTGGCCTCGGCCTTTGGCCTCAGGCCAATACAGCAGACCTCGGACCTGTAACTGGGCCAATACGAAATTACTTGATTAATAACATAATATTTCTGTTTCCCTTTCTGTCACTGGGTTTCTATCTTTTACATTACATCACACTGACAGGTCTATAATGTACCCTTGTATACACTAGTTCATATTGAGAAATGTTGGTTTTAAAAGGGTATACAAAAGTCATGTACTTCATTTATTTTAGTCAATCATATATTGCGGGTACTTATTCTGAGCACTTGTATGAGGAGGTTCTCACAAGCAATTGTAATCTATGTTTGTAGCAGACAAAAATTTCACAATTTTTCATCTGAAATTGCAACCAGGAAATGGCTTGGAGAAAAAGATTGAGCTGCATGGTGCTTCCACGCAGAGCTGAAACTGACCGCACATGAGTGCTGGTAAACTGCTTAGGAGGACTAAGCTTGCCCGGGCAAACTGATGGGAGTCGGGTAAAAGTCACCCAAAATTGGAAGCAGCGTCTCCAAAAAGACCTAAATAATATTGACCGGGACATCAAACCTCAAAACGGCTGGGAAACCTTCAAGCACATTTTTTATATCCACCTAATTTATTAGCTACTAAATGAGTTCTGAATTGTATTGCAATAACAACATGACTCACTGACTGTTCATATTCATGCATTCCAGGTGACATTTTTTTATAGCCACATTATTTTCATCACTGTAACATAACAGTGCAGTGCTAGGAGTGTTGGTTTTCTTTAACCTTTAAGACACTGAGAAAAACTACATCTGAAAATGTCATCTGCTTATAAATGATGTTGCAAACTTTTTAAAAATATCTTTGCATACAAGCAAACAATGTGGGCACAAATCAAACTGCTCCTACAGGAGCAGTCTGATCTGGGTCTACACTGTGTGCAAAAAAAAGTTACTTTTAAGGTTCCGCAATACATTTGCACAAGAAAAATATACGTGTCAGATTTGCATGTTATTTTTTCCAAAAATATGATCCTGATTTCCTTTTAAAATGCCTGTCCTAGAAGAAGAATGTTTGGAGGTGCTAGAGGTTATTACAGCAAGTACTTTCTTGCATTAGCAACATCTCAGTGCCTTTGAAAATAAATGCATTTCTGTATTTTTCACTTTCCCCAGGAAAAAAATGAAAACGCCTTCTAGACTTTTTAAAAGTTACTAAAACAGCTGCAGATCAATAGTTCACAACAAATACTAGCGACTTGGACAAAGCTTTCTATCAAAAAGCCTACCTGAGTTGAAAACAAGAATTTTTTTTTGACATGTTTTTCTTCATGGGTGCCGCCATCTTCCTTTTTTGCGGAAATCTGAACTGCTCAGATTTCATCAATTATGCCTTTCCACATTCTATTTTGCCTGTCAACAATGAATATACCTTGAAAATTCAGCTTTATAGCCTTCTTCCTGCATATAGCATTATGACATCGCCTATCTTGGAAGCATGTCATCACTGATAAATTATTGTAGCTGTCAAATTGAAAGAGATATCCATCTTGCCAAGGAAAAAACGTATTCATACGCATTGGAACTAATTTCCAAAAATTACAATAGTACACCATTGTTTTTAATTTAAAACATAATATTCAATTTTGAAACTGTATTGCAACTAATTTCACGTACTTTCTAACATAATTTGTTCGTTAATTTATGTATAGTATGCATTCATTTTCGAACTATTTTTATGTGTAACGTTTTCCAGGTTGGCGTTGTTCGGCCCAGCTTCTTGAAAACAAATTGAGAAAATGAAGTTTTTGAAACTTTTTTTCATCAAAACATATTAAATGCATTGGGCTTCTATGAATTTTTACCAGCCTACACATTGGTAAGTAGGTGACATAACAGATCATTAATTGGATTAGATAAATATAAACTTTATGTTGTCCAGAAGTTCACCTGTACAAAAATCAATTATTTGTTTATGGTGGCTCATGTGAACCAATGAACAAATCAATGGGTAAAAATAATTTCTATACCATTGCAGTTATTGGCTGTGATCAGAAGCCTTTTGGACAAAGTTTCTGGTGCTGAACAGCCTGCTTTCAGTACTTCAGTTCAAATATAGGGATAAACTGTTGGCTTATCTTATTTTCAATTATTTGGTTTTGATTTATCCAATATCAAAGCACCCATCCTGTAAACACAATCAGTAACACGGTGAAACTTTTGTGCAGTGATTGCATAAATTGTTATAAACTGCATGAATGAAATATATAAAATGAAGTAATAAAAGCACAGAAGAAGGGCAATCATTTTACAAGCTAAATGCAAGAGATTTCAACAACTCAACCCAATCAATGAGCTTGTTGCCAAATTGGTAGAACTGGTCCTTTTTGGCTACCATACACTGAATTTAAAATAGTACCAGGTGAGCTAATTACATTTTTTGAATTTTTCGGAATCATTATTTTCAGTTCTTTTTAGGTATTTTATTTGAAATTCCTCTGTTGCAGTGCCTAAAGGCAACCTTGAGCCACATTTCTATGATAGTATTTTACACATTGTGGTTCTGTGGATTGAAATATCATTTTTTTGCAAAACCAAGGAAAAATGCAATTATTTACTAAAATGGTGTCTTTCGAATAAAAATCTTTGGCTTTCATATTCTTACATTTACATGGACTACCATCTGCTGAAAAATCTTTTTGGGTAATTATTTGCAAATATGATTTTTTCAGTACCCCAAATGTAGTGAAATAACTGTATTGAGGAACCTTAAGGTAACGAGTAGACGGCAAAGCAGACGACAATTGTCATGATTGGCATTTTTTTGGTTAAAACCTTAACTCATGATGTGTTTTTTTCTCTAGAGAAAAATGACCAAAAATTCATGCTTCACTGATAATTTAACCAGATGTTGTTTTGGGGTACTGGCATCATCTATCTCCACTAATGACTGCCATCTATCTCCACTAATGACTGCTCACAGCAGGTGGCATTACTAGCTTTACCTGGCAGACTACTTTTATTCAAAATATCTCTCAGTTCCATTAGAAAGGTTTGATCTTAAAATACAGTTTGATCTTAAAATACTTATTTTTCCAGCTAGAAAAACATTTGAAACTTGTAATTTGGTTCAAATTTTATGCAGATTTTTATTTTCACCCCATTTTTTTACTGATAAATTAACATTTTAAATTGAGAAATTTTAGTATAGATTTCAAATAACCCCTAAGTAACTGTCTTATCAGCATTACCTAGCGATTGCATAACTTAACATCATTTTGTTGCCTTCTCCATGGTATTTTATGGTCATAGTCATAAGAAACATGTGGTAATGTGATACCCCACTTACCCGACTTTTATATACTATTAGTCAGGAAGGTAGGGGTGTGTGTGTGGGGGGGGGGGGCAATTTCTCTAAGAGAAAAACACTGCACGTGGATTCATGATAGGCTTGGTCACCACTGGCAAACAGTGTAGACCCAGATCAGACACCACAAAATGTGGCATCTGATCATTCATTTTCTACTCCATCTGCCTTAAATATAGGAACTGAGCCCATACCCAAAAAAACTGGGAGCTGCCCACTGGAGCTGCCTATAGGCAGCCCATGGGAATCACAGTAGGCTGCCTATGGGAAATTTGCCATGCAAATTTTGAGTGACCTACTCCTTATATGGAGCAGGCATCTATAATAACCAAAAAGGGAGTGGATGCCTACTGCTGCCTACTGAGCTGCCTACTGCTGCCTACTGAGCCGCCTACTGCTGCCTACTGAGCTGCCTACCCTGCCTGCTACTGCCTACTGAGCTGCCTACTCTGCCTGCTACTGCCTACTGAGCTGCCTACTGCTCCCTACTGAGCTGCCAACTCTGCCTACTGAGCTGCCTACTGCTGCCTATTGAGCTGCCTACTGCTGTCTACTGAGCTACCTACTGCTGCCTACTCTGCCTTTTGAGCTGCCAACTCTGCCTACTGAGCTGCCTACTGCTGCCTATTGAGCTGCCTACTGCTGTCTACTGAGCTACCTACTGCTGCCTACTCTGCCTTTTGAGCTGCCTACTCTGCCTATTGAGCTGCCTACTGCTTTTTTCCTTGGCTACTCACTTGCCTAGCTGGACCGGGCCGGGCTGGGAAGGGTAGGGCAGTTGGAAATGCATCTGACTGAGAAGCCAGATGTTGCAGTGGCCAGGTAACAATAGACCTTTTAAGTGCAAATTGATCTTGAAATATTTTCTATGGTCATTCTCCACCTACTGCTGATTCAAGAAGGGTAGTTTTCATTATACTGGCAAAAGTATAGTACTGGTTAACTACTTAGGTCTAAGCTTGCACAACAACTGTTAGGTTAGGTTAAATAACCTCACTTGACATAATCTTTGTGTTGAAAGTGCTTATAATGGGGTCTCAGGTTGACGATTCAAGCAATAAGCATCATATCATCATTTGAAAATCTCTACATGTATAAGGCAAGTGAGTGAGTGTTTGAGTTTTACATCTCACCAACAGCTAAGGTCATACGAAGATGAGATCTCAGTTTACAGACTCATCAGAAAGTCTGAAGAAGCCTGGGATCAATCTTGCGACCCCTGGTTTATAAGGGGAGTAGCATAACCATTACACCATATAGGCTTCTACATGTATAAGGCAGAAGCCTCCGTGGTGCAGTGGTTACGCTACTCGCCTTGTAAACCAGGGATCGCAGGATCGATCCCGGGCTTCTCCAGACTTTCGGATGAGTCTTTAAACCGAGGTCCCGTCTCCGTATGACCTTAGCTGTTGGTGGGACGTTAAACTAAAACTCACTCACTCACATGTATAAGGCAAGCAGATCTATATATCTTAATGTGTAGTCAGTGGTACACCAGATTTACATACCGTATTCGCCCTAATTACCGCACCGCACGCTTAGTTTTTTCAAAATCGTGTCAAAAAGTCGTGGTGAAATATCTACCTAATTAGCGCACACTTGATACGAAAACAGTAGCTTCTGAGATGATGCATACTGATATATAATGGGACAGGAAAGGATACTTAAGCATTGCCTTCACTGTTGAATAAATATCAGTAAGTTTGTATAGATTTACTGTGAGATCTTCAAGAGGAGGCTACTGTAACATGTGCGCTTATGCATTTCCTTTTCAAAAATAGCTTTGGTGTGCGCTTATAGGAGCATGTGCGGTAATTAGGGCGAATACGGTATGTATTGCATCAACTTGCTTTAAAATATATGTAACAGAAAAAAACATTGAATTAAATTGAGCGAATTAAGGTTCCTCAATACAGTTATTTCACTACATTTGAGGTACTGAAAAAATCACATTTGCAAATATATACCCAAACAGATTTTTCATCAGATGATAGTCCATATAAATGTAAGAATATGAAAGCAAAAGTTTTTTGTTCGAAAGTCACCATTTTAGTAATTTATTGCATTTTTCCTTGGTTTTGCAAAAAAAATGATATCTTAATCCACAGAACCACAATATGTAAAATACTGTCATAGAAATGTGGCTCAAGGTTGCCTTTAGGCACTGCAACAGAGGAATTTCAAGTAAAATACCTAAATAGTACTGAAAATTAATGATTCCCAAAAATTAAAAAATGTCATCATCACACCTGGTACTATTTTTAAATTCAGTGTATGGTAGCCAAAAATGACCAGTTCTACCAATTTGGCAACAAGCTGATTGATTGGATTGAGGTGTTGAAATCTCTTGCATTCAGCTTGTAAAATGATTGCTCTTCTTCAGTGCTTTTAGTACTTCATTTAATTGCATTCATGCAATTTATGCAATCAATGCACCAAAGTTTCACTGTGTTATTGATTGTGTTTACAGGATGGGTGTTTTGATAATGGAATGGATAAATAAAAAACCTAGAAATTAACATAAAAACAGTTTATCCCCATATTTGAGCCGAAGGACTGAAAGCAGCCTGTTCAGCACCAGAAACGTTGTCCAAAAGGCTTCTGATCACTGCCAATAGCTGGAACGGTTTAGAAATGATTTTTACCCATTGAATTGTTACATTGGATCACATGAGCCACCATAAACAAATAATTGACTTTTGGACAGGTGAACTTCTGAACAACACAATATTTATATTTATCTAATCAAATTAATGATCTGTTGTGTCACCTACTTACCAATGTGTATAAGCTGGTCAAAACTCATAGAAGCCCAATGCCTTCAATATGTTTTGATGAAAAAAGTTTCAAAATTTGTTTTTTTTTTCAATTTGTTTACTTGTAGCTGGGCCGAACAACACAAACAGGACAATGTTACACGTAAAACCTAGTTTGGAAATGAATGCATACTATTCATAAATTGACGAACACATTATGTTAGAAAGTAGGTGAAATTAGTTACAAGACAGTTTCAAATATGAATATTATGTTTCAGATTAAAAACAATGTTGTACTATTGCTATTTTTGCAAAATTAGTTCCAAGGCGTATGAATACGTTTTTGCTTTGGCAAGATGGAAATCTCATCAATTTGACAGCTACAATAATTTATCAGTGATGACAGGCTTCCAAGATAGACGATGTCATTATGCTATATGCAGGAAGAAGGCCATGTAACTGAATATTCAAGGTATCATTGATGATGGGCAAAAATAAAATGTAGAAGGCATAATTGATGAAATCTGAGCATTTCAGATTTACCACAAAAAAGATGGCGGTGCCCATGAAGACAAAACATGTCAAAAAAAAAGAAAAGAAAGCCTTGTCCGAGTCGCTAGTTTTGAATGTGAACTATTGATCTGCAGCTGTTTTAGGAACTTTTAAAAAGTCCAGAAAGCGGTTTCATTTTTTTTCCTGGTAAAAGTGAAAAATACAGAATTGCATTTATTTTCAAAGGCACAGGGATGTTGCTAATGCAAGAAAGTACTTGCTGTAATAACCGTTGGTACCTCCAAACCTTCTTCTTCTGGGACTGGCATTTTAAAAGGAAATCAGGATCATATTTTGGGAAAAATTAACATGCAAATCTGACACCTATATTTTCCTTGTGCAAATGTATTGAGGAACCTTAAACCCTTTCCTGTATACCAACAAGCATAGTAGTTTTCTTCACTAATTAACAAACAAGTAGTCTACTTACATTTATTGAAATAATTTTTGTTACATCTAAAACATCCCAAATCCACACTTTCAAAACTTTATCATAACAAAGACTTAGCAATCAAAATGGCTACTATATTTTCCCACTAATTTCACCAGACAAAGGATTTAGGTCAAAATGGAGTTGCCTACTCTTGCCTACAATGAAAAATAAATTCAGTTGGAGCTGCCTACTCTGCCTACTGCAGAAAGTAAAGTATCATGGAGTGGCCTACTTTGCCTACTGTTAAAAAGAAATTAAGTTTGAGCTGCCTACTCTGTCTAAAGGCTGCAAGAGGGGCAACAAATAGGTGGCTCTTGCCTACTGGAGCTGCCTACAGATTTTAAGTAAAACAGTAGCCTGCCTATGGGCAACCCATAGGCAGCGTATTTTTCTTTTTTGCATGGGAAGGGGTTAAACAAAACATTTAACGTCACTGTTCAGGACCATTGTCCCAATTGAAACTAGAGACAGTCAATCTAACAGATTTGTCAGAGCTTTATCACAGGAATGGTCACTCTCTGCTGCACTACTGGGGAGTAAAATCAGTCTTGTTAAAATTTTTGGGTGATTATTGTGACTGAGGCAGCCTAATATTCAGAAAAGTAGAATTTTAGCTATAACTTGATAATTAAGTGATAATCATGCTTGTTCAGGTTGTTTTTATAACAGTTTGGTCTGATTGTTACAATGAGGATGGACCCTTGAAAAAATTTGTCAAAAATCTGAACAATTCTCATTTTTACCATGATTCTGCTGAATAAATTAATTAAGCCACACCCTTTGCTGATTAGCAACCAATCAACTTACTTGAAATATACTAAGAAAAACAATTGAAGGATATTGAAATTCATTTGTTTACCACAATTACTGGCAAATACCAAATTTCTGAAACTAAACAAAAATTGATACACTGATGAATTATCAATCGATATGCAAAAACAAATTCATTCTCGGTTCATTGGTTTCGGTACAGTACCTTCCTAAATGACCCTTACATTCAGCACAAAAGTCACAAGACGTCAAGCTTCATTAATAACGGGTGTGGCCACATCTAGCTTGGACTCAGGCCTGGCACTGGCGTTGCATGCTGGTGACAAAGAGGCGAAGAACGTATTGGGGTATGCCATTCCACTCTTCCACAAGCGCTTGTCGAAGCTGGGCCAAAGTTAATGGCTGGTGACGTCGGTTACGTACGCGTCTCCCAAGCTCATCCCAAGCTCATCCCAAGCATGCTCTATGGGATTAAGGTCTGGAGAGTGAGCTGGCTTGTCCATGGTTTGAATTCCCGCTTGTTAATGACGATTCTCGCCCAATGCAGATGCGCATTGTCATCAATGAAAGTCAAACGTTCTCATTACGTTGAATGAATGGCAGAAAATGTGGATCAATGACTTTGTCTATGTAACATTGACCTGTCATCATCCCATCCAACACAACAAGTTCCATTTTTAGGTTATGGGAGATGCCTGCCCACACCATAACACTTCCGCCTCCGTATGGGTCACGTTCAACAATGTTACATTGGGCATATCTCTCTTTCGTTTGTTGCCCAACGAGAATCCGGCCATCAGCGCGTGACAAATGAAATAGACTTTTCTCTGTAAAAAGCACAGTACGCCATTGTTGGGGATTCCATCTGAAGTGGGTCCTAGCCCACTGCTCATGAGCTAGACGGTGACGAGGTGTTAATGACGTTGCTTTCAGAGGCCTTCGGGCGTTAAGATTTCAATCATTTAGCCCGTTTCTCACAGTCTAGACACTGACGTTAACATTACGCACGTTCCCGAGCTGTTGACGTAACTTAGTCGCACTAAGAGTCCTTGAACGTAACGCCTGGTTCACCAAATACCGGTCGTCCCGAGCAGAAGTGGCTCGCGTTTGTCCCCTACCATGTCTTTCGGCCACTTCTCCCGTCTGGCGGTATCTCTCATATAGGCCGCTCACCACACTTTGTGAAAAGCCAAATCTAGCAGCTACGTCGATTTGACGTTGACCTACATCTAACCGAGTAATGACTTGTCAGCGCTGCCTATGGGTCAAACGTCTGCGCCCAACCATATCCAAAATAATCCAAGATACCCAACACTTCGTTTACGTGTACAAATAACCGAACTGACCTATAGCCTCATGTACGATATCGATTTTATAGCGCACATGAATTTTGCTGCTTTACCCCATAATTGTTTACGGACAATGTTTTAGATAACCACTGTAGCATGACTGCAAATGGCTGCACGAAACATGAGGTCGAAAACTTGTTTTTCAAAGTTTAAAAATGGCATTTCAGCAGATTTTGTAATTTGTTCAAAATTAAGCACGAAAGTCCAATATCCGTCAATTGGTTTTCTTAGTATACTTTATTTGTTCAATTCACAAACTGTATGACAAACAGTGTAGATCCTGATCAGTTGGCTTCTTGAGAAGCCATTTGATCTGGATCTACATTGTTTGCAAAGGTAGGGGCTGTCTTGTTCAGCGGGTTAAAGCCATTTTGATAATCAAGACTCCATATTGGTCTATGGGCCATAGATTTGATTTTAAGATAATTTTACTCATATCTACCAATAGTTAGAGTTGAATGTTAACTGGAATACCCAGAGAAAAAGCCATTTAACCTTCTGTCGCAGAATTTGGCATAAACACCTGACCTTGGCATCTCACAATGTGACCCAAGTGTGGCTCAAACCCACAGTGGTGAGAGACCTAATGTCTAAGAGAGGGGTCCTGGGGACGACAGCATTTGCTAATTTTGCTTAAGGTGTCTTGTAAAAGCTCAGTCTGTAACCATGGAAACAGAAGAAATAATGACATTCCCCCTCTACTCGAACTTGCTGATTGGACCTTGCCAAATTGGAAGCCAATATCAGTTGGACTCCCCAGTGATGTGAGAAACATGACACCTACACACCTCACGGAACTACCCAAGGGATAGTGCTGAATTAAATATTTGGACAGTATCTATGACATACATGTATCATGGCCAAGATTCATCTTAGGCTATGGCAAATATGAGTTCTTAAATGTTGCGATTATTAACCATTGTCCTGCTGAAGCCTTACTTTTCAAACAATATAGATCCAGATCAAAGTGCTTCTGAAGAAGCCATCTGATCAGGATCTACATTGTTTTCATTCAGATTGGGAATTGTTGCAATAATTTGCATCAAGTAATACAATTGGTTGATAATCAGTAGTGGGTGTGACATATTTATCCCCACGCTTTTAAAAAAAGCGTTCGGGGATATTGTGAACGCCTCCGTCCGACTGTCCGTCCGTCACGCTAACTCCTCCTTAACCACTGGCCGGAATGCAACCATATTTGCTACATGACTTCCTTACATGGTGAGGCCACGCGAGAGGGACGTTGTAGTTGGCTCCGCCCAAAGGGGCCATCTCAAGGGGTCAAAAGGTCACGCTACACTGTAAAAGTCACGCTATCGCCCTAGCGCCCACATTTCTTCACCGATTTCAAAATAACTTCACACAAATGTTCCTTATGACAATATCTCGAGAGAGTTCGACTTTCAAGGTCGTGGCCTTAAGGTCAAGGTCACTGTGGCTATTTTTAGAAAAACTTTGTCATCACTCTAGCGCCTATATTTGTTCACCGATTTTAATATAACTTCACACAATGTTCCTTATGAAAATATCTCGAGCAAGTTTGACTTTCCAGGTCCTTGCCTCAAGGTCAAGGTCACTGTGACTATTTTTAGAAATACTTTGTAATCGCTCTAGCGCCTACATTTCTTGATCCATTTCAATATAATTTCACACAAATGTTCCTTTTGACTGTATCTCAAGTGTGTTTGACTTTAGTTTAAACATATTTTTAATTTTCAAAAACATTTGAACATTCAAGCAAATAAACAGAGTCAATACAAAATTTTAGGATCAGAACGAAAGCAGTAGCTTATTGAGTTCCTTTCCTATGTGTTTGACTTTCAAGGTCAAGGTCACTGTGGCTATTTTTAGAAAAGCTTTGTCATCGCTCTAACGCTTTCATTTCTTGTCCGATTTCAATACAACTTCACAAAAATGATCCTTATGACAATATCTCGAGTGTATTTGACTTTCAAGGTCGCTGTGGTTATTTTTAGAAAAAACTTTTTTATCGCTCTAGCGCCTACATTTCTTGCCCGATTTCAATATAATTTCACACAAATGATCCTTATGAAAATATATCGAGCATTTTTGATTTTCAAGGTCAAGGTCACTGTAGCTATTTTTATACCCCCGGCATACGAAGTATGCAATGGGGGTATATAGTTTTTGTCTTTTCCGTCTGTCTGTGTGTCCGTAAACAATTATATTGTGTCAAAGATATCTCAGGAACTGCTTCACATAGAAACTTGAAATTTTGCACACATGATCAGTATGACTACTTGTATTGTGGGAAAGAAAATAACGGCCAAGGGGTCAGGCCTTTTAGAGTTATTTCCCTTTGTAGTTCTTGCTGTTTAATAGTGTATATTTTTATTTTGTGTCAAAGATTTCTCAATAATTACTGTACATAGAAACTTGAAATTTTGCAAACATAATCAGTATGACTAGTTGTATTGTGGGAAAGAAAATAAAGGCCAAGGGGTCAGGCCTTTTAGAGTTATTTCCCTTTGTAGTTCTTGTTTCAGCTGAGGTGATGGCACTGGCCGGGGGTATACGTGCCCCACTGGGCACTTTTGTCTAGTTAGAAAAACTTTGTATTCCCTCTAGTGCCTACATTTCTTGAAAAATTTCAATATAATTTCACAAAAATGTTCCTTTTGACAATATCTCGAGTGTGTTTGTCTTTCAAGGTCAAGGTCACTGTGCCTATTTTTGGAAAAACTTTGTCATCGCTCTGGCGCCTTCTTGTCCGATTTCAATATACCTTCACACAAATGTTTCTTATGACAATATCTTGAGCGAGTTCGACTTTCAAGGTCAAGGTCACTGTGCCTATTATTAGAAAAAACTTTGTCATCGCTCTAGCGCCTACACTTCTTGTCCGATTTCAATATAACTTCACACAAATGTTCCTTATGATAATATCTTGAGTGAGTTGACTTCCAAGGTCATGACCTCATGGACAAGGTCACTGTGGCTATTTTTATAAAAAACTTTGTCATCGCTCAAGTGACTACATTTACTGATGGTTTTTATTATCCCCACGCTTTTAAAGAAAGCGTTGGGGGATATTGTGAACGCCTCCGTCCGTCTGACCATCCGTCACACTATCTCCTCTTTAACCACTGCCTGGAATGCAACCATATTTGCTGCATGTCTTCCTTACATGGTGAGGGCATGCAAGAGGAATGTTATAGTTGGCTCTGCCCAAAAGGGTCAAAAGGTCACGTCTGCTTTGTGGCAAAAGCGTGGGGATTTGCGATGGCTTGCCATCGACTGCTCGCTCTAGTTAAATATTCAGCAGGACAAGGGTTAAGCTTATTTGTTTATGCTACCATTGCCAACAATTTTACCACTGCTTGTTGCTCCTGCACTTTTAAGCAGGTATAATAAAAGCTAAATAGTGTAAAACTTTGTCCTGAAAACCCACATTCTGTTCTTTTCATTTTTCAGGACCTGGAACTCAGATATACATGTAATAGTAATTGATACAGGATATTTATGCCACTTCTATTCAACAACATTCAATATTTTCCAGGATATGTCGATAATGATTAATATGTACTGATAAGGCCTCATTGGATTTTAAACTGACTGCTGTCTACATGATCACCCTTGGGATTTGGAATTAACAATATAATAGGGAAAACTGTCATTTATTGATAATGATATTGTTTGATCTTTAATCCCCTTTTTTCTGCTGTTCATAGCAACCCCTATCTTTGCAAACAGTGTAAATCCAGATTAGCGGCCCCTGCCCATCGGGGCTTGAAGAAATACATGAGCTGCATGATGCTTCCACGCAGAGCTGAAACCGACACGCACACGAGTACTGGTAAACCGCTTAGAGGATCTAAGCCTGCCCATGCCGAGCAGTGCTAGTCGGCCCATCCATGCTTATAAACCCTATTGGTTTCTTTGGGCGGCAGGGCTTGAGATGTCATTTCATCTCAATGTCGGATAAAAGTCTCACTAAATTGGAAGCAAAGTCTCCAAAATGACCTTTACAGTGTTGACGGGGACGTTAAACCTCAAATCAAACAAACAAGATCCAGATCAGATGGCTTCTGAAGATTTGTTTGATTTGAGGTTTACCAGTACTAGTGTGCGGGCCAGATTCAGCTCTGCGTGGAAGCATCATGCAGCCATATATTTCTTCAAGCCCTTATGGGCGGGGGCCAAAGCCATCTGATCAGGATCTACACTGTTTGTCATTCAGTTGATGGATTTGAACGAAAATATTTTATCATGTAATCTGATTGGCTGATAATCAGAAATGGGCGTGGTTAATCTAAATATTCAGTAGGGTAAGGTTTAATAGACTATAGCACAGCTCAGGTTATGCATAGTCCCAAACTTTTAGGCTCCAGTCCACACAACTTTTTACTGGTAATTGGCAAACAGGGCAGGCCCAGATCAGATGCTGCATTTGCAATGTCTGATCAGGGCCGCCCTTCCGCTGATTCAAGAATGGCAGTTGTCAGTTTCTGGCGAAAGAATGTGCACTGTACAGGTTAACCGCTTAGGTATAAGCCTGCCCAGGAAAAGTGTGTATAGGTAAACTGACCAGCTCAAAAATGACCTAAAATAGTGTTGACTGGGCCGTTAAACTCAGTGCAAACAAACAAAACGGATCAGGGCCCAGGGCCCCACACAGTTTGCAAAACGTCCAGCTTCATGTATTTTCGAAACAAATTTTGAAGGAAACACAAGCTGACACCCCTAAATTTTGAAATGAACTCATGCTCAGGTGGAAGATCTCATTTGGTACAAAATTTTCTCAAGTGAAAGTAGATGTTTAGAAAACTGTTTGTTTGTTTTTGTTTGATTTGCGGTTTAACATCCCCATCAGCACTGTATATATGTAGGTGTGTATACATGTATGTTAGCTTGAACTTTCATGTTAGGCCATTTTCTCACTTTTACTGATTCAAGAAGGGCAGTTGTCAGTTTCTGTCAAAAGAACATGCAGTGTACTCACTGGGAACAGATGTGCTTGAAATGCCCTTAATAGTGTTTACTTGGTCATGAACTATAAACCTCTTTCAAAAAACAATAGGTACAGTTAACCCCTTGTATACTAGTTGACTCTTCTATTGCTATATGTTGGACAAGTCCATTTGTCATATAAGGGGTGGCAGGCCTATCTTTTCATTTTCATTCTATTTTTGACAGAAAATTCTGTTAGCAAATAGTGCAAGCCAAGATCAGGCGCCGCATTCTGCGGCGCCTGATCTGGGCCTGCACTGTTTGCCTAGGCACCCCTTATGCAATGGGTTGAAGGGCAACATTATTACAGTATTGGAATGTAAAATAAATATCTATATTTTCCATAAAATATGCCAGCATCTTCCTTGGTATTTTCTGATCTGCTGTGGTATGACTTCTGATTTTTCACCTTTTTATTGATTCCATTCCTACCTTACCTTTAGAATTTTGAAGAAGCTGTAAATAATTAAAGAGCTAGAAATAATAGAATGGTTATTGTTCCACAGAGAGTTGTTGTCTGTGAAACAAAAGCCATATTTAAACCTTCAAACATCAGCCAATATGACCATATCAGTAACTGTTTTACAGAGAAGTGTGTAGCATAATTTATTAATTGCTACTAGTTGTTTTAAATACATTTAATTAATTGTTTGTTGTATTTATAAATTTTGTCACTGATCATCAGCATGTCACACTTGATTTCTCATGAGGAAAGGCTGCTGGGGTAAAGGGAACGTGTGGCCCCCATAAAAGTCTCCCTGGCCTTCATCATTATGTAACCCAGGATTTTAGGGACATGATTTTTTTTAATATGTTGTATGCACAAGATAATATGTTGTCCACACAAGATAAATTATGTTGTTCGCACAAGATAATATCTTGTGCACACAACTTAATATCTTGTTCGCATAAAATATTAAAGAAAAATTCATGTACCTTCCCAGGTTCCGTACATCATAGTGCAGATTAAATTTTTTTGTCTTTTGGAGTCATGATTCCATTGTGGAATTTTGAAAATGTTTGAGGGTCACTGATGAGGCCAAATTTGGTGAAACTAGGTAGTCTGGCTCAGAAAATTTTGAACTCACCATACTTTTCTGTTGCATGGTGTATCCCCTTGCTTCCAAAGGATAACCCTTTTCATAGACCATTTTTCAAACACAACTTTAGATTACTAGGCTAATTAGTTGCCTTAAATGTTGGGGCAAGTACAATAATCCAATGCACTGGTATTTTTGATGAAGAAATATGACTAGCTTTTGCAAAAGCTACTCACTTTTTTTATTTTTTTATCAAAAAGATTGGCATATTTGCCATATTAAATTATCAAAGTTTCATCAAAATGTTAACATTTAAACAACATCAATTCTGAACAACTGAGCCTGATCTTTTGTTGACTTATTTTTGTCCTAATTAAATCTTCTATGGTTGAATTTTTTTGCAAACAGAGAAATTAAGCTTGATCAGATCTAGATGCCATATTCAGCAGCATACCGGGTAGTTCTGGACCTGTTCTTATATAAGTTGGTAGATTATATGCATAGCTTATATGTTGGTAAGCAATTTCTAAAAACTGTATCAGGGAGTAGACTCTTTGGCTCATTCCTTACTGAGCATTGGACTTTCACCTAGGTTCGAATCCCTACATAGGCAGGTTTTTTTCAGCTATGCTTGGTTCCTCATGTGGTTAGACTACATGTTTGTTTGAAGCAAAGTTAAGGAAAATATCAGTCTTAATGATATATATTTGAGTGGGGTTGAAGAAATGCATGATGCTTCCACGCAGAGCTGAAACCGACCACACACGAGTACTGGTTAATCACTTAGAGAATCTAGGCCAGCCCAGGCAAAGCGGTGCAAGTCGGACTGTCCATGCTTATAAATTGTTGGTTTCATTGGGCGACAGGGCTTGAGATGTCATTTCGTCACAATGTCAGGTAAAAGTCCCACAAAATTAGAAGCAACCTCTCCAGAATGACCTATACAGTGTTGACGGGGATGTTAAACCTCAGATCAAACAAACAATATATTTTAGGGGGTGGGGCAGAAATGGCACAGACATAAGCCTGTGTATCTGTGCAGTTTGATGAGAACCCTCATTAACCACATGAAGTTTCAATCTAACAGGAGTCTGGTTATTGTCCACATCTGATTAACCCTTGTTCTGCTGAGCCTGGATATGCCTTTTCTTTGAAACAATGTAGATCCACATCAGATGGCTTCTGAAGAAGCCATCTGATCAGGATCTACATTGTTTGCCATTCAGATTATGAATTTGTTGCAATAATTTGCATCAAGTAATTTGATTGGTTGATAATCGGTAGTGGGTGTGGCATATATAAATATTCAGCAGGACAAGGGTTAAGGGAACAAAATCATAGAAGGGTCAAGCTGCTCATAACTAACAACATCGTTACTGGGTAGTTAACCCTTGTTCTGCTGAATATTCATATATGCCACACCCACTACCGATTATCAACCAATCAGATTACTTGATGCAAATTATTGCAACACATTCACAATCTGAATGGCAAACAATGTAGATCCTGATCAGATGGCTTCGTCAGAAGCCATCTGATCTGGATCTACATTGTTTCAAAGATAAGGCATATACAAGATTAGCAGGACAAGGGTTAACATGGCGTTAAAACTTGATCATTTATTTTGGGAAATGTGCTAATAGTTTTGTTTATAAAATATGTGGAGCTTTTTCACCTACAAAAGCTACTCATATTTTTCTAGTGAAACTACCGAAGTATTGCATAATGATCCTAAGTATTTGGACAGATAGGCCTGAGCAAATAGTGCAGACCAAGATCAGATTGCTCCTGAAGGAGCAGTCTTATCTGGGTCTACATTGGTAGCCATTCCATCTGCTCTTTCTGGACTCTTTGCTCGACCATGAAACAAAATTATTAAAATTTTAGGAGAATCAGAGCAATTGTTCATCAAGTTGTCTGAATTTTTAGGGTTTTTTTTTTTTTACGGTAGATACATGACATTATTATTTTTGCTAGAACTTTTTACAGTGAGGTAACTAGTGAGCTCATAAATCCAATAGTGCCTTGAACAACTTAATGGACCCACTGGTCTCTTTGATGACAGAAGGCAAAGGCTCGTATCAGACTTTTAACACTTATCCTGCTGAATAAATTTATTAGCGGCAGCAATTTCTTACTAAAGACCAATCACATTACTTGATATAATATATTTCATTCAAATCTGCAAACCGAATAACAAAGAGTATATATCCTGATCAGGCTTCTTCAGAAGCCCTCTGATCTGGATCTACACTGTTTGCAAAGGTAGGGCTTGCTATGTTCAACAGGATAAGGGTTAACTCTTATCCTGCTGTTCACGACAACCCTTTTCTTTGCAAACAGTGTAGATCTAGACAAGCCATCTGATCAGGATCTACACTGTTTGACATTCAATTCATGAATTTGCAGGAATAAATTACATCAAGTAATCTGATGGGGCTTGAAGAAATAGATGGGCTGCATGATGCTTCCACGCAGCTCTGAAACCAACCGCACACGAATATTCGTAAACTGCTTAGAGGATCTAAGCCTGCCCAGGCAAAGGGGTGTGAGTTGGACCGTCCATGCTTATAAACCCTATTGGCTTCATTGGGCGACAGGGCTTGATATGCCATTTCATCTCAATGTCGGGTAAAAGTCCCACAAAATTGGAAGCAACGTCTCCAAAATAACCTATACAGTGTTGACGGGGACGTTAAACCTCAAATCAAACAAACACAATCAAAGTCAGAATTGGGTATGGCTAAACTGAATATTCAGCAAGAGAAGGGCTAAATGAAGCGCATAGACTGATTTATATTATCAGTGGTTGGAGCCCCTGCAATACGTTTTCTTGTGATGTGGCAAATTAAATTGTGGCACTGGTACTGAAAGGACAGAAAGATTGGTTGGTAAGTGTTTGTGGTTTAATGACCCAGTCAACACTATTTAGGTTATGTTGAGCTGGTAAGTTTACATTACCACTGGCTTTTACACAAGATGTTTACTAGTACACAGGGCATTTCATTTTGCAAGAAACTGGCGCTTGCCAGTTTTGAATCAGCAGAAGGGAGAAATGACCTTACAAAGGATTTCATGATCAATATCCACAGAAGAATGTTGCTGATCTGGCAGGGATCGAACCTGCAGATAGCTAGCGACCTACGGATCACCAGTCAGAGCTCACATCTGACTGATCCACAGAGGCCGGTGAACAGAAAGAGCTGCTGTATAGTTGCCATTATTTGTTATTTTGTTCATGCAGGTTTGTTATCCCTTATCTTGCTGAATATTCAGTTTAGCCACAGCTATTTCTGACTTTGAACCAATCAGATTACTTGATGTAATTAATTCCCACAAATTCATAAATAGAATGTCAAACATTGTAGATCCTGATCAGATGGCTTCTTCAGAAGCCATCTGATCTGGATCTACACTGGTTCCAAATACAGTCAAACCTCGATAATTCGAAGTGCAAGGGACCGCAGGAATTCCTTCGAATTATCGAGAGTTCGAATTATCGAAATCGGCAATTTTCGGTTATGTTCGGATTTTTTTTTATTCAATGCAATTCAAATGACTATAATTCGAACTTCATTTCGGCGCTATGATAAAGAAACGGTAATAACTGCCAAAGCATTAAAGAAAATGAGGTACGTGAAGGTTAATCTCATCGTCTTTTATGCTTGACAGGGCTACGAAAGCAGGAAATAATAATAAAACTTGAACTTTCATTTTTATTTACAGCCATCAACAATAACAAAAATGAAGGTTGAATGCAAATTACTAAACCATTTTACTGACGAAATATTTAACCCCGCAAAAAGAACAACAGAACTGACCGTACCGTAATTAAAACACATAAAAAACATCAAATAAAATATTCATTGCGGACGAAATCAATTAAAGACACCAATTACTCAATAAAGGATCATCACCTGTAGTGTGGCCGTTAATCCGGTGTTAATTACCTGTATCTACTAATTCTTGAAGTCAGTCGGGTGTGAAGTGTAACAATCGAACTCGCCGCAAAATTGCGATGTGTGACCTTGATTAGCCAAGTAATATTTCGAATTAAACAGGGGATTTTAATAAGAATTTCTTTGATTGGGACCGACGAAACTGTTCGAAAAATCGAATTTTTCGAAAAATCGAAATTCGAAAAATCGGTAATATTTTTGCAATAACTTATAGAGAAAAATATCGGGACCGCCAGTCGTCTTCGAAAAATCGGTAGTTTCGAAAAATCGGCGTTCGAATCACCGAGATTCTACTGTATAGGGGTTGTGGTGAACAGCATGATAAGGGTTAATTGTATTTTCAGAGAGACCCACACAAAGATTACAAGAGCACTGATGACCCTGGACTGAAGTTTGAGTTCATCAACACTGTTTATGACCTTATACTGGGATTGGTAAGTTAACTCCATAACAAAACAAAAAAAAAAAAAAAATTATGATGAAGAACATTATTATGCAGAATCTACTAGAACAGGCTTGGTATTGCCATTCTGCTAAGTTTTGTTTTACCATTCTGCTAAGTTTGGTTTTACCATTCTGCTAAGTTTTGTTCAGCCTTGTCCTGCTGATTATGATATCCTCCAACTTGGAAAAAAAGTGTTTTAATACAGATCTGGGGCCAGTTGTTCAAAGCATCGTTAGCTTACTGAGCTCGTTAATGGTCATACTGTTAACTGTTCTAACAAGTTTAAGTTGTAAAATTTTGGTATTTTTGCTGAAAAAATGTGAGCAGCTTTTGCATCAGCAAAAGCTGTTCACATTTTTTCAGCAAAAATATTAGCATATTTGCCATAGTAAATGATCAAAGTTTTAATGATATGTTAACTAACGACGTCGTTAGTTTTGAACAACCAGCCCCAGAAGTTTACTTAAGAAGCAATTTGTTCAGGGTCTTCACTGTTTGTCATTCAGTTTGCAAATTTGAATGAATACATTTTTCAAGTGGTTTGATTAGTTGAAAGTCAGAAATGGATGAGGCAAGACTAATGTATTGAGCAGGACAAGGGTTTAAGGAACCAGATCTGTAAGTTGAATTCATCAACATTGTCTGAGGTCTCTGTTTTCTGTATATCTCATACTGTTGCTTGCAAGCATGCCAGCTTTATCTCGTACACCACAGCCTCTTGTAACACTGTTTTGTTATACTGTACATTGAAATTCAGCTAATAAGACAACCTAAAAATAAGACAAATTATGCTTTTGAAAGCTTATTTAGAAGATTTTAGGTACATTTTCTTAGTGTTTTCTACATTCAGTCTGCTCTCTTGGGAGACCGCCTTTGGGACTGCTCAAAAGTGGTCTTAAAGACCACTTTTGAACAGTCTCAAAGGTGGTCTTTATATAGGAATTTTACTGTATTAACCGCAAGTATTCTGACACCTCATGTCCTATTACCATACTTTGTTCTAAAATTTGAACCTGGTCCCCGCCCATTGGGGCTTGAAGAAATTGATGGGCTGCATGATGCTTCCAGCCAGAGCTGAAACCGACCGCACACGAGTACTGGTAAACCGCTTAGAGGATTAAGCCTGGCCAGGCAAAGCAGTTCGAGTCGGCCCGACTCCATGCTTATAAACCCTATTGGTTTCATTGGGTGACAGGACTTGAGATTTCATTTCATCTCAATGTCGGGTAAAAGTCCCACAAAATTGGAGGCTGTCTCCAAAATGACCTACACAGTGTTGACGGGGATGTTAAACCTAAAATCAAACAAACAAAATTTGAACAAGTACAATAATATGAGTATCAGCTGTGTCTAAAAATAGCTGGATGAGTGGTAAACAGTGAAGACCTTGATGAGACGCCACAGCATTTTGTGGTGTCTCATCTGGGTCTACACAGTTTGCTCAGGCCTGTCTGTCCAAAAATATACGGTAAATATGGTAACAAGAGATGGATCCTGAAAAGGCAAGGAATATATAGAAAAGCAAATGGTCATGCACATACCCAAGCATGCACACAAATACCTTCGCCCATGCCCATAGGGGTTTGAAGAAATAGATTGGGCTGCATGATGCTTTCACTCAGAGCTGAAACTCATCGCACATGAGTACGGGTAAACCACTTAGAAGTCCAAGCCTGCCCAGGCAAAATGATGCAACTCGGACCGTCCCTACATATTAACCCTTTTGGTTTGTTTGGCTGGCAGGGATTGAGATGTCAATTCCACAAAACTGGAAGCAATGACTCCAAAATGACCTTAATAGTGTTGACGGGGACGCTCAACCTCAATTCCAACAAAATTCAAACAAAGCACACAAATATGAGTATCAGTACATGTAATTGGGACTACGCATCTCATGTCAGACTGTAAACTGTCAGAGATATACCTGTCAGGTAGAACATTGACTTATTGACATTGTAATAGTGAGGATAATGCAGTCTGGCGTTTGGCAAATAAAATCATTCTTCCTTAACCCTTTTTGTACCAAATGGAATTTTCCTCCTTATATATAGCAGGAGTCCATTTTAAAATTTAGGGTGTCAGGTTGTGTTTTTAGCTCACCTGTCACGTAGTGACAAGGTGAGCTTTTGGGATCACTTTTTGTCCGTCGTCCGTCGTGCGTCCGTGCGTCCGTCCGTGCGTCCGTGCGTGCGTCCGTAAACTTTTCTTCAAACGACATCTCCTCCTAAACCACTGATCGGATTTTGACCAAACTTCACAGGAATGATCCTTAGGTGGTCCCCTTTAAAAGTTGTTCAAATGGTTCTGGTCCGTAGCACATATAGGTCACAGTAGCCAAAAATAGATTTTTTTCACCGAAAACTTAAAAAATCTTCTTCTCTGAAACCGCAAGGCCAAGGTCTTTGATATTTGGTATGAAGCGTCATCTAGTGGACCCCTACCAAGATTGTTCAAATTATAGTGCTGGGGCCAAAATTGCCCCCGCACGGGGGCCCTTTGGTTTTACATGGGCTTATATAGGGAAAATCTTTAAAAATCTTCTTCTCTGAAACTGCAAGGCCCAGATCTTTGATATTTGGTATGAAGCTTCATCTAGTGGACCCCTACCAAGATTGTTCAAATTATAGTGCTGGAGCTAAAAATGCCCCCACACGGGGCCCCTTTGGTTTTACATGGGCTTATATAGGGAAAATATTGAAAAGTCTTCTTCTCTGAAACCGCAAGGCCCAGGTCTTTGATATTTGGTATGAAGCTCCATCTAGTGGACCCCTACCAAGATTGTTCATATTATAGTGCTGGGGCCAAAAATGCCCCCGCACCGGGGCCCTTTGGTTTTACATGGGCTTATATAGGGAAAATCTATAAAAATCTTCTTCTCTGAAACCGCAAGGCCCAGATCTTTGATATTTGGTATGAAGCTTTATCTAGTGGACCACTACCAAGATTGTTCAAATTATAGTGCTGAAGCTAAAAATGCCCCCGCACAGGGGCCCTTTTGTTTTACATAGGCTTATATAGGGAAAATCTTGAAAAATCTTCTTCTCTGAAACCGCAAGGCCCAGGTCTTTGATATTTGGTATGAGGCTTCATCTAGTGGACCCCTACCAAGATTGTTTAAATTATAGTGCTGGGGCCAAAAATGCCCCCGCACCAGGGCCCTTTTGTTTTACATAGGCTTATATAGGGAAAATCTTTAAAAATCTTCTTCTCTGAAACTGCAAGGCCCAGGTCTTTGATATTTGGTATGAAGCTTCATCTAGTGGACCCCTACCAAGATTGTTCAAATTATAGTGCTGGAGCTAAAAATGCCCCCCGCACGGGGGCCCTTTGGTTTTACATGGGCTTATATAGGGAAAATCTTGAAATATCTTCTCTGAAACTGCAAGGCCCAGGTCTTTGATATTTGGTATGAAGCTTCATCTTGTGGACCTCTACCAAGATTGTTCAAATTAAAGCCCTGGAGCCAAAAATGCCCCCACTCCGGGGCCCTTTGGTTTTACATAGACTTATATAGGGAAAATCTTGAAAAATCTTCTTCTCTGAAACCACAAGGCTTATGTCTTCGATATTTGTTATGAAGCTTCAGCTAGTGGACCTCTATAAAGATTGTTCAAATTATAGCTCTGAGACCAAAAATGCCCCTGCCATGTGGCCCTTTGGTTTTACATAGACTTATATAGGGAAAATCTTTAAAAATCATCTTCTCTGAAACACAAGGCTTAGGTCTTTGCAAGAGCTCATTATGATGAGCTACTTGGTCTTTGATATTTGTTATGAAGCTTCAGCTAGTGGACCTCTACCAAGATTGTTCAAATTATAGCCCTGGGGCCAAAAATGCCCCCGCTCCGGGGCCCTTTGGTTTAACATAGACTTATATAGGGAAAATCTGGTTTTACATAGACTTCTATATGCAGGGTAAATCTTCTCTGAAACCAGAAAGCCCAGGTCTTTCATATTCGATATGAAGCTTCATCTTGTGGACCTCTACCAAGATTGTTCAAATTTTAGCCCTGGGACCAAAATTGACCCTGCCTGGGGCCCCCTTGTTATGCTTTGGATCAGGTGAGCGAACCAGGGCCCTCTGGGCCCTCTTGTTATCAAAATTGATTTGGAAAATGAGTGAACTTTTAGCAAACAGTGGAGGCCCTGATCAGACGCCGCGTTCTGCGGCGTCCGATCTGGGCCTGCACTGTTTGCCAGGGTACCCGTTTTGGGGTTTCTGGTACTAAATGGGTTAAACAAGCCACAGTGCTGTAATGTTTAATTTCTTCTCCATTTCAATAAAATATTGATTTATAAATTGACGGTAGAATTTCTGAGCAATAATTTATCACTGAAGCTGTTGATATTGCACCCTGTTAACATTTTCTTGCCGGAAAATTTTCTGTTGGTCAATATCCTTTTCATAACAGAATGTTTTCTTGCCGGAAAATTTTCTGTTGGTCAATATCTTTTTCATACCAGTTTCAGTACATGCATTATAGTTACCCTTAATATTAGGATAGTGATTCTGGGGAAACATTGTAGACTCAGATCAGAGCACATTGTTACAATTAAGCTCTTTAGCTGTCAGAATGTTCATTATCTTATACATGAACAAAATGTGAGTAGCTCTATGTACATGTAGTTCTGTTTTTATATCCCCAGTAGCAATAGTGGGGAGATATTGCTTTTGCCCTGTCTGTTTGTTGGTTTGTTTGTTGGTTGGTTGGGCATCTTTAACATTAGTCATAATTTTTTAACCATTTCAGATAGAGCCTGTAGGTTCCTTGTGACAAGGCCTTTCCACTCCTAGAGAAAAATTTGACCTGTGACCTTGACCTGTGACCTTGACCTGTGACCTACTTTAATGAAAAAACTGACCTAGGCCCGGGGACATGTTCGTGTTTCACAAACAGGTCTTGTTTTCAGCATAAAATTAGTGTATAGCTGAATTAACACAGGTTTGGATATAAAACGGTATACAGGTGGATCCCAAAAAATGTACAGTGAAACTTTGATGGCTCGAACACCAATGGCTCCTGTAGTCCATGGCTAATTCAGAATCATTCTTAAATCCCTAGGAAATTTTTCTGTAACTGCAGATAGTAATATATTTTGAATAATTTTGTTTATTTTGTCTCGAAAATGTATGTTGTGTGTACTCATTAGAATCGCCTCAATGAGGCAATTCTAATGAGAACACAATCATTACATTTTAAAAAAAAATGGAATAAAAATGTCCATATTATGTGTCCTGACAACCTTTGGTAGCTTAAACTACCCCCTGCAAATTTTTTAAGAACAGTTCAAGAAAAGTTCTTTCACAGTTCAAGGTTACAACATTCAAGAACTGGACATGAACTGCTTTTAAAGTGTTGGAGAACCATTCAAGTACAGTTTTAGAAATGTTAAATTGGACAATTTTTAAGAACCAAGTGTTCCTGAAAAGTTCTTAAAGACTGTTCTTGAACAGTTCAAGAATGAAGTTCCTATAAAGTTCAAAAACTATTTTTAGAACTTTTGTTCATGAACTATTCTTGAACTATTCAAGAACCATTTTTAAGAACTTTTCAAGAATATTAAATTTTGTTCTTAAGATTTGTTCAATTTAGCATTTCTTAAAATACACTTGAACTGTTCTTGAACATTTCAAGATCTGTTCATGTCCAGTTCTTGAACAGTTCAAGAACAATAGTTCTTGAACTGTTCTTGGATTCTTCAACAACATAAGTTCATGCATATATATCACTTTAGCAACAGGAGTTCTTGAATTGTTCTGCACATAAACAGTTCTTGCTTCTGCTTGCAGGTGTCAGGTGTTTTGACATAAACATTTCTGTGAAAGTTTGATTAAAGACTTGCCCTTATTGGGGCAATCACAGTATACTGAGCACAAGTATATGTTATATACAGCCATACAAAAGGGACAATACCTGCTGCCTTTTCCATATCAACCATATCTCAGCTATATTGCAACATAAAGAGACAGTTTCTACAAGCTCATGGTCCACAGCGTAATAAGACTGCCACTGGATCAAGTTCTGCAGAAATTCTGCTATCAGCCAGCCTTTAGCCTTTCTGATCCTCCTAGCATCTGATCTTGGCTTTCCCTTGTCTAGCATTTTTCAGATGACAGATTTTTTTTCAAGTTTAAACAAAGTAAAACTGTTTCTTTGCTGTGCCAAAGATTGGCTTGACAGGAAAAGGAAATGAACTTAAAGTAACTAAGATTATTGTCACTTCAGTGACGAACTTAAAGTAACTAAGATTATTGTCACTTGAGTGACATCACTGATGACATCACATGTGCTTGATGCATTCTTGATTAGTTCTAAAAGCTATAAACTAATAATTATGTCACCCAACCAGAGGGGAGGGAGACATATTGTTTTTGGTGTGGATCCCGTTTGCGTCTGAGTCAGCGTTGGCGTAACCTGTTTGAAGCACTATATCTCCTGAACCTATGGATGGATTTTGACCAAACTTGCATAGACACATCACTAGGGTGGGGGAAATGATGACCATGACCTCATTTTTAAGATCACAGCGACCCCAAAACAGTCATTTTTTGGCCAAAAATGGCTTGTTTGCACTCTATCTCATTTTAAAATTGATTGATTTTAGTCAAACTTGGTACAATATATCATTACAACATACTGCAGATTTGATTAGATTTTAGTGACCTTGACCTCATTATTCAAGGTCACAGCTACCCAAAATCTGTCATTTTGGGCCAAAGATGGCTTGTCTGCACTCTATCTCATTAAGGAATTGACTGATTTTAGTCAAACTTGGTACAATATATCATTACAACATACCGCAGATTTGATTACCTCACTTTCAAGGTCCCAGTGACCCCAAAACAGTAATTTTTGGGTCCAAAATGGCTTGTTTGCACTCTATCTCACCAGCGAATTGATTAATTTTAGTCCAACTTGGTACAGTATATCATTTAAACATACCACAGATTTGGTTAGATTTTGGTGATCTTGTCCTCATTTTCAAGATCACAGCAACTCCAAAAACAGTCATTTTTGGGCCAAAGATGGCTTGTCTGCACTCTTTCTCATTATCTAATTGATTAATTTTAGTCAAACTTGGTACAATATATCATACAACATACCGCAGATTTGATTAGACTTTGGTGACCATGACCTCATTTTCAAGGTGACCGAAATAACAGTCGTTTTGGGGCCAAAAATGGCTTGTCTGCACTCTATCTCATTAAGGAATTGATTGATTTTAGTCAAACTTGATAGAATATATCATTACAACATACCGCAGATTTGATTAGATTTTGGTGACAGTGACCTCATTTTCAAGGTCACAGCGACCCAAAAACAGTCATTTTTGGGACAAAGATGGCTTGTCTGCACTGTCTCATTAACAAATTGATTAATTTTAGTCAAACTTGGAACAATATATCATTAAAACATACCACAGATTTGGTTAGATTTTGGTGATTTTGACCTCATTTTCAAGGTCACAGCAACCCCAAAACAGTCATTTTTGGGCCAAAAAATGGCTTGTCTGCACACTTTCTCATTAAGGAATTGATTGATTTTAGTTAAACTTGGTACAATGTATTATTACAACAAACTGCAGATTTGGTTAGATTTTGGTGACCTTGACCTCACTTTCAAGGTCACAGCGACCAGAAAACAGTCATTTTAGGGCCAAAAATGGCTTGTCTGCACTCTTATCTCATTATCAAATTGATTAATTTTAGTTAAACTTGGTACAGTATATCATTACAACATACCCCAGGTTTGTCAAGATTTTGGTGACCTTGACCTGATTTTCAAGGTCACAGCTACCCAAAAGCAGTAATTTTGGGGCGTAAAATGGCTTGTCTGCACTCTTTCTCATTATCTAATTTTAGTCAAACTTGGTACAATATATCATTACAATATACTGCAGATTTGATTAGATTTTGGCAACCTTGACCTCTTTTTCACGGTCACAGCGACCCAAAAACAGTCATTTTTTTTGCCAAAAATGGCTTGTCTGCACTCTATTTCATTAACGAATCGATTGATTTTTCGTCAAACTTGGTACAATATATCATTACAACAAACCACAGATTTTCAAGGTCACAGAACCCCAAAAACAGTCAATTTTGGCAAAAAATAGCATGTTTGAGCTTACATTTTGGTGACTTTAACCTAGTTATTAAAGTCAAATGTGTGTCTAAGATATTTTTATAGTGGTGGGGGGGGGGGGGGGGACATTGTTTTCCTCTGAAAAATTTCTAGTTTAAGAATGTTTTAAGAACAGTTTTCTGAAACTGTTTTCAAAATCTTTAAAAACATATATTAAGGATTATTGAAATGCCAAGGGAGACAACTTTTATGACTTTGTTTATGTAAATTCTAGTCTCTTCAAAAAGTGCTCTACACTTACCGTTGCAAGATATTTGAACACTCATTTTCAAACACCTTCCTTGGGATGCATGAACAACCTTGGGTGATCCTTATCATTACAGCCAAACTTTGATGTTTTGATAACATTGCAGTTCTGAAATTCTTCTTAAGCTTTTCTTGATATAACCTCAATGAAATACAGAACAGTTCAAGAGCATGTTATGTTCCAGAAAAGGTTTTGAAATAATCAAGAACAAATTAAAGAGCAGTTCAAGAACACCCTAAGTAGACACCTTGTACAAGAAAAATCTTAAAAATGTTCAAGAAAAGATTATGGACAGTTCAAGAACAATTTACATGTAGGAACATCACAAATTCGTAAAAAGTTCTTGAACTGTTGGTAAAGTTCTGCTCTTGAACAGTTCAAGGACAATTGTTCTTAAAACCCTTCATGAACATATCAAGAATCCTTACTTATTTTCAAGAACTGTTCTTGAACTGCTAAGTTAAGAACTTAATTTCGCCGGGGTCTGTCCCAAACAAATTTTCATGGTTCCAAAGAAGTTTGAGCCATTGAAGTTGGACACTAAAGAGTATATTGAAAAATGACCATAAATGGATATTATTCAATATTGTTCGGATATAACATGGCAGTTTAACTAACATAGTTTCTGGTTAAATAGATCCCCAGAATAGTGTTATTAAAAGTTTGTTGTGTATCACCATCGTTAGCTTAGAATAACTGGGCACATACTACCCCTGTAGTCAGATCTACGGTAGGTCAATACTGCTTGTCATCTCCTGGCAGGTTCTTGATACATTTTCCAGTTTGTTTAATTGATTGATTGTTTTTGGTTTACAACATGTCAACTTGTTTTGTTGTCTCCCAGAGAAAGAGATAGAAGAAATAGTAGAGTAGTTGAAAGTGAGGGACAAAGGAGAAAGTGGAAAATGAATGGATTTGTTTGTTTGTTTTTAGGTTAAATGTCACTGTCAACACTGTATATGTCATTTTGGAGACGTTGCTTCCAATTTTGTGGGGACTTTTACCGGACACTGAGATGAAATGACATTTCAAGCCCTGTCGCTCAATGAAACCAATAGGGCTTATAAGCATGGACGGTCCGACATGCACCGCTTTGCCTGGGCAGTCTTATATCCTCTAAGTGGTTATCAGTACTGATGTGAGGTCGGTTTCAGCTCTGCGTGGAAGCATCATGCAACCCATCTATTTCTTCAAGCCATGTTGGGTGGGGGCCAATGAATGGAAGTGTAGAAACAAAAGAAATTACAACATTCCCCATCTACCCTTACTTGCTACAAGGACAACAAGCCTTGTCCAACTGTAAGCCAATATCAGGTGGATGCACCAGTGATGCAAGATAATGTCACCTTTGCCTCAACCACAGGGGCCAGTTTCAAGCTTTTTGAGAGGAAAGATATACTATCCTATAATAATATAGACAAGGGCACCTTCGGGAAAATATGACGAGTCGTGAATGAAGTTGTGTAGCTCTTGCAGTTTGTAACACACAAGTCAAAATTCTTGTCACACATGTAGATAACACAGTTATGTATACAATAGTACCTGCTATGTCTAATCTAGTCTTCACAGTATGGAGCAATGCCACATAATCTCCAGAATTGCTCAAAAATGACAGCATGTAGCTAAGCCTGTCTGCTCTCTTCCCAAGAGATTCCAAAGTTTTCCAGGGCACAACACAAAGGAAATTTATATCCATGTCCAGAATTTTCATCAATACCAATCACCTGTGTCCATAATTTCAATAAAAACTTGTAAATACTACTCCAAATCTTGAAAACAATAACAAATTTTGACATATCCTGGCTCTGGCAGCCATTTTTTTGGAGCCAGTAGAAAGGAGCGATTTCATTGGTTAAAAATCTCAACAATTCAAATTGGCCAATGAAAAAATAACCTAATGCTATGACATCATGATGACATCATGATTTATTTACTCCCGTTCTGTAAATAAAAAAAATGGCTGCCAGAGCCAGGAGATGTCATAATTATTATTGTTTTCAAGTTTTGGAGTAGTATTTACAAGTTTTTATTGAAATTATGGACACAGGTGATTGGTAGGTGAAAATACTGGACATGGATATAAATGTTCTTTGTGTTGTGCCCTGGAAAACTTTGGAATCTCTTGGGAAGAGAGCAGACAGGCTTAGCTACACACTATCATTTTTGAGCAATTCTGGAGATTATGTGTGGTGTTGCTCCATACCATGAAGACTAGATTAGACATAGCAGGTACTATTATATACATAAATGTGTTATCTACATGTGTGACAAGAATTTTGACTTGTGTGTCACAAACTGCCAGAGCTACACAACTTCATTCACGACTGGTCATATTTTCCCGAAGGTGCCCTTGTCTATATCATTATAGGATAGTATATCTTTACTCTCAAAAAGCTTGAAACTGGCCCCTGTGGCCTCAACCATCCGCTTTAGTTTGTTTAACCATTTTGTTTGTTATCATAGTTTTAGCCTCCATGGTATAGTGGTTAAGCTGCTTGCCTGAAAAAAGGAGGGTGGTGGGTTCAATTCTGGGCTTCAGCAGACTTACAGATGCATCTCTAAACTGAGGTTCTATCTCAATACCCTAGTTGTTCTTGGGACAAAAATCTCAACTCCTCAATGCAGACTTTCAGATAAATCTTTAAATTGAGGTTCTTTCTCAATACCCTGGTTGTTCTTGGGACAAAAAACTCAAATCCTCAGTGCAGACTTTCAGATGAATCTTTAAATTGAGTGTCTTTCTCAATACCCTAGATGTTCTTGGGACAAAAAACTCAAATCCCCAATGCAGACTTTCAGATGAATCTTTAAATTGAGGTTCTTTCTCAAAGCCCTAGATGTTCTTGGGACAAAAAACTCAAATCCCCAATGCAGACTTTCAGATGAATCTTTAAAATGAGTTTCTTCTTAGTTGTTCCTGGGACAAAAAAAACAATCATAACACACACACTCATAATTAGTTACACAATTTTAGGGTAACTTCATATACTGTGTACAAAGCCCACTTTCATAAATGATTTAATTTATATTTATACCTTGATGATCCTAAGTATTGAGACAGAGAGGCCTGAGCAAACAGTGTAGACCCAGATCAGACTGCTCCTGAAGGAGCAGTCTGATCAGGGCCTATACTGTTTGCCATTCCGTCTGCACCTTTTAGACTCCTTGCTGGAACGTGAAACAGATTTGTTTTTTAGGAGAATTACAGCAAGTCCTCAAGGTGTCCCAATTTTGAAGTTTTTTAAGGTACACATTATTTCTGTACAAAAACTTGATATAATATTTTCACAGTGAAGTAAACAAATTTGTACTATCTGATTGAGCCTTCTTTGAATGCCTTTTGATATTTTCTGAGTTGTAACTTGGAATCAAGACCCTAAATCAATAATAAAATCAAAACACTAATACTGCCAGCTCTGATGGGCTAATTGTCACCGAGTGTAGGCTTAACAAAAATGTCCTGAACAAGGACTATAGACGGTTTTGTTCAATCCTTAAATTCCTGCAATTTATGCAAACTTTGTAGACCCTAAGCAGACATCGCACTCTGTGGGGTCAGATATGGGTCTAAACTGTTTGCCATTGTCCAAGTACATGTTCAAAGTCAATGCTTTACAAGAGGCTTTCTTTACACAAGAATCTGACATCACAAAATAAAAAAAAAACACATGCCTGTTTCCTATAAATAACCTATTTTCTTTAAAATTTATTTGGAAAATAGCTGAACTTTTTGCAAATAGTGTAGGCCCTGATCAGATGCACTGTTTACCAGGGTACATGTTTTGGGGTTCCTGGTAAGGAATGGGTTAAAACAAATGTGTCATTTGTACTCAAAATTGCCTCATTGAGGCAATTCTAATGAGCTCACACAACAAACATTTTCATGATAGATTATCCTAAATATATTAATATCTAGAGTTATAGGAAAATTTTCCTAGCGACTCAAAAACAAGTTCCAAACAGCTGTGGTAAACGATTCATCTTTGTTGAAGCCATCAAGTTTCACTGTATCTGATTCATTGTCAATGTATTCTTCGAATGAAAATGTGTAAACTTCGGCATAAGATGCGGGTGAAGGTTATGGTCAAGTAACACTGGTTTAACCCACACAGTAATTATTACTGTCAGTCCCAATGCCGAAATTTCATTGCTGTTTCATTTGTTTTCTGTTTGGTGCGGTTCAATTTGTAAATGTTTTCATTTTAGCATGTCTGTATCTAAATTATTTAGTTCAGTAATTGTTGCTATCTGTTCTGGACGCCTGTGATTTTGTTGTTTGTTAACTCTTAACCCTTATCTTGCTGTTCACAACAAACCCTATCTTTGCAAACAGTGTAGATCCAGATCAGATGGATTCTGAAGAAGCCATCTGATCAGGATCTACACTGTTTGGCATCCACTTTATGAATTTGTAGCAGTAAATTACATCAAGTACTTTGATTGGTTGATTGACAGAAATGGGTGTGGCTTAAATGAAATTCAACAAGATAAGGGTTAAACAATGTTGAACCCGAAAATATCCTTTTTTTGAAAGCAGTATAGATCCTGATCAGCTGGCTTCTCTGAAGCCAGCTGATCAGGATCTATACTGTTTTCCATCCTGCTTCTGAATCCATGGTTAAAATGAAATCATGCAAATTTGGGAGGAGTGTAATAAATTGAAATATTCAGCATGACAAGGGTTAAGATTTGTTTTTCCATCTTTCCCTGTGATGTTTGGGACAGACTTTGGGTTACGCTGTGATCACTTCTGTCTAAGAGGTCATACATTTAGGTAAATAGCATGAAGAGGTGACAGAAATCTGATGATGTTAAATAGAGCAGTAATGCAGCAGGTGAACATGACAGTGAATTGTCTCTGAATCCCACTTTATATTGAGAAAACTGGGGGTTCACTGGGGTACACATTTTTTTTTCTTATTTCTGCTCCAAGACATGGTTTGTAGGTAGTCGTTACTCGTTAGAACTGCTTCATTAATGAGGCGGTTCCAACGAGCACCCACAACCCAAGTATTGCAGTATAAATAAGAAAAATATCACAGTTTTTCATTAGAAAAGTTCCAGTAGCCATTTTGAAGATGTGAAAAATGCACTTTGTGGTACGGGTGTGTTATTGTATCAGATTGCACTGACAACAAGCAACAAGTCTGCAAACATGTGTACATATTGATTGTAACAGCTGCAGCGCTGCACAGTGTATCCGGCTCTTACACTAATGAGCTGCCTCTCATTATAGGAGAAAGAGGAAAATAACAACATGACTGGTTTTTCATACTTTTGTTCCCATAGAAGAAGTCTCCTTCCATCAGCCCATTTTGTACTGAATGAAATCTTCCACCTGATATATAGCACAAGTCCATTTCAAAATTAACCCTTATCTTGCTGAATATTCATTTAAGCCACACCCATTTCTGTCTATCAACCAATCAAATTACATGATGTAATTTATTGCTATAAATTCATAAACTGAATGCCAAACAGTGTAGATCCTGATCAGATGGCTTCTTCAGAAGCCATCTGATCTGGATCTACACTGTTTCCGAAGATAGGGGTTGTTGTGAACAGCAAGATAAGGGTTAAAGGGTGTCAGGTTGTGTTTTCTTCAAAATTTATTTGGAAAATGGCTAAACTAATGTTGTAAACAGAGTGTAGCTAGCTAGGCTCTGACCAGATGCCGCATTCTGCAGCATCTGATCTGAGCCTGTGCTGTTTTATCCAATTACTTGTTTTGGGTTTCTGGTACAAAATGGGTTATTGTTTTGCCCTCAGAATCATATAGTTTTTGGCCCATTAGTCTGTCTGTGACGAAAAAACTATAAAATTGACCTTAAGTTTCAAGCAAGGTGCCTTACAGCTTTCATATTTGGCATGTGATAAGGCATAGACCTTTCTGTTGGTACATGTACCATGGACAATACCTTTTGAACCAGTTGAATTACAGTTATCATATTTGGCTAAATGTTTATTGCTTGTGACAAAACAATTCTGTTAGTACCTATGTTTTTATGCCCCCGGAATCTAGATTCGGGGGGCATACAGTTTTTGGTCTGTCTGTCTGTTTGTCTGTTTGTCTGTCTACAAAAACCTTAACATTGGGCATAACTTTTGAATGGTAATAGGTAGAGCTTTCATATTTCACTTGTATACCTTATCACAAGACCTTTCCATTGGTACCATAATTTTTTATCTTGTGACCTTGACCATGACCTTTGACCTACTTTTTTCAAAATTTTTAAAAACATTAACATTGGCCATAACTCTCGATTGGTAAGTGATAGGGCTTTCATATTTCACATGTGCATTCCTTGTCACAATACATGTGCATTTCTTGTCACAATACATTTCTAGTGGTACCATAATTTTTGATCTTGTGAACTTGACCTTGATTTTTGACCTACATTTTAAAAACTTCAGCATTGGCCATAACTTTTGATTGGTAAGTGGTAGGGCTTTCATATTTCACATGAGCACTCCTTGTCACAAGACCTTTCTAGTGATACCATAATTTTTTACCTCGTTACCTTGACGTTTGGCCTACTTTTTAAAACTTTAACATTGGCCATAACTTTTGATTGGTAAGTGGTAGGGCTTTCATATTTCACATGTGCATTTCTCGTCCCAAGACCTTTCTAGTGGTACCATAATTTTTGACCTCGTGACCTTGACGTTTGACCTACTTTTTAAAAACTTAAACATAGTCTATAACTTTTGATTGTTAAGTGATTGGGCTTTCATATTTTACATGTGCATTCTTTTTCACAAGACCTTTCCAGATGTTTGACCTCATTACCTTGATGTTTGACCTACTTTTTAAAAACTTTAACATTAGCCATAACTTTCAATTGGTAAGAGATAGGGATTTCATATGTCACATGTGCATACTATGTCACAAGACCTTTTCAGAAATCCCATAATTTTTTACCTTGTGACCTTGACCTACTTTTTATCCCCCTACCGAATAGGTTCGGGGGATATAGCAATCAGCCTGGCGTCTGTCCGTCTGTCTGTCCGTCTGTCCGTCCTTCCGGGCAGACGAGAGGTACCTAGTGGGGTTAGGATTCTGCCCAATTCAACTTAATGGGGTTTATTCCGTAAGGCACAGTAACTTTTCAGTTAGTGGGGTTAAAAATTTCGTATGTGGGGTTAAAACTCTGTACAGTGGTGCGTTATGGGGTTAAAGTCTCCATAGACTTTACATTAGTAATCCCACAAGGTACCTCTACTAAGAACGTCCGTCCGTAGACGCAACCTTGTGATGACCATAACTCCTATACCCTTTGAGATTCATTGATGGTTCTTGGCACAATTGTTCACAAGGCCGAGACGGCGTGTCATGCGCAAGAACCAGAACTCTGGATGCCATACTTTTTTAGTTATCTCCCCTTTTAATAAAATAGAATGACTACTTTGTGATGGCCATAACTCCAATACCCTTTGAGATATATTGATGGTACCTGGCACAGTTGTTCACAAGGCTGAGACGGCGTGTCATGCACAAGAACCACAACTCTGGTTGCCATGGTTTTGGAGTTATCTCCCCTTCCAATAAAATAGAGTGACAAGTTTGTGATGGCCATAACTCCTATACCCTTTGAGATTCATTGATGGTTCTTGGCACAATTGTTCACAAGGCTGAGACGGCGTGTCATGCGCAAGAACCAGAACTCTGGATGCCATACTTTTTTAGTTATCTCCCCTTTTAATAAAATAGAATGACTACTTTGTGATGGCCATAACTACAATACCCTTTGAGAGATATTGATGGTACCTGGCACAGCTGTTCACAAGGCTGAGACGGCATGTCATGCACAAGAACCACAACTCTGTTTGCCATGGTTTTGGAGTTATCTCCCCTTCCAATAAAATAGAGTGACAACCTTGTGATGGCCATAATTCCAATACCCTTTAAGATATATTGATGATACCTGGCACAGTTGTTCACAAGGCCGAGACGGTGCACCATGCACAAGAACCACAACTCTGGGTGCCATGGTTTTTTAGTTATCTCCCCTTCTAATAATATAGAATCACTACCTTGTGATGGCCACATCTCCAACACTCTTTGAGATATATTGATGATACTTGGTACAGTTGTACATGAGGTTAAGCAGGTGTGTCACGTGCAAGAACCACAACTCTGGGTGCCCTGGTTTTTATAATTATCTCCCCTGACAATATAACCTTATGATGGCCATAACTCCAATACCCTTTGAGATATATTGATGGTACTTGGCACAATTGTATACAACATTGAGACGGTGCTTCATGCCTAAGAACCACAACTTTGGGTGCTATGATATTTGAGTTATCTCCCCTTCCAATATAACAGTATGACAACCTTGTGATCATAGTACCTCCACTACCCTTTGAGACATATTGGTGGTACTTGATGCAGATGTACATGAGGTTAAGCAGGTGTGTCATGCTCAAGAATTACAACTCTGGGTGCTCTGGTTTTATACTTATCTCACCTGGCAATATAACCTTGTGATGGCCATAACTCCAACACCCTTTGAGATATATTGAAGGACTTTGGCACAATTGTATAAAAGGTATAGAAGGGTGTCATGTGCAAGAACCACAACTGTTGGTGCTGTGGTATTTGAGTTATCTACCCTTCCAATATAACAGTATATGACCAGCTTGTGAACACCATATCTCCAATACCTTTTCAGACATACTGATGGTACTTTGTACAGAAATACACGAGCTTAAGCAGGCATGCCATGCGCAAGAACCACATTTCTGAGTGCCCTGGTTTTTCTCCCCTGACAGTATAATCTTGTAATGGCCATAACTGCAATACTTTTGTGATATATTGCTGGTTTAATTCTGGTTTAAGACTTGAAAATTGGCCATACCTTTCGATTGCTTAGTGATACTGCTTTCATATTTAACATGCACTGTCCGGGGGCATCAGTGTTTGTTTTCCTGTGACCTTGATTGTGGTCTTTATCCAACGGTTTAAAAAACTGTCACTGACCAAAACTTTCCAACAAGTTGCCATAAAGCTTCATAATTATTTGAAATGTTTATTGCTTGTTACAAGACCTTACTGTTAGTAAATATACATGTACTTTCTTTTTACTCTTTTACCTTTGTCCTGTTTTTTTAAAAGCTTTAACATAAAAAATACTAAAAATTCGACTTGCTAAAATTCTCTTAAAATGTTAACAAATTTGTTTCATGATCGAGCAAGGAGTCAAAAAGGTGCAGATGGAATGGCAAACAGTGTAGACCCTGATCAGACTGCAGTCTGATCTGGATCTGCACTGTTTGCTTTAAGGCTTATCTGCCCCAATACTTCAGATCATTATGGTATTATTGTTGATGATTTGAATCTTTGCTGAGCTATCATGTTTTGATCTGTGATGTCTAGATCATTCTGCTCCTCGGGGTTCGTGTGGGCCATGCCAACTGAAAGGGTCTGTGAGCATTGTGTGCCCAGCAAACACTGATATCAGCCTACACATACACTGTATGGGCAGTCTGATCAGTTTTGCTTGCACTTTGTGGATGGCACATGCCCAAAAGCATCTTCATGCAGTCAGGCCTAGGGAAGAATATATGAGATATCTTTGAGTATGTGCATGCATGAAGACCCCTTTTCATGAGCCATATCAAGTATACAGAAACAAGTCAACCTCTTTATAACACTATTATTTGGGTCCAAAGCAGGAAATGTGCGAGTTAAACGACCGTGTTATATCCAAACAAAAATGTTTTGATTATATAGAATCTATATATATATATATGTATAGTCACTAAGTCACAGATAAGATTGACTAGGCCGAGCTATTGTTTGCACCTGCCTTTGGAATGTTCTATTAACGGAAAGATAAATCAAGTCACCCGATTGTGTGAATTCAACTATTACAAAAACAAAGCTGTGGCATTTATGACCATTTGGTCCTCTTGCAGAAAGCATGCGAAAGGCACTCTACCGAATCTTCTGGTGGACTCAACAAATTTGACATATATTGACAACACCTGAATAGCTCCGCCTAGTCAATCTTATCTGCAACTATTATATGGGCCCTATCAAGCGATTTTGGTACTTACTGCCTATGCGAGCAGCGAAGGTTCAGGCGAGCCTGCGCATCCGCGCAGTCTCGCCAGAACCTTCGCTGCTCGCTCATACAAGCAGTGAATCAAGAGGAACCTTCAGACAGAAAGCCATATCCCTGGCCCCTCTGAATGGCTGGGCATGCGAAGTTAAAATTTGTCATGACGGAATGCTGGAAGACACAAATTCGCTTGGCGGGGCTCATATAATCTATGTATTTTTGGGATCCATCTTCCAACCATGTTATATTCCAAATTGTGTTAAAACAAACCATATTATAACATATACATTGTACCGTATTTGTACAGCATGGTTGCTTAGCTAGCAGATGCCCAGCAATAATGTTTTTTAAGAATTTGAAATCCGTTTAGATGGAAAACCCCTAGAAGGGACACTGGCACAGTGCAGGCCCAGATCAGATGCTGCTTAATATTGTAGGCCCTGACCAGATGCAGCTTAAAGCCACATCAGATGTGGCATTAAGCGGCATCTGATCTGGGCCTCCACTGTTTGCAAAATGTGAGCATGATTGTCAAAATTCTTTGCTCTGAATAACACAGTCTGACACCCTGAAAATCAAAATGGACTTTCCCAGTAATTATCAGGTAAACACTTCCATCAAGATAAAATGGGTCAAAAGTTTTGGTTGTGTTTTTTACAGCCTCAAGATATCCAGAAGGTTGTTCTGAAGAGTATGATCAATAGTTTACTCAAGGATAAGAAGTAAGTATTGAAACTGTTAACCCATTCAGTACCAGAAACCCCTGAAAGGGTACCTTGGCAAACAGTGCAGGCCTGGATCAGACGCCGCAGAATGCGGCGTCTGATCAGGGCCTACACTGTTTGTCAAAAGTTATGCTATTTGAATAAAACACAACCTGACACCCCTAAATTTCGAAATGGACTCATGCTATACATGTATATAAGGTGAAAAATTCCATTTGGTACAAAATGGGTTAAAGCCATTGTATGTGCGTCAGGTCCTGAGAAACTGGTACATCTTACTTCTTGCACAGGTGACCAGCAAATAAAGGCCCTGGCGAGCCTGTGAATATTCAGTCTTGTCTGACTGAGCCTTTGCTTTTAGCAGAACTGTTGTTGTTGTTTTGTTGTGATTTTCAACAGCTAAGTTCATGTCGGGCCAGTCAGTTGCTTTTACTGTTACTGGACAAGCTATTAAGACCCTCTCAGCGTTTACCAGTTCTGAATGAGATCGCCTCCCGACGGTAGCTGACAATGGCCAGTGGGTAAGTGGCTGAGTAGAGAGTAGAGGATAAAAACACACTAAAAACAGAGCCCCCCCCCCCCCCCCCCACACACACACACACCCACAACAGGCACTTGACCTACTTAAGCCAAATTAGTGGCCATTACCTCGGTAGGACTCGTTCACTATGGTTTGAGTCAAACTAGTTCTTGAGTCCCTATGAACATCCTCTGGACAAGAAATAGTGAGGCAATTAGGGAGATTTTCTTTCATCTCGCAAATGTACGCTGTATGTGCTCCAAAGAATCGCCTCAAAGAGGCGATTCTAATAAGTACACACAGCATACATATATAAGCACTGAAGAGCTTATGGGTCTACTGGCAAATAATCAACCTAAAACTGAAGTGTGACTTAAACCATATAAAAGAATTTTTACTGCAGCTATCAAATAACACTGCTTTCAGCTGGCATATTGATGGTGATAATTGGACACATTGTCATCTATTTGTAAGCTAGTCTTTTGAGATCAATAGATGTTTCAGTTCATGATGACATTGCATTGAAAATGCTCATTGCTGCAAAACAATGAAATTCTGCTATGTTCCATAAATAGTGTCATACAGTAAACTTTAATGGCTTGAAACTGTATGAGGGAGGTTTGCTGTTGTGATGAGGGAGATGTATAGAATATATAGGGAAATTCTGAGTTCAAATGAGGGAGACTCCAGAATTTTTACTAAAATTTAGCATAAATTGGGCAAAAATTAGCATCAAAATGAGGAAATCTCCCTCCTGATGAGGGAGGTATCACAGATATGGACTTGAACAGTTTGAGCCATTGAAGGTTACGGCCAGGAAGCATAATGAGATACATTTGGACATCTTTTTGGTGTTCTATAATGAAAATGTATGCTGTGTGTACTTAATAAAATTCCTCAGCGAGGTGATTCTAATGAGCACAAACAGCATACTTTTGCATGATAAAAAAGACAAAACTCCCCTAAATTATCCCCCACTATTTTTTATGTAGAGGATTTCCCCAGGGCTCAAGAACAGGTTCGACATGTTAAATAAGCCAAGGTAAACAAGCCACTGGTGTTTGAGCCATCAAAGTTCTAATGTATATGCCATGGTTCAGTTATTTAGCTTAACAAATATGACTGTGGCCACTCAGGACACTGTCTCTAAGGAAAATAGTAAATATATATAATAACAAAATATGCAAAAATTCTTATATTGCATGGCCTGAAACTATAAAAAAAATGGTCAGACAACAATCTTGCCTCAAATCATTGTCTATAGTCTCTAAACCATGGAAATGATAAAAATGTATCACTTTAACCCATTTCGTACTGGATCGAAACCGCAAAACAGGTAACTGGCAAAAAGTACTAGTGCAGGCACAGATCAGACTCTGCGAAACGCAGGATCTGATCAGGGCCTACACTGTTTGCCAAAAAGTTCAACCACTTTCCAGACACATTTTGAAGAAAACACAACCTGTGTTGTAAAATTCAAACACACAGACATCCATTTCTGACTATCCATCAGTCAAATTACTTGATATATTCAAAAACAGCATGACAAAATGTGTAGATCCTAATCAGATGGCTTCTTCAGAAGCCATCCAGTCCTGATCAGATTGCTTCTTCAGAAGTCTACACTATTTGCAAAGGTAGGAGTTGATAAGGTTTAACCCTTATCTTGCTGAATATTCATTTAAGCCACATCCATTTCTGTCTATCAGCCAATCAAATTACTTGATGCAATTTATTGCTACAAATTCATAAACAGTATGCCAAACAGTGTAGATCCTGATCAGATGGCTTCTTCAGAAGCCATCTGATCTGGATCTACACTGTTTGCAAAGATAGGGGTTGTCGTGAACAGCAAGATAAGGGTTAAGGTAACTGGGCACTAGGGGTATTTTGGAAAAAGGGGCCATCTGTACACTTAGTGCTTTTATAGGTGTCATATTTGCCCATGGTTTCTGTTATGACAATTTTCACAGTTGTTGTTAGCAGCTGAATTGATCTGTCTTTCAAATGTAAATTCTTTAAAAGACCATACAACAAAAACAATTTATTACCCCGACATATACAGATACATGCACCTATGCAGACAGTGTACTTTAAAAATCCTAAAAGTTCCGACACCTTGAGGACTTGCTGTAATTCTCCTAAAAACTTAACCAATTTGTTTCACAATCCAGCTAGGAGTCCAAGAGTTGCAGACAGAATGGCAAACATTGTAGACCCTGATCAGACTGCTCCTTCAGGAGCAGTCTGATCTGGGTCTGCACTGTTTGCTTAGGCCTGCCTGTCCCAACACAATTTTCGCTGTTTGCCATTCTGCTAATGATTATTCACTAATTTAACTGCCTGTTTACAATAGTAGATGACTCCATGAACTAAGGGGTGAAAGGAACAGCACAGAAGGAAATGCACTGAAATATGGAGGGATTAGCAATCCTTATTATAATGGTGAAAAGTAGTCTCGTAGGAGGAACTTTTACAGAAATATGAGCCAGGGCATAGCAAAGCTTACCAGAAGACTTATATCAGCCTTTTTTTATTACATACCTACAGGAAATACTGCTGTGTACTACGTGTTTTTAGACACAAAAATTCAGAATCGGGTTCAATCCCATATCACCTGACTCACATTTTCTTATTCCATATGACCATCCTTGCTAGATCTGAGCCCCGGCATTTGGCAGCCATGTATAACACAGAGCTAGACTGAATACACACATAGGGTAACGTCAAATTTTCCCACTCATTTATGTCTGAAAAAAGGACTTTATTTGGAAGCAAAAAAGGTATATTAATTTTATGAACATATTGTAACTAAAGTAACTTGATCTGCCTCTCACAGTATCACAACTCTTGGATGTTTCCAGATCTTACACCTCACACTCAACACTCCGTGTCTCATGTGATACATTGATTTGGAAACATCCACTTGATTTGATACAATGTGGCAGATCAAGTTAATGTAGTAAAGTGATGCATAGGTGCTTGCTTAAGGGGAAAGGGAACACCTGGCAGATTTTTCCACCATTTTGCAAAGGGAGACAACTTTCAGGACTTTCTATTCACTTTTCTATAAGCCCAGTCCAACTGAAAAAGGGGTCAACTCCTATAGGAAAGAATTTGCGGCTTCTTTCCTTTAAGAGTTGACCCCTATTGACAGGGGAGACAAAAATACTTTTGCAGGAATTGCCTCCCCTGAAGGTGTATCCATTCCCCTTATAACAGGTTGGACTGTAGTTGGCTGCATACTCTAGTTTGAAGAACATAATTCTTCTTCCAATTTCCAAATTTAAGAAAGAAAAGGGCTCTTTTCTCAGAGGTCAGCTTATTTCAATAAATTATAACCTTAACCCTTATCCTGCTGAATAAATTAAACCACACCCATTGCTGACTAATTATAACCACAAATCAATGCATTCCTTCAATTCACAAACAGCATGACAAATTGTGTAGATCTAGATAAGATGGCTTCTTCAGAAGCCATTTGGTCTTGACCTACACTGTTTGCAAAGGTAGAAGTTGTCATATTCAGCAGAATAAGTGTCGAAGAATTGCTGGGAAAAATTTTAAACCATATATTTTTCTTTTATTAAATTAAAATCTTGTATTTTATCATTGTGCTTACAAGGAATCATGATAGTAGGATGAACTGGTAAGTATGAATGATCACAGATTGATCCAGGTGTGGAGGAAAAATAAGATTAGTTAAGAGGAATGGGATCACCTGGCAGATTTGCCGGCCAGTTTTCAAAGGGAGACAATGTTTGGAACTTGCTGTTCGCTTTTCTTTAACCCTGTCCCACTGAAAAAGTGGTCAACTCTTAAAGGAAAGAATTTGCTTCGTAAGACCAAATTCTTTCCTTTAAGAGTTGACCACTGTTGACATGGGAGACAAAAATACTTTTGCAGGAGTTGCCTCCCCTGAAGGCATATCCATTCCCCTTAAGGGATAATTTTCTTTTTTTCATGTTAGAAACATATGTTTTTGGGTATCTCATTAAAATAAGACATCTTTGTGAAATAGTGCACTTTTATTTCTCCAAAATGGTAATTTTTCTATGAAAATTTGTGAAATTTATCATGTTGTGTGTGCTTGTTAGAACTCATTGAGGCATTTCTAACAAGCACCTACAACATATGTCTTGGTGCGGAAATAAGAAAATAATGTGTATCTCTCAAAACCCCAATTTACAGTAGTGGGTATTGTTTGTTTGATTGAAGTTTAACTTCCACGTCAACTATTTAGGTCATTTTAGAGACGTTGCTTCCAATTTTGTGGGACTTTTACCCAGGATCAAGATGAAATGACATCTCAATCCTTGCCACCCAATGAAACCAATAGGGCTTATATGCGCTGGACCACTTTGCCTAGGCAGGCTTAGTCCATCTAAGCGGTTTACTGGTACTCATGCGTGGTCAGTTTCAGCTCTGCATGGAAGCATTCTGCAGCTCAGTCTACTTCTCCAAGCCCCGATTGGTGGGGGCTTACATTAGTGGGTATACAGGGGTGTTTATTACATGGACATGTTAATGTACCTAATCAACCACAACTCCAGATAAAGAGTATAACAAGAATAATTAAGCATAAGGGATAATTTTCCATATCTTATGTAAGAAACATAGGTTGTGGTTACTTGTTAGAATTGTCTCATTAACCATTAGTTTCTGATAAAGAGGAGTACCAAAAAAGTTGAGATAATTTTCCTTACTTTGGTGTTAGAAACATATATTGTGAGTACATACCGGTAATATGAGCATAAACCTGGGGTGCATTTGATTTACCTGGATTTGAAATAATGTTTCTGTTTCATCCCTTTATTTGTGCAGAACAGAAACATGATACAGAATCAGGCAAATCATACTCCATTCATGTTTCAAAACAAATCAAGTGCATCCAAATGGCAGAATCAGGAATGTACACCCAGAATCAAAAATACTGGTTTAACCCATTGTATACTAGCGGACTCTTCCAATGCTATATGTTGGACAAGTCCAATTGTCATATAAGGGGTGCTAGGCCTATATTCTCATTTCTATTCTGCTTTTGATGGAAAATTCTGTTAGCAAATAGTGCAGGCCCTGATCAGACCGGGGATTCTGCAGTGTCTGATCTTGGCCTGCACTATTTGCCAAGGCACCCGTTTAGGGGTTTCGCACATGCAATGGGTTAAAGTGGCAGAATCATGTTTGTGATTAAGAAATCATGATTTGGAATCCAGATTCTCATTCAAATAAATCAAATGTGCCCCTGGCTTATTTGGTGAACAATGTTTGACTTAAAAAATGATTTGAGTCAGGCAAAATCAAATATGTCACTGAGCACACCACAACCTCTTTTTACTTTGTTCACTGTACCGCAGATTAAGCTATAACACAGTTTTGCAGGTCTGAACTTAAGCACCATTTCAGTGATTTAGTATAACACTTATCCTGCTGAACAGGACAACTCCTACCTTTGCAAACAATGTAGATCCAGATCAGAAGACAGTTCAAGAAAAGTTATTTCACAGTTCAAGGTTACAACATTCAAGAACTGGACATGAACTGCTCTTAAAGTGTTGGAGAACCATTCAAGTGCATTTTAAGAAATGTTAAATTGGACAATTTTTAAGAACCAAATGTCCCTGAAAAATTCTTAAAGACTGTTTTTGAACAGTTCATGAATGAAGTTCTTATACAGTTCAAGAACTATTTTAAGAACTTTTGTTCTTGAACTTTTCTTGAACTATTCAAGAACCATCTTTAAGAACTTTTCGAGAATATTAAATTTTGTTCTTTAAATTTGTTCAATTTAACATTTTTTAAAATACACTTGAACTGTTCTTGAACATTTCAAGATCAGTTCATGTCCAGTTCTTGAACAGTTCAAGAACTACTGTTCTTGAACTGTTCTTGGATTCTTCAAGAATATAAGTTCATGCATATATATTTTTAACCACTTTAGCAACAGGAGTTCTTGAAACTGTTCTTCAACTTTTGAACTGTTAAAGAACTGCACATAAACAGTTCTTGCTTTTGCTTGCAGGTGTCACATGTTTTTTTTCTCGATGGCAGACATAAACATCAGTTATTCATCAGAAGTTCCCCTGTAAGAGGTGGAAATAGACAACTTCCCTTCCATGATCTGGAAGAATTTTGCCAACCATTTTGGGATTAACCCATTTCAGACTGGAAACCTCTAAATGGATACCGTGGCAAATAGTGCAGACCCAGATTCGAAGCTGCAGAACGAGGCATCTGATCAGGACCTACACTGTTTGGAAAAAGTTCAGCCATTTCCCAAATAGATTTTGAAGAATACATGACCTGTCATCCCTAAATTTTGACATTGACTCATGCTATATATAAGAAAGAAGATTCCATTTGGTACAAAAAGGGTTAAATACACAACCTTCTGATTGCCAGCCCCAACCATATGAGCCACCTGAGGAGACTGATCTGGGTCTTTACTAGATCAGTATGTCTGAAGAGGTATCCAAACTGCCTCACTCAAACAGATTTATCAATGTTGGAAGCAAACCATACCTTACCATACTTGTTTAAACTTTGAACAAGTGCAATTTTCTACACACTGTTATGTCTAAAAAGAGCTGGATGATTGCAAACAGTGTAGACCGTGATGCAGTGCCATGTGCTGTGGCATCTCAACTGGATTTACACTATTTGCATAAGCCTATCTGTCCAACTTCATAAGGTAAATATGGTAAATCAGAAAAACAAACTACAAGTAATTTCATTTTATAATTTCAGGCCACATTCCAAAGATGATCTCAGAGCTTACCTGGTACTAATACAGGTAACTAGACTCAATAGACTAATTATGTGGGCTTTGACAAGCAAAAAAGGTTTTTTTTAGCATGTACACTCAGCGAAAAGCTCAAATCAACCTAGCTGTACACAAACTTAGTACAAACTTACCTGACCACAGGAAGAAGTATTTGCACAGGCTGATCTGAAGCAGCGGCCTAATTGTTCAAAATAGAAGTGACGGTAATGTTAGTATAAACAAGCTTGCTAGTGGTCAAAACCTTAACTGTTCTAGCAAGTACAGTATTTAATATATGGGTATTTTTACTGAACAAATGTGAGCAGCTTTTGCATTTGCAAAAGTTACCTTTTTTCAGCACAAATATTGGTATATTTGCCATATTAAATGGTCTAAGTTTTAACAATATGTAACAGTTAACTAATGTCATCATTAGGTTTAACTATATTTTAACTCGGGATATCACTAGTTTTTAACAACTTGCCTCAGGTCTTTGCATGGCACACATACTCGAGCGCCCCAATTTTGCTTGGCATGGCTGATATTATACCATGACATTTTTATGCTTCCCGAAGGGAGAGCATATAGTCGCCGCTTTGTCCGTCCATCTGACAGTCCGTCCGTCCATCCATCCATCCATCCGTGCCCACGAATGGGTACTAGTTGGGTAGGACGTTGTTGAGTACTTTCTGTTTTATTCCGTTATGTGTCCAAAAAAGTCGCTAACAAGATTGTTTGCCTTTTGGGGGTATTTTTGTGTCTTGTTGGGTACTTTTTAACACGGAAGTACCCAACAAGTGTCCATCTGTGAGGACGTCCATCAGACCCACATTTTGGGTTTGTGTGGCTGCACCTGTCCATATTTTATGGGGCTAAAATTTTTATGTGGCTAACGGTTTATGTGGCTATAAGACACACAAATCTGTACATCTAATGTGGCTAGCCACACAAACTTTGGACATCAGCCACATAAAGGCTGTCTGTACGAAACCGTCTTTGTCTAAACTTATGTGGCTACCAGAGGTTGTGATATCTAGCCCTCTAAAGGTAGAACAGAACTTTCTTTATAGTGCACTGATACATCTTATGGGTCTAGCTCCTCACATAGAGGGACTTTTTCCTACTGCAGCATTCAGCCCCAGGACAGCCAGTTAAATTTATGTGGCTCAGCCCCATAATCTCAAAGTTTAGCCTCATAATCCTGGACATCCATGTCCAAGGATGTCCAAGGTGATGGACATAAATTTATGTGTCTTTTTTTATTTGATTTTTCTAGTCCCCCTGAACCCCTCTGTACTAACAGAAAAATGGGTTTGTGAGGCTAGCCACACAAACCCATTTTGCCACACAAAACCCTTCTGTACCTAAAAGAAGCCACATAAACCCATTTTGTAAGAACGTTCATCCATCCGTCTGTCCATCCACATTCTACATCTCTAAAAGTATTAAAGGTAATTCAGGACAGAAATCGCGGAATACAAGAACCCTGCCAACAGTATTTACAGAGTTATTTCCCTTCTTAATAAGGGCCCCACACAGTAGCTTGGGTGTCCTACATTAATCACATTGTCAGTCACTTTGTCACATCTAAACCAAAAAATTTAATCTCAGGCATAACTTCAAAAGTATTATTGCTACTCTTGTGAAACTTCACACACATACTAACAATCACAAGACCTACATTCTGACAAAGGGCCAGAACTATATTGCTTTTGTCCGTATGTTTGTCACTCCTTTACAAAAAAACTTAACAACCTTGGTCATAACTTCAAAAGTATTTTCCCTACTCTCATAAATTTTCGCACACATACTTACCATCACAAAACCTACATTCTGACAAAGGAGAATAACAATATTGCTTTTGGATGTATGTTTGTCACGCCATAACCTAACATCTTAACCTCTGTCAAAATTTTTATAGTAGTTGTCCTACTCTCATGAAACTTCACACACACACTTTCTGCCACAAAACCTACATTCTGACAAAGGGCCATAACTATATTGCTTATTTTCACTGAGTTATCTCCGCTTTTAACAAATATCTCCTGTTGTTTCGTAACCATGGATAATAGAGCTTTCATATTTCACATATATATTCCTTGTGACATTCTTCATTGAAAATCACTTACTAGGAAACACAAAACTGAGTTATGGTTATGGTTTAAGATTTACAGGCCCTTGCAGGTAAGGGGCCTTACAGTACTCCTTATTTTTGCATTCTTTGTTGAAAATCACTAACTAGGGAATTCTTAGACTTTTGGTTTGAGAGTTACAGCAGGCAGCTACTATATTGAGGTTTTTTTTCACATCTGGCACTTAGTTCATTGATTAATTTCCAAACATAGAGTGGATGCGTTTACATTTAACAGTATTTCAGTCATATATAAAAAAAAACAGATTTCATTTATGAGAGGTACCATGACTGAGTTCAAGTCCAGTTAAGTGCAGTGACTAGAAACCTGTTTATTCACAGAGAAAAGATTCATTTCCTTGAATGTCAAAATCATGATAGCTCAGTTATAAACATGCTTGCACTACTTTGCCAGGGCAGGCTTAGACCTTCTAAACGGTTTACCAGTACTCCGGTTCAGTCATTTTCAGCTCAACATGGATGCACTATGCAGCGCAATCTATTTCTCCAAGCCGCAATTGGTGGGGGCACACTTATTGCAAGATAGATTGGAGAGAGAGAGAGGCTTAGACCTTCTAAGCGGTTTACCAGTACTCATGTTCAGTCATTTTCAGCTCAACATGGACGCACTATGCAGCACAATCTATTTCTCCAAGCCGCAATGGGCAGGGGCACACTTATTGCAAGATAGATTGGAGAGAGAGAGAGAGAGAGAGAGAAAGAGAGAGAAAGAGAGAGAGAGAGAGAGAGAGAGGCTGCATTGATAAAGCATTTCATGTCGATATAAAGTTTGAAAAAGCCCACATTTGACTATACAAACACAAACTGCTGCAAACATAATTGTGTAAATCTGTCGTATGGCATAAGCAAATATCTGCTTCTTTTATAGAAAATTCATGAAGTGTGTTACAAAATTTTATTTTGTCATTTGTGTTTGCTCACCAGGAATTGTAATGTGACCACCTCGTAATGCTGGTAGTCTGTGAGGTCATTCTGTTGCTTAATTTCCTTGTTCATCCTGTCCTGTGGCAATGATTAGAAGGAGGGTTTTTGTCCAAAGAAGATTTTGCTCATCTCATGGAGGGGATTTTGTCTGCCTTGTATAATTCACAAAGGGAATAATGTCAATTTGTTTGTTTGTTTGATATGAGGTTTAACGTTGCCGTCAACACTGTAAAGGTCATTTTGGAGACATTGCTTCCAATTTTTTTGGGACTTCTACCTGACATTGAGATGAAATGACATATTTATTTATTTATTTATTTACAATATTTAAAGAGGGTACAAACACATTTAGCATGTAGGCCATTCTACCATGTGGCTCTCTTTCAACATATATAACACATATGTACAAAAAACAGAATCACATGCTAATGAGATCACAAAACTACATCAAGTTGACAAAAAATCAAACCGAACTTAGAGGGCGCTAAATGTGGCGCAGACAACACTCACCACCCCCCAAGCTCTGTGGTTTTGTCACTTCAACATGCAGTAGATTGTAACAGTTCAAATACTATTAATGGCACATTTTGAACATTCAGGATTAAAATATTGGGCTCGTAAAAAACAGGTAAAATAATTAGGAATTTTGTAAGATCATTGACATGGCATGAAAGTATCTAATGAAACATTATAAGATTAAAATACAGTTTTGAGACCATCTTTAAAACAACTGAGTGTTGATGAATTTCTAACAGACATCGGGATCGTGTTCCAGAGTCGTGGAGCTGAACATGAAAATGATTTATCCATCAGAGAGGTATGTGACCTCGAAACAGTTAATGTGCCATTCACTGACGATCTCAAGTTTTGACTGTGGGTTTCAGATACTGGTTTTAACAAACCAGTTATGTATTCAGGTGTTTGGCCATTTAGCGCTTTGTATGTAAGAACTGCTTTATTGTATGCTAATCGCTTGTGAATTGGTTGCCACCCAGCTCTGAAAACATTATTGTAGATGGTGTAGTATAGTCGGCATTCAGAATTATGCGTGCTGCGCATTTTTGCAGTTTGAGTTCTCTATCTAAGTTGGTTGATTTGTTTGTTTGTTTTGGAGTTTAACGGCCCAGTCAACACTATTTAAGGTCATCTTTGAGCCGGTCAGTTTTCCTATCCACACTTTTTCTGGGCAGGCTTATACATAAGCGGTTAACCAGTACAGTGCACATTCTTTCCCCAGAAACTGACATCTGCCCTTCTTGAATCAGCGGAAGGGAGAGAATGACCGTTGAAAAGATTTCATGATCAATCTCCAAGAAAGAATTTTGCCAACCCCGGTGGGAATCGAACCCGCGTCCTCCTGATCACCAGTCAGACGCGATTCCGACTGAGCCACCGAGGCCGGCAAGTTGGTTGAAGAAGTACCTGACCAAACAGTGGATCCATAGTCAATAAGGGGCATAATGTACCCTTGATAAAATTTCTTCAAAGTATTTGATGTTACATAGACTGCTAAATGTCCTAGGAGCGAAATTTTAGACGAAAGTGCCGAAAATAGGTGATCTATATGTGTTGACCACATAAGCTTATCGTCAATATGGAGCCCTAAAAGTTTTTGTTCAGTAACATTATTAATCTCATGGTCATCGATTGTAATCTTAAGTTCAGGCAGATAGTGTAACTTTTGCCATGTACCTACCACCATGCATGTTGTTTTGCCTAAATGCAAGTGCATCTTGTTTTGACTGCCCCATATTTTAGCGATGCTTCCATCTGTCTGTAAATGATGTTCTGTTGTTGACAATTTGTCACTATGCGTGTGAAAAGTTGCATCATCAGCATAAAGATCGGAAAGGCAAAATTTAGTGAAGAGGGGTAGGTCAAGCCCTGTCACCCAATGAAACCAATAGGTTTATAAGCATGGACAGTCCGACTTGGACTGCTTTGCCTTGGCAGGCTTAGATCCTCTAAGTGGTTTACCAGTACTCATGTGCAGTCAGTTTCAGCTCCGCATGGAAGCATCATGCAGCCCATCTATATCGTCAAGCCCTGATGGGCGGGGGCCGAAATATGAAAATTGCCAACCTTGTAAAATTCATGAAGGGGATTATTTCCTCCTTGTGAAAAAAAAACACACACGCAACACACACAAACGGAATTTTGTTGGCAAAAATGTGCAGAGGGTATTTTGTATGGAGGGGATTTCGTCTGAAAACCATGATATTAATCCAACCTGTCTAACTGATGTTGTAAGTTTAACACAAATTGATCTCATTATGCTGACTGCTTGTATACTTCCAGAACCCACAGTTTGGCAATGCAACGACATACGTGATATTTGCCCACTTGTTACGACAGATTTCAGCTTTATCCGACCATGACCACCACTATCTTGTCTACTGGATCAGGAAGTAAGTCTCTTTATTCATCCTTGAGTCTTTTCATTAAGTGCACAGTTGGCATAAGAAGCATGTTTTGGTTTGATTTGGAGTTAAACGACCCAGTCAGCGCTGTTTCTTATACAGACCACCCTTTTTTGTTTCATCACAGAAACAAGCCAATATAATTTGACCCCCTTAAATCCCACTTTTATATAGTAAAATGAGGGTTTACAGGAGTATGCATTATTTTTCTTCTTTCTGCTCAAAAACATAGATTGTGGATACAACAAGTTCCCAAATCATTATTTTGAGAAACATAGATCATGGGTACTCATTAGAACTGCCTCGTTGAGGCAGTTCTAACCGGTTACCACAATCTATGTTTTGAGCAGAAATATGAAAAATATCTGATATTTTTTCTGAAAATTTTCATTTTTTGGTGAAAATAATTTCAATATATTTGAATAGGAATGTTTTGTAATCCTGTCAAGTGTAAACTTTTAAAATACCACACAAAATTGCTATTAAAACAGATGACTTTGTGATTTCTTATTTTTCAGAGAAATCAGTCTAGGCATTTCTTATGAATCCTATGAAATGTCCAGCCTGATTTTCTCTGAAACAATAAAAATGCATTTGATGGCACTCCGTCGCAAATCCCTACGCTTTCTCAGCCTGACAGGAGAAGGCTGCTTTGGCTGGAGCCAAATGTAAAGTTTCCCTTTGCATGCCCTCATGTAAATAAACCATATGCGAAATTTGGTTGCATTCCATACTGTGGTCTAGGAGGAGATAGTATGATGGAGGGACATTCACAGTAACCCCAAAACAATTTTAAAAGTGTGGGGATGAAAAGATCTGGTAGCTAAATACACATTTATTAAAGGCAGCTGCAAATGTTAATCATCCTGGACCAATGATTGAACCTTTATCAAACTAAACACAAAAGCTAGAACAGATTATAACATTCTTTGCCTAATAACATCCAAAATAATAATAATAATAATGATATCCGAATTAGGCCTGGAGTCATAGAACTCTTAAATACTGTTCACTGGCAGCAGGCCTATTTTGGTCAAGGAATTAATTATTAAAGGATTGAAATATTTCGAGGATTGAAATCATTCTGGCTTCCATTGGGGTGCATTCTTGGATCTGAGGTGATTGAATAACTTTTTCAAATTTTTGCTATTACATTCTTCATTGCTCAGTATATATTTTCATGTTTTTACAGGATCTCTTCTGAGAGATTTCAGACGATTGTGGAGCGACTGAACTGTTTCATATCAATACGCCTTTTCCCACCAAAGCCTCAGGACCTGCCTGTGATGTCAAAATGTAGTTGGTGGATTCCTAGTGCTACCAAAGTTATGGCTTTACTCAGTAAGTCAATATATGCATAATATTGGCCAAGCAAAATGGTGTCTGCAAGCATGTCAGCTACCCACTTTCCTATTTTTAGCTCACCAGAGCCGAAGGCTCCAGTGAGCTTATATTATAGGCAGTGGTCCGTCCTTTGCGCCGTCAACATTTTCAAATGACATCTCCTCTGTAACTACCTGGCCAATTGAAACCATATTACTTGTGGAGCCTCTATGGGAAGGGGTAATGAAAGTTTGTTTGTGAGGACTGGGTCACATGACCAATATAGCAACCATACCCATATATGGTAAAAAACTTAAAAAAATTCTTCTCAAGAACCAAATATCTGATGACCATGAAACTTGGTATGCAGCATTGGGGACTCAGGCCCTACCAAGTTTGTTCAAATGATAACCTTTGGTTGACCTTGACCTTTTTATGTCAAGGTCAAATTTGGTCACTTTGACATTTGTATGGAAAACAAAATGCAAAACAGTAGACATTTCTGATTGCCTGGTAGCCTGTTGCATCAGAAATGATATTTGCAGTCTATTGATTGGAAGTTCATCAATTTCAAAGGTCAAGGTCATTTACTGACCTTTGTTCTGGATGCCTCAGATTCAGATTTTTTTTTCTTCTTCGCCACTTAAACTGGTGAATTGATTGAAACCAAATTATGCTTGGAGCCTCTATGGGTAGGCGGATTGAAATTTGTTTTTCAGGATTGGATCATGACGTATATGGCCGTCAAACACATATATGGTAAAAAAACTTTAAAAGTTTTTCTCAGGAACAAAATGGCCGATGACCTTGAAATTTGTTATGTAGCATCGGGGAACTTGGGCCCTACCAAATGTGGTTGAATAATGACCTTTGGTTGACCTTGACCCGTTTTATGTCAAGGTCAAATTTCTTAACTTAGATATTTGTATGGAAAAAAGACAAGATTGTGGATTTTACTGATTGCATGTCACATCAGAAATATTGCTTGCAATCAGCTGAATGGAAGTTAATAAATTACAAAGGTCAAGGTCATTATTGACCTTTGTCTTCAGTATTTTCATCTTCTCCACTAAAACTGCTGTGCTGATTGAAACCAAATTACATGAAAAGCCTCTATGGGATGAGGCAATGAAAAGTTATTTGTGGGATTGTAGTCACATGACCAAGATGTGCGCTATGCCTGTATATGGTATAATAAACCAGATGACTTCTGGTAAGAGCGAATTTGCCCATGGGCCTCTTGTTTCCACTTCCATTTGTTTTTATGCATAACTGCTGCTCAGAATTGTTTGAAAGACGCTTATTCCTTCATATATTCAACCATACTTTTTACATGGGTCTTTCCAAATACGGTAAATCTACAAATGTTCAGCCCTGTAAGAGATACTAGAAGAAGACAAAAACTTCACCCTCCCCCCCCCCCCCACCACCACCACCCCACCACCACCACCCCACCACCACCTACTTCCATTCTGCCCTGCTTGTTTTGGTTTAAACATATTTGATCTCTTTTCAAATGACATGCAAAATTATTATGTACATTTGCAACATTTGGGATATGCTCCTTCTAAGATGGTGTGATCACAATGAATGCATGCCAAGAATCTAAAAAAGGGAATAAAGGTTGGGGAGGTGAGAAGGCAGAAAAAGTTAGGTAGGAGAAATGGGGTGTTTTTCTCCCATTACCCTGGTTTTTGCACATCTGTGATTGACAAACAATCTTGAAAGGGCAAAAAAAAAACAACCAAAAAAAAAAAAACAAACCCACTTGTAGAGTGTATTCTGAGCGAAAGAACAAGAGAGGGAGTTTTAGTATTCACTGTTTGCATAATTATATGAATATTTATGATGCATTTACAGAAGAAGAAAAAATGTATAATTAATCATTGGGCTGTAATACTTCTATGACTATATTACTGCCCCCGCCCATCGGGGCTTGGAGAAATAGATTTGGCTGCACGATGCTTCCATGCAGAGCTGATTTCGACAGCACATGAGTACTGGTAATCCGCTTAGAATGTCTAAGCCTGCCCAGGAAACTTGCTGCGAGTCGGCCCGTCCATGCTTATAAACCCTATTGGTTTCATTGGGCGGCAGGGATTGAGATGTCATTTCATATCAATATCGGGTAAAAGTCCCACAAAATTGGAAGCAACGTCTCCAAAATGACCTAAATAGTGTTGACGGGGACGTTAAACCTCAAACCAAACAGACTATGACTATATTGAACCTTGTGATGTCACATGACCATTAAGTGGCATCAGAATAAGCCACGGTTCTCTCCAGTATGAATGCACAATGGAAACATTATTCTATCAACAATACTGATATGCCTTTTTCTTTTTTTTTCTTTTCTCCTATTACTGCTACTCGCTCACATCTGAGCATTACGAGCAGGATTTCCTAGGTGGTAACCAGTACTTATTTTTTTTACTTTTTATTTTTTAAGCAATGTGGATGAAGTGTCTTGCACAGGGACACAACACTTTGGTCAGCGTGAGGCTCAAACCTGCAACCTCGCGATCACAAATCCGATGCGCTACCACTGCACCAAAGCACTCCTTTAATAGAAAAGCTGTGTGCAACTGTTTCCTTGTTCGAATTTGAACCTTCCAACTCGACTTTTTCGTCAAATGATGGATGAAAATGTAATGTTAATATAAGAAATAAAGGTACTTTTTTTTTATAAAGGTAATTATTAAAATAAATTAATACCTTTATCACTTATATTTACATTATCATATTTTGTTTAATTCTTAATATTAAAATGAACGATCATCAGGAACTGATAAAATCATATCCCAAATCCATCCCACCCCCACAATAACCCGGTTCGCTTAAAACTGCTTGTGACCCATAGTTCTTCATACTTAAACAAATATGAAAAAATACCTTTCATTTCTTTATTACGACCCCTATTTCATTATGCATGTTTTTTTTTCATTTATGTTGACGTTTTACATTCCTGTCAACATTATTTAGGTCATTTTGGAGACATTGCTTCCAATTTTGTCGGACTTTGCCGAACATTTAGATGAAATGACATCTCAAACCATACTGCTCAGAGAAATTGCAAGGGTATAAGGAAAGGTCTGCCTCATACCACTTTTCCTGGGCAGGCTTAGACCTTCTACACTGTTTACCAGCACTCAAGTTTGGTTTATTTCAGCTCTGCTCGGTAGCACCATGCAGCCCAACTTATTTCTCCAAGACCGATGGACAGGGACAATTAATTATACACTTATGTTATTTGATTTCAACTTTTAGATGCAGCAAACAATTTGTGTTTACCCCCTCTGTTCTCTTTTGTGGACTTCTACAATGCAACTTTAGATAATTTAGACCTCATGCAGGAGTACCTGGCTTGGCAAGATCCAACATCTGCTGGAGGGTGAGTGTACAAATTTCAATACATTCATTTGAAAAGTCTATGGGATGTCTACCATTTGCTGGCAGTGGAGAATTACCAGAACAGAACTTATTTGTCTAAGCTCAGGCCACACATGTGGCGTAAGAGAACATATATACAAAACATTGTTTGTTTGTTTGTTTGATTTGAGGTTTAACGTCCCCGTCAACACTGTAAAGGTCATTTTGGAGACGTTGCTTCCAATTTTGTGGGACTTTTACCCGACATTGAGATGAAATGACATCTCAAGCCCTGTCGCCCAATGAAACCAATAGGGTTTATTAGCATGGACGGTCCGCCTCGCACCGCGGTTCCTGGACAGGCTTAGATCCTCTAAGCGGTTTACCAGTACTAGTGTGCGGGCCGGATTCAGCTCTGCGTGGAAGCATCATGCAGCCCATATATTTCTTCAAGCCCCTATGGGCGGGGGCTTTATATACAAAACATACAAAATACAGTAAAACTTCGATGGCTCGAACTCCGATGGCTCGTTTACCATGGATGGGTCGAACCCGTTCTTGAGTCCGCATGGGGTTCCTCCAAATACGATATGGGGGTAATTTGCTTCATTTATCTTGCAAATGTATGCTGTGTGTACTCATTAGAATCGCCTCATCGAGGCGATTCTAATGAGTACACACAGCGTACATTTATAATAGAGAACACCGAAAAGATATCCACAATTATCACCATAATGCCTCCTGGTATGGCACTAATAGTATTCCTCTGTGGCTCGAACTACCGCTGTCTCGAACAAATTTTCATGGTCCCAAAGTGGTTCGAGCCATCGAAGTTCCACTGTATGAATAAAGGTGCCATCATCACGAAAACACACCTATATAGTTTTGACTCGCTTAAACCCCATGTCTACAAAGTAAAATTGGGGTTTACAGGTGTATACACTATTCATCCGATACCCGCCCAAAAACACAGGCTGGGGGCACCCACCAGAACCACCTCACAGAGGTGATTGTAATGGGTAGTAGTGGAGAATTACTAATATTGTGTATATTCAGTGACTCAAACACTGATGATGCATTTACGTAATAATCCTAAATATATGGTCAGACAGGCCTAAGCAAACAGTGCAGACCCAGATCAGACTGCTCCTTAAGGAGCAGTCTGATCAGGGTCTGCACTGTTTGCCATTCCATCTGCACTTTTTGGACTGTTTGTTGGATTGTGAAACAAATTTGTTAAAATTGTAAAAGAATTACAGGAAGTCCTCAGAGTGTCTGGATTTTTAGGATTTTTTATGGTAATACCATTTTGTGCCGGCCTTGGTAGCTCAGTCGGATGCACGTCTGACTGGTGATCAGGAGGATGCGGGTTTGATACCTGCTGGCCATGGGTCAGCAACATTTTTTTGTGGAGATTGATCATGAGATCTTTTCTACAGTCATTCTCTCCCTTCCGTTGATTCAAGAAGGGAAGTTGTCAGTTTCTGGCAAAAGAATGTGTACTGTACTGGTTAACCGCTTATGTATAAGCCTGCCCAGGAGAAGTGTGGATAGGTAAACTGACCGGCTCAAAAAAGACCTAAAATAGTGTTGACTGGGCCATTAAACTACAATACAAACAAGCAAAATACCATTTTCTTCTTCAGCTCCTTGGAAATTCTTCTAGTTGCTCTAGATGTTTATATGGGAGAATTTTCAAACTGTATCTTGAACATATATGTTGAGGGTTATTATTAGAATTGTCTCATTGAGGCAATTCAAAGGAGTACACACAACATACTTAACCCGCTGTTCAAGCCAAGCCCTACCTTTTGCAAACAGAGTAGTTCCAGATCAGATGGCTTCTGAAAAAGCCATCTGATCAGCAGCTACACTGTGTGTAATTCAGCTTGTGAATTTAAACAAAAATATTTTATCCTGGACATGTATTCTGATTGGCTGATAGTCAGAAATGGGTGTGGCTAATTAATTTATTCAGCAGGATAGGGGTTAAATCTATAGAAAATTGAAAGGATAGCCCATTACAATCCCAATTATCCTTCCTTACCTGGCCCTATGAGTAACCTCCAGTGGCTTGAACTACCCCTCTCTCAAACAAATTTTCGTGGTCCGAAAGGTGTTTAAGCTCTTGAAGTTTGACTAGACTTAATAAGATAAAGCTTACTGTAGATCCTTGATTTAGAGCTCTGAGAGTCCCATAACTTGAGGGTAGGGTCTCTTGGAAGTAATAAGAAGCGCCAGATAATGAAGAGGAATATCGATAAATTTGGGGAAATTTTTACATGTCCATTGACTCTTAATTATTTTATGAATGCTCTCTGGAATATCATCATCCAAATATACTGCAGTTAGTCATTAAAATTGCTATATAACATCATGCACAGACAAGGAATGCAGTTGTGTCAAAAATAAGACAGTTTTGCTAAAGTGAAATTTTGCTAAAGTGAAATATTAAAAAGTTTTCATGTTTCAGCCATACTCTTGGCAATAGAATTTTATTTATTTTCTGCATAATTTAACCCAATTAGTACCAGAAACCCCAAAACAGACCCAGCAGAATGTGGCGTCTGATCAGGGCCTCCACTGTTTGCTAAAAGTTCCGTCATTTTCCAAATAAATTTTGAAGAAAACCAGACACCCCTAAATTTTGAATTGAACTCCTGCTATATATAAGGAGGAAGATTCCATTTGATACAAAAAGGGTTAAAAAAATGCATGCATTTTCAAAACCACATGAAATCATCACTTGAACAAGTCTGTGAAATGAACCCCTCCAAACCCCAATTTATATAGAGAAAAAGGGTTTAAGGGGGTATGCCATATTTTTCTTAGTTCTGTTCCAAGACATAGGTTGTAGGTACTTGTTAGCACCGCCTCAATGAGGCAGTTCTAACGAGCACCCACAACCTATTTTCGCAGTATAAATAAGAAAAATGTCACAGATTTTAAACAGAAAAGTAGCCATTTTGGAGGTGTGAAAAATGCACTATATCGCACGGGTGTGTTATCATAATGAAAATGCATTTTACTCATTTTTCAGGTTTTCTTTCTGTCAGTATCCATTCATCCTCAGCATATCAGCGAAGAGAAACATCCTTCAACGAGATTCAGAGCAACAAATGATTATTATGGCAAGGGTAGGTCAGGCCATGAGGTTTTAAAACTTTTTTCATGCTCAACTCATTTGAGCGTCATGTTCCGAGGTTATAAAACTTTTTTTCATGCTCAACTCCATAGAGTGTTATGCCCAGAGGTTATAAAACCTTTTTCATGTTCAACTCACTGGAGCATGAAATTTGACTGCATCATGGATTTTAAAATGCCAATATTATCATGTACCTTAAAATGCCAACATAGTGTGTGATAGAACAGTCAGTCTTTATTCAGCACTGGATTTTTTTCTAGTTACATTCTTGTGTACACAGAGTTGACAGGAACCAATCAGACATTCAGGTTTCATTACACACGTCTATTTTGTAGTAAGGAAAATGAGGTAAATACCGGTACTTTGGCCTTCATCAACTAGCAGTTTCAGAGTGCTGCTTAATAATCATAGGTCTATCATCATCATGGGTTTCAGCTTCACTCGAGTCATGTGTGCCGTGCCGAGTTTTGTAATGGAAGGCAGGTGGTTTTTCTCTGGGCACTGTGGTTTAGGTCAGCCTTTAATTGACAATTGGCTCAATATAGGTGAAACCCTCTTAAAATTACTGCATCAAATACAAAAAAAAGGGTTTATTAGGACTTTCATAAAGCCTAGCACTGACCTTTCTACTTGGATCATTTCTAGCAGGCATATAGTTTTTCGGTTTTCCGTACGTGTGTACGTGCGTACATGTGTACGTCCGTCTGTACGTGTGTGTGTACGTACATACGTACGTACGTACGTACGTACGTGATCCTGTAACCTCAGGTTAAAGTTTTTGTAACAGGTAGAGCCTGAACTTTTAGAACTCATATTTTCCTAACCATTTCATGGAACTGGTTCATCTTTGGTATGATGATAGATATAGGTCCAAAGTTTTATTAAGCAATACCCCCACCCATGCCTGTGACCTCAAGGTCAAGGTCACAGACTTAGAAATTTTCCATGTTAAAGACTCAGGTTAAGGTTTTTGTAACAGTTAGACCTGAACATTTTAGAACTCATATTTTCCAAACCATTTGATGGAATTGGTTCTTATTTGGTATGATTATAGATATAGGTCCAAAATTTTATTCAGCAATACCCCCACCCATGCCCATGGCCTCAAGGTCAAGGTCACAGACTTAAAATTTTTAATTATCCCCTCGCACAACATAGCTCTAGCGTCTATATTTCTTCAATGATTTCAATATAACTTCACACAAATGTTCCTTATAAAAATCTCTCGAGCGAGTTCGACTTTCAAGGTCATGGCCTCAAGGTCGAGGTCACTGTGGCTTTCTAAGAAAAAATTTCTCATCGCTCTATGGCCTACATTTCTTCACTGATTTCAATATAACTTCACACAAATGTTCCTAAAGACAATATCTCAAGCGAGTTCGTCTTTCAAGGTCATGACCTCAAGGTCAAGGTCACTGTGGCTATTTTTTTAACAACTTTGTCATCGCTCTAGCGCCTACATTTCTTCACCAATTTCAATATAACTTCACACAAATGTTCCTTATAAAAATAGCTCGAGCAATTTCAACTTTCAAGGTCATGGCCTCAAGGTCAAGGTCACTGTGAATATTTTTAGAAAAACTTTGTCATCGCTCTAGCGCTTACATTTCTTCACCGATTTCAATATAACTTCACACAAATGTTCCTTATGACAATCTCTCTAGGGAGTACCACTTTCAAGGTCAAGGTCACTGTGGCTATTTTTAGAAAAACTTTGTCATCGCTCTAGCGCTTACATTTCTTCACCGATTTCAATATAACTTCACACAAATGTTCCGTATGACAATATCTCGAGCCATTTTGACTTTCAAGGTCACTGTGGCTATTTTTAGAAAAACTTTGTCATTGCTCTAGCGCTCACCAATTTCAATATTATTTAACACAAATGTTCCTTATGACAATATCTCTAGGAAGTTCCACTTTCAAGGTCAAGGTCACTGTGGCTATTTTTAGAAAAACTTTTTCATCCCTCTAGCGACTACATTTCTTCACTGATTTCAATATAACTTCACACAAATGTTCCTTATGACAATACCTCGAGCGAGTTCGACTTTCAAGGTCAAGGTCACTGTGGCTATTTTTAGAAAAATTTTGTCATTGCTCTAGCGCTTACATTTTTTCACCAATTTCAATATAACTTCTCACAAATGTTCCTGATGACAAGGTCACACACTTAGAAAATTTTGTTGCAACATGGATTTTCGGAGTGAGGCGGGGCCCTTGGCGGGGGCATCTGTGTCGTCTGGACACATTTCTAGTTTCATTTTGAAAATAAGATTTGCTGCGCTATTTTGAAAATGTTGGTTCACAATTATATAGCTGTCTCATTAGTTATTGGGTTTACATAGTTCCGTACAGGTACACAGTCCATCACCAAAACGCGCCTACCGTATTCGAACCTTTTTTACTGCACAATGTGTTTAATTTTTTCAAAATTGTCAAAAAAATTTGTGATGAAAAATTTACCTAATAAGCGCCCACTCAATACGAAAAAAAATTGCTAGGACACATTACAGATTATTTTTGTCAAGTTGACTTTCCGCAGAGGGGTTCACCTTACATACATATGTTTCTCTCGGTCACCAAAACTCAATATGAATTTGTGGGGAGCTTACTGTAAAGTGTGTGCTTGTTCATTTTCTTTCCAAAATGGCTTGGGTGTGCGCTTATAGGAGCATGTGCGGTAAATAGGTCAAATAGGGTATATAATTTTGACAATCTTAAACCCTGTTTTTATAAAGTAAAAGGGGGTTAATAGGGGTATGCATAATTTTTATTATTGCTGCTTAATAAGAGAAATATGAAAACTATCAGAATTTTTTTTTCTGAAAATTTTCATTTTTAGCTCGCCTGTACGAAGTACATGGAGAGCTATTGTTGTCACCTTGGATGTGTGCATTAACATTAAATTTTGCGTGTGGGTGTTCCCCTCACACTGCGTTAAAGTTTTTCAGATGCTTTTATCTGAACAGTTGCTCGTCACAGAGCACTCATATTTGGAACTTAAGTACCTGGGAGGGTCTTCTGACATTCAAAGACAACAGACCCCTGGGTTCATGCCCAAGGGTGGGGCTAGGTGTCAAATTCTAGAACACCTCTGTAAAACTGTGTTAAAGTTTCTGAAATGCTTATATCTCAACAGACACTCATCACAAAGCAATCATATTTTACAACTTCGATATCTGGGAGTGTCTTCTGAGATTCCAAGAAAACACACCCCTTGGTTCATGCCTGGGAGTGGGGATGGGGTGGGGCTGGAGGTCAAAATCTAGGACATCTTTGTTATTTGTTATATACATTTCCATTATGCTAACAAGTTATAGACACAATTGGTTATATATCAGCCAACCTTGTGACATTGGTTCAAGTGTAAAAGGGTGAAGGTCATGGTGACCTACATTTCGAGGGTCCAGTGATTTTGCCTATATCTTGAAGACTATTTGTTGGAGAATTGTCATACCTGGGATATTAGTGCCATGTGACATCATGATTGACCTCAAAATATATCTACATCACTGTTCAGTGATTTTGCCTATTATCTTGAATACTATTTGATGGAGAAAATGCCATATCTGGATTATTAGTTCCATGTGACCCCCTGATTGACCTCAAAATATATCTAGGTCAGTGTGACCTATATTTCATGGTTCAGTGATTTTGCCTATTATCTTGAATACTATTTTATGAAGAAACCTCATACCTTGATTATTAGTTCCATGTGACCTGCTGATTGATCTCAAAATATATCTAGGTCAGTGTGACCTATATTTCATGGTTCAGTGATGTTGCCTATTTTCTTGAATACTATTTAATGGAGAAATATCAAACCTGGAGTATTAGTTCCATGTGACCTGGTGGTTTACCTCAAAGTATATCTAGGTCAGTGTGACCTATATTTCATGGTTTAGTGATTTTGCCTATTATCTTGCATATTATTTTGATAATGAAATGTTATGCCTGGGATATTACTTCAGTGCAGCCAGATGATTGACCTCAAAATATATGTAGGTCAGTGTGACTTATATTTCATGGTTCAGTGACTTTGACTTATATCTTGAATACAATTTGATGGAGAAACTCCACATCTGAATAATCAATTTCATGTGACCAGATGATTGACAAAGAAATATATCTAGGTCAGTTTGACCTGTTTTCATGGTTCAATGATTTTGCCCTATAATTCAGACATTGATTCTGAAATGTTTGTTTGTTTGTTTGATTTGAGGTTTAACGTCCCCATCAACACTGTAAAGGTCATTTTGGAGACGCTGCTTCCATTTTTGTGGGACTTTTCCCGACATTTAGATGAAATGACAGCTCAAGCCCTGTCTCCCAATGAAACCAATAGGGTTTATAAGCATGGACGGTTCCAACTCACACCGCTTTGCCTGGGCAGGCTTAGATCCTCTAAGCAGTTTACCATTACTAGTGTATGGGTCGTTTTCAGCTCTGCCTGGAAGCATCATGCAGCACATCTAATTCTTCAAGCCCCGATTTATTCTGAAATGTAATATCTTGAATATATGATCCATGTGACCTGATGATTGACCTCAAAATATATGTAGGTGAGTGTGACCCATATTTCATGGTTCAATAGTTTTACCTTATATCTTGAAGGCGTGAAACAGGCGAGTTATGCTGTCATGGGACAGCTCTTGTTTATTGGTGGTAAAATTTTCAATATATTTGAATAAACATGTTTTCATAATGATTTTCCCCTTGCTTTCCAGAGAAGTCTAGTGGCTAAGGTACAAAGACGGCAGTTGCCAGATGTTGGCATGTTGTTTCTCAATCTTACAGTCCGAAGAGAACATCTAGTATCAGATTCACTTAATGAGGTAAGTCTCATTAACCCTTTAGATGCCATGAAAAACTGCATCTGAAAATGTTGTCTGCTGTAATATATTGCAAAATCTTTTTAAATATTTTTGCATACAGGCAAACATTGTGGAGCCAGATCAGACTGCTCCCAGAGGAGCAATCTGATCTGGGTCCACATTGTTTGCAAAAGTGACTTTGAAAGTAACCAGCAGATGACAAAGCAGACGACAAAGCAGATGACAATTGTTGTGATTTGCATCTTATAGGTTAACATGATAAAAAGACATCATAGGCAGACAAAACAGACCGAGATCAGATGCTGCATAAAGTGGCATCTGATCAGGGTTTACACTGTTTGCTAACAAGATTTTGAATTTAAAAATGAAAAATAGACGTGACATCTACAATGTAAGAATTTGCCATTTTAAAGATTCTAAAGTGGAATTTTTATCTTTTTTTGCCATGTTTTTCGGCGATAACTTCTTTATTAGCTTGGCTGTTTTTGAAGAAAACAATGAGGTATTGTCATAGCTCTGGCTTCGACATTTTGTAATATCTCTGTCATTACTGAACATATTTATTTGAAACTCGGACTAGTTGTTCATTATGAAAAGGGAAACTCATAATAATAGGTGAGGTAACCCTTAAGATATTTTTTGCACAGTTATGCACCATTTTCGACTTAAAATTTTTGCCTCATCGTCATGCAAAAACTTGGACATTTTGTAATGTCTGTCATTACTGAACATATTTACTTGAAACACAGACTAGTTGTTCATTAATTAAAGGGGAACTGATACCAATAGATGAGGTATCCCTCAAATTATTTTTGGCACAGTTATGCCCCTTTTGCGACTTAGAATTTTTGCAGACGAGTGTTGGCACCCGCATGCAGTGTTCTTGTTTTTTAATTTTTTATCAACACTTCCATCGACAAAGTTGTACAGGACGAGCTCCGCCAACTTTCAAAAAGTTTTGATGTCCCTACAAATTTTCTGTTTCCACTAGTCCCACCTTGATGGTGTGGTTTGTTGATTTGTTGTCTCTTCAGTGCTTGACTGATGGAAAGTCAAATATCCTGCAGGTTTGCAATTTACGCATTCGAGAGTTAACCCTTATCTTGCTGAATATTCAGTTTAGCCACACCCATTTCTGGCTTTGAACCAATCAGATTACTTGATGTAATTTATTCCTACAAATTCATAAACTGAATGTCAAACAGTGTAGATCCTGATCAGATGGCTTCTTCAGAAGCCATCTGATCTGGATCTACACTGTTTCCAAAGATAGGGGTTGTCGTGAACAGCATGATAAGAGTTAAACAAAAAGTCACAATTTCTGGTGAAGTATTTTTAATATTTGAACTATATAGATCAAATGTGTAGGATCTGTATTTGTCTCTACTATGGGTTTGCTGCCTTAAACCATGTAGTTCATGCTTTTAACTGTCTACACTTCAATGCTTTGTGCATCGTCCCTTCAGTTGGATGCTTCGTTGATTGCACGGGATTTATCCATATATAGATATCATTTCAAGTAGGCTAGTCATTTGCTTACATTTCGATAGTATGAGTGACAGAATTGGACTTAGTTTATATCGAAAAATTAAAACAATGTAAAATGTCCATCTGATTACAGCAAAAAGTATACCATTCAGGAGGCTGAGTCCTTAACGAGAAGTTGGCGGAGCTTCTCCTCCAGAACTTTCTCGCTGGATGTATTGATCAAAGATCAAAAATTAAAGAGTTATCGCCGAAAAACGCTGCAAAAAAAGATAAAAAATCGAGTTTAGATATGTAGTAATATGTATCACGGGTGATAAAGGCCTTTTCTTCCTTCAGTCACTCCAGGAAACATTGTTGTGGACATTTGTTAGAATCACCTCATCTTGCTTGGAGTATTAAATATAATATTCTTTTCTTGAATATCTCCATTTAGGGATATAATCTACAGCATAGTAGAATTGTCTTTACAACACGTTTTGTCATTACATTGAATGTTGGTAGAAAGACAGATGACTACATCCAGAAGCAAAGAAACCTCTGTCTAATGACTCTTTTCCACACATACCGTATTGATCATAAGTATTTGGACAGACAGGCCTAAGCAAACACAGTGCAGACCCAGATCAGAGTGCTTCTTCAGGAGCATTCTGATCAGGGTCTACACTGTTCACAATTCTGTTGGCATTTTTGGACTCCTTGCTGGATTGTGCAACAAATTTGCTAAAATTTTAGGAGAATTAGTGAAGATCCTCATGGTGACTGTCATAACATGTAGGCCGATTATTGAAGAAAAGAATCTCAATTAAAAGATAGAAAGAAAAGTTACTCAAGAAAAGCTATATTTATTGAAAAAAAAACTACCCCAGGCCACAAAAAGACATGAAAGAGTGAAGGTACAAAAAAAAAGTACAAAAATAATATGTGGACCAATACACAAAAATCCAATTAACATGCCTTGAAGAAATAGATGGGCTGCATGACGCTTCACCGACCCGCACACGAGTACTGGTAAACTGCTTAGCAAAGCGGTGCGAGTCGGACCGTCCATGCTTATAAACCCCTTTTGGTTTCATTGGGAGGCAGGGCTTGAGAAGTCATTTCATCTCAATGCCGGGTAAAAATCCCACAAAATTGGAAGCAATGTCTCCAAAATGACCTTTACAGTGTTGACGGGGACGTTAAACCTCAAATCAAACAAACAAAACCAATAAACATGCCGTAATTATCCTAAGTATTGGGACAGGTAGGCCAAAGCAAACAGTGCAGACCTAGTTCAGAGTCTGTTCAGGGCCTACACTGTTTGCCAACCCAGATCAGACTGCAGTCTGATCAGGGTCTACACTGTTTGCCATTCCATCTGCACCTTTTGGACTCCTTGTGTAGGAGAATTAGCAGTTAAAAAATTAACTCTCAGTATTTTTTTCTTGTCAGATTTCAAAAAAGCAACATGACCTGAAGAAAAAGTTGAAGGTGACCTTTACTGGGGAGCCAGGGCTAGACATGGGTGGACTGACAAAGGAATGGTTTCTTCTATTGATCAAACAGATATTCCAGGAAAACTATGGTATGTATTGTAATGTTTTTTAACGAGCTGCTAGCTGGCATACATGTACTTTTATCATATGACTTCACGTCTGAGAATGTAATAATACCATGTAATAAATTCGATAATCCACTAGTGGATTAAATGTGCAAATTAGTTAGATGCGCTCCGTAACGTTACATGTACGGCGTCCTTAGCGACGTAGCGTTTACTAATGGTGGAATATTGACATTTTGTTAAATAATCATGAATAAAATGCATTATAAATGTCATATGATAAATAGAATCTTGCATTCGTGTCCATGTATTATTGAATTTATTAAACTCGTTGAGGAAAAGGTATAAAATGCTCTGCAAAGCCTTGCATTTTACCCCTTTTCCTCAACTTGTTTAATAAATTCAATAACACATGAACACCCATCCTCTGTATGCATGCAGTGTCTGAAAGAGATTCAGAACCATGTCATCATGTTAACAAGTCCCTGAAATGAACACCCCACTAAACCTCACTTTGTATAGAGAAAACTGAGGTTTACAGGGTATGCATTATTTTGCTTATTTCTGTGCCAAGACCTAGGTTGTTGGTACTCGTTAGAGCACCCACAACACAACCTATGTTCGGAGTAAAAATAAGAAAAATATCACAAATTTTAATTGGAAAAGCAGTTGTTTTGGAGAAATGAAAGAATGCACTTTATTATATGACATCGTTGATAAGCAGTGGGTAACATCATGTAATAAAAATCGTATGACCACACTTGTAATAACACTTTGGCAGGATTATGTAACGTCATAATGACGTCCATGTCAACCATGCATTTTTGTGACAAAATTGTCAAATTTAAAGGCGATAAAATCCAATTTAAAGTTGTCATATGATAAACAGAATCTTACACTCGTGGTCATTTCATATGAAATTTATAAAACTCGCCAAAGGTTTGTTTCATAAATATCGTATGAAATGACCACTCATGTAAGATCCTCTATATCTCACAGGGTTGTGTTATCCTAATGTGAAATTCATATACAACTACAGTGAAACTTTGATGGCTTGAACATCCTTGGCTCAAGTAACACAGATGTTTCAAACTCGTTCTTCAATCCCTTGAGAAAAGTTCCCATAACCGCAGATATTTTTGTATTGGGGATTAAGGGAGAATTTTCTTACTTTTTCTTGAAAATAAATGTATGTATTCATTATAATTGCCTCATCGAGGCGATTCTAATGTGTACACACAACATACCTATATTAAATTTTGTGTGGGTATTTATCAGAATTGTCTGGCTGAGGCAATTCTAATGAGTACACATGATATACCTTTATTTATTAGCAAATCGTAAAAGTACCCCTGGCTCTGAGGTAATAAAACATTTTTTATGCTCAACTCAGCTGAGCAGGAAACTTGTTATGCTCATAGTTATTAAAATACAGACAAATAAGGCAATTTTCCTGCTCAGCACAGACTGTCATTTATCCTGCTCATAAATTTTAAAATGCCAACATTTGTTGGCATTTTAAAATTCATTAGCAGGATAAACTTCATGTTTAAGTGAGGGGAGCTTGAAAGAAGTTTTATAACCTCGGGGCCTGACCTTGGGTTATGATTAACCATCAAGGGCTGTAACTGCTACTATCCCAAAGAAATTTTTATGGTCTTAAAGGTGTGTGAGCTATTGAAGTGGACTAAAATTTACAGGTATTTCATGGCAGCTTGGAGTAAAGTCAACACTATTGCCCCAAGGTGGTGTGGATGACCTGATGCACTATTGCTTGAGGTCAGACTATACCGCAAGCTGCTATGCAATAATTTTATTACCCAATAAGTTGCTAAATCTTCTATCATTCTCTTTCTATACTCTTATCAACTAGACTTATATGATATGGTGTAATGTATTTTCAGGTATGTTCACATATGACAAGAAAGCAGGAGTTTACTGGTTTAGTACCACACCCAGGGAAGATTATCAAGAGTTTAATCTAGTCGGCGTTGTATCCTTTGCAACAGATTGTTACTGGTTTAATCAAATTGGTACACTCAGAGGAGATAATCTTATTATTGTTTGTTTTTTTTCGTTTTGGTTTTACGGCCTTTTCAAGATTACGATATATTTCACTTACTTCCAGCTGATTGTTAATCAGAGGTGGGGAAAACCGTAGTACCCAGTATCTCACGTGTGACACTAGCAAGTGTAGTAAGACCACAGTAGTAAGAGACCTATTGATTGAGAGTCAGCTGTCTTACCAACAAGGCCACAGAGGGCCATATGGAGATAATATTAACGTGGAATGTCTATCTACCATCTCATTAAGGGCTTGTCTGAAAGAAACCAAAATATTTTCCCAGCCGGCAAAGAATTACGGGCCAACTCCGGGCTGACAGCGATACGACGTAGCAACGGCGTATCGCTGTCGGCCCGACGATGGCCCGCTGTTGCATGCTAGCAGGGTTGTTAGTAGGCATGATGCCTTTAACCCTTTTTGTACCAAATGGAATCTTCCTCCTTATAAACAGCAGGAGTTCATTTCAAAATTTAGGGGTGACAGGTTGTGTTTTCATCAAAATTTATTTGGAAAATGACAGAACTTTGAGCAAACAGTGGAGGCCCTGATCAGACGCCGCGATGTGCGGCGTCTGATCTGGGCCTGCACTGTTTGCCAGGGTTCCCATTTTGGGGTTTCTGGTACTAAATGGGTTAAAGCATATTCTATAAATGCTATATCAGAAAATAGAGAATTTCTATTGTTGGTTTGATCATGGTCTACACTGTATGCTAAAACAGTAGTTATGTGAGATGTGACTGCAGTGTGACCTGTTTGCCATAAGAGGTGTCAAACAGTGCATTTCAGTTGCTGACTGTTTTTGAACGTTTTATTAGTTACTTCCAGGTGACTTTGATGGCAGCAATTTTCTTATGATCAGCGATCTGTCATAGCAGATTGTAAAGTTGATACCTGCAACCGTGTTCTGGCCTGTCTGCTATCGATTGGCGACAAAAGGAAAATGAAACAATTCCATTGATTCTGAGGAGGGTAAAGAGGGCTATTTGAAGGTTTAACCCTTAACCTGCTGAAGACAATAACCCCTATCTTTTCAAACATTGTAGATCCAGATCAGATGGCTTCAGAACAAGCCATCTGATCAGGATCTGCATCGTTTGTCATGCAGTGTGTGAAATGAACGAATACATTATATCAAGTAATTCGATTGGTGGACAGTCAGAAATTGGTGTGGCTAAATTGATTTATGGAGCAGGATAAGGGGGTTAGCTGAATTTAATTGAATTGCAGCATGTTGGATTCTATTGACATCTTGAGAAGTGATGTGTTTTCATTTAGAATCTTGATTTGGTAGGCGATCAATCTGTGACTTTTCACCAACCAGTCTCTGTCTGATCTGTTGCAGCTTGTCAAAAAATTTGCACCCAAAATATGCTCTGCTTCTAGAACAACTGCAAGCTTGTCCTCACATTTGCTGTAAATAGTCACTGATTGTTTGTTGATAGGTCACCCAGATTTTGCAAAACCTGTCACCGATTGATCAACAGCTAATCGGTGATTATGTCCCAATTCCAGCTGTGGTTGCAGTGAACTCAAGTGAGTCACAAGTTAACTCATTGGATATCTGTTGACTCATCCATTGCTATATGGTGGACAAATCCATTTGTCATACAAGGGGTATCAGGCCTTTATTTTAGTTTGTATTCTATTTTCCACAAAAAATTCTGCTAGCAAATAGTGCTGGCCCTGATCAGATGCTGCATTCTGTGACGTCTGATCTGGGCCTGCACTATTTGCAAAGGTACCTCTTTAGAGGTTTCCAGCAAACAATGGCTTAACTGCCATCAGTTGGAAGTTGCATCACATTCACAATACTAGTCTCTAGTCTTTGTATTAGTTGTTGATAGCATTACCAGTTTCTTGTTTCAAACAGATTGTTTAACTCTTATCCTGCTGCATAAATTAATTAAGCCACACCCATTGCTGACAATCAACCAATCAAATTACTCGACATAGTATACTTTGTTCAATTAGATAAAAAACAGTTTAGATCCAAGCCATCGGATCTAGGTCTTTACTGTTTACAGTGGTAGGGGTTTTGTAAACAGCAGGGTAAGGGTTAAATTGTATTCATCACGAAAACACGCCTATATAACTTTGACTCCCTTGAACCCCACTTTTATATAGTAAAACTGGGGTTTCCAGGGGTATACCTTATTTTTCTTATTTCTGCTCTAAAATATAGATTGTGGGTACTCGTAAGAACCGCCTCGATGAGGCGGTTCTAACGAGTGCCCACAATCTATATTTTGAGCAGAAATAAGAAAAATATCTCAATTTTTCATCATTCAATTTTCATTTTTTCGTCGATAAAGGTGGCAGTGTATTTGTATAGGCGTGTTTGCGTAATGGTTTTGGCTTCTACAAATGAAGCAAATGAACAAGCACTACTTATTTTGATTTCTTATTTTTATCCTTAACCCTATTCTAGCTAATGGGCTTAGCTGTCTACAACAGTATTATATTAGACCTGCGGTTTCCTCCGGTCTGCTACAAGAAATTATTAAGCCCACCGGTTGTGCCATACAACAATCCTAGAGCAACTGTTGGAGTTACCAGGCTCACATTGAATGACCTGAAATCAGTTCATCCGGTATGTAATTTATCATGTGAAAAAAAGAATGAGGTGTGAAATGAGAACATGCAACTTCAGAGGTCAAGGTTATAAACGTTTCCTCTTGCTCAACTTACTTGAGCATTGAATTTGTCCAGATTAAAATGCCAACAAATGTTGGCATTTTAATATTTATCGGCAGGATATATACCATCCTCTATGGATATAAATATGTGTATAAGAAATATCCTTAAATGGTTGTCTTTTAATAATTATTAGCATTTTGTGCGTAGTTGAGCTGAGCATGAAAGAAGTTTTATTACCTTGGGGCGAGGGTCCTAGGTATCAGTTATGACACAGATCAGTTTGTGTGTCATGTAGACCCAGACAGGAGACATTGCTGTTTGCACTAGAGAAAGACTGGGGTTCATGAAAGCCTCGTATCGACATGCATAGAAGTGCAGGCTGTGCTAAGCCTGAATCACCTAAAAGATACTTTGCTGGGACTAAGTCTATGGGGCAAACATTGAAGTTCCTATCAAATTTCACAGGATAAACAGGCTGGGCCAGGTTCTGCAAAGCGCTGTTTGCTGAATGACTTAGTTAGTGGTCATATTGTTATTTGTTCTAGCATGTACAATATCTAATATAGTGGTATTTTGCTGCAAAGCTACTCACATTTTTTTTCAGCCAAAATATCAGCATATTTGCCATATTAATGATACATTTAATAATAAATTAAATAGCTTTGAACAATGGACTCTAATTTGTGTCTGCACTGGTCTGACAACTCCACTGACCTGGGCCCAGTTGTTCATAGCATTGTTAGCTTAACACGCTTGTTAAGGGTCGAATTGTTCTAGCAGGTACATTATCTAATATAGTGTTATTTTTGCTGTAAAAATGAGAGCAGTTTTTGAATTTGCAGTATTTTGTTTTTACAGCAAAAATATTAGCATATGTGCCTTATTAAATGATCACTGTTTTAACTATACGTTAACTAATGATGTTTGTTTTCAACAACTTGTTCCATGTGTTTTTGGTATGTGCATACACCACAGCCATAGTCTGATCAGTGTTTGTTGTGTGCTATGTGGATACCAGTCTCCGTGTTCTGATTTGGTGGTTTTTGTTTGTTTAATTTGGAGTTTAATGACCCAACCAACACATTTTAGGTCATATTGAGCTGATCAGTTTACCTGTCCACACTTTTCCTGGCAGGCTTATACATAAGCCAAACTTACAACTGCCCTTCTTGAATCAGTTGAAAGGAGAGAATGCGCGTAAAAAAGATATCGTGATCAGTTTTGACAAAAGAATATTGCCGACCTGGGCAGGTATCTAACCTGCATTCTCCTGATAACCAGTGAGGCATGCAGTTGAGCCACCATGGCTTGCTTTTGTCTAAGTTAGTGGGTACAGGGTATTTTGAGTGTTCTCTATACTGTTTTCACATGCTCAAACTTGGCTGATATTGTACAGTGTTTTTCAGGATGTGGCCAAAGGTTTACAAGAATTGTTGGATTATACTGGAAATGTGGAGGAAGATTTTTGTTTAACATTTCAGGTATGTGTACAAGGACTCTTCAAATATGAATGCAACTAAGCACATAAAAATGATTCTGTGATAGATTTCGATGAAAAATTTATTTTGTCCCCTCAAAGTATTCCCCTTTAACAGATATACAAACTTTCAGTCTTCTGATCCAATCATTGAATGCCTTTTGGTAGTCTTTTTGGGGTATACTATGAAGGCACTGGAATATTGCAGAACCGAGGTGTTTGCGCTGTACTAATTTTCGACCAGAAAGGTATTTTTTCAGCCACGGGAACAAAAAAAAGTCACACTGGGCAAGGTCAGGGGAATACGGGGGGGTGAGGGAGTTCAACAACCTTTTCCTGCTTCAGACAGTCTTGCATAATGAAAGCCGTGTGCAATGACGCTTTGTCATGTAGCAATCTGACATTGGCCAAACCAGTTGCGGGTCTTCGTTCCTTGAAATATTTCTTCAATTTTCGAAGAACTTTATTCTTGTAAAACTTCGCATTTACAGATTTGCCTTTAGGCACAGCAACCTGAATAGCAGGGCCCTGATTTGAAAAGAATATGGCATACATTACCTTCTTGACGCTCGTGGTCCGCTTTGCAATGCATGGTCTTTTGCAATACTTTGTTGCCCACATTTTGTTCTGAATCTTTCGTTTTGGCTAAAAAAAGTGAACCCATGTCTCGTCACATGTGATGACATTAGCGAAAGACCGTGCATTGTAATTTGGAAACTTTTTAAGCAACTTCATGGCGCACTGAACGCGTGTCTTTTTCTGCTCATCTGTCAACAGATGGGGAATCTATCTAGCACAGATCTTTCTCATTTTCAAATCCCGTTTCAGAATTGTATGAGCTGCTGCTAATGAGATGCCAACCATACTAGCTATTTGCCTAGTGATGTATCGTGCATCGGTAGCAACTATTTCTTTCACTCTAGCAACCATCTTGGCAGATGTTGCTCTTTTCGGCCAATGATCATGTGGTGCATCTTTTGTTAAGCCTGGCCCACAGCTGAATTTCTTACACCAACGAAAAACTGTCGGAAAAGACATTTCATTATGCCCATAAACCGAACATATTTCATCAAAAATGTCTTTGCACCGTATACCAAGAATACAACGATTCTTAATATAGGACCGTATTTCAACAGCGTACTCTGACCTTCTTCCAACCATGTTTTGTATTAGTATACAAGAGTAGACAGTGTTTATCGAACGATATACATGGCTAAAGTGGACAGATTTTAACAGGTTTGGTATCAATGTATAGGTAAAATGTTTTTCTATGCTGTGATATTTATTTCCAGGTGATTTTCGCATTAATGCATGAGAAAACGTTCTACTTGCATTCATTTTTGAACAGTCCTCGTACTTGTCTTAGTGTACGAAGGAGTAATTGTTGTGAAGTTGGACAGACAGCTCTTTGTATATTACTGTAGCCTGGCTAGTCTACGCATGTTAACCCTTATCCTGCTGAATAATATTGCCATGTCCATTTATGACTATCAACCAATCCAATTTCTTGATGTATGTTTTTGTTCATATTCACAAATTGAATGATAAACAGTGTAATGCCTGACCAGATGAAGCCAACTGATAAGAGTGAAGATTTTGCATTGTAAGGTTATAATGGTCAAAGCGAAAGTGCTTTTTTAATATGGAAATCTTTTTAATCATGTTTCCATTGTATTAATAATGCCGCTGTAGAAATTGTCTACCATAGCAAAAAATTTTACACTGACTTAGCAGAGACTATTCCACTTGACTCTTGAATGTTTCGGTTTCTGCAGTGGAAGTTTCTTCCAACTTTGACCTTGGCCAAGTCAATTATTGTCATCAGTATTGAGTTTTAGTCAATTCATTAACAGATTGGCCTTTCAAGTACCATATTTACCCAGAGTAGTCAAACACCTCAACTCCTTACCATACTTGTCTTAATAATTTTGGAAAAAGTACAATTTACTACCCAAAATTGTATCTAGAAATAGCTGGATGTGTGGCAAACAGTGTAGACCCTGATGAGATGCCGCATTCTGCGGCATCTCATCTGGGTCTACACTGTTTGCTCAGGCCTGTCTGTCTGACTACATATAGTAAATATGGTAGTATCAATCCTAATGAGACAGCTCATTATGAGCAGTCTTTTCTGCATCTACACTGTTTGTGCTTAGGTACTTGTATCAGTCTACAGGGTTGAAAGAGTTAGATAAAATATTGTTATAGAGATGTGATTTGTTGGAAATACCAAAGAAAAAATATTTGGCATCTCAAACATTGGTAGACCATATTGGAAAGTTCATGTAGAATGTAAAAATTGGTATCCATATAATCCTGAGGAAGAGGGTAGACCGTCGAAAATTTGGAAAAGAGTTGAAGAAAAACTAGTGGGTGATATTCATGTATTGTGTGAGGGGAATATGACAATTTGTTCACCCTTTGGACACACATGACTGAGGTAACAGTGTAGACCCTGCAAAGATGCCATGCAATGCAACATTTCATCGCGGCCTACACCATTTGCTTGTGTGTTTGTGTCCAAATACAACACAGCATCCCTTCATGGTCTACACTGTTTTACACAAAACAGTAAACTGTACTTGTTCAAATTTTAGAACAAGTATAGTAAGGAGGTGAGGTGTTCAAATATTTAGAGTTAATACAGTATATATATATATTCCAGGTTTCATCAGATCAGTGTGGACATGTGAAAACCTCAGAACTGAAACATGGTGGTGCTAATATACCTGTAACTAATGAAAATAAGAAAGGTAAGACTAGGAGATGGATGAAACTTTCCGACGTTAACAAATAAATGGAAGTTATATATAGATTGCAACTGACATAATATGAGCCAGCTTTTGGGAAACTGGTACTTATAGGCAAACAGCAAAGGCTGAGGAAATCAAGTAGACAGGTACACAACAACCTCATTATAGTATGGTTTGTTAGAGCACGGTTTTGGAAATAACATGGTTTCAAGATGGATCCCAAAAATGTATATATTATATAGTAAAATGACCATAGATGGTCATTTTTCTATTTAATCTATACATTTTTGTTTGGATATAGCACAGTCATTTTAGGATCACACTTTCTGCTTTGGATCCCAACAATAGTGTTATAAATAGGTTGTGGTGTATTGTAGCCCTTGAAGTAGCTTCATGCAAGAAGGTCATATATCTAGTCCTATTACTTGGTTGTGTCGGTACATTTGAAGAACATTAACTGGATGTTGATCCTTATCATGTTGCATAGCGATAAAAGATGAAGCTTTAACGTCACATATCCGAAGCAAATAACATTTGCTATGTAGAGCTTGTATTGGGACAAACAAAGTATCCTTGAACAAATACTTACCTGCCTTCATTTATCTGCCTAGGAGTACCCCTGATAAATGCGAGCGTGCACCAAAGGAGCCCCTAGCACCATTTTTCATGCCTATGCATAAATTAATTTAGCAACACCCATTTACATTTCAGCTTGATGTAATTTATTCATTCAAATTTGCTATCCGAATAACAAACAGTGTAGATCCTGATGAGATGGCATCTTCAGATCTGGATCTGCATTGCTTGCAAAGATAGGGGCCCATAAGGATATGTGGATACTTGTATTTTTCAAAATTTTAAAGGCCTTTTGAAGTCATAAGAAAAGTTTAAATTTGATTATGCCCCCACGATTTGAAGAATGCCAGAAAGGGCAAATAGTTCTACCCCAGTCCTTCCATCCATCAGACTCTGTCTGCACACCCTTTTCTCAGATTGCATTAGCAATTTGCGTTTTAGTTTTTAGCTCACCTGTCATGTAGTGACGAGGTGAGCTTTTGGGATCACTTTTTGTCCGTCGTGCGTGCGTCAGTGCGTAAACTTTTCTTGTGAACACACTAGAGGTCACAGTTTTGGGCCAATCATCATCAAACTTGGTCAGAATGATCATCATGATAATATCTCATCAAATTCGAATATAGGTCACAGCAGGTCAAAAAGTAGGTCAGTAGGTCAAATCAAAGAAAAACCTTGTGAACACTCTAGAGGTCAAAGTTTTGGTCCGATTGTCATCAAACTTGCTCAGAATGATCATCTTGACAATATCTCGGTCAAGTTCTAATATTGGTCATGTCGGATCAAAAAGTAGGTCAGTAGGTCTAATCATAGAAAAAAACTTGTGAACACTCTAGAGGCCACCGTTTTGGTCTGATCGTCATCAGACTTGCTCAGAATGATCGTCTTGACAATATCTGGGTCAAGTTCAATATGGGTCATGTCGGGTCACAAAGTAGGTCAGTAGGTCAATTCATAGAAAAACCTTGTGAATACACTAGAGGCAACAGTTTTGGTCCGATAATCATCAAACTTGCTCATAATGATTATCTTGACAATATCTCAGTCAAGTTTGAATATGGGTCATGTCAGGTCAAAAAATAGGTCAGTAGGTCAAATCAGAGAAAAACCTTGTGAACACACTAGAGGCCACAGTTTTGGTCGGATCATCATCAAACTTGCCCAGAATGATAATCTTGACAATATCTCAGTCAAGTTGGAATATGGGTGTTGTAGGGTCAAAAAGAAGGTAAGTAGGTCAAATCATAGAAAAACCTTCTGAACACACTAGAGGCCACAGGTTTGGTCCAGTCATCATCAAACTTGCTCAGAATGATCATCTTGATAATATCTTGGTCATGTTCGAATATGGATCATGTCAGGTGACAAAGAAGGTCAGTAGGTCAAATCATAGAAAAACCTTGTGAAAACGCTAGAGGCCACAGTTTTGGTCCAATCATCATCAAACTTGCCCAGAATGATCATCTTGACAATGTCTCGGTCAAGTTCGAATATATGGGTCATCTTGGGTCAAAAAGTAGGTCAGTAGGTCAAATCAGAGAAAAACCTTTTGAACACACTAGCAGATCTAAGCCTGCCCAGTAAAAGGGGTACGAGTCGGCCCGTCCATGCTTATAAACCCTATTGGTTTCATTGGGTGACAGGGATGGGATGTCATTTCATCTCATTGTCGGGTAAAAGTCCCACAAAATTGGAAGCAACGTCTCCAAAATGACCTTTAAAGTGTTGATGGGGAGGTTAAACCTCAAATCAAACAAACAAACAAAAGAGGCCACAGTTTTGGTCCAATCATCATTAAACTTGCTCAGAATTATAATCTTGACAATATCTCGGTCAAGTTCGAATATGGGTCATGTTGGGTCAAAAAGTAGGTCAGTAGGTCAAATCATAGAAAAACCTACTGAACACACTGGAGGCCACAGTTTAGGTCCTATCATCATCACTTGCCCAAAATGATCATCTTGACAATATCTGGGTCATGTTTGAATACGGGTCATGTCGGGTTAAAAAGTAGGTCAGTAGATCAAATCATAGAAAAACCTTGTGAACACACTAGAGGCCACAGTTTTAGTCCGATCATCATCAAACTTGCCCAGAATGATCATCTTCACAATATCTCAGTCAAATTCGAATATGGGTCATGTCGGGTCAAAAAGTAGGTCAGTAGGTCAAATCATAGAAAAACCCTCTGAACACATTAGAGGCCACAGTTTTGGCCTGATCATCATCAAACTTGCTCAAAATGATCATTTGACAAAATCTCTGTTAATTTCGAATATGGGTCATGTCTGGTCAATAAGTAGGTCAGTAGGTCAGATTGTTGAAAAATCTTGTGAACACACTAGAGGCCACACACAGTTTCGGTCCGATCATCATCAAACTTGCTCAGAATGATCATCTTGAGAATATCTGGGTCAAGTTTGAATATTGGTCATGTCCGGTCAAAAAGTAGGTCAGCAGGTCAAATCATAGAAAAATGTTTTGAACACTTTAAGAGGCCACAGTTTTAGTCAAATCATCTTAAAACTTAATCAGAATGATCATTCTGGACAATATCTCAGTTAAGTTTGAATTTGGGTCATGTCAAATCAAAAAGTAGATCAGTAGGTTATTTTGTCATAACTTTTGAACCCTTTGAGATAGTGCCTTCATATTTGGCATGTAGGTTCCTTGTTACAAGGGCTTCCCACTCATATAATAATTTGATCTTGACCTGTGACCTAGTTAAGCATAACTTTTGAACCATATGAGATAGAGCCTTCATATCTGGAATGTAACCTTGGGCCATTTTCATTCAAAATTCATAGGAGTTTTGCTTAGATGACTGTCTACCAAAATAGCTAAATTGATCCTGCTCTGGTGAGCAAAATGGCCACCATAGCTAAAAATAGAAAAACACTGTAAATTTGCTTCAAACATGGACTCCTCCTAAACCCTTGGGCCAATTTTATTCAAACTTCACAGGAATGTTATTAGGTGAGTCTATACCAAAATAGCTAAAATTGTTCTGCTCTGATGAACAAGATGGCCCCCAGAGCTAAAAATAGAAAAAACATTCAAGCGACAACTCCTGTACCCTTGGGCCAATTTCATTCAAACTTCATAGGAGTGAGGGTTTGAGTTTAAGTCTCACCAACAGCTAAGGTCATACGGTGATGGGACCTTAGTTTAAAGACTCATCTGAAAGTCTGGAGAAGCCCGGGATCGATCCTTCTACCCCTGGTTTACAAGGCAAGTAGCATGACCACTTCACCAAGAAGGCTTCTAAACTTCATTGGAATGTCGTGTAGATGACCCTCTAGGAAAATAGCATAAACGATTATCAAATGGTCACAAGAGCTAAAAATAGAAAAACATTGTTTTGCTTCAAATGTGACCTCCTTCTAAACCCTTGGGCCAATTGGATTTAAAACTTTACAGGAATGTTGCCTAGGTGACTCCCTACCAAAATAGTTAAAACTCATTCCACTCCAATGAACAAGATGGCTGCCAGAGCTAAAAATAAAAATAAAAAAAATCTTCAAACAACAATTCCTCCTGTACCCTTGGGCCAATTTCAGTCAAACTTTGAAGTAATGTTGCTTAGATGACCCTCTACCAAAAAGGCTAAAACGATCCCGCTCTGATGAACAAAATGGCCACCGGAGCTGAAAATAGAAAAAATATTGTAAATTTGATTCAAACGTGAACTCCTCCTAAACCCTAAGGCCAATTTGATTCAAATTTCACAGGAATGTTGCCTAGGTTACTCCCTACCAAATAAGCTAAAATCACTCTGCTGATGAACAAGATGGCCACCAGAGCTAAAAATAGAATGTACTCGAGACAGTGACACACAGGTGGGTGAAGCAGGGCCCTTTGGGCCCTCTTGTCTTAACTGTGCTACCAGGCGGGCGCATCTGTGTCCTTTGGACACATTTCCAGTTGGTAATATATAGATTCTTCCGACTATTATGGATATGAAGAATGTTTATTTGATGATATTTAGCATACTTCTTTATGTTCATGTTGCTTTAAGGTAGCACTGTCATTGATTAAAAATCTGTAGTAAGAGAAAAAAAAAAGAATCAGTAGTAACTATAACATTTACAATTAACAAACATCTCTATGTCCGTCTTGGTGTAAGGTTATATCAAAGGAGGCAGGACATGACAAATAAAAAGTTCAGCCACTTGCCCAGAGGATTACTTTGCCTTAACACTAGCTGAGCGTCACAGTTTGTCCCTGTGCAATCAATGTATTTTTCCGGGCAAGTTAATTTTTAATTCACTTGCCCAGCAAAATACATTGATTTATTTTAGGACAGAACTAGTCATAAAAACTCACTTGCAAAGCCTATTGGTACTTATCCTTGGCAACAAGACAATAGATATGTCAAGTCCTGTAATTGTCACATTGTAATGCCAATAAATAGATTCCAGGACATTTGCCCCCCAGGAAATTTGCCCACCAATGAATTAATCTAAAAATGGACATTTGCCCCCCAGTTGAAAATGGGACCCGGACATTTGCCCCCCAGAGCTTATTTTTGGTATGGACATCTGCCCCCCAGTACTTATTTTACAGGTGGACATTTGCCCCCCACTGCTTATTTCAGAAAGGGACATTTGCCCCCCCAGATGGACCAGGGCTAACACAAAGGAGGAAAAAAAAATGTATTTATTGGTTTATTATCATCAGAAATACAAAATGTTAAGCAATAAATTACTCCATCTGTATAAATAATTATTACCTGCTGTAAACGGCAACCCCTACCTTCACAAGCAGTATAGATCCAGATCAAAACAAAATGTTAGGTAACAAATTACTCCATCTATATAAATATTAATCCCATAATAACCTGCTGTTTAGGACAACCCCTACCTTAGAAAGCAGTATAGATCCAGATCAGATGCCATCTGATGGGGATCTATACTGTTTGTCATGCAGTTTGTTAAGTTAACAAAAACATACCAAGAATGTGATGGTTAATAGTCAACAATTGAAGATGCTTAATTTATTCAGCAAGATAAGGGTTAAGCAAGTCAGATACAGAACCATATATTGAGTCTGTGCCTCACTGAGGGTCCAATGTCAGACGCCTATTTCTGCAATGGAAACTTAAGTGGTTTTTTACACTGGATACACTGATGGTTAATTCTTGAAGTAATTGAAATGATCTTGAATGTGTTGTAAAACCATAACCAAAAGGTTATCATGTAAATTATGGAGCTATATACAAGTCTGTATAATGAATTTCCTTGCAAGTTAATGGTAAAGCTAGACTTATTTTTGTTTATTTAGAGATAATACAAAAAATATGGAATGGTAGATGTATCAGGCAGCGGGTTGGGGGCAAATGTCCCTTTCTGAAATAAGCAGTGGGGGGCAAAAGTCCACCTGTAAAATAAGCCCTGGGGGGCGGATGTCCATAACAAAAATAAGCTCTGGGGGGCAAATGTCCAGGTTGCATTTTCAACTGGGGGGCAAATGTCCATTTTTAGATTAAGTCATTGGGGGCAAACGTCCTGGGGGGCTAACGTCCGGAGACCCAATAAACATTATGCAAATTGACTGTGAAAGATGCATATTGTACTTTATCAATTAATTGCTTTCTAGCACTTTGACCTGATAAAGATATGCTGTCTCAGGACAAGTGGGTTTTATCAGGTCAACATGACATTGCACTTTTATGAATGAACAGGACTACTACGAAAATTGGCAAAAATGTTATTATTACTGGAAAAATGGAAAAAATGACTTATTAAATATCACTGGAAAAAATATGGTCAGCTGATACTAAATATATCGACCGACAGAATGTTGGGACCCACTGAGCACCATTGATAACTGATCATAAATTGCTAATTTAAGAGTGTACAAGGGGATAAACTGATAAATAGAATACCAGATTCGTGTCATTTGATATCAAGTTTATGAGGCTCGGCTTCGAAAACGCATGTAGAATCGCTCGGCAAGCCTTGCGATTCTACAAGCGTTCTCAAAGCCTTGTCTGATAAACTTGATATCAAAAGACATAAACTTGGTATTCTCTATAACCAAGCATTGAACATAAAGAAGTGCAGCAGACTGCCTAATGCAAGGCTGATCTGCATCTTTGCTGTTTGCAAATGGCAAAAAGTAGGATTTCTTATCATATGACTTGTAGATAGATATATTGTTGTTGTTTTTTTTCAGAATATGTTGATTTATATGTTGACTGGCTGTTGAACAAGTCTATTTACCCACAGTTCAAAGCATTTTATCATGGGTTCCATACTGTGTGTGCTTCAAATGCCCTTATCGTAAGTGTCTTATATTTACATAGACTAATAAAATAAAAACTGTTACTGCTGTAACAATGGACTCTATTCACAGTGACAGTTTATTGTTAAGATACACATATAGATGTGCTGTTGTGTTTTGGTTATACAACCCAGTCAACTGCTAAACTGTCAACCTGGTCAGTTAACTATTCCCAGAGAGGCTTAGACCCACTTAGCAGTTTATCAATACTTAGTGAGATCCCCTCCTCCCTCTCAACAGACAAACCCTCAAGCAACCATCCATCACAAATTGTCTCCCAAGAGATGGAGCATTAGAAAAAAAGAAAGATATGATAGAGAAAGAAGAAGAAGAAAAAAAAAACAGCCCCACATTCCACACCTGGTGGAATTGCCACAGGCCCTTGCCATACTGAAGCCAAAGTAATAGAATGTCCCGGCACTGAAAGCTACACAGCACCTGGGACCACTACCCTATCATATAAATGTTATGATTATTAGCTGTTGAGCAGTAGGCACCCAGGACCCAGATATTCAAAGCAGCTTAACAATATTGTTAGTGGTCACAATGTTAACTGTTCTGGCCATTATAGTATCAAATACAGAGTGTGAGTGTTTGAGTTTACATCTCACCAACAGCTAAGGTCATACGGAGATGGGACCTCCGTTTATAGACTCATCCGAAAGTCTTGAGAAGCCCGGGATCGATCATGCAATCCCTGGTTTACAAGTGAGTAGCATAACCGCTCCACCACAGAGGCTTCCATATCAAATACAGAAGTATATAGTGTATCTGTGTATTTTTGCCAAAAAAAAAAAAAAAAACAGCCTGCATAGCTCTTGCAAAGCCCAACTCTTACACTAGCATTTGGGAGTTTTAAGCAAGAACTCATCAGCCTGGTTATTGATTAAAATTCCTACTCTTTCTGGGTCCAATTGTGTAAAGCGTTGTTAACATAATGAACTCATAAGTGGTTAATATGTTAACTGTTCTAGCAAGAAACATATCTAAAATAGCTTCTTTTACTGAAAAAAGTGAGTAGCTGTATTCATATTTTGTAGCAAAAAATGTGAGCCAGTTGCTATACTAGGTGGTTGAGCTTTCAACAACTGAGATCAGTTGTTCAAAACTATTGACATTGTTAGTTAACATATTGTTAAACTTTGATTATTAAGTATGGCATATAAGATAATAATTTTGCTGAAAAAATGTGAGTATCTTTGGCAAATCCAAAAGCTACTCACAGTTTTCCAGCAAAATACCACAGTATTACATTTTGTACTTGCTAGAGCATTTACCTTTTTACCACTAAAGAGCTCATTAAGCTAATGATACATTTATAAACTTGGCTCAGAAATTCTTAGACAGCTTTGCTATTGCAAAGTAAATGAGGCAGCGTAACAAAACAATGAGAAACTAGCATAATTTAAGGATAATTTTTGTCGTGTCTGCTATTAACATGGTGTGATATAGTTGTCTGATTTTCCTTTGTCCGTTCATCCATCCATTAGTAAAAAGATAAAGATAAAGAAGCTTTATTTAACGTCCCATATTAGAAACAAATAACATAAGCTCTGCAGAGCTTTTATTGCGACAAACAAAGTATCCTCTAACAAATACTTACCTGCCTTCATTTATCTTCCTAGGACTACCCCTGATAATGCGAGCATCAGCCAAGGGAGCTCCTAGTACCATTTATCACGCCTTTGGTATGATGCGGCTGGGGATCGAACCCGCGACCTCCCATTCCCGAAGCGGACCCTCTACCACTGAGCTATCGGGGCTGGTGTGAGCTATCACAAGCTTTCACCCAAATGGCCAAGTTTACTACAGTTTGGCTGAATTCTTGTTCTTATTACCCAGTACTTCATGAAAATCTGTGTTGTTGGTACTTGTTAGAATCGCCTGAATGAGGAATATTCTAACATGTACCCACAAGATAGGTTCCTGAAGAAAAGTAAGGAAAATTATCCCTAAATTATCCTCAATATTCCTACCTATCCATTGCTATGTATTTACCTATTGTATACTAGAGGATTCTTCCATTGCTTTATGTTGGACAAAGTAGAAGTAAAACAAAGATCAGGAATTGATACAATTAACTTACTCCACCCATAAAAGACACCAAAGGGAAAGAAATACAAACATTAAGCGACCAGACCATAATGGAAACCTAAACAAAGGAAGGCCATAAGGACAGTTACTTTCCCACAAAATGGCCATATGGCCATCCAAAATTAAAAGACACAAGTGATACACACAGTAAGCAACAAACAACAACATAAATAAATTGCCACAGAAGAGCCGCCTTGGAACGGTCAGTGGAAGATTTCCCCTGGGGGGCTTAAATCGATTTTACGTGGCCACAATCATACAAGGGTTGTCAGGCCTATATTTTCATTTTTATTCTATTTTTGACGGAAAATTCTGTTAGCAAATAGTGCAGACCCTGATCAGATGCCGCATTCTGCGGCGTCTGATCTGGGCCTGCACTGTTTGCCAAGGTTCCCCTTTAGGGGTTTCCCGCATACAATGGATTAACAAGTTTGTTTTATTTGTTTTGACAGATGTTGCGTCCAGAAGAAATAGACATGTTAGTGTGCGGTAACCCTAAGTTAGATATGAAGGAGTTAAAGAAAGTAACAGTGTATGATGGCTTTCATCCAAATGATCCAACGATAAGGTACATGTATTCTCATCATCTCAACAACTTATTCAAGCTGTACTGTGAAACTTCGATGGCATTTGTTTAAGGATAAGTTTGAGGTTGATCAAAACTTCATGTCAGAAGGTGAAATCGTGATTCTCTAGGAATATACCATAATGATCCTAAGTGTTGGAACAGATAGGCCTAAGTAAACAGTGCAGACCAAGATCAGACTGCCTGATCAGCTAATCTGGGTCTACACTATTTGCAATTCCATCTGCACCTTTTGGATTCCTTGCTGGATCAATCAAAACTAACTTGTTAATAATTTAGGAGCATTGCAGAAAGTCCTCCAGGTGTCCGAATTTTAGGATTTTTATGGCACAGCTGGAAATTCCACTGGTCCACTCGCCATGACCAGTAAAAATTTTGAGTATGAGTGAAAATTTTGTCACTTCCCAGTGAAATTTTCCAAAATTTACATGCCTTTGGTCGTGCAAGACAAGTAAAATTTTACAGAATTTTCCAGCCCTGTTAGATAGGTTTTTTTTCTATAAAATAACAGATGTGTGTAATGATTAGAATAAAAGAGGACCTCAGGGAAGATTGGAGTAAATCTAACAGGGCTTTCCCTATAAATAAAGACATTATTATTATTATTATTCCCACCCACTTGTTTTACTTCAGCTCTTTACCAAATTTTCGAGGGTCTCCCGTCTTCATCAGGGTTTTATGGACAGATTACTTCAACTCTTTACCAAATTTTCGAGGGTCTCCCCTCTTCATCAGGGTTATATGGACAAATTTGGTAAAGAGTTGAAGTAAAACAAGTGGTTGGTTATTATTATTCCCTTATGGAAAAAAAATCTACAATTGATTATTATTATTATTAATATTATTTAGAATCATCTTTATTTGATGATGTTTATATGTACAGACAACAGATATTTACTGGATAACTTGTATAATTTGCACCCTTGCCCATCGGGGCTTCGAATAAATAGATTTTGCTGCATGGTGCTTCTGCGCAGAGCTGAATCCAACTAAATAGTGCTGATCGGGACATAAAATCTCTTCACAAACAAACATTGTAATGTACACCTCAGTTAAATTATATTAGTATAGTAACCGTTTCATTAGGCTACAGGGTTATAGAAACGATTTTTTATGGTGTTCATAGAATCATCTAATCAAGGCATGTCTGACAAGTACCCACAATATTTTTAACCCATTGTATGCGGGGAAACCCCTAAACGGGTACCTTGGCAAACAGTGCAATCCCGGATCAGACGCCGCATTCTGCGGCGTCTGATCAGGGCCTGCACTATTTGCTAATAGAATTTTCCGTCAAAAGTAGAATAAAAATGAAAAAAATAGGCCTGACACCCCTTATATGACAAATGGACTTGTCCAACAAATAGCAATGAAGAGTCCACTAGCATACAATGTGTTAAGGAAATTTACCCAAGTGTTTCCTTACCATTATTCGTCCTCCTTATCTGCAACTCTGGTTTATATTTCAGATATTTCTGGGAGACAGTAATAAGTATGCCTATAGTCCTACAGAAGCAGTTGCTAATGTTTACCACCGGTAGTGACAGAGTGCCTATTGGTGGAATGGGTGAGATGACTTTCAAGATTACCAGGACAGATGACACAGATCTGTAAGTCTTTAAGGGGAATGGGAACACCTTCAGGGGAGGCAACTCCTGCAAAAGTATTTTTGTCTCCCATGTCAATAGGGGTCAACTCTTAAAGGAAAGAATTTGCTCCTGAGGAGCAAATTCTTTCCTTTAAGAGTAGACCCCTTTTTCAGTGGGACTGAGCCTATAGAAAAGAGAACAGGAAGTCCCAAAAGTTGTCTCCCTTTGAAAAAATGGCAGCATATGTGCCAGGTGTTCCCATTCCCCTTAAAAGGGAATGGATACAACTTTGAGGAGGGCTACTCAGTCAGATTTACTTTGCTGCCAAATTTATACCCATAGGCCCCTAAATTATCCCACTGAACACAACAACTCCTACCTTTGCAAACAATGTAGATCAAGATCAGATGGCCATTTGATCAGGATCTACCCTGTTTGTCATGCAGTTTGTGAATTTGATAAATACTTTTATCTTGCAATTATATGATGTGTGTACTCCTTAGAATCGCTATGATGAGGCAATTGTAACAAATATCCACAACATATGTTTCTTGGAGTATAAAAAATTACAAATTCTTGAAAATTTCCATTGTTCCGACTCATCTTGAGCTAAGGATTCGTTGTATTGAAATTGTTGTTAAAACAAAACGTCACTTTGTCAAATTTCGGTATAAAAAGGGTTGACTGTATAGATGAGCCCTTTGGGTGTAATGAACCCCAAGAGCTGTTCATCTGCACTTTTTTAGCATCCAGATGTGAATGGGCATCCTTGATCTAGTGGGTTAGATCACTGACTCTCAAACATATTAGGCCTCTCACTGCTGTGGGTTCGATCCTGGCCAGGGTCACATGTAAGATGCCAAGTTCTGTGGAAGATCAGTTGTTTTGTTCTCTGGATATTCCAATTTTCACCCACCTCTGATTAAAGATTGGCTGGAAAGTGAAATACTCTTAAAAGGGCCTTAAAACAAAAACCAGAAAAAACGATGTTCTTTGTACATATATATCTACTTTAACCCTTATCCCACTAAACAGAACCCCTACCTTTGCGAACAATGTAGATCCAGATCAGATGGCTTCTGATCAGGATCTACACTGTATGTCATATAGTCTGTGAATTTAACAAATATACCACATCAAGTAATTTGATTGGCTGATATTCAGAGATGGGTCTGGCTAAGTTAATTAACTCAGCGGGATAAGGATTAATAAACATCAGGAAAATGAACATTCTTCATTAGTGACAACAAAGTCATGATCTGTCAGATATGCATCTGACTGGTGATCAGGAGGTTGCAGTCATGAAATAATTTTTACAGCAATTATCTCCCACTGACTGAAGAACGGTTGTTGCTTGAGAAAGAAAGTACACTGTACTGGTTAAACATTTGTGTATAAGCCTGCCCAGAAAAATGCACTTTTTTAAGCCTACTTGCTTAACATGACCATAACCCTTTCAGCTCTCTAGCACAGTACATCTATACCTTTGCAAACAGTTTAGTTCCAGATGAGTATCCTTTAACAAGTCTACGTAATGAATACCCATCTAAACCCCAAATTCATTTGAGAAAACTGGGGTTTACAGGGGTATACATTATTTTTCATATTTCTGCTCCAAGACAAAGGTTGTGGGTACTTGTTCGAACCGCCTCATTGAGGCGGTTCTAACAAGCACCCACAACCTATCTTTGAAGTATAAATAAGAAAAATATCACAAATTTTCATCAGAAAAGTAATCAATTCGGAGATAGGAAAGAATTCACTATGTCACACAGGTAAATTATGGTAATGGATTGCTTAGAATGATCCATCTCATCAGGTTCTGCACTAGTATTGCTTGTCATTTTGTTTTTGATTGTTGAACATGCCCAAATTCAAAGATGGAAGATCTCACTACACAATCTCAGGAGTGAAAGGGTTAAATGTGTTGATTTTTCACCAATATCGTACTGAACATGATAACTCCTACCTTTGCAAACAGTGTAGATTCAAATCAGATTGCTTCTTATCTGGATCTCCATTGTTTGTTATTCAGCTTGTGAATTTGAATGAATGTATTAGGCCAAGTAATCTGATTGGTTGGAAGTCAGAAATGGGTGTGACAGAATTAATTTATTCAGCAGGACAATTAACCCAAGCTAAAAAAAAAAAAAAAATTAATTTTATGTTATTTTTCAGGCTCCCAATGTCACATACCTGTTTCAATCAGTTGGTGTTACCAATATACAGGAGCAAGAAACTACTCAGACACAAGTTGGTCTTAGCTATACAGAATTCAGAGGGCTTTGGACTGGAGTAGAATAGTCAGAGGCCTATAGGAAATGCTGCATTTAATGGCATTTTGCCACAAAAGACTAAACTTAGTTTTGCCATCTGTATCATTTGGTTTGAGGGGAATGACAGAATGCACCTGAGCCTGTTTGTTAAAAGTATATTTAGCTCAACGAGGTTGTTAATACTGAAATGTTAAACTGTTCTGGCAAATTCAATATCTAATATCTAATACAGTGGTATTTTTGCAGAAAAAATGCCAGTAGCTTTTGCAAATATCTGTACCCTGGTATTTTGCAGGAAAAAATTGTGACCTATCATTTGGCGTAAACAAGGGGCCTTTCAAAACAGGGGTATACTCTTGAAGGTAAGAATTGGCTCCTCAGGAGCCAATTCTTTCCTTTAAGATTTAACCCCTCCACATTTTTACCCTAATCCTGCTGAACATGACAATCTCTATCTTTGCAAACAGTAGAGATCCAGATCAGATGGCTTATGATCAGAATCTACACTGTTTGTCATGCAGTTTGTGAATTAAACAAATACATTATATCAAGTTATTTGATTGGTGCATAGTCAGAAATGGGTGTGACTAAATCAATTTATTCAGCAGGATAAGGTTTAAGACTTTCCTTCCCTGAAAGTATTCAGTTTCATGTACAGCTATTAAACAAACCAGCCAAAGATAGGCCCGGCTATATTCCAAAGACGAAGAATCAATAGCTCCAGGTAATTAAAATATCTCGAGGAAAAAAACATGTATGAGGGGAGGCCAAAAAGTTAATAGAAATGGGTAATCAGCCAAAGGCAACACAAGCTCTCTACATGTGTGAAACTTCTATGGTGCCAACACTGATGGTTTGTTTACCACAACCCATTCTGTACCAAATGGAATCTTCCACCTTATATATAGCACAAGTCCATTTCAAAATTTAGTGGTGTCAGATTGTGTTTTCATTTATTTGGAAAATGGCTATAAAACTCTTTGCAAATAGTGTAGGCCCTGATCAGATGCCCCATTCTGGGGCATCTGATCTGGGCCTGCACTGTTTGCCAGTTACCCGTTTGAGGTTTCTGGTACAAAATGGGTTAATATATTCAGGGAGAATTTTCTTAATATATCTTGAAAATGCATGTTGTTTGCACTCATTAGCAACACTTAATGAGAAGATGTGGCATACCTTTATTTAAAAGAAAATAGAAAAGATATCTGTCTTAATGCTTTGTGACCAAGCGCTATGATTAACCCATTCAGTACCAGAAACCCCTAAAGGGGTACCTTGGCAAACAGTGCAGGCCCAGATCAGACGCCATAGAATGCAGCATCTGATCAGGGCCTTCACTGTTTGCTTAAAGTTCAGCCATTTTCCAAATCAATTTTGAAGATACCACAACCTGTCAACCCTAATTTAGAAATGGACTCCGGCTATATATAAGGAGGAAGATTCCATTTGGTACCAAAAGGGTTACCTTCAGTGGCTCAAGCTACCTCTGTCGTTCGGAACAAATTATTATGGCCCCAAAGGTACTTGAACCATTTGCAGATAGTGCAACATGTCACTAGCTCAAAGTTTACTTGTCACACCATATTTCTATGATCCTCAATGACAGTCTAAGTTGACCACCAAGATATATGATGGAAAAAAATCAATATTTTGAGTTTAAGGCAGTTAAGAGGTAGACTTTCAACTTCCAAGCAAGGTGGTAGTTTAGTTCCTGACAAGCTGCCACGAATGTCAGTTTGTTTATTTTGATCACCCATCCAATGTCCAGATCTTGCCCGCATTGATTATTTATTGCCTGTTTGCCAATTCGAAATCTCATTTGCTTGGGAGTCAGATTTTCTAATGCTGATAAACACAAAGCTGCCACAGAGGCATGTTTGCCAAATTGGGGACCAAACTGAAGGCTTCTGTTTTAAAGGTATAGCCAGACTGAAGAAAAAGTGGGCTAGAGGTAAATGGGATTATACTGAAAAATGATAGAACAATGCATTATTGGCTGATGCAATATAATTATATCTCTTTCTGTGAACTTCTTACCTCCCCTTGTCATAGCTCCAGATTATATTAAGGAGGAGTGAGTGAGTGTTTGAGTTTTACATCTCGCCAACAGCTAAGGACATACAGAGACGGGACCTCGGTTTAAAGACTCATCTGAAAGTCTGGAGAAGGCCGGGAGAGATCCTGCAATCCCTGGTTTACAAGGTGAGTAGCATAACCACTACACCACGGAGGCTTCTATATATTGAGGAGGACTATTGAGGATACTTTGAGGATATTTTTTCTTATTTCTGTATTTAAAACATATTTCGTGGGTGCTTGTTGGAATCGGCACGAGAAATGAGAAATAAGGAAAATTGTCAAGTTTAACAAGTCCGTGTAGTGAACCTTCTCTACCCCACTTTATACAGAGAAAAGTGGTGTTTAAAGGGGTATTCACTATGTTCCTTATTTTTGCACTAAAGTTTAAGGGGGTATTAACTATGTTCCTTATTTTTGCACTAAAACATAGATTGTGGGTACTCATTAGAACTGCCTCAGTGAGGCAGCTCTAAAAAGTACCAACAATCTATATTTGTACCAGAAATAATAAGTATATCAGTCATTTTCATCTGAAAAATGTTACCATATTTCTAGAGATACGAAAACTGCCTTTTAAGCACACGGGTGTGTTATGGTATTCCTTAATTATCCTTGTTTCTCTTAACTCTTATCTTGCTGAATATTCTTTTAAGCCACACCCATTTCTGTCCATCAACCAATCAAATTACTTGATGTAATTTATTGCTACAAATTCATAAACTGAATGCCAAACAGTGTAGATCCTGATCAGATGGCTTCTTCAGAAGCCATCTGATCTGGATCTACACTGTTTCCAAAGATAGGGGTTGTCGTGAACAGCATGATAAAGGTTAACTGGAGATCTGCCCCTTGCAGAGTCTGAGCCATCGGTACATATGGTGTTCAGTGTGTCTGTATATGTATCTATGTACCCTAAGTAGACACCTCAACTCTTGACCATACTTGAATAAGCAAATTAAGCACATATGTATGTATGTCAGAGACTGTTAAACTTTGTTAAGATTTTCATAAGAGGTAGACTTTCAGGTTCCAAGCAAAGTGGTAGATGGAGGCACTTGTATTCTGTGTACCTTGGACATATCTCGTGGGTGCTTGTTGGAATCGGCACGAGAAATGGGAATTAAGGAAATTCATCAAGTTTAACAAGTCCCTGTAGTGAACAAACTTCTCTACCCCACTTTATACAGAGAAAAGTGGTTTTTAAGGGGGTATTAACTATGTTCCTTATTTTTGCACTAAAACATAGATTGTGGGTACTCGTTAGAACCGCCTAAGTGAGGCAGTTCTGACAAGTACCAACAATCTATATTTGTACTAGAAATAATAAGTATATCGGACATTTTCATCTGAAAAATGTTACCATATTTCTAGAGATATGAAAGATGCCTTTTAAGTGCACAGGTGTTTTATGGTATTCCTTAATTATTCGAGAAGCCTCCGTGGTTGAGTGGTTACGCTACTCGCCTTGTAAACCAGGGGTCGCAGGTTCGATCACGGGCTTCTCCAGAATTTTGATGAGTCTTTAAACTGAGGTCCTGTCTCCATATGACCTTAGCTGTTGGTGGGACATAAAACTCCAACACTCACTCACTCCTTAATTATCCTTGTTTCTCTTAACCCTTCTCTTGCTGAATATTCATTTAAGCCACACCCATTTCTGTCCCTCAACCAATCAAATTACTTGATGTAATTTATTGCTACAAATTCATAAACTGAATGCCAAACAGTGTAGATCCTGATCAGATGGCTTCTCCAGAAGCCATCTGATCTGGATCTACACTGCTTGCAAAGATAGGGGTTGTCGTGAACAGCAAGATAAGGGTTAACTGGAGATCTGCCCCTTGCAGTGTCTGAGCCATCGGTACATATGGTGTTCAATGTGTCTGTATGTAAGATTTTCGTAAGAGGTAGACTTTCAGGTCCCAAGCAAAGTGGTAGATGGGGGCAGTTGTGTTCTGTGTGCCTTGGATATATAACTCATTCAAACTCAGGTCAGCTCAGTACAATGGGTATGACATCACTTGAACAAGTCCACCCCAAACTCCACTTTATATAAAGAAAACTGGGGTTTAGTGGAGAGCGGTATACTTTATTTTTCTTATTTCTGTTGCAATACATAGGCTGTGAGTACTTGTTAGAACCACCTCAATGAGTGTCACTAGTCACACAGGCCTACTTGTAGGTCTTATCATGTCATTACGAAAACATGCAGTCAAATACATTGTAAATTTTACCACCGAAAAATGAAAAATTTCAGATGAAAAATTGTAATATTTTTCTTATTTCTACTTAAAATATAGATATTGGGTACTCATTAGAGCCGCCTCATTGAGTACCCACAATCTATATTTTTGAGCAGAAATAAGAAAAAAAAGGTTTACCCCTGTAAACCACATTTTTACTGTATAAAAGTGGGGTTCAAGGGGGTCAAAATTTTATAGGCGTGTTTTTGTGATGTGCTGGCTCATTGGACGAAATTTTTCCAAGGCAAGTGTGATGCTTACCCAAAACATGTTGAAACATATTCACTTGTCAAGATTTGTATTGGTTTCTTTGGTGGCTTACCATCATGTGAACAAGTCTGTGGAATGAGCACCTCCCTAAACCCCACTTTATATAGAGAAGATTGGGGTTTACAAGGCCATACAGTCGACCTTCGATGGCTGGAACCGCTTTGGGACCATGAAAATAAATTCGAGACAGCGGTAGTTCGAGCCACTGAAGGTTACTGGCAAGAGGCATACCGAGATACTTTTTAACATCTTTCGATGTTATATATTGAAAATGTTTGCTGTATGTACTCATTAGAATCGCCTCACAGAGGCGATTCTAATGAGTACACACAGCATATATTTGGAACATTAAAGACTAAAATCTCCTTAATCATCCCCCACCATTTCTTATCTTGAGGATTTCCCTAGGGGCTCAAGTACGAGTTCGACCCAGCCATGGTAAACGAGCCATCAGTGTTTGAGCTATCGAAGTTCTACTGTATATTATTTTTCTTATTTCTGCTTCAAGACATAGGTTGTGTGAACTCGTTAGAGCCGCCTCAATGAGGCAGTTCTAATGAGCACCCACAATCTATGTTTGCAGTATAAATAAGAAAAATCTCACAGGTTTTCATCAGAAAAGAAGTCATTTTGGAGATGTGAAACAGTGTCGCATGGGTATGTCATCATAATGGAAAACCTTGTGAAAATTTTTTGTGTACATGAACATATCAAGCAGTTTCTAATGCATTGTTGTAAGTCAAGGAAGAAAAATGAGGTTAATTTGGGGATATTTAACCCATTTTGTACCAAATGAATTCTTCCTCCTTATATATAGCAGGAGTCCACTTCAAAATTTATAGGTGTCGGGTTGCGTTTTCTTCAAAATTTGTTTCAAAATTGCTAAACTTTTTGCAAACAGTGTAGGCCCTAATCAGGCACCCCAGTTGGCAGCGGCTGATCTAAGCCTGCACTGTTTGCTTATTACCCTTTTTTGGGGGTTTCAGGTACAAAATGCCTAAAAAGAAAAACAAAAATAAACTTATGTTCAGGGTACTTGTTAAATTTGAGGAGATTCTAACAAGTACTAACATTCTACATTTCTATCAAGAAATATTCTTGTTGCACCCCGTCGTCTGGAGCTATGTTAAATGAATCACAACACAAAGTTTTTGAAAGATATACATATATAAATATATATACAAACGAATATCAGCTGTGATTAAATATTGTTATATATTGGCACTTATTGTCATAGTAAGTATGGTTGTAATGTTTTGTTGGTGAATCATGTGTGTATTTGTATGGGTGTGTTTCAAGTGCGCTTTAATTAGCAATTAAGAGACAAAATGTTCATAATTATATAAAGCCACATTGACATATGGTCAGTTTTAATCTAAATCTACATTACTCAGAACGTACCTGCTTGAATTGTACCAAATCGGTGGGTGGTGGGGTGGGCTGTACTCAGCAACCTCTGCTGAAAGAGGATTCAAAGAGATATACATGTAACCCTAGGAAAGAACTGAACTTGCAGGTATCTGTCTTGGCAGGATACTGTTGGGGAGGGGGCACATGGAGGGGAGGGGGTGGACTCAGCAACCTCTGCTGAAAGAGAATTCAAAGAGATACTATCCTAGGAAAGAACTAAACTTGTAGGTATTTGTCTTGGTTAGATACTCATGGGTGGGAGGCAGGGAGGGGGTGGACTCTGCAATGTCTGCTGAAAGAGTATTCAAAGAGTTAAAATCCTAGGAAAGAACTGAACTTGAAGGTATCTGTCTTGGCTGAATCCTGCTACAGCTTCTTTGCTTCTTGTCAATGCTGCTGTTTGGTATGTAGCATTGATGAATGACAAGCTGAAGTTTAGTCTCACAACACTAATGATTCCCATCCTAGATCCCGAAGTATATCTGTTACACTGTTAATATTGTGATATTGTGATATCTGATGGTACAGCACCTCGCTGCTCTTCTATGGACCATTTCTTGTTTGTACTTCGACTGGACTATATGAGGGTTCCAGACAGATGCACCGTACTCAAGTATGGGATGGACTAGTGTGCCATAGGCTACTGACTTTTTGTCTTATCTTAATGACTACTGACTATCTTAATGCCCACAAAGATGTTTTCCAGATTCCCCTGCGTGCATAATATTTTTTTTTTCTGGCTATGCCATTGCCACATGTACTTCATAACCCATTGTATACTAGTGGACTTTTCCACTGCTATATGTTGAACAAGTTCATTTGTCTTATAAGAGGTGTTAGGCCTATTTTTTCTTTTTTATTCTATTTTGATGGAAAATTCTGTTAGCAAGTAGTGCAGGCCCTAATAAAACGCCACGTTCTGCCGTGTCTACTCTTGGCCTGCACTGTTTGCCAAGGTATCCCTTTAGGGGTCCTCTGCATGCAATGGGTTAACAAGGAATCAAATTTGTTGGCTATGGTCATATTGAAAATTGGCATCATGTTAACAAGACCAAGTAATGAACATCTCACTAAACCCCACTTTATATAGAGACAACTGGAGTTATTGCTTGCATCAGGAAAACACGCCTATATAATTTTGACCCCCTTGAACCCCACTTTTATATAGTAAAACTGGGGTTTCCGGGGGTATACTTTAATTTTCTTATTTCTGCTCTAAAATATAGATTGTGGGTACTCGTTAGAACCGCCTCAATGAGGCGGTTCTAACGAGTGCCCACAATCTATATTTTGAGCAGATATAAGAAAAATATCACAATTTTTCATCATAAAATTTTCATTTTTTGGCGATAAAGGTGGCAATGTATTTGTATAGGTGTGTTTGCGTAATGTATTTCTGCACATAGACATAGGTTGTGGGTACTCATTAGAACCACATTCTAACAAGCACCCAAAACCTATATTTGTATTATATTTAAGAAACATATGACAAAACTTCATCAGAACATATGTAAATGGACTGATTTGATTCTAACCCATAAAGCATGTTAGCACTTCCATGCGAGATAAATGGTATTATTCATGTAAAAATTTCAGTTACCATTAACTCTTATCCCGCTGAAAAAAAAATAATTTAGCTACACCCATTTCTGCCTATTTGCCAGTCAAATTACTTGATACAATGCATTCATTCAGTTTTCAAACTGCATGAAGGCCTAGATCCTGATCAGATGGCTTCTTCAAAACCCATTTAATTGCACAAGCCATCTGATCTGCATCTATGCTGTTTTCAAAGGTAGGGGGTGTTGTGTTCAACAGGATAAGGGTTATCTTATCACACATGTTTCAGTTTAGAGATATTTGTCTATTAGGCAGTTGCTTTATGTAGGTGCTTTCCGTTGTTTATCCATCAGTATTCAGATTTTTTGCCATAATTGATTTCACACTAGTATACATGTAGTTATACTTCGTTTAACCCTATTTGTACCAAATAGAATCTTCCTCCTTATATAAAGCAGGAGTCCATTTCAAAATTTAGGGGCGTCAGGTTGTGTTTTCTTCAAAATTTATTAGGAAAATGGCTGAACTTTTTGCAAACAGTGTAGGCCCTGATCAGACGCCGTATTCTGCGGCGTCTGAGCTGGGCCTGCCCTGTTTGCCAAGGTACCCCTTTAAGGGTTTCTGGTACAAAATGGGTTAAACAATATTTTAATTTCATTTATGAATTACATTTTCGTTCTATGTAAGATGGTTTAGCATCTGACAGTAAGAAAAGCGCTTTTGTAAGTCATCTGGGACACATTACGATAACACACCTGTGCGACATAGTGCATTTTTTCACTTCTCTAAAATGGCTACTTTTCTGATGAAAGTCTGTGATATTTTGCTTATCTATACTGAAAACATAGGTTGTGGGTGCTCGTTAGAAGAGTACCCACGACCTATGCCTTGGGGTAGAAAGAAGAAAAATAATGTATATGACTGTAAACCCCAGTTTTCCCTATATAAAGTGGGGTTTAGGAGGGTGTTCATTTCACTGACTTGTTCACATGATGAAGTGCATCATTACATTATATATGAATTGCTTTTAGTAGTACATATAAAGACATCTCACTGTTTTAATAGACAAGCAGTGTTGATCCTGATGAGGTGTCTCTTTGAGTCATCTCATCTAGATTTGCTGTTTGGATTGGTATCTGTACCTGCCTGCAGGTTTGAAAGTTTCAATAGGAAACGAAATTTACCATCTGATTGGTTTATCCATTTGGTGTGACTGGATATACCAGAGATATTTTCCACTGTTTTGGGCTGATTGTTTATCAGTCTACCCAAAGTTATCAAGCATAGAAACTCTTCAGAGCTGAATTTCATGTGACTATCACTTTTGTAGGAAGTCCATGCAGGTAACTTATTTATAGAAATTTGCAGCGTTAATTTTATAACAGTGAGGTCAGTCTGATGGGTAGCAGAGTTTTCCTTATAATCTGGGTGGAATCATGAGTTTGGCTTAGCAAAGGGTGTAGACCCAGATCAGACACTGCAGAATACAGCCTCTGATAAGGGTCTACACTGTTTGCTTACAGTACAGAAAATAAAGATCAGACTACAAAATGGAACATCTGTACTGTAAGCAAAACAGTGTAGACCCTTATAAAGAGGCTGAACTCTGCAATGTCTGATCAGGTCTACACCCTTTTGCTACTTAAGCCAACACTCAGAGACAATCAACCCACCAGTACGCTCAGTGCTTTGATTTTACATGACAGTCTACTTTTGTGACTGAGTATTTGCCCCTATATAAAACTGAACCCATTCAAAGAGTGGCCTGCTCTGCACCCGAGGTCAACCCATACAACAATCTCTATGTTGTCATATCCGCTTTAAGCAAAGGATAGATCCATTTCTCCATCTGTTCATTTATCCATTTGTCACTCGTCAACATGTGCAACAGCCCTAGCATTTTCAAAAAATTCAACTCCATACAGGCAAGACAAAGCCTTAGGCAAAATTCTCGTTCGCATAGTTACTGTCTACCCTTTATCCATGACATAGCATGCCGTTTGGCATCATTAAAAGCTGTCAATTTATGCCGTCACACAAAGGTTATTTGATGTTAGACAGTGTAACGTCACTTTCTTGCACCGAAAATGTTACAAAAGGACATAAATGCAGTGTTGCAGCCAATATTTTTGGCAAGGTTTCTTTTAACAATGGCAAAAAGTTGTGAGACTTTGAAGGAAACAACATTATCATTGCCGATTTTCAGTGTGTTAGAATCGAAATACATCAGCTCTAGCCTGTGATTGGTTGAGTAATAAATCACAGTTTGTTGGTCAGTTGTAAGTAGACAAATCACACATGCTTCATGCTTGTGATTTGATCCCCTCCAAACTGTGATTTATTACTCAACATATCACAGCTAGAGCTGATCTATTTTATAACAAAAGGGAAATGTCAACAATCCTGAGTATTTGTGGACACAAGGTGTTTTATTTTATTTTTTCCACCTCAATGTCTATGTAATTTGTTAAACAATTGTACATTTATTTACTTTGTACTGTATTTAAAGCAGTGATATACATGTACATTCCGTCCATCAAAATGATCTTTATAATTTTCAATGCATAGAATGATAATTTCATTGGAAGCATCCATTTTTTATCATTCAAGATGTTCAAAGTTCCATTCTGAGATCTAGATATGTGAAAATAAGGGATGTTATTGAACATTTCATTTGAAATTCAGGTATGATACTGTTACAAAATGCTTTATTCAGTACCTCAAGTTTGCTTTTTGATGTGTTTCCTTTGCACTACGTTAACAAGTCCGTGAAATGAACGTCTCCCTAAACCCCACTTTGTATAGAGAAAACTGGGGTTTATGTGGTATACATCATCTTACTTATTTCTGCTCCAAGACATAGGTTGTGGGTACTCGTTAGAAAAGCCTGAATGAGACAGTTCTAATGAGCACCCACAACCTATGTTTGCAGTACAAATTAGAAAACTTTCACAAATTTGCACCAGATAGGTAGCCATTTTGGGGATTTGAAAAAATGCACTATGTCTCACGGTTATGTTATCGTAATGGCAAAGTACAGAGAAACTTTGATGGCTCGTTCACGATGGCTGTTTCGAACTTATTCTTTAGTCCCTTTGAAAAATACCCATTACTTATTCATTAGTCCCTTTGAAAAATGCCCATTACTGCAGATGTTAATGCAGATATTAATATATTTGGGATAATTCAGGTAGCATTTTCTAATTCAGGTAGCATTTTCTTATTTTATCTTTAAAATTTATGTTGTATACACTGATTAGAATTGTGTCAATGAGGTGATTCTTATGATTGCACACAACATGCCTTTATTTTTAAGAAAAGTGAAAACATATTCCTACCATTCCTACTGACCTGGGCCTGTGAAAATCCCTCAGTGGCTTGAACTGCCCATGTCTCATACAATTGCTTATGCTCCCTAGGATGGTCTAGCCATTGAAGTTCAACAGTACTTGGTTGAATGTCAGATTATGGCCAGTGATTAAATTTGATACAATTTATCAGAAGACCCATTACATCACAACACATGACATAACAGTTCGAAGATGGATCTCAAATTATGTTTGGATATACCATAATGATAGGGTGCAGTCTAATCAGGGTCTACCCTGTTTGCCATTCTGTGTGCATCTTTTGGACTCCATGCTGGATTGTGAAACAAATGTTAAAAATTTTTAGAGAATAACAGGAAGTACCCAAGCTGTCTGAATTGTAGGATTTTTACGTAGGATTTTTACGTTAGCATGGCCTTTTTCCATGATTATAAAGAGGCTTAGGTGTAATTAGGGTGTTTTTATTCTCCATTATGCTTTGTCATCCCTTCCTATCCATTGTAATTTGTACGTCGAAAAAACGAAAATTTTAACATGAAAAAATTGAGATATTTTTCTTGTTTCTGCTCAAAATATAGATTGTGGGTACACGTTAGAACTGCCTCATTAAGGTGGTTCTAACGAATATGTAACAATACTATATAAAAGTGGGGTCCAAGAGGATCAGAATTATATATATGTTTTGGTGATGGGGTCTTTGTACTTTTGACAAGTAAGCTAATGAGGTCAGTTAAAATCATCACAAAACTTCAACCATTCAATATGGCCAAAAGGCTCATATTTTTTGCTGAAAAAAAAAAAACTTCACATATTTTTCAGCAAAAATACAGCTGTGCTGCATACTCATACTGTCTTTGCTAGAACAGTTAACTCTTTTTTGACAATTAGCATGCTTTGAACAACTACTTACTGGTGTCATATTGTTGTTTCAATTTTTGACTATTCCATCCAGAATGGGATACAGATTGTCATGGAAACACTTTATCTTTTTTGTTTACTTTTGTTCATAATCATATAAATATTGTCCCTGAGTGATCATATCGAAAACAACAAAGTAGACACTTCTGACCTCTTTTGGGCATTTTTGATAGAACAGGTGACATTTTACATGAAAGTCAAAATAAACTTGATCTTCAGTAGTTTTCTTTTTCTTGTTTGATTATCCACGTTTACATTAAAGATACACACTCTAAATGTTACTTTAACAACAGTGTTATAGCCAAACAGAAATGTATACGTAGATTATATAGGAAAACGGCAATATATATGACTATATATAGTCTTTTTTTTGTTCTTTATGATCTACATATATTTGGGATCCATTTTTGGACTGTGTAGCAAGGAATAGTGTTGTAAAGAGATTGTGATATACTATGTTATTATATTAATCAAGTAATTTCATATTGGCCTAGGCCGAGGGCCAATGCACCTGACCAAGGATCTGTACCTGGGTCAATACGAAATTACTTGATTAATGACAATTTTATTAATTGACACAATTAAAAAAACATGATTATTGAAATTTTGACCTCAGTTAATATTGGTTGACGTAGTGTTAATACGGATGACCTCTGATCAATACTGGCTAGTCAATTAATAATATATGGTATTTACCCGAAGTAGTCAGACATCTCTCCACTCCTTACCTTACTTGTTCTACAATCTGAATAAGTAGTATTTACATGCTTCACGGTGTTGTGTCTAAAAATAGCTGAATGAGTGGCAAATAGTGTAGACCTTGATGAGACGCAGCATTCTGTGGCGTCTCATCTGGGTCTGCACTATTTGCCCAGGCCTGTCTGTCTGAATACATACAGTAAATATGGTATATATAGAGCTGTATATTATATAGTGATAGATAGCCATGTTTAGACCTGGAAAGGTTTTTTAGGACTGCTGACTGGAGTAGTTTAAAAAAAGTCTGGGCTCAGTTGTTCAAAGTCTCATAAGCTTAACCCATTGTATGTTAGTGGACTTTTCCATTACAATTTCCATTACAATATGTTGGACAAATCCCTTTGACATATAAGGCATAAGGATAACACATGCATGCGACATAGTGCATTTTTTCACATCTCCAAAATGGCCATTTTTCTGACGAAAATCCATGATATTTTTCTTATAAATACTGCAAACATAGGTTGTGGGTGCTCGTTAGAATGGCCTTAGTGAGGTACCCACAACCTATGTCTTGGAGCAAGAATAAGAAAACTAATGTATACCCCAGTTCTCTCTATGTATAGTGGGGTAAAGGGTGGTCTTCATTTCACCTGATGGGATGTCAGGCATATATTTTCGTTTTTATTCTGTTTTTGACAGAAAATTCTGTTAGCAAATAATGCAGGCTTATTTGCAGGCCCTGATCAGACGCCACTTTTCTGGGCCTGCACTGTTTGCCAAGGTACTCCTTTAGGGGTTTCCCGCATAAAATCAAGAAACAAAATTTATTTTTCTGCAGTTCATGGAAGTATGAACGCAGTGGGTCGCGAGCAAAGTTCATGTAAACTTTGCTTCAGACCCACTGTCATTCATACTTTCATGAAAAGCAGAAAAATTAAGTTTATTTTTTATATTTACATTATTTGCCCCTCATCAATGGTCTACAAAATGCTTATAAGGCAAACTTTTAAAACTGAAAAACATTTACACGCTGTTTTTCTACAAAGAGCGGAGCAGCAATGACGTCATCAACGCCCGTAGAGAACAATGGTTTAGAATGACGTCACATAACTTCACTGAAAATCATGTGATTCGATGCGTTCATGTAAGTATGAACGCAATTGTTTTCTATAGGTTTACATTAGACTTTACACTGGAAATGTAAATATTAGTTAATGAGTTTGTGAGTGGATTTTTTCAGCAATAATATTAGTATGTCATACTTAATGCTCACAGTCTTAATGATGCTTTAACTAATGGAAAAGTTAATTTTGAACATTTGGGCCCTGGATAATAGGTTTATCATGTGTGACTCAAACTGAATCCTTAAAATGCCAGTCACAACAATTGTCATCTGCCTTTACTTTAAAAGTTTTGTTCAAAACAGTGTGTGCCCAGATCAGACTGCTCCTCTAGGAGCAGTCTGATCTGGGTCCACACTGTTTGCCTGTATGTAAAAATTGTTTCATAAAGTTTGCAAGAAGATTCAGCAGACCACATAAACAAACCACATTTTCAGATGTTTTTTTCGGCATCCTGAGGGTAAATATTAGCAGCCAGACAGTTTGTTTAGGTATTCATGTTAATGTTATTTTCTACATTTTTAGAAGGGGGGCAAATTTTAGGACTTCCTGTTTGCTCTTTTCTAAACTTACCCTGACCCCTTCCAACACAATTCCTGTTTGCTCTTTTCTAAACTTACCCTGACCCCTTCCAACACAATTCAATCATAAGGAGCAGATAGCTTAATCCTGTTTAAGACAAAATATTTTTTAAAAGAGTTGCTTCAGCAGACGTGTATACACATTCGCTGATGATCCCTTAGAATGTGTCGACAGTTATCCAGCATTACATATACATTTCATTGATAGCAATAAAAATGGCCTTTGCAGTGGTCTTATGGTCTAGATAGAGCCTTTGAGCCTAAATGTGGACGCAACCAAAAAGCTAAGTTCTTCATAATTTTGTGGTTGCTGAATATTTATATATGCCACACCCACTATTGATTATCAACCAATCAGATTACTTGATACAAACTGTGAAATGGTAGACCCAGATCAGATGCTGCAGAAAACAACATTTGATCAAGGTCTTGTGCAATATACAGGAATTTAAGGGGTAAACAAAATGTACCTGTTTGTCACATGTCCTTTGACAAATTATGTTCAAGATGAATAATGGCTACATATGCCATATTTTTCACTAGTTTTGCAATCAAGAGAATTTGTAAAATGACTCACTGTTTGCTTTCCTGCATATCAAGTAATCCCAGAAAAGGTCATTATTATGAAAACTTTACTTTAAGCCATTGTATGCGGAGAAACCCCTATAGGGGTATCTTGGCAAACAGTGCAGGCCCAGATCAGGCGGCTGATCTGGGCCTGCACTATTTGCTAACAGAATTTTCCGTCAAAAATAGAATAAAAACGAAAAAATGGTGCTGACAATTTTCCGTCAATAACAGAATAAAAACGAAAAACTAGGGCTGACACCCCTTATATGACAAATGGACTTTTCCAACATATATCAATGGAAGAGTCCATTTGCATACAAAGCATACAATGGGTTAAGAGTAGACCCCTATTGATAAGGGAGACAAGCATGTTGTTCGGCTCCACTGATTATGTATCCATTCACTTTAAGGGGAATCAATACACCTCATTACAAAAAATAGTTTTGTTTTCTTCATCAATCAGGTCTACTCTTAACCCTTGTCTTGCTGAATATTCATTTAAGCCATACCCATTTCTGTCTATCGACCAATCAAATTACTTGATGTAATTTATAGCTACAAATTCATAAACTGAATGCCAAACAGTGTAGATCCTGATCAGATGGCTTCTTCAGAAGCCATCTGATCTGGATCTACACTGTTTGCAAAGATAGGGGTTGTCGTGAACAGCAAGATAAGGGTTAAAGGAAAGAATTTGCTGCTAAGGGGCAAATTCTTTCCTTTGTGAGAGTAGACACCTTTTTCAGTGGGGCAAAGTACATGTATACAGGAATCTAAACTGGTTAAGCTTAACTCGCCTCATAAACCAAGGGTCGTGGGTTTGATGCTTCTCCTGACTTCGGGATGAGTCAGTATGACCTTAAACAGTATGGGATATGAAACTCAAAACACAGGTAACTTACACACAGGAAACCAAAGTCCTAAAAGTTGTCTCCTTAGTTAAAATCAGTAGAAATGACAGTCCAGTGGACAAATTTGAATTTAGACATTAAATCGTACATTTTTGCAACAATGCATTTGACTCCAGAACCAAGTGAAGCTGGTCTTCGCTTGGATTATTTATTTCAATCTTTACAGTTTATGTGTTCAAGAGGCGACAGAGGGGCTGGACCCTTCTGTTGCTTTCATTGGACTGATGTTTTTGGTTTTATGTTTTTTTTTTCTTCAATTATTTATTTTGTGGTATATTCTTTAGGTCAACAGGGAGTGGTGAACTATATCTTAAGTTTTATTTCATTTTCATATAAGAAGAGTGAAGTCACATACACAGGTAGGATATAGCATATATAAGATTGCTTCTGCAAGTCCAAGTGTATTAACACCCTGGCAAACACAGGTTTACGTTAAAACGTTTTTAAACGTGTGCATGTGTATGTGTGTGTTTTTTTCAGGCTTACTATAATGTCAAGGGTCTGAATCAAGATATCAATGCCATAAGTTTTAAACTGTTACCTGCTTACATTTATGGTAAATATGGTATTCTGTATCAGGCCAATGGAAGGGTGTGTACAATATGCTTTGCAACTTACAAGAACCTTGTTTATTATGAAAACACGCCTATTTAAATATATTGGAAAACATTTCCACCAAAAATGAAAATTTTCAGATAAAAAAAATGTTATTTTCCATATTTCTGCTCGAAACATAGATTGTGGGAGCCCGATAGAACTGCCTCGGTGAGGCAGTTCTAACAAGTACCCACAATCTGTTTTGGAGCAGAAATAAGGAAAATAATGTATACCCCTGTAAACCCCAGTTTTACTATATAAAAGTGGGGTTAAAGGGAATCAAAATTATTAGGCGTGTTTTCGTGATGTGCAAGCTCAGTTTGTAAACTGGTTGGTCACCTGAGCTGGCAGCCTTGGTTCAAACTTAGCTGCAAACTCCAGCTGGGTAAGGATTAGGGAGACATGACCTCAGTTTAAAGACTCCTCCAAAAAAGTCCTGAGATGCCCAGAATCGAATCTACAACCCCTTGTTTATGGGGCAAGTAGCTTAACCACTACACCATGAAGGTTTCTCGCTTACATTTTGCAAATGTAACAGGCAAAAACCTAGCCAATCCTTGCTGAACTCACATTTGTATGACCCAAGTAAGGCTTGAACTTGGAGCAACCACTTAACCTTAAAGTTGGTCTCAAGTGGATGAAAGAATTTGTGGATGGAAAAGTATCATCATAACACCTGTCCTGCTGAATGAATGAATTTTGCCACACCCATTTTTGATTATTAACCAACCAAATTACTTTATATAATTATATATATATATTCATTCAAATTTACAAATTTTATTATATATTCATTCAAATTTACAAATGAATAAAAACAATTTAGATCCTGATCAGATGTCTTCAGAAGCATCATATCTGGATCTACTGAAATGATCCCAAGTTTTGGGACAGACAGGCCTTAGTCAACACTGCAGACCCAGATCAGACTGCTCCTGAAGGAGCAGTCTGATTAGGGTCTACACTGTTTGCCATTCCGTCTGCACCTTTTGGACTCCTTTTGGAGAATTACAGCAAGTCCTCAAGGTTTCGGAATTTTTTCGATTTTTGTGGTACACTGTTTGCCAACATCACGAAAACACCAGCATACAATTTTTAACCCTTGACCTGCTGAATATTTATATATGCCACACCCACTATTGATTATCAACCAATCAGATTACTTGATACAAATTATTGCAACAAATTCATGAGCTAAATGACAAAGGATAGCTTCTGATCTGGATCTTCATTGTTTGGAAAATAAGGCATATCCGGGCTCAGCAGGACAAGGGTTAACCCATTGAACCCCAATTTTATATTAGTAAAACTGGGGTATACAGGGGTAAACATTATTTTTCTGCTCCAGAATATATGTACATCTATAAATAATCTATATGTTTAGCAGAAATAAGAAAAATACCATAATTTTTCATCACATTTTTTTTTTCAGAAGTAACATTTACAATGTGTTTATATAGGCGTGTTTTCGTAATGAAGGTATGAGTTGGTGTGGCTCAGCAGGATAAGGGTTTAAGTTATTACCATTTGTATCCTGTGATATTGTAATGTTACACATTTAACAAAATTTTATCTCACTGTGTGTTCGTGTGCTGAAAATAAATATTTCAAAGTAAATCAGTTCTGTTGGTATCATTGTTCTTGCCCTTTGACAGACAGATCTGAGCAACATTAGGTTAACAAAGTCCATATGAGATGACGACCCGTCTAAACCCCACTATCTATGGTGAAAACTGGGGTTCACTGTGGTATTCATTATTTTCCTTATTTTTACTCAAAACATACAGTGGAACTTCAATGGCTCGAACACCTTTGGGACCTCGAAAATTTGTTCGAGACAGGGATAGTTCGAGCCACTGAGGTTACTGCCAGGAGGCATAACGAGATACTTTTAGACATCTTTTCGGTGTTCTATAATGAAAATGTATGCTCTGTGTACTCATTAGAATAAAAGACCAAAATCTCCTTAATTATCCCCCACTATTTCTTCTGTAGAGGATTTCGCTAGGGGCTCAAGAATGGGTTCGACACATCCATGGTAAACGAGCCATCGGTGTTCGAACCATCAAAGTTCTACTGTAGATTGAGGAGGGTCTAACAAGCAGTCACAATCTATATTTAGATTAGAAATAAGAAAAATATCAAAAGTTTTCATCTGAAAAATTGTTAGTTCTAGAGATAAGATAGAAGCCATTTTAGCGCACAGATGTGTTATCGTAATGAACAGTTGAGACCCAGATGAGAAATCGCAGAACAAGAAATCTCATCTGTTTGACACTCAGCCAGCTATTTTTAGACATATCGGATAGTATGTTCCACCTGTTCAAATCTCAATGAGTATGGTAAAGATTTGACATGTCCAAATATTTAGGGTACTGTAATGATCCTCCTAAGTATCAGGACAAACAGGCCTAAGCAAACAGTGCAGACTCAGATCAGACTGCTCCAGAAGCAGTCTGATCAGGATCTACAGTGTCATTCTACCTGCAATCGTTGACTCCTTGCTGGATCATGAAACAATCTTTCTTTTAGTTTTAGGAGAATTACAGCAAGTTCCATTAGGGTCTAGTTGTTTCAGGTTTGTGCTTCTTTGCCTTTGGTGTCTGATGGGAGCTATCTATCTATCTTCTTATACTGAGTCGGTCATATCTGGCCATTACCTCAGTTGATTGGGTGGCTAAATTTAGAATTTAGCTGAAAAAAAAAAAAAAAGAAGAGAGGCACTGGATGTGTCCTTAAAACTATTTACAATCTGCATAACAGAGGTATACTAAAACGCATACCTCTGAGACCCAATCTTACACTGTGCGGGCTTTGAACTCTTCTGCGGACTTGGCATTCACCGCAGAGGAGGGAAGACTATTCCATTGGGGAATAGTTCTAGGAAAAAACGAGTTCTTCAGGGCATCACTATAGGACTGGTATCTACGATATTGTGAGTCGTTTAATTTTGATGCCCTTGTTTGGGTCGACAGTGTTACAGGGGTCAAATACCTATCTTTATCAATAGACACTGAATCAGAGTGTATCTTGTAGAAGAAGGTTAAAGAGGACTGCTCACGACGGGCCTCCAGGGACGGCCACTCTAGTTCATTAAGCATGTCACCGACGCTACTTCTATTTCGCCATCGCCTACAGGTCCATCGAGCAGCTGTCCTCTGCACCTTCTCCACCTGCTGAGTCTGAGTTTTAACATAGGGATGCCAAATGGGTGATGCATATTCGAGTTGAGGGCGAACCAATGTTTTATATGCAACATCCTTTGTCTGCCTAGGTGCAAAAGCCAAGTTCCGTCTAAGGAATCCCAAAGTCCTAGTTGCTTTAGATGTAATCTCTGAGATATGTTGACCCCAATCAAGATCGTCAGTGATGGTGATACCAAGATATTTGGCGGATTGAACATGCTCCAAAACTTGCTGGTGAAGAGTATAGTCAAACTTAATTTGCTTGTCCGGAGGGTGTCGTGACACTCTCATTGAGTGACATTTGGCCACATTGAACTTCATTTGCCAATCGGCCTCCCACTGTGCAAGTTGATCCAGGTCATCTTGTAAAATAAGACAGTCAGAAGGAGAATATATGTTCCTATACAGGACACAATCATCAGCAAACAAACGGACCGATGACCTGATATTGTCGGGGAGATCATTAATGAAAACCAAGAAAAGGACCGGTCCAAGGACCGAACCTTGGGGGACTCCAGATAAAACAGGGACTGGATCAGACGCTTGGCCATCAAGTACAACTTGTTGTGAGCGCCCAGAGAGCCATGAGCTAATCCACCTATGCGTGGATCCTCTTATCCCATAGTACTCCAGTTTATGTAATAGCCTTCTGTGAGGTACCTTGTCAAAGGCCTTAGCAAAGTCCATGATGATCAAGTCAGTCTGTTTGTGGCCACGATTTATGGCCCCATCCAGATTGCTCACAATGTCATGGTAAAATTGAACAAGCTGCGTTTCGCAAGACCTTTGACTCCGGAAACCATGTTGACAGTCAGCAAGAATGCTCTCAAAGGCTAAGTGCTTGTTGATGTTGCTTACTAATATATGCTCCAAGGTTTTGCAACAGATGCATGTTAGCGACACTGGTCTATAATTTGCTGCATCATATTTTTCCCCTTTTTTATAGACCGGGGTTACATTTGCTTGTCGCCAGTCATCTGGTACAGTGCCCTGGGCAAGTGATTGATTGAAGATAAAGGCCAACACAGGAGATATTTCAGCACTACATTCCTTAAGTACCCTGGCATTCAGGTCATCGGGCCCAGATGCCTTATGTATCTTGAGCTTACCTAACAGTTTAGCGACCCCATTGGGGTCAACTGTTATGTCCCCCATAGAGGGGAACGGACTTGCACCTTTAGATGGTAGCTCACCATCAGTTTCACGCGTAAATGCTGATTGAAACTGTTTATTGCAAATATTAGCCTTATCGCGCGCATCTGTTTTTAGAATTCCATTTTCCCTTAGCGAAGTGATCCCAAACGCATCCTTTTTCAGGGACTTTACGAATGACCAAAACTTTTTAACTTTACCATTCTTTTGGGGACTATCGGGATCTATATTGTCATCTTCAAAGGTAAAGATGCTGGAAACATGCTTCCAATATGCATCTCTTATAACCTTTTGCACATGTGCTCTGAACCGTTTGTAATGGTTCTTAACGTCAGGGCTGCTAGACTTGGAAGCACGAAAATACATTCTATTCCGTCTTCTGATGAGATGCTTGATCGTGTTATCGATCCATGGTGCCCTATATTTTGTTTTGGTCATTTTAGTTGGTATAAACCTTTCCATTGCCATGGTTAATTCGGACTTAAAACTGACCCACAGGTCATTAACTGACATGTGTAATGAGGTCAGAGGAAAGGAACGAATCCTTAAATCGCGCCATATGGTCTCGCAGACCATCCATATTCCGCACGTTTGTAGAGAAAAACTTTACGCGGGACTTGTCCTGATTCGTTTAGCTTTTATGTCATACTCACAAGGACTATGTCATGATCAGCTTTGCCAATCGGGGGGCATCCCTTAACTCGGCTTACTGGGGATGGAGAATTTGTAAACAATAAATCAAGGGTCTTTTCTTGTCGGGTGGGTATGTTAACAACTTGGCCAGGCAGTGTTCTTTTATCATGTCCAAAAGTTGTTGCTGTGTCTGCCTTTTAGGCACCCCATGGGGCACATGCATGCTGCTCCATTCAATGTCACCACAATTAAAGTCTCCGCCAACCAAAATATGGGCATTTGCATTTGACATTATCCTAGACAAGGATGAATTAAAAGCCTAAGATATTCTGGGTCAATCTGATCTGGTGGGCGATAAAAAGATCAAGGGTACAAAGTCCTACATCCAATGATGTTTCAATTTACACCAAACTAGTTCACAGTTGGTGTCCAACTCCGGAGTTTCTGTACAGAGTAGGTCTCGCTTGAAAGCCACGAAGACACCTCCATGTGCATCCCCAACTCTGTCTTTCCGGATGGCCTCAAAGGATTCAGGGAAAATTTCCGAGTTTTTAATTTCTGGGGGTTTAACCAAGACTCATTGCCCAAAATGATATCTGGTTTCGCCGAGTCGATAATTGTATGAAGTTCAGCCCTTTTATTCTTTATTGACTGACAATTCATGATCAATATTCTGAGGGGATGTTAAGGACCGCCTTTTTGGTCTTTCGTTTAGCTTCTTTTGACTGCTGCACAATGGGGCGATGAAGCTGCCGTGGGTGGGCCGATGTTGTCTGGGTATCGGACTATCAGGCTCGGATAGGGTAGATAAAGGTTCAAAGTGGTTGTAGGTGTCTATAGAAGATGAGGTGTCAAACAGAGATGTGGAAAAGTTTGGCATTCCACATTTCAAACACTCCCATGCAACATTTTATTCAATGATCTGTTGTAAAAACTATACATAGTTGATGACATGCCTTGACATCCTATGTGATACCAGACATTGCAGGTGTCGCAACAAATTCCCCGGTCTTCCCAACCAACACTTTTTTGACAGAGTCCACAAGGGAAGTGTGAACTGTCATTTCGGGAGTCTGGACCAGGATTTGATTCAACATCCCAAGCATTACCTATAACAACTGTAAATATATACAAGTAGAAAAGTTTATTTGAAACCAGGAAACCCCTTCATTCTTAGAGATTTTTTAAGATTGATATTGTACAAACATGGGGCAAATGAATGCAAAGTTACGGTCGATTGCTGTTGTACCACGTGTGTCCGCATAAACTGGGTAGAAGTTAACTGGATTTCCTGTAGATCCTGTCCACTGCAACTAAGAAGAGATGCAAGTCTTGTTGCCAGCAACATGCAACATACTCCAAAAAAGGAGGTCAAATGCAAAATGGCTCATTATTGTTGGTTTTCTGGTGACTCTTTGGCTACTGAAGGGCAATAAATATGGGGCTGTGGGTTAATTGTATCGATGCCTGATCATTGCCTTTACATTTATTCTCATAGTGTCCGAATATTAGGATGTTTATGGCAAGTGTGAGTCCCAAATATTTAGGGTAAATATGACAATCCTCAAAGAACCAAGCAAATTTGAAAAGTAGAAATGTGTCAATACGACACAGATGTCCCTGCCAGGGGCCCAACTCGCCCCAAAAAAACTCATATTACAATAAATCTGTCATTGGACAGCATAACTTGCCTGGAAAAGTGTCCTTGATGTCATTGGTGTTGGTTGGGGTATTGCTGATTAAACCTTTGAAAAATAACTATCATCATACCAAATATAAACTCAATCCATCAGATGGTTTGGAAAGTAAAAGCTCTTAAAAATGTTAACATTAAAAATTTCTAAGTCTGCAACCTTGACCGTGAGGTCATGGGACAGGGGCTTGGTTATGGCTGAATGAAACTTTCGACCTATAACTATCTCATTCCAAATATGAAGCAAATCCATCAAATGGTTCAGGAAATATGAGCTCTAAAAAGACATAACATAAAAAAATTTCTAAGTCTGTGACCTTGACCTTGAGGTCAGGGGGGGGGGGGGGTATGGCTAAATAAAACTTTGAACCTGTAACTATTGTCATCCAAATATGAAGCAAATCCATTATATATTTTGGAAATTATATGCTATTGACATACCTATATGTATGTGATCTTGACCTTGAGGTCATGCTCATGGGTGGGGGTACTGCTGCATATCACTTTGGCTCTTTATCTATCATAGCACCAAATATTAACACAATCCGTCATATGGTTTGGAAAATATGAACTCTTAAGAAATCAACATTAAAAATTTCGAAGTGTGTGACCTTGACCTTAAAGTCTTAGGCATGGGTGGGGGTATTGCCAAATAAACCTTTAGACCTGTATCTATCATCATAGCAAATATAAACCAAATCCTCGTATGGTTTGGAAAATACTAGCTCTTTGAAAATTTTAACATTAAAAGTATGTAAGTATGTGACTTTTACATTGAGGTCACGGGCATGGTGGTTGAGGGGGGTGGGGGGCGGGGGGGGGGGGGGGGGGGGGGGGGGTATTGCTGAATGAATCTTTGGACCTATATCTATCATCATACTAAATATGAACCAAATCAATCGTAAAGTTCAGGTTCTACCTGGTACAAAATATCTTAACCCCGAGTCTTTAACATTAAAAATTTCTAACTCTGTGACCTTGACCTTGAGGTCATAGGCATTCCACCATAACAAATATGAACCAAATCCATCATATGCTTTGGAAGATATAAGCTCATAGATAATAATTAAGGTTCTACCTGGTACAAATAGCTCAACCTGAGTAAGTCTATGACCTTGACCTTGAGGACATAGGCATGAGTGGGGATATTGCTGAATAAAATGATGCACCTATATGTATCATATCAAATATGAACCAAATCCATATTATACTTTGGAAGATATGAGCTCTTAAATAATAATGTTCTACCTGGTACAAATACCTTAACCTGATTCTTCAACATTAAAACTTTCTAAGTCCATAACCTTGACCTTGAGGCTAGGGGCATGGGTGGGGGTAGTGCTCAATAAAACTTTGGACCTATATGTATCATCATCCAAAATATGAACCAAATCCATAACATGGTCTGGAAAATATGATCTCTTAAAAGTTCAGCTCTACCTGGTACATAAAACCTTAACCTGAGTCTAACAGGGATTACGTATGTACATACACACTTTCGTCAGCCCCCACCCATCGGGGCTTGAAGAAATAGATGTGCTGCATGATGCTTCCACGCAGAGCTGAAACTGACCCGCACACAAGTACCGGTAAACCGCTTAGAGGACCTAAGCCTGCCCAGACAAAGCGGTGCGAGTGTTGGACCGCCCATGCTTGTAAACCCAATTGGTTTCATTGGGTGGCAGGGCTTGAGATGTCATTCCATCTCAATGTCGGGTAAAAGTCCCACAAAATTAGAAGCAACGTCTCCAAAATGACCTTTACAGTGTTGGACTTAAAACCTCAAATCAAACAAACACACTTTCGTACAGAATGACGTACATTCAGATGCACATATGCACATACCCATGGATGCACATACGGAAAACCGAAAAACTATATGCCCCCGGCATCATTCGTTGCGGGGGCATAAAAAAATCAAAGCAGATGAAATTATAAATATTTTAAAAACTTCCTGTGGAGCAGAACCTGATTGTGTTGTTTTAAAGACATGTCAACTTTTGAGGGCCATTTTGTGTCATTTCCCTGAGAGGGAGAGAACAGAAAATTTGAGAGAAAAGTCGGAGTGAGTGAGTGTTCGAGTTTTACGTCCCACTAACAGCGAAGGTCATATGGAGACGGGACCTCGGTTTAAAGACTCATCCGAAAGTCTGGAGAAGCCCGGGATCGATCCTGCGATCCCTGGTTAACAAGGCGAGTAGCGTAACCACTACACCACGGAGGCTTCTAAGAGAGAAAAGTCAGAGGAAACTAAACAAGAATTCTGCCAAAGGCTATGTCACGCCTGCGAGGGACTCTTACATTAGGGTAAAAGTTATATGTTGCGCCTGTTGGGGATTCTTACATTAGGGTGAAAGTTAGCGTGGTTGCAAATGTTGATGGCTTGATGAACGGACGGAAAGTTTAACTCCTATGTGTTGCCATGCTTAAAGCAGGCGCAACAAAAAAGGGAACAATAGCGAAGGAATACAAAATGAAAACATTCACTGAACCCCACCTGCTGCAAGCACTGCAGGCCTAAGCTTTAACCAATCTATAAGCCATTGTCAAAAGATACACAAGACCCTTGCCTCAGCAAACCACCCCCATCTACAGAGCAGAGATTTCACATTGTAATGAAAAGATTTCTCTTAAAAATATAAGAAAATGTCTGCTTATTGCGCCCTGCTTGGTGCTTTAAATTAATGGGAATGGCTGCACCATCAGGGAAGGTAACTCTTTCAAAAATATTTTTATTTCCCCTATTAATGTGGTGAATGATTTTTTTGATTGTGTTTGGGTTTATTTGTTTGATTTGAGCTATAACGTCCCAGTCATCAATGTATATAGGTCATTTTGGAGATGTTGCTTCCAATTTTGTGAGACTTTTACCCGACAATGAGATGAAATGACATCTCATGCGGGGGAATTTTTGAACCCAGGGCTATAATTTGAACAATCTTAGAGGTCCACCAGGTATAGCTTCACACAAAATATCAAAGACCTGGGCCTTGGGCTTTTAGAGAAGATTTTTTAAGATTTTCCCTATATAAGTCAATGTAAAAACCAAAGGGCCCCGGGGCGGGGGCATTTTTGGCCCAAGGGCTATAATTTGAACAGTCTTGGTAGAGGTCCACTAGATGAAGCTTCATGCCAAATATCAAAGAGCTGGCTCATGAGATTTCAGAGAAGATTTTTTAAGTTTTGAATAAAAAAATCTGTTTTTGGCTCCTGTGACCTAGATGTGCAATGGACCAGAATCATTTGAACAACTTTGAAAGGGGATCACCTAAGGACCATTCCTGTAAAGTTTGGTCAAAATCCGATCAGTGGTTTAGGAGGAGATGTCATTTGAAGAAAAAGTTTACGGACACATGCACAACAGACGACGGACAAAAAGTGATCCCAAAAGCTCACCTCATCACTACGTGACTGGTGAGCTAAAAATAATATGTGGATACCCTCTTATTTCTTTTCATTGCAGATTCCTAAGGATTAGAGGGGAAAATGTGTATTGATGTATTTTGATAAAATACAAAAATGAAAAGAAAAGGCAGCTTTGTAGCTTTGTTTTTTAGCAATTCACGTTTGACAATATCAAATTTATTTCCAATGCTGATGTAAATGCAACACAACTTGTAAGTGTATAATGTAAACAAAACCAACACTGATCTCTACCTTTTCTGTAATCTGCAGTAAAATTCCTAAATTCAGACCACCTTTGGGACTGTTCAAAAGTGGTCTTTAAGACCACTTTTGAACAGTTCCAAAGGTGGTTCTTGACCAGAGGATATTGTCAGAAAACACAAGGAAAGTATAACGGCACCCTTCTAAATATTAAAGTTTTTTAAAGCAGAATTAGTCTTAATTTTAAGTGGTCTTATTAGCGGAATTTCACTGTATTGTTAAGAAACAAATGCCATTGTGTTATGTCTCTTGTTATTGGTTGACACTTTGGATTAAGATTCTGAAGGCATGTATACTCTTATGCTGGAAAAGTTCAATTTTAAAAGTGACAAAACAGGAAGTGCATTAAAAGACAAAAACTGTACTGAAATAATAACTTGGAGGGAAATCATCCATTTTACCATCACAAATTGCATATTATGACTCTGATGAAGCCTAACCATAAAACACAATTTTCCACTTTTAAACCAAAGATCTACCTTACATCCCAGTGCGGCTATTTCTGAAGACTATCATCTTTTAAATAAACACCTAAACGAATGTAGATGTATAGTATAATATATGAGAGGTGATCAATATATTCACAAACTTTTGTTACAGTATTTTTGTTTCTGGACCACTCAACCTAAACAGATTTCCTATCACACTAAAACTGGCCTAGAGGTGATATAGCTTTTTTATGCTCAACTCAACTGAGCATGAAGTTTATAATGGCCAAACAATTACTATATTACAAACAAATGAGGCAAATTGCCTGCTGAGTTGAGCATGGACTTAATAATGCTCATAAATTTTGAAAAAGAGAACAAATATCTGCATTTTGAAATTTATGGGCAGAAAAAAATTCACGCTCAAATGAGTTGAGCATAATAACGGTTTGTAAAACCGGAGCCTGAATCATGATTTATACAGAATTATCAATTAAAGACATCAACACAATATCAGGATATTTTCTAAAGGCAATGAACTTTTAAATCAATGTCTAGCATATTGGAGTATCTTTGGTTGTAGTATGCCTTGTACATGTACTTGATCTATCAAAAGGAATTTTCAGAAAATACATTTGGAGTAGTCTGAACTGATTTCTTAAGTTAAAACAACCAAAAAATTCAGCTCAAAATACATAGTAGTCTCTCAGTGACACTTAAAATAACAAGAATTCCGCCGAAGGCTATGTCGCGCCTGTGGGGGCACAAAGTCAGCGAACCATGACATCTAGGCCAAGGTCAAGGCCATTCTTAAATGGAAGCTTGTACTAAGTATCATTAATTAAGCTGTAATAATTCTTGAGAAATGAACTTAACCATTAGGGTGAACGCTATGGTGGTTGCAATATTTTACAAAGTCAGTGAACCATAAAATGTAGGTCAAGGTCAAATATGGATGGTTGCATTTAAGTTTCCATCTCCAAATACAAGTTTGTACAAAGTATCATTAGTTCTTGAGAAATTAACTTGACCATTTGGGTGAATGCTAGGGTGGTCGCAATATTTTACAAAGTCAGTGAACCATGAAATGTGGGTCAAGGTAAAATATGGATGCTTGGATTTAAGTTGCCATCCCGAGATACATGTTTGTACCAAGTATCAAATATTAATGAAGCTCTTTTAGTTCTTGAGAAATAAACTTGATCATTAGGATGAATGCTAGGGTGGTCGTAATATTTTACAAAGTCAGTGAACCATAAAATGTAGGCCAAGGTCAAATAGGGATGCTTGCATTTAAGTTGCTATACCCAGATTCAAGTTTGTACCAAATAACATTTATGAAGCTCTTATAGTTCTTGAGAAATAAACTTGAACCTTAGGGTGAACGCTAGCATGGTCGCAAATGTTGACGGCCTGACGAATGGACGTACGAACGGACGGATGGACAACCGGCCGCCTATATCACGACATGCTAATAGCAGGCGCGACAAAAAAGATACTTTTTACCCAGTAGTTCAATTTCGGTATTCTTTAAGAGGTAGGTGCTTTCACCAGCTGTCTTCCTTTCACCGTTTTACTTTTGCTACATTTTAGTGCATCGAAAACAGATGTATATTTTTCACTTTTTGGGGTCAAAAGCAGCACTGTTAGTTAAATAACCATTTATATCCAAACAAAAATATGGTTATTTTTAATATAATTATAATCCATTTACTTTGGGATCCAGAAGCCTCCGTGGTGTAGCGGTCATGCTACTCGCCTTGTAAAGCAGGGGTCTCAGGATCGATCCCGGGCTTCTCCAGACTTTCGGATGAGTCTTTAAACTGAGGTCCCGTCTCCATATGACCTTAGCTGTTGGTGGGACGTAAAACTCAAACACCCCACCCACTTTGGGATCCATCTTTAAATGGTGTTATCAGCCCCCGCCCATAGGGGCTTGAAGAAATATATGGGCTGCATGATGCTTCCACGCAGAGCTGAAACCGACCTGCACACGAGTACTGGTAAACCGCTTAGAGGATCTAAGCCTGCCCAGGCAAATCGGTGCAAGTCGGCCCATCCATGCTTATAAAACCTACTGGTTTCATTGGGCGACAGGGCTTGAGATGTCATTTCATCTCAATGTCGGGTAAAAGTCCCACAAAATTGGAAGCAATGTCTCCAAAATGACCTTTACAGTGTTGACCGGTATGTTAAACCTCACATCAAACAAACAAACAAAAACAAACGGTGTTATATCCAAAATCCTGATACAAAGGGGTTGAGAGCATATACTGCTAGTTTTAAGAGGGCAAAATATGTTGTCATCTGTCACATTGTGTATCTCTTTTATCTACCTATGCATGTCTAAACATTTAGGAAAGTTTGGAAGTTTACTTATCATCCTTCATACATATATGACTCGGACTATAATTATATGCCCAGCTGGCACACGATGCTAGGGCAATGTCAAATCAACATTGATGTTACGTTGCATAAACATCATGACGTTGAACCGACGTTGATGTGACGTCACAATCACCTCATGTGCCTGCAGGGTGCATTTTGTAACAATTCTAGATTTTAGATTCACATAAAGCGCATGAGTAAAATGAAAGAACTCCATTAGCAAGTTGTCGCTCTGTCAAGAAGTCCCTGCTACCATATCTGGCTGAGCATACATCACAAATGTGGACTAGAGGTGGCCTGTGCTGAGCCTCACTGTGAACTGAAAGACAGTAAAAGGAATAAAACTTTTCACTACACTCAGAACAGTTTATAACTCCTTCATCAGCATGAATCCTTCTATGGACATACAACAATGATTCATTCCAAAAGATTTTGTCACAATCTAGGCACTGGTAATTTACATCTGTTTTATGCCTGTTAAAATGTTTTATAAAATTATTTTTATCCTTACTAAGTCTACTAATTTCTAAACCACAGAAAGCACAGTCATGTAAGACTACACAACTTGTCTTTGTGTAGAAAATATGCTTTTTCATCTTCAAAGCTTTTCATACATAAAGGACAATCAAATGTCCGGCCAACAATTTGGGCAATAGCTTGTTCACTTTTCTGATTAATCCTCAATGTCTCATCAGTTTCATTGATGCATGAAGGAGAGCTACAGTTTTCTCTATTATGTGAATTTCTACAAGTCATATTTTGGCAGACTATTTCCAAATCACTATCACTTACTTCAGGTTCAGTAAATGTTTGTGCACTAGAAGATTGATCACTTTTTGTTTTCACTTTAATGATTATTATTGGCTGCTCCTCCTTGGAAGCCTGAAGTTTACTGGGACAAGCCTTGTTCAAAGGAACATCACAATTGTTTATCGCTGATATATTTTCTAACAACTCTTTAGCAGTTATGCTAGCTGTTGTATTTTCTTCCTTCTTCTTGATAATTTGGATAAAATCAGGCAAATTCGGTTTTCCTTTCACCTCAACTGGCCTATTACCATCACTTGTATCCATTACAGCTATTATTTTTTCCTGTGCTACATTTTCTGCTGCACCTAGTCCTATAGACTCTTCCTTGTTACACTTTAAACCAATAAAGTCATGATACTGTTTCTGAAAAGAGGTTTGTGGTCCAATGTTCTTATCATTTTTAAAATCAATGTTATAGTTCATATGCAATTCATGAGGTCTTGATAGTTTCATTTCATTACTTCTTAAACCAACTGATTCAAGCTTTATTTTTTCAACATCAGAATGGTCTGCACCTTGAAAATTGTCGATTTTTGTATATTGGAAACTTCTGATTGATATCGATTCAGCAATGGAATTATCTTTTTCGGAATCTGATGATTTTGTCATTACTGGCCTGTCAAAAGAAATTCTTTTAGGATTATCAGCATCCTCACTTAACCTATCAGCTGAACATTCTAATTTGCGTTTTATTGAAGCTGGTATAGTATTGCAGGCTTCTATTTTTCTGTGTTGGTTTTCAGAAGTTTCCAACTTTCCAGAGCATACACTAACGATAGAATTCCTGTTTTCCTCCTGAATATTCAAGCTTTTACCCAAGTTAGAGGTATCTGTTTGTTTTATAATACTGACAGCATTCTTTGACATGACACCTTTTCTGGATCTCGGGACTATAATAGTTTTTGTTTCTTTGTTATCAGTTACTTTGTCAGATTTTGAACCAGCGCCTATTTTGAATGAATTATCACATGCACTAATTTCACAGACATGATCAAGATTTCCTTCTGCTGATAGACATGTACATTCAGAAGAATCATTCTGAGCTGATATTTTCCCTTTAATCTTTCGATTTACAACATGTATATCACTGTTTTTCATTAAAATTCCCTTTGATTTTGTGTTTGCAAAAGAACCAGATGTAATATTATCATTTTTTTCAATGTGTGCTTCTTTCTGCACTCTGTTAGTATCAACACTGGTTTTAGAGAGTGAAGATGGAACATGTCTAGCAATAGATTTCTTCATAATTGGCTTTGCATTTGATACATCAATATTTGAATCTGAAGACAGCCTTCTGTATTTTACTTTTTCATCTGTTGGTTCCATAGAGATAGGTATTTTCTCCAACTGTCTTTCTTTCACAGTTTTACTTTTGTTACATTTTAGTGCATCGAAAACACATGTATCATTTTCACTTCCATTTACCTTTCCTTTACCTATATCAATGGACACTTTTTCTTTGTTTGCCTTTTCATCACCATCTGAATTTAAAGACTCAGAAAGGGCTTCTAAACCCTTTGATTTGACAAACCCAGAAAACTTAGGAGTGAGGATCCTTTTTCTCAAAGATTTTCTGGTAGGTGTATCACATTTTGTATTTTCAGCTGATGTTGTGTTTTTATCTACACCCTGGTCAGGATGGTGTTTTGAATCTGTAAGATCCTCTGCTGTATGTATACTTAAGTTAGAGCATCTTGAGGTCCCTGAAAAGAAGGTTACAACTAGAATTTGTTTTTCTACAAAAACACAGATGTCTCCCCCGTTTTTGACCTCTAAGTATGACCTTGACACTGGAGGTATTGAGCTGGGTCTTGTGTGCAACACATCATCTAATGAAGATGAACATTTCTGCAAGGTAACTTTAAAAATGTTCATAGAGAAATAAAAAAAGTTATTGGCCGTACACAAAAAGCCCTTTTTTTACCTTTGACCTCTAAGTATGGCCTTGACCTTTGCGGTACAACACATCGTCTCATGATGGTTAACATTTCTGCCAAGTAATTTCATAATCCATCAAAGAATAAGGAAGTTAATGACTATCCCTTTTTTTCACCTTTGACCTCTAGGTATGACCTTGACATTGAAGGTGCGGACCTTGGTCTTGCACATGACTCATGGTCTAATGACGGTGAACATTTCTGCATGGTTACTTTATAAACTATAAAGTCCATCCAGAAATAAAAAAATATTGACTGGACACAAAAAAAGAACAACTTTTTTTACCTCTGACCTCTTAGTATGCTCTTGATCTTGGCGGTATCGACCTGGGTCTAGCATGCACCACATCGGTTCATGACGGTTAACATTTCTGCCAAGTAATTTCACAATCTATCCAGGAATAAGAAAGTTATTGACTGAACACTAAAAAAGTCCCCTTTTTGTCCTTTGACCTCTTAGTATGACCTTGACATTTGAGGTACCAACTTGGGTCATGCACGCAACACATCGTCTTATGGTGATTAACATTTCTGCCCAGTAATTTCAAAATCCATCTAAAAATAAGGAAGTTATTGACAGAACACAAAAAGGCCCCTTTTTTACCTTTAACCTCTATGTATGACCTTGACCTTTCAGGTACCAAAGTGGGTCATGCGTGCAACACATCATCTCATGGTGGTTTACATTTCTGCCAAGCAATTTCAAAATCCATCTAAAAATAAGAAAGTTACTGACCAAACACGAAAAAAGGCCCCTTTTTGACCTTTGACCTCCATGTATGACCTTGATATTTGTAGTACCAAACTGAATCATGTATGCAACATATCATCTCATGAAACTTAACATTTTTACTAAGTAACTTCAAATTCTATTAAAAAAAAGCAAGTTATTGACAAAACCTGAAAAAAGGCCCCTTTTTTACCTTTGACCTCTAAGTATGACCTTGACCTTTGAGGTACCAACCTGGGTCATGCAGGCAACACATCATCTTATATTGGTTAACATTTCTGCCACGTGATTTCAAAACCCATCTCAAAATAAGAAAGTTATTGACCAAACACAAAAAAGGCCCCTTTTCTGACCTTTGACCTCTAAGTATGATCTTGATCTTTGAGGTACCGACCTGCCTCATGCGCACTAAACATCGTCTCATGGTTGTTACTATTTCTGCCAAGTAATTTTAAAATCCATCTTAAAATTAGAAAGTTATTGACCAAACACAAAAAAGGCCCCTTTTTTGACCTCTGACCTCTAAGTATGACCTTGACCTTTCAGGTACCTACCTGCCTCATGCGCACCACTCATCGTTTCATGGTTGTTAATATTTCTGCCAAGTAATTTTAAGATACATCTGAAAACAAGAAAGTTATTGACCGGACACGATTTGCCCATACAAATATACATACCGACAAACTTCCAAGGGAGGTAATTCAAAAAGTATAACTGCAAAAGTTATAGTCCTTGTGCACTGCACGTCGTCTAATGCTGATTAATATTTATATGAAGTTTCATGAAGATAGCTTGAACGGTTTTCAAGTTATAGAGCGAATGTGTGACAGACAGACGCCTGGGGGAAAAACAATGACTCTCCGAAAAAAAATTTTCGGGGGAGACAATAAATACTGTAACTACTTGAGAAAAAAAGGAAAAAAAAAAAAAAAAAAACAGTTTACATAAAAAGTTGGATTGGTGAAGATGGTTATAACTGCCCAATAATTTATGTGTAAGCGAATTGGGTAGTATGCATAGAAACTTTGCTGCCTGACAAGACTTACATGTAAAAAGGTTGGAAAGAAAGACATTATTGTTGGCCCTGAAAGGCTGTATTTGCTTTCAATTCTTATTTAGATCTGGTTCCACACTGTCGACCCGGACCAACTTTTTGTGTTTTCATTTCTTCATTTGTTACAATGTATATCAGGTGATCACATAAGCCAGAGGTTAATGACTGATAACACCTCCTAATTGTGTGTAAAATGAAATTTTCATCCAGACTGACATAAGGTATGTGATATATGTATGATACCTTTTATGAGGATACTTTTGGTAGATGTTCTTAAAACAAACAGGTATTGATATCAGTAAAATATTAATAATTGCTAAATTGCAGGGAGCTTTGCTTCCCCAGAAAAATACCAAGTAATGGACAATATGTTAATACAGTAGGAATTAAGAGCTGTCAGAGGATCTGAGTATAGCCCTGCTGCAGCATTATTAGAGGAGAAATATCCATAACGTTGAAATATTTTGAATTCATGCTTACAAGATAAATATACTGTAGGACATATAACATAGCAACATAAAACGTATCAAAGGATTTAACTCCATGTGTTCTGAGCCATAAGCCATGATTACTGTTACACAAATCATCAAACAAAATGCATGTGTGCACTAGGTTTCAACTTTGTAACCCTTACAGTTTTTAAGAATAGGTATAAATTTCATGGAAGTAGGACAACAAACATAAAAGTTATTAAGCATTATAGATTTTAATTTTTTGAAATCCTACCAAGTAATATAACTCCAAGAGTTATGGACCCTTGGTCCCTATTCTGGTATACACTATACAGCCGGTCATTGTCTATATTTATGCAAACTTTCAGCTTTCTAGCTTTCATAGTTCCTGAGATATCTGATACGAACATTTTCAAGAATGGCAAAATTTGAAAACCTACAAAGGGACACATAACGCAAACAGTTATGAACCCTTGACCCCTTTGCGAGTATATACAATATATCCAATCGTTGTTTGTTTGAATTGAGGCTTAACATACCTGTCAACACTATTTAGGTCATTTTGGAGACTTTGCTTCCAGTTTTGTGGGACTTTTATCTGACATTGAGATGAAATGACGTCGCAAGTCTTGCGACCCAATGGAATCAAAAGGGTTAATTGCATCACACCACTTTGCTGGTACTGATGTGTGGACTGTTTCAGCTCTGCGTGGAAGCACCATGCAGCCCAATCTATTTGTCCAAGCCCCAATGGGTGGGGACAAGCAATCATTGTCAATGTCAAAAACCTGCCAAGGACAAGAGTATCAACATTCTTTCATGGAGATTGATCATGAAATCTTTTCTGCGGTCATTCTCTCCCTTCCGCTGATTCAGGAAGGGCAGTTGTCAGTTTCTGGAGAAAGAATGTGCGCAGTACTGGTTAACTGCTTACGGATAAGCTTGCCCAGGAAAAGAGTGGATAGGTAAACTGACCGGCTCAAAAATGATCTTAATAGTGTTGTCTGGGCCGTTAAACTCAAATACAAACAAACAAACCAAGGACAAGTGTAGTATAAATTTCATAAAAGTAGGTCTAGGACCACAAACATTTATTCAAGCTATCAAGAAAAATGAATTTTAAAATTTGAAAACCTATCAAGGGACATAACTCAGTGAGTTATGGACCCCTAACCCCTATTCCAGTATACAAAACTGAGTTATGGATCCCTGACCCCTATTCCAGTATACAAAGTAAATCCAATCATTGTCAATGTTTGTATGTGTACAAAGTTTCAGCTTTCGTAGTTCCTCAGAAATCCGTTATGATTTCCAAGAATGGCCAAATTTGAAAACCTACCAAAGGAAATAAGTAAGTGCTATATAGTTAGATCCTCTGGAAGCAAAGAATACACCAAACAAACTAAAATAGCAGACTCGGTTTTATTGTGTCTGTTCATGACCAGTACTTAAACGTGCAACACTGGCCATGCCCCCTAGCGCCGGCTGAAGCGGAATGATTCAAAATGAACTCTATGATCTAAAAGGACCAGAATATACAATCTGCACTAAGATGATGTACGGGTATACATTTTACGGCCACCACACTGCACAACACCAGCTGCAGTGAAGATAAATAAGTTCTAAATAGTTAGATCCTCTGGAATCAAAGAATACACCAAACAAAGGAAAATAGCAGACTCGGTTTTCTGTTCATGACCAGAACTGAAATGTACAACACTGGCTACGCCCCCTAGCGCCGGCTTAAGCGGAACTCTATTTTCAGAATGATAAGTTTCATTAAAGTAGGACCACAAACATAACAGTTATTTTAAGTTATTAAGCAACATGAAAACCAATCGAGGGACATAACTCAGTGAGTTACGAACCCTCGAAAAAAAATTTCAAAAATGGCAAAAATTGAAAACCTACCAAGGGACATAACTCCAAAAAATATGGGCCCTAGGTCACTATTCTGCTACTACACCATCCAAGAGACAAAGTGTTGTATATGTTTTCTTGAAGCAGGACCACAAACATAACAATTATTAAGAAAAATGAATTTTAAAGTCTGAAAACCTATCAAGGGGCATAATTCAAAGAGTTATGGACCCTAGACGTCTATTCCATTATGCATGATACATCCAGTCATTGTCCATGTTTAACGTTTCAGCTTTAAAGCTGTCATAATTCCGGAGAATTCTGTTATGAAAATTTCAAGACTGGCAAAATTTGAAAACCTACCAAGGGTCACAACTCTAAGAGTTATGAACCCTTAGTCACTTGTCTGCTACTGCACCTTCCTTTCCTCAGAGATCAAGTATAGCGTAAGTTTCATTGACGTCATACCACAAACAAAAAAGTTATAATGCAAAATGCATTTTAAAATTTGAAAACCTATCAAGAGATGTAACTCATAAGAGTTATGGGCCCTTGGTCACTGTTTGCTACTACACCTTCGTTACCCAATAGACCAAGTTTAGTAAGTTTCATTGAAGTAGGACCAAAAACATAGAAGTTATAAAACAAAATGGTTTTTAATTTTGCAGTCACAGAATCATGGAATGATGGAAGGACATGGCAAATTCCAGTTCAAAGTGGGGCTATAAAAATTTACTATAATTGTGGAAAAGCCTTGTTTGATTCTGAGTGAAATGTCCCAGTCAACACTATTTAGGTTATAGTACAGCCTTAAATTTTATCTAACCACATTTTTCCTGGGCATCCTCATACATAATTGGTGAAAGAGTTGTGCACATTCATTTGCTGGAAAAAGACAAAACTGCCCTTCTCATTACGATAACACACCCGTGCGACATAGTGCATTTTTCATATCTCCAAAATGGCCATTTTTCTGCTGAAAATCCTAGATATTTTTCTAACAAATACTGCAAACATAGGTTGTGGTGCTCGTTAGAACCGCCTCAACCCACAACCTATGGCTTGGAGCAAAAGTAAGCAAAATCATATATACCCTGTAAACCCCAGTTATGTATAAAGTGGGGTATAGGGGGTCTTCTTTTCACGGACTAGTTCACGTGATGCTGATTCAGCAGGAAAGAATAACCAAAGAAAAAATTTCATGATCAATCTCCATGAAAAAAAAATCACAATTTGTACTTTCATACAGGCCATATAAACACTGAGATTTCAGCATATTACCACTGAAGAAGAACTTGTGTACATGTACGACTAAAGGAAATCACACTGACATTAAAGCTTGTATCAACTTTTGAGTTATGGCTTCTCTTGAAGGGATTGCCAAGACATATCCAGACCTCATATACATGTGTGCATATATATTCCTTTTGAGAAACAACCTCAAATGACTGTGAAAAGGTCTTCCTAGATGTAACATATCAGACACTTTAACAAGAGTACTACAAGGGGATGTAAAGCTCGTTTTTTTTTTTTTTTTCTTCTTTTGTATGCCACAAAGGGAGATAAATCAGTCAAACTGAAGGAGTTAAATCATTCAAACTGAACAATAGAGCCACAGAACTTGGCCAGAATGTAGTGCTAGTGATGATGCAGTTGTGTATCAAGTTTTATGAGGCTTGGCCAAATACTTTTAGAAATATGGCTAAGGTTTAAGATTTTTGTTAAATTTTCAAAAAATATGTCAAAGTTCAAAGGTTAAGGTCACAGGTCAAAAAGTTTGATATTAATGGAAAGGTCTTGCCCCAAGGAAAACACATTTGTATTTTAAAAGACAAAGTATTGTTTGTGGTATTAAAATGAAAGACCAAAACGTATTCTTGAAACTGGCGTTTTTTCATATGTCACAAAGGGAAATGAATCAGTCAAATTTGCACGATGGAGTTATAGAACTTGGTAAGACTGTAGCTCGTACAGATCTGTGTCAAGTTTTAATTAGGCCAGGGGAAATACATTTGGCGGTCACATTTTCGAAAGAATACATCAAAGTTCAAAGGTCAAGCTCACGCTCAAAAAAGCTTGGTATCAATGGAAAGGTCTTGTCACAAGGAACATCCAAGTGAAGGTTGAAGGCTGTATTATTAGTGGTATTAAAATGAGTGACAAAAACATTTTTAAAAAATTTGCAGAGAAAAAAGCTTGACATTTCATGTGAATTGTCTGTCAAGTAGTCTATGCATGTAATGTCAAACTTTATATTCTCTGAAAAAAAAAAAACCGAAAAAAAAAAACATGCTTTAAAAATACCATCTGCTAGGGAGGTCTAATGATGACAAACTAAATCTTACCGCAGCCATTATTCAAGGACTAACATTACCTTTTGAATTCAATCTACTACTTGATCTTCTGACTTTTTTTGTGTTGTCATCCTGGCTTGAATTCTTGTCATCCATACTAGAAACAGAACATTATGATAACACACCCATGTGACATAATGCATTTTTTTCATATCTCGAAAATAGTTACTTTAGTGATAGTGATGATATTTTTCTTATTTAAACTGCAAACATAGGTTGTTGGTGCTTGCTAGATTCACCTTACTGAGATGATTTAAACAGGTACCCACAATCTATGTCTTGGAGCAGAAATAAGAAAAATAAGGAATTTCTATGTAAGCCCCAGTTTTTCTATCAACTTTAGGGGTAATAGGTTGAGCTAATATAAAAAAAATGATACAGAAATTTATTTCAAAATGGCTAAGTTTTTCCAAACAGTGAAAGCCCTGACTAGACACTGCATTTTGCAGTGTCTGATATTTGTTTTGGGGTCTCCTGTAGTCATCTATATGGTGGCTGATTGAACCAGGTGACCATAGCGCACTTCTTGTACTCCACATCCAAGAATTATATAATATACCCTACGGACACAAGGTTTGATTAAAACCTACCAAAGGATCAAGAAGATACTGCCTGAAATTACTTTTTTCAGGTTCATCAAGGGCAGGTAACCCAAGAATAAGGGTGGCAAAAGTGGCACTTCCTGCAATCTGCACACTCTTGAACTATACTGTGAAGTTTACAATGTCTTGTTAAAAACTGTTAAATCTTTGTTTGTTCGGAGTTTAATTACCCATTCAACACTCTTTAGGTCAAAGCAAGCCAGTCAGTTTGCATATTCACACTTTAAAGATAACCCGTACAGAAGACAATCTTTTGCCAGAAACTGACAACTACCCCTCTTGCATCAGTAGAAGGGAGATAATGACCATAGAGAAGATGTCAAAATGAAGATTACCTATCCCGCAGGTATCAAACCCACAACCTCCTTATCATCAGTCAGACTGGCATCCTACTAAGCTGCTTTGGCCAGCTTTGTTAAAGGAACATGAAAATCGAGGCAGTTAATTCCAGAACCAGGATAGTCAGTGTGGTTAGTCTTGCACTATACATACCTTTGAACTACCTGTACAGCATATACTTGTATACAGTATAAAAGATATGATAAATCTGTAGAAGGTACTACAACCTAAAAACATGTTTTGATGCACAAAGGGCTGTTAATTCAAAGACCAGGAAAGCTAGAGTGGCACTTCTTGCACTCTGCACACTCTTGAGCAAAAATAAAATGGCGAATATTAAGTATGCATAGTTTCATAAAATTTGATTTTACAGCTTAACATTCGCACTTGTGAAACAGATAATCTTCCTCCACCAAAAATAATATTGGGCAGTTATCCCTGTTCCAATGCACTTAATCATTTGAACCATAGCAGACTAAGCAGAGACCTTATGTTTAAGAGTCAGAACTCTTAAATACTAGGCACTGGAGGCGAGTTACACACTTATTTAACTTAAAAAATGGCTTCTCTTTTGGACATCAATAATAATTTTATATAGAGATTATGGTGTATTAGTTGTTTGTTGTTTTGTGTGTGTGTGGGGGGGGGATTGGGTTATAACCATTTAAAGATGATTCACTTATTTAGAACCAATCATTACTAGATGACTGGCAAAAACCAGAGTACCCAGAGAAAAACCACTTGTTGACCTTCTGTTGAAGAACTTGCTTGGCATCTTACGTGTGACACAAGCAAATCTCGAACCATTTGGGGTGTAATACCATCTGCTCTACATATACAGATATGAACATCTGGTACCATAACTGGATAAAGTAAAGAATTCAGAAGTGAGTTTCAACAAACCTTATGTCTGTGGCATCTTCTTCTGGCTTTGATTTACTGAATGCTTTTGAATGTTCGACTGATTCAGCCAATCTTAGGTCTGCTAAATACTTTCTTTTCTGACTGTCAGCTTCCACCATGAAGCATTTCATATTTTTCATTGCTTTCTTATCCAATGTTGATTTATATCTTTTCATGTTTTTGTCATCAATTTTGATTATGTCGTTAACTGCTGTGTCTCTGACATCATCAACCTCCAGTTTAGTATTACCATCATCATCGTCGGTGACATCCTTCTTGCTATATTTTTTATCACCAACCACTACTTCATCAACACTTTCATCAGCAGAGTCATCAAGATTCACACTCCAAGATATATCATCTACCCTATCAAGATTTTTCGTTGCAGCTTCCGACATATATAAAATATTATTATCACCTAGAGTTAATCTTTTTCTGACATCTTGGGTCTCTGTAACTTCTTGGGTTCTTTCACCTTGTGGCTGTTTGTTTCTATCACCAGCTACTTCGCCTTCAGAAGTAATGCCTTCAGATATAATCATTGGTTTATCTATCACAAGTTCAAAACTGCCATCTGGCATTACCGCCGAGTTAAATCCTGTCTTGTCAAAAGGACCTGTCTCAAAATCATTATTCTTAGTAACACTGCCAATTTCTTTATGCCTGCCAACCTTATCACAGTGCCACTTAGCACTACGAGAACTTGTTTCATACATGTATTCCCATTCATTTTTGATGGTTGGATTCTTTGAGAGCCATGTATTCAGTTCCTTAACTTCTTCAGTGAGTTTCTGAACCTCTGCATAATCTTCTGCAGAAAGATCTAAATTATCCTGCACATCATGACATGTATCTTTAGGACTAGTTGATATTTTCCAACAAATATCAGATATATTCTTAGTGTCTGCAACATAGTTGTTGGAGGTCTTGCTCATAACACGTCTGTTTCTACATACAGGGCAATATTCTAAAAATATCCTTATGTGCATTGACATACTCTTCCAAAAGAAGGTTTCATTCAAACAGCCGATTGTCCTGTTCATGCCAAAATGTTTGCCATTTTCATCAACATGGCATGCTTTCATTATTTTCTTCTTTAGATCTGGTTCATCATCGTGTATAACTTTTGCCACATTTTGCATCCTGCATCCCTTTGAGAAAACTCTGTACAGCTCATCATTTATCATGATATAGTGTGTCTTCACCTGAGCTAGTCCTACAACCTGACCTGAAAGAATAGTGTAATAATGAAAACTGACAAACTTAAGACCTGTCACAGAACAGTATAAATGGTCTGTTTTGCACCTTATGTACCTATGCAGTCCCATTAACATACATGTATGCAGCAGTATTATTATAGGACTTACACCAAATAAAGTGATTGCACAGATATGAACATTTTCAAAAACTTTGTTGTTAAAAAATTTTTAACAGCAGGCAAATGTCGCTAGGGCAACGTCAAATAAATGTCGTCGGTGCAACGTCACGACATTGCACCGACGTAGATGTTACGTTGCATAAACATCATGACGTTGGTGTGACATCACGTGCCTGCTGAGCTTATTCTTGACAGCTGAGTCCAACCACAGTGCCTGTTACAGGGGACTGGTGTTATGGAATGACAGATAACACTATTTTACGCTTATTCCAAACAAAACAGCATTAAGACCAGCGGGTGCTGAAATGTGAACTTTTAAAAACTGTGCTGACAAATGCTAAAGAGCATGTGACTCATTCTTGGTTAAGTTTGTTTGTGTTGAGATTTTATGCCCCAATCAACATAATTAAGTTAATTTTGGATATGTTCCTTCTGATACTACACATTTCAATATACATGAGACTTCCATACAAATGTTGCAGACAAGAGATGTGCATTTTTATTTTCTTTCAGAATCCATGCACAAAAAAGATACATTGAATCCATGCACAAGAAAGATACATTTTACTCCAACCAATTTATTTGAACTGCAGAATTGTCAATAGTGCTGTTCTGATGACTGCCATGTGATAGAAGTGTCTCTGATTGGACATATGCTTATGACTGACAGTGCAATGTATCTGATTGGATACCTGCACTTTTGGATACTGGTAAACCGCTCTACGGATTTAAGCCTGCCCAGAAAGAGCGGTGCGAGTCGGACCGTCCATGCTTAAAACCCTTTTGCTTTAATTGGGCGACAGGGCTTGAGGTGTCATATCATCTCAGTGTCGGGTAAAAGTCCCACAAAATTGGATGCAACGTCACAAAAATTACCTTTACAGTGTTGACAGGGATTTTAAACCTAAAATCAAACAAAAAAACCTGCACTCTTGGTTGCCAAAATTGGCCTTAATACTTTTTCATCCTTATCAGTATGTATCGTCATAATCTGAAGTTTGTTTATTGAAGGTTTCAGCACCACTTTTGAAATTGATTTGGGTTAGACAGTTATTTTAATGTCGCAGCCACTCGAAAGTCTAATGAACATTGTAATCTGTAGTAAATGGCTGAGATGAGATTAATCTAAAGCCCTACTGCCCAAAGAAACCACTAGGGCTTAAGGGACAGTCTGACTTGCACAACTTTGCCTGGGCAGGATAACACCATCTAAGCAGTTAAACAACATACTCTAGTGTTTGGTCAGTTTCAGGTCTGCTCGGAAGCACCATGCAGCCCAAGCCATTTCTCAAAGCCCCGATGGGCAGGGGCATGACCTAATTCTTGGAACCTTAGCCCCAGCCAAGGGAATGAACTATGGGACTTGTGTTATCATATAATGATCATCTGATGGCCATATTCAAAAGGAAAGGGTTCTGGTCTATGATTGCTACGATACAAACTATTGTGAGGTTTGCTGTAAATCTTTATGTGAGTGAGACCTAATTAATTTTTACCCCCACCCCAACCCACCCCTGAATCTGATCCTTGGGATTCATTTTTCAGAATAGCAATTTTCCCTTTTAAATGATTAAATTCCAAATATGAAAGCCTGTAGCAAACAGTCTCAGAAAAAAATTCTTATTACTATAGAAGCCGTGTTTTCAATGAAAACAGAATGTTGTTTTAGTTGATTATGATTTTACAATAATTATACCAGAAAGCCCAAAACATGTATTTGGCAAACAGTGTAGGCCCATATCAGACACTGCAGAATGCAGCATCTAATCAAGGCCTAAACTAATAAGTTCAGCCATTTTCCAAATAAATTTTGAAGAAAAACACAACCTGACATCCCTAAATTTTAAAATGGACTCCTGCTATATTTAAGGAGAAATATTCCATTAGGTACAAAAAGGGTTAATACAGTCCAACTTCAATGGCTTGAACAACTTCGAGACTAACTAGGTATTCGGACGGGTAGGTCTTACTTCAAGTCCAGACCCAGATCAAACTGCTCCTGATGGAGCAATCTGATCAGGGTCTACACTGTTTGCCATTCCATTAGCACCTTTTGGACTCCTTGCTGGGTGGTAAAACAAATTTGTTAATAATTTAGGAGAATTTCACCAAGTGCTCAAGATGTCCAAATATTTTTTATTTTTGCGCTATGTGAATTTGTTCTAGACAGGGAATAGTTTTAGCCATTGAGGTCAACCACAGCACTATTCAAAGGCATAGTAGAGCTAATTTACAAATATCTTTTCCATCATCTAAAAATAATTGTTCAACAAAACTTCCTTATAACACTATTAATGGGGTCAAAAGCAGAAATCGTGAGTTTAAAACTGTTATTTCCAAACAAAATATGGAGATTGTATCGTAAAATGACCATTTAGGGGTCACTTTTGTATATAATCCAAACATTTTATGGATCCATCTTGAGACTGTATATCCAAAATCTTGTTACAGCAATCTGTGTTATAATGAGGTTTTGTGTAAAATATATTGTTGTGTCTGTTGTGCCAGCAGACACCTTAAATATATTCTAGAAGACAAAACTTCCAAAACTATCCTAAATTTTTGTTCTCTAAGCTATGGGAAGAATTCCTTAGGAACTCATCAACAGCAACCATGGCAATTTTAGAAGTAAACTATGAATATGACCCCCACCTCCAAAAAATGAGGGCCAAGATGGCCCTGTAATCTTGGCCATGTATCGCTCAGCTATGGGCCAGAGAAAAAAAGAAACTGTGAAGAAAAGCAAGACATGATTGATAACCTGATTGATATAAATATCTTCATAGATCCAGAGTTGTCAATAAAGTTGTACATCAGTGGAACCAGATAAACCCCAAACCTATAATTTGAACTTCTTGGTAGAGGTCCACTCAGGATGGCACACATTTTTAGCAATCAAATTCCCTGATTTTTCCCGGATTTTTCCCTGATTTGATTTGATTTTCCCTGATTAATAACCTTCATATTATCGCAATGGCTCCTACTTTTAGAAGTAATATACTGATTCAAATGCTGTTAGGTGACATGTTTATACACAATGGTGTCGCAATATTCTTAATTAAATGAAAATTTATCTAAAATATGATGTACATGTTCTAGTTTACTTTCACGGTAGTCAAAATCAAAACTGATAAAATATATGGCCTCCAACCTCCCCTTGTAGCCACACCTTCACCTCCAATTTATTACAAGAGGGTCATGATGGCCCTGGATCGCTCACCTGATCCAATGTGTAACAAGTGGGCCCCGAGGGCCATAATTGGCCCCAGGACTATAATTTGCATTATCTTGAGGGAGGTCTAAATGGTGAAGATTCATACCAAATATCAAAGACCGGAGCCTTCTGTTTTTCAACAAGAAGATTTTTAAAGGTTTTCTTTTTATAAGTCTAAATAAAACCTGTGGGCCCCAGGGGAGGGCCATTTTCGGCCGAAGGGCTATAATTTGAACAATCTTGGTCTAGGTCCACTAGACAAAGCTTCATACCAAATATCAAGGAACTGAGCCTTCTGGTTTCAGACAAGAAGATCTTTAAAGGTTTTCCCTACAAAAGTCAATGTAAAACCTAAGGGCCCCAGGGCAGGGGGCATTTTTGGCCCCAGGGCTATAATTTGAACAATCTTGATTGAAGTCAACAAAATGAAGCTCTATACCATATATCAAACACTTGAGCCATCTGGTTTCAGACAAGAAGATTTTTAAAGGTTTTCCCTATAAAAGTCAATGTAAAACCTAAGGGCCCCAGGGCGGGGGCATTTTTGGCCCCAGGGCTATAATATAAACAATCTTGGTAAAGGTCCAGTAGATGAAGCTACACATCAAATATCAAAGACCTGGGCCTGCGGTTTCAGAAGACAAGAATTTTTAAGATGTTTCCTATATACCGGGTAAGTCAATGTAAAACCAAGGGGCCCTGGGGATGGGGACATTTTTGGCCTGAGGGCTATAATTTGAACAATCTTGATAGAGTTCAAAAGATGAAGCTTCATACCAAATATCAAAGACCTGAGCCATCTGGTTTCAGACAAGACGGTTTTTAAAGCTTTTCCCTATGTAAGTCTATGTAAAACCAAAGGGCCCCGGAAGGGGGGAATTTTTGGCCCCAGGACTATAATTTGAGCAATCTTGGTAGAGGTCCAATAAATGAAGCAAGACATAAATTTTTTATGGCCTGGGCCTTGCGGTTTCAGAGGAATAGATTTTTTTTTTAAGTTTTCATTAAAAAAATCTATTCTATTTTTTTACCTTGATGTGCAATGGACTGGAACCATTTGAACAACTTTGAAAGGGGACCACCCAAGGATCATTCCTGTGAATTTTGGTTAAAATCTGATCAGCGGTTTAGAAGATGTCGTTTGAAGAAATTGTTTACGATGGACGGACGGATGCATGCACAGACAAAAATTGATCCCAAAAGTTCACCTCGTCATTACATGACAGGTGAGCTAAAAACAGTAGGGGATTTTTGTTCTTGCATTTTTTTTATTTATTTATTTATTTATTTTTTTTTTTTTGGTTACGTGGAAGACTGTCTAAGACCCTTAGTCCCTTCCAGAAGCTGGACCCTGGGGCAACAGCAGGATAAAGCGAATGCCCTACTAACTATATGTGAATTTCCCAGCTGCAAATGATCCCAACAGAAACATGAACCTAATATTATGGACTCTGTTTTTGTGAACCCCAGTATAAATGTATGTACACAGTACTACATACAGCCATAATGGTATGGTAAAACACCCTAATTATATCCCTTGTTATAGTCATTGTGTTATTCTTGATACATTCTTAAGAATATGAAATTGGTGCATGCATACACACTTCTACTTGAGCTCTGGGGCAATGGTTGCTCAATTCCCTTTTGGCTTGTGTGTGTGTGTGTGTGTGTGTGTGTGTGTGTGTGTGTGTGTGTGTGTGTGTGTGTGTGTGTGTGAATTCGGGTTTAACGTCACTTTCAACAATTTTTCAGTCATATCACGACGGTGTCTGGTTGCGACAGGGAGCTCAATGCTCACTTTTATAGAGCTGCCTCACAGAAGTTTCATGTCCCAGACAGATTACATGATACCACACCCAGTCACATTATCCTGACACTGGGTCGACCAGTCCTAGTTCTACCCCGTAAATCTGAGTGCCAAGCGAGGAGCAACTAGTACCATTCTAAACGACTTTGGTATGTCGCGGCCCGGGATCAAACCCAAGACCTCCTGTTCCCCGGAGCGGACACTCTATCAACTGAGGTATCGGGGCCGGTCCCGTTTTGGCTTCTAACTGCACCAATGTAATGTATATTTTTGCATCAAAATTTAATGACAGACATTGGTTTGCAATAAAATGTCCACTTCGGAATGAGAAAAAAAACAAGAAAAAAAAACAGAATATATAGCAAACAAGTACTCCACCTAACAAGTACTCCACCTTTAACTAAGATTAGATTTGCAGGTATTTTAAGCATATGGCAGAAAGAAACCACCAGTAGCCACATCTGACCAGCTATAAAATTTGAATATTGTGACCTTACAAAGATAAGATTTTTTGAAATTCCCTGATTTTCCCTGATTTTCAGCAAAATTTCAAATTCCCTGATTTTTCCCTGCAGGGAATATTTTTTCTCCACTTTCCCTGTTTTCCCTGTTTTACAGAGTGTGTGGCCACCCTGTCCACTAGATGAAGCTTCATACTTAACACCAAAGGCTTGGGCCTTCTGGATTCAGACAAAAAGTTTTTTTTAAAGGCTTTTTCATATACAAGTCTATGTAAAACATGTGGGGCCGCAGCGGGGCCTTTTTGGCCCCAAGGCTATACTGTGAACAAACTCTGCAGAGGTCCACTAGATGAAGCTTCATACCAAATATCAAAGACCTGAGCCTTGTGGTTTAAGAGAAGAACATTTTTTAAGTTTTCAGTTAAAAAAATTGATTGTTGGTTCAGCGACCTAGATATGCAATGGACCGAAACTATTTGACAAGCTTTGAAAGAGGACAAATTAAGAATCATTCCTGTGATGATTGGTCAAAATCCAATCAGTGGTTAAGGACAAGGGAAGAAATTGTTTACCCACAGACGGATGCAAAGAGGGATGCACGGCGGATGACGGACAAAAGTACATCTTGTCACTAAGTATAAGGAGAGCTAAAAACTATAATGTGACCTTGAAAATAAAGTTAAAGTCACCAAATTAGAATGAAAGTAGAAGTAAAACAAAGATCAGGAATCGATACAATTAACTTACTCCACCCATCAAAGACACCAAAGGGAAAGAAACACAAACATTAAGCGACCAGACCATAATGGAAACCTAAACAAAGGAAGGCCATAAGGACAGTTACTTTCCCACAAAATGGCCATATGGCCATCAAAAATAAAAAGACACAAGTGGTACACACAGAAAGTAACAAACAACAACACAAATAAATCGCCACAGAAGAACCGCCTTGGAACGGTCAGTGGAAAGATTTCCACTGGGGATTTCCACTGGGGGGCTTAAATTGATTTTACGTGGCCACAATCCTAGCCCTTACTTCCATCGGGATTTAGACAAATAATTTGTTCAGTCCGCATGAAGGCCTCCTAACTCATCAGTGCAACACCTCCGTGAACACAAATAATCAAAGAACCACAGAGGAGAGACAACGGTGAGGACTCGACAGCAAGAAACCACTAAAATGCTGGAGCAAAAGAAAACCAACAGTAAGACTCCGATGGGCCCGACCAGGGACAGAGCATCAGGCACCAACCAACATTACCTTGAATTAGATCTCTCTAATTCTCAATAAGCCTTTACGTTGGAACCGTCATAGAATCTGAGGCCTGACCCACCAGCGTTGCAATTAAAGAGGGAAGCAAAGTTGCCAACCGTAATTGGGTTAACTACCATGCATGCAGTCTGTCGTTTAATATCCATGTTGAACCCAATCTTTTTATATCGAAGAATGATTTGACGAAATTGGGTGCTTAAGTAATTGCGGTTATATATTTTTCTGAATTTATATACTAAGTAACCATAAAATTCGGGTTCTGATAGACCTTGTTGCAGAAGAGATTTAAGTCCAATATTGAATTTTGAAATTAAATCAGAATGGCGTCTATAAAATTTTGAAAAGGCTTTGTGTAGTTTATGGCACTGATAACCCTGATTAAGAAGTTTAGCCGTTAATAATTTATTACGAGTGTTGAAGTCAGTTACATGACTACACACTCTAGCAAATCGAATTAATTGTGATATATAAACGCCATAGGATGGAGCACGAGGAACATCACCATCCAAAAAAGGAAAATTTACAATCTCAAAATCAAAGTCATCACGCTTATCATAAATTTTGCACGAAACAAATCCATCTACAATAGATAGATGTAAATCCAAAAAGGGGCCTCGGTATCAGAGGAATTTGATTTATTTAACTGAAGTTCTGGGGGGTAAATCTGACTGATCAAACTAAAGTCCTTGTCAGATTGTTTGTATTGGAGTTTATTGGCCCAGTCAACACTATTTAGGTCATTTTTGAGCCGGTCAGTTTACCTATCCACACGTTCCTGGGCAGGCTTATACGTAAGCGGTTAACCAGTACAGTGCACATTCTTTCGCCAAAAACTGACAACTGCCCTTCTTGAATCAGCGGAAGAGAGAGAATGACCGTAGAAAAGATTTCATGATCAATCTCCACGAAAGAATGTTGCCGACCCCGGCGGGAGTCGAACCCGCGTCACCAGTCAGATGGCATCCGACTGAGCCAACGAGGCCGGCTTATAAAGTCCTTGTCATGTTGCCATAATATACTGGACCCAGTTTTGTCAGAATTATTTAACTGGTTCAAAATAGGTAATGCTGAATCCATCTATTGGTTTGGGTGATACCTTGCTCTAAGCTGCTAATGCCAAAACAGGCAGCTTTCTGTTTATTTTATTTGGTTGAAAACCCCTTAAGGTTGTCTCATGCTGGTATTTTCACTGAATAAATAAGTTGAAAGGTTTAACAAAAGTTGAAAGGCTGGTGGGTCAGGCCTCAGATTCTATGACGGTTCCAGCATTGAGGCTTACTGAGAATCAGAGAAAATCTAATTTTATGTAATGTTGGATGGTGCCAGATGCTCTGTCTCTGGTTGGGCCCATCGGATTCTAAGTGTTGGTTTTCTTTTTCTCCAGCATTTCAGTGGTTTCTTGGTGTTGTTTCATCTCTGTGGTTGATTGATTTTTGTGTTCATGGAGATGTTGCACTGATGAGTTAGGAGGCCTTCATGTGGACTGAACAAATTATTTGTCCAAATCGCGACAGAAGTAAGAGGTTAATCGTATAAATTCCTAATCATTGCCTTCAATTATATTTTTCAAACCCTTATCTTGCTGAATATGACAATCCCTACCTTTGCAAACAGTGTAGATCCAGACCAGATGGCTTCAGAAGCCAGGATCAGGATCTGCACTGTTTGTTACATAGTTGTCACACAGTATGTAAACTGAACAAATACATTATACCAGCCAATCTGATTGGCTGATAGTCAGAAATGGGCATGGCAAAATATTTTATTCAGCGGGTTAAAAATGGGCATACCCTCCCTCTACACCATTAACCATTAATGACTCAACCAACTGGAAACTATAATAAATGTACAAGAGAGTGGCTGTTCTAGACACAGAGGTTTAAACATACAGTACACCCGCCACAGATTTTATTGAACCCGCAGTCTAGTTGTTTTGGTCCTCTGCATTTCTGCGCATGGTCCTGCGCATCAGCTCCCTACAAGCTGTCAGATCTGTCACGTTTATCTTATTTACCTGAGAAAAGGTTGAAGAAAGGTAATGCGGACAATCAATTTAAGTAATGTATAACTCTGTAAACTTCACTGATGAGTTAGGAGGCCTTCATGTGGACTGAACAAATTATTTGTCCAAATCGCGACAGAAGTAAGAGGTTAATCGTATAAATTCCTAATCATTGCCTTCAATTATATTTTTTAAACCCTTATCTTGCTGAATATGACAATCCCTACCTTTGCAAACAGTGTAGATCCAGACCAGATGGCTTCAGAAGCCAGGATCAGGATCTGCACTGTTTGTTACATAGTTGTCACACAGTATGTAAACTGAACAAATACATTATACCAGCCAATCTGATTGGCTGATAGTCAGAAATGGGCATGGCAAAATATTTTATTCAGCGGGTTAAAAATGGGCATACCCTCCCTCTACACCGTTAACCATTAATGACTCAACCAACTGGAAACTATAATAAATGTACAAGAGAGAGGCTGTTCTAGACACAGAGGTTTAAACATACAGTACACCCGCCACAGATTTTATTGAACCCGCAGTCTAGTTGTTTTGGTCCTCTGCATTTCTGCGCATGGTCCTGCGCATCAGCTCCCTACAAGCTGTCAGATCTGTCACGTTTATCTTATTTACCTGAGAAAAGGTTGAAGAAAGGTAATGCGGACAATCAATTTAAGTAATGTATACCTAACTCTGTAAACTTCAATTTTCTCTAAAGATGTATAAAGTGGGGTGCAGAAGCATGTTCATTTCACAGACTTGTTATTGTGATGGCTGACAATGTTTCATTATGAGTTTCTGAAAAAGGGTAAGTTTATGCACTGAGCTACATGTTTTGTTTGTTTATATTGGAGTTTAATGGCCCTGACAACATTATTTAGGTCATATTTTAGCCGGTCAGTTTACCTATCCACACTTTTCCTGGGCAGGCTTATACGTGAATGGTTAACCAGTACAGTTCACATTCTTTCCCCAGAAATCTGAGCTACATGTACTAGTGCTTCTGTTTTCTCTGGAAACAAATTTTTAACCCTTATCCTGCTGAAAAAATTAATCTAGCCACACCCATTTCTGAGTATCAACCTATCAAATGACTTTAACCCTTTTTGTACCAAATGGACTCTTCCTCCTTATATATAGCATGAGTCCATTTCAAAATATAGGGGTATCAGGTTGTGTTTTCTTTGAAATTGCTTAGGAAAATGGCTGAACTTTTTGCAAACAGTGTAGGCCCTGATCAGTCGCCGCATTTTGCGGCGTCTGATCTGGGTCTGCACTGTTTGCAAGGGTACACATTTTGGGGTTTCTGGTACTAAATGGGTTAATTATTGTATTCGTTCAATTCAGAAACAGAATGACAAACAGTGTAGATCCTGATCAGATGGCTTCTTCAGAAAACATATGATCTGGATCTACACCATTTGCAAAGGTAGGGGCTGTTGTGTTCAGAGGGATTACATCACAGAAACACACCTATATAATTTTGATTCCCTTGAACCCCACTTTTATATAGTAAAATTGGAATTTACAGGGGTAAACCTTATTTTTCTTATTTCTACTAAAAAATTATAGATTGTGGGTACTCGTTAGAACCGCCTCGATGAGGTGTTTATAACAGGTGCCCACAATCTATATTTCGAGCAGATATTAGAAAAATATCACAATTTTTCATCTTAAAATTTCTTTTTTTCGGCAATAAAGGTGGCAATGTATTTGTATAGGTGTGATTGCGTAATGATTACAATAACACATCGGTATAATGTAGTGCATTATTTCATTTCTCCAAATGAAAATTTAAGATATTTTCTTATTTATACTACGAACATAGGATGTGGGTGCTCATTAGAACCACCTTATTGAGTGAACCACCTTATTGAGGTGGTTCTAACCCACAACCTTTGTCTTGGAGCAGAAATAAGAAAAGTAACATGTACCACAGTAAACCCTATTTTACTCCACATAAAGTGTGGATAAGGGGGTGTTCATTTCACGGACATGTTCACGTGATGTTAAGGTCAGCAGACATCATCACGAAAACACACCTTCTGACCCACTTTGTTATAGTACAAGAGGGCCAAATTGCCCTATATCGCTCACCTGTGTACCAGAAAATCATTAATGATGATTTAAGAATGCCCGTCGGGACTTGAATCAGAAGAAATAGACTGGGCTACATGGTGCTTCTATGCAGAGCTGGAACCGACCACACATGAGTACTGGTAAACAGGTCCTAAACCTGCCCAAGAAAAGTGGTGCCTAATGACCCTATTGGTTTCATTGGGTGGAAAGGGCTTAAGATATAATTTCATCTCGGTGTTGGGCAAAAGTCCCACAAAACTAGAAGCAACGTTTCCAAAATGACCTACACTGTGCTGACAGGGATGTTAAACCTCAAATCAATAAACAAGGGCAGGTAACTCTAAAGTTGTTTGTCTCATGCAGCCGAAATTCGAACTCTATGTAGACTGTATATCCCTCCTGGTTATCTGCAAGTTTGATGAAGAACAAATCAGAAATGGCGGAGAAAAGTTGGTAATGTCGTTTTTCCATTGTAAGTCTGTGGGAGAATTGTTCGTGCTCTAAGGGCTGTAACTGCAAAACCGAATGTCAGATTCAAGCCAAATTCAAACTCATCGGAGTTTTTATGCTTGTTCTTGTTTACTGAGGGTTTCAAAAAGATCAGATTAGAAACAGCTGAGAAAAGGTGAAGACACTATTTTTCACTTATATTTATGCTCAAGGGGAGGTAATTCAAAAGCCTTTTGTCTCATGCAGCCCAAATTCGAACTAAACATAGACTGTAAGCTCCTTCTGGTTATCTGGAAGTTTGATGAAGGTCAGGTTAGAAATAGCCAAGGAAAGTTGGAGACATCGTTTTCCCATTGTAAGTCTATAGGAAAATTTTTCACCCTCAAGGGGATGTAACTGGAAATCTGTTGGTCAGATTCAATCGAACTCATTAGAGATTTTATGCTTATCCTTGTTTACCAAAAGTAACAAAAAGATCAGATCAAAAACGGTGGCGGAAAGCTGGGTACACCATTTTTCGCTTATATTTCTGCTCAAGGGCAGGTAACTTAGAAGTCATTTGACCTGCGTGGCCCAAATTCAAACTCAACATAGACTGTATGCCCCTCCTGGTTATCTGCAAGTTTGATGAAGATCTGATTTGAAATGGTCGAGAACGTCTTTTTCCTATTGTAAGCTTAAGTCTATGGGAAAATCTTTCACACTCAAGGAATTGTAACTGGAAAACAACTGGTCAGATTCAAGTCAACTTCGAACTCACTCGAGATTTTATGCTTGTCCTCTTTACCACAAGTTACAAAATGATCCAATCAAAACCGGCTGAGAAAAGCTGGAGACACCATTTTTCACTTACAGTATGCTCAAGGGCAGGTAACTCAGAAGCTGTTTGTCCCATGCAGCCCAAAATTGAACTCAACATAGACTGTAAGCCTCTCCTGCTTATCTGCAAGTTTGATGAAAATCGGATCAGGTATGGCGGAGAAAAAGTGGAGACGTCGTTTTACCCATAATAAGTCTATGGGAAAAATTTTTCATGCTCAAGGAGATGTAACTGCAAAAAACGCTCGTCAGATTCAAGCCAAATTCGAACTCGTCCAAGATTTTATGCTTGTTCTCGTTTATGAAGAGTTACAAAAAGATCAGATCATAAACGGCTGAGAAAAGCTGGAGACACCTTTTTTCACTTACATTTATGCTCAAGGGCAGGTAACTCAAAACCTGTTTGTCCCATGCATCCCAAATATGAACTTGACGTAGACTGTAAGCCCCTCCTGGTTATCTGCAAGTTTGATTAAGATCGGATCAGAAATGGCTGAGAAAAAGTGGAGACATCGTTTTCACCATTATAAGTCTATGCGAAAATTTTTCACGCTAACTGGAAAACCGCTGGTCAGATTCAAACCATATTTGAACTCGTCCAAGATTTTATGCTTGTCCTCGTTTATGAAAAGTAACAAAAAGATCAGGTATAAACGGCTGAGAAAAGCTGGAGATAGGGCTATCACGGTTACACGTGTAAACGGGAGCGTTTCGTGTCTGTGTAGAAAACGTTTACAAAATCGACTGACCGTTTACACGAAACATGTGACTTACATGTGATCAAAGTAAATGACATCATTAAAATATTACCTCATAACCACGTCACTTCCTTTCTTTCTCCAATATGGCTGAAAAAAACCTCAGATCGCCAGTTTGGCAGTATTTTACGCTTGTTGACAATGTCGACGGCAAGAAGAAGGCCAAGTGTAATCTGTGCAAAACAGAACTTTCATACACGGGAGGCAGCACTGGAACAATGTCCAACCATTTAAAACACGTCCATAAATCCTTGACTTCATTGCCTTTTAACCTTTAACCTGCTGAATATTCAATTAAGCCACACCCATTTCTGACTTTGAACCAATCAGATTACTTGATGCAATTTATTTCTATATATTCATAAACTGAATGTCAAACAGTGTAGATCCTGATCAGATGGCTTCTTCAGAAGCCATCTGATCTGGTGCTACACTGTTTGCAAAGATAGGGCTTGTCGCCAACAGCAGGCTAAAGGTTAAGATAATTTTCGCGCTTTGAAATTTACAGAAGAAAACAGAATGATGAAGAATTTATACTTGCATAACATGCCGTAATGATTCCTTTTTCTTTTTTGTTTGTTTTCCTCTTGTGTCAAATAAATACTGCCTCACAATTCAGGAGGCATATTAAAACGCATTATTTTGATGGAGTATTCAATCCTTGCTTTGTTCTTTCCCATTATTTAAGGAGCGCACTATGATTCGGTCTGCTCAAGCAGTCACGATAACGGATATCTGTGAAACACCCCCTCAATATTTGCTCCAATCAGAAGTCAATGTCGCACATACACATTACAGCGGCATCTTCAAAGTAATTGCCAATTATACGGAGTTTTTCCATATGTTTTCTGTGTCGAAGATAAACAAATGGAATATTCTTGAAGAGTTTATGGCTAAATCATTCCGATTCACAAACGATTGGCATCTGCTACAGAATTATGCCGGATTTTGAAGGAATTTATCATTAACAGGTAATTACCCATTGTTTATACACAGATTCACCCTTATTGACTCGAGTCTGAAAATGTTTCGTGTACACGGAATCGTTTCGTGTAGGACCTTCCGTGTAAACGTTTACAGATTTTTGTAAATGTGACAGCCCTAGCTGGAGACACCATTTTTCACTTATATTTATGCTCAAGGGCAGGTAACTCCAAAGCTGTTTGTCCCGTGCAGCCCAAATTCGAACTCGACGTAGACTGTAAGCCCCTCCTGGTTATCTGCAAGTTTGATGAAGCTCAGATCGGAAATGGCCGAGAAAAAGTGGAGTCGCCGTTTTCCCCATTATAAGTTTCCATGGCAACCACAGTTCTCATCAAAACTGGTCCAAAACCTAATGCAGTCAATCCCCCAACCCAGTGATGCTGCACATAAAATTTGATTGGTATTGGCCAGCTAGTCACTTAGATATTCAAGCTCAAAAGTGTGGACGATGGACAGACAACGGACGGACGCCGGATGCCTACCTATACTATAAGCTCACCTTGTGAGCCTTGGGCTCAGATAAGCTAAAAAGATCAGATCATAAATGGCTGAGAAAAGCTGGAGACACCATTTTTCACTTATATTTTACTCAAGGGCAGGTAACTCCAAACCTGTTTTTCCCGTGCAGCCCAAATTCGAACTCGATGTAGACTGTAAGACCCTCCTGGTTATCTGAATGTTTGATGAAGATCAGATCAGAAATGGCTAAGAAAAAGTGGAGACGTCGTTTTCCCGATTATAAGTCTATGGGAAAATTTTTCACGCTCAAGGGGATGTAACTGGAAAACTGTTGGTCAGATTCAAACCAAATTCAAACTCGTCCGAGATTTTATGCTTGTCCTCGTTTATGAAAAGTTACAAAAAGATCAGGTCATAAACGGTTGAGAAAAGCTGGAGACACCATTTTTCACTTATATTTCTGCTCAAGGGCAGGTAACTCCAAAGCCTTTTGTCCCGTGCAGCCCAAATTCGAACTCGACATAGACTGTAAGCCGCTCCTAGTTATCTGCAAGTTTGATGAAGATCGGATCAGAAATGGCTGAGAAAAAGTGGAGATGTCGTTTTCCCCATTATAAGTCTATGGGAAAATTTTTCACGCTCAAGGGGATGGTACTGGAAAACCGCTGGTCAGGTTCAAACCAAATTCGAACTCGTCTGAGATTTTATGCTTGTCCTCTTTTATGAAAAGTTACAAAAAGATCAGATCATAAACGGTTGAGAAAAGCTGGAGACACCATTTTTCACTTATGTTTATGCTCAAAGGCAGGTAACTCCAAAGCTGTTTGTCCCGTGCAGCCCAAATTCGAACTCGACGTAGACTGTAAGCCCCTCCTGGTTATCTGCAAGTTTGATGAAGATCGGATAAGAAATGGCCGAGAAAAAGTGGAGACGTCGATTTCCCAATTATGAGTCTATGGAACCTTTTTGTTTCCATGGCAACCAGAATTCCAATCTGATCAGCCCGAAAACCTTATGGAGCCATTCCCCCTACCTCATGATGCTTGTCATGAAATTTGATCAAGATTGGGTGTGGGGTATTAGAGATATACTTATTTGAAATTGTTTACAGATACACGCACGGATGCACGACGGACGACGGACAAAATGTGATCACAAAAGCTCACCTTGTCACAACATGTTTGTTTGTTTGTATTGGAGTTTAACGGCCCAGTCAACACTATTTAGGTCATTTTTGAGTTGGTCAGTTTACCTATCCACACTTTCCTGGGCAGGCTTATACGTAAGCGGTTAACCAGTACAGTGCACATTCTTTCGCCAGAAACTGACAACTGCCCTTCTTGAATCAGCGGAAGGGAGAGAATGACCGTAGAAAAGATTTCATGATCAATCTCCACGAAAGAATGTTGCCGACCCCGGCGGGAGTCGAACCCGCGTCCTCCTGATCACCAGTCAGACGCGCATCCGACTGAGCCAACGAGGCCGGCTTGTCACAACATGACAGGTGAGCTAAAAACTGAGGTTTACAGGGGAAACCTTATTTTTCTTATTTCTGCTCTAAAATATAGATTGTAGGTAATCTTTAGCACTGCCTCTTTCATGCAGTTTGAACATGAACCCACAATCTATATTTTGAGCAGAAATAAGAAAATTCTCACAATTTTTCTGCTTAAAATTTTAGCTTTTAGGCCATAAAATTTACGATGTACTAGTATAAGAGTGTTTTTGTAATGTGTAGCAAGATCTTGCTTCAAATACTATTATGGCTCCTTTCAAACAAGGAGATAGGTCATTCATTTTGTATGAATTTAACATACCTGAAGTGAGGTTCTCAGGGTATTTATTGGTTCTGATAATTTCTTCTATTAATCGACTATGGTTATGCATTCTGTTTCTTGGCAACATCTGAAAATATTTAAACAAGATATTCATACAGGCATATCTATTATTTTTTTTTTTTTTTTTTTTGGTTTGGGTTTTACGGCCCTTTCAAGATTATTTCACTCATATCGAGCTGATCGTTAATCAGAGGTGGGCGAAAACCGGAGTACCCGGAGAAAAACCACCTGACCTTCCGTTGCAGAACTTGGCGACTCACACGTGGCCCGAGCGAGGCTCGAACCTACGGCGGTGAGAGACCTAATGACTAAGAGTCAGCACTCTTATCCACTAGGCCACGGAGGCCCGTACATATCTATTATTAACAAGAATTCCGCCGAAGGCTATGTCGCGCCTGTGGGGGCGCAAAGTCACCCAACCATGATATGTAGGTCAAGGTCAAACATAGATGCTTGCACAAAAGTTTCCATTCTTAAATGCAAGCTTGTACTAAGTATCATTAAGCTCTAATAATTCTTGAGAAATGAATTAACCATTAGGGTGAACGCTAGGGTGGTCGCAGTATTTTACAATGTCGGTGAACCATGAAATGTAGGTCAAGGTCAAATATGGACGTTTGCATTTAAGTTGCCATCCACAGATACAAGTTTGTACCAAATATCATTAATGTAGCACTTATAGTTCTTGAGAAATAAACTTGACCATTAGGGTGGTTGCAATATTTTACAAAGTCAGTGAACCATGAAATATAGGTCAAGGTCAAATATGGATGCTTGCATTTAAATTACCATACCCAGATACAAGTTTGTACCAAGTATCATTAACTAGAGCTGTCCGTGAAACTGACTAGGGCCCCGGCAGCGCTATCAGAGGAGTAAAAATTTGTGGACAGACAGACAGACGGACGGACAGAGTGATTACTATAGGGCACCCACACTTTCAGTGCGGGGCCCTAATAAAGCTCTTATAGTTCTTGAGAAATAAACTTTACCATTAGGGTGAACGCTAGGGTGGTCGCAATATTTTACAAAGTCAGTGAACCATGAAATGTAGGTCAAGGTCAAATATGGATGCTTGCATGTAAGTTATCATCCCCAGATACAAGTTTGTACCAAGTATCATTAATGAAGCTCTTATAGTTCTTTAGAAATAAACTTGAACCTCAGGGTGAACGCTAGGGTGGTCGCAATATTTTACAAAGTCAGTGAACCATGAAATGTAGGTCAAGGTCAAATATGGATGCTTGCATGTAAGTTGTCATCCCCAGATACAAGTTTGTACCAAGTATCATTAATGAAGCTCTTATAGTTCTTCAGAAATAAACTTAACCTCAGGGTGAACGCTAGGGTGGTCGCAAATGTTGACGCCTTGACAAATGGACGAACGAACGGACGCACGGACGGAAAACCGGGCGCCTATATCGCACCATGCTAATAGCAGGCGCGACAAAAAGCATCTTCATTTGACCAAAGCCTTACAGCTTCCCTGCCATGTCCATATTTTGGCTGGGCAATTAAATTTTTATTTCCCTTGCCCAGACCAATGTTTGTTTTGTGTTTGATTTGAGGTTTAACATCCCCGCCAACACTGTAAAGGTCATTTTGGAGACGTTGCTTCCAATTTTGTGGGACTTTTACCTGATGTTGAGATGAAATGACATCTCAAGCCCTGTCGCCCATTGAAACCAATAGGGTTTATAAGCATGGATGGGCCAACGTATAGAATGTATTTGGAATATTAGAATTAGGTCAATTTTAACCCTTCTCTTGCTGAATATTCAGATTAGCCACACCCATTTCTGACTTTCAACCAATCAGATTACTTGATGTAATTTATTGCTACAAATTCATAAACTGAATGTCAAACAGTGTAGATCCTGATCAGATGGCTTCTTCAGAAGCCATCTGATCTGGATCTACACTGTTTCCAAAGATAGGGCTTGTCGTGAACAGCATGATAAGAGTTAAAGACATTGTGGACTGCTGGGCAAGTGGTTGAAACTTAGATATGTCATGCACTGCTTAACAGAAAACATACATTAAATGTAATATTTATACGTTCAACTATATGGAAGCAGATGTATGTAAAAATGCACTTGAGTGAGTGAAAGTGTTGGAGTTTTATGTCCCACCAACAGCTAAGGTCATACGGAGATGGAACCTCTGTTTAAAGACTCATCCAAAAATCTGGAGAAGCCTGGGATCGATCCTGCGACCCCTTGTTTACAAAGCGGGTAGCGTAACCACTACACCACAGAGGCTTCTATTAAACAAGAGGTCCATGATGGACCTAATTCGCTCACCTGAGTCAAGTTGTATTATCTTTTGATGATGTTTTTATTTTTGTCTATGTGCTATTTGTTCAATGTAGCAGAACCATTTAAGAACTTAGGTGGAGATTTTGTAAAATTTTTCTTAAATTCAGTCACTGTGTTCAAAGGATGTGGATTCTCGGCATCAAAAACGCCTCAAGTGTGGAGAAGCTTGGGACTGAACCAATGAAACTTGGTTTATTAGGCAAGTAGTTTAACCATTTCACCATAGAACCTTCTAACACTAATTTTCTGATAACATGAAATTGTGTTAGTTTGCACTGGAGTTTTTTGTATTTGAATATAAATGACGTTAAAGTTTTGTTTTTGGAAATAATGACATTAGATTTTTGAGCATAAACACTTAAGTTCGTTATGAAGTCAGTTTTATTTTGGGAAACAATAGCATATTTCAAAGCACTGACAACACTGGTGGGTCAATTGTGTCGGAATGTAGGCTAGGAAAATGACCCTGAATTGCGGTATAGACTGTTTACATTTCGTTTATTACTTGTACATTACTGTACTGTAAGCAAAATGTGTAAATTCCAATTTGGACGCCACATTCTGCAGCATATGACTCAAAATTTCCTACACTGTAAGTAACAAAGTAGACTTTGATCAGACAGAGGCCATATTCTGTGGCATCTGTTCTAGGTCTACTCTGTTTTGTCAACCTCAACTCCTAATATGGAAAATGGCAGAACCTTTTACAAACAATGTAGGCAGATCAGACGTCAAGTTCTGTAGCATCTGATCTGGGCCTTCACTGTTTGCCAATCCCGGGTTGCCAGTATCCCATTCTAAGTTTTCGGCAAAAACTGGGTTAAAATGATGTAATTTATTCCTATAAATTCACAAACTGAATGTAAGTGTAAATCTTGATCAGATGGCTTCTTTAGAAGCCAAGAAGCCATCTGATCAGAATCTACATTGTTTGAAAGATAAGGCATATCCAAGCTCAGCAGGGCAAGGGTTAATTTGTTTGTTTGTGTTGAGCTTTACATCCATGTCAACACTATTTAGGCATGCCAATAGTTTATGCCAGCTTGATTCTTTTCTGTGCCTTGGCTCAGAATTCATTTATTAATACTGTAATTAAATCTCTATAAGTGTATCTTGCATCACTGTTGTGTCCAGCTGATATTGGCTCACAGTTGGACAAGGCCTACTGTCCTTGCTGCAAGTATGGGTAGAGAGGGGAATGTTATTTCTTCTGTTTCTATATACACTTCCTTCCATTCATTTGCCTCTTCTCCTCTGTCCCTCACTTTCATATCCTCTACTATCTCTCCTACCTCTTTTCTCCGTTTCCCTGAGAGGACACAAAATGACCCACAAGGGTTGACATGTCATTAAACTTAAAACAGTCAATCAGTCAAATCTTTAGTTCCTAGAGCTGTAGATATGGTTGGTATTTAGTGGTACATCAGCTAAAGTCTCCCTTATTTTTGATAAAAATGTATGGTGTGTATATATTCATTAAGAGCAAGGTGGTTCTAATAAATACTCACAACATGTATATTGATAAGTTACTTTAAAGTCATTATTGCAAACAGTGTGGATCCAGATCAGACTGGTCCTCTTATGCCCTTTTTGTTTAAATTGAGATTTAACGTCTCAGTCAACACTATTTAGGTCATTTTGAAGATGTTGTATCCAATTTTGTTGGAATTTTACCCAACACTGAGAAGACATCTCAAGCCCTGCCACCAAAAGAAACCAATATAGTTCATGTGCATAGATGGTCCAAATTGCACCACCTTGCCTGGGCAGGCTAGACCTAAAATAATAATATCCAACAGCCATTGTGTTCAGCAAGGGAAACCATTTTAGCAGCTTTGATAAAAGGTCACCCAAGGAACATTTCAGTAAAATTATTTCGAAATCTAGCCACTGGCCTAGGAGAAGCTGTCATCTGAAGGGCTTTTCTATTTTTAACTCTGGTGGCCATTTTGTTCATTGGAATAAAACCATTTTAGCAAGTTTGGATGAGGGTCACCCTCGGAATATTTCTGCAAAAGTATGGCAACCATTTTGTTTAGCAAAGCAAAACCATTTAAGCAATTTTGGTAGAGGGTCAGCCAAGGACTGTCTCTGTGAAATTATTTCGAAATCAGGCCATTGGCCTAGGAGGAGATGTTGTTTAAAGGTTTTCTATTTTTAGCTCTGGTGGCCATTTTGTTCAGCGGAGCAGAACCATTTTAGCAATTTTGGTAGAGGGTCACAAGAGGAACATTTCTGTGAAATGATATTGAAATCCGGCCATTTGCCTAGGAGAAGATTTCAATTTAAGGTTTTTCTATTTTTAGATGTGGCAGCCATTTTGTTCAGCAGAGCGAAACCATTTAGCAATTTTGGTAGAGGGTCACCCAAGGAACATTTCTGTGAAATTATTTTGAAATCGGGACATTGGCCTAGGAGGAGATGTTGTTTAAAGGTTTTTCTATTTTTAGCTCTGGCAGCCATTTTGTTCAGCGGAGCAGAACCATTTTCGCAATTTTTGTAGAGGGTCACCAAATGAACATTTCTGTGAAATGATATTGAAATCCGGCCATTTGCCTGGGAGGAGATGTCGTTTTAAGGTTTTTCTATTTTTAGATGTGGCGGCCATTTTGTTCAGCATAGCGGAACCATTTTAGCAAATTTTCGTAGAGGGTCACGAAAGGAACATTTCTGTGAAACTATTTTGAAATCGGGACATTGGCCTAGGAGGAGATGTCGTTTAAAGGTTTTTCTATTTTGAGCTCTGGCGGCCATTTTGTTCAGCGGAGCAAAACCATTTTAGCAATTTTGGTAGAGGGTCACCCGAGGAACATTTCTGTGAAATGATTTTGAAATCCGGCCATTGGCTTAGGAGGAGATGTCGTTTTAAGGTTTTTCTATTTTTAGATGTGGCGGCCATTTTGGTCAGCAGAGCGGAACCATTTTAGCAATTTTGGTAGAGGGTCACCCACGGAACATTTCTGTGAAATTATTTTGAAATCAGGACATTGGCCTAGGAGGAGATGTCGTTTAAAGGTTTTTCTATTTTTAGCTCTGGCAGCCATTTTGTTCAGCGGAGCAGAACCATTTTAGCAATTTCGGTAGAGGGTCACCAGAGGAACATTTCTGTGAAATGATTTTGAAATCCGGCCATTTGCCTAGGAGGAGATGTCATTTAAAGAAATTGTTGACGGACAGACGGACGGACGGACGGACGTTCTCACGAACGGATACTTAAGTAGCTAGGCGTCGGCATATTGAGTACTTAAGCGGCAAATTCTCTCAAGCGGCAAGCCACCTAAGAGCAAATTTTGCCACTTAAGTACCCAAATAACGGAATAAACCCCATTTGGACTCACGAATATATACTTAAGTGTCAAACTGTCCAAATTTTTTGCCCCCTAAATGTCGTTTCGTTGGTGCGGACAGACAGACGGACGACGGACACAAAGCGATCCTAATAGCTCACCTTGAGCACTTCGTGCTCAGGTGAGCTAAAAATGCAGTTAAAATAATGCCTATCATTATGCACATAACAGATGATATGAAGTTTATGATGAAGAGAAGTGTTCTTATTAAAGCAAATTAATAGCATAATAAAGTTCTTTGAAAAAAAAGAAACACATTCAGTGGACCGAATGATGACCTGATGCCGAGCACCTGACTGTGTTCAAACATTTTTCATTTCCACTACTAAACCAAATAATGCCGCTCTGAGCAGCAGAACCACCTCATTTAGAGTGCATAATCAATGCTTGAAACCAATAATAAGGAAAATAATGTATATGATATTGAACTCACTTTTTTTGCCCAGGGGCTGTAATTTGAATAATCTTGGTAGAGGACCACACATAAAGTTTCATGCAAAATGTCAAAGACCTGTGCCTTGTGGTTTCAGAGAAGAAGATTTTTAAAGGTTTTCCCTATTAAAGTCTATGTAAAACCAGTGGGTATCGAGGCAGAGCCATTTTTGACCCCAGGGCTATAACAATCTTTGTAGAGATCCTGTAGATGAAGCTTCCTACCAAACATCAAAGACCTGGGCCTTCTGGTTTCAAACAGGATGATTTTTAAACCCATGCTAGGCAGGAAACCCCTAAAAGCGTAGCCTTACAAACAGCGCAGGCCCAGATCAGACACCACAGAACACAGCATCTGTTCGGGGTCTGCACTGTTTGCTAGCAGGATTTTCTGTCAAAAATGGAATAAAAATATAACAAGAGGGCCATGATGGCCCTGGATCGCTCACCTGATCCATAGAGTAACAAGTGGGTCCCGGGGAGGGCCATTATTGACCCCAAGGTTATAATGTTCATAATGTTGAGGGAGGTCTAAAAAGGTGAAGCTCCATACCAAATATCAACAAAGGCTATAATTGTCCACTAGATGAGGCTCCATACCAAATAGCAAAGACATGGGCCTGGCAGTTTCAGAGAAGAAGATTTTTAAAGATTTCCATATATAAGTCTATGTAACACCAAAGGGTCTCGGGACGGGGGCATTTTTGGCCCCAGGGCTTTAATTTGAACAATCTTGATAGAGGTCCACTAGATGAAATTTCACACCAAATATCAAAGACCTAGTCCTTTGGTTTCACAGAAGAAAATTTTTAAAGATTTTCCCTATATAAGTCTATGTAAAACCAAAGGGCCCCAAGGTGGGGGCATTTTGGCCTCAGGGCTATAATTTGCACAATCTTGGTAGAGGTCTACTAGCTAAAGCTTCATACCAAAAATCAAAGACCTAGGCCTTGTGGTTTCAGAGCAGTAGATTTATCAAGATTTTCCCTATATAAGTCTATGTAAAACCGAAGGGCCCCGGAGTGGGGGGTTGGAGGGGGGGGGGCATTTTTGGCCCCAGGGCTATAATTTGAACAATCTTGGTAGAGGTCCACCAGATGAAGCTTCATACCAAATATCAAAGACCTGGGCCTTGCAGTTTCAGAGAAGAAGATTTTTAAAGATTTTCCTTACATAAGCCCATGTAAAACCAAAGGGCCCCGGGGCCGGGGCATTTTTGACTACAGCATTATAATTTTAACAATCTTGGTAGGGGTCCACTAGATGAAGCTTCATACCAAAAATCAAAGACCTGGGCCTTGTGGTTTCAGAGAAGATTCTTGAAGATTTTCCTACATGTAAAACCAAAGGGCCCCTGGGGCGGGGGGCATTTTTGGTCCAAGCACTATAATTTGAACAATCTTGGTAGGGGTCCACTAGATGAAGCTTCATCCCAAATAGCAAAGACCTGGGCCTTGCAGTTTCAGAGAAGAAGATTTTTACAGATTTTCCCTATATAAGCCCATGTAAAACCAAAGGGCCCCGGGGCCGGGGCATTTTTGACTACAGCATTATAATTTTAACAATCTTGGTAGGGGTCCACTAGATGAAGCTTCATACCAAAAATCAAAGACCTGGGCCTTGTGGTTTCAGAGAAGATTCTTGAAGATTTTCCTATATAAGCCAAGGTAAAACCAAAGGGCCCCGGGGCAGGGGCATTTTTTGCCCCAACACTACAATTAGAACAATCTTGGTAGGGGTCCACTAGATTAAGCTTCATACCAAATATCAAAGACTTGGGCCTTGAAGTTTCAGAGAAGAAGATTTTTTAAGTTTTTGGTGAAAAAAAATCTATTTTTGACTCCTGTGACCTACATGTGCAACGGACCGGAACCATTAGAATAACTTTGAAAGGGGAGCACCTAAGGATCATGCCTGTGAAGTTTGGTAAAAATCCGATCAGTGGTTTAGGAGGAGATGTCGTTTGAAGAAATTGTTTACGCATGGATGACAGACAAAAAGTGATCCTAATATAAAACACAAGAGGGCCATGATGGCCCTGGATCGCTCACCTGATCCATAGGGTATCAAGTGGGCTCCTGGGAGAGCCATTATTCATCAGCATTCATCATCAACGGATTTTTGATTATTGGCCCCGATATAATATGATTAATCTTGGTAGTGGTCTAAAAGGTGAAGCTTCATACCAAATATCAAAGAACGGAGACTTCTGGTTTCAGACAAGATTTTTAAAGGTTTTCCTTATATAAGTCTACATAAACCTTGGGGTCCCCGGGCCGGGCCATTTTTGCCCCCAGGGCTATAATTTGAACCATCTTGGTAGAGGTCCACAAGGTGAAGCTTCATACCAAATATCAAAGACCTTGGCCTTTTGCTTATAAGTCAATGTAAAAACGAAGGGCTCCTGGGCGGGGGCAATTCTGACCCAAGGGCTATGATTTGAACAATATTGGTAGAAGTCCACTAGATGAAGCTACACACCAAATTTCAAAGAACTGGGCCATCCTAGGGCTATAATTTGAACAATTTAGATGAAGCTTCACACCAAATATCAAGGACCTGGGCCTTGCAGTTTCGGAGTAGAATATTTTTTTAAAATTCCCTATATAAGTCAATGTAAAAACGAAGGGCCCCAGGGCGGGGGCAATTCTGACCCAAGGGCTATGATTTGAACAATATTGGTAGAGGTCCACCAGATGACGCTTCATACCAAATGACAAAGAAATGGGCCTTGTGGTTTCAGAGAAGAAGATTTTTAAACATTTTCCCTTTATAAGCCCATGTAAAATCAAAGGGCCCCGGGGCGGGGCCATTTTTTGGCACAAGCACTATAATTTGAACAATCTTGGTAGCGGTCCACTAGATGAAGCTTCATACCAAACAGCAAAGACCTGGGCCTTGCATTTTCAGAGAAGAAGATTTTTAAAGATTTTCCCTATATAAGCCCATGTAAAACCAAAGGGCCCAGGGGCGGGGGCATTTTTGGCCCCCTCACTTTAATTTGAACAATATTTGTAGGGGTCCACTAGATGAAGCCTCATACCAAATATCAAAGACTTGGGCCTTGCGGTTTCAGAGAAGAAGATTTTTAAAGATTTTCCCTATATAAGCCCATGTAAAACCAAAGGGCCCGGGGCCGGGGCATTTTTGACCCCAGCACTTTAATTTGAACAATCTTGGTAGGGGTCCACTAGATAAAGCTACATACCAAATATCAAAGACCTGGGCCTTGTGGTTTCAGAGAAGAAGATTGTTAAAAATTTTCCCTATATAAGCCCATGTAAAATCAAAGGGCCCCGGGGCGGGGGCATTTTTGGCCCGAGCACTATAATTTGAACAATCTTGGTAGCGGTCCACTAGATGAAGCTTCATACCAAATAGCAAAGACCTGGGCCTTGCGGTTTCAGAGAAGAAGATTTTTAAAGATTTTCCCTATATAAGCCTATGTAAAATCAAAGGGCCCCGGGGCGGGGGCATTTTTGAACTATAATTCCAGCACTATAATTTGAACAATCTTGGTAGGGGTCCACTAGATGAAGCTTCATTCCAAATATCAAAGACCTGGGCCTTGTGGTTTCAGAGAAGAAGAGTTTTTTTTTGGTAAAAAATCTATTTTTGGCTCCTGTGACCCAGATGTGCAACGGACCGGAACCATTTGAACAACTTTGCAAGGGGACCACCTGCGGATCATTCCTGTGAAGTCTGGTCAAAATCTGATCAGTGGTTTAGGAGGAGATGTTGTTTGAAGAAAAAGTTTACGCACGACGGACGACAGACAAAAAGTGATCCCAAAAGCTCACCTCGACACTATGTGACAGGTGAGCTAAAAATAGGACTGACACCCCTTAAATGACCATTGGACTTGTCCACCAGATAGCAATGGAAGAGTCCACCAGTTTACAATGGGTTTAAGGGTTTCCCTATATAATATAAGTCTAAGTAAAACCAGTGGGACCTAGGGCATGGCCAGGTTTGGCCACAGGGCTATAATATGAACAATCTTGGTAGCGGTCCACTAGATGAGGCTTCATACCAAATATCAAATACCTGAGCCTTCTGGTTTCAGAAATATTTTAACAGTTTTCCCTATATAAGTCTATGTAAAACGGATGCATCCCAGGGCAGGGCCATTTTTTGGCCCCATGGCTATAATATAAACAATCATGGTAGAGGTCTACTAGATAAAGCTTCATTCACCTTATTTGCATTATCTTCTGGTTCATAGTCTGAAGGTTATCAGTGTTAGAAAAACAGGTAACCAGACCCCCCTGACCTTTCAAGGTCAGGGGGGTCTGGTTACCTGTTTTTCCAATATTGACAATGTGCAAGCTGAGAGCCAGCAAATAATGCAAATATGGTGAATACCAAATATCACAGACCTGGGCCTTCTGGTTACAGACAAGAAGATTTTTAAAGGTTTTTTACCTATAAAAGTCTATGTAAAACCTGTGGGTCCCGGGGCAGAGCGATTCTTGGCCCCAGGGCTATAATTTGAACGATCTTGGTAGAGGTCCACTAGATGAAGCTAAAGACCTTCATCGAAGACCTGGGCCTTCTGGTTTCAGACAAGAAGAATTTTAAAGGGTTCCCCTATATAAGTCTATGTTACACCCGTGACTATAATTTGAATAATCTTAGTAGAGGGTCACTGGATACAACTTCATACCAAATATACCCAGGGTTATAATTTGAACAATCTTGGCAGTGGTCCGCTATCTAGATGAAGCTTCGGACCAAATATCAAATGGGCCTTGCAGTTTTACAGAAGAATATTTTTTAAGTTTTTAGTAAAAAAAAAAATCCAGTTTTGGCTCCTGTGACCTAGATGTGCAACGGACTGCAACCATTTGAACAATTTTAAAAAGGGATCATCTAAGGATCATTCCTGTCAAGCTTGTTCAAAATCCGATCAGTGGTTTAGGAGATGTCGTTTGAAGAAATTGTTTTACAGATGCACTGACGGATGGACGATGGATGAAAAGTGATCCCGAAATTCCACATCGTCACTCTGTGACAGGTGAGCTAAAAATACTGACAAAGGTGAGCTAAAAATAATAATAGCCCCTGTAACTCCCAGTTTTCTCTATCAATAAAGAGCGGTTTATATGGGTGTTGATTACACAGACTTGTAAACATGATGAAATTGGTAAGAGTTTCCACAGAAAATATAATGTTATCATGGACAGCATGACACATGTAGAATTTCGCCATGTTGCTGTGTGATATTACCATATATCATAGCCTAAGATAAGAGAGGGTATCCACATATTATTTGTCTTATTTCTGCACAAAAACATACGTTGTGGGTATTCATTAGAAGCACCTTGTCAATGTGCTTCTAATGAATACCCACAACGTATGTTTTGTGCAGAAATATTTTTTTGTGCAGAAATAAGAAAAGTATCAGTACACGCCATCTCATGATGGTTAACATTTCTGCCAAGTAATTTTAAAATCCATCAATAAATAAGGAAGGTGTTGACTGCGTTTAAGTTTCGGACGCACGGACGGACGGACGGACATCTCTACGAATGGATACTTAAGTGGCTAGACGTCGGCATATTGACTACTTAAGACGCAAATTCTCTTAAGCGGCAAGCCACCTAAGAGCGAATTTTTGCCACTTAAGTACCAAAATTACGGAATAAAGTCCATTTGGACTCACGAATATATACCTAAGTGTCAAACTGTCCAAATTGTTTGCCCCCTAAATGTCGTTTCGTTGGTGCGGATGGACGGACGGACGGACAGACGGACGGACGAACGGACAGACGGACAGGGATAACGCTATATGCCCTTTCCACCATTCTTCAAATGGCAGGGGCATAAAAAATAAGTTTTTCTTTATAAAAGCGGTGTTTAAGTGGGGTCAAATTTATAAATGCATGTTTTCGTGGTGACATTAAGTTAACATGCCCATGTAAAGAATATCCCAGGAAATGCCAGTTTTTTGTGTGCAGAAGACTGGGGTTTATAGGGGCATAAATTATTCTTCTAATTTCTGCTCAAATGCATAGGTTGTGGGTATTGTGAGAGGCAACTCAATAAGGTGGTTCTAACTAGCACCAACAACCTGTCTTTGAAGTGTGAATAAAAAATCATAACAGAGAAAAAAACGTTTTGGAGATACACATGTATGAAGGAATGTACCAATACATGTATATCACATGGATGTGTTATAGTTTATAAAACAATTAAGACCCAGATGCAGTGTGCCAGTGTCTCAGGGCCTATACTGTTTGCCAATTGTCTAGATATTTTGAAACAAAATGTACATCTGGTAGTAAATTGCACTTGTTGAAATTTTAGAACAAGTATGGTAGGGAGCTGATAAATACAGTGCATACAGGAAATGTATGATGCTTGGCAACTAAGTAATGACGTCTTACGATAAATATGTTTATGTGACGGACTGTAACCAACTTCACTTCTGAAGCTACGAAGGATCTTACCGTTTCTAACATCTGTAACTCTTTCTCCTTGTTTGATGTCTCCTTTGCCACAGAACTTGACGCACATGTATGCAGCTCTCTATCTATATCTACTGCGACAGTTTCTATTGCTGAAACATCAGAGCTGTCACTCCTTTCATACCCAGCAGAAGTAGGTTCAATTACAATATTGTTGCTCTCACAATTCACCTTGTCAGTTATCACTCTGGAGAGCACTGAATTCTGACTCCTGTGCAGTGTAATTGAAGAATTCAATTCAATGACCATGTCCTTCAGTTTCTGTAACCATCCGTGCGATTGGGAAGGTCTAAGGTTATTCTGCAACCTCCTGAATTCATTTGCTAGTTGGTCCACCCTTTCTGTCATCTGCATTCCCTCTTGAGTGCTGCCGAACTTGGAGTCACTCTGCATGTTTAAATGGAGCAATTTCTCTCTCTCCTTTGTGAGAGCCTGTTTCAGACAACACAAAGGACATGACTTAACAAACAAGCGTACATGTTCAGTCAAACCATGCCAATAAAAGTAGTTCTTGATTTCTGTAATTGTTCTATTAATACCCTGGTGAGAACCAGATTTGGTAATATGGCAATCCTGAAGAATCTGAAGCTGCAAGTCTGCTTCTTCATCATGTACAACCAAGAGCAAGAAAATGGTGCTATCCTTCTTCTGTCGATAATAAAGTTTCTCGTCAACAATTATGTAGTTGTCTCGTACATCACGCAGAGCCTGCTTTTGATCTGCGAAAAAGAAAACAAAGGCTGTTTGTCTGTATCTTCAAACCAAAGACCCTCATAACATCATGCAAGATTTCTGTTAGCACAGTTGTCTGAATTATAAAAAGCCACAGGCCAAGTGTCCCATGACGTTTGAAATGTCAGTATGTGGAATATGTATATAGCATATATGTTTTAAACCATGTATTGTGTCAACAGACTAATTTTTTCATTTTACTAAAGTTGCAAGGAACAATTTAGTTTATACTAATTTATTTTAGTTTGATTGCGATGAAAGCTGCAAGCTTATTGAATCGCTCTCCAACACTCATTCCGGGTGTTTTCACACACGCGCGAGAGAGGCAGTGGCTTTTACACCACAGCTACCCATTTACACCTGGGTGGAGTGGAGCAGTGTCATTACGTGTCTTGTCCAAGGACACACCTCGATACCGTGGCCGGTTCGAACGCACAACCTCTCGATCATAAGTCGAACGCGTTAACCATGGCGCTATCGAGGCTGACAAGGAACAATTTACTGAAAAAGTTATCTTCAAAACTGTAAATGGTGATTATTTAAGATGAATGATGAGTTGTAGAGATACAATTTCTGTTGGCAGTATTCATGGGAACAATAACTGAAAGGTTTCATCAAAATTCATTGAAAACTACAAGAAGAGTTAAAGGGCCACTAATTCATTTGGAAAAAATAAAGGGAGATAATTTTTGTAAAAATCAGTACAAAATCCCTTGAAAACTGTAGGTGGAGTTGCAGAGAAAAGAATGTCTGTTGATAAAATGGCTAAAAGTGAAAAAAGAGCCATAACTCCAATTAAAATCAGCCAAGCTTGCATTGAAGTTGCTGTTGCTAGTTGCGAGCTTGTACCAAGTAACATTAATGACGCTCATATAGTTCTTGAGAAATGGACTCTTACATTAGGGTGAAAGTTAGGATGGTCGCAATAATTCATGAAGTTGTTATTCCTGTTTCCGAGATGCAAGCTTGTACCAAGTATAATTATTGAAGCTTTTATAGTTCTCTAGAAATGGACTCTTACGTCAGGGTGAAAGTTAGGGTGGTCACAAATGTTGATGACTTGACAAACGAACAGACTGAAAACCATACTCCTACATTGTGCCATGCTTAAAGCAGGCATGACAAAAAATTGATAAAACTGTCAAAGGGCCATAACTCTAGTAAAAATCAGTCGAGCATGACCTCAATGAAATATGACCATCTTCAGGTCATGGGAACAATAATTGGAAAGGTTCAGTAAAATGCACTGAAAACTGTAGGAGGAGTTGCAGCGACAATAATTTCTATTGATAAGTTGGCTAAAACTGAAAAAGGGCCATAACTCTAATAAAAATCAGTCGAGCATGACCTCGATGAAATTTGATCATCTTCAAGTCATGCAAACAATAAATGGTAAGTTTCATCAACATCCCTTAAAAACTGTAGGAGGAGTTGCCGAGACAAGAATTTCTGTTGATAAAATGTGGACCCTGAATTTGAAATATTAGGCCTTTTATGAAGTAGAGGGAATGAGGCATGGACCCCACGGAGCCCTGGTTGGTATCACTAAATGTGTCTTATCATAAGGAACAACAATATATATGGTTTAGCGGTGGGGATCTGTATGGTTCCTGAGATATAAGGCCTTTTAAGAAGTGAAGAGGTTAGGGCATGGCCCTGGTGGATCCCAGGAAAGCCCAAGATTGTTGACACTGAATGTGTTCTATTATAAGGACCAAGAATATGTATGATTAAGGTGGGGATCTGAACAGTTTCTGATATATGAGGCCCTTTTATGAAGTGGAAGGGAGAGGAGTGGCCCCTGCAGACCCCCAAGTTGGTGTGACTGAATGTGTCTAATAATAAAGAACAGAACTGTATAAGGTTATGGGGTGGGGATTTCTGAGACATATGGCCTTTTATGAAGTGGAGGGGTGAGGCATGGCCCCAGCACAAAGATACCCAGGTTGGTGTGATTGAGTATTATCATAAGGCACAAGAATATATGGTTTAGGGGTGGAGATTTGAACAGATTCTGAGATATATGATTCTTAATGAAGTAAAGGGGTGAGGCATGGCCCAGGGCATACAGTGTTCCCCCAGGTTGGTGTCAATAAATGTGTCTTATCAAAAGGAACAAGAATACATATGGTTAAGGAGTAAATACATATGGTTAAGGGGTGGGGAGCGAATGGTTTATGAGCTATATGGTCTTTTATGAAATGGAGAGGGTGGGGCATGGCCCCCGCACAACCTGGGGTTGGCACAAAAGCACATGGCTGAGCGAAGTTTACTCAAAGAACATTTCTATAAGTTTTGTCAAAATACATGCTTGACAGTAAATGACCTTTTTCAATTTTCTACATTATAAGTGTATGGAAACCCTAAGTTGCCATAGCAACCAAACAAAAGAGCTGATTTTCATTTAAAAAAAAATAACAAGCCATAAATCCCCCAACCCAAGTATGTCACTGATGAAATTTCGCCCAACTGTACCAGAAGCTTCAGAGGAGATGTTGTTTCAAAGTGTTGATGCAGACGACAGCGACATATGATGACCTATAACTGCCTGTCCTATACGCTACCCTGGAGCCTGGTGGGATGAAAATGTATACCCCTTTAAGCCCAATTTTTCTCTATATGAAGTTTTGTTTGTTTGAATTGATGTTTAATGTCCTTGTCAACACTATTGAGGTCATTTTGGAGATGTTGCTTCCAATTTTGTGAGTCTTCTACCCTACATTGAGATGAAATGACATCTCAAGCCCTGCCGCCCAATGCAACCAATAGGTTCTATATGCCTGGACGGTCCAACTCCCATCGCCTTGCCTGGGCAGGCTTAGACCTTCTAAGCAGTTAACCAGTACTCATGTGCTGTTGGTTTCAGCTCTGCGTGGAAGCACCATGCAGCCCAATCTATTTCTCCTAGCAATGATGGGCGGGGCGAATCTCTATCTGGAGTGGAGTTTAGAGGAGTGTTCATTACAGTGGCTTGTAAACATGACATTTACACACTTAAATGTAACAGGAGTTCTTACATTTCAGGGTTTTCATTTTTTTTAAGAGTTTATTGAGAAAATAGCTAAATCACCAGCGAACAAGTCCGTGAAATAAAGACCCCCCCTTAACCTCATTTAAGATAGAGAAAACTGGGGTTTACAGGGTTAAACAGTTTCCTTATTTTTGCTCCAAGACATAGGTTGTGAGTACTCGTTAGAAGCGCCTCATTGAGGCGCTTCTTACGAGCACCCAAAACCTATGTTTGGAGTATAAATAAGAAAAATATCATGGATTTTCATCAGTAAAGTAGCCAATTTGGAGTTATGAAAATAATGCACTATGTCGCATGGGTGTATTATTGTAATGAATCTTCGAACAGTGTAGGCCCAGACCACAATGTGAGGTCTGCACAATATATGGTGGGTTTAATTATGTTTAACTTAATTATACTGACAAGGTAATTTTTGTGAAGAAACAACATAAGGCTACTACAATTGCTTCCACAATGTATATTAAGTTTCTGTATTTGTTTTGTTTGATTTGAGGTTTAACATCCTTGTCAACACTGTAAGGGTCATTTTGGAGATGTTGCTTCCAATTTTGTGGGACTTTTACCTGACATTGAGTTGAAATGACATCTCAAGCCCTGCCATTCAATGAAACCAATAGGGTTTAAAAGCATGGACGGTCTGACTCGCGCCTCTTTGCCTGAGCAGGCTTAGATCTTCTAAGCGGTTTACCGGTACTCATGTGTGGGTTGGTTTCAGCTCTGTGTGGAAGCATCAAGCAGCCCATCTATTTCTTTAAGCCCCGATGGGCGGGGATGGTTATTTGGTTTCTGTATTTGTTTGATTAATTCATTATTGTCACTGGCTAAAATGGTCTCTTTCATATCGTAAAACTTACATTTTGTAAAGGAATCTATTTGGTATATTTTCTGATTTCTGTTAATCTAGTCCACAAATTATGGGTGCTCATTAAAAGTTCTAATGAGTACCCATTATCTATGTTTTTGAACAAAGATACGGATAATAATATATACCCCTGTAAAACATACTTTTCCCAGTATAAAGTTGGGTTTACAGGGGTGTTCATTACATGGACTTGTAAACCTGGTGCATAAATAGCTTACTATTTGTATATCCTTGTGGAAACTTCTCATACATCAAATAGTCATAGATAGTTCTTGTTTTGTTGTATAACCTGGACTCAGAATAACACTGAAAGCAGAGAAGTGCATGCAATATTCCTAAACAAAATAGATATACATCACAACCTCTTTACAACACAGTTAATAGGGTCCAAAGCGTGGAACAACCTACCAGGAGCAGCAAAACAAATCAGCTCCTTTAAAGCATTCCTGAATAAAGATAAGTTAAGGATTCCTAAATATTATTACCATGGAAAAAGGAAAGATTCAGATTCTTCACACAAGACTTCGAACAGGTTGTAGTTCCCTAAATAATGACCTTTTTTTGAAGAACATAAAAGCTGCCCCGTCATGTGAGTGTGGTGCAGCCATAGAGGATGCATATCATTTCTTCTTCAGTTGCGAACGTTTTACAGTCCAAAGAAACGAAATGCTCCAAAACTTGGCAAGGTTTCCACGTTTAACGAACCGAATTCTCCTCCATGGCGATGAAACTTTTAATCTTGAAGAAAACATTGAAATTTTTATGGCAGTTCAGAAATTTATCGGAAAAACTAAACGGTTTGCAAACTAGGTTCATGATCACCACATTTTTGCACAAGATGATTTCTTTTTTAATCACAAACTGATAGGTACATCTGGGATAGTTAGGTCTCCATTCATAGTTTCATAGTTAACTTCAACTTAAGACATGTAATTATTATTGTCCAAGTTGCCCAAGGAGATGAACTTAATAAGCTTTAAGCTTCCATTCAAATCCTTTCAAGAATGAACATATTTATATGTGGTTGTATATGTATATGTATGTATTTCTACGAATAAATACGTTTAAACCAAAGCAGAACCATGTTAGTTAAACAACCGTGTTATGGATTATAAAATTATTTTTACAGGGCCTGACAAATCCATTGCCCAGCTGCCCGGGACAAGTCCAAATTGTGGCTGGGAAAGTGATTTTTATTTCACTTGCCCAGAAAATGTATAGACTAGAACAGTGTTTTCAGAGGAAAATATATGTCCCCCCACCAGTTTGAAGTCCAGAGCATCTTGACATTTCTTTTGTATATGGCCTTCTTACAAAAATTCTATATATCCACTCATTCAGGAAACTGAGTGGTTTCTTTTGTATATGGTCTTCTTGCAAAAATTCTATTCATCAACTCATTCAGGAGACTGAGTGCTGAAAGCTTATTTTTTAACGTCTAAGTCCTGTGGTGACCTTGAAAATTGGGCCAAGGTCACCAAAATCTAATCAGTTCTTAAGCCGTTCCCACTTATATTATATACCATGTTTGAACCAAATCCATCCATTGGTTCAGGAGAAACAGTGCAGATAAGCTTATTTTCAACAGTCTAGTCCCATCGTGACCTTGATAATTAGGTCAAGGTCATCAAATCTAATCAATTTTAGAGACAATCCCACTTGTATTATGTACCAAGTTTGAACCAAATCCATCTACTGGTTCAGGAGATACAGTGCATACAAGCTTATTCTTAACAGTGCTAAGACCTGTGGTGACCTTGAAAATTAAATCAAGGTCACCAAAATCTAATCAGTTCTTGAAACCATCCCATTTATCTTATGTACCAAGTCTGAACCAAATCCATCGAATGGTTCAGGAGATAAAGTGCAGACAAGCTTATTTTCAACAGTCTAAGTCAAAATTTAATCAGTTCTAGAGACTACCCCACTTATCTTATGTACCAAGCTTAACCAAATCAATCCATTGGTTCAGGAGAAAGAGCACAGGCAAGCTTATTTTTAACAGCCTAAGACCCATGGTGACCTTGGAAATTGGATCAAGGTCAACAAAATCTAATCAGTCCTTGAGACCATCCCATTTATCTTATGTACCAAGTCTGAACCAAATCCATCCATTGGTTCAGGAGATAGAGTGCAGACAGGTTTATTTTAAACAATCTAAGTCCTGTGGTGACCTTGAAAATTAGGTCAAGGTCACCAAAATCTCATCAATTCTAGAGACTGTCCCACTTACCTTATGTACCAAGTTTGAACCAAATCCATCCATCGGGTCAGGAGATAGAGCGCAGACAAGTTTATTTTTAACAGTCTAAGTCCTGTGGTGACCTTGAAAATTAGGTCAAGGTCACCAAAATCTAATCAGTTCTAGAGACTATCCCACTTACTTTATGTACCAAGTTTGTACCAAATCCATCCATTGGTTCAGGAGATAAAGTGCAGACAAGCTTATTTTTAACAGTCTTAGTCCCGTGGTGACCTTGAAAATTAGGTCAAGGTCACCAAAATCTAATCAGTTCTTGAGACCATCCCAATTATACTATGTACCAAGTTTGAACAAAATCCATCAATTGGTTCAGGAGATAGAGTGCAGACAAACTTTTTTGGCCTAAAATTCGACAATGTTTTGAGCACTGTGACCTTGAAAATTAGACCAAGGTCACCAAAATCTAATCAGTACTTTTCCCCCTCCCAATGGTGTATCTGTGTAAGTTTAATCAAAATCCATCCATCCATTCAGGAGATAGAATGCAGACAAGAGGCAACGCCAACGCCAACAGGATCCGCACCAAAACCAATATGTCCCCCTCCCTTTCCGGGTGGGGGGACATAAATATATAGGGAATATTATAATTCTGAGCCATTTTCAAGATGCTGTGGACAGCCAGGCAAGTGGTTGAACTTGATTTATCAGGCCCTATATATCCAAATAAAAATGTATAGGTTATATAGAAAAATGACCATGATTTATGGTCATTTTGCTATATAATTTACACATTTTGGAAAACCTAGTAAAAATGCTTAAATGATTGTCATTAAGTTCGGAAAAATAATTTCCCTTAACTGATTAAGATGCTCACTTGTTCAGAAGTCTAGAAACTGGCTTCAAACATCAAAAAAATCATGGCATAGAAAAAAATCTATTTAAACTCTTTCTGACTGTAAGGCTGGGCACTAAAACCGTTTTCATAATGCACGCAGATGTGTCAAACCAATGGGCATCTTCATGGTTAGAGCTGTGTATCAGTCATAATTTTGGATCAGATAATTGCATCGATATAAAATAATTGCTATTCGAATAATCAATGTATCATCTGGTACCTTCTCTGAAGTAAGAATAATCCTTGTAACAATAATTCATCAGTATTTTTGTGAATCTATCGTTTTTATGTAAAATGTACTTTGAAACATACAGCAATTACTGTCTTTTGAAAGCATGTACATAAGCAGAGTAAATATATTTTGACTGAAATCTGACTTTTACTTTGGTTTACCTTTCCAAATTAACCCTTTTTCTACCAAATGAAACCTCAAATCAAGCAAACAAAATATAGCAGGAGACCATTTCAAAATTTAGGGGTGTCAGGTTGTGTTTTCTTCAAACTTTGTTCAGGAAATGGCTTAACTGTTTGCAAACAGTGTTGGCCCTGATCAGACCCTGGGTTAAGTGGCATCTGATCTGGACCTGCACTGTTTGTCAGTTGCCTATTTAGGGGTTTCTGGTACAGAATGGGTTAAGTATAAATCTAAAAAGTATATTCAATATGACCTTTTCTGCCAGCCTTTAATATTGTTGACTGATATTTTTTTTCTGATACAGGAAAGATTGGTTTGATACATACATGTACCTATCAAACCAAAAAAGCCAGTTTACGATCTTTGTTGCGATACTATACACAGACCTACGTAACGAATGGAATATGGGAGCAAATTCCATAACTAGCATTTCTCAGATGAAAACTTGCGACTTTTTCTTATAGCTTCTAATCCAAACATTGATTTTTGGTGCTACCTCTCACTGAGCCAGTTCTAAAATGACAGGCAGTCCTAACAAGTTCACGTACCTACAATATTTGTTTGTGAGCAAAAATAAGGAAAACTGTTTATCCCTGTAAACCCCCACTTTCATCTATATAATGTGGGGTTTACAGGGTTGTTCACTAGAGTGAGTTTGCTAACATGATGCATGTACATATCCATATTTCAGGCTTCCATGCAAACCAGATGCATCCATCCATCTTATATACTATTGTCATAAGATAACTTACTTTTTTCAGAGTTTCTGCTGTAAATGGCGGGACCTGAACCACCACATTATCTTGTCCAGTAGTAGATGTTCTCTTTGGGATGGCAGCAAGCCTTCTGTTGAGCAGATTCAGTTCCTTTCTTTTAGCTGCTTTATTCTGTTTTAGATCCTTTACAGCTGATACAATAGAACTGTTACTGTTAACCATTGCAACAGCTGTTTCAGAACCCAAATCTGTTAAATTCTGTTCTCTTTTTTCATTCTGTGGCACTGCAACAGCTTTTGTTTTTTGTCCTACAACAGTATATTGGCTAGCAGTTACATCTAAATTTGTTACTTTTTCATTTTGTGTGATATTTTGAACTACAATTATACCTCCATTATGACCTATTCCCTCCTTACTTTGCTGAGAAGTTACAGTTAGATCTGAGTGCAAGTTACCCTCTTCAAGATCTGTACAGGTACCGATGTCAACAACAGATGCAACAGTTCCATCATCCTGAAGTGTGTATGTTTGATTTGCAGTAGAATTCACAATGGCTAAATTCACAATCTGTTCCAAGTCTTGACTCTGTAAGACCTGTCCTTCCTCAAGCTGTATGACATACTCAGTCGCTGTGATGGGAGAATCTGCGTCATCCATTGTTGAGTTTCTATTACCCACTCAGAATGGTTATCTAAAATGTTTCTACAGCCTCTGAAGAATAAAATGACTTAATCTTAACCCTTATCTCACTGTTAACCCTTGTCCTGCTGAATATTTAAATATGTCACACCCACTACTGATTATCAGCCAATCAGATTACTTGATGCAAATTATTGCAACAAATTCATAAACTGGATGGCAAACAATGAAGATCCTGATCAGATGGCTTCTTCAGAACTGGATCTACATTGTTTCAAAGATAAGGCATATCCGGGCTCAGCAGGACAAGGGTTAACCCTTATCCCACTGTTAAATAAATTTAGCCACACCAATTTCTAACTTTCAACCATTTAAGTCACAACATGCAGGTGTAATTTATTCATTCAAATTTGCAAACTGAATGACAAACAGTCTAGGTCCTGATCAGCCTGCTTCTAAGCCACCTGATCTGGACCTAAGCTGTTTGCAAAGAAAGGGGTTGTTGTGTTCAGCAGGTTTAGGGTTAATCTAATTTGTCTGATTACCTCTATTATACAGAAGTTCTGTTGAAGTTATCATTAGATACTGCATCATACTGGCATTTTGGGATCTTAATGTGTCCAGCAATACAAATGCATATTACATGCTATTTTCATTTTTCATTTTTTGACATGGAGTTTGATGATAACTAAAAATTGCGTTTGTAAAACACTATGCCCCCAACAATATGTTTGCCCCTAAATGCCCAAATTTTCAAAGGGCCATTACTGAAGAAATAGGGAACGGGAGGTCTCGGGTTCGATCCCGGGCCGCGACATACCAAAGTCGTTAAAAATGGTACTAGCTGCTCCTCGCTTGGCACTATGGTTTACGGGGTAGAGCTAGGACTGGTCGATCCAGTGTCAGGATAATGTGACTGGGTGTGGTATCATGTAATGTGTCTGGGACATGATACTTCAGTGAGGCAGCACTATAAACGTGAGCATTGAGCTCCCTGTCGCAACCAGACACCGTCGTGATATGACTGAAAAATTGTTGAAAGCGACGTTAAACCCGAATTCACACACACACACACACACACACTGAAGAAATATTTTCAGAATTTTTTTCAAATGTTAATCAAGCCATGTACTCGTCATTCCTTATTAGCCTGTCAAATTGCGGTGAGTCGAAAAACCCAAATCTACCCAAATCCACTGTATTTACCCAAATCCACCCAAATCCACCTGATAATTACCCAAATCTACCTATAGCTGGCCCATTTAAGGTCATATAAGTTGTTTTTAATGTTTATATGATAGAATATATCACTTAGGACAAATAAATAATCAAATTTAGTAACTTGTAACAATTTAACACGCACTATAGATAAACGCGTGTAGTGTCACGAAACATCTTTCAGTTGGTTGCCTAGGGTTACCACTGTAATAATCATAGTTCACACACGTCTATTATAAATAATGATAGATAATTGTAAACCTCAAAAAATATTTATTTATTTCTTCATTTATTTATTTTATTGAGAAAGGAAGACAGGAAAGGAAAATAAATAGACCACAGATGCTTGGGGTCAGGTCACTTGCTAATGTTTTTTTTCAAAGTTATTTTTGCATTTTGCTATAATTGGAACACATACCATCATCATAAAACATGTTTAGAATCTTCTAGACAAAGTTTTAAAAAATGTCCTTTTTACTATCAAGGCTCAAATACTTATTTGAGCCTTGATAGTAAAAAGGACATTTTTTAAAACTTTGTCTAGAAGTTCCTAAACATGTTTTATGATGATGGCAAGTGTTCCAATTATAGCAAAATGCAAAAATAACTTCGAAAAAACATTAGCAAGTGACCTGACCCCAAGCATCTGTGAAATAGACAAGTGAATGTTTGACGGTTGAGTGAAAAAAGAAAAACATGCAGAATATTCCGCAGAATATACGACCTTATTAAACACAACTTTTTATAAAGTAAGGCTTTGGTTTACAGGGGCACATATTATTTTTATTAGTTCTGCTAAAAAACTCAATTTTTTATAAAGCAAGGCTTTGGTTTACAGGGGAACATATTATTTTTAATAGTTCTGCTAAAAAAAAATATATCGTAGACAAAGACTGTGGGTATTCTTTGGACCCCACGCCCCCCCCCCCCCCCTCTCCCCTCCAACCCCATAATCGGTGCTGAAAGAAGCTGATTGGGCTGCACCTCTGAAATGCTTCCACGCTGAGCTGAAACGGAACCCGCGTTAAACCTCCATTCAAGCAAACAAACACTCTTATTTAAAACCGCCTCATCGAGGCGGTGAGGCGGTTCTAACGAGTTGCAAAAATCCATGCTTTGAGCCGATATGAAAAAAAAAAAATAAATAAATAAAAATTAAAATAATTTTAATTGAAAATTTCATTGTGATGAATATATTTCGGCCCATAAATTTCAATACGAGGTGTGTTTTCGAAAGAAAGAAAGAAAGAAAGGACCAGCTAACCAACTAATCAACCCATTACGAAAACTTTACTGGAAATTGTATTCACCAAAATGAAAATTTCCAGAAAAAAATCCGATATTTTAATTTTTCTCCTCAAAACCCCGTTAACCCAAATCCACCGTAAAAAAAAAAAAAAATCAACCATAATATTGGAGTCGTTGCTTCCAATTTTGTGGGACTTTTACCAGAAACATTGAAATGAAATGACATCTCAAGCCCTGACGCCCAATTAAACTAATTGGATTTATATGCATGCCCGACTCGCACCACTGTTCTTGGGTAGGCTTAGAGCCTCTAAGGAGTCGGTTTCAGCTCTGCTCGGAAGCATCATGTAGCGCTATCTATTGTTCAAGCCCAGATGGGCGGGGGTTGGGGGGACACTATGGATAAGCGTCTATCTATATTTATTATCATCGCTTTTTCTTTTTTGTTTTGTATTTTATTTTTTTTATTATTTATTTATTTTGCGTTTATATAGGCATGATTTCGTAATGCAGTCGCCATCACGTGAAAAAGTCCGTGAGATGACCCCAAAAAACCACTTCATATGAAAAAAAACTGGGGTTTCCGGGGGTACACATTATTTTTTTGTATTTCTGCGTCAAGACATAGGCCTCAATGAGGCGGTTTTAACGAGCATCCACAACCTATGTCTTGAGCATGTTTAAGAAAAATATCACGGATTTTCATCAGACAAGTAGCCATTTTGGAGATATGAAAAATGTACTTATATCATAATGGCCCTTGTCTCGCGACGACATGACACCTTGGCGAAACGCTCCTTAGTGCAAAGCCCATGAGCCGCAAAAACAGCGTAACGCCTCCGCACATCCGACACTGGTCCAAACACACCCGAGGAAGTAATTTTGGGCTCAGGATTTCTCTTTTACTGCCTATGCTCGGGTTATATGAAATGCTGGTGCTGCTGCTGAGTGGGTGAGGGACATCTTAGACGCTATCAAAAATTATTAATAAAATATTAAATTGAGAAGGACGGGTAATTCACATTCACTTAAACTGCAAGTCTATTGGCCCATGCAGTGCCAGCGGGGGCGTGACTTGACACATTTGCTTTGGGTATGAAGCGTTCTGATTGGCGAGGATTTTTGTTTAATAAACACAGCGCTTGACAACTGGGCGTGACTTACAGCTTTCTAAAGGTTTTTGTCTGAATAAACAGGCTTTTTATAAAAAAAGATAATATAGAAAGAAGGATATTATTCATTTATATTTTAAACGTGCGTCTTTATAAATAAATAAACAAACAAACAAACGAAAACAAACATACAAACAAATAAATAAACAAATTTATAAATTAATAAATGAATAAATAAAACGATAATAAAGAATTCCAATACTACTTCTACTACTACTGCTAATAATAACAATATTTATAATATATTTTTTCTTGACTATAGACGTATCTTAGTTTTATGTCTTAGCTTTTGACCTTACTGTTTAAGTAACAATGTGTATTTAAATGTTTAACAGCCTAGAAAAGTCAGACACATCATGAAAACAGGCCAAAATAATTTTGACCCTCTATAAGTCAACTTTTATATAGATAAACTGGGGTATTCAGGGGTAAACATTATTCTTCTTATTTCTGCTTAAAAAAATAAATTGTGGGTACTCAATAGAACTGCCTGTCGAGTCCCCGCAAACTAATTTCTGAGCAGAAATAAGAAAACTATCAGAATTTTTATCAGAAAAAAATTTTGGTGGTAACTTTTTTCAATACATTTGTATAGGCGTGTTTTCTGCATGGAATTCAACTAGCAGCCCTGTTTAGTGTTTACCTCACATTATGAAGAGAAAAGTGGGGTTTACAATGTGTTCTTTATTATCCAAAATATCAAAATTGTACACGGTTGCTCTTACGGGCACCTACAATCTACGGAATTAAAAGAATGAAAATAAAATAAATAAATAAAAAAAACCCGGCAAAATTCAAATATTAATTCAAGAGACTTCTGAATTCACAACAGCAATAATTCAATTTTGATTGGTTGAGATGAGGTTTTATGTCCCTGTCAACACTATTAAGGTCATTTTGGAGACCTTGCTTCCGATTTTGTGGGACTTGTACCCGACTTTTGAGATGAAATGACATCTCAAGCCCTACCGCCAATAGTAACCGCTAGGGTTTAAGGAGCGGTCCGACTCGCATCACTTTTCCTGGGCAGGCATAGACCTAAGCTGTTTACCAGTACTACAGTTGGGTCGGTTTCAGCTCTGCGCGGTGCACTGTGCAGCCCAATCTATTTCTCCAGGCCCCGATGGGCGGGGGCGCAAAAGCAATATCAGGAAACGTTTTTGAAGCCGGGGCGTGAAGTCAGTTTTTGTTCGATAAATGAAAGGAACTTTTGTTGACGAGAACGTAGAACTTATAGGCAGAGGTGAAGAGGCAGGTGTTCATCTTTCTTGCTTTCGTATTGCTGCTCAAAACCAGTTTCGCCGTAAAACCCAATTTTACTATATAAAAAGATAGGAGTGTTTCCAGAATGCGTTTATTCGATGTCCGTTTGTCTCCCAGTTCTTTCTTTCTTCCTTCCTATTAAACGTATCATGTATGCCCTCATGTATGTATTTATTTCAGCATTCTTTATTTCTTTTGAATAGCCGGCGCCCCGGTAGTTCATTAGTCGGATGCGCGTCTGACTGGTGATCAGGAGGACGCGGGTTCGATATCTGCCGGGGTCGGCAACATTCTTTCGTAGAGATTGATCACGAAATCTTTTCTACGGTCATCCTCTCCCTTCCGCTGATTCAAGAAGGGCAGCCGCAATTTCGGGCGAGATGTGCACTGTACTGGTTAACCGCTTACGTATAAGCCTGCCCAGGAAAAGTGTGAATAGGTTAAATTGCCGGCTCAAAAATGACCTAAAATAGTGTTGACTGGGCCGTTAAACTCCAATACAAACAAACAAATTTCTTTTGAATAAGAATCAAACTGTAAACGAGGGCGTTACAACCTTGATGCAAGGCAGCCGGTAACTGCATCTTTCTTTATTTTGTATAACGGGCTCAAAGCATAGATTTAGGATGTGGGCACTCGTTAGGACCGTCTTGGTTAGGCGGCTATAACGTGTACATCTGTTTTGAGTAGAAGTAATAAAGAAATAATGTTTATCCCCACAAACCGTGTTGGGGGTAAAAATTTTCAGACGCGTGCTAGCAAAATTTGTTCGTTCATTTGTTGAATAATCTTTTCTTTCCTTCTATCATTTTTTCTTTCTATTCAAACATCATATATTCGTTTATTTACTAATTTTGGCATTCATTCGTTCTTATTTTATTTTCTTTCAATATTTTATTTTCTTTCAATATAAGTAAAATTTAGTTGACTTGGATGGAAAACCAAAATGCACAGAAGCGAGTAAATACTGTTTCTTTTTTCATCCTTTCTATTCTTCCTGGAAATACCACGTGTAACCTTCAGTTTCTTATTTTGCGTATAACGGCTAAAACGTAGATTGTGGGTACTCATTAGAACCGACTTGCCGAGGCAGTTCTTTGGTGTATCACAATCAATGTTTTTAATCAGAACTAAAAAAATAATCTTGTTCCTGTGAACCCCAATTTTACTTTATCATAGTGGGGCTCTAGCGGACAAAATTACATAGCCATGTTTCCGTGATGCTTTCGATCATCTTCTTTCTTTCTTTCTTTCTTTCTTTCTTTCTTTCTTTCTTTCTTTCTTTCTTTCTTTCCTTCTTTCTTATTTGCTTGGTTATAATCTAAAATAAAGAAATAAATAGACAGGTAATGGTGATCTCTGTGCGTGCTATGACCATAGGACAGCCTACGGCAAACTGTGTATTCTGACTTGAAGATGTTTTGTCGCACTACACCTGCCGAGTAGGTGTGTATCTTAAAAAAAAGGTAACACGGATAAATGACGTTTTATTAATTTAATCGTCAATAGAATATCAAATTAAATTTGTAATGTTTAAGACCTGTTTAATTACACATTGAGTTCAAACCCTTTCCATATCAGCAACAGAAAATTGATTCATATTCATGAGCGAGGTGAGGTATGTGCGGTAAATAGTTATTGTGTAATTATCATCCACCCAAATATCAAAGTAACTAAATTTGATTATTTGTTTGTCCTAAGTGATATATTCTGTCATATAAACATTATAAACAACTTAAATGACTTTAAATAGGCCAGCTATAGGTGGAGATGGGTAATTATCAGGTGGATTTGGGTAAATACAGTGGATTTGGGTAAATACAGTGGATTTGGGTAGATTTGGGTTTTTCGACTCACCCGTCAAATTGCAGGGCAACAACATTAAACAGTTTTCGAAATATCTTGCTACAAGAAAGGAACACAATTAAAATGCCAGAAATTGCAAAAGGACATAAATAACTAAATATCATTAAATTGGTTGAAAATTTAATCAGGTGATCTCCTATGCCCCACACGGGGTATTCGACTACTTGGAACGCAGACGGATACCAGAAACGCCGACGGAAAAAAGACAACAAACATTCGTGGTGAGATGAACAAATCGCATTTTACGGGCATATATTGAATAGATGCCCACAGATGTTGATAGCAATCTGTTTCGCAGTGTCTCGGAATACTTTCCACGAACTATGGATGCAAATCCTTCTGTCAATGACGAATTATGACCTATTTTATTCGGCAAAATATAGATGCTTGATGCAAGTCGACAGTTTTTTTAGTTTTACAGCAATAATTCGTATATAATTTCCAATGTTTCCTGAATAGCATAAAATACTATTGTATTGAGTACCTGCCATGCGTTATTAGAAATAGCAAAAAGCAGGATTTTAGAATTATAGATGTGAATTTCTTGATGAGGGTGTTTGAATAAGGATACCAATGACGACCCTCACAGATACCACGCAATGCAGACGGCACAAAGTTATGGTTACCATTGACGTGGAAACCACAAGCGTGGACAAATAAAAAAGGAGTAAAAATACATTCTGTTTTCGTTTAATTGGAAAGTTAATCCAGACACTGAGTCTTACCACAGTGTACCTCGACCAAAGAGGGTATTCTCGATGTAGAAGGGAAGGCAATGACCAGGAATCGATACGATTGCCTTTCGCTTTCGCCAAAAGACACCAACGTGACGGTTTGTCTTTATACCACATGTGGGCCATATTCGCGCATATGACTTTATATAGCGCACATGACCCATCAATTCTTATTAGGTGTCATAAATCTGTGATTTCATAATGTTAGATACTTTTACGATCAAATAGGCACGATTTGTAAATTTTCTTACTTATATTAATAGCGTAGTCCCACAAAACAACCACGGGCATGAATTCAGGCCTTCTCGCTACCTTTAGTCCACGCAGAGTACTTTTAAATTCATTATTTTGACAGATAAATATGAATATACAGTCGAACTTCAATGGCTCGAACACTTTTGGGACCAAGAAAATTTGTTCGAGACCACGGTGGTTCGAGCCACAGGGGGTTGATCTTGGAGCTAAGGGAGGAGGCCGAATACGGACATATTTTCAGTTTTCTTCAAAATAAATGCATCGAGGCGATTCTAGTGAGTACACAAAACATTCATTTTCAAGATCAAATTAGACAATTATACAAACTATATTTATATCTGCAGTTATGGAATTTTCTTTCTAGGGACTCAAGAAAGAGTTCGACTCGGCCGTAGTGAATAGGTCATCAGTGTTTGAGTCATCGAAGTTTCACTGTACATTAAATTTCAAAACAGATCGTTTTTTTTTTTTTGTTTTTTTTTTTGGTTTTGGTTTTACGGCCCTTTGAAGATTATTTCACTCATGTCGAGCCGATCGTTAATCAGAGGTGGGCGAAAACCGGAGAAAAACGACCTGACCTTCCGTTGCAGAACTTGGCGTCTCACATGTGACCCGAGCCAGGCTCGAATTCAAAACAGATCGTATTAGAACTGTACGAATTTGTTTCATTATTTTGACAGATAAATATGATTATACATAATTGCAATGCCCATAGGGGCTTGAAGAAATATATGGGCTGCATGATGCTTCCACGCATAGCTGAATCCGGTCCGCACACGAGTACTGGTAAACTGCTTAGTGGATCTAAGCCTGCCCAGGCAAAGCGGTGCGAGTCGGACCGTCCATGCTTATAAACCCTTTTGGTTTCATTGGGCGACAGAGCTTGAGATGTCATTTCATCTCAATGTCGGGTAGAAGTCCCATAAATTAGAAGCAACGTCTCCAAAATGACCTTTACAGTGTTGACGTGGACGTGAAACCTCAAATCAAACAAACATTATTGCAACGACGTTGATATGGCGTTGTTCCAGTGTGTGGTACATGTTGGTAGGGTCGGGTCCTACGAAATTACGAATCGGTCTTATTAGATAAACAATGTGAAATTTATAGAAAAATTTCAGGAAAGAATGACGCACCTGAACGAATGGCAATATAATTAACCCATATATGCCCTCTTCTGGGAAATTAGCAAACAGTGCCGATCCAGATCAGACACGGCGTCTGATCTGGGTCTACATTGTTTGCTAAAAGAAAATTAATTTTTGTAAATTTGCCACAAATAAAAACAAACCTGACACCTTAATAATAGGAAGTGACAACTCCAAATTTACTAGGTGGAAGACTCCATGTCACATATGGATTAAAACATACGAATGATAGTTTGTTTCCCTCACCCAACCCCCTTTAGCAGAAAAGAATGAATGGCCAAACAGTTGTCCAAAATTAAATATTGCCAGGATATTTGTTTGTTTGAATTGAGGTTTAACGTTCCCGTCAACACTATTTAGGTTATTTTGGAGATGCTGCTTCCAATGTATATGTACTTTTACCCGACATTGAGATGAAATGGCAACTCAAGCCCTGTCGACCAATGAAACCAAAATGCTTGTATGCATTGGACGCTCTGAATAACACCACTTTGCCTGGGCAGGCTTAGTCCTTCTAAACGGTTAACCAGTTCTCATGTGTGTTGAGTTTTAGGTCTGCGTGGAAGCACCATGCAGCCCAATCCATTTATCCAAGAACTGACGGGCGGGGGCGATATTGCCATGATAGACATACAAAGACATTCAACGAAAATCATAAACCAAAAAGAGAAGCACCACCTTGGAGCGGTCAGTAAGTGTTTTTCGTGGTTAGCAATCGTAGTGACTGCATATTCAAAATCTACGTTTTAAGATTAAAGTAATGCAAGACATACAATGCTGCAGTTGAACTGTAGGCGTGTACCGTGGATACTATAGCTGAACATAACAATGAAACTTAGGATTGGGCTCCAGTTTTGTCTGGTGTCCCACAAGGTGCCGTTTTTGGCTCATTTTTGTTCTTCGTGGATATTAATGACATTTTAAATGACACTGGCTCAGGCATTGGAAAAGATGACTGTGTTTACTACCGTGAAATAAGAAATGGAGATAACTCATTGAAACATCAGACTGATAAAGATAGATTAAGATGTTGGGCAATAAAACGGGCCATCAGATTTCAATGCGTTAAGTGCAGTATTGACAAATAACTAGGAGCCTTCTTGCATTTAAAGGGGAAAGATCCTCGAAAATCTGGATTCAATAAATAAAATATCTCTTATGCAAAGGAGGAGAGACAGTAGGTTTATACTCTTGTATAAAGGTCTAATGTGTGCTGCTAGAATTGCAACGAATGATCTTGTTCCCCAATTAGGCAACGTAAAAAGCTAATTGGCCTTCCAGTCTCTTGAAACTTACAGTTGTAAAGGATCCTTCTTCCCTCGAACCATAAAAAATGGAATACCTCCAAGATTGTTGGCCTTCCAGTCTCCTATAGCAGAATTGCAAAGATCCTTCTTCCCTCGAACCATAAAAGAAAGGAATACCCTCCCAGATCTATATTTCCTCAGCAGAGGGTGCAGAGGAAGGTGTAACGTCTTTGGTATGTGGCAGGGACTATTTTCCTACATCTAGTGTCATTGTGCATGAATGTCATTTGAAGTGTTACCAGTAACAGTTCTGATTCTGATAACAAGTTAGCACTTTGTAATTCGAGGTGTTCCTTTTTATTTTAGAAACAATGTCGTGCATCAGAACAAGAATTTGTTACTGGTGAAGCGTTGAATGACATTCATACATCAGGACCTGTGATATGGAAAGTTTGTCCCGAGCTCTCACCAAAGAGGTTAACAAAGCTACATTATCCCTAGCACCTTCAGCTGTGTGAATGATGGAATCGGGAAGGGAATTCCAATCTGAAATGGTCCGAGGGTAGAAATAATATTTGTAAATGTCAGTTCTTGCAGTAGGAGAGTGAAACACCAATGAAGTGAGTGGGGTTATACAGCGCCTAGCTGAGGGAACAAGGTCATCTGTTGTAATGCTGGCATCAACCATGACCTTTTGTATAATGATATGAGCCTACTTCTCCCCTCCTGTTCTTCAGAAATACCCATCTTAATTTCATTAGTATTCCAGTCCTACTCCCAGTTTCAATTAAGCAGTAATTACTTGTAACAAATCTAGCAGCTCTATTGTGAAGGTTTTCAAATTCTTGATTGAGGACCAATCCAGACACAACTTCCATATTCCATAATTGGGCAAAATGTCATTTATATGCTGCCTCTCTTACATCCGGCGGACACTGGTGACGATTTTGTCTCAGGCAACCAAGCGTTCTATTTGCCTTAGTACACAGCTTGCTAATGTGTGTATACCATGTAGAAGTAAAACAAAGATCAGGAATCGATACAATTAACTTACTCCACCCATCAAAGACACCAAAGGGAAAGAAACACAAACATTAAGCGACCAGACCACAATGGAAACCTAAACAAAGGAAGGCCATAAGGACCGTTACTTTCCCACAAAATGGCCATATGGCCATCCAAAAAAAAAGACACAAGTGATACACACAGTAAGTAACAAACAAAAACATAAATAAATCGCCACAGAAGAACCGCCTTGGAACGGTCAGTGGAAAGATTTCCACTGGGGGGGGGGGGGGGGGGGGGGGGGGCTTAAATCGATTTTACGTGGCCACAATCCTCGCCCTTACTTCCGTCGCGATTTAGACAAATACTTTGTTCAGTCCGCATGAATGCCTCCTAACTCATCAGTGCAACATCTCCGTGAACAAAAATAATCAAAGAACCACAGAGGTGAGACAACGGTGAGGACTCGACAGCAAGAGACCACTGAAATGCTGGAGCAAAAGAAAACCGAATAGGTTCGGGGGATATAGCGATCAGCCTGGCGTCCGTCCGTCTGTCCGTAGACGCAACCTTGTGATGGCCATAACTCCTATACCCTTTGCGATTCATTGATGGTTCTTTGCACAATTGTTCACAAGTCTGAGACAGCGTGTCATGCGCAAGAACCAGAACTCTGGATGCCATACTTTTTGAGTTATCTCCCTTTTTAATAAAATAGAATGATTACTTTGTGGTGGCCATAACTCCAATATCCTTTGAGATATATTGATGGCACCTGGCACAGTTGTTCAAAAGGCTGAGACAGCGTGTTATGCACAAGAACCACAACTCTGGTTGCCATGGTTTTTGAGTTATCTCTCCTTCCAATAAAATAGAGTGACTACCTTGTGGTGGCCATAACTCCAATACCCTTTAAGATATATTAATGATACCTGGCACAATTATTCACAAGGCCGAGACGGTCATGCATATAAGAACCACAACTCTGGGTGCCATGGTTTTGAGTTATCTTCCCTTCCAATAATATAGAATCACTACATTGTGATGACCACATATTGATGGTACTTTTATAAATGAGTTGAAGCAGGTGTGTCACGTGCCAGAACCACAACTCTGGGTGCCCTGGTTTTTTAATTATCTCCCCTGAAAATATAACCTTGTGATGGCCATAACTCCAATACCCTTTCAGATATATTGACGGTACTTGGCACACTTGTATGCAAGGTTGAGACGGCGCTTTATGCCTAAGAACCACAACTCTTGGTGCTATGATATTTGAGTTATCCCCCCTTCCAATATAACAGTATGATTACCTTGTGATCACCGTACCTCCAATACCATTTGACATATATTGGTGGTACTTGATGCAGATGTACATGAGGTTAAGCAAGTGTGTCATGCTCAAGAATTACAACTCTGGGTGCTCTGGCTTTTGAGTATTCTCCCCTGCCAATATAACCTTGTGATGACCATAGCTCCAACCTCCTTAGAGATATATTCAAGGAACTTGGCGCAATTGTATACAAGGTACAGAAGGGATGTCACGTGCAAGAAACTCAACTGTTGGTGCTGTGGTAATTGAGTTATCTACCTTTCCAATATAACAGTATGACCAGCTTCTGATCATCATATCTCAAAAACCCTTTGAAATATATTGATGGTACTTTGTACAGAAATACATGAGCTTTAGCAGGCATGTCATGCGCAAGAACTACAATTCTGAGTGCCCTGGGTTTTTAGTTATCTCCCCTGACAGTATAATCTTGTGAATGCCATAACTGCAGTAACTTTTGTGATACATTGCTGGTTTATTTCTGGTGCACTTTCTATTGGTGAACAATCTTCTGAAGGCCATATTGGCTTTTGGTCGGGGGGATTTGCCATCTCTTCGATGGCTATTTTTTATTATTTTATTCAATAAAATGTGGAACTATTATAGTAAAAAAATATTAGAACCAAGGAAAGGCTCTCTGACTGTTCCTATTCATCAGTTATCTTCTGAAGACTCTTATGTAAGGATAGGAAACATGAACTATCCAAACATTTCCCAAAATGGAAGTCGTTGAAATTCATAATCCCTATACCAGACACATGCAGAGAGAGAGAGAGAGAGAGAGAGAGAGAGAGAGAGAGAGAGAGAGAGAGAGAGAGAGAGTAACCATTTACTCGTCTTACGCTATTTTCACCATCGTTGTTTATATACGGCATGGGAAATATTCAACACTGTTCATAACCTTGCTTTTTGGACCTCAAAGTTAAAGTGATATGGAAAGTAGAAGTAAAACAAAGATCAGGAATTGATACAATTAACTTACTCCATCCATAAAAGACACCATTGATTTAGTAGGCATTGATTTAGCCATTAATTGTAAATCCGTCATTGGTATCCATCGTCTGCGTTTCATGGTAACATCAAAGAAATCCGTCTGTCGTAAATATTATCTTCTTTAAGCATGGTGCACTCAAATCCATGCTTATTGCTGCCCGGGCAACGTATGGCACACGTATATAGGAGTTTATTTTTGAACAAGAACTATTTCTCTTTCAAGCTACAATGACATCTCTGGATAAATCGGTTTCATTTCTGGTACTTACACTAATTATTTTAGAAAGTGTGTATGTTTTGCATTTTAGTTGTCTGTAAAGACGCTTTCATGTAATCCATCGAAGCTAAAAGCACCATTACGAAACAGCTGTGACAGTTCCAGAAGAATACAGCAAAAAATCAAAACTGATTTTTTTAATAGGGTTGCAAAAAACATGATTTTATCGACCCACCCTCTTTAAAATCCAAGGTAAACAGTCTGCGTTTTTGGTATCCGTCTGCGTTCCAAGTAGTCGAATACCCCGTGTGTGCCCTAATCAGTATACCAAATATCAAGGCTCTACATGTAGCTCAAATTCTTTTTCAGATATCTTGCTAACAAGATTTCAATGTTATTTAATTAAAAGGAAAAGGAAGCCTGGATAGCTCAGTGGTTAGGGTGCTCGATTTATGATCGAGAGGTTGTGAGTTCGAATCCGGCCACCGGAGGCAAGCCGCAATGTATTTCCTTGGGCAAGACACGTAATGCCACTGCCCCACCCCAACCAGATGTAAATGGGTAGCAGTGGTGTAAAAGTCACCGTCTCTCTCTTGTGTGCCTGATAACATCTGGAATGAGTGTTCGAGAGTGATCCAAATAAGCTTGAAGCTTTTATCAAAATCAAACTAAAATAAATTAGTATAAACTAAAAGAGAAATAACTCAAACAGGGGAGATAATTTGGATAAGAAAAACTGCGGATCAACTATTTTTTCATGAGGAATCCATTATATGACATTACAAAACACTAGCATATATGGCTCTAAAGTTATGCTATGCACAAGAAAGCAACACAATTAAATGGCAAGAAATTGCAAAGGGCCATAACTCTAACAAAATTTCATTAAATTGGTTGAAAATTTAATGAGGTGGTCTCTTCAGTCCCAGTCAGTATACCAAATATCAATGCTCTAGCTCAAATACTTTTTCAGATATCTTGCAGACAAGATTTCTGTCATTTAATTAAAAGGGATTGGAAATAACCCAAAAAGGGGTATAATTTGGATAAGAAAAAAAAATACAGGTCAACTATTTAATGCGGAATCCATATATGAAATTTCAAAATACTTGTATCCATGGTTCTAAAGTTATGCTATGCACAAGAAAGCAACACAATTAAATGGCCAAACATTGCAAAGGGCCATAAATCCATTAAAATTTCATTAAATCGGTTGAAAATTTAATCAGAAGATCTCCTCCTCAGTCCCAATCAGTAAACCAAATATCAAGATTCTACCTCAAACACTTTTTCAGGTATCTTGCTTACGAGATTTCTGTGTTATTTTATTAAAAGGGAAATCACTCAAAAAGGTGAGATAATTTGGATAAGAAAAAAATTCGGCTCAACTATTTTTTCATGAGGAACCCACATATGAAATTTCAAAACACTAGCATTACAGGTTCTTAAGTTATGCTATGCACAAGAAAGCGTGACGAACAAACGGACAAGCCAGAAATAATATGCCCCGACCCCCCCCCACACAACTTTTTCAAAGCATAATGACATACATGTATAAAATGAGTTTCTTGCAATCCACTGGTCAGCCTGGCAAACTGTGAGTCAGAGTAAGTATAGGGTATGCATGCTTATCTATACTGCATAGGTTATACCCCTGTCACACAGTCACGTTTTCCTCAACATGTGCTGAGTTATTACAGGTTATAACTTGCAGAATGTTGTACGAGTTAGATCGAGCCGTTGTTCTGTTCTTTTGGTCAAAACTGTTCTACGAGTCCCCAACGACATGTCTATGACATAATTGGGAAAACTGGGAAATATTTCTTTTAATACATGTAGGTAATACAAATGCTTACTACATATGTAAGTTGTACAGTTTTAGTGTCTTCTCGTAGGAATGTCGTAGCCAACTAGTGATATCTCAACAATATAACATCATAATCATTCTTTGTCGTTGCAACTCTTGACTAACTTGTAGTATGTCGCAGTGGTTAACGGCAGACTAAACTCACACGAGAACTTATGACATTGCTACAAGATTAACACAACATGCTGTATGAAAATAGCCATCGGAAGAGATGGCAAATCCCCCGACCAAAAGCCAATATGGCCTTCAGAAGATTGTTCGCCACTAGAAAGTGCACCAGAATTAAACCAGCAATATATCACAAAAGTATTGCAGTTATGGCCATCACAAGATTATACTTCAGGAGAGATAACTAAACTAGAAATGCGTCCATAGGACACAGATGCCCCCGCCTGAAAATATGTCTATGTTCGTATTCATCCATAGAAAGTTATTGACCATGTTTAAGTTTTGGACCCTTTTTTCACGTTTGACCTCTTAGTATCACCTTGACCTTGTAGGTAATGACCTTGGTTTTGTGTGAGGCAGATTGTCTCATGATGGCCAACATTTCTGCAATATAATTTCAAAATCTATCCAGAGATAAGAAAGTTATTAACTGTGTTTAAGTTTCGGACCACTCTTTTACCTTTGACCTCTAAGTATGACCTTGACCTTGGAGGTGCGGTTCTGGGTTTGCAATTGACACATCGTCTTATGATGGTTAATATTTCTTCAAAGTAATTTTAAAATCCATCCAGAAATAAGTAAGTTATTGACTGCGTTTAAGTTTCGGACCGTTTTTTTTACCTTTGACCTCTAAGTATGACCTTGACCTTGGAGGTACGGACGGATCTGGGTTTGCATGTGACACATCGTCTCATGATGGTTAACATTTCTTCAAAGTAATTTCAAAATCCATCCACAAATAAGTAAGTTATTGACTGCGTTTAAGTTTCGGACCCTTTTTTTTTACCTTTGACCTCTAAGTATGACCTTGACCTTGGAGATACGGACCTGGTTTTGCACATGACACATCGTCTCATGATGGTTATCATTTCGACAAAGAAATTGCAAAATCCATCCAGAAATAAGAAAGTTATTGACTGCGTTTAAGTTTCGGACCCTTTTTTGACCTTTGACCTCTAAGTATGGCCTTGACCTTGGAGGTAGGGACCTGGGTTTTGCACGTGACACGTCGTCTCATGATGCTTAACATTTCTGCAGAGTAATTTTAAAATCCATCAAGAAATAAAGAAGTTATTGACTGCATTTAAGTTTCGGACGGACGGACCCACATTTTGGGTTTGTGTGGCTGCACCTGTCCATATTTTATGGGGCTAAAATTTTTATGTGGCTAACGCTTTATGTGGCTATAAGACACACAAATCTGTACATCTAATGTGGCTAGCCACACAAACTTTGAACATCAGCCACATAAAGGCTGTCTGTACGAAACCGTCTGTCTAAACTTATGTGGCTACCAGAGGTTGTGATATCTAGCCCTCTAAAGGTAGAACAGAACTTTCTTTATAGTGCACTGATACATCTTATGGGTCTAGCTCCTCACATAGAGGGACTTTTTCCTACTGCAGCATTCAGCCCCAGGACAGCCAGTTAAATTTATGTGGCTCAGCCCCATAATCTCAAAGTTTAGCCTCATAATCCTGGACATCCATGTCCAAGGATGTCCAAGGTGATGGACATAAATTTATGTCTTTTTTTTATTTGATTTTTCTAGTCCCCCTGAACCCCTCTGTACTAACAGAAAAATGGGTTTGTGAGGCTAGCCACACAAACCCATTTTGCCACACAAAACCCTTCTGTACCTAAAAGAAGCCACATAAACCCATTTTGTAAGAACGGACGAACGGACGGACAGGGGCAAAGCTATATGCCCTTTCCACCATTCTTCGAATGGCGGGGGCATAAAAACCAGGGTACTCAGAACTGTGGTTCTTGCACATGACATGCCTGCTTAAGCTCATGCATTTCTGTACAAAATACCATCAATATGTTTCAAAGGGTGTTGGAGATCACAAGCTGGTCATACTGTTATATTGGAAGGGTAGACAACTATAATATTTATCATAGCACCCAGAATTGTGGTTCTTAGGCATCAAGCACCGTCTCAACCTTGTATACAATTGTGCCAAGTACCATCAATATATCTCAAAGGGTATTGGAGTTATGGCCATCAAAAGGTTATGTTGTCAGGGGAGATAATTAAAAAAACCAGGGCACCTATAGTTGTTGTTCTTGCACGTGACACACCTGCTTAACCTCATGTATAACTGTACCAAGTATCATCAATATATCTCAAAGAGCATTGGAGATGTGGCCATCACAAGGTAGTGATTCTATATTATTGGAAGGGGAGATAACTAAAAAACCATGGCACCCAGGGTTGTGGTTCTTGTACATGACACACCGTCTCGGCCTTGTGAACAACTGTGCCAGGTATCATCAATATATCTTAAAGGGTATTGGAGTTATGGCCATGACAAGGTAGTCACTCTATTTTATTGGAAGGGGAGATAACTCAAAAACCATGGCAGCCAGAGTTGTGGTTCTTGTGCATGACACACCGTCTCTGCCTTGTGAACAACTGTGCAAGGTATCATCAATATATCTTAAAGGGTATTGGAGTTATGGCCATCACAAGGTAGTCACTCTATTTTATTGGAAGGGGAGATAACTCAAAAACAATGGGAGCCAGAGTTGTGGTTCTCGTGCATGACACGCTGTCTCAGCCTTGTGAACAACTGTGCCAGGTACCATCAATATATCTCAAAGGGTATTGAAGTTATGGCCATCACAAGTAGTCATTCTATTTTATTAAAAGGGGAGATAACTAAAACAGTATGGCATCCAGAGTTCTTCTTCTTGCGCATGACACGCCATCTCAGCCTTGTGAACAATTGTGCCAAGATCTATCAATAAATCTCAAAGGGTATAGGAGGTATGGCCATCACAAGGTTGCGTCTACGGACAGACGCCAGGATGGTCGCTATATCCCCCGAACCTATTCGGTCGGGGGATAAAAAGGATATCAATATAAGTAAGCTCAGCCTTCTTTAGACTACGAGTTCTCCTAAGAATTTTGAATTCTCTTAAGTTCTTCCCAACAAGCTGAGAGTTGTGGCGAGTTGAGTCAAGATGAGTACAACAACAGCCAACATATGGCGACATCTCTACGACATGCTACGAGTAGCTAACTCTTATCTACATATACTGCCACACGCCCACGAAGACATTCTACACAGATACAACTCGTAGCCAATCTTGTGACTTTGTGACAGGGGTACAAACCACAAGTGACATCAGAATCTGAGATGTGAGTTTTCACTGATGACATGTGCATGACCAGTGAGTGTTTCAATTTTACGTCCCACCAACAGCTAAGGTCATACGGAGAAGGGACCTCGGTTTAAAGACTCATCCGAAAGTCTGGAGAAGCCCGGGATCGAACCTGCGACCCCTGGTTTACAAGTCGAGTAGCGTAACCGCTCGACCACGGAGGCTTCTTTGTGCATGACCAATGACATTCACTCACAGCACTTGTGATTGGATTATTAGTTCACTGTTCCATACTTCTTAGCTCTCAGCAGAGACATAAACCAAGTTTTTTTTCCAAGGAGACTGTCATATAAACCTATTTTGTACCACCTTATACACATTACAAGTCCATTTCAAAATTTGGAGATTTCTTCGAAATTTATTTGGAAAATGGCTGAACTTTTTGCAAACAAATTATGCTCTGATCAGCATTCTGCGGCATCTGATCTGGGCCTGCACTGTAAACTAATTACCCATTAAGGTGTGTCTAATGTGTCCTCAAGTTGGGGGTCTTACCCAGCCAGCCACTGAAATTAAAGCTGAGGATGTCTGGGGTAAAAAATGTCTCGAAATTGACGCGGGCAAAACATGCTGCAATTAGTGAAAATCATCAGCGCCAAGCCCCTTAGTTTTTGCCTTGACAGCTGTTTGGAGATTAAGATTTGGTCAATCACACCTTTTGACAAATTTGATATGCCCCCTTGTTACCATGGCAGCAATGATTTAGCCTAAAAAGGTTGCCTTTGAAAGGCTACTGCCCAGTGAACATTCATGCTGAGTTTGGTGTAATACAGAGCATTCATTATGAAATCAAGGCTTTTTGAAGTTGCTGTCAAGTGCAATACTGCAAAAATCAGCCCATGTGGTAATGGGTTAAGCGTAATCTGAATCGTTACTGGTGACACGTCAAATGACATTCATTCACCAGGACCTGTGAAAACCGAAGCCATTCCAATCTCTAATTGTCTGAGGGAAGAAGGATCCCTTGTAATATGTAGATAATTAAATAAAATAATAATTTTTATGGTCCTTTCCGGTTATTCCATTCCATTCAGGTTATCGAGTCCATTCTGGGCCATTCCAATATTTAACACATCACAGATAACACTCTAAAAATAAAGAAGCTTTATAAATTAAACATCGCATATCCGAAACAAATCAGTACAAATAACATAAGCTCTGTAGAGTTTTTATTGCTTTATTGCTGCAAACAAAGTATCTTGTAACAAATGACTTGATAGGCTTTGAATACTTACCTGCCTTCATTTATATTCCTAGGACTACCACCTGATAATGTACCATTTTTCACACCTTTGGTATGGTGCGGCCGGATACCGAACCCACAACCTTCCGAAGCAGATGCTCTACCACTGAGCTATTGAGGCTGGTGTATATGAACATGACACGATTATCTTAGGATGTACAGAAATTACATACATACCTACCTGTGTATAGTGTTAGTATGCACCAGTCATTTGTAACCACTGCCCCTCCTACCTACGGGGAAGGGCTGTGGATTGCCACGCTAATGTGTGGTGTTTTTACCCTCTGAATGTCCCTGCAGGGCTGTGTTAGTGTGGAGACTCTGATTTTGCGTCAAAACCAAGGTTGGCAAAAAAACAGCAAATACTCATATTTCCCTGGATGGCGGGAAATACAGGGAATTCCTGGGAAATACTGGGAAATATATATTTACATAGGTGTTACCAATTCAGACTGCTTAATATACCCAAACTACCCTTGCTATTTGAAAGCAAAATTCATGCAGGGCTTGAAAATTCCACTTGTCTGCTTGCAATGACAAAAAAAATGAAGGACAAGTAAAAAGTTTGTCTAGTCCTTATGACATTTACCAAAGTTTACATGCACTTAGTCATGTCAGACAAGTGTGAAATTTTGAAGAATTTTTCAGCCCTTTTTATATTGAATAACTTGAAAGAGATATAGTCCCTTGCCTTGATACAGAATGTAAATAATTTCTTTTCAAATGTGATTCTAAAATATTAGTTTTTAACTTCAGCTATGTCCCTTGTCTTGTAAATACAAGTAATTTTAATACTTAGGTGAGTATCTGTTGATATGTCACAAGCACGGGTTCGGGTCATGATGGTCTCTGGTGCAGGACAGGGGTGCTAAATGGGTCCCCGCCTCTTCTTAGACCAGGCTTTGTATGAGTGCACTCCCTTGGCAAGTTTGGGGAATTAAGCTCAAGACGGTAGCATACAAGACCTGGGTTTAAAGTTGGTCCCCTAACCCAGCCTCGTGCGTGACATAAGGATCACACCAAATACAAAGTCTGATGTGATGTAGAGTATAAAGTTAAACACCACACACAGTTCACTTTTCCCAAAATTGTATATTTAATTTAAATGTTCCCAAAATTCATTAAAACGCGATTGATGCAGACTATTTTGTATATTTCAATGTCCTTATTTTCACTAGAATGTCCTAAATGTCTTTGTTCACTTCAGCACAATTTTCCTTAGAAATTCACATTAAATGTCAAGACTCGATTTGTCCTGAAATGTCAAGTACCTAAAACACAAATTGTTAATGTCCTTAACGCGATGTCACCAGCATATAATTTTCCCAAAATTTGATGTAATCAATCTTCTTAAATCAAATGTCTTGCTTATTTCCTAAAGTTATCTCCCTTACTTAGCTATTTAGTTTCCTTATGTTCCTTAAGTTGTAATTTCCTTCATTTCCTTATGCTGTAAAGTCACCACTTTCTCTGTTACCAAGATTCAGCAAAGATTTGTAAGTCTCTACACAGAACTTTGAATCAAACAGTCTGTGCAGGGTCTACAATGCAAAAACCAAGTTAACAGTTCAATGTCAAGATCACATTTGAAGAAATATACGGGCTCCATGATGCTTCCACGCAGAGCTGAATCCGGCCCGCACACTAGTACTGGTAAACCGCTTAGAGGATCTAAGCCTGTCCAGGAACCGCGGTGCGAGGCGGACCGTCCATGCTAATAAACCCTAATGGTTTCATTGGGCGACAGGGCTTGAGATGTCATTTCATCTCGATGTCGGGTAAAAGTCCCACAAAATTGGAAGCAACATCTCCAAAATGACCTTTACAGTGTTGACGGGGACGTTAAACCTCAAATCAAACAAAACAAAACATCTGCTTAGTTCAGTGTCCAAAGCTTGTCTCTTCCTGAATCAGGCAGATTGCCTGTCTCTTAATGTTCTGAAGGTTTTATGTTGTGTGGGCTCATCAGCCCTGTCTCAGAAGGAGCCAATGAACCGGTTTCTTTCATCCAACCAATAGATTCATATTTTAGAAGTGTCAGTGTGACCAATCAAAAGTCAGGCCCAAAAGGGTCTTAAAAGATTTTGCTCAAATTATAGACTAACACCTGAGAAAAGAAGCCAATTATCTAAAGATCACAAGTTTCTTTGAACAATAGAAGTGTGTCACCTCAGAGTGACTACAGTTTCCCTATTTTCTAATTAGGCTGTCTACTAAGTTTCAGTTTTTAACCCAAAGAGTGGCATATGTTTTCTTAGTTGAAGCTAAGTGATTCTGATCTGGGTCTGCACTGTTTGACCAGACATACCTGTCCCAAATATTGGGATCATTATGCTATTTTATCTTCTTAAGCAATAAGACTGATTTTAAATAACTCTGTGCACCCTACATAACAACAGATCACTTTACATTAATGCTTGTGTTTGGCTAAGTAAAAGCAGACTTATGACATATAAGTATGGGCAGGCATATTGCAAAATAGCTAACTGTTCATTATTTTAATTAAATTACACAAATATTAATAGTGTTTTTCTATGAAATAACTAAACAAAAATATTTCCCACTATTTCCCACTTTTGCTGAAATTTGGTGTATTTCCCAGGACAGTAATTACTGGTAAATACAAGTGGGAATTCCCGCCACCAGTATTTACCGACCAACCTTGGTCAAAACAGCTGGGATTACAGCGGTGGAATTAATTGAAGGAACTGCGGAGTTTTACCTGTGTCAGAATTTACAACATGATTCATTAGAACTCTGCATATTTTATGCTGTTCTTCAATCTTCTTAAATGACATGCAAGACAGCATGTGCATAAAGCAAACTACAGGTATTCTGGCCTCATACATATCATGCACACAAATGTTAGATGCAGTATAACATGAAAAGATAAAGAAGCTTTATTTAGCGTCGCATATCGGAAACAAAAAACATAAGCTCTGTAGAGCTTTTATTGCGACAAACAAAGTATCCTTTAACAAATACTCACCTGCCTTCATTTATTATCCCCTCGCACAACATAGTTGTGAGGGGGGATATAGCATTTGTCCCGTACGTACGTACGTACGTACGTACTTTTGTCATCGCTCTAGCACCTACATTTCTTGACCGATTTTAATATTACTTCACACGCACGTTCCTTATGACAATATCTCGAGCGAGTTCGACTTTCAAGGTCATGACCTCAAGGTCAAGGTCACTGTGGCTATTTTTAGAAAACTTTGTCATCGCTCTAGCGCCTACATTTCTTCACCAATTTCAATATAACATCACACAAATGATCCTTATAAAAATATCTCGAGCGAGTTCGACTTTCAAGGTCATGACCTCAAGGTCAAGGTCACTGTGGCTATTTTTAGAAAAATTTTGTCATCGCTCTAGCGCCTACATTTCTTCACCAATTTCAATATAACTTCACACAAATAATCCTTATAAAAATATCTCGAGTGAGTTTGACTTTCAAGGTCATGACCTCAAGGTCAAGATCACTGTGGCTATTTTTAGAAAAACTTTGTCATCGCTCTAGCTACTACAATTTTTCACCGATTTCAATATAACTTCACACAAATGTTCCTTATATAAATATCTCGAGCCAGTTCGACTTTCAAGGTCATGACCTCAAGGTCAAGGTCACTGGCTATTTTTAGAAAAAACTTTGTCGTCGCTCTAGCGCCTATATTTCTTCACTGATTTCAATATAACTTCAAACAAATGTTCCTTATGACAATATCTCGTGCAGGTTCGACTTTCAAGGTCATGACCTCAAGGTCAAGGTCACTGTGGCTTTTTTTAGAAAAACTTTGTCATTGCCTTAGCGCCTACATTTCTTCAACAATTTTAATGTAACTTCACACAAATGTTCCTTATAAAAATATCTTGAGCGTGTTTGACTTTCAAGGTCAAGGCCTCAAGGTCAAGGTCACTGTGGCTATTTTTAGAAAAACTTTGTCATTGCTCTAGCCCTTACATTTCTTCACCGATTTCAATATAACTTCACACAAATGTTCCTTATGAAAATATCTCTAGCGAGTTCCACTTTCAAGGTCAAGGTCACTGTTGCTATTTTTAGAAAAAGTTTGTCATCCCTCTAGCGCTTACATTTCTTCACCGATTTCAATATAACTTCACACAAATGTTCCTTATGACAATATCTCAAGCCATTTCGACTTTCAAGGTCAAGGTCACTATGGCTATTTTTAGAAAAACTTTGTCATCGCTCTAGTGCCTACATTTCTTCACTGATTTCAATATAACTTCACACAAATGTTCCTTATGACAATACCTCGAACGAGTTTGACTTTCAAGGTCAAGGTCAATGTTGCTATTTTTAGAAAAACTTTGTTATTGCTCTAGCACTTACATTTTTTCACCAATTTCAATATAACTTTACACAAATGTTCCTTATGACAATATCTCTAGCGAGTTCCACTTTCAAGGTCAAGGTCAGTGTGGCTATTTTTAGAAAAACTTTGACATGGCTCTAGCGACTATATTTTTTCACTGATTTCAATAATACTTCACACAAATGTTCCTTATGGCAATACCTCGAGCGAGTTTGACTTTAATGTCAAGGTCACTGTGGCTATTTTTTTAGAAAAACTTTGTCATTGCACTAGCGCTTACATTTTTTACCAATTTCAATATAACTTCACACAAATGTTCCTTATGACAATATCTCAAGCTATTTCGACTTTCAAGGTCAAGTTTTAGAAAAACTTTTTCATCGCTCTAGCGCCTACATTTATTGATGGATTTTAATAGAACTTCACACAAATGTTTCTTATGATAATATCTCGAGTTGCTTTGACTTTCAAGGTCATGACCTCAAGGTCAAGGTCACTGTGGCTATTTTTAGAAAAACTTTGTCATCACTCTCCCGCCTACATTTATTAACAGATTTTAATATAACTTCACACAAAAGATGCTTATGATAATATCTTGAGCAAGATCTACTTTTGTGGTCATGGCCTCGAGTCAAGGTCACTATGGCTATTTTTAGAGAAACATTGTCATCACTCTAGAATGTACATTTATTGATGTTTTTTAAACAAACTTTACACAAATGTTGCATATGATAATATCTCAAGCAGGTTGGACTTTTGCCATTTCATTGTTTTCCACACACGAAGTTGTCTAGTGCGAGGGGATTTGTATCGCATGCGATGCCTTGTTTTCCTAGGACTACCCCTGATAATGCGAGCATCAGCCAAGGGAGCTCCAAGTACCATTTTTCACGCCTTTGGTATGTCGCGGCCGGGGTTCGGACCCGCCACCTCCCATTCCCGAAGGGGATGCTCTACCGCTGAGCAATCGGGTCTGGTAAAGTGGACAAAAATCTTTTTACTGTTTTATATACATTACAATTCTGTCATAAATTGTATAACATTTGTTTATGAATTAACGAAAAAAATCTTTGTCCCCAGGGGTGGGGGATAAGCAGCAGTGCTTTCACCATTTGTTCCCACAGTGCCTGGATTTTAGCAGGGCTGTCAGGGGCGTAGCCAGGCAAATGTTGAATTTGAAGCCCACGCCGATGGCGTGGGTCGAGTGCCGAAGGCACAAGTTGGGGGAGAGCAGTGGGGTCCGGGGGCCTCCCCCGGGAAAATTTTGAAATTTAAATACGATTTGGTGGCCACTGGTGTCATCTGGAAGGGTATTTTTACTTATCTCTTATCCGACTTTTTCGCCAATTTGTTTGAATTTTTCGGTTACTTTTACATTTGTATGGAAGTCACACTTCAACAAAGCAAACAAATGAAGCCTCCGTGGTGCAGTGGTTACGCTACTCGCCTTGTAAACCAGAGATCGCAGGTTCGATCCCGGGCTTCTCCAGACTTTCGGATGAGTCTTTAAACCGAGGTCCCGTCTCCGTATGACCTTAGCTGTTGGTGGGACGTAAAACTAAAATTCACTCACTCACTCAACAAAGCAAACACTCTGATTAAGGCCTTTTTGTGGTTTACTTTTGTGGTTTCGAGCATCTGAGTTGTTGGAGTAGTTGGTTGTCGCAATATGATCCCGTTACGGGTAAGGAGTTGGTTGTTTGCTGTTAAGTTTTGAGGTTTTGGTGGTTCATTTATAAAGAAGGGTGCCAAGATACAGACCGAACATTTTGCTGGTTAGTTGAGCTGCATCAGAACCACAACGGGGGTCAGGTACTAAGATCTTTTAAGGCAACCTTCAAGTGATTTTGTTGCTCACCCTTCCAATGTGTGTTCTCCCATCCTGTTGTTGGCTTGGATGGTTTGTGTCCTTGATTGTGGCATGTCCTGGGTATCTTCATTTTTTAATTTTAAGTGTTAATTTCACATTCATTCTTCCTCCTGATACATGAGATGAGCTGTGTTCTTTTACTGTGGCTGTTTCTTGGACTTTCTTATCATTGACAGACTGTTTGAGTTTTCCACTCAAGGCTTTGCACGCTTTGCAAATAAATAATTTTAAGGCCCTAATTTTAACTGTATGCATGAAGTGCATTTATTTCATTAACATGCCCGTTGAGACGCAATGACACAAATATATGGACTGTATATAAAGCAGACTAAGAACCTGCTGGACTGAGGGCTAATGACAAAAAATACATTTGAGGAATTTATTTCATGTGGTTATTCTTAAGGCCATTTCATTAAAAAGTTGCTGTAATCATGCAGTGCAGACAAATATAGTACACTAAAGATTCCCGACACTTCAAGATAAACTGCAAACTTGAAAAACCTTAGAATCGTCTCTGACAATAGCCATTTTCGATTATATGCTTGAGTTTATTCAGGTTTCATGATCAGGGATCAGCCGAGGGGGCGATTCGGGCGACTTCTTCGCCCGAAGTTCAAGAACTTCGCCTAACCAGCCTGGAAAAGAGAAGTTGACTTCGCCCTGTTTTTCCGACTTTTTTTTTCTTTGTCTCCAGGATCGGCTTTTCAAATGCGAAGTAATATCCATCGATAGAGGCACAAAGTCGATAACATAAACACCTATTGATAATCCGATAATTAATAATCCAACTCCATGTGTTAATTGCTCGAGTCAGAAACTGACTACCTGTAGCGTTGAGCACAAGTTGTCAGATCAGTTAATTATGTAAATAGGTGAATCGGGTTAGTCCAGGGGCCAGTTTCATCAAAGCATTTGCGACGTATTTTCGTCTTAAAAAGATCGTACGAAGTTCTTACGACAAAAATCCTGTTTCATCAAATGTTCGATATCTACGATGTTCGCACATTTTGTCGTGTTTCTGAGATGAATATTTAGAGATCGCACATTGAAATTTTCGTCTTAAACTTTGGACATGTCACGGCCATAGCGGAAGACGATAACGCGCAGCATATGTAACAGAAACCTACGCCTACCTCTTGCGTAACGTAAGGAACATGCCATTTGCTTACCTTCGCAGATAACGCCCATTACTGATATGTGTGTTTGATTTGAGGTTTACCGTCCCCGTCAACACTGTAAAGGTAATTTAGGAAACATTGCTTCCAATTTTGTGGGACTTTTACCCGACAATGATATGAAATGACATCTCAAGCCCTGCCGCCCAATGAAACCAATAGGGTTTATAAGCATGGACTCGCACCGCAATGCCTGGGCAGACCTAGATCCTCTAAGCGGTTTACCAGTACTCGTGTGCGGGTCGGTTTCAGCTCTACGTGGAAGCAGCATCATGCAGCCCAATCTATATCTTCAATCCCCGATTGGCGGGGGCTAACCACTACTTATATAAGCCCATGCAACTGACCCCTTTGTTATAATCTTTAGTTTGGGTTTGGGTTGGGGGTTTTCTTAGTTTTTTCTTTTTTTGTTTTTTTTTTGTTCTTGTTTTATTTGTTGTGTTGTTGTTTTTTTTTTAATAGAGATTGAGGGTACTCGTTAGAAGCGCATCTTTGTGGTTGTGCTTACGAGTACCCACAATCTATATTGCAAGGTGTAACCTAGAACCGACGCTGGCTTTCCGCCAGCGGGGCTTGGAGACATAGTGCTTCCGTGCACAGAGTATGCAGAGCTAAAACCGACCAAACTTGATTATTGGTTAACCATATGTTAACCGCCTAGACTGTAAAAGTCTGCCCAAGTGGGACCGCTGCTAAACACTAGCGGTTTCTTTGGTCGGTAGGGTGTCACTTCACCCTAAGGTCGGATAAAAGTCCCACAAAATCGAAAGCAGCGTCTGCAAAATGACTTATGTACATTGTACCAACGGTTGGCGGAGGCTTAAAACCTCAATGCAAACAAAAGAACCAATGCGTTCAGGTAGTTCTAACGATTACCCACAATCTGCGATTAGACTTTTGTTAAAATGAAGACTCAGTGTACCTCAACTCGACACATACAACTAGAATTGTAAATACGACACAGATGCCCCCGTCCAGGCACCATCCTCACCAAGAAAACAGACATGTTCCCAAAAAAAAGACCACATTGCTCGCCTTGACAACACCTCGGCGTAGATGTGGGTAATGTCGTTTAAATCTTGGAAAAAGTGTGTATCATCATCCAGATATGAACCAAATCCATAAAAAAAATTACTAAGTATGTGACATTGACCTTGAGTTTTGGATTTACGGCCCTTTCAAGATTATTTTTTTATTTCGAAACGATCATTAATCAGATGTGGACAAAAACAAAACGCAGTAGCCGGAGAAACGACCTGTATCTTTCGCCATACCAAATACGAAACTTAATCCATTAAATTGGTTGGGCAAATTGAGCTCTTATTAAAAAAACGTTGTCATTAAAAATTCTGAGTCTTTGTCCTTGAAGTCATCGGCATGGGCGCGATTATGTTGAAAATTATGAGTCCGTGACCTTGTGGGCATTGGTGCGGGTATGTTGAATGTATCTATCATCGTACCAAATATGAACCAAATCCATTATATGATTTAAAAAAATATGAGCTCTTAAACAATTTCAACTTTTAAAGTTTTCTAAGTCCATGACTTGACCTAGAGGTCATAGGTCATATGTAAGGGCCAGTGTATTGCTGAATAAATATTTTGACCCATACATATCATCACAGTTCCTACATATGGTCTGGAAAATATTAGCTCTTAAACGTTTAGGTTCGTCCTGGTACAATACAATGCCTGAGGTTCAGGATCACGTACGTACATGTGCGTACGCTCGTATTTACGAAAACATTTAATGTCGACGGCGGGGGTGGGGGGGGGGGATCATGGTCTTGCGTACTGTCATTTCGTCTATGTTCAGGCGATTGTATAATTGTGTATACATGTAGCTATAGAACATGTTCATTGCAGTTTAAAATCAGCCATGCTGTAGAATCTATGTTGCAAATGCACTGGATTTATTTTTCATTGAAAGGCTGGACGGCCTGACAGACGAACAATCAATGAAAAAATATTTGCTACAGACCATTGCCAACAACAAACCGGAGCTGAAAACTGGTATACAGTAAATACGAACACTTACAGAGGCTACGTCAGGTTACGTTATATGCGGATCCTTATTAAACAACGTCATGTATATTGACCTTTTGTTTTAAAAACGTGCATAAACTCTGTTTTAAGTTCATCTTGTATTCATGCTCTTGCATAACTGAATTTATTAAATTGAGCGTGAAAAGGTAATGAAATTCTAAGCGAAGTCTCACATGTTATCTAATATTATAAACTCAACAATACATGTGGTGCACTCATGTTGAAGACCAAACCCCACCCCCACATTTACTGACAAACACGCTTGTAAAAGGTTCATTATGACTTCGTTAAATCAACGCTAGTCTGACGTCACGACGTCCACAAAACAGACCAACTCGCCAGTGGCACAGTGGGAAAGGGGTCCAGATAATTAATATCTGTAGCTTACAAAAATGCAAACACAAGTTTGAATCCACGTAAAATCAACGTTGATTCAACGTTGTTTGTGCTGAATATACATCTAGATCCACTGGAACAATAATTTTAAAACGTGTTATCTACTTTACACGGCTATTTCAAGACGGCACGTGATCACGCATGTGACAATTAGCGGCCCCGTTTAAGAGCATATTCAAAATTGCGACATACTTTAGTGAAACGCAAATTTAGCTCGTACGACCACTTTGCGATGTTTTGATGAAACTGACGTACGCAGTTCTTTAAAAAGTGCGTAAGAACAATTTAAGATTAATCGTACGATGTTTATTGATGAAACTGGCCCCAGATCGGCATCTTTGATCTTATTTCATGGCCACTTAGACTTTGAGTAATCAGACTTGTCCGCACAGCATGAGACGATCGGTCTTTTTGAACTTGGCAATATAATTGACGCATGAAAAACGTGCGTCTCATTTGCCATATCAATATAAGATAGATAGATAGAGGTGCGACTTTAACCCTTTTTTACCAAATGGAATCTTCCTCCATTTATATAGCAGGAGTTCAATTCAAAATTTATGGGTGTCAGGTTATGTTTTCATGAAAATTTATTTGGAAAATAAGTTAATAACTGTACTTTTAGCAAACAGTGGAGGCCCTGATCAGACACCGCGTTCTGCGGCGTCTGATCTGGGCCTGCACTATTTGCCAGGGTACCCGTGTTGGGGTTTCGGGTACTAAACGGGTTAACAGGATTACCTAAACAAATAAAAACGGTGATGTCAAGTCCCGATCAGGCGCTAAGATGGGAACTAGAAAAAAAGGGAATATAGGATATGATAGATGAAAAAAAAAACATATAAAAAAATTGGCCCATTGCACCTGCAGCAACTTGCCGGCATATCACGGTCGCACAGATCGAAACTCCCGCCAGACTGCACAACATGACTCATAACCTCGACGTGAGATTAAATCGGTTGTTTCCCTTTAGTGCCCTTCAGTGACTAAGTGAGCGGGACATCGAGAAAATGAAAGTAGATAAGTATCTGATTATTGCTGCTATAATCGAGATACCGGTGTGCATAAGCATTCAGCAAGTGCAACAGCAACATTGGTATATAATTCGCAACGATATCACACCCTCACACTGTATTTCTAAATTGCAAATAAACAACGATATTTACGGAAATTACCGAAAATTCGGCTCGAAAATTTCCGTAATTAAGTCGTTTTTCTCGAGTCCCACTTCTCCCTCTTGTCCCTCATTTCGCCCTGTCAGTGCTGGAGAGAGAAGTCACTTCTCCCTGATTCCTGGGCCTAGGATGATCCCTGATGATGTAGTCGCAGGTGCCTCTGAAAATGTGACATTTTTTTTGGTAAATTCTTATGTAAAGGCATACTTGGCAAAATATTGTTGAAGCCCGGGCTTCCGCCTGGCTACGCGCCTGGCTGTGATGGAGAGAAGGTTGTTGTCCCCACTATAGACGGATCCAATGTTTTGACACGTGACTTTGTTTACATTGCAATGCGCATGCGCAAATTACTTCCCTTTGAAATCTGTCATGGACTATCGTACTTGTGGTTGGCGAAAAGCTTCTGGCTCCATATAAACACAATGCAAACAGGGGTTCTGTTCCGCGTTTGTTTCAGTTGATTATCGCCGAGTATCTATTAAATGGCACTATAAATGGGTTCTTTAATATATTCTAAGACTAATTCATGCATTTTCTGCTTTAGCTCATTGGTTATACGCATTTTTTATGAAAACAGAACTAAGACCTCACCTTTTTACCTCCGTAAATATGGCCAGTAAATATGATCAAAACAGTCCCGATTCTTCTACAAATCATTAATTACAAGCTAAGACATGTTTATTTTAATTGTTTAAAGGTCTAGATTATCGTTTCAAATCCAAATAAAAGACAAGTTAACAGAAAATTAAAACGCTTCTGATTCTGAATGCCGTTAAATGGCGAAAGACGTTTTTTGCCAACCACCCGTAAGTCCCGGCAAATAGTATGACTTGGTGATGACGTAGTGCTTGGATGTGTCTATCTATCTATCTATCTACCTATCTTCTGATACTGCGTCGGTCACATTTGACCATTACCACAGGTGTATATTACATACACTCCAGTTTTGCAGGATAAAAGCCTACACAGTAATCATGTAATTACGGTAGGGATCTTTAACCTGCACAGGGGATGGTTCTCCCTGCACAGGGGGCCTCCAGTTAACGTCCCGATCCGAAGGACGGTGTACTTAATGACATTCATCCCTGCAAATGATGCCAATGGAAACTATATACCCTTCTGAACAGGTCAAAAAATGACACTAAGGGTATATCATCACTTAGTACTGGTGGAAACCTTTACAGTAACACAAAGGATAAGGCTGATATCCTTAACAACCAATTTCAGTCGGTCTTCACCCCGAAAACCCCACTGGCTCTCAGTAAACTGGCTCAGATGAAGGTTCAGGACCAAGTTGACGCTGGTAAAATCGATCCCTGTAAAATTGACCTAAAATCTGTCCCAGCAGGCTGCTTGAATAACCAGCCTGTCATGCCTGAAATTCTTCTGTCTGAGGCTGGAATACTGAAGCTACTTCACGACTTGAACCCTAACAAAGCAGCCGGTCCAGATGAACTAAAGCCCCTAGTGCTCAAAGAGCTTCGTGAGGTAATTGCACCCATGGTGGGGATCATATTCCAGAGATCCATGGAGACTGGGAGGGTTCCAAAAGACTGGAATGATGCAAATGTATGTCCCTTATTCAAAAAGGAATCGAGACAGTTCCCCGACAAGACAGTTCCCCGACACGGTTTTTGGAGACAGTTCCCCGACACATTTGAAGACAGTTCCCCGACACTTTTGAAGACAGTTCCCCGACACTTTTGTTCAAAGTCAAATGACCTGTGACTGATCATGATGATTATCATAATTGATAGTTATTATGTGTTCATCAATATTTTGAAGACAATTCATCGACAGACGTTTACAAATATTTAATTATGGGTTCATAAACATTTTTGAAGACAGTTCTTCGATCTTCTTTAGATGTAAAATAAAAGCTTATACTTGATACCATTATCAATAAACTAAATCATTAATGAATACACCTGAAATTAAGCGAACTAGCATTTTCAGTTAATGAACATGCAAACATTTAAATAAAACAAAAATGTCTTCTAGGAAACGCAATTGTATATTTCTAATTGTCATTTTTCCATATAATAAACATTTGAAAAATGAAGATGAGTTCAACGTTTTTGTTTTAAATAAATATTATTAAAGTATAAGAATATGAAATAGATATCTAACGCTGTTATGCGAACAATAATGATAATTATTCGAACTGTCTTGAAATCAACGAGGAAATTTCAGGCAACTCATAAATATAGTTGCCAGAGCAAGAAACGTCCAAATTATAACTAATATATCTTATCCCTAATTGCCAATTATTAAGACTATGAACAATAGTGTCGGGGAACTGTCTTCAAAAGTGTCTGTGAACTAATTGCCAATTGTAATTATCAGTCACAGATCATTTAACTATGAACAATAGTGTCGGGGAACTGTCTTCAAATGTGTCGGGGAACTGTCTCCCAAAACCGTGTCGGGGAACTGTCTTGTCGGGGAACTGTCTTGTTCCCATTCAAAAAAGGTGACAAGACCATTGCCTCAAATTACAGGCCTATTTCCCTGACTTGCATACTATGCAAAGTCCTGGAACATATAGTTTGCATCAAACCTTGTTACCCACCTAGACTCCCATAATCTGCTTTATGATCTTCAGCATGGCTTCAGATCAAAGAGATCATGCGAGACGCAGCTGGTATCACTAGTGGAGGATATGTCTCGAAATGCCATAAAGGGTCAGCAGATGGACCTTGTCTTGCTAGACTTTAGTAAGGCATTTGATAAGGTCAGTCATGAAAAGTTGCTACTTAAGCTCCACCAGTATGGCATTAGAGGAAATGTCCTCCACTGGATCAAAGCCTTTCTTTCAAACCGCTTCCAGACAGTAGTCTTAGAAAATGAAAAGTCCTCCCAAGTAGCAGTTACATCCGGAGTGCCGCAGGGCTCGGTATTGGGGCCTATACTATTTCTAGTGTATATAAATGACCTTCCTGACAGCATACGCTCAAAGGTAAGATTGTTTGCAGATGATACTGCAGTCTACCTTGCAGTATCCAACCTAAAAGATATCACGGTGCTCCAAGAAGACCTAGACAGGTTAGGGACATGGTCCCGAAAATGGGATATGGAATTCAACCCCAGTAAGTGCACAGTTATACATGTGACACGTAGCAATGATCAAGTCCCATCCCAATATACCCTTTATGGCCATGTCCTAGAATCTGTTACTAGCTCCAAGTACCTAGGCGTAACGATCAATGACCATCTTACCTGGAATGACCACATCCAAAATACTGTTACTTCTGCTAACAAGACCCTAGGTTTCATCAGACGAAACATCCGCACCAAAGACCCTAGCATCAGAGAAGTTGCTTACAAAACACTAGTGCGCCCTGTCATAGAATACTGTTCTCCCGTCTGGTCCCCCCACCATACAACACAAATCAACAAGGTGGAAATGGTTCAGAGGCGTGCTGCTCGCTGGACCCTTAGCCGCTATTCAACTTACGACAGTGTCAGCCGCATGCTTGGGCAGCTTGGATGGAGATCCCTTGAGATAGTGCACGGTCTTGTTGCAGTGCCAATGCCACCATATGTTGTGCATCCAAGAGTAACTACCGTATTCGGGTGTGTATTACCCGCATTTGTGTACTACCCGCACCCCCTTTTTTTGCCAAAATCTGGGGGAAAACGGTTATACTGTTGTATTACCCGCATGGAACATTTGTTGAAATTTTGGTGGATGCGTAAGTGAGAAAAAGTAAGAATTTGGCCAGTTTTTGTAGCACACAACGGAACGCGCGATCGTCTACAAAAGGCGGGAAAATGCACGTGCGTGCGAGTATCACCAGAAAGCATGTATTTTGCATTAAAATGTTGAAAAAAACTTTACCTGTTCACCATTGTTATTTATTTATTAACCCACATATGCCCGCGGTCCTTTTTTGGGACATCGGCAAACAGTGCAGTCCCAGATCAGACGCCTCAGAAAGACGCCGCAGACGTTTCTTTTTTGGGACATCGGCAAACAGTGCAGTCCCAGATCAGACACCTCAGAAAGACGCCGCAGATGTCTGATTTGGATTTACACTGTTTATTGTTTTATAACGGTTCAATTATGACACTATTGTTAATCCCTGTCATATAATTGCCACCCTGCGGTGCATGTCGATAAGGTGTGAAAATATGGTCAAGTTATGTCTCTAATTTGCGTTTATTCACCAATCATAAAATTTAATCCGCAATCAGTGTGAAAATTATTTAATTGCTCCTAAGACGAGTTGCTACGACTATTCTGCTATCTCGTGAATGGTTATGTTTTGGCGCCAAATAGCAGACGCTTGGCGAGAAAAGTTGAACTCTTTGTGTTAACACATCTGTATTCTGTTGTTGGTTATTGACACGGAACTTACGGAAAGCGCTGTTTTGCTAGCGAGAATACTTTTACCGTTTCCAAACATTTTTTATGAGACAGATACGCCCCATTAAGATAAAACAATAGACACATGTGGGGTTGCTGGGGTACGATGACGTCATTTACCGATCGTGTGCAGAAAAAAACTAGCGGTTATTTGCGGCAGTTTGGATGCCGGAAAACTTTGATGTTCGCATTTAACTTGCTTGTTTATTTTGTTTAAAATCAGAGTTTTAGGAATAAAACTCACAAAATCGGGCTTGCTAGTAATAGAGATTGTTATATTACTCATGTGTAAGTAAAATTGAGTGGACAATTAAACGTTATTTATGTCGGGAATCGTAAAAGGATAGAGCATAACATGAGATGCATCGTATTTTCAGCTGACAAAAGTAAAAATAAAATGGTCCAAAAATAATTCGGGTGGATTACCCGCACCCAGAACTTGGGCCTGTAATTTGAGGGAAAAAACTGCGGGTAATACACGCCCGAATACGGTACACAACGTTCAAGTTCACACCCTCTAGCATTTATCCAAATTCACACAGCTGTTGACTACTACAAGTTCTCATTTTTTCCCCTCGCCATTGTCCAGAGGAACAGGCTGCCCCCAGCTGTAGCATTACTGCCAGATCTTGAATCTTTCAGACTGGCAGTCAGCAGTCTGTGCTACTCCATGCCATAGACCGGAAGCATTGTTTTTAACTTTTTATCTTTGCACTTTGTCTTCATCAGACTTTTAACATTTTAACCTATCATCTTTATCTCACCTTCACCTGTTTTTATCATTCTGTTCTATTTTTAACCATTCACTGCACTGACCCCCAGTCTGAAGCACACCAGACACCTGCACATAATCCCCGCGAGGGGGTGATGCAGTATCAGTAGATAGATAGAATGGAGCGTGTTCGGACACCGAAATTTTATCGCCGCTGCCGGGGATCGAACCCGGGACCTCTAGCATCAGAGGCAAGTGCACTAACCACTGAGCTATCACGCTCCACAGTAGGTATTCCCCGTAGGTATGTGTGTGTGTGGGGGGGGGGGGGGGGGGGGGGGGGCAGGGCTGTGGTTACAAATGACTGGTGCATTAAGTAAAGGTCCCTACCGAAACCTAGTACCAACCGAATCAACATATAACTTCTTCGTTTGTTACATACTTTTACGCTTGGAACAGAGTTTTAGCGTAAATATATAGAGATATATTAAAGTTAAGATTCATATTTTAATTAAATAAGCGTTTGTCATATATTTTGTTGCATATTTTCTAAGAACTGGGAGAAAATTGTATCTTACTCTCACTGCTGTGAAAATTACAATTTCAGGGGCATTCACCTGCATTGCACTTCCGGTACGGTATAGTAGTAGTAGTAGTTTGTATAAATTCTGCCACTTGAGGCACACCTCCAGTCTGGAGTCTTCTTGAGCAAGGCCGTAGGAATAGGGGCGGCAGGGGCGGCGGCCGTTGCCCCAATATTTTGGCCAAAAATGCATTTTTTTTTTTCAATGCAAAAATCTAAAACCTAAGACACCTGATCTCTTATTTAACATAAATCTACATCAATCCGCGCGTGTCATATCGCTTATTGTTTATTGGAGCGGCGGTACAATTATTGCCAGAGGCGATAAGATGGTGATTAACGACCGTTTAAAGTAAGTGGACCCTAAATTGGACAACTACATTAACACATTCTGTTTAATAACAAAGAGCCGCCGTCTAATTAACAGGTACAACAATAAAGTTGTACCTGTTAATTAGACGGCGGCTCTTTGTTAATCATGGCTTACTACAATATTTAAACGATTGCAAACTGCAAGTCGATTTTTTAAATAATTGTCAAATTAAAAACAAAATCATGCAAGATCAAAGCGGCAATTTATTACTCGCTAATATTATAGTTTTTGATGCTCTTTCAGCCATGTCCATGAAAAAAAAAACTCTTGAATAAATTACTGACAATTTCATTGACAATAAAGACAATTCCGGTTTAATGTTCTATTGCGGTAAAACAAGTTACCATTTTAGGGAATATAACATTGGTTAACTGACTTTAAAAGGAAGAAACACAATGAAATTTACTGTTGTTTTATGTCAGAATTTGCAGGAAATCGCACCATTTTAGAGTCATATTTTCAAAAATCTCCAATCGGAAGGGGGACACCCCCTTCCGAACCTACCCCCGTCCGCCGCCCCAATCTCAAAATCATTCCTACGGCCTTGTTGAGTGAACGTTTGCGGGATATTTACACAGGGCTAAAATGGTGACTGTTCCACCACTCTATTTACATCTTAAACGTTTGTTACTGTAAAAGTCTTTAAAAATCTTTTAAAAGAAATCTGTTCCCGGGTGGTGTGTACTGCGGTCATCTTTTCCGCTTTGGAATTAGTGAAAGTCTCTTGTACCGTTCGACATGTAGGGTATGACAAAGGCTAACTGACTGCCTTTCTATGGCTCTTAAATGGGAATGTTGATCAGCTGTATCTGAGTACTTTATGATTTTACTACAGTCTAGAATAAGCTGTGTAAGGATGCTGGGATCATCTTGAGTAAACTGCAGTATGCCACCAGCAAGTCTCACCAGTCGATCCAACATAGCATGTCTTTTTTCTTCTAAAGCACCACAGGTCAACAGAAAATGCTGAATAGTTTCGTCACCACTGTTACATATCATGCAGGTTCGGCTAACTTGGCTTTGGTTGAAGGCCGCCCTGTTTACCTGTAGGATATATGACCCAGTCACGAGTTTGAGTTTGGTCTTTAGCCGTGCAGCATCTCTCACTTCCCTGGTATGCTGTATCAACCAGTGCTTCTTGTTTGGTGTATAATCTTCTGAATTCAGGTACTGCAGGGAGGGATATAATGCAGCTTTCTCTCTTATTCTCAAGCACCAGTAATTATTGACACATTTGTCCACTGAGGTTTTCCATCTCGACTTAGTTGGTGGTTCGTCTAGTAGGGTCCAGGCTTGAGGTAAATCATACTTAATAAGAAGCTTGCGAATGGCAATATACCAGCTATTACTGCTGAAGCACTTGACAGACAGTTGTCTTCTGGCCAGCTGCTTTTCTACTGAGTCTTCGTCCAACCTACAGATGTTACCAAACAGTGTCAGTGCCCGCATGTGAACAACTGCTTCAATTGGGATGGTTCCCGTTAGAACGTACACTGCAGGGTCAGCTACGGTATCTGGTAGTGAAATCACTTGTTTCAGGAACTTTTTATATGCCCTCTCTAGCTATCCATTAAAGATCTGTTGGGCAGGATCACCTCTAGTCCATATACCAAAACTGGAAGGACGTATGTATATGTAAGCTGTATAGAGGTTTCGGGATCCAAACCATTTTCCCCATGAAGACCTGCGGCCATTAGTGCGTAGATAGTTCGTTGAGCTTTCCTTATGTTACTTTCTACTGACGACTCTTGGCTATTAGCTGATCTCAAAATACCCATGTGCATTGTCTCCTGAACGACAGGCATAGTCTGTCCCTTCAGGGTGATATTTGTTTCTTTAGAGTCTTGCTTCATATGACTGGGAAGAATCTCAAGTAGCACACTCTTTACTGGCTGGAGGAGATAATGTTCCTGGCAGCTATAGTCAACTGAGATGTTCAGCAAGGTCTGCAGAGTGTCACGTCTATCTGATGCAATTAACATGTCATCTGCACAAGTTGGCGCAATACATGAGATTTCTCCAATATGGGATCCAATACCAGGTATCTTGAGACGGTCTAAAAGGTTATTTCCGTAGAGCTTAAATAAATCTGTGCTGAGTATCCCTCCCTGCCGGACTCCTTGTTTAACACTAAAAGTATCTGAATATGCCCCGTTCCATTTAATAACTGACTCTGCATCCCTGTGTAGAGAGTGAATCAGGGTCCATGTGCTTCCCTCAACCCCAACGTGAAAAAGTTTCCTCAGCAGGCTCTCATGAGAGACCACATCAAACGCTGATTTGACGTCAAGTAAGGCTAGGTACAAGGGTTTTCGTTGGTCACTGTATTCTCTAATCACCTCCTCAAGGATCAAAGAACAATTCATTGGAGACGAGTGGCGAGTAAACCCTCTTTGCAGGTTATTCTGGTTCTCATCAATAAACGGTTGAATCCGGTTTCTAAGAATGACCTCTATGATTTTTGTAATAATAGGCAGTACAGTTATACCACGGTAATTCTTTGCCTCACCACTAGAGCCTTTTTTCTTGAAAATTGGAGTAAGGGCACCAATTTTGAGGGTATTTGTTAACTTCCCAAGACGAAGGACACTAAACTATAGCTAAACAGCGAATGGAAGCTTCTTTTCGCGACGGTGCTTCCAATAGTGTGGGACTTTTACCCGACATTTAGATGAAATGACATCTTGAGCCCCGTCGCCCAATGAAACAATATGGGTTTATAAGCACGGGCGGTCCGACCCCCACCACATTGCCTGGGGCAGGCTTAGATCCTCTAAGTGGATTAATTACCAGTACTTGTGTGAAGTCGGTTTTACAGCTCTGCATGGAAGCATCATGCAGCCCAGTTATTTCTTCAAGCCCCGATGGGCTGGGGCCACTTGACCAACTTGAGTTGACTATCGGTCCGTCTGAAAGCCCCAAGACACCGCGTGATACCCCAAGACACACCAAGACATCACAAGACACCCCAAGACACAAACATATTATTTATTTCTTTCCACAAGAGTGTTAGAAGGCTTTTGGCCATTTTGTGGAAAAGTAACTGTCCTTAAGACCTTCCTTTGTTTAGGTTTCCATTATGGTCTGGTCGCTTCATGTTTGTGTTTCTTTACCTTTGGTGTCTTTGATGGGTGAAGTAGTTAATTGTATCGATTCCCGATCTTTGTTTTACTTCTACTGTTCAATACCTTAAAGTATTTAATGAACAGAATTAAGACGCTGATTACGCCATAAACTCTTACAATGCACTGTATATAGAAGAATGGAAAAGTTAAGAAATTTTGGTCATTTGTAAAGTCCCTGAAAAAAGAATCATTTGGGATCACTTCACTTAGGGAAAATGGAATTTTGAAAACTGAATCGCGCGAAAAGGCAAATACATGTATATGTAATAAGCAGTTTCAATCGGCGTTTACACGTGAAGCTGACGGTGAGCTACCATCAAAAGGTACAAGTCCGTTCCCCTCTATGGGGGACATAACAGTTGACCCCAAAGGGGTCGCAAAACTGTTGGACAAGCTCAACACACATAAGGCATCTGGGCCTGACGGTCTGCATGCCAGGGTGCTTAAGGAATGTAGTGCTGAAATATCTCCCCTGCTGGCCTTTATTTTCAATGAATCACTTGCTCGGGGCACTGTACCAGATGACTGGCGACAAGCAAACGTAACCCCGGTCTTTAAGAAAGGAGAAAATATGATGCTGCGAATTACAGACCGGTGTCGCTCACATGCATCTGTTGCAAAACCCTGGAGCATATATTAGTTAGCAACATTAACAAGCACCTAGCCTCTGAAAGCATTCTTGCTGACTGCCAGCATGGTTTCCGAAGTCGAAGGTCTTGTGAAACTCAATTAGTTCAGTTCTACCATGACATAGTGAGCAATCTGGATGGGGCCATTAATCGTGGCCACAAACAGACTGACCTGATTATCATGGATTTTGCCAAGGCCTTCGACAAGGTACCTCACAGGAGGCTATTGTACAAACTAGATCATTATGGGATTAGAGGATCCACACTTAAGTGGGTTAGCTCATGGCTCTCTGGACGCACTCAACAAGTTGTACTTGACGGCCAAGCGTCAGATCCAGTCCCTGTTTTGTCCGGTGTCCCACAAGGTTCGGTACTTGGACCGGTCCTTTTCTTGATATTTATTAACGATCTTCCTGATAATATCAGGTCATCTGTTCGCTTGTTTGCTGATGATTGTGTTTTGTATAGGAACATATATACTACTTCTGACTGTCTTATCTTACAAGATGACCTGGATAGCCTAGCACGTTGGGAGGCCGATTGGCAAATGAAGTTCAATGTGGCCAAATGTCATTCAATGAGGGTGTCACGGCACCCTCCAGACAAGCAGATTAAATTCAACTACTCATTACATCAGCATACTTTGGAACATGTCCAATCCGCAAAATATCTTGGTATCACCATTACTGATAATCTTGATTGGGGACAACATATTTCTGAGATTACCTCTAAAGCAACTAGGACATTAGGGTTTCTTAGACGTAATTTGGCTTTTGCACCTAGGCAGACAAAGGATGTTGCATACAAAACCTTGGTTAGACCTCAATTAGAGTATGCATCACCTGTTTGGCATCCCCATGTTAAAACTCAGGTTCAACAGGTTGAGAAGGTTCAGAGGACGGCTGCCCGATGGACCTGCAGGCGATGGCGGAACAGAAGCAGTGTTGGTGAAATGCTCGATGAGCTGGAGTGGCCATCCTTGGAGGCCCGTCGCGAGCAGTCCTCTTTAACCTTCTTTTATAAGATACACTCTGACACAGTGTCTCTTAATAAAATAAAGATAAATACTTGACCCCTGTGACTACTTCAACTCAAACAAGGGCATCAAAACTAAACAACAGTCAATATCGTAGGTACCAGGCCTATAGTGATGCCCTGAAGAATTCTTTCTTCCCTAGAACTATTCCTCAGTGGAATAGTCTTCCCTCCTCTGTGGTAAATGCTAAAACTGCAGAGGAGTTCAAAGCCCGCATGGTGTAGATTGGGATCCAGAGGTGTGCGTTTTAGTACACCTCTGAAAGCAGATTGTAAATAGTTTTAAGAACTCATCCAGTGGATGTGTTTTTTTTTTTTTTTTTTTTTTGCTAAATTCTAAATTTAGCGCACCACCCAACTGAGGTAATGGCCAAGTTTGACCGACTCAGTATATGACGATAGATAGATAGATAGATAGATAGATAGATAGATAGATAGATAGATAGATAGATAGATAGATATACTCTTGTAGCTATCATCGAAGGCACTTCGTTATTGTAATAAACACCCCAAGGCACTTATCTATGGCCTTTGTTGTTAATTGTCATCTTTGCTATAAATCTAAGACATTTATAGCATGAAAAGTTAAAACCAGCACAATACTGATGTGCCGTTAGGCTGTAGCTATATGCACATTCGACAACAACAAGAAGATCCCGACAAGATCTACGGAGAATCACGACAAGAACCGAGATTTAGTCAGCTGACCATTTTCAGCACGAGGGACACGGAGAGCTGACCACGCTACTATCGCCACTTACCGTTCTGCAGCCTACCAGTGTGCTTCGAGGTCACTCAGCGCCGGGGGCTGGAGGATTGGTAAGTACCATTTTATATCAATGGCGTTGCGACAAATGAATTGGCGCGGGTGAGTGATGTGCTTTCAATTTACATAAGGTAAGAATTCATTTTTAGCCACATGCTTGTATTTCCTTCGACGGAATCGGCTTGTTCCGTCGAAGAAAATACGACCATGTCAATCCCATGCCATCTGTTTCTAAAATTGATTTAATCTTCCGAAATATGTTCTAAAATGTTAAAATAATTATTTAAATGTCCATTTCAAACCTAAGTTTTTAATATATTTAGGGAAATATTTCTTTATTTTCTACTTTCGTCCATGTACCATTTCGGCTATCTTTCGCACACACAGCCTTTCGGCTATTTTAGTTTCTCATATTTTGTTTACTTTTGAAAACGAAAGTAGTGTCAGAAATAATTTTTTGTACGTGAAAGGAAGTTTTTACAGAACATTTTAAGGTAATGTAGTGATTTATGGCCCTTGCTTTCACGTTTTGAACGTATAATTTTGTCGTTACCTGTAACGATAATTTTCTACGTTCCAGGTGGTTTTTTCAGACTGAAACCTGCATTTAGACATTTTTTGTGTTTATTTGTCGTCGAATACTATCGCCGATGTTGTCGTCTAGTTCTATCGACGATTTATTTCAGTCGTCGACAACGCTTTTTCTCAACAGAGCGTCAACTTTTGATCTTGGTTATAAAAGCGCCAATTTTTGATCTTGGTTATAAAAGCGCCAATTTTTTATCTTGGTTATAAAAGCGCCAATTTTTGATCTTGGTTATAAAAGCGCCAATTTTTTATCTTGGTTTATATTCAAGCGCCAATTTTTTATCTTGGTTATAAAAGTGCCAATTTTTGATCTTGGTTATAAAAGCGCCAATTTTTGATCTTGGTTATTCAAGCGCCAATTTTTGATCTTGGTTTAAATTCAAGCGCCAATTTAGATCTTGGTTATTAATGTATGTTTTATATTTTTCTCTATATCTATTCTCTTACATGTCATAGCCATTTTCCTAACTTGCATTTCTTCAGCTGATTTTTGCCTTGAATATAGCTTTTCTTTATAAAAGGGGGAGAGATTATATGTGTATTGTTTGAACTAGAACTGAGGGTCTGTGAAATATTTGCAGTTCTGTAACTTTGAAGGGATATCTATATATAGCTGCATGACATGGCTAAACTTGGTGTATTTCTTGCCATATAGTTTGATTATCTTTATGTACATGTAACTGGTAGCTTTTAGCTTTTGCTATCTTTTCTGTATACCCCGTGATTTGCGTCGGTCACGCAACACTGTCCTAAGTATTTATCAAAATGAGCTTCTTGGCAAAATTAATGGCTATGTGCTTTACCTTTATTTTGCTGTAGATTGATTCATCTTTTCCGTGAATTGTTGAAAAATTCATATTGGCTTCTTTTCTCAAACTAAGATTTAAGATCGTGCTTGGCTTCATTCGACCCTTTCTTGCTGAACTTAGTACAGTTAATTTGCATTGCAGACAAATTTGTGTGTGCCCTTGCATGTGTAGCTTTAATGCTGAACTTTCGAGGCATATCATTTTTCTGTGGAACGGTTTCGTGGCTCTGTTAGGACTTAGGGTACAGTTTTTTTTTCTTTTTGGTTTGGGTTTTACGGCCCTTTCAAGATTATTTCACTCATATCGAGCCGATCGTTAATCAGAGGTGGGCGGAAACCGGAGTACCCGGAGAAAAACCACCTGACCTTCCGTTGCAGAACTTGGCGTCTCACACGTGGCCCGAGCGAGGCTCGAACCTACGGCGGTGAGAGACCTAATGACTAAGAGTCAGCGCTCTTATCCACTAGGCCACGGAGGCCCGTCTTAGGGTACAGTAACTTAGTAGTTATTGTATGGCACACCTATGTATTTTGGGCATTGGCTTTGTCTGTTTATTAGGAAGCAGTGTTCTGTGTATGTGTATATGGAGGATGGTAGAGCTTGTATGTTGACCAGCTGATATTTCCGCATGTGCAAATTATTGCAGGTATTGTTAAAATATGCACTGTACTGGTTAACTGCTCTGGTTTGAGCTTGCCCAGGAAAAGTGCTGTTAGGTTGACTGGCTGGCTCGACATTACCTTAATATTGCCTAGACCTTAAAATCTCAAATTATGTCTGTTTTATTGCTTTGTGTCTTTGGCAGGGGTACTTATGAAACATTTGACTAGTCCCTTGGACCGTCAGGTTTTCTGTAGGTGCTCCTCTCAACAGTACACAATGTGCTAGCTATCTTTTCATTCTGATAAATTTCTGTATGTTACATGCTACCTTGTAGAATTCTGAATATATCTGTTATAACACTATGCACTGTGATATGTTCAGGGCATGTACTGAACTACACTCTGTAGATTTATACATTCTATCATTGTCTGTATCTCAAGGTTCGGTTTTTGAACCCCTCCACTGCATACTTGTTCTGTCAACATTTCTGAGGAGCTCCTTCTCAGAATTTGATATGAGAGCAGGAATGGAGTATGACACCTGGATTACTTGTTTAAACCACAGCGTTGTCCAGGTTTGTCCTCATTGGCTTCTCCATTCTGTCATCCCTTTTTGACTTCCACGTAAAATCTCGTTCAGTAGTAAACAAAATAAAACAGTTGCTCTCTATCTTATTATTTGTACATAAACTGTCAGATATGGAGAGCTCGGTGATTAGTATTAACTCTAAATTTGAATATGATCTGGAAATAAGATTTGGGTATGTTTTGTCGCAAGGGTCCTGTTTCAATTTAAAAAATATATTCATAATGTAACAATCTACTGATAATACTTTTCACACCTACTGAATAGTCACAAGTGTGTCTCTGCAAAGTGTTGGCGACCGATAGAATATTAAATCTTCAATGTAATTTCTAATGTTTTATTTTTTTTTTTTTTTTACTTTATTTTTTTTCAGTATTGTAAATATTACCTAATAAACAAATACGTAAATAATCAAAGCGCCAAAGGCACTGAAATGACAGATTCTATGAGAAAACCATAACACTGTGAAAACTTGCAGAAAATCTTTCTAAAAAGATCTGAAAATTTAGAAAATTAGTTCTCCAAATTCCATTATATTATATGTTTGCAGATGTCTATACACCGGTGGTATTATGAAATGCCATGTTTCAAATTTTTGAAGGAAAATATTTAGGTTTTCAAAACCAAACATTAAAGTGGAAGTAAAACAAAGATCAGGAATCGATACAATTAACTTACTCCACCCATCAAAGACACCAAAGGGAAAGAATCACAAACATTAAGCGACCAGACCATAATGGAAACCTAAACAAAGGAAGGCCATAAGGACAGTTACTTTCCCACAAAATGGCCATATGGCCATCCAAAATAAAAAGACACAAGTGATACACACAGTAAATAACAAACAACAACATAAATAAATCGCCACAGAAGAACCGCCTTGGAACGGTCAGTGGAAAGATTTCCACGGGGGACTTAAATCGATTTTACGTGACCACAATCCTCGCCCTTACTTCCGTCGCGATTTAGACAAATAATTTGTTCAGTCCGCATGAAGACCTCCTAACTCATCAATGCAACATCTCCGTGCACACAAATAATCAAAGAACTACAGAGGTTAGACAACGGTGAGGACTCGACAGCAAGAAACCACTGAAATGCTGGAGCAAAAGAAAACCAACAGTTAGACTCCGAAATTCAAGTTTTAACAATGCAACTGTCCATAAGTAACAGTTTTTGGTCGGTTGTGGATACCTCTCCCAAAAGATACTCTATGGGAAAGAGATCGGAGGAGAAAGGCTGGCTAGTCCAGTACATGAATTCCATTGGCTTGAAGCAAGACCAGCACTATGTGTCCGCGCGTAAGATATCACGGATTCTGAGCGTAAACAAATAAATGGAAACATGTGAGACCGAAGCAATTGATCGATGTAACGTCTCGCTGTTCAGTTCCCGTCTCAGCCATGATCTTGAATGTTCTTAATGTCACTAAGCTGCGTTCGCTAACTGCATGCAATACCACGCCACACAATTACGCTTGTTCCACCCGATATGTCACGCTGTATTACGTACGCGTCGCCTCGGCATACCTTAAACCAATACGTCGAAACACCCGGAAACGACTTTTGGCGTGATTTACGCTGAAGTGCGATTTGTCACTGAAACGCATATCACGTCAGTCGCTTAGACGCCAATTTACGTATTTCATGCACCAGCGTAAGTGTTCCAAACTGTGTCGACGCGTTAACTTTGGTCACGACAGGGACGTCTAGCTCTCAAAAGTGCATCGCATAAGGGCGTAGAACAGTGTCAGTGCTTATTAGTCGGTAGTTGAGACCCCTTGTTTATCTACAGGCACAGTGTACCAGCTGCCGGCGGAAATCTGTTTCGCATATGCGCCTGACGGATGAATCGATCTTGACGTACTAACGTCGGTCTTCCGCTACGTCGGAGTCCACTAGCGTCTTCTGTTTATAGTAAGATGTCGCTCCAATAGACGATAGATCACATATGTGACATCATCCGCTTTCCGACCCAGAGGCACGCTTACGATCCTTTAATGAAAAATGTTGCAATTCGCTCTCACTAAATGCTTTTTGAGAACAAATTTCAGTTTCTTCTGTTCTATGCACGACCTTACTTACATTACACATCAAAGGTTTCATCCTGAACATGTAGTTTCTCTCCGTACTGGTGTGAAGGTGGTGCACAGGATCGATGTGGCCGGACTGGTAACCAGACGTCACGGTTGATTGATTTAACCTTTAACATGGTGCCTAAGCGTGTTGTAATCATGCAATTGTTCGGTTTCGGAATCAAAGCAATGAGAGAGTTGATTGGGTGTATTTTAGGGTAATAGTCCTGGGCTGAGTTTTAAACTGTTTCATTTAACTCTGAAATTCCAAACACATAGTGAAGATTTTGATAAGAAGTCGCGTTCTGCAGCGTCCGATCTTGGGCTACACTGTTTGCGAAGCCCACCCTATGATTCCAGAATAACCATCTTAAGTATTGTGGAATACCCTGATCTTACTGCGGTTATTTTCTACAAGAAAAAAGATTATTCTGATAAGTCAGTGATAGCCACGTAGACGTTAGCACTGAAGCCCTTTTCTTATTAGTAATTTCGGGTCGAATGCCAAACAATCAACCCAAACATAGCCACATCGTTTGTCAGTGCTGGGTACATGTAAGTGTTATCTGTAAAATCTGCACTTGAATAAAGTGTTGGATCCGGCAAACAATGTAGACTCAGACAAACGCCGCAGAACACGGTGCTGATCTTGTTCTACACTTTTTTGCATTAGTTCCAAAGATCTTAAGTTTCAACGAATCAGTCCAAGTCCCCGTTCATGACCAGCCTGCATTCAGAGACAATCAACATGAGTGTTGTCAGTGCTTTGATTTATTAACTGCCTTGAGTTTCTGGGGTGTACTCTTCCATCACTGAAGTTGGGCTCGTTATTGCTAAATATGGCACCTAGAATTATATCACAGGACCTACACTTGTTGCATAAGTATCTGTACCATATTCCAGGGTTGAAAGGGATAGCCTTTCTTTCCGATTTCTCCACGCAAAGTCTAATATACACCTAAGTTGTAATTGACCTAGACTTGACCTCGAAAGTCAGAAAATCCATTAATATTCTTGTCTGCAGCTGACCTGGTCCAACAGCAGACTGATCTTTACGGATTAGATATTGACAGCACTGTTAGAAAACAGTGTAAAACCTGAGCAGACGGTGAGCAGTCGCCGCATTGATCTGGGTATACAGACTTTGCCAAACCCGTCGCAGCTGATTCATATGAAATGCTGAATCGATTCTCTGAAAGGTAAGATAAAATCGTCAAGTCGTCTGCTTAAAAAAAATTGTATTGCGCTTATAGGATAACTAATACGCATGTACAATTTTGATTACTGCGCCAAACCGGACTATATTTTGTGCGGGCTCATATTTCTATGGCGGTCAAAGCCGGAAAAAGCCGGTCTTACTTTAAAACATGCAGGATAGCTAGATATGACAGATTGAATCTGTCATTAAAAATGAAATATAAATTTTCTGATGAAAAAATGTAATATTTCGTTGTCTTTGTATGTATACAAATTTACTTTATTTGACTCTTTTACTGCTTTTTATTGGAACAGTGAACTCATTTTGCCAATTACTTTACTTTTCTGTTTTGGTTTTACACGTGTTATATTTTTAAATTTTGTAGTTGTTAAAATTATCAAATTAATTGATATATTTGATGTTTGAATATACATTACTTATTTATACAAAATGTGCCATATACTGTAATTTGTTGTGAAGAATAAGCTTTAATGAAGGTTAACTTACAATGGACATAATTTGGGACAAGTTGGGCTAAAAGACTCATTTAAATACGATTGAGTTACAGTACGGGATATTTCAACTTTAAAAACAAAAGTCAAATCTTCATTAAAGCTCCTCATTTCGATAACATGCTTATGTCATTGTGCCATCATCAGACCCTACTTTAATCTACATACATTGGAATTTTCAGGTAATATGTGGGTGCTCGTTGGAACTTGAATACTTCATAAGTTTTGAGCAGGAAGAAGAAAAGTATCATTTATTTTTTTCATTTGCTTTCTTTCAAAAATCTATGTTTTGGCTCGGGCCCAATGTATATATATAATATATATTTGGTCCGAAGTTTTGTGGGGAATATTCATCGATTCTTATCAGTTTCAGGGATACCCAATGACTTGATTTCGCAGATGAAAATTGATTTTGCGATTAGATTAGCCTATTTTCAAGTCAAAAGTTGAACTCCTCATAAACAGAATATACTTAAATGTCAAAATCTTCTCATGAAACTTGGCTCTTAAAATTAAGCATCATTATAATAATAGGTAAGATTATGGTTTATTTATGTTCATTTTGGAAAATATTAATTTTTCAACGTTGATTTCGCTAAAGTGGGTGTGAATTTCTGCTTCAGTGAAATCAAGTCGCGAAATAGATTTTCCTCAGAAACACAAGCTAGACATCAATATTTTCTCATAAAACGTGGCTCTTAAATGTACAACACCATTCTTAATACACATGTATCAAAGCGTTTTAGTCGGTTTTCGGAAAAAGTTATTTTATACATTGATTTCGCTAAGGAGTTGATTTCGCAAATGTGACTGCAAGTGAAATCATGTGACAGAAAACATGCTAATATTCAAATTTCGTCATAAAACTTAATTGGCTCATAAATGAATAACATAAAATATTATTCATAAAAACTTTTCAGTCAGTTTTGGGAAAAATGTATGATATACATTAATTTCGCTAAAATGAATTGATTTTGCACATGTGACTGCAAGAGAAATCATGTGACAGAATAGATTTTTCTCTCAAAACATACTAAATAATCGAATTTTGTCATGATACTTGGCTCCTATATGTTTAACAACATCCTTAATAATATGCACAAATACGTTTTAGTCAGTTTTCGTAAAAAGTTATTTTATACACTGATTTCGATAAAATGAGTTGATTTCAAACATGCGATTGTCAGCGAAATCAAGTGGCAGAATAGATTTTCCTATCACAAACATACTAAATGTTCAAATTTTGTCATGAAACTTGGCTCAAAATACATTCTAGATATTATGCAATAACAATTTTTTGCCTGTTTTCAAAAATGTTTATTTTATAAGTTGATTTCGCCAAATCCGGCTGATTTCGCGAAATCAAGTTGATTTCGTATTTTATACCTACCGGGTAACCGTTAACTAGAGTTACAGCAAAACGCGCGGAGTAGGCATATGTACTTTAATGAGTATTGTGAGTGTGTTAATTCGGGTTTACATATGTAGGCCCATAGAACCACCCCAAACCACCCAAAACACCCCAAACCACACCAAACCACACCAAACCACCCCAAACTACCATTAAAATACCCCAAACTACTGACTTAAGGTTGGTTAGGGTCTACTTAGGAATGCTCGGGTTTGTTGAAGTCATGTCTGTTAGGTTTGGGATGACTAGGGTTACTGTGTACAGTACAGCTTCCCCACAAACTACAAAGCCAACCACACCGAACCACCACGTCCCTGTGATAAGTTCATTCTTTAAGTATACATTAACATTGAAACTTTATGTAATGCCAATTATACAACCATCCGAAAGAATACGAATAGAAAAAGGAAGGAATGAAGTGAAGGAAGAATGCATGGATGTAGAAGAAATGTTTAGCGAGAATGAAAAGTTTGATATGCTTTGGTGTTGTGGTTCCGAGTAGTCCAAAGCAGTGTATACGATATTTTAGCCATTTTTGTTTGTTTTGGTTTTACGGTCCTTTCAAGAATATTTCACTTATAATCAGATGTCGACGAAAACCGGAGTACCCGGAGAAGAACACTTGGCCGTCCGCTGCAGAGCTTTGCTTCGCACATTTTAACATTTTAAGGGGCGATTCTAATGAGTAGTGTATGTGTGTGTGAATTCGGGTTTAACGTCGTTTTCAACAATTTTTCAGTCATATCACAACGGTGTCTGGTTGCATCAGGGAGCTCATAGATCACTTTTATAGTGCTGCCTCACTGAAGTATCATGTCCCAGACACATTACATGATACCACACCCAGTCACATTATCCTGACACTGGGTCGACCAGTCCTAGCTCTACCCCGTAAATCTGAGTGCCAAGCGAGGAGCAGCTAGTACCATTTTTAACGACTTTGGTATGTCTCGGCCCGGGATCGAACCCGTGACCTCCCGTTCCCCGGAGCGGACACTCTACCAACTGAGCTATCGGGGCCGGTTTTCTAATGAGTACACACAATATATAGTTTTATATAAAGGACACTGAAAAGACATCCAAAATTATCTCCATCATGATATGCTTGGTCTGGTACTAATGATAACCCTCAGGGGCTCGAACTACCCTTGTCTAGTACAAATTTTCATGGTCTCAAAGGTGTTCGATCCATCGGAGTTTGACTGTACTTTGTATTAAATGCCAAACAAATGTAAAAAATAATATTTGAAAAACAAAGATAAAAATATGAAGAAAAAAAAAAAGAGAGATATTTTTCCAGTGCATAACCTACAGCACTTTACATGAGTGTTCAGCAATGAGTCGATCAGACTGTGCAGCTGTACAGTCTAGTCAGTCTTTACTGCATGTTCTACATATAACAGGCCTTTCCTTTTGCATTTCTGATGAAAATGGTTTTATAAATAAGTTATGCACTGGAATCAGATGGGGATTATTAATGAGCAATGCATTTGCTTTACGTTTGAATATGTGTGACCAGCATATATTCATTGAAAGCAAATATTGAAATCATCTGATAGTAATATCAGTGAAATATTTACTGGGCTCACAAATAATATCGAAAATGATAGATTAAATTTAAGAAAAAGAAGAAGTGTAAATAAAAATAAAAATAATAATTTTACCTTTTAAACATTAGGATTGACTGCTTGACAATAATGACCCCACGTCTAACCAAAAACACAACACAAAACAAAAACAAAAAAAAAAAAAAAAAAAAAAAGAATAAATAAAAGAATATATATATATATATAAGGTTGGTGAAAGGTTGCGGTGACAAACTCAATGAAAAAGTTTATTTCCACAGATATATCTGGCTACACGTCCTAGTCACACCTCCACGTGTCACATGAACAATTAACAGGGAAAACAATGTTCTTGTGCGGTACCAGCTGGAAACTAAGGAAACAATTTTTATCCTTAAGCTAATATGACATGGCGAAATGAAAAATATCTCTACGCCATCCTACCATATTATACTCTGCACTGTCTTACATGGATCACATAGGGTTTTGTTTTTTGATGTTTTGTGGTTTGGGTTGGTTTGCTTAGTGGTTTGGTGTACTGTGCTCTACCCAGTAACCCCTAACCTAACAGATATCACTTAAAAACAGCATTCCTTAGTAAACCCTAACCAACCCTACGGAAGTGATTCTGGGTATTTCATAGTGGTTTGGGGTGTTTCTATGGACCCGGCATATTGCGACTACTCAGAATCAGAATTGTTACTTGTGACACGTCAAATGACATTCATACACCAGGACCTGTGATGTGGGAAGTTAGTCCCTAGCTCTAACCAAAGAGGTAACCTTAGTTACACAATCATCAGCACCTTCAGCTGTCGAAATAATCGAATCGGGAAGGGAATTCCAATCTCTTATTGTTCTGGGGAAGAATGACTCTTTATAAATGTCAGTTCTTGCAGTTTGGGTCTGAAACGCCAAGGAATGGTGATTTCTACAGTGCCCAGCAACAAGGTAGTCTGTTGGAATGCTGGCAGCACGCTTTAGACCTTTGCATAAAAGGATGAGCCTACTGTCCTTTTTCCTTTTCTTGAGAGACTCCCATTTTAATTTTCCAAGTATTCTAGTCATGCTCCCAGTTTCAAAGCAGTAATTGCCTGTTACAAATCAAGCAGCTCTGTTCTGAACGTTCTTAATTTCTTTCTTTGGGGTCCCAGATTCAACTACCATATTCCAAGATTTCGGCGAACAAGACCTGTATATGCTGCTTCTTTTACAACTCGGCACATAACCAACTCCGTCCATACAAACTCGGCACATAGCAAACACGGCCCACAGTAGTAATAAAGCATATTATGCTGTACATTAATACTTTATTTGCCGATTTTATTATTATTATTATTATTATTATTATTATTATTAGTAGTAGTAGTAGTAGTAGTTGTTGTTGTAGTAGTAGTAGTAGTAGTATTATATATACGCATATTAAATAAAATAGTTTATAGTTTATTTTTTGCATTTTCATCACGAAAACACGCCTATATAATTTTGAACCCCTCGAACCCGACTTTATATAGTAAAACGGGGTTTACATGGGTAAACCTTATTTGTTTCTTATTTCTGCTCTAAAATATAGATCGTGGGTACTCGTTAGAACCGCTTCTAACGCGTACCCACAATCTATATTTTGAGCAAAAAGAAGAAAAATATCACATTTCTTTCCTCTTAAATTTTTCAGTTATTCGGCGATAGAGGTTACAATGTATTTGCATAGGCGTGTTTTCGTATTGTCTAAAAATCATCTTAATTAATCGGTTCTGAATATGACTTAATTGCTACACTAATTATCTGATTAATCAGGTGATGACTGGAAGCTAATTCAGAAAAGCTGTGAACATGATGATACAGGACTCATTGCCACTCATGATTGCCCAGCCGAGCTGAACACACATTATTGCATAGGTGTCTCAACGTAATGTGAAGCTGCAGTAGGCACGCCACAACGTTAACGGACCAACCCGTCAGCAAAAACGGTTGCTGATACAACAAACTAGGGAAAAACACATCAGTATCATATCTCCAATAACAGGAAAATGCTGATAAATTAGACATTTTTTAAGATTTATTCGCTGGTCAATTTAAGAAACAACTTAAACAGATGAAATTTTATTGAAAGAAGGCTACTTCATATTTTTTTAGATAAACTCGATTAAATATTGACATAAAATGTGTCTTATTAAGTCTTAGAAAATCCCTCAGGGCACTTATGAGGATTTCGCCTCAGGAAACCAAGCGTTCTATTTGCCTTAGTACACATGTTGCTAATATGAGTAGTCCATCTCAAGGTGTATGTGATTGTCACACAAAGGTACTTAATGGAGTCCACATTCTCGGGGACCGTTCTTTCTAAGGTGTAAGAAGCATCTTTTTTATTAGATCTCTTCATAGTTATCTGCAGAATATTGCATTCAACTAGGTGAACTCTCATGCCCCATTTTTGTGGCCAATATCCTAATCTATCTATGTCATTCTGAAGTTTCAGTGAGTCATCTGTATCTCTTATTTCCCGATAGAAAACACAGTCGGCTGCGAACAATATTATTTCTGAGTCATTGCCAGTGGAAATATCATTTATGTACAGGGAGAGTCCCTTGTGGGACTCGAGACAACATAAGAGCCCACTCTGAAGATTCACCATTAACAACGATGCGCTGTTTTAGTAGCAAAGTAAGGAATCTATCAATTTAAGAGTATTCCCCCCAATACCGTAACCAAATAACTTAGATTTAAGCAGTTCATGAGGTGGGGTGTCAAAAGGCTTCTCGAAGTCCAGAGTAAATGTGTCCACCTGTGCCCATTTGTCCAAGATATTCGCACAGTCATTAATAACTGTGCTCAGATGAGTTTCAAAACTACGCGTTTTCCTAAATGCATGTTGTCTGTCTGACAAAAGTCTATGTTCATCAAAGTGGGTCATGATGTTTGAGCAGACTATCTGTTCAAACAATTAACACAGAACACAAGTCAGAGACACTGTGCTATAATAACGGATAAGAGCCCTATCTCCTTTTTGAAGAGTGGGCAAATGTTCGCTAGGAGCAATTCTTTTGTGATTTCACCGGTATCAAGAGACGGTTGAAACAGGTGTGCAAAAACTGGACCTAACTCATGTGCTAGTTCTTTCAGGACTCCAGGACGAAGTTCATCAGGTCCAAAGGCTTTACTGGGGTTTAAGCCTTGAAGTCACTTGATCACTCCTGCAGCTGACATAACAATATTATCCATGAATGGGACCGATCTTCCAGTCAATGGAACCTCCATGAACTCAGTTTTATTAAACGCATCATTGAATTGACCAACTTGTTCCTCTGCCCTTTCAGAGATTGATTCAGCAACCCTGTTCCCTCCCCTTTTATTAATTAGGGTCGTGATACCTTGCCTGTCTTTCTTCTGGCTATTTATATATCTGTAGAAGTCCGGGATTTGTCTTTACATCACCTACCAAGTTATTTACATACAAATTATGCTGATTGTTTTTATAACAGTCTTGATTTCACGTCTCATGTTTTCAAATTTTGTCCGGAGTTAACTACTTCTCGTCCATTTTGCCTTTGCATGAATCTTATTCCTTCTGCGCATTTTTCGTCTTATCTCTGGTGTGATCTAGGGAATCGAAGATGCAGAACTACCAGTGTTTGAGAGGATATAAATTTCGGCCGAAGTATGATGAAATAAGTTATCAAATCGAAGTTCTCCTGGACCAACCGAGCATCTGAATTACCATTAAAGTATTTCTCCTTTGCAAATCTGAGCGCATCCTTCCTCATAGTTCCATAGTCACATTTTTGGTACGAGTACACCCTCCTCCGAGGTTTCTTTATTGGTGGAATGTGAATTTTTAAATATCCGGAGACAATATCGTGTTCCTTTTATTTATCTGGAGACTGAATATCTTCGAACTGTTCTGGCAAAGTCGCAAGGATCAGATCCAATGTGTTCTTATCACGAGTGGGGAAGTTAACAATTTGTTCTAAGCCACGATCGTTCATAACGTCAAATAATATTTGTCCTTCGGACTGACTTAGCATTGTGCCTTAACCTTGTTTGCTGAGCCTGTCGGGCCAAACAATGTCTCTGAAGTTGAGGTCACCTAGAACATGTACAGCCGGCAGTTTTTTTACCATTGTGCTGCGACTTAATGCAATCCAACTGATCTTTAAACAACTGGAAGTTTTCGACTGTACCATTTGGTGGTCGATACCAATTGCTACGAAGTGAGAAGTTTTATTTGCAAACACCTTAACCCAGACCGATTCGGTGTAATTTTCCAGTTCCATGAAAGGCATATGAGACATGTCTCTGTTAATGAGCAACATCACCCCACCGCCATGAGAGTTCCTATCTTTTCTACAGACACGGTACTGACAAGTTTCAGGGAAAATATCAGATGTGGTAATTTTCAAGAATTTTTCCTTTTATTCCATTGCTGTTTATACTACACAGTTTCAAACCTTTTACAAAATTCGGCTTTTTTTTTCGTCAGCAGTCGAAGATTTTTCCCTCTTTTCCTAATCTGTTTGTCCTACTCAGTTCTATATATTCATTGAAGGAGTCTGAAAAGTTGCACACCTCACATTTTGGCCAAAACCATTGGCAGTTTGAGTTTACCAAAGTGCCATATTTCCGCATTTGAAATGAAAGAACATTCAGTGTGTATCCACATTTCACACTGATCACACTGAAATGCTTTGTGGCCATTAAGAACAGCACCACTGCAAAGACCACAGCCAGCTTTGCAGTCTTTACAATACCACGTTCCAGCTCCTGATTTAATTTTTAACAATTGACTGTTATCCGAATCAGAACATGAGGAGTGAAAACTTTGTTACAGTACTCACATTCTATCCATTTCTCAGAACCTTTGCAATATTTTTTGCAGAGTCGCAGCGAAACTTTGGGTCGGGGATAGTTTCAATGTCTCCGACCAAGATTACGAGTATAGCCAAGTTTGTACCGCGTGAGGACTTGAAGTTTCGCAAGCCATCTTAACACCTTCTGTTCCCATTCTTCCTTGTAATTGCCAAGGACTGGGAAACTCTATTACAGCTATCCTTATTTGTAATCCTGCACTCCTGATTTCCATCATCTGGATACCTTCTATAAGTTGTTTTCCAAAAAGTGAATCCAAGAATTAATACCACGGGAAACATAAGTACTGACACTGTCTGATAGTGATTTGGTACGAATCATGCTGTGGGGGAAACTGATACTGAAGTTCAAACAGAGTTATCCAGCCTTAAGGTATCGAACAAGTACACTTACGGCTGCAAAGAGAGAAATTCGTTAATAAAGAAATATTTCGATATCAGTATTACTTTCATTGTCTTTCTGTTAGCGGAAATATGTTTACCGTCTCTTCTTAAATTAACTCATCCCGTCATTTCCGGAACTCCTGCGACGCGCAAAGCATTATGGTATACCATAAAGTCGCGAATGGCGATAGATACTTATCAGTGCAACATGCTCGAATTCGTAATAATTGCAGTAACTTGAAGTATGATTTATATTCCAATCATCTCTGCCCAAGCCACATGTACAGAGCAGTTGAAGATGCAGCACATTACTTTTTCCATTGTCAACGCTACGCCGATTGTCGTATACTTTGGTTCCAAGCAACATACACCTTCCTTAGAATGATGCACTTGGACCAACGCTGTTACAGTGCCATCAGCCCAGAACTGAAGAAGCCAGGGTTCTTGCCTCCGACCCACTCCTCAACGTCCACAAATATCCTTTTTAGAGTTTTGGAATAGGAAATAGTCACTAGCAGCTAAGTCCGGAGAATAGGCGAGGTGCGGTATTAACTCGTACCCATTCCGCTCAACAGCATCCATTGCAATTTTGCAAGTGTGGACTCTTGCCTTCTCCTGTTGGAACAGAACCCCTTTGGAGAGTTTTCCTCGGCGTTTTTCACGGATCGTTGTGTTTGTTTGTTTGATGTGAGGTTTAACGTCCCCGTCAACACGGTATAGGTCATTTTGGAGACGTTGCTGCCAATTTTGTGGGACTTTTACCCGACATTGAGATGGAATGACATCTCAAGCCCTGTCAACCAATGAAAGCAATGGGGTTTATAAGCATGGACGGTCCGACTATGTTGCCAGATGGAATAGGAAACCTCTCTGGTGCTTATGCACATCTAAATTATTTTAGTAGGTATATGGCAAGGCGGTGCGAGTGAACTTTTTTGGCTGAAATACGGTAGGCAAAAGGTGCTGCTCCATGCGCAAGTCATGCACATATCATACGATGTATGCATGAGTGGTTTGTGGAGATTTTTTTTACCATACAGTTGGCCGCTATAAGGCGGATTTCTATAAAATTTTGCCTTAAAAATCGCCAACCGCCAAATTGTGCCATATATAATTTTCAGTCCGGTCACGGTGTTGTGAGTGTTCTTTTTGACGGGAGTCATACCATTGATTTGTAGGGACGTTTCATCATTTTTCCCCAGTGGAAATACTATTTGAACGTAAATCCATTATCTACTCGAATTTTGCTATCTGGCTATGATTGTGGACGGTATCTTCACCTCGCCACGATTTTAGCGGGCTAATATGAGTATGCATGGTTTTCCGGTAGTATTCATAGTGGCCTCTGTGCCACTAAATTTGGTATAGTTACGCCTTAATTGCAGCCTATACCTGCTTTTGATGAACCTTTCAGTAGAATAATTATAGACTGTGTGGGTCCCTTGTCCAGAACTAAATCTGGCTGTGAATATCTTTTGACTATTATGTGTGCTTCCACACGTTTTCCTGAAGTCATTCCACTAAGAAATATAAAAACTCAGACAATCGTCAAAGCCTTAGTGAAGTTTTTCACCTTTGTTGGTCTTCCCAAATCTATTCAGTCAGACCAAGGTTCAAATTTCATGTCTGAAATTTTTCAACAAGTAATGCATGAACTAGGCATTGTACAGTATAAGTCATCGGCTATCATCCTGAAAGTCAAGGTACCCTTGAAAGATTCCATCAAACATTGAAAAACATGATAAGATCATATTGCTTTGACACAGAGAAGGATTGGAATGAAGGCATCCATCTTCTTTTATTTGCTGTTAGAGAATCTGTGCAAGAATCGCTTGTCTTCAGTCCATTTGAATTATTATTTGGCCATACTGTTCGTGGTCCTTTGAAACTTCTGAAAGAGAAATTTCTCTCTAATGATTACACTTCCTTGAATTTACTTCAGTATGTGTGAGATTTCAAAAATAGAGTTTCAAAAGCTTGTGAGGCTGCTCGGACCAATCTTCAGTCAGCCCAAAGAAAAATGAAACAACTATATGACATAGGGACAAAAGAAAGGAATTTTAAACCAGGTGATAAGGTACTAGCTCTTTTGCCTATTCCTGAAAAATCTTTGCAAGGCAGGTATTATGGCCCATACACCGTAGACAAAAAGATCAGTGACGTAAACTACATAATAAACACTCCTGGGAGGCGCAAGCTAAAGCAGCTGTGTCATATTAACATGCTTAAGGAATACATTGATAGGGACAATGCATCTTTAACAGCAGTCAATCTAGTTAGCTCTGTTCCACATAATTCATGTGACAATGACTGTGAGGATATTAATTCAGTGAAATCTGATCCCACATCATCAAAACTTCTGAATTCTGACATTCTGAGGAATCTCGACCAGAAACTGTCATATCTAGAGCCAAATCAGCGGAATGAACTGAAACAGCTGATTTTTTAATATGAACACTTATTTCCTGACTTTCCAACACGGACAGACAAAATATTTCACGATAAGGACATAAATGGTTCTTAACCTGTAAAGCAACATCCATACAGGATGAATCCTATGAAACAAAATATCTTAAAGAAGAAGTTCAGTATCTATTAGACAATGACTTTATTGAACCAAGCCAAAGTGAATGGAGTTCTCCCTGTATTCTTGTACCAAAACCTGATGGGACATATTGTATGTGTACAGATTTTAGGAGAGTTAATTTCCTAAGTAAAACAGATAGCTTTCCAGCTTTCCAATTCCAAGAATGGATGACTGCATTGATAACATTGGGAACGCCAAATACATAACTAAATTCGACCTTCTGAAAGGATTTTGGCAAATTCCACTCACAGATAGAGCAAATGAGGTTTTGGCATTTACTACACCAGACGGATTATTTAACTATAAAGTCATGCCATTTGGAACGAAAAACTCTCCGGCAACATTTCAGCGCTTAATAAACATGTTAATTGCAGGACTGGAAGGCTGCAGTGCTTATATTGACGACGCTATCATATACAATGACCACTGGCATCAACATTGGGACTACTAGAGCATTCATTGATAGACTGAGTGATGCCAAATTTACAATCAATCTTGCTAAAACTGAATTCTGCCATGCAAGTTTGACATTTCTAGGTCATGTGCTTGGTCAAGGTTATGTGAAACCCATTGATGCTAAAGTTGAGGCTATCTCAAATTGTCCCGTACCCACGTGCAAAAGACAGCTGATGCGATTTCTTGGTATGGCTGGTTATTACAGAAAGTTCTGTAATAATTTCTCTGACAATGCTGAGCCTTTGACAAATTTGCTCAGCAAAAGAACACAATTCCATTGGAATGCAATATGCCAAAATGCTTTTGATAAGCTTAAAGCCACACTCAAGAGTGAACCAGTTCTCTTAGCACCAAACTTTGAAAAGGAGTTTAAGCTAGCTGTAGATGCTAGTGAGGTAGGTGCATGTTGCAGGAAGACGAAAATGGTGTGGATCATCCAGTTTGCTACTTTTCCAAAAAGTTTAATAAGCATCAAAGAAATTACACTACCATAGAGAAAGAGTGCTTGTCTCTGATTCTTGCTCTGCAACATTTCGAAGTTTATCTTACTCCTACTACTGCACCGATTGTTGTTTTCAGTGATCAGAATCCGCTGACTTTCATACATAAAAGGATAAACAAAATCTGCGGTTGCTCAGGTGGAGTCTTATGCTACAAGAGTATACTTTAGACTTAAGGCATATCACAGGGAGAGATAACATTATCCCTTATGCCCTTTCAAGAGCTTGAGCAGTGTCAGGAATGTGTTTGTCTTTCATACTGAAGTGGATTGTAAATACATGTAATTTCATATGCTATGTTCAATATTTTATTATTCTTAAAGCAAAAGAAAGCTTTGTTACATAAATCTTTCTTTTCCTCGAAGAGGGGGAGTGTTATGCATAAGAATTTATTTTTCTGATTCCCACTTTCACCCAACTGGATGACCTAATAGTGCTAAGAACTTTCTGGAAAGAAATGAGTCAGAGATTAATTTTATTTGAAAACAACTTGCTTGAAAGGAAAAGTACTTTGGAAACTTCCAGAAAGTTCAGGTTTGCATTATTTTTAGAAAATTGCCTAATCTTATTCCACAGCCCTCTAGAACGTTCTAGAGAATTCTTAGGGTCTATAAAAGACTTTGATTTTTCTCTTTGAGTCAGATTTTGGAGTTTGATGTTTGGGTTTTCAAGAAAAGTTATTTCTAAATTCTGTGTTGGATTGTTAAAGTATATTATATTTCATTTTGGACTGTGAATTCTGTGGGATCAAGGAAAATAGATTCATTCAAGGATATCTCATAACAGAGCTCAGTTCATTTAATTTTCTTACTTCTACATTTTAAAGATTCTTTGAAATAAATTTTGTTAAATTTTTCCATAAGGCTTGTTTTCGTTTTCTTTCTGCTACGCCTGGCTCGTAACAGATAGTTTGATGAGAATGTTTATTAGGAGAGGCATTTATTTTACGATGTCCAAAAATGGCATAGTGATCACTAATAGTTTATTTGAAAACATTTACTTTGTTGATATTATCCTCCAAATTGGTTTATATATGATCGATTATAGTACTTGTACTATTTGTTACCCTTGTAGGATTAGAAACTAGCTGTGTGAGACCCAAGGTTAATGAAAAATATAGCCATTCTCTGACTATATTACCAGGCAACAAGTTTTTATTGAAGTCCTCCATCAAAATAGTTTTCGTATCATCTTTGAAAACATTACCCATAAAAGCTTCAAACCGATCATTAAATTATATTCTAGAATCAGGTGGACGATACATATTTCCTAGCAAAAAAGGTTTGCACTTGTCCTGCTTTACCTTTAACCATATGCAAGAAATTTCATTAATTTCCAAATCTTCTCTTCGCCTAACATTAATGCCGTTTGGAACATATACCATTAACCGCCACCACCATTTAAATGTTTCTCTTCACTGAAAGGTGTCTGAAAACCATCTATTTTAAATGCATTTGTCATCTTATTATTTTTTTTTTTAACTTTGTTTCGCTTATTCCAAAAATATGTGAGTTTCTATTTGCTTGATCCAATAAAATACATTTGAGCTCTTCAAACGTTGTCATATCTCCACCACAAAGTCCTTGTTTATAAAAATGACCAAAATTGAATCCCTTTTCTTGTAAATTGAAAGATAAAATATTCTCAATCTTATTGTCTGCGTTAGCCCCCGCGTGGAAATCTTCCACTGACCGTTCCAAGGCGGCTCTTCTGTGGCGATTTATTTATGTTGTTGTTTGTTACTTACTGTGTGTATCACTTGTGTCTTTTGGTTTTGGATTGCCATATGGCCATTTTGTGGGAAAGTAACTGTCCTTATGGCCTTCCTTTGTTTAGGTTTCCATTATGGTCTGGTAGCTTAATGTTTGTATTTCTTTCCCTTTGGTGTCTTTTATGGGTGGAGTAAGTTAATTGTATCAATTCCTGATCTTTGTTTTACTTCTACTTAGTAGCTGGTGTATTGTTTACAGCTGCCTTATGATAAATTGTCTTATTTTTCTTATGAAACTTTGCATGATTTTGTTGTTTGAGCATTAATTTAGTTCTAGAGTCCATTGCATCAATGTGTCTCTCAGAATCTTCAGCATTAACTAACCCTTCATCGACTTCAAGGATTTCATTATTATGATTCAAACAATTAGAAGAATCAGTTTTTATACATGCGCACGAAATTGTCTCACAAAAGGAACACATACTTTGAAATAATAAAAATCGGTTTGAAACACTAACTTGTGCGTAAGTGTCTCTGTTGTTGGCATTTATGCCGAGTCCTTATTCTGTATGCCAGCACTCAGAAAGAAAATGACAGGTCATCTGGCACCCATCGCAAAACTGCCCAGCATAGTTTCTGTTAGAAAAGTTCATTCTTCCTACGCCATTATGGTTCCACGCTCCAACTGGTCGACTGCCATTTGGATTCCACGGTCCAACCGTTCGCCCGCCATTTGGATTCCACGGTCCACCCGTTCGCCCGCCATTTGGATTCCATGCTCTACCTGACCGAGTGCCATTCTGATTCCACGCTCCACCCGATCGCCTTCCATTTGGACTCCACGCTCCACCCGGTCGCCTGACATTTGGATTCCACGCTTATGCATGCATATTAGTTAACACAACAATCTCGTCTATCTTTTTTTTCTCCCTTTGTCTGTGAGACGACACAAAATGACCCTCAAGGGTTGGCGTGTCGTAAAACCCTAACACAGACACATAGTGTAAAGCTACTTCCAGGACCTTACACGAGTAGCCATTTCATATACAATTTATAAAATGGGCATCTCGTGTTTTTGATCTATTTCATATGAAAAGATAACGAGTGTAAGATTGTCTTTATCATAAATGTAGCGAATGTATATATGTATATTGAATTTTGTTGCGAAAGGAGATCAAAATAATTCCAGTAGAAACACCCCCGCTAGGGCAACGTCAAATCAGAGTAGGTTCAATGTCATGCGTAGATGTGACGTTGCATAAATGTCATGACGTTGTATCGACTTTGATGTTACGTCCAAATTACACCAAGTGCCTGCTGGGACAGTGGGGTATCATTGTGAGTCTTGTAACCCATAAAGTGGTGTGTCGAACTGCACATGAATCTGGATTTTACTTGTGACCCATGGGAGGCTCGAACCTCAGCAGACTCCGGAGTCCTAATTGTGACCCATGGGAAGCTTTGATGTACCGCGGTAAGAAATATAAGACATATAGAAAATACAAGCAGGGCCTCTAATCACAAGGCTACATAGTCCAAAAGTCATGCGTAATACTTTTTCGTTTGTACTATATTTCTTCTTTATTCTTCTCCAGACTTTCGGTTGAGTTTTTAAACCGAGGTCCCGTCTCCGTATGACCTTAGCTTTTGGTGGGACGTAAAACTCAAACACTCACTCTTTATTTCTTCTCTTCTGTCATGTCTGTTGTATAAAAATGTTAGAATAAAATTAGCTTATCATTAAAAAGACATCGAATGTTCACCTTGAGTCAAGTATATTAAACCGACTAAAATGAGTTTGTCGATACCCAAATATATCAGACCTATGTGATTTCTTTGGCTTTATAATTAAGTCGATAGCTATCATATTATGAGAACAAGGTTACAATTGATTTTGGCTTTTGTAGTCAATACATTCTGATACTACCGTATTAAAATCAAAGATCTGTGTAAATAATGCTTTATGGGATTAAAATGCGGAAGACGCACATTATCATATATATTTAAGCGCAATATTCGCTATAGTTACATATGAGCAACTATTATTTTTAAGAAATAGATCAGCTCTAGCAGTTCACAGTTTGAAGATTAAATCACGAGGGCGTAGCGCGAGTGATTTGTCTACTGATTACTGACCGATAAACTGTTATTTATTACTCAACAAATCACGCAGTCAGATTAATCTATTTTGATTCTAACATACTATAAGCCGTTATTTTGTTGTTTCCTTCAAATTGTCCCAATCCTTCGCTAATCAACCAACATTATTGGCTGTATTACACTAGTTATGTCCCTTCGTAATGTTTCTGTGCACGTTAAAGACCCCTACCGTAACAATTGCATGATTACTGTTTGTTTAGGCTTTCATCCTGCAAATCTGGTGTACACCTGCGATAAATGGTCAAATGTGAATGATCGCAGTAAAGGTAGGTAGGTAGGTAGGTAGATGGAAGGTAGGTAGGTAGGTAGGTAGGTAGGTAAACTAACGGTTTCATCGAGGGTTGGTCTGACGGATAGCTTATCATCATCAGCAGCAGCATCATCATCGGATATTTCTGACGGACGTCTAGCGGATAAAAAATGCAAAATGAATCATCCGTTTTTGTCCGGTGGTGAAAATCGAAATTCGAGCTCCCCGCGATCGAAGTATGCAACGAAAAAAAACACAAAAAAAAAAACAAAAACGCACAATGTCCGTTTGACTACCGAACGTCTACGTGTAACGGACGCACGTCGGATAAATCGAACATAGAATGCATGAGAAACTGTAATTAAAATGGTCTTCAAAAGCATGCAGAAAATGTTTATAACGGTAACGTGACGGAGAAAGCGCATCTTAATAGTTCATAATAAAAAGAAGCTTTGCGACACACTCGTCCGAAACGCTCATCAGATATTTCACCAAAGGGAAAGTCGACAAATGTCGGCAAGGGGAGGGATAGGAGTCAGGAAAGACCAATTTAAGAGCTCCTTCTTCTTCCATTGACAGTAGAAGTCCAAAACACGCAGGCCACGCACTGAGAAAAAACCCAGCTGCCAAAAAACCTTATTTAGACACGGCATACGTCCACGAGTCACAGGCTTGATTGAAGCCGGAGGTGGCCCGTGACAGAGTAATACAAGTAGCCCCAGTCAGTCCTCTGTCTCGTCGCAGAAATCAAGCTAAAAAGTATTACCGCCTCAAAGATGGACAAGGCGAGGGTCAGGTTCTTGAAATGGTGCTTATGAGACAATAAAAACTTTAAAAACTACACCTCGGCAGGCATCCGCATGAAGTTCAAAAATAACTTATGGACTTCTCGCCAAACTGCAATCGTCTCTCTGGAGACAACAAGCCCTAGACCACAATCTCCGTTGTCTGCACCGCATTCGTTTGATTTGTTCATAAGGAACACTTCGAAGATTTGCATCCAGCAGATCCAACTTTACCTGGAGCAATGCCGCTCGATACTATAACCGTTCCCTTGTTTTGTACACCATGTGCTTATGAAGGAACGCTATAACATAATACGTGGCACGGCGAAACCCCCTTGTATAGTAATTCCAAAAGCGTATGCCACCATATTGGACCAATTTGCAAGCGGCAACCGTTTAACCCCCGTTAGATATCCGTTGCTGTGCTTTCCTTGCACGTTTTGTTCGTTTAACAGGCGGTAAAATACTAGTCCCGAAGACACCCGTTTGGTCTGTTACATATCCGGTAAAAGCCCTCCAACGGACACCAATGGATGAGGACTGGACAAGTTCAGGACATGAACCGAACAAGTATCAGACAAAAAGAATACCAAACGAACATCAGCCAGATGACATTTTCCGTTCGTGTCCGTATCAAGTTTTGAACATGCTCAAAACTTTCCACCGGACAGGACGGACATTAACGGATGTCAATAAACAAGGAACAGGACGAGAAACAGAACCATAGTGCAGTTTATATTTTACTTTTGATCCTTTGAGATCACCGTGAATATTCTGAGAAATCAGAAATTAATAATTGGTTTAGATTCATATTCTAGACAGGTTTTTAAATATTTGGACCCCATTTTGATTTATATCCGTCTTTGAATCGACAGCCTATTCGAAATTCGCTAAATTGCAGTATGTTTCCTCTGGCTTTCTTTGCCGGATCATTACAGGGTCACTGATGAGGCTTTATTAGCCGAAACTACGTAGTATGACCCATCTTCTTTCTTATGAATGTTTTCATTGCTCTTAAAGGAACTCATTTTTGATTTTTATTTGAAACGGGTGTGAATGGAGACGAACATATTTAATTTCTATTCATCCGTTCAACGTTTGTTGGTGCTATTCGGTTATAAGAATCTATCAATGACGGTATAAAACGGCGGCTATGTATGACGTCAGTAGTCAGGCTCCGCCACCCATTGATTTGTTGCCGATTTGATCATAGCACCAAGATGGAAGTGAATTATCAGGAATTGATACAATTAACCCACACCTCCCTTCAGAGACACCTAAGGTAAAGAAACACACACATGGAATAATGAGACACTAAGGGAAACATAATTAGCAGAAAGCCAAAAGGACAGTTACTTTCCCACAAAATGGCCAACTGGCTATCCAAAACAAAAAGATATAAGCGATACACACACTCAAAGACAAACCATAATAAAAACAAATCCGCGGCAGAAGACCCGCCTTTAAACGGCCAGTGAAAAGATTTTCACTTGGGAGAGGGGGGGGGGGGGGGGGGGGGTAAATCGATTTAACGCGACCGGAATCCTCTCCCTTACTGCCGTCGGGATTTAGACAAATGTTTAGTGCGCATGAAGGCTCCCTAACTCATCAGTGCAACATCTCCGAGAATACACAAATCAAACAACCACGGTGAGGCCTCGAAAACTCAAAATACGTGCTGCCCGAATCATACTTCAGGCAAATATAATGTCCCCATCACAATCGATGTTTGATGAATTGCAATGGTTACCATTTCCGAAACGGATACAGTATCACATATGCATATTGTTTGTTTGTTTGATTTGAGGTTTAACGTCCCCGTCAACACTGTAAAGGTCATTTTGGATGTACAAGTCCATAAATGGCATGGCACCTCGTTACATGGCTGACCTATTTTGTAAGGTCTCCGAGATGCATGACCGGCCTCTGCGATCAGTAAATAATGAAATGCTTTGGATTCCATTCTCAAGAACGTGTTATTACAACCATTCGTTTGCGTTCCAAGTAGCAAAACAATGGAATGCATTCCCTCTGGATTTAAGAAATGTGCCGTCATTACCCTCTTTCAAACAAAATGTCAAGAGATATTTCTTGGCCAACTAAACTGAAAGGACTAAATCTCAGTAGTAAACTACTTGAATTACTGGAGACTATATTTGTCAACAATCTGATCATTAACCGATGAAAAAAAAATTCTACAGATCCTCTATGATTTACAAATCTGTTTTCTAAAAGACAAAAGTTCAAAATATGAGACCAGCTCATTTTCCCTTGGAATTTCGTTTCGTTTAAGGGTAGAGAGGGTCCTGGTCTTATAATTAGATGAACATTTACTGTTTTAAAAGGGATAGGTTACTCTTTCATCATGCAAGTGTCTTACCCTGGTTTACAGACAAACTAGTATTTGTTTAAAAATGCATTGGCTGTTTTTGGATCTTTTTGCATACTTTCTATCCACGGATGCATTTTTTTTTGTAATATGGCAGAGCTCCTAAATTATCCCCTCCTATACGACTCCAGCATCTGGGACTAGTAAAATTAAATTAATCACCACTGTCATAACAGACACTACATAAATTTAACTAGGTTAAATGATTTGCGAAACACTGCAAGGTCTCTGCTGGGACCACTCGCATTATTTTATAACTAAATTTTAAAACGTGAACAACAGAAAATTACATCGTTCATTTACTACAATATTGAAAATTATATGTATCTGACCAGGTCTGCGAAACTGATGTCCTTGCAAGCAATATATAATTTTATGTTTTACATAGAGTTGAAAGTTCTCTCTCTCTCTCTCTCTCTCTCTCTCTCTCTCTCTCTCTCTCTCTCTCTCTCTCTCTTGGCATTTTAAACGAGTATTACCAAGACATACATGTGGCGGTCTCTGCGCTATTGCGGGGGGCGGGCGGGGGCATGATGTTTGGTCTTTTGTCTCCGCCACATGCTCCCTGCTCCACTCGTGTCTGGTGACTCGCGGTGCGTGTCGGGTGCGATGAGTGTGCTGTGGACGCCATATGTATGACACTTTCATTCTAGCACCATAACTGACTGTTGCCATTATTATCTTAGTTCTGGTTTCTCGGCTCCTAATTTTAAACATTTATTCATTGTTTGTTACATGTTTCTGCCATGCAAAATTTTAACAACGCATAGTAGCAAAGTTGCTCTTGCAATTTTACATTTTATGTCATGACCAAAAATTCAATCTTAATCCCAGTTCTTAATAATCAGTTGTAATCATGTTTCATTCCTAGACAACTACATGAATGTTTTATAAACACTGTAAATATTGTTAATATTTATATATTTTACTTGTTAGCTTAGAGGGCCATATGGTAGATACGTATTTGTATGCTTAATATGTTATCCTCTCTAAATAAAGACTTTATTACAACAAGAAACCACTGAAATGCTGGAGCAAAAGAAAACCAACAGTTAGACTCCGAAGACAGAGCAATCATCAAATTTCCGTGCTGTTTGAACATTTTATAACTCAAGACGGGCGCTTGCTTTGTTAACGTTAGGTTGAGGAACGTAATTTTGGAAGTTTTACGTCATGTAAACCTTCAAAATTACGTTCCTCAACCTAACGCTTCATAAAATTTACCGTTGGAATAGTAAGCTGTGCAAGAATAACGATCACCCATGGTTATTTTTATTGCTATAACATTTGCCGAGTCGGTAGGAAGAAATTTGAAAACTCGATATAGCGGCCCCGTGTTCAGATAGCTTCCATGGGAACCGACAAATGTCAATGGATGACAACCGTGGGTGATCCCTTTAAATGACGCCAAACAAATGTCGAAAATAAGGCGCCGACACCAAAACGTAAATTTTGCATACCAAAATGATTTATCATGGTGTTCACGACAACCCCTATCTTTGGAAACAGTGTAGCCATCTGTTTGTTATTCAATTTATGGATTTGTAGCAATATATTACATCAAGTAATTTGATTGGTTGATAGACAGAAATGGGTGTGGCTTAAATAAATATTCAGCAAGATAAGGGTTGATGCTTTGTAATGAAGCAAAGCATTGTGAGATACTGTAGTAACTCCGGTATCCCTTTCTCTTCACCGTGAGGTTTTCTGTGATAAAAGGAAATAGAAATATAAGGAAATCTACAACAAATTTTCTTTTATTTCTTTTTTCCCTTTTTAATGGATGGTCAGTCTAATATTGCAGGTGTAAAATTATTAAATGCCATTATTAATAAACTTTATTACACTTGAAGATGATTTGAAAGCAAACAAGATGGACACGATGGCCCTTTTTCGCTCACTTGTGTACCACAAAATCATTAGCGATGTTTAGAGAAAAAAAATGAAACTGTGAGGAAGGCTAGACATGTCTGTTTACCTTCATAATTTCAGGGTTGTCTTAATAGTTGAACATCAATTGAACAAGTTGAACATCCCAGGATGAAACCTTAAAGACATGATGTATTGTATGGAAAGACTTATTTGAATTCATGCAGTTATTTTATGTTTATATTATAGTCATACTTTGACAAAGAAACCAATTTTCCTTTTGCCAGAGTGATTAACAACAGTATTACATGGGTTGACAAACTTCACATAAAAATACATGTATAGCTGACTTGAAACAGCTGCTTTCATATCAAAAGTGAGGTCCAAAGTCTCAGAGCGGGGCCATTTATTGCCCCAGGGCTATAATTTGAACGATCTTATAAAATATCACAGGCTTAGGCCTTGTGCAAAGTAGAAGATTTTAAGTCTATGTAAAACATGTGGGTCCCGGTTCGGGGCCATTTTGGCCCCAACGCTATAATCTGAATAATCTTAGAACAGGTCCACAGTGTGAAGCTTCATACCAAATATCAGACCCGGGCCTTCTGGTTAAAAAAAGGAGATTTTTAAAGGTTTTTCCTTTATAAGTCCGTGTAAAACATGTGTGCCTTGAGAAGGGGCCATTTTTCGTCACAATTCTACAATTTGAGCAAACTTGATAGAGGTCCACTAGATAAAGCTTCATACCAAATATCATAAACCTATGACTTCTGTTTTCCAACCAGACGATTTTAAAGATTTAGAAGATTCTGGGTCGGAGCAATTTTTGGCCCATAAGTTATTATTTAAACAGTCTTCGTGGAGGTTCCACTAGACGAAGCTTCATACCAAATATCATAGACCTGTGACTTCTGTTTTCGCACCAGACGATTTTAAAGATTTAGAATATTCTGGAGCGGAGGAATTTTTGGCCCATAAGTTATTATTTAAACAGTCTTGGTGGAGTGTTCCACTAGACGAAGCTTCATGGTAGTTAACCCAATCACGGTTGATACTTTTGCTTCCCTCTTTCATTGCCCGCTGGTGGGTCATGACGATTCCAGCGTAAAGGTTTACTTAAAAATTAATTTTAGGTAATGTTGCTTGGTACATGATGCTCTGTCTCTGGTTGAGCCCATCGGAGTGTAACTGTTGGTTTCCTTTTTCTCCAGCATTTCAGTTATATCATGCTGTCGAGTCCTCACCGATGTTTCGTCTCTGTAATAGTTAGATTTTTATGTTCTCTGAGATGTAGCACGGATGAGTTAGGAAGCCTTCATGCGCACTGAACCAATTATATGTCTTAGCCACGACGGACGTACGGCTGAGGATTGTGGCCGCGCGGAATCGATTTACGCCCCCCCCCCCCCCCCCCCACACACACACAACCAGTCAAATACTTCTTTTCAATGATCGTTCCATGACGGTTCTCTGTCGCTTCTTTCATGTGCGTGTTTCTTTCCTATCCCTTTAGTGTCTCTGATGAGAGCTGTGGGTTGACTGTATCGATTCCTGAGCATTGCATTCACTTCTATTCTGGTAGAGGTCCACAAGCTTCATACCTAATATCAAATACCTAGGCCTTGCCGTTTCAGAGAAGACGATTTTCGGTTTAAAAATCTATTTTTAGCTCCTGTGACCTAGATGTGCAGTGTACCGGACACATTTGAAGGATAGTTCCTGTGATGTTTAGTCAAAATCCAATTAGCGGTTTAGGAAATGTCGTTTGAAGAAATTGTTTACGCACGTACACACGCACGACGGATAAGCTCAACCTTGTCTTACTACCTGACGGGTGATCTAAAGACAGTCTTTAACTTAGACACTTTACAGAAAAGTCGCACAGATAAGATCGAAGACCGTGTCAACAAAATTGGGAATACTCCCACCATCGGGGCCTGGAGATACGCAGAGCTGAAACCGATCGCCCATTGGTGTACTGGTGATTAAATGAATAAATATACTTAAGGGACTGATCGAACAACCCAAAGCCTATCGCAAACACCATAGGGAAAACGGGACACATCTTTACAAGCAACAGAATCACAAGTGACCAGGCGATTCAGCAGCTCTATCTCAAAAGTGGCAATTCAGGGGGCGGGAGGGGGGTGGGGGTTAAACCGGTTTATCGGGACACCAACCTTCACCCGCATCTTCCGCTGCGGTTTACACGATTTAGATGGCTGTTCGACTCGCATTAGGTCTCCTAGCGCATCAATATGTCATAGGAGGCAATAATTAACCCATTTAGTACCAGAAACCCCAAAACGTGTACCCTGGCAAACAGTGCAGGCCCAGATCAGACGCCGCAGAACGCGGCGTCTGATCGTGGCCTACACTGTTTGCTAAAAGTTCAGTTATTTTCCAAATAAATTTAGAAGCCTCCGCGGTGTAGAGGTTACGCTACTCGCCTTGTAAACCAGGGGTCGCAGGATCGATCCCGGGCTTCCCCAGACTTTCGGATGATTCTGTAAACCGAGGTCCCGTCTCCGTATGACCTTAGCTGTTGGTAGGACGTAAAACTGAAACACTCACTCACTCACCCAGTCATTTTCCCAAATAAATTTTGATAAAAACACAACCTGAAACCCCTAAATTTTGAAATGGACTCCTGCTATATATAAGGAGGAAGATTCCACTTGGTACAAAAAGGGTTAAAACCAAAGAAAATGGCTGTGATGAAGCAAGGATTTGGACTCGACAATTACGATGCGTTAAGACACCTGGAGATCCCTGGGGCGTCACCAACACCACTGGATACAGTAACAAAAGAAGACCAACAGTTGAACCCCCAGTTGTGTCAAGAAACAGACAAGTGTCCTGCCCCAACGAAACAAATACAGTAAGACCACCTAAAATTAAGACTATTTTTCCTATAAAAAGCTTGTTTAGTAGGTTGCAGTTATTCTTTCTTTGTGTTATCTACATACAAGGTCCTCTGTTCAGAGACCACCTTTGACCAGTCTCAAAGGTGGTCTTAATATAGGAATGTTACTGTATTTAACATTATCTTGGAGCTTTCATAGAGTCTCATTACGCAAACACGCCTATACAAATACATTGCCACCTTTATCGCCGAAAAAATGAAAATTTTTAAGATGAAAAATTGTGATAAATTTCTTATTTCTGCTCAAAATATAGATTGTGGGCACTCGTTAGAACCGCCTATTCGAGGCGGTTCTAACGAGTACCCACAATCTATGAGGCGGTTCTAACGAGTACCCTCAATCTATATTTTAGAGCAGAAATAAGAAAAATAAGGTATACTCCCAGAAACCCCAGTTTTACTATATAAAAGTGGGGTTCAAGGGGGTCAAAATTATATAGGCCTGTTTTCGTGATGGAACCCTGACGGGGCCGACCCACAGGCGTACAAATAAAGAGGACAGCAAAGTTATTGACTACCAAGCATGCAGACTGTCGCATCTCGCCAACATTATCCCATTGTATGCTAGTGGACTCTTCCATTGCTATATGTTGGACATGTCCATTTGTCATATAAGGGGTGTCAGGCATATTATTTCGTTTTTATTCTATTTTTGATGGAAAATTCAGTTAGCAAATAGTGTAGGCCCTGATCAGACGCCGCGTTTTGCGGCGTCTGATCTGGGTCTGAACTGTTTGCCAAGGTATCCCTTTAGGGGTTTCCCGCATACAATGTGTGATAACGTATGGTTTTTAACGTCTCATCCTGAACGTGCAAAGTGGTGCGATTTCATCTCAAAGTTGGGTAAAAGACCCACAAAATGTTAAGCACCGTCTTCAAAAATACTGTTGAAGGGAACGTAAAACCTCAATACAAGTAAACAAAACCAAACGTAGCGCTTCTTAACTGCAAATCTTTGCTCTATCAGGATGATCATTTATAGACGTTTTAGATATTTAATATGGCTAGTCTGAATTTCATATTCTCTTGAAGCCCTCCCCTCCATCCAGCCCAATCCTCAATTTGTTTTGCTAGTTACCCTTCCTAGGAGGTCCCTCATTTTCAGTTTCTTACACGTCTTATTTTGATTGGTACGGACATGTCTGTATCCCGGCAGGCACGCAGCATTGAATCAACGTTGAAACAACGTTTTCGACGTTATTTTACCGTTGATTGCAAGCTGGGTCTTTCTTGTGTGTGTCTTTTTGTCTCCTTCTATACTTTCTCTTGGCTTGAGATGGATGTGTTCTTTGATTGTGGCCTTATCCGAGAAATTTCTTGCCACATTTCTTACCTACCAGTCAACATTATTTAATGAATGGCTGAGCCGAACCTGTTCTTGTGGCATTTGGGAATTTCCCATAGCTCTTCATAAGCAACAAAAAGATGTAAATTATGGATTTTTGTTTTACATTTATCTTGAAATGTTTATGTTGTTTGGAATCATGAGGCGGTTCTAATGAGTACGCACAACATATATGTTATATATGTTATTTTCTGCCCCGCCCATTGGGGCTTGAAGAAATAAATGGGTTGCATGATGCTTCCAAGCAGAGCTGAATCCGACCGCACACGAGTACTGGTAAACCGCTTAGAGGATCTAAGCCTGCCCAGGCAAAGCGGTGCGAGTCGGTCCGTTCATGCTTATAAACCCTATTGGTTGCATTGGGCGACAGGGCTTTAGATGTCATTTCATCTCAATGTCTGGATAAAAGACCCACAAAATAGGAAGCAACGTCTCCAAAATGACCTTTACAGCGTTGACTGGGTCGTTAAACATCAAATCAAACAAAACAAACAAAAATATACAGTCCAACCTGTATTAACCAAGCACCTAATCAAAAAGTGCTTGCTTAACACAAGTGCTTGCTTAACACAGGTGAATTTTTATACATTTTCCTTTTTCGGGAACTGAAAGCCTGCTTGCTTAAGACAGGTTGCTTGCTTAATAGAGGTGGTCACTAAGACAAGTTTACTGTATGTTCTTTGTACTCATTAGAATCGCCTCGATGACCTCGATGTGGCGATTCTAATGAGTACACACATCAATACATTTTTGTTTGTAATAAAGAAATCGCCTCGATGGTGCGGTGCGAATGAACACAAACAACATGACTTACACCATGAGTAACATTTGGTGTCTAATCGTCATTGTCTTGAGCACATGATTTCGTGGTCAAAAAGGCGTTCAAGTCATTGAATTTTGACTGTTTAAAGACAGGATTTTCATGCCGGGGGGTCTGGTCCCCAGCTTAAACATGTACAGGTAACCAGCAGATAAAAGTAGGTGTGGCTTGGTCTTGGTGGGCTGGCTACCTATAGGGGCCATAAAACTGCTAAGAATTATAGGATATAATTGACTGTAATAATCAGCTGCTGTCCATATATTTATCAAACGAATACCTCCAAAAATTGGACATAAATTATGCTTCATAAACAAAGATTTATTTATTTATTAACAATTAAATAGAAAAAAGTCTAGTTTTGTGTAACAGAAAATAAAATAGCAAACTTGACTGAAATCAGAAAACGATTTTATCTGAATGTCAATTTAGGTTTGGAAGAAATATAATGTGTGTTTTCATATTTTTCTCTGTACACAATAACCTCTCTGTAACATGATTCACTGTAAAAATGATTTTGAGATATAACACAATTCTAACACATATCCCAAAAATTGTTAGAACCGCCTCATTGAACATTTTGTATGTGTAAAGTACTCATTAGAAAGAGACCAAGTACCAACACTCTATCGGCCCCCGCCTATCGGGGCTTGAAAAAATATATGGGCTGCATGATGCTTCCACGCAGAGCTGAAAGCGACCCGCACACGAGTACTGGTAAACAGCTTAGAGGATCTAAGCCTGCCCAGGCATAGCTGTGCGAGTCGGCCCGTCCATGCTTATAAACCCTTTTGGTTTCATTGGGCGACAGGGCTTGAGATGTCATTTCATCTCAGTGTCGGGTAAAAGTCTCACAAAATTGGAAGCAACGTCTCCAAAATGACCTTTATAGTGTTGACAGGGGCGTTAAACCTCAAATCAAACAAACCAACACTCTATAGTATATTGTGGGGGCTCGTTTGAATTGCCTCATTGAGGCCATACAAATGTATACCCTCACTTGATAGTATATTTTGGGTGCTCATTAGATCTGCCTGATTAAGACCATTCTAACAAGCACCCAAAATCTATATTTTATTTAAAAAAATCTAAACTGAGATTAGAATGAGATAAGCCTGGACATCTGTTTTATTCATTCAGCCATTCCATCATTTGCTTAGCTGTGTCAATTTTATTTAATTTATTTTACTAAGACTGCCTGTGTATAATTCATTCTACTTTTTATTTTTCTTCTTCTATAAGAAGAAAATCAAGAAGAAGAATGGAAAAATCTTTCGATTATATCAAATTTAAAAACAATTCTTTCATTCAAACATTATTTATTTATTTGTTTATTTATCCGAAGAAGCTGTTTTCTATAGTGTCAACTAATAATTTTTCAACAAATTTGAAGCTTTAATTTTTTTATTATTATTTTTTTTTTTTTTTTTTGGTATATTAGAACTAAATATGCTATATAATTAACCTTTATGAAATATGTTTGCATTTTGTTTCTCTGTACTTTAAAAATAAAAATATAAATACATTAATCATGACTAAATTGTTTTGTTTGTCTATTGAAACCAATTATGGAGTGTGCCTGCTGTTACATAATTGAGATAACAAGGTTAGCTTCAAACAGAGCAGAGCTGTCAATCACTTATTATTAAAATGTCAATCATTGTGATGTCACAGTAGGTCTCCATTTACAGCCAATCAGATAAATAGAATTTGATGTTAACACTTCAGAGGTCAGACAAAGAATGACTCAGGTTTTCCTGTGCTCCCTTAAATAGTCCAGTCCTGTCTTTAAGATGTTTCAGAACAAACCCTAGGTACAAACAACAAAATGGCATTTTTACAAGGTTGTGTATAACAAATAAAAAAAAAGGCATTTTTATAAACTAATCATCGCTATCATCATCATCATCATCGGCTGCGTCATCAACAGCAGCAGCAGCACTGAGCAGCAGCACCTTCACACTGGCCAATACATACGCCCAGGCTGCGTATTTTGGACGCACAGGCTTCGATGAAAAATGGCGGCTGACAGTTCGTCGCTGCAGGTAAGAAACTGTTTTTACGTTAATCTAACTGTTGTATAGAGTTGCCCAATACTGACATCTGCCTTACGGACCACTTTATTAATGTGCGGCTTCGTCTGTTGCAAGAAAAAGTTTGAAAAACGGAATATAGAAAAATAGACCCCAAAAGAAATTTGGCATTAAACACAGATTCACCTGTATTTTCACTTTGGTCCGGTCGTCCTATGTAACTACATGTTTTTGGCTGGTGTTCTGGCCGATAAATTGTGAATAACGATAATGAAATCTAAAAGCATATATGCAACTTTCGTCACGTCTTTTGCGAAAAAGAAAAATATTGATATTTCGATGCAACGCACGTAGCTTCGTTACCGATTACAACGAAGAGGCTGCGAACTGAATTTGAAAGCCCTGTATTATGTAGAATAATAGCGAATGATATTAAATTAATATCGAGAAAACAATCAACCAGCGTTAGTTGGTGATGCTAAAGGCATCCTGTATCATTTATACCGAACACATTTTCAGTCTCAGTTATGCAAATACTACATTTTGATTCAAATGCACAAAATCTCTCAAGTTACAATTATTTACACTACCATTGATAATCTTGGTAAGTCTTCGTCAAATCTGTTAAGTATTTAGCCAAATAGTATTTGCACTGTATGGATTTCTGTCGTGTATTTTTATTACAACGCACGTGGCTCAAGTCCCTGTTAGAAGTTTGCGACCAGAAAGTCATAAAAAGTGGCCATCTCACCCACTGAAGCCAGTATGAACTTGATACATAGGAAGTTGAAGCGTTATATACCAAGATAGCGAGCAGCGATAACGCGAATTGGCCAAAGAAATCAAAGTGTAGCCGGGTTAAGGCTAAGTTTTCAAATGCTCCTATGTTATGCTATATAATGTTTTACCATTATGATAACACACCCGTGCGACACAGTGCATTTACATCTCCAAAATGGCTACTTGTTAGATTAAAATCCGTGATTTTTATCTTATTTATACCGCAAACATAGGTTGTGGGTGCTCGTTAGAACCGCCTCATTGACGATTTTCTAACGAGTACCAACAATCTATGTTTTGGAGGAGTAATTAGAAAAATAATGTATACCCCCGTTAACCCCAGTTTCTCTATATAAAGTGGGGTTCATTTCACGGACTTGTTCACGTGATGCCCATTTTTTCCTTGTCCTATACATCTTCTGTTCTCCATAAATCCATTTTCTAATTCTACTTACGAGTCAGTGTCCTCAGATATAACAAAATTCGGAGAAATCGAGAATTCCGTTTTTTTTTTGTTTTTTTTTTTTTTTTCATTGTTTTCTTTTTTCGTGACTTTCAATGTAGACAGTGACGTCACAATTTTTTTTATTTTTACTATGAACAGAGCAGAATTTACTCTATCAAGTCCGTGAAATGAACCCTACTTTATAGAGAGAAAACTGGGGTTAACGTGGGTATACATTATTTTTCTTATTTCTTCTCCAAAACATAGGTTGTGGGTACTCGTTAGAACCACCTCAATGAGGCGGTTCTAACGAGCACCCACAACATATGTTTGCGGTATAAATAAGAAAAAAAATCACGGATTTTAATCTGAAATGTAGCCATTTTGGAGATGTACAAATGCAATGTGTCGCACGGGTATGTTATCATAATGGCAAAACATTCTGTATCATAACATAGGAGCATTTGAAAACTTAGCCTAAACCCGCCTACACTTTGATTTCTTTGGCCAATTCGTATTATCGCTGCTCGCTATCTTTATATATAACGCTTCAACTTCCTATGTATCAAATTCATACTGGCTTCAGTGGGTGAGATGGCCACTTTTAAAGACTTTATGGTCGCAAAATTCTAACACAGGACTTGAGCCACGTGCGTTGTAATAAAAAAACGCGACAGAAGTTCATACAGTGCAAATATTATTTGGCTAAATACTTAACAGATTTGACGAAGACTTATCAAGTTATCAACGCTAGTGTAAATAATTCTAACAGATTTTGGGCATTTGAATCAAAATGTAGTATTTGCATAGCTGAGACTGAAAATGTGTTCGGTATAAATGATACAGAATGTCTTTAGCATCACCAACTAACGCTGGTTGGCTGATTTCTCGATATTTATTTAATACCATTCTCTATTATTCTACATAATGCAGGGCTTTCAAATTTAGTTCGCAGCCTCTGCGTTGTAATCGGTAACGAAGCTACGTGCGTTGTATCGAAATATCAATATTTTTCTTTTTCGCAAAAAGACGTGACGAAAGTTGCATATTAGCTTTTGGATTTCATTATCGTTATTCACAATTTATCGGCCAGAACACCAGCCAAAAACGTGTAGTTACATAGGACGACCGGACCAAAGTGAAAATACAGGTGAATCTGTGTTGAATGCCAAATTTCTTTTGGGGTCTATTTTTCCATATTCCGTTTTTCAAACTTTTTCTTGCAACAGATGAAGCCGCACATTAATAAAGTGGTCCGTAAGGCAGATGTCAGTATTGGGCAACGCTATACAACAGTTAGATTAACGTAAAAGCAGTTTCTTACCTGCGGCGACGAACTGTCAGCCGCCATTTTTCATCGAAGCCTATGCGTCCAAAATACGAAGCCTATGCGACCGCTACGCAGCCTGTGCGTATGTATTGACCAGTGTGACCTTAGGAACATCAGCAATAGCAGCAACAACAACACTGTGTAATATCTTTATTGTAACTTTGTGAACCTATGCCGTTCTGGCCCCTTGCCCATCGGGGCTTAAAGAAATAGATTGGGTTGTATAATCGACCGCGCATCAGTACTAGTCAACGCTTAGAAGGTCTAAGCCTGTCCAGACACAGTAGTGCCCTGCAGACCGCCCCTGCATACAAAACCTTTTTGTTTCTTTGGGCGGTAGGGCTGGAGAAGTCATTTCATCTCA